>CM065053.1:267004023-268466523 GCA_032883995.1 Coronaproctus castanopsis | reverse complement strand
TATAAAAAAGACAGCCGATGTAAAGTAGACGGAACAGTTCGGCAATCGCTATAGATAAAAGAAAAGTCCAGCAGTGGATTGATATAAGCGTATCGCGGTATATGTACATAGATGTGTGTGCATGTATAGGTAAAGGAATATTAATCTAGAGGAAGAAGACATGTTATAAAATTATTTAACACATTTTAATAACAACTATTAGACAATGGAACGAACTGGTAAAATTATTTTACGAATATTCACGCATAATTATAATTTAAAAAAAAAGAAATACAGCTTACCTAATAAAATATTAATTATTTATTCGCCGAGGATAAGGAAGAAACCAGTTTAAATTAACAGTAGTTCTGATTTATCTACACTCATTACTTTATATATATATATAGGCAAATAAGATTATATAAATTTATATATATATGTCTATTGATATTTATATATACGTATCAATCTTTCCATCTGTATTAGATATATATAGAATCTTGTCTAAGAATAATTTTCTACCTGAATGAACACTAGAGTTTGACTGGAACAACGGATTTGCACGTGCGTGGTAAATTCAAGGCTGAAGAGTTATTACGTTCCAATATATTACATCATCATCATTATCATATATATATATATTATATATAGATAGGTAGATAGATAGATAGATAGATATGAGATAGAGATATAATGATAAAACGAGATAGGTTGACAAATAGATAAGTGTAGACAACTTCGTTACAAATTGATATTTCCTGGCGCCGTTGATACCATTACTGTGACTAATTGAAATAGTTTGGAAATTTAAAATTTTTTTCCGTCACAAATTTAAAAGAAACCTCGTTATTTTTCTAACAGAAAAATTCTTCAAACGGATCAGGAAATAAAGTAATATTTTTTGCAATTTACCGAGAAAGCAATAAAAATCGTCGAAAATAATTATAAACGATACTGGGGAAAATTTATTATACGCGCATAAGCTCTTAGATAAAATATACGTATTTTGGTTACTAGCTTTTAGAAGTGGACATTTTCTTACGTTACGATTACCCGATGTACGTTAGAAAAGTCGAATAACATCAATATTGTGAAAGATATATTGCTCACCAAACAACCGTTGTACATTTTTATCGTTCGCTGCTAAGTGGGGGCTTTGCTCAGGTATGCGTGTAGAAGTGGATCGATTGAAATACATTGCGAACAGTCTGATTTCGTTATCTCCATTTCTATTGTCATGGCTGTTTCATAGTCATTATGAAGTATATAAAAAATAAAAATCGGGATTTGGTTAAATACCAATTTATCTCGATTACGTTTATCCTTTTTTCGCGCTACTAATCAACGCTGAATCGTTTCTTTTTTCCATCCTAATGAAAATTTGAAACTTTCTGTTTTTATATTCTTTAATTTATTACAATTTACTACAAGAGAAAATCGAAAAGAAAAAAAAACAGTGCGACAAAATAGGCACATCGTATTTAGTATGGAGGATATTATTTTTTCCGACAAATCGTCCCGGAAATTTAACAAAATTTTTTATTCGGAAACCATCGAGCTGAGAAATAGACACGATTCTAATAAGATGGAGGTAGTTTTATTCATATAAAAATATCTTCCAAGTTTTACAAACGTGGCTGGACTATATATTAACCTTAGAATTATGCTAAGAATCGGTACGTACCGATTTAGAGTAGAAACCATCGTTGGAGTTCAAACGGTTGTTATATAACGAAGTAGAAATTGACACTTTTTTTTATCTTATCAAAACTGAACACTCTTAACTATCTTACAACAAATAGAATATCCAATTCGCTTTATTCGGAGAAAATTTACGATACGAAACGCTTCATTTTATCTTCCTTGAATTACACGTACATATAATTTTATATATATATACACATATAAATATAAAGCTCGCAGCCGTATACGTATGTTATACGATCACAATGCGCTTATATCTATTCACTGCAGGATGTAAACGATCATTTTTCATCCGTTACATTTCGGATTACTCTAGCTTTTCATTCTACCATTTTTAGTTAATATAAAGCAGCGCAATTCTTATCTTCTGCCTGGTATCCATCTTTAATTATCCGTTTGGACATCGTTCCTTCAGTTCTTCTATCATACTACCACGCGTCAAATTCGACCTATATTCGTTCGTTTAGTTTGCTGTTGTATCCGCTGATTGCGTTTACGATCCAATATCCCGAATCCTTAGTATTACACATTTCTTCTAGATAATTTCTGTAATTCAAGTACTAAGCATTTAAAATGAATTTTTTTTTACTGAATTTAATATTTATATTTTTTTTTTACATTTTGCATTTATATATATATATATATATATATATATATATATATAAAAATTAGATGTTACATTAAAAAAAATCTTCATCTAATAATAAATAATTAATACTTTACCGAGTTTCTAACGTGTAGACTCTTATTTTTTTATTTATATCACTAAACAATCATAATTTGCAATTCCCCACTATATAAATAAAAAATTATATATCTACATGCATATACTTATATATATATATATATATATATATATATATATATATATATATATATATATATAAAAATTAGATGTTACATGTATGTTGTAAAAAAAATCTTCATCTAATAATAAATAATTAATACTTTACTGAGTTTCTAACGTGTAGACTCTTATTTTTTTATTTATATCACTAAACAATCATAATTTGCAATTCCCCACTATATAAATAAAAAATTATATATCTACATGCATATACTTATATTATATATATATATATATATATATATATATATATATATATATATATATATATATATATATATATATAAATTAGATGTTACATGTATGTTGTAAAAAAAAATCTTCATCTAATAATAAATAATTAATACTTTACTGAGTTTCTAACGTGTAGACTCTTATTTTTTTATTTATATCACTAAACAATCATAATTTGCAATTCCCCACTATATAAATAAAAAATTATATATCTACATGCATATACTTATATTATATATATATATATATATATATATATATGCATGTTATGTATTTTGGCGGCCATCTGTGTAAACATGTAATAAAAGCGATCTAGTTAAACTGCAGATTATTTGCACAGCCACATATATTGTAATGCGCACAATCAGTTTATATTACGAATTGTAAATAATTCCGGGTAATATTTATTAGCATTTTTTCATTTTCCGTTTTAACGAAATTATGTCGTTTATATTAAAAATTTCAACGGGTATCATCTTAACGATTTCGCGATATAAATCAGCTATTAAAACCGCGATAAAAATAATTTCACAGTATTTTTTTATTTTCTATTTTTCAATCCAGATATGATCATTAAATCCCGTTATACGTCATAATAATTATTAGGAAACATAAAGATGCATCGGTAATGGCGGTTAACAACCTTCAATATGCACATTCATTTATTTAGTTCGGGGAATTTACCATCCGATGATATTTTTGTGGAGGCCGGAATTTTTCGTCACTACATCTTTTGTTTTTCAGTTACATAAATATTGACGTAAGTTAATGGATACATACGTCCTACATACTGGAATGTACTACATTTGCGAGCACCTACACACACACGATATGCATGTATAATACACGCCTATGAACATATCTTTCGTCACCGCAACTGTAAACAACATTTTTTACCACACAGTCTAGAAATTCCTTACCTATACGAATTCCAGGAAAAGAAAAAAAATATATTGGTATTTAAATTCCAGTTCTTTTTTTTTTTTACCACACCTTGCCGGTACTCATTTAAAGTTACGGGGGGTATGGAGTCGGTACTTAACATGCCCATAACGGTCAGGTAAAGAATCTGTTAAACAGTTTTGATAATTAAGACATTAAAAATGAAAAATGTAGATAACTAAAATGTTATTTACAACTTGGCACGTCCTATAATAATTATTAATTAACATAATTCAGTTCGACATTTTAGACTAATCCGAGACAGGTTATTTTAAAGAGGAAATTTACATAATTCAGTTCGTGTTAAGCAGTATTAGACACAAATACACGCATATTAACGTGACGTAGCGATTAAAGTAAAAGTAGATGTATGGGTTTTAATAGGATCGTTCGAATGGATTACATAGTAAATAATAAGTCATTATTACAAATATTATCACGAAGATAATCCTCATTATATTTTCTTCTCCTCGAACCGTAGATTGAAGGATTATCACTCATGATCTCAACTAAAATTATATGTTTTCTGTCCTTCTTTTAATAACTCGTCGCTCTCGCGTCTTCTATGAATTGATCCATACATTTACTCCTCGGCATTCCTCTATATATATGGTTTTCCTTCGATTTTCCCTTTAATTAGTGTACGAACTACAAACATCTAGAATTCAAATAATAAAAAATTAGGGGCGTTGTTATTGTAATTTAAAAATTATATCGTGATAATAAAATAAATCAACGCGTCCGGAAAGAAGATAGTAATTCTATCCTTATGTATGGACGGATGGAAGAAATTATCCGAAACACGATTAAAGCTGGACTATATGCGACTGATTCGGGAGCAATCGTGGCTCGTCCGGATTGTAATTGAATAAAGGGGATCGTGTAAAGTTATAAACGAATCGAATACTCGCTGAACTCATCATAGCACAAAGCTGGAGCGAGGGTCTATTAAATACTTAAGTCGAAGTTAAAATCGAAAAAAAGAAATAGGATCTACTACAGAGCGGACAAGAATGTATTGGTTGTAAAAATTGAAAACGCTACTACTTAACTCAATCGAGACTTAATAATTTCAGGATACTATGATTCTGTTATGTGATTAAGAATCGAAAGTTGTTAAAAAGCGTACCGAATCTTTTTAGACGTACCTGTGTACATAAGACTATTGAAACTTCTCGCATACGAAAAGAATGTTAAAGAAGTACCGGATAACGTCGGGGGGGAAAAAATACGTCCAGAATTATTCAACTGCGTTATAAAGAGAAAAAACATGTCGACGTACTTAGCGACACATTTTAAAAGTCTTCAAGTACGAAATATTGCGAAAGCCAGAGAAGACGGACGGTTTTGATTCTTGAATAGCGCGGTTGGTAAGACTGCTAGAATGCAAAAATTACGTTTAGTGTACACGCGAGAGATTCGTTTTATCGTGTCATCCTGTAACGAGAAAAAAGAATGTTATTTTCGGCGCGTGAATCGATCACTACAGTGCAAAGAGAGTTCCGAAAAGAATTCAAAGTTACCAGATTTTTTTTCTTGTGAGGATACCTTAACATTCTTACGAAACACGTCCACGGGATCTGGAAGACCTGAAAATTCTGATTTTTGAGGAAATCGAACTATTTTCGAAAAACTTTGTAAAAAGATCGAATGAATATATTGTTGCAAATGGCGGTCATCTGGACGATATTATGTTCTACAAATGATTTAATTTTTCGTTTTCCTATTTTTAAATAGAATTTCATTCAAAACTTTTGGTCGAGTAGTTTTTGAGTCTATTATAAAAGGCAAAATTGCCGGCGAGACATCAGCAAGCTGTCCATAAAAATCGTACATTTACGACGTTGGCTTGACTGCTCGTCCACTCACTTATTCAGGGCTTCAAAACAACCTTCCTACGGGAAACGACGAATGAAAAAGAAGGCCCTATATATATATATATATATATATATATCTTCAACCGCTAGGTTGGTGGGGAACATGACCTGCAGCTAAGCAAATAATTTCCTGACAAGAGCAGCTTCTTTTATCTTCACATAATTCTGTTCTTTTATTACGGCGTCTATAAATCGGTTTCTTGGTCTTCCTCTTCTTAATTTTCCATTTGCTTTTCCTTCCATTAAGTTTTTTAGCCATATGTCTGATTTGATGACCGATCGTACTATTTCTTTACTTTTTAATCGTGTTTATTATCTCTGGTTGTTCTTCTATTCTTTTGAATACCTCCTTATTTGTGATTTTATCTATCCACAATATTCTCAGCATCCTTCGATATCACCAAAAAACTTCAAAAGCTTCAAGTTTTAATCTTTCTTTTTTATATAAAGTCCATGTTTCGCTGCCGTATAGTGCAACGCTCCAGACAAAAGTTTTAACGAACAGCTTCCTTATGCGCAATGAAATATTTCTCGATGTAATAAGCGTCCTTTTCTTTTAATAAATTTAGCCTGGGCTATTCTTTTTCTTACTTATTCGTCCGTTGGATGTTATTAAACTGCCGAGATAAGAAAATTCTTTTACTCGAGATATTTCTATTGAGGACTATGACTATATCTTTTGCGACGTCATTTGCACATGTCATCGCCTTTATCCGCATTCATTTTCATTTTACATTTTTCCTCTCCTTCTGCTATCAGAACAATATCATCAGGATACCGTATAGTGCTATATTGAACTCCATTGATTTTAGTACTCATGTTTTTCTTTTCTGCAAATACTTTCATCGCTTCCTCTATGTATATATTAAAAATAAGTCAAGCAGCATCCTTGTCTTGTTTTAATAATCTGGAATGTCGTATAGGCCAATGTTTCTATAATGATAATCGAATATTTTATATCAATGGTAGAAATACATCGACTATTAATTTCGAACGTATATTAGCGAAGAAGCTACCGATAGTAATTTTATCGAATTCCAACATCGTTCATTAATAGAAACTGATCAGTTTATTAAAACTTCAATTATTATATCGCCTAGGGAGATTTAACCGGTTAGCACACAACAAATATGAGAATAACCCCGCAGGTTTCATATTTGAATATTTAATTTTTTTTTTTTTTTACTTAGACCATTTCACATTTTTACCTGTACACACGCAATAGCGTAGATAATCGATTACAATAATCGTTTGTAATTTGTTATTAATTTTATATAATATGAAATTATCTTTATTTTTATTTTTTTCATAATTTACAGAGAAATAAATTGTTATTAAGAAACGCGATTTCCGAAGAGAAGAAAAAGTATAGAATTAATTAACCATTACACACGAAATAAATACACACACACACACACACACACATATATATATATATATAATATAATACAATATGTTCGTGCATAATCTGAAAACTTGCATGGCGAACATGGCAGTCGCAGTAATTTACTTTTCACATTTAAGACGCGTTTCCGCCTTTATCTTATTAATCGCAAATTAAATCTCCCTTCGAAACTAACCAAACACGATCGCAGGTTTTCGTTTTAAAAATTCGGTTCTTTTATAGGATTTTCCGCCAAAACCGGTTACCCCACCCTATTGAATATGTACCGTTTGAATGTTTATTCCGACAAACAGGTCGATGCAGTTCTTTTGGGATTACAAAAGTATACGTACATTCTAATATTACAGGCCTACAAAATATATATATATATAATAACTAAGAACGATCGCCAGCTGCTGTACTATCCGGCCAGTTTCTTCCGCGTTATATATGTATATATATATATATATATATATATATATATATATATGTGAAGAGTTTTTAAATTATAAACCGCGGTACTTTTTTAGGTTGTATATTTCATCGGAAAATATCCCAAAAACTTCCTAATAGAATGTACTTTAGAAAAAATGTGCCAAGGTCCGTCATCTTTTTGTCGAATCGCATATGTTGTATTTTCATCGCTTAAACCAACAGGGCTTAGTTGGAGCGGTTAGTTATTTACCTAATTACCAGATTCGTTCCGAAGTAACTTAATACCGATAATAGAGCCGCTGTTTACGTATGGTCGGACATGTGTTTTCTGCTCCTCGTTATAATTGGATACGGTGAAACGTTGAACATGTTTTCAAAAATTAGTACCGAAATCTAAAGAGTTCGTATTTACAGCTGAATTATTCGGTCGCCAAACAAAGAAAAAAAAATTACACAGATTCAAACTGGAATGAATTCGATGGAGAGGTACATCAAACAGATTTAAACGTTAATTCGTTATTTCGCAGAATAAATGAAATAACAAAAAAAATTATGTACAAAAATAGTTACCAAGGGAAGGATAGAAAATTACAGGGTGATATAAAAAGGTCAGTCGGTGTAAAATTGATGGAAGAGACCGGTGATCGTCATAGACGGTCGAACGTTTACACATCCTACAGTGAGTTGAAATAAGCGTATCGCGATATATATAAATCGAACATGTCCTATTTATTGTTCCGAAACTTGACCGCTTCATAATACACACGTACCTCTATACACTATATACAATAATAATCATTCTTCTCCTTTTTCTTTTCTACGCCTTCTGACCGAAGTATTGGAGTTTCCTACTAGAGTGGATCGTGTGCAACAGTTCGGTTTTCCCGGACATTCGACGCAGGACTTCATCGTTTGTGACACGATCACGGTACGACATCTTCAACATGCGACGATACACATAAACTTCAAGTGCATCTATTTTATTTTCAAAAGCTTGCGTAACATCTTTCCATGCAATACGACAACACCGACCAGACATAATAACGTACAAGGCGAAGTCGCAACTGAAGAGTCCTGCCTCGTCATTATGTTTTTCATATCTAGGAAAACTTTCCTGGTAATTTGATTTTAATTAAATATCGTACGCACTGTTCTTATTTTGTTTCCCAGGCGTATGTTTTATTACAATATTATTAAAACATTATCTAACAAATTGTATCGAATTCATCATTTTCCATACGGTAGAAATGATAGCGATGATACACCTATTTGGCATTCACGTATTCCTCAAAGATAAGGTTTTAACATTTTTTTTTTTTATAACAAATTGGAAACATTTAATTACGCGTACAAACCTTAATAATCTCTCTTTCGCAAATACACATAAATATATATATATATATATATATATATATATATATATATATATATATATATAATACGTCTGCGCATATACGTGGAAAAAGCTTACATATAAAATATTTATGTATATACATATAAACATACAGATGTAATAAATAGATTTTTATATATATATATATAACACCTTTTGATATTGACCAGCGGTCAGTACGTTTAGGGAGGATGTCGGTCGTTATATAGAGTCGCAGTTTTTATTGACGTTACATAATTTAGTAAAAATAACGATGAGCTGTTGCATAAACTGGATGTTATTTTTAAAATGAAATTTAATATTTAATATTTAGTCGGTCGCAATAACGGGACCGTGATGGTAATGTGCATTTTATACGGACCATTAAAAATGGAATCTGATTCGACGGTTAATCAGCGAGATAGTAATATTAATAATAATAATAATAATAATAATATCATTAGTAATAATTATAATAATAATAATGTATTAATTTTAATACAATTAAAACAGAATTTACTTTATTGGTGCGAGTAAATGTGCGCGTGTATTAATAATGTTCAATGTTTGAACAACTGTGGATAGTCAATTAAAATTGCAAAATAATAATATTCATTTACGCTCTAATTAATTATTTTTAATATATATATATATAACGTTTTTAATCGCGAAGCTTTTCGATAGTTACGTCATTTTCAAGCGCGGATTAGAATTATTACATCTTTTTTTATATATGAAAAACCAGAAATGTTTATGTAACGACAACTTAAAATTTGATATACATATTTCACTAGCCAAACGTAATTTCAATTTTAGATTAATTTACAATAAATTTCATTTATAAAACTGATTTTTGAAAAATTCTTCATCAAAATTGATAAATATCTCCCAAACCTGGTTCAGGTTCCATTAAAAGTGAATATATTGGAGAGTAGTGATTTTATTAATTAATTGTAAACAAACAAAATAAAACACAATCACTAAACGTTTTTAATCGCGAAGCTTTTCGACAGTTACGAATAAAAGATGTAATAATTTTAGTTCCCGCTTGAAAATGACGTAACTGTTGAAAAGCTTCGCGATTAAAAACGTTTAGTGATTGTGTTTTATTTTGTTTGTTTATAATTAATTAATAAAATCACTACTCTCCAATATATTCAACTTTATATATATATATATATATATATAACGTGTACGACGAGGTAACCCTGGGTTAATCGTTGTTAGAATACAACATTTAGTACTTCTGTGGGGATATTGGAGATTGCAACTATGAGTTTAAGACACGAGGATAAAAAATACGAGGTTAAGCTTTTCGAAATTTTACTATTTCGTATTTAAAATATCGCTTAAGATAATTTCGCTTTAGTTTCAAATATATTATAAGAACACCCTAATCCCTTCAGTTCATAGCGCATTTTAAATGTTTAACACAAAATTATACATTTTAATATATATATATGTATATATATATATATATATATTTCTAAAATTGAAACTTTTAATATCAACCAAATGTCATTTATTATGTATATATATATATATATATATATATATATATATATATATATATATATATATATATATATATAAAGTTTATGTACCGGAGAGAGGACACTGCGACTGATTAGGGTTAATGTTCTTCATTTTTAATCAATTTATAGGAAAAAATTGTAAAACGATATAAGTGGGGCTTAAGCTTCATTAATTGTCAATTGCAACGTTTAAACGCGTCAAAAGGTTGTATCTACTACAACGCAAAGACTTCTGCAAATATATTCCGGTTTCCATCGATTCCGATAGTTATAGGGCACCACCTAAATTTCGATGTTGCTTTAGGCACGCGAATCAATTTTCGAATTGTTTAAGAAGCATCGAAATACAACCGAGGCCAGAGGAGTGATTTAGGCCATGTTAGATTATTTCTGTACCGATTCAATTTCGTCCTGTTAGAGTTGAAGAAGGAAGATGATATTATGTGGAAGAATGAACGACGAGAAACGTAAAGTTCGCAATGAATGAGTAAATGAGAAATAGTGAAATTTACAAGAAAGACAGTTGGGAAAGTATTGTGATTTAGTAGATGTTTGTTAGCGAAGTACGAGGTGCAGACTGCCCAGTGCGATCACATATCTTCTATGTTCGATTGTATCGACCCTTTCCGTAGCGAATGGGGTATTTCGTCGCGTTATTAAATTCCGTATACGTAAATTCCTCATTGGGTAGTCAGTTCGAAATCTTTCAAATATTTCGGTATTGGCGTAATCGATGCAGCTTCTTTCATAGCCTAGTCGACCCAGAGGGTTTTCTTTTAATCCGTAAAGTGTAGTTCGCACGAGGACAATATACGATGACCGTAGTGTAGATTTTGATGCAGATTTCCTCACAGCGTAGTCGGCCAGTTCATTTGCTTTTGATCCGAATGAACTGGAGTGGATACGAGGACAATACGATGGTTGTCGTGTAGATTTCCACTATCACGGGATGCTGTGGATTTTAAATGTTTCCAACTATATAGTTTCGAAGTAAAATTGAATTCGAACATATAATACTTGGATACTATTCATAATCGGACTGTACGAAGTCTATGCACAGCCGCATGTCATACAATTTAAAATGGTAAAAATATAAAAGTCGTCATTTTCGATGCGTGTATTAAAATTTACAGGGTTCTCTAGAACATACGAAATACCATTTTCAAAAATGTACTCTTGAAAAAGGCAGTTCGTTCGAAACATCAAAATTTGTAAATCTGGTATAGTCGAAAAAAAAAAAAAATAACGGGGTAAATAATAATAGTAACTGTTGCATCGAATAAAGGAATAGCGTAAATAATACAAAAGCAAAACTTCTAGATTGTTCAATTGTAGATTTCGGTCCTGTTTAATAAAAATCGTTATTAGTAATTCTATCGATAAAAATCAAATCACAGTCGTTTCAATAAATTCATCCCTAATAAAGACGACCGTACAAGTTTGACTTTTATTATCAGGCTTTACGTAATAATATAAACAATTTTACGATATAACGAGACCACGGTAATATTAATAGCGATAATAAATAATAATAAAATATTAAAAAAATAAAAAATTGACGATAATGGTAATTGAATTTTGAATACTTATTCCATTAAATAATAATAATATATACGAAAAAAGATATTCGGCAGAAATCATCCAGAGTAATATTATTTGGAAAAGAAAATGACACGCAACAGATGTTTCAATCATAAAATATACACCACGCGTAGACATGTTTATGTTTATGTTTATATATATATATATATATATATATATATATATATATATATATATATATATATATATATATATATATATATATATATATATGAATGAACACGATAATTTGAAACGATATTGTTATTTAATCGGGGAACCTTTTTAGAATTTCATAACTAAAGTTTGGAAGTCGATTGCAAGCGAATGAACGAGGATTATAGGAACAATATTAGGAAACAATATTGTCATTATTCATTGGCGCGGAAATAAAAGATTTAGTACAAAAAAATACCAGAGATGACGGAGACTATGCCAACTTAATATAAGTGCTAAAAGCAGACAGAAAAATTCTTGGAATTTTTCAAATTTAGCGACAATTAGAGGGGCTGACGAGTGGAGCTTACTGAAGAAGTATAAATAAAAAAATATATATTATATTAGGTAGTGAGGAAGAATTGCTGATCAAGATAACATAGATGTCGTTTTAAGCTGGATTCACACTTAACAGCACTACACGATAACAATTGCTTAAACGAGTGTATTATATGCGCACGTCATAGACACGTAACGATGAAGATACACACGGACATGACAGGGAACATTTCTGGGAAAAATTTTTTTTGCCTGTCTTCGCTTATCGGTGCCTGTTACTATCCGGCCAGCTGCGAACAGACGACGCAGCAATTCACGACCCTCATTTCTGTAACCTACTATACATTTTATTATTACATAATTATTTTATTTTTTAATTAAATTTATTTTTGCTTTAATTTTATATTTGCGAAATACGAATATAGAACTGTTAATTGAATATATTCGTGTAATGAAATTTACGATTTATCGAATTGTAAACATAGTAGTACGTTATACAAAAAGAAAAAGTTTTATCGCGCAAAAATTGAAATTATTCTGGTAATCGTGTTAGTTTTTGAAATTAATTATACATAAAATAATTTTTTTGTTTATTAATAAAATTTATCTGGGAAAATTAAAAAAGGCTAATGAACAAATTTAAGATATAAAATATAACGAAAAAGTCAATTTATATTATTTTATCTAGTCGACTTGGCCCTCCGCCGCATTTCCTCCTTGCCGTGGTATTGAAGAAAGGTTGGTAGATGAATTCAACTTGCTTTTGTTAATCGATGCCGATTATTTTAATATATCTAAATAATATTTGCTCAAACATTTTAAACAAACATTAAAAAAAAACCCGGTACGATCACAAAGTTCGTAACATTACGTCATCTTGTCTTGTCTGTTACATATGTAGCGTAATTTTCTGTCGATAGTGTAGACATTTAATCCTATAATTGAAACGAACATTATTCAGTGTCCGGCAACAGTTCTTAGATTAACCTCGTATGTTTATACTTATCACTATAACGAAAAAAATTTCCTTTCTAAATTTTCAATACAGACAATAGCCGTATTTAATTAACGTATAATGCCTACTATCGGAATATAATTGTATTCGAAGGTATGAAAATTTCGTCGAAAAAATTAATCATCTTGATAATTTAGCTGAAATTCCGGCGACGATGTGTTCGGCAGTTAGCGGCGGAACTTTTTGATAAAAGGCACAATTCACGAGAGTAGCATTTCCAGGAATAATGGCATCGTCATTTGTCATCGATCCGAAGATTGGTTTCTATGCTATTCTTTCCTCTTTTCTGCCAGTCTCTTCAGGTTCCCAGTAGCTGCCGTACTTCGTATTTTCTATAATTTGCGACATATATCACCTGCGAGGTCTTCCTATTAGGTTCATTTTATATATTTCTAATTCTTTTATTGTTTTTGAGATAATGTCGCGCCTTTGTCCGATCAATCGATCTTTTCTTGCATCAACTGCGCGTAACAATCGTCTCCTTGATCCGGCTCTCTGTAGCACCTCTTCATTAGATATTTTATCGGTCGGTTTGACTTTTAACATTCTTCTTAGACATCGTATTTCGAATGCATTCAGATTTTGTTTGTCTACAGTTGATAATGTTCACGCATCCGTACAATGCAAGAATAATGACGGTATTAATCTAGTTCGATCGATAATCCGGGTACTTCCATTATCTGTTTACGACTGTTTTACGGTGTTGTCAATATTCTATTCGCTGTTTGATTCGGCGTAATTTTCACTATTCCTTATTCTCGACTACGATTTTCGTCAAAGCGAACTTATCCGTTTATTAATGTGTACGCGGTGTAATTTTCCACAAGATTTGTTTTTATTTATTTCGCTCGTAGAAATAATTGCGGAAATATTCTAGACGGCCGTTGAAGTACGAGAAAAGGCGGATTATTAAATGTACCGTGGAACCGACAGATGTCGAGATATCGGCTAATAAACCAGATATTATATTACTACGTCGTTAAAAAAAAAACAAAAAAAAAACAACGATAGGATTAATTAATGTAACCGTTTTGCAAAGTAATAACATACAGGAGATGTACACGGGGAAAATCTATTAGCCATTGAAATGGAGTGGACGCGGGAATCAGGAAAAGGATACATAATCGTCAGATCGGCAACATAAATAGTACCGTATTCGTTGACAGTTGAAGAAGTGGAGAACATCGCTAACTCGTAAGCAAACCGTCGCAATGTAAATTAAACACCTTCAAATTGAAGAGAAAAGGAAAATAATTCAATTCAATTTATTTTTATATTTCGTTATTAATACATGAAAAATGTGAGACGGTTGTCCGAAGTATTAATCCTTTCAGTCACAACGTCCACTATATGGGACGCGAAATTTTAATCTTAAAAAAAAAAGTTTATACACGAAATGTTTCAATTTTAAAAATATTTATATGAATACATTGCAAATTTTCTTCCAAGAAGCGGTATAATAAACACATGTACAAAGTTTATAATTTAATGCCGAGATTTTATAATGTTATGACTCAAAGGGTTAACTTTCTACACCTTCATGCGATAGAATGTATTATACAAGTTTGTTCATTTATTGTCTTACACGTATTAATCGATAACAACAGTTTAAAGTGTAAAATTGTTCGGTATCTGTGCATATGTAAGAATTCAATTCTGATGATTGGTTTTATTACGTTACGTATGTTTCTAATTTGGTAAGTTCTATCGATGATGTATATTTAATACCAAAGCTTCGGGAAATGTTTTACCGTTATTTTCGATAATATTTCCAATGCCAACAGCTGGTTAAAAGGTACAAAATGATTATGCTACTATTCAAAAGACAACTGTAATCTAAACATGGAGATCTCCTTCGTCAAAAATGTTGTCTCTGTACTTGCCAGATAAAGGAATAACTGTACATCTAGTCATCTTGTCAAGTTAGGGATCGTCATAAGCGTAGTTCATGGGCTACGTAACATTATATAATATCGAACATTAGATATCGTCCTGCCCTCACATACAGAAATAGAAATATCTTTCTGTCTGAACTCCTATTGACAAGTAATACGTTAGCCATACAACTTAGAATTACGTATTTCACTAGCGATGACACTTCGCGAATATCGTTGAAAGTACCGTTAAAAGCTCGACTTGCGCATTCACGAACAATGGTTCGCAAAAGGGAGCCGCAATCACAGGCAGCGTCATTTTTAATTTTACATCGCCCATTTTCAGTTCGAATATGCTATTTAGTTGTACCCATTCTCTTTGGGTTAGTCTAAACCTTATTATCGGGGTATGTGACCAATTTTCATTTGTCTAGATCTGATCGAGACTTTTTTTTTCTCGCCATTGAAGTTCTTCGCAATAAGGGCGTTTGCCATAATATACACTGGTTTCCTCGACTTTAGTCTAGTTGCTTCAAACGTATGTCTATTTACAGGAAGTCGATGATCGGCTTAGTACTTCCGCCACTTTCCGATGGTTGCTATTTCTCTACGTATATTGCGTGACCTAATGTTACTGAAGTAACCATGCAGTAGGCGTAGATTGAACTACTCCTGTGATTAGCCTCACTGTAGTATTCGGCCGTACATCCAGTGTTGCGATATGGCGACTGTTAAGCCAAACGGGTAATATAATTTCATATTAAAGCCGATAATATAAATTTATAATCTTAGAACATTCCACTTAAACTGCCCGGAAGTTGTGAAAACTGGCCTATATATATATATATATATGTGTGTGTGTGTGTGTTTGTATGCAGTATAAATGTATTTATCTATTTTATCCTTTCATTTCGTACGCTTATAAAGATATATAGTGTCGTACAGTAATTGACCCTCAGGCTATTGTAGTGGCTATTTGCAAATTAAATAAATAAGTAATGATAAGAATACGATATTAAAACGTTGCATACACTAACACAATGCCGTTATTTTAAAACTAGCCTGCAGACGGAGCTTTTCTTCTTAATAAATAGTACTTTCGAAGATTATCGAACAAATTGAGTAGAAATAGACTATAAATTAATAAGAACTAGAACTCAAAAAGAGGATAATGAATTATTTAAAACACATTCGATCGTTAGTATCCTAGAGTATCGAATAATAGTTCATGGAACGGTGTTTTAGAATAACGTCGCTCGAACACGCGATATTTCTCATTCAACCCTTAACATAAACTCGTTACTTAAACGAAATTTTATCATCGCGATATCCGAACGAAATTCTTATTTCTACATTTCTACGTTCTAAATTCGTTCTAGAGATACGATTAGGTTGTATTTGACTTAATACGCGTACAGATAGAGGATTGTCGTACACCTGTCTCGGGGATTCGAACGGAAAGAATCTATTTACGTGTCATTTACCGATTATAGCGAATAACGATACGACTTCGGGATAATAAAAATATAAATAATCCCAATATTATCGCGTGAAAGGCAATGGGAAATCACCACGCACTAATATGCGCACTAGTAACAATATAGTACACTATAAAAATACGGCGAGGATGCATTGACAACAAAGCGATTACAATCAGTTCTCGCATGTGTGTGTATCTATTTAAGCTAACGTCGTATTACGGTTGCCTTGTACGCTAATTATACCGTATAACAAAATATGTATATGTAAGTAGTCGCATATCTTCGATACGGAGACGATTCTTAATGATGATGAATACGCTAAGAATACAAAAATAAATTCAGAAATTCGAACAATTTAGAATTAAGTTCGTAACACACGCTGTTGTTTACACGTAACGTATATGTCTGTTACATACACGTGCGTGTGTGTGTGTATAAGTGTGCATAGTCAGAACGCTTATATTGGCACCTTCGTCATATTTCGTTATTAATATATATCTTTATGTACTTAGTACAATGACAAAAGCTATAACAAAAATAGTGAATTTGGAATTCCACGTCGCTTAATCGATTTAATAAAATTCTTGTGCGCATTTGACAGCGTTAACGTAAAAATTAATAAGCCTAACAGAATACAACAGTCAGCTGATATTAAGAGAAGCAATGGAAGGATGGGAAGATGGCGTGAAAGACGCTTAAGGTAATTTGCATAATGTCGACGATATTGCATCTATTTCAAAGGTTGTGTAGTGTAAGCGAAGAAGCCATTAATCAAGAGATAAAACTAAAGTAACGATCGTCCATGGCCAAAAACAAGATAGAGAATCCACAAAGCTAGGCGGTCTCCAAGTAGTTGATACCATCTAGAAAGAAAAGCCACGATATAAACCAAAATGCACCTAACGAAAACGCCAACATTTTCCGAACTCCTATGCGCATCTGAGTGATGGTCTCTGAAAGAGACTGACGTTGATCGATTTTTTTGAAACGTATTGCTGACAGCGAATGCTGAGAGTGCCGTGGAAAGCGAGAAGGACAAACGTGTCCATACTACAAGAAGTTAATCCGGATACTCGACTACGACACATCGTTAAAAAACGTATATCCACTTTCTTTGGGAGTGGTGGAACAGTTTAGAAAAATCGGTATTATAAGCTGTAGTTGAAGGTCACACACGAAGATCACCTACGCGATATGTGGACAATAATGACAACTACAGCAAATAATTACATGTGTCCAGGATAGATCGCGATTAATACTTAAAAACGAATCATAATATCTCACGACGCTCATTCTGCTTCGTCTTCTTAAGCCGTCATCGTTATCGAAGATTGGCGCGGACATGTGGACATATCTTTAAGGTTTTAGATCCGGGCTTGCCGGTCTCGTGCCAGATGAAAAAATTTTCCAGCTTCGGTAACATCCGTTTTTGGATGCTGGAAATCCATACTTCTGTTCCATCTAACAGTTCTTTCCTCGGAGTAGTTCCTACTTTGTTCCCCGTATTTACCCAGATAGTTAGTTTTCGTTAGTTTTATTAGCCCCTCATCATCAGTTCGCGGTTCTTTCATCCGTCCCACAACTTCCTAATTTGTCATTTTTGCTGTCCTCGATATTATAAGTAACCATTTCACAAGCTTCTAATCTAGTTATGTAATCGGTCTTTAAACTGTATACTTTTATATAAGTGTATAAATTTATATATATCTCTTTGGAATATTACAATTAACTTATAGATGAGTAGATTATTCATATCAATTTGAAATAAAATACATACGTTACAAAGTAGCTGATAAAACTGGTTAACCGTTACAGTCACAAATATTATCGCTAACAATTGCGATCGGCAGTTTCAGCGAAATTTAAAATTTCATTTTACTTCTGTACGAATTATTTAAAAAATCCAAACATGAACAATGTAGAAAATAATAAGTTTCGAACAATTGAATAGTAAATAGAAGTGCGTTAGTGTATTACATATATGCATATACACATTTAAAGGAATATATGTGTATATGCCATCATATATATATATATATATATACACAAGATAGGACAGGTATTCAACGAATATACGGAGAGACAGAGGTAAGGGCGAAAAAGAACTATATATATATATAGAGAGAAACGAAGGGATGATGAAGAAATATGGGTCGGTTCAGGAAAAAAAAAACAAAAAAAAAAGGACGGGGCGTGTTTTTCAATTGAACCTGAAACTGAAACATCGCTACAGACGGGCACGTTTTTCCACGGAACATTTCCCGATTGTATGTTAAATTTATATACGGCGAGAACGCAAAAAAAAGACGGATTTCCCGCGAGACGTATACGGATAGTAACAGGATAACACACAAGGTTAAAGAAATTTATCGTTCAACTGACAGACCACAGAACGACCCACCTAGAGGCTAGCTAATCCACCAATTTCTCCTAAAACATCGTCGCGTTTACAAAACTGAACGAGAAGTTAGGTGTATTTGTAATCGGTTCGATTTTTATATATATATATATATATATATAAATTGCAATCTGGCTGATGTAGCCAATAAGCAACTTGGATGTGAATTATGACAGGATGGGAGATGTCATTCAACAATGACAATCCGAAGATTTTGCAGTTTTTGCCTTTTATTTTATTTAATTATAACCGTGATGCCAATTGGCTCAGTCAAGGTTATTGTACAATTTTCTTAACGTTATTATATTTTCTTAGTTTCCTCGCAGCGAGGTTACAAGAGTTTACAAACGGTCTACAGTTCAACCTATCAGAGGAATGCACGGAATACGGATTGAGTATTAATAGGAGTAAAACAAAAGTCACGGTAATTGATAGGAATGAGAACCAAACATATAAAGAAGTTAGTGGTTTTGAGGTATTGGACCATTTACCTCGGGTCAGTGATCAATAACGATGGAAGCTACTTGATGGACATCAAACGCAAATGCAGATATTAGATTAACAAGAATCTGGAAGAACACATGCCTTTCGATGAATACGAAATTAAATCCGCCGAGAAGTAATCTTCTAAATTGCAACCCGGAATTTGAGAGCGTTGATATCAAAGTAACGTTAGGTATTAATGGTCTATTCGAAAGGACGCAGCTTGCATCCGGATCATAAGTTAATCGGAGTAGTACAGACATTATCTTTATCTATCCAAGAAATTACAAAATTAAATTATAATTATTATTTTTTTTTATTATACCAAGCGATATTTCCGAGTAAACGCTTACGTCGACTTTGGCTGTCTGGCGGAATTATACTATTTTGGGCGGAACTAACTAGAGAACTGTATATTTTGCCCATTAAAATTTTACAAATCGCGTTACTGCTTTAAATCGTTGAACCAAAAGTTGTAAACGTCAACGGAAAATATCTACACCATTTACGTATTGCGGACAATATAGTGGTCTCAAGATATAGATGAGTTACAAGACATGTTGCAGGAACTGCGAAGAGCTGTAAAAACTGTAGATTTAAAAATGAATACAAAATAAAAACGAAGTACATGAAATGCGATCAAAATCGGCAATAACAACAGCTGCATAAAATAAAATTACAAAAAGACGAGCTGGAAAAGGTAGATGAATTCGTACATTTAGGTAAAGTTTTTCGCAGAATAAATAAGGATGCTCAAAATTAAGATTAGCAAAGAAAACAGAGCAAAACTATTTAACCACTGTGTAGTGCCGGTGATGACGTATGGGGCGCAGAAACACGGTCATTAACAAAACAACGGGCACTACTAGGAATTCGACTACAGGATAAAACAAAATCAGAAAAAATCATAGGGGGAATTCGAAGATATCAGGGAAAGAATAGCGGAGAATAAATGGGCGTGGGATGGACATATTGGTAGACTATGTGATGGGAGATGGACAAAAGAGCTGGTGGTATGGAGACCATATGGAGGAAAACGAAGCCAATGAAAACTAAACAGAAGATGGACGGACGATATTGTCAATACAGCGGAAACTCAGTGGCTTCGCAAAACACAACATAGAAGAGGATGGAAATTATTAAGGGGGGCCTACATCAATACAATGATGTAATATATACAAAGAAGATATATATATATATATATATATATATATATATATGTTTGTGCGTGTATATGTGTGGTAATCAATTCTAGAAGCTTTATTTCGAGAAAAAAAGGACATTATATTTTTATCACATCAATAATAATAATATTATTAATAATAATAAACCCCCCCCGGTTATTAACCGTAAATTTTCGCAAATAAAAATAAACAAAAAAAAAAAGTTCAAATCCAAATTTTTTCTGGCGAAAAATCACGCAAGATTTTCCGCTGTTACTCCATTATCATATTTAAAAAGATAAGAAATATAAAATGAATAAATATTAATTTAAGATTACAATGCACATAAATTAGCAAAATGAAAAACAGTATTAATAAAATAATCTGACAGCGAATGTGGTTACACGTGAATCGTGGTCTTAAATTAATTCATTTGTTAATTTTATATTTTTCATCTTATTATAAATCATTCGATAATGGCTTAAAAACAAGCTTTGCGATTTTTTATAAAGAAAATTTTTTTTAGCGGCTTTAACTTGTGTATTGTGTTGTTTTTATTTTAATTAAAAAAATCACTACATTCCACGTTCTTCAAATTTCCGTAAATAATTATATCCCTTAATAGATTAATATAATTTCGAAATTATTATTATTCGATTTCCGGTAACCGGGTGAATTTGAGATTTTTTGGCTTTTTTCCGCCAACAATTCGGAGGAAAAGCGCAAAATTACCGTCAGCCAGTAACTTTAAAAATATGAAATATCGCTAAGGAAATATGAAGACAGTCAACAACACAAGTTGCGTCAACTTTCCAGTTGGTGAAATTTTTATTTCTAGACCGAAGAATTTTATACTGGATTGCAAATTTTTTTTTAAAAACTATTTTTCATTTTTCGCTTTTCCTACACGCGTATCTATCTGGTTTTCTTCGGCAAGTACTTCTTTTTTACATTTACCTCTCGGTTTTCCATTTTCATTTTGGAGTGGGAATCACTTATAATAGAGCTTCCATACTTAATATGGCTATTTCGCCTTCAATTTTCTTTTCCGCTTTATGAATTTTCCATTGCATTTTTAATGTGGGTAGAATTTTTATTTTCAACGGCGGCACAATGACATAGAATACATTTAACTCACTCGTTGATAATGCTGACATATATATATAAATAAATATACATTTATATCGACGTACGTATGTATCAAAGGCTTCGATGCAACTGAAGGTACGCTAATCGATCGTCCGGTCGACGCAATATTCGTTAGCGAATTAATTTATAATTAAAAATCGTGAATTTAATCCGTTCTAACTAAATCTGCCGATAAACTACTTCAAAGATAGAATTGCTCATCCCTTCGGAGATTCTGTACTCGGACCTACAATACGGAATTTTTTGTACTCTATTCTATAATTTACACTATAAACTAGAGCACCTTCGTACTATCACGACCTCCGTCGTCTGGTATTCGTCGTCGTAAATTATTACGATTAACGAATTATACCGGTTGTTGAATTTTTAAAGGAAACAGTGTAACAGAACTGGGATTATCTTTTTCTGCGCACGAGTCCGTTTCTGATGATAAAAAGGCCGTGAATATAATTCAAAACGCGAAACTTATATTCTTATATCGGCTCACGGTGACAACGCACATACGTATATATATTCCTATTAATAGTCGTTCCAGCAAACTGATCAATGTGACTGCTCGTGTAACGCGTCATCTACCAGCTGTCCGTATCGACTTCTATTTCGATTGATCGTGATCCGGGTTTTTGACTGCCCACAGTTGTTACCGTGTACTGGTAGCCGTCGTTTTCCTTACATTTTTGTTGCTAAATTTATTTGTAATTAATATAAAAGGGAACTATTTGTATCTTTTTTCGACCGTGGAATTATTAGCATGCTCTGCCACATCTATACGTATGTATATATGTATATAAAGTCGAACTATTTGTGTATTTTGCCATCCATGGAATTATTAGTATTCTTCGTCACGTCTATACACATGTATATATATACACATACATATATAACACATGTAAATTATATGACTGAGTTGACATTTATTCAATTCCAATGTGTAGAGTTTTAAGTCCGATAATAAATAAATCTAGAAACTCGGGAGACAATTGTAATTTTTAAAAAATAATTCATACACAGTGTAAACTTACAACGTTAAAAATTTGCAATTTCTCATCTAATTGCCTTTATAGGAATAAAACCCAACGCGAATATAAGTTAATTCGATTTGCTTTATTATTGATTAATTTTATTATTTAATTTTAACTACTTGTTAATTTCTATTCTTGTTTCTTTCACTCTGTACTGTACTACTATGTTTTTATTTATATTTCCTTACTTGTATATAGCCCATTTTGAAGCAGGTATTTATATTAATTACATGTTCGCGGAGTGTAGACCCAGATTTGCCCTGAATATGTATTATAATTTAAGCACGTAATAAATGAAATAGTTAAATATACTTTGTCATTTATTAATTGATTTATAAAAACGATTTGAGCTGAAAATTGAACGCCAATAATATATATATATATATATGTATGTGTGCGTGTAATATATGTCAAGAATCAGAGGGAAAAAAGGAAAAAATTAGAATTACCAAGCCAAAATTAATCTATTTTCGGTGGCACTTATGTCACGAGTTCAGTAAATAAAATATTGTCTTTCATTAAATGAAAAACAGATTAGAGTAAAAATCGATTAGTACTATATTACTTATCGATCATATATATATATATATATATATATATATATATATATATATATATATATATATATATATATATATATATATATAATCATCATCGTGCCATACTCTTCACAGAGCGTAGGCTATCACTAATCGGATCGGTCGATCAGACTTTGCGGTGTCTTACATCTGTCAGTACTTGAAACTTGTTTGTCCAGCTTATAATATTTTATAGCCAATCTCTTCCGGGACATCTCTTCCCTTCCATTTTTCCTTGTATTATCATCTGGAGTATTTCATGTTTTTCGCCCCTGATATGATATGGCCGAAATATGATACATTTCTTTGTACAATGTGATTTTTTTAATATTCTGCTTGTATTAGGCCTTCTTTAAAACATCTTTATTTGATATCTCGGCCGTCCAGAGGATTCTCAACATCATTCGATCGAGCCACATTTCTACAGCATCGTATGGATTAATTTTTTATTTAAAGCCATCATTTCGATTTCATATAACAAAATTAAATGGATGTAGCAGCCGAACAATTTCTTGTCGTATGCTAAGACTAAGTAATCGATTACATAATAAATGTTTCATGTTATCGAAAGCTGTTCGCGCATAAGTGCATCTCGCTTTAACTTGAACATCCACGTTTAAATGTTCATTTATTAACAACCGAGATATTTAAATTTACTGTTCGTCGTTTATATTTATAACGAGATCGTGAACTTGTTGTTTGCCTACACTTAGTTTTCTTTACGTTTATATGCAGGTCATAGATCACACCAGTTTCATTAAATTTTTGCAACAACCATTGTAGATCTCGGTGATTATATGCTAATACGATTGTGACATCTGCATAACGGATTAATGATTTTACTATTAATCTTTATTCCGTACGGTTGGTCCATTATGGTTTGTTTGACGACTTGTTCATGATATAGGGTAAACACGCAACCTTGTCGTACACTTTCGAAGTTTATCATTGGCTGATTTCTATTTAATACCAATTATGTTTCTTGATTTCAATATAAATTTCTTATTATATTTAAGTCGTTGTTATCAATTCCTGTTTTGGAGGATTTCTATCAACTTGTCGTGCCGAACATTGTCAAGCGCCTTTTCATAATCAATAAAACATATTTTTTTTTTTTTTATTATAAAGATTTTATTGGAACTGTAAAACTAATTACATTTACCATAACTAATTATAGGAGAATTTCACATGTAGTTAAATTATTTTATAAAAAAAAATAATAAAATTAAATATTAATAAGATCCAGCTGATGTTTTCTTTTCAGCCGTCGGGTATCATTAGAATCATCTAATAGTAAGATTGCTTCAACGTTCGGATGAAGGTGAAGGCGATTAATGTAGCTGTTTGACTTCTGGTGGATAATAACAGGAACTGGATCGATTTTGAGATCGATACGAAGTTGGGCGTTCGAGACAAACCAAGGTGCTCTTGAAATCATACGCATGAATTTGTTTTGAAATTTTTCGAGAATTTCGAGATTAGATTTGGCTGCGGATCCCCAGATCTCTGCACCATAGCTCCATGCTGGTCGGAAAATTGACGTATAGATGAGCCTCTTGCTTTCGAGACTAAGCTCAGAATTAGGCTGAAGGAGCCATCGAAAGTTGGAGAGCAGAAGGTCCAACATTTTCCGTTTTCTTCTAATATGCTCGTGCCAATTGAGCTTACAATCAAGATGCAGACCTAAATAGCGAGCAGAGTTAGATACTGGAACCGGTTTACCATCCAAATAAGTTGGAATGTAACCATGGTGTCGGAGAGAAAAGTCTACTCGTACTGACTTGCTGTCATTTAATTTAATTTTCCAGGTATGAGCCCAAATTGAAATATTGTCTACAGCTGTTTGAAGAATATATGCAGCTGTAACATAAGTGCGACTATGTGAAATTATTGCAGTGTCGTCTGCAAAAAGACTTGTTGTTGTCTCAGGAGTTTGAGGAATATCCATAGTATAAAGTAGGAAGAGTATAGGACCAAGTACAGAGCCTTGTGGAACACCAGCGCGAAAAACATATGAAGATATTTTTGTTCATCTCCCTAGATTTCTGTAAAATTATGCGTAATGCTGCCAATGCTTCTCTAGTCCCATGTCCAGCACGAAAACCAAACTGTATTGCCGATAGATTTTGTCCCAATTTTCTTTGAATTCTTTGATAAAGGATTCTTAAAAATATAAAATATACTTAAGCTCAATTATTGTAAATAAATAAATAATTCTTAAAAATATCTTTAGCATTATATATATATATATGTATATATATAATTAAAACACACCCCTTGTAATTATATAATGTACATACTCTTTTTCGCCAAGAAAAAACAACAATCGTACCGTCCTACTAACGCGGTAAAATTAGTACAATTCCGTTTTACCATCGGAATCGATTGTACACCTTCGTCTTTAGTAAAGTCCGTTCGCTTGAAATTCGGTAAAGTTCAACTATCCTTATAAAGACTGACAGAGGATCAAAGTCATTCCCGGCCAGCCAAAAGACAGGGTGATTTACCATTGCCTTACTCGGCTTTTTTAAATTCCAGCAAACTGGTACTTATTTATCGACCAATAGATAGCGGAGTTGTTTAGGAAGGCTTTTTTTATCGTGAAAAATTCTCATCCCTCGCGAGATTTGAACTTCAGGTCGTGCCGGCAGAATACTTAAACATTACTGTTACTTTACGAGGCTCTCTCTCTCTTTATATATATGTACATATATATATATATATATATATATATATATATATATATATAAAATCCTGCGTACGAAGAATATTAAGTACCCCTGATATGGTTAGTTTTCAAATTATTCCAGACTAAGACAAAAAAAAATTTATAGCAGAAGCTAAGTAAAGTCGGTTATTAGGTTAATAACGAACGATACAGTATTCATTTAGGTGATTACAAAAATTAAACACGTATGGTTGGAAAAACCTAATGGCAAAGTTCAGTCATAAAAAATCGCATGGATGCAACGTAATAATAATGTTTACAATTTCTTGGAAAATAGCCGCGTTTCTCCCATGTTTCATTGCACAAGTCGAATTGCAAAATGCGTTCAAAATCATTTCGATCGATTAAATTGAAATATGTTTGTTAATTAACGTAAAGATAATTCTTTTTCATCAACAAAACCAGAGGTTGATATATATTTATATATATTATATAAACGAAACAAATTAAAATGATATAAACATTAATCATTCCGAGAAACATGATATTAGTAATAAGTAAAAAAACATACATACATGTATATATACGCATACATATTTTTATATATATATACATACATATTATTATATATATATATGACTTTTAATTAGGAGAGAAAATGAACTAGCCGCCGTTATGTTGATAATGAAGATGATAATGATGTTAATAAATTAATCCGTTTGTAATTTTACGAGTTGATACAGCGCCATTAGTTTATCGACACCGTGAAAAAACTAATGTTCTCTTAAACAGATAATACATTTTACATATTAATAATAATAGTAATAATAGTAATAATTTATAACCTTAGCAAGAATCCTAGCCTAAATATATTTTTAAACATTTCTATTCGAACGAATTTTATACGAACCCAAAACAATTGTACGTTTATAAATATCTAATTTGACAACAACGACTTCGTGATCAAATGAGTTCGCAACAAGTTATGGCTCAATATGACAATTTCATACTAGAAACGCGTTTTTACATTTTGTATTATATTCGGGCACATGTGAATAATTGAAAATTAGTCCTGTGATTAATTCGTCAAATACAACCGACCTTATATATATATATATATATATATATCCCAGATATAATTAAACGTTTTAAAAACAAAGGGATTAAAGTAAATTTTTATATGACACAGATCCTTACTGGTCATGGTTCTATCGGATATTTCTTGCATAAATTACAAATCATCAATGATGGAAAATGTCGTAATTGTGCAACTAATGAAATAGAGGATGTCCAGAACATAGTATACGCATGTAGTAAATATAACCATCTGAGAAAATTGTATAATATCGATTGCTCTCTTAATCCTAATGAAATTATTCTATTAGAAAAATTTCCTATTTTTATCTCGGAATTATTTAAGATTAAACATAGATATTGATAGTCGCTACCGGTAGCCATAAGCTACTTTCGCAGGCTACTCTATATTTTTTTATAATGTATGTATGTACATAAGTGTATTATAAAGAGAGAAAAAAATATATATATATACAGTGAATTAGTGAATTAACGTGAAAACGTTTAAGACGAAATATAAGTTAACACGAAATGATGAAACGGTCACCACAAACTGCCACGTGCTTTTGTACATTTCTCTTAACACGAAAAGATTTCGCTTCTCAGAATCGATTTTATAACCAGGCGAACGAGGTATTGCACAAAACTTAAAATTTTACTATCGAAAAAGATTGCTTCCAAAATATTTACTCTCGTTCGAAGATTTTTCGATTAATTTATTACAAGCGCTTCGTACGCTGCAGCGAAATTCAGTGACTACAAATACGATTGAAAATTGCTTTCTTCATGCGGGATTAGCAGATTATTTGGTGCCAGAAGGGATGGTTAAGGAAGATGTTGAAACTGAGTCGACATTTAATGAAATATTTAGCAGTTTCTATATTATTGAACTGTTCTAAAGTATCGTCGAACAAATTTGTTGCAGCAGATGATGGTAATGTGTGTACAGCCTGAATTGAAGATTTCGGAGATTGCGTTCAAAGCTCAAAAAGTATCGTCGATATAGATTCCGACGACGAATTAGACGATGAGATTAACAATGTGTACTAGACAATGAGACTTCTGCTCCCGTTACATCCGAAATGTGCAACATCGCGAACAGTGCATGCAGTTACTGGTGAAATGAATAAAAAAATAGATGATATCGATGAATTTGTTGAAAATTTAATGTTTAAAACAAGAATGTAAAAAAAAATATATCGGATTATTTTCCAGAAAATCAATAAATGTTTTATATCTGTTTTTTTTTTTTTAAATGAAAATTATCGTACGTATTAAAAAAATTATCGTACGTATTAAAACGCATATACAATATAAAATGTGCGAGTATGTGTATGTTTTTTTTTTTTTAATATCTCGGTTCCCTCCATTTCGTGTTAAACAATTTTCATTGTATATCAAACGACGATCGTCCTATGTATCCCGCCTGTAAATAAATTGAAAAAAAAAAATAACGAACAATTTCTACACGATAATTTATGTTCGATGTTAGTATTACTCCTGCCATTATTTAAGCTTTTAGTGTCGCGAGATGTGTGAAAGTGTATTACGAACAGCGCCGCGCATTATATAAGCAATATGCGCATATGTGTTGTAGTTCGAAAGTCGAACGGACAGTATGTAGAACCTTCGTTGTCCTGATTGTTGTGGTGGTACTAGTGTTAGAATAGTTGAAAATAAAAATTGTAATAAAATTACGTACGAATTTGCGAAAAAGATTTAGTTGATCGGTGTTTGAGATTCGAACAATTAAAAAAAGCCGATTGTTAGTTCAGATAAAAGATTTGAACTTACATAAAATAAATTAAAATTACAGGGTTTGTGGTTAAATATTAAATTTATAAATATATATAATATATTACATATATACGTAAAGTGACGCACCCAAGATTTGTATCTGGGGTGGGCTCAAACATTCCCCAAACCCCCTTAAAAAAAAAAATATTTAAAAAATTGTAACAAAAATGAATAAAATATACACAGTGTGTAACAAAATTCGACAGGCAAAACAAACTATAAACGATCAGGAACAACAACGAAACAAGTAATAACAACAACAAAAAACCCGCACTGATCACGACTTGGTTCATATTCGAATACCGAGCGGCACAAACAAGGGCCATTTTTTTCCTTGTCATCTGGATTTTCAATGTCATATGTAAGGAATATTTTCTAACACTACTTTTTGCAATCTAGGGTGTTTTGCACGCTCATCAAAATGAGGTTTTATTAGTGATAACGCAGCTCTTTCAAATATTCTCTTTCGTTTCAACTATCATTTTAGCTGCAAAATTATTTGGAGCTTACTTAGGCGTCTCCTTGATATGTATTTTATACTTTTCTAATCCCCTGGGGAATCTCGGTAGCCGCCCGTGGGTACGCCACACACATATACACAAACACACATATATATATATATATATACCAAAAGTTCCAAAAAACTCTAAAATCGCGGATGTCCCTTCAGAAATCTATCGACGATTTATACTTCCCTTACAACATTCAAAAGTTTAGCGTTAATAATTCTAGCTTATTACAAGTTCGATCATCCAGGTTGGCATTTAACAGGCGACAGTAATTTCATACTTTTGTGCCTGGAAAGCGCGCGAAGCGATAAGACAGCTCGAGCACTATAAGGTAGGGACAACTCTAACAGATTCGTTTGTCCGGCTAACTAGCTTTAGACGATAAAAAATCGTTTAATAACGTCGTTCGTAATACCGATTTCGAGTTGTCGCTGTACTAATAAATAAAATGAACCTAAACCGGATTCAGAAGAACGATGAAAAACAATCGTGTCAAAGTCATACGATACGTCATCGCGTTGTTATAAATTTGATCGATCGATGAAAGTTTTCACGTGATTCATTCATTTTCGATCGTTAAAACTAAATCTGTAGCGTATAAATTATCAATCTTTTTTTTTTCATTCCTCCGACAAAATAAAATTACTTCTACAAAGCTTTAAATAAAATAACATACATCGTTGATATACGATGAGTTATGAATAAATCTAGAAAAATTGTTTAGAAAATTTCGAACGTTTAATAACGGCTTTTAAAATATAATATTTTTGAAAAATATCTTTTCCGAACTTTATAATCAATAAAATTACAAAGTCGTCCTAAACTATAACTAACATAAAATCGTGTATTTTTCGAATAAAGTTCATACTACCGTCCGGAACATGTCACGCTTTATAGACAATCCAGTCGTTTTCCTAACATATTTTATTTTTTATATATCCTATACTTAATTTGAATTTCTCGAAATAATACTCGAATTCACTCCTATCTTATTATTTTCCCGTTAAAATGAACAAATCAAATCAAATCAAATCAAATTTATTGTTATATATATAGTATTATAATAATTAAATTCACTATTTCTGTAATTACAACTGCCTGTAAATGCGCAATAATGCGCGAACAACAGGCTAATAAAAATATACATATACATAAATATACACACATATATACATACACATACACATGCATACATACATATATATATATATACACACGCATACACATATACACATGTTGTACATATGAAACGGTTGGAGAGACCGGAAAGATATAATTGCAGTTATAAATTCAAAAGAACTTTAATTAATTTATATCCAAGTACCCGTCGAGACACGATCAACACCCGCACAGTAAATAATACAACATTTCGTACTTATATGTATAGGCTCTTAAAAACTATAATAATTACATTTTACTATGAATAAGCACATATACAAATTAAAACCTTAATTTATTGCCTTAGACACACATATATATATATAAAGTATCTAAAACTGTTTCACATAATAAACCAAATAAATACTCCTACTCAAATAAACGTATTACATACACCGCAGTTATAATCTTATGTACAGTGAGCATTCAATTACCAAAAAAAAAATAAAAAATAAAAAAAAAAAAAATTGCGATTCTTACTAACAAAATTTTAATAACGTTTTCCTAGATAAGTTCTAGATGCTAGACAGAAGAAAATCTTTCAAAAGCTTCCTTCGCCTTCGTTTGTAATTAATAAGATCCGTTCTTAATTGTTTAGGCATAGATAGGCCGCAGCGCCGGCATAAATCGCTTGCATGCGAATCCGTGTTTTATTAAAACGTGGGACAGTCGCAATACTCTCACCTCTTGATCTAGTGTTTCCTTCGTTATTCGATATATTAAATTTATCTGAATTTTTTACGACAAAATTTAACAACTGCAATTTACATAATTCATGTACAGTAAAATATTTTATTTTGTTGTCTGTAATTTCACTAAGATTTACTTGCTGTAGCACTGATTTCTGTAATCTCTGGATAGGTTCAATATGACATTTCGCCATACCACCCCAATGTAATATGCCATAGGTCAGAACTGGTTGGTACAATGCTAAATACAGACGTCGCAAATGTTCAAAAGAGAAATATTGTCTTAAGTAATAGAACAAATAATTTAGTTTCCTTAATTTTTTTGATACATACAATGAACGTTTATTCCAAAATAGTCTAGAGTCTATCTGAATCCCGAGATATTTAACTTCATTCACCCTATCTATCTTAATATCATGTTTTAAAGTTATCTGTATATTTTCTCAAATACTGAAATCTTGATTTGTGTAAATCATAAATTTTGTTTTGTTCTCATTCAGAGTAAGTCTATCCTTAATCAAACATTCGTGGATTCGAGTAACGTCGTCTTGAACTAATCTCTGCAGCAAGTCCGGGTAACGAGAATCAACTGCAAGCACTATGTCATCTGCATAACTGAACAACCTACCATTTACCTTTAAATTGCACAACTCGTTTATATATATATTAAGAAAAGATAAGGTCCAAGTATACTGCCTTGCGGCACACCTAAATACTGTGTTACGTAATCTCCGTACACATTGTTTATTTTAACAGCGTAACTTCTATTTACGAGATAACTTTTAAGCCATTCATATATGTTTCCTCGGAATCCATTATTATATAATTTTTACAATAAAATTGAGTGGTCAATTGTATCAAATGCCTTACACAAATCAAAATAAACTGAAATAACTGATCTACCTTCTTCAAGGCATGTAGCAATGTGGGATACATGTTCAAATAAAGCATTATCAGTACTTTTACCTGAAATAAACCCGTACTGATTAATGCTGATAATATCGAACTTGTTGATGTAATTTAAGATAACTTCCTTCAAGCACTTTTCAAAAATTTTGGAGAACGTCGAGAGTATGCAGATAGGCCTGTAATTAGAAACTTTAGTTTTGTCGCCGTTTTTATAAACAGGGGTTATGATACCAAATTTAAGTATATCTGGAAACTTACCAACATTAACGGATTCGTTAAATAGATATGTCAAAGGTGTCAAGAAGAAATTAATATTGTCTTTTATTATCGTTATTGAGATCTTATCATGTCCAAAGGACGATTTATTAGGTAAAGAGAGTATAGCTTTTCTGACGTCGTCAGTTGTAAAGTCCAGTAAAGCAAATGAACTAGTAATCGAAGATGAAGACACACTCACTGTTTTTTGCCCAATTAACTCGCGTTGCTGTATTAGTCCATTTACACTATTCCCTTAATAATAATAATAATAATAATAATAATAATAATAATGTTAAAATCACTTGATTTTAACTTGTTTTTTATTGTTTATTTTAATAAAAATCACTACATTCGGCATTTTACAAAATATTTTACTGCTAATGTTGATGTATTGGAGAGTAGTGATTTTATGAATTAACAAAATAAAAACAATGTTAATCATTATCTAGTGATTAACTTTGTTTTTATTTTGGTTTGTTATTTTACTGTTCATGACGATATAGTTTCACTTCTTCGTATACGAATCTTTTTTTTAAAGCGTATATTTTGTAAAATAAACAAAAATCAGTGCCTGCACATTCGCACATCCCTTCTTGTTGTTAAAATTTATTACATTCCATCAAGCGGTTGCTTGTCGACGGATTTATATGTATTTATTCACGTTCTCTCGCATTTAATCGGCACAAAATGTACAATTTGTCTTATAATCTAATTCATCTGATATTGTTCCTTCATTCACACAGGCGCACTTTTTTATTCCTCAGTCACTCGCATGTACACTCAGAATTACTCTCTCATACATTTGTTTTTCTCATTTTAGTTGATCTCAGTTTGTAGTAGCAGGCCATCCTTTGTTTTTCACTGATTTAATTATGTACTAATCTAATATTTTCGTCTTAGCCACCTTCTTATCTTTTGTTTTAAACAAACTAGTCTTTTTTCATTTAATATTTCATCCTGTACAGCGTTTCTTATTAATGTTACTTTCTGATTATATTTCGAAGTATTTATACATAATTTTCCTATAAAATAAATATCGTAAGTTAACGTATTATATTCATTGGGTAAGCCACCCCTGGAAGCTCGATAAAAGTTATATAATGTTATATATATATATATATAAACAAAGATATGAGTTTTTTTTACCTTTTGACATTTAAAAAGGGCGTTACCACTATTGTGGAACGTCTACATATCATTCATACATAACTATGAGGAACGTCTACATATCAACCATACATAACTTATTTAAGCGATCTAACGTAAAAGTAATATCTTACGTCGACGATATAGTCATGCCTACGAGACAACAGTCCGAAACAGCTACAGCTAATTTGTAATCAGTCCATAGCCACGCAAGCATCGCATATGAAAACGCTTTTTATCCATGTTAATAAATCGCTTTATAAAGAAACGTAATTCCGTTTATGTTAATCTACAATGTCATAACGTCGAATTTAATAAGATTTTTAAATGTTTCAGATATCTCAGTGTCATCATAAATTTAACTTTTTTTAAGTATACTGAACAACACAGATATCGAATCTTACTAATACATTTAACAAACTTTATAACGTAAACAATAGGTACAGCTATAAACAGGCTATAATTCTTTTCAAAATAATTTTGCCTCGATATGTTTACTGTAGCACGGTGTACTAGTGCAGTAGGACCTCGTGCAAAAAAATTCAAGAATAAATTGGAGCAAAATTTTCACTTATATACATATATATATTTTAAAACTCGTTGAAGGTTACAGAACGGTACATTAAAGACGTGACGCTAATGCTAGTTGGGTAGCTGCCTTTAGTGCTTACAATAAAGCGATATGTAATTATCTACAATAGATATGCAATCTTTCTTCTTTTAATTATAGTTAACAGTTCTCGGAGATTTCGCAAACGTGCCGTATCAGCTTCCTATTAGTTACATTCTCCGTCCAGCTGATCTTCAAAAGCCGTCGATAAATTCCCATTTCAAATGCTTCGATCATCAACGTCGCTGCTGTGAGCGTTCTCAGCCGGAATTTTAATTCCCTACTAATACCCTGACTGCACAATAGGCCTTTCAGGAATACCGTCACCTCTATCCACCACCTAACTTCCATATCTGAATTTGTCTTTCTACTACTACAAAATAGTATAATATAAAACATTTATAAATTTTCTTATTAATTACACTCCTCGTCAAGTAAAATTGCTTATCGACGAAAGATAAACATTTTAAAAATTTACACAATATTGTACTACGCGCATACATTCAGCATTCGCACTCATCCTCATTCATATCTCTTACACACTCATTTAGTTTTTTTTTTTTTTTTTAATATATATTTTGAATTGCAAAATATGTTTGTACGTTATCTTTTTTTAATTTTTCTTTTTATTCTTATTTTTATTGTTATTTATACGTTAGTATCTATTACACTGTTCAGATTATTTTTATCAGTTGTTTCAAGTGGCCAATTTTTTTCTCTTCCAAGCCACGTGCAAGTTTAACAATTTCGCCATCTATTACTACTACAACGAATGATTAAATAATAAGCAATCGGATTGCTAATACTATTTACAAAACATCGGCAATCGAATTAGACCGACTGCAATATACTTGGTATTTTCCCAGAAACATTCTCGATTTTCGCAATTTTTTTCAGAAATGTGAGAAATGGGTAGGTAATTTTAACGAGTTATAAAATTAAAATGACTATTTTTTTTTTTTAGCTTCTATATATAGGAGGAAAATGAAGTAACAATATGACTAGAATGATGGGAAAATAACGAAATTAACTTAAAAATGAGACGAAAAGTACTGAAAAATAATTATATAATAATAATCATCAAAAGTTAATATGAAAAAAAAAAAGTAAAATAAAATCACACTTATAAATAAAATGGTTTCCACCCGATGTAACTGATGAATTAGCAGACATTTCTATCAAATGTGATTTTTGCCGATAACACGATCGGGTGGTGCAGCTATACTCCCTTTTTCATTGACCATACCTCTAAGTAACCTAAACTAATTTAACTATAATAACCCCAATCGACACTACCTCTATAACGGAGGAACTTCGGCCTATTTTGTGTTTGTATACGTACACTTATAAAATTTGAAAGGGTGCAATTTATATTTAAAAAGTAAAAGTAAATAGTAAATATACCTGTACTTAATCGCTATTACGATCAAATTCGTAATTTTAGTTTTTCGGTGATATTTCGCAATTTTAAAAGTATAATTGAAAATTAAATTTGCAAACTTCAGAATTTGATTACTGTACACATTTTCCTAATGCTAAAACTGAGACTATATTTTTCACCACCGCAGGAGTCCCACACATGACCCGTTGAAATTATAATTTATAACGGTAGTTAGCTGATCAAAACACGTTCGTTACCTTCGAGTAATCTTAAATAATAAACTAAATTTTTCTGAACACGTTAATCGTGTTAAAAGTAATATATACATTATGAAACTGATTTCTTAATGTTCATAATTTAAAAATTCCGTATACGCTAATCCATAATCTCGTACTGTAGTCCAGCTTGGAGTTTTGTTTCGAACACCGATTACAAAAGATTAAAATTATTATTATTATTATTGTTCCAGTGCATATCCGTTAACGTTCATGATCAACTTATTATGGTTATGTCCACAACCGTTCTGAAGAGTTCTGTATGTTATTAAATTCTTGAGCCAAGATATTCTTCTTCGTCTCATTATCTTGGCCATTCTCCGTAGTAATTCATATATTCTTCCATTATTACTAATTTCCTGGATTATTCAGCATTTTCAGTTCTTCGTTCATCTTGGATAAAACAAATTTGTCGGTACTTTCTGCGTGCACAGAATTTTCAGAATACGACGATATAACCACATTTCAAAAGCACCCAGCATTTTTCGACACGTTTTCCGTCAAAGTTGATGATTCTACTCCGCAATAAGAGGATTGAAAAAACATAATATCGGACTGGTTTAATTTTTGTTTATAAATTTAGATATTTTCGCGTGAATAATACTTTCATTTTATATATATATAGTGATTAACTCGTTCTATCTTTTTGTTTTTTATGATCAGCTGACTGTGAGGTTTATTGTGCGTGCTGATTACCGTATATTTAGTTTTGTTAAAGTTCAGTTCAGGACCAAATTTACGACTAATTTCTATTACTTTGTTCATCAATGTTTGAAGACCTCTAAAGCTATCCGTGAAAATATTATCTACGTATCGGCTAAGAATTTTCTTTTAGGGGGTAGCAACCCCATTCGGTGCGTCCCTATGTCTGGATCAAAATTCGAAATACAGTTATTTTACTGCGATGTTATCTTTTCCTATATTCACCGTCTATATAATAAGCCGATTAATTAAATAACGATAATAAATCCATACGAAAAACTAAATCTTACTGTAAATTTCGAGAGTGATTCTAGCTTGTGCAAGAAAAAATCGCATATTATTTGTATAGAATTATTTAAGTTAAACTTATAAATAGGTAATTTACTGATCGATATGCGATTCTCACTTTTCTATATATATTAATTACACCATTTTGAAAAGCTAAGTTAGTTTACATTCGGTTAGGTTAGAAACGATCAGGATTACTTCGGCTAGTTGGAAGTAGAATTAAAGGAAAAAACGAGAATGGTACATTATCCGGGTGACTGATAAATCGAACAGTAAGATCTATTTTTTCAAAATTTTGATTTTCTCGAAAAATATAGATTTCCGCGAACAATTTTTTTTATTCCGTCATTTTTATCTAAATGGTTTTTCCGTTTTTTTTTTTTTTTTTTTAGGAAAACCTAGAAATGAGTTTCTAATTTTAAAATCTACGCTTATTGATTTAGTTGTATAATAGAAAAAGTAGAATACGTTCATTGTCCGACCATTTCATAATCGGCAAATATCGCATTTAGATAGAAATATATTTTGGCCTCAGGGACTAATTCTCCACATCTCCATAACTCTCCCATAAATTTATTAATTCCGTAAATGCGCTTTAATAAAGTTCATTAAATTTCGTATATAGTAGTGGACGAATTACGGCGCTAATATTTATTGGATTATAAATAACGTAATAACTTCAAGCTTTCGAGACTGATTTTTAATGAAACTTAAATTTAAAACGTAATTTCAAATACTGATAATAGTTATTTGAATTTACCGCCTAAAAAATGACGCCAAGTTCCGTAAAAGCGGCAATAAGGTTACGAATAGAAATCATTAATTGTCAAATATACCGATAACGATAAAGTAAATTAATTAATAATAAAAGTAACAAAAAATGTACAGACAAAAAATATACTTTAATAATAGCGAAAATCTATAGCACATGCGGCTTTATAAATTTTACGTTATTATATTAGTATTAAAAATTGGTATATAATTAATTTTTTTTGTTATCGTTAATATTCGATCATTTCTATTAATTATCATTAGTTAATTTATAACTTGAAAATCGCATAACCTGCGGATAATTTTCGTTTCGCGTATATTTAACACAATTAGCGACTTCTACCGCTAACAAGATTATCCGAAAACAAATCACTACATTCCCTCTATATAGATTTTTTAAATCTTTTTTTTTTTTTTTATACTATAAGGGACTATTAAGGGGGCTGGTCATTTCGATAATAAACGTTACAATATCGTGCACATTCTTTCAGGCCCGGGAATCGTTAATTTACATTCGGTTGCAGGAGGGCGAGAATTATGCATTTTTTTTAAATCAGTTATACAGATAGACGAGAATTATAAATTTATTTTTACGGGCAGTATAATTTTAAATAAACATTAGAAATGCTTACCGTAGTCGAAAACGAACTTCTGCGGTAACTTGTTACTGAATCAGGTCGAACATTCATATTGTGACGGAACTAAGTTTGTTAATTTTAAAAATGAACAATTTAAAATAATCGTGAAAATATATAAAATGTCGTTTAAAAATTACTCTTGCCTCGTAACCGGAATTTCAAAATTTTTACGATATACGCACATATTAACACGTCAAATTCATATATTTAACTCGAATGTAAAAATATAAACACGTGAACAAACACACTTCTTCAAGAATGAAGATATTTTTTTGCTTTCTTTTTTTGGTATAATTAATTTATATAAAAAGAAAACATAAATAAAAATCGCAAATTCAGAAAACCGAAACGATAAACACCTAAACGGAACGCATCATTTACAAACAACACCGTTAATAAAGCGTAGACAGTACTAACGCTGTGTAGCCCGGTAGTCGAGGAACATTCGGATAGAACTTACAGCGCCCTCTAGCGACGTATAGATGAAATGTCAAAATTCCTCGACATCCTGTAACGTTTCAACTACAATGGACGAAATTTTTATTTTTGCAAATATTAAACAAATGGAGAAAGAATTATAAAGAGAATTAAAATATATGCCATATAATATTCTATGAATTTATATATATATATATATATATATATATCAGTGGCGGATTGCGGCTAAAAAATTTATCGGTTGCAATTACATCCCCGCCTCGCAAAACATATACACACCAATTTTTTTTTTATTTCTCGCAACATCATAAAGTAACATTAACAATATCATAGTTTAAAAAAGTGTAATAGAAATACTTAAAACCGTATAAAGTTAAATTATCAATCCCAAAATGAAAAATTTGTATTACATTAAACTAAAATGTATAAAACATTAATTTCCGCACGAATAAGTACAAAATCTATTCAATTAGAAAAATATAAAAATTTTTAAACTACTAAAATGAAACAATTCAATGGACTACGTATAAAATAGTTAATATAAGTTTTTCACAATTTACACAAAACAATCCTGTGAAAATATCAATTGTCCTATAAATAATAAAGTTTCAGTAAGGAAAAAATTCTGCATATATTAACACGGGTCAGTAATAATATTACGACGTTAAATTCACACGTGGAAATGGTAAAAGAAAGAAACACCGATAGAAATTGGAAGAGAAACTAATCCGGGAAAGAATGAAATATCACTAGTTCGTTTGTTGATGATGACCGGTAGTATGAACATGTAACTGCGCACCCGCGTGTTATGAACAACACAACGAGTAAAACTTATTCTGCCGTGTCAAATGTGCGTACTTCAAGTTGCAAAACGATTGCAACCAATAGTCGCCAATATAGTTCCATGTGTAAACTCTACATACATAATAGCATTATGCGCAAAATCTGTATTTAGTATACGGCTTTCCGATGCCTTCTTCAGGTTGCATCGAGCGTGCAACCATCAACCGTACGGATTTCAAAGCATTTTTTAAAGGATTTTTTGCTTTTTGTAATATATTCTACGAAAAATATATAATTAAAATTTACTTATTCTGTGTAATATTTATAAAATAATTAGTACTTTTAACTATTTTATTACATGGTCAATTTTTACCTTGTTCTGTATAATTCTGGTTGTTGTGCAACCATGTAACCTTTATGTACGCGCCGCCACTGATATATATATATATATATATATCTAGGCGATCGAGTCTTTTCAGGTTGTTTTTTTTGTAAAACTGTATTTTTTGTGAAAATTCATTTAGATACGAATCACATAGTATTAAAAACCATTACAAACATTTAATCCAAGTAAAATTTCGTTCCACAAATTTCCGAAGTCACGACCAAAAGTGTTAGTTTTTTGACAAGTAACCACGTTTAGTGTATTTTTGCAAAATTATTTGTTTTTTTGCAATTTTTCTACAGGTTTTTTTGTTGTACTTAAAATAATTCTTTAATAGATTAAAAAAATAATAATTTTCGGAAGTTTCGATAACTTAATTTGGAACAATTTGCTTTAATGCTTTTACGCATCCAGGAAGGTTTTTTATGGTTTCTAAGCAATTTTAAGAACGTTTCTGTAACTCAAGCTTTTTTACGAAAATGTTGGTACCTCATTTTTAGTCAATCGAAATATATTAAACTGCCAAGGTTACGTAATAATCCTAAAGTGATCCTCGCGGACGAGAAGGAATTATTTTATATACGCGTATGGAAAGAATCCGCCGAAAGCAATGCTAACCACCCCATTTATAATGTGTCACTTGGTCGCTCATAATTCAATCTCCTGTTGACGGGGATTGCTAAGGCGTCCTTCTTTACGAACTTTCGTGTTGATGGCAATTTGCCACATATACACATATATTTAACGTCACGGTGGTATAGTGGCTAGAGTGCTCGACTGAGACTACTCGACGATCGAAGGTTCGAAACCAACTCGCGACGTAGAAACTTTTTTCTCATTACGTAATAATTCTTAATTATCACAGGAGAAGACAAATGTTAGTCCATTTTGTACGTAAAAATAAACGTACAATACGATGATTATATATATATATATATATATATATCACCATGGTGCCATGTCTGATACCGAACGTAACGTTTGGTAACATATTTTCAATTCTTTGCTTATCTGATGCATTTCGGAACGGTTCAATTGTACTTGCCTTTACTACTGCGCTAAGTTTTGCACTTGAAGAAGTTTTTAACCGAGTCCAAGAGGAAAGGTGAGTCTTGAAAATGATTAGTAAAACAAGAACGAAATAGATAGGGCGCGTGTTGAGTGCTGCGTTGAAAGATATTATAAAAGTAGAAATATCCGTGTGCGGTCCAAGACCAACCGGCTGATGGACGTAATCGAGAAACAAACGAACATCAAGAGTCGTATTATGCTGAAAAGGCTAACAGCAGAACGGAAAAAATAGACGACTAAGACGATAGAGGCGAATCAGTTCGAGGTATTGATCGATATTATCCAAATAATCGAATATTGTTGTATTGATAATTCGAAAAAGACGGGGAAAATTTAGTACGAAGTCTGGATATGTATTTCACATTCCCCCCCCATTAATTTATTGCTAGTACCGAATAATTTTACGATAATTTTCTAATCGGAGATAACGATATAGTGGACGTTATTCGAAATTCCGTTTACCTGAGCCTCGTGGTGATTAACCTATTTTCGAAAATTTCTTCCGAATTTCTCTTAAAAGGAGCTTCCCTAAAAAAAAATTGAACTACTATGCTTAAATTGTGGAACTTTTTCGCGTCTTGTCTCTGGAAAAATTATACCTTCGTTAAAGAAAGAGGAAAAACCCGGACGGGTGAAATTATATTTTTAGAAAAGTATATATCTAGCTGAGCCTTCAAAAAAAAGTAATGCACAATTTTTTACTTTCTTATTCTTTCTATACACGTTAAATATATATATTCCTCTCACCCAATTTTGCCTGATATATAATACATATATACATACATACATATATATATATATATATATATATATATATATATATATATATATATATAGTTTCGCCCTTTTAAAGATCGAAACCCCGGTTAAACTTTCAATAAAAGAAACTTGCTCTTCCGCTTTGACGACGGGAATTTTAATTAATGTTTCCAGAAATTTCGGCAAGTTCCTCATCACCACCGATGATTATTATACCTTTCTAGTAATTAAAAAAAAAAAAAAATCGCAGCTTCCTCGGTAGTCACCAACCATTTATTTATTTTAGTGCGATCATTTTTAAACGTTGTATCATTTCTTTTGAAGACTGTTCGGTCGATTTAAAGATTTCAAAACTGAAAAACCTATTTAGAATAATTTTATTCTTATCCGCGATTTTTATTATTACCGTTTACGTCGAATCTAATCCTAATTCCGATTTCGATTTTCCCGTATTTTCTGCTGTAAATATTCATTTATTAAACGATGCAAAATGAATTAAAAATCGCTAAACTTTTATACAAAAATCGAGCAAAGATTTTCGACTAAGCCACTATCGAGTGAAAGTTAAAAAAAAAACAACAAGTAAAATAATATACGATTTATAAAAAATATAAAAGGAAAAAAAAACGAACGTGAAATAAAACGTAAGTAAATAATTTATTTATTTATCTAATTTACAAAAATAGCAATCGTGATTAATAAAAACAAAACGGCGTTTATAAAATAATCTGATGATAGCGAACGTGGTAAACAACGCGTCTGAATTAAATACTTTTTTTACATTTTATTTTCGGTTTTTTCCTTTTATACTTTTTTATAAGCTTTATATATATATTTTTTTACGTTCACTCGATAATGGCTTAACAGCCGAAAAGTTATCCGATGTCTTTATATATAAAACAATTAAAGAATTTAATTACATGATTTCGTCGTTCGTTTTTTAAAATCACTACATTGCACGCGTTTCAAATTACTTTTGATTTCGTTTAAATTAAACTTTGATCAGTCTTCTCCGGAAGAAAATCGGAAATAAGAATTTTCGAATGAGATTACACACACACACGCACATTTTTAACCCAACTGCTACGTTTAAATATATTAACAACTAGGCTTGAACAGTCAACATCCATATATGAAATTATCCGGTGGTTTAAATTAAATCTTTCTACCTTTTATACGCATATTTTACATATATACGTCTTATACCACACAAACACACACACACATGTAAAATGTATATGTAAATATATATATTTTTTATTTTTTTAAGTACAATTTAATATACACGAATTCATAAAATAAAATAATCATAATAAAAAAACATTAATTTAAAACTATATAAATAAATTACATCATTAAGTAATACAAAAGAATCAGTTACACTAGGGCCAGAATATAATAAAGTAGAGCAGCCGGCAAAATTAAGTTAGGGCTACTACCAGCATTTATGAATATATATATATATATATATATATATATATATATACATATATATATATATATATATATATATATATATATGTTTAATTTTGAATAATTCAGAAATGAAAACAGGGAACTGCTGTAATAAACCCAAGTGCACGGTCAATCTTATACAACTGTCGCAGGTGATTATACATGATATATATACAAACATACATTTAAATACACATATAGACACACATATATATGTATATATATATATATATGCTTTTAAATACACACACACGTACATGGACACGCACCCACATATATATACATACACATTCATTTAAATACAGACAATACTTTTTGTATTGAACATACATACACATATATGTATAAATTCTCTCTCACTCACGCGCGCGCGCACACACACGCACACACTAACACACGCACACACGCACACACGCACACACACACATATATATACACATATATATTTAATTACATACTCATGCCTATGTATTATATTTGTGAATGTTTGGTAATGAAGTAAATGAAAAAAATATATAGTTATTGAACTGTTTTTCTTTTGTTTTATTTATAATTCAAAAAATCACTACTCTCCGATATATCAACGTATGTACCTATATATAAAATACACACACAAATATATATATATATGTAAAATTTAAATACACACATATATACAGATTTAAAGCCATACATATATGTATACATTTAAAAGCACACAATCATATGCATGTAAACATACATAAATACACACATATATATATAAATACACACACACATATCAATTTGAATGTACAAACACAAACACATACATATATATATATATATATATATATTTACGCGCACATCTATATACTACATAACATACTCCTTTCGAATGCTGGCTGTCACTGTGTGTGTAGCGATCAGATAGGGCATGTATAAATGTCCCCATTTCTGGTTACTGAATTTATCGGTTTTTCCGCATGCACCATATGATAGTTTTTTACGAACGATTCGCCCTTCTTCTTTCAATTTCGATTTTCGGCTCGAAAAGACACTCGTTCTACCTCTGTTATCTTATCTTTCCTTTTGGATAACGCGTTGCAAGTATTTAATATTTCTCTCTTTGATTTTCCTTCCTGAACGGTTCTCAATATACGATATCTCATTCGTCAGGCACGCTATCCGGAGCATCTTGATTACTATACGGGAATTAATACAGTCGTTTCGTTAAAACCGAGATAGTCGAGTTCTCTGACAGAGTACGTCGTGTCTTCACCTCCAGAGCCTACGGGGTATAATTGCATATTAAATAAATAAGTTAATCCGGTATTTCGGTAATGGATCTCGCGATTTATTATCCTCGATTGTTCGTGTTTTGGATTTTTATACTGCCGCATACACCGTGCATTTATTTGTTTCTCTGTTAGATCTTGTTTACGTTCCTGGCAAAATTTGAACTATAGGGAATTATTTGTCACCGAAATGATTAACAAAGATTCGGGTAACCTCTTTGTGTCACAATTAGGATATTTTCGAATCGTAAGGTTAATCATAAATAAATCGTTCCTTATTAAGACATAAATGAACGAGATAATTTATTATTAATCTACGCTTTTCGTTACTTAACTTACGCTGTAGCGTTCCTCGGGATTTTCCTCCAGCGTCTAGTTCTATTTATATCTCGGCACGACGCATTATATCATGTAGCGAATTCAGTATGCTGCCCACGAACTCTTTACCTTTTCATTTCTCATCTGCTCATATTCTTCTTACATATCTGCTACTCGTATATGTATGTGTTAGTTTTTCGGCAGTAATCTACTACCGCTGCTGCGGTTTATAGTAGTTTGCCTGCGGTATGACCTTCTACTCAACTACTACTATCACCGTCGGCTATGGATGCTTTTTAACTAGGCGACTATATAAACGCGTTTCGTGTATATATATACATTTGAGCATAGGAATATATATATATATATATATATATATATATATATATATATATATATATGCAGTAACACCCCGCTATCAAAATGAATCAAAAGGAAGTGGTAACAAAAGCCAGTTTAAAACGCAAAGGCGTACTAACGTAACATAGACGGGTGGCTGGCCGCAGGGCAGGAAGGCAAATAAAGAGAAACTGGATAAAATCCAGCCGTTCTATTTAAGACGTCTTCATATTCTATTCTATTCTATTTTTCAGGGGTAGCAGCAACAGCAGTGCCGAGGCTTTTGTTGTTGTTTGTTGCGGTACAGTAGTTTTCGCAGGAGCACGCGGATATCGTAATGCACAATACGAAATAAAATACAATAGCTTTCGGAAATATATATATATATATATATATATATATGTGTGTGTACATGTATACATCAATAATATATTAAAGATGTGGTAGAAATAAGCAAAAAGGGATTTTAAATCGTTTTCAATGAATAATGCCTGCTGTAGCAACAAGGCGTCGAGCCGTAAAAGATGCGCTTACAGGTTTTAAGAAATTTTCCAACGAACGGATATGAAACCTAATATACGAAATTCGCATTATCGAGTAATAATTTTAGTCGGAGCCCCGAAGATGGAATTAAGAATTTCACCGGTACAACCCAAGCTGTTGGTTTGATTTCCTATCTAATTTAGTTCGTGTAGTATTTTTTGAAATATCGATAGAACAATCCCGCACGACGCGAGATGGTGCATTTTTCTGAGGTACCTCTAAAATTACGCTTAATCAATTAAATTTTCTAAAAGTTCCCTTATACTAACAAGACGTACATCTGTAGAATTATCAAGCTCGGAATATTGAGGAGGTTCAGTTCGTTTGATTTAGCCACGTGTTTATTAATCCGTTACGTACGGTATTTTTAAATCTCGATATAAAGCTTTGGGCGCGAAACTGGTGGAAAATTGACATCGTGAGGTCAAACGTCTTTTATAACGCTCACTCTATACCATAAGTACGCCAAGTTAAATACTTAGGTCTCGTTTTAAACCGCGATATAATATATAATAGTGTACGACCGACACAAGATTTTCAGACGAAACCGAAACCGAATCTCTCGGTGTTAGTTTCGGCCGAAACCGAAACTTATTTAGTAAACTTTCCATTGTATATTAAAATCTGGTGTATTTTATACACAAATAATTAACTCGTGTAAAATACAATAAAAAGTAATAGTTGCAATATTTAACAGAGATAGTTATTATTTATGTTATATTCACAATTTGACATTAAATAATAAATTGAAATTAGATTTAATATCCGTAATTAAAAAGTCTTATATTGTACGCTAAGAAAAGTAATTTTTCTACGTTTTCTCCAAGCAGGTTATTCCGACGATCTGCGTATATTTGTCCAGCGGCACTAAACAACTGCTCGCTGGGAACACCAGTAGGTGGAGCAGAAAGATACTTTAAAACGGCTTTTCCCAGGGTAGGATATGGACTACTGTTCCAATAACAATATATGTCAGCATTGCGTTGCAATCCGACAGATAAGATTGAATTATTTTTTCCAAAACAGTTTTTTGATCTTCAGATATGGTTGCCTACATCTGTTTAGGAATATTATCGTGTATATCCCAAATACTCTCTGTTTCTTGCTGTTTGTTGGAGGCTGGCAATACCAATTCTGTAGAAACTGAGAGAACATTTTCTCCACCACCAGAAAGTATAGGATCCTGATCCTCTACGTCGTCGTCATCCTCTGTCAAAAAAGATATTTCTCTCATTGCAGCATCCACTTCATTGGAATTGAGATATTTCGATTTAAATCTTCGGTCCAGCATTGTCGCAGCCATCAATGAAGGGTGCCTTTTTATAAAAGAAAATTTGCTATTCAATGACTCGTACAATGAGTTTTTCATATTTGTCAGCATCTCATCTTCTTTTCGGATCGAACTTGTAGCTTGCGCTTTAACAATGATATCATAGGTATTACTATCGATATGCATGCGCCATCAAATGATAAATCAAGTGTGGCCTCATAGAAAAATTTCAAACAGGCTGTGGGGTTCGTTAAAACATTCCATTCATTACATAAAAGAGTATCAATTTTACCATAAGTATATTGGTAATTATACACAAGTTATAACCGGAAGTTTAATGAGTCATAATTACACTAAGTTTCGGCGCGGCCGAAGTTTCGGCTAATATTTGGCCGAAACCGAAACTGTGGCCGAAACTCGATTTTTTGGCCGAAACTAGCCGAAACCGAACCTTCGGTCGGTCTTTAATATATAATATTCTCATTGCTCTTGTTCGGAACTCGAATTATACGGACCTACTGTTAAGCCAAGATACAAACATTTCATTCCCACATGTTGCGGGTAATATAGTAAATGTGCCCTATTACGTTCGCAACAGCATTATACATGACTATCTGGATATACCTACGATAGCGACTATATACAAACATCGGTATAAGAAAATGCGCGAACCATTCGGCCACAGTTAAAATCCGCTGATAATACGGATGTCGACACTCGCTTTGCCAGCTATGCCTGCAAGACGATTGAAAAGAAAATAGTGTCGAGATGCCAGCTGATTAAGATTAAATAGTGTCCGGGTTAAGCTTACAGAATGAGAAATCTACTCCATTGGGACAAATTGCTTCAAGGAGAAGAAATTTCAATTTAGGTATTTATCGCCTCTTGGTCGGCATACACATACACAAAAAAAAAATGTTCTATTACTTACACATCACGATGCATCGATCGATGTTTTCAATGTCTCGTTCTGGAAATGCGATATCAATTTGAATTTTTAACTACAACTCGTATAGTTGAGACATCTATACTTCCCTCTGAGAGAGCTAATACCCGTCTTTAGAGCTATAGCTTACTGGATAAATAGTGATTTTTTCGTATTAAGCTCGTTTCTTTCGGCTTGTATATACCGACGGTAATGTAAACCCGAAATAAATTTTTAATTATTTGAACTCGATAAATATTTATTTGAAAAAATAAAAAACATTCTTTATACATGGAGTGGCCAACCGTTTGCCCGTGTACGACACGCGACATATTTCCTTCAGTTGTCTGCACTATAATATCGCTCGAACTTGGATAAATAAAATTTAGATCGAGACGTCGCGACATGAAAAAAGAAAAGTGTATAACGAGAGAAAGTTCCGAATTAACGGCGAAAGCTTAAAATTGTATATAATAATTCTTAGTCATTTTCATCATTTTTCATCGTTCATTAGGATTAACCTTACAATAATAATTTACTCGTACAATAATAATAATAATAAGTTCGAACGAGAATATTGACGTATTTGTGTATTATTTTTCACGGCGAAAGATAAGAAGCAATTTATAGTCGACCGGTGAAAATTGCTCTTCGATCGATTAATTCGAATTGTAAAAGGGTTTAAAAGTATTCCCGAGAAATTTCGGTGGAATTTTAACGATTTTAAAATAAGTTTCGTATTTTCTATAAACGAATATTAAAAAAAAAAAAAAAAATGAACTATTTACACCTCAAAGTTCTCTTGCGAAGTCAGTATTTTACCAACGAAATATATAAGTATTCAATAATAATAACGATAATCATCATTATCATCATTTTTATTCCGGGAATAGCGTATAATAAATACAAAAAACATCTTACATGCATATATATATAAACGCGTCATTCACCAAACCCAACTATGAGCGGATTAGCCGTATAAATTATTTTTCAAATTTAATAGCTGAGTAACGGTAATTACATATACATTATAAAATGAATGTTTGTCTGTATGTCCCTTATAGAATCGTAAACTATGCACTTGATCGTGTGATGATCTTCGGCAAAGTGTTGTGCATGAGTCTACGAAGGTTTCTAACTTGGTACGACCAACTGAGATGGCGTCAATATCATTCCAATGAATTTCATATATTGCGGTGACAGTTGAATTGAAACGAAAACAGCAAACGAATGATGACGACGTAAGAATTTATGTAAATTATGAAATTCATGTCCGGCTCACATTGAACAGAAAATATTGCGCGTATTTTTATATTTGGAAGCGTTTTTCGAACAGTTTTGCGCATTTCGTTGCGAGTTAAATTAATTCAGATGAATAATTCTAATTGAATTTTCGCAGTTTTCGTGAGCTGATTTTATTCATCCTTTACAGTGAATTCACGAAGATCGTCGAATGTGTATGTGAAGGATCTGACTGCTGATTGACGTTCCGGACGCATTTGCTGCGCAGTTTTTTTTTAGGATATAATCGATTTCAACAATTCTCGAATGCTGATTTTTTTACTTCTAATTTTCCTCAGCGAATTGGTGATCACCGGTTAATATTAACATTTTCATCCGTGCGTGAACATACATTGTGAGATTCGGATTGCTGATTGACATCTAATAAATTTAAACGCATTTTTCACGTCGTTTACGTACAATTATGCCTCCAAAGCGACGAGTAATTGGCCGCTCTATACTTCAAGCAAGGACGAAAAGAGCGTTACAGAATTGGACGAGTAACGAGCATTAAGACTGGAAAATCTTCGAGTGCATGCCGCTGAGACCTGTTCGTCTGAATCATCTGAACAACGAGTAGTGAGGTTAGAAACAGATCGAATACGTACTACTCAGGCCTGAGACAACTGAACAACGGGAAAGAAGGCTGCAAAATATTCGAATAAGCACCGATCGATCAAATCGAACATTGCACGCTGATTTAAATCTTGGTGCATTCCATTATAACAGTAATAATGAATACAGTCTTCATCCGCTGGAAAAATGGATAAAATTTGCATGTATTGTAGCACCCTCAAATTTAAGAACGAAAAGCAAGGAATGTGTTGCGCCAGTGAAAAAGTTAAACTGCCAGAATTACATCCACCAACCGAACCACTATAAACGTTGCTATCAGGTGTTACATGTGATTCGAAGCATTTCTTGGAAACATCCGTAAATACAATTCATATTTTCAAATGACATCGTTCGGTGTAACAAACATCGTGCGCGAAAATTACATGCCAACATTCGGAGTCCAAATTTATCATCGTGCCGGATCGCTTCTACCATTGTCGGACGCAGATCACAAGTTTCTTCAAATTTATTTCATGGCAAACAGTGATGAACAAATTGAACAACGATGTCATTACAATGCGGTCACTAGACGAGAAATCGTGGCCGCGTTACAAGCTTTTTTCGATCAACATAATGAATTAGTTCAATTGTTTAAAACCGCCATTCAACGAATGCCAAACTATGACTACGCAGTAGTAATTCGAGCAGACAAAAGACCCGTTGGCCAACACGAAAGACAGTTCAATGCACCAACAATCGATGAAGTGGCGATCGTGATAGTTTGCGAAAAATTCGAATCGCGCGACATAATCCTTCGTCGCAGAAGAGGTGACGTTCAGCGAATCACCGAAACTCATCGCTCATACGACGGATTACAGTATCCGATTCTGTTTTGGCGAGTAGAAGATGGATATCATTTCAACATCAAAATGAGAAATTCAGACGAGTAAACGAATAAGAAAGTCAGTACCATGAATTATTATTCGTATCGATTGATGATTCGTTAAGACGCTGAGAACCACATTTTGAAATGTCGAAAATTATGTCATCAGTACATCGTCGACATGTAAGCGAATATTGAAACCGAACGACTTCTATATATTCGATCGAATCAAACCGAGTTGCGTTCTGAAGAGTACATCCATTTACGAGACGCAATCGTTAATGATGGTAACGTGAATCCAAACGAATTGGGAAGAATGGTCATATTACCATCTACATTCACGGGGAGTCCACGGCACGTGCATGAATACGCACAAGATGCGATGACATACGTTCGCGCATATGTCGTCCAGATTTGTTCATCACATTTACATGCAATCCGACATGGAATGAAATTAAAGAACTTCTGTTAGCTGGACAATCATGGACTGTTTTTCATAGATGCGCCCGGTGGTACAGGTGAAACTTTTCTTCTTTCGCTCATTTTGGCAAGCATACGATCACAAAATAATATTGTACTGGCCGTTGCATCATCTGGAATTGCGGCAACTCTTTTGGATGGTGGTCGAACAACGCATTCAGCATTGAAACTACCGTTGAATTTGCAAAACACTGAGGTACCAATATGCAACATCAGCAAAAACTCTGGAATGGGTACTCCAAATGTGTCAAATTATCATATGGGATGAATGTACAATGTCTCACAAGAAAGCATTGGAAGCGCTTGATCGTACACTGCGAGATTTAAGAGGAAACGCACGGATCTTCGGTGGCGCACTCATTTTATTGTCTGGCGATTTTCGACAAACACTGCCGGTCATACCACGTTTAACACCCGCTGATGAACTTAATGCAGTTTTACGGATTGACTTTGAAAACCAACATGCGTGTACAACTACAACGGGACGCATCGGCTGAAAATTTTGCCAATTAATGGATATTGGAAATGGGCGAATGCAAATTGATGAATCTACGCAATGTATCACCTTGCCAGCGAACTTCCGTCAGATCACAGAAAGTACGGACGAATTGCTGCAAAAAGTTTTGCCAAACATTGCACGGAACTACAAAAATCATCAGTGGCTCAGTACACGGGCTATGTTAGCGGCCAAAAACATCGATGTCAATATCATCAACTTCACCATTCAGAATGGAATACCCGACGAAACGATAACATGTCCATCGATACTGTGGTGAATCAAGATGAAGTTGTCAACTATCCAACTGAATTCTTGAATTCGCTCGATTTGTCAGGCATGCCACTGCACGTTCTTACGTTGAAAATTGGCGTACACAACATTCTTGTTCGAAACATAAATCCACCACGACTTTGCAACGGAACAAGACTCTTAATCAAGAAAATGATGAACAATGTTATCGAGGCAACAATTTTGACTGGAAAATTCAAATGTGAACACGTACTTGTTGCCACGTATTCCAATGATCCCGACAGATATGCCATTCGAATTAAAACGTTTGCAGTTCCCGGTGTCACTCGCTTTCGCAATGACTATCAACAAGCCACAAGGACAATCGTTGCAAGTATGTGGATTAAATTTGGAGAATCCATGCTTCCTGCTCACGTATCGGAAAACCTTCTGATTTATTCGTTTAAATGAAAAAACAAGAAATATTGTGTATCCCACAACGCTTTAATAAATATCAAATTGAAACGAAACGCTGCAATGTCACAATTTCTCGACATAAACAAAATCGATAAAATGACTCGAAATAAATTGAATATTTGCGTAATGTCTTTCCATCAAATTTATTTTAGTTAGTGGCGTAGTAACGCGCGCAGGATACAGCTAGTTATAACAATAAATACGAATAAATCATAATAATTAATAATAAACTGATAAAAATCGATGTAAATGAAACAATTTATTCGTTTACATCAAAAGTGCTAATACTCGCACATACTTTCACATATGTATGAAAATCAAAATTACCACGTGTATTATCTTCATAATATTACATTGTAGCCTACATTCACGTCACAACAAACCCTCTGCAGAGTGCGCTACCACCGTCAAATGGAATAATTTCAAATCATTTATTTCTTCTTAAATAATAGTTACGTATGAATTACTTATAAATAATAATAATAATTCGTACTGTAAATTTGAAACTTCAAAATAGATTTAAATTATAAGTATTGAAAGCAGAAGTAGATTATGTACCGGATTACAGACCTAGTTAACTGGTCTTTGAAAAATGTTTCGAATGCATTAACAGCGCCTGAGCACTATATCAACCGATACAGGAAGTTTTTCAGCGAATTAAAAAATAACCCAAACACGAAAATATCGAGCATGTATAGGCCAGCGTTGCCTGGTAATCCACGTATAGAAGACTAAAAAGAACATGGACGCGAGATATCCTCGATCCTACCAACGGCATGTATATGGCAGCGTACTTCGGTTGTACGATCGTTATGAATACTCTGTTTGGATTTATTCTCCCCCTAGCCAGTATGTGTACCAATCGGAAGCAAAAAATAAACACGAACTAATCAATACTATCAATATTTGTGCTCTCCACACCTGACTCGTGTATGTGGGCCAGGTGATATGAACTGTGCATACACAGTTGTTTAAAGTAGTAGGGATAATATATACGCAGGCGTTGACTCTTTTCAATTGGGAAATAAATTAATAAAAATATGATAGTATGTTATCAATTGTGGTCAAAAGACCGTGTGTGACACAAAAAAAAAAAAAAAAAACAAGATAAAAAACTTGAACAAACGCTCTGGGCTATTTTCTGACGGTAAACCCGTTTTTTGTTGGTAAAAATCAATTCGAATTTTTTGCGGAGAAAATCCACCGTTGACATTTTATTCGGGCAATTTTTTAATTTTCGAAATGGTTCCAAATTTCGAACGCACTTTTGTAAATTTTTTTTACTTTTTATTTTTTCGACAATTTACGAAACCGCATCGTGACTATTCGCGCGTATCGACGATATAATACCGGTAAACCCTAAAAATCAACTAATACATTTAGTCCTTATTACTCGTTACTTATTTTCCTAAAACGAATATTTACCCGCATAAAATTTTAACCTACGTTTAACCGATGATAGATAAATTCTTGGGAATATATATTTTTTTTCATATATTTTCTGTTTTATTACTAGCCAAGAGTAAGGCTATCTAATAAATGATATCATAAAATAATATATACATATAATCACGTGTAGGGGGAGTATGATATACATCACCTCAAAACGATTATAGGATTAAGTTTCATATTTTGATTTGCTTGAATCTCGATGACGGTTCTGTGTGTTATAATTCAGCTGTCAGCTGATTTAGGTGATTTTGTAATTGCTTCAGATGTTTTTGTGCGAGCCTCCGGAGAACCTCATCCGTTGAATCGATTTTCACATCTCGATAAATGATCGAAAAAACTCCAACAATAATTATGCTTGATCAGTGAGCATGTACTGGAAAAAAGACGATTAAGAAAAAAATGGTTCCGAACGAGATATCCGGAGTGACAAAACTAATGAAACTAAATAATTAAAAAAAAACTTTATTAAAAAAGGAAATTTTTTAAAAATTAATGTAGCAGAAGTATTTAAAAAAAAATATGAAAAAAAAGTTATGAAAAATGTGCCGCCATTAAGAGACGCGAAAGAAAAAGCTCATGCATTCGCTATTTATTTAGCAAATGTATTTAAATCGGAAATTGTGCTTAATACACTTCCGCTTTGGATACGATACAGTTCTTCCGACTAAATTTACATCACCTCCGGAGAAGAAGTGTATTATAAAGTCGTTGAAGCGTAAAAAAAGTCCAGGATACGATCTAAACTTACTTAAAGAATTGCCTAGAAATGCTGTCGGTTTTTTGCAATGCTGCGATTCGCTCGCAATATTTTCTAATGCAGTGCAAATTTGCACAAATCATCATGATTCTTAAGCCCGATCGTTAGAGACCAGCATTGTGTATCTTCTTATCGACCTAAATCTTGTTTAAGGCGAAGGTTTACTACTTATTGAAGTCACAAAAGTTCCGTCTAGTTTATAACGTTTAATTCTTATAACGCTTTCAGTTACTCGATGAACAGGCGCTTTCCTGAAATCCACCCTGTTTCAGCAGCGGTACCGCAGGTTTCAGTGTTGAGGCCCACGTTTTATATATTATACGGGATAATATGTTTTTATTGGCGATACCGCTTTCATCTCTTGCGACACAGAAACCGCCAGCTAAATAAAGTGAATAACTGTTTCGAAATTGGGAAAATAAGTATTTATCGGGAATTCCGGTAGGCCCCTCGCATTTGCAAACATATGTGAGAAAGCATAATATTGTTGAGTACTTGCAGCCGGTCAAGTTTCGTTCATTTAAAAAAACTTCCTCGAAATTAACCGCGCGAATCCACTAATAAATCTATCCGCGTAATTCCGCCTTCATTTGTAATTCTATTTTGAAAACTATAAAAAACGATGCAAAATGACCAATTACGTACGATTTAAATTCAGAACGTTAAGGAGATTTGGATTGTCGAAATGGAAAATTGAGAATGCAATCAAACCGAAAATCGATAGAAATTCGAATTTTATATTTAAAAAAAAAAAAAAACACTAAACAGTCGGAATTCCTCATCCTCTATCAAGGTTGTCTGCGAGATGATAGGTCGTTACGATCCGGAGTTTCATTTTTAAACGATACGAAAGATCTTAAAATTTTAAACCCTTTTACGATGTTACGTCCGACGTCTATTAAAATAAAACCATTTTCCCTAGCGTATATATTACACGAATTTTAATAAGCAAGGCCCAAAACCAGCGGGAGTGATATACCTTAGGCAAACAAATGCTTCGTAAAAGTGAAGGATAGCGGCAGAGTAGAAATGAGAAACAACTGTCCGTTTATTTGGTTATTTTCCAGCGCAATAAACAGGGACTCGCATTCTATAAGTTCTTTTGTCCTCCTTTTTACGAAATTTTTGATACGTTTTGTTAGGCGTTATTATATTATTATTATCATCATCGTTATTACGAGATGCTTTACGCGTGCACACGACGACGATTGCACGTCTTAGAATTGCAGAAAGCCATCAATCTCGAGCACCGTCTGGGGTAACTAGAAAATAAATAAAGTCGCAGAAGAATGGGAAAAAGGTGAACGCAGTATAGAAGTGTATAAAAATGTATAAAAAGAATACGCTCTTTTATATACGTGTATCTCTTTATATATATATCAATTTTAAAGGTTCCTACCGGCAGCCGGATGATGACTTTTTAACTAGTCTTCTATCTAGTGTCGCTTAAGTCCGCGACGTATTTATGATTTCTCTACTCTTTATGATGAAGTCTCCGGAGGAATTAGATACGGCCGGCTGCTGCGACTTTTGTATCTTCGCAACACGTCGAGAAACAATTCATTTTTACGAACCCGTCTGACTTCTAGTTTTCTAGTCGACTACCTAACATAACATCGTCGAGATCGCCCCTATCTCAGGAGTATTCGCCGGCCGGTTCCAGTACTATCGACGGGATAAACTTTATTTCTCGCTAGAATGTTATTTATCGACGATAGCGATAAATTTTCGGAAGAATTCGGAAAACGGTAAAATTCGCTAAGTGCGCGTTTGATTGTCGATATTTTAACATCCTTAAACGATCGGTAAATCGGAAAAAGAAATTTTAATCGGCATTTCTCGAACAATATATAATTATCGTCGAGAAAACTATAGGGCGGTCCAGAGAAGACGGACGGTTTGGTTTTTTGAATAGCGTAGTCGGTGATGCTGCAATAATGTAAACCGCGTGCTAGCATGTAATAAGATGGATTCGTTTTTGTCCAGTTTCAGTATTCTCACTGAATCCTATAATAAGAAGGAACGCGTGTTTTGAATGGAACGTTATTTTCGGCGTGAATCGATCACGACAGTAGTTCGACATTACGCGATATTTCTTTTTTCGGGGGGATACCTTACGAGTGGCGTTTACGAAGGAAAACTCGGATTTCTGAAGAAATTTCAAAAATTCAGCGACCTATACTAATAAAAAAAAAGTCTCGGAAAATTTTTTATAAAAAGACCGAATGAATAGATTATTTCGCGAGTTTCACGGAAATGTCTTCAATCCACGAGACGCAGTAGTCTGTACGGTAGGCGGCATTAACTGTTTTTCGGTAGTAGATTTCGAGGACCGCGTTACAATGTAAATTAAATATATCGCAGAAAGCCAATCGGTCGCGTAATTAAATTGTCCAGCATCGAAGATGTCTGAGGAAATAAGTAAAAAGTCGTAAATTTAGGATTAGCATTGGTAGAAGTCGATCGAGTTAAGTTTAGTATACGTATCGTGCGATAAGATCGATAAAACTCCGGACACGAGAACAAACGAGTACTCAGATACGTGTTCGATGTTTCTTCCGGGGGAGTTTAAAGTATTTACGCTCAGAACGGATATAGAAGCTTGCGCGGTATCGTTGATTGATCTTAATTTCGTTACTATATTATATTCCGAGGTACAGTAGACAATGTCAATTTACCTTCGTTACGGGATTAAAATAGCGGCGTTCTGTGTCTATCTGCCGTAAAGACAGGACGATCTGGATACGAACTAGTAAACGATTAGAATACAATGTTATCTTTAAAGGTATCTCGAAATTAGAGAGACTCTTCTAGCTTCTGGATACACGCATGATATATATATATATATATATATATATATATATATATATATGTAGGATTTTATTTATATATTTTCTATATAAATATAACGCGTTGTTAATTGAGCGAGGGGTTCTCATAGTACGGCATTTAGCTTAGCGGTAGGTAAATGTGCAGGCAACGGTTTTAGTTCATTTTCGAATATCCACATACCGTATAACTTGCTTTCTTGTCTTTTCATTCTTTACCGCATGCGACGCGTGATATTCTTCTCTCTCTCTCTCTTCTATATATATATACATACATATATATATATATATATATATAATACATTATGATAATTACCGAAGACGATAACGCTGTATACTATCCTATAGCGTAACGTTGTCACATACTTCTCCTTTTCTGTCTTATTTTCGATGAAATGTATCTGGTTGTTTCACTCCAGCCTGATGACGATCGACTATTATCATGCTAATGTCGTTAGAATTTATCCGGTACGATATTCATTTGGAAATATATTGAATTTGACAACGATTCGACTTAAGCCGCTGCTAGGGTTATATCGGCGTTATCTCTTCCTGTCTTTCCGAAGCAATTGTGCGCGTCTAGTCATATTTAACGTTATCTTCCTCATTTTGAAGCGATTGGGTAAACGCTCCGATCAGTTCTGCTTTTGTTACCGTAGAAAATTATTTACCGACATTGTTATTATTCCCGGTTATTCTTATCATTATTATAATTATGAACGTTATTAACACTTTATCGATATAATAATACATCTATCGCCTATTATGTTTGATGTAATTAATTTTTAAATATCTGGTAAACGATCTTTTTTCTCGACATTATACAAATTATATTAAAATTATTCTTTTTTTTTCTAGTTATTGTTTAAAATCTATTAAACGTATTCGAGAATAAAATTATCTATAATTCTTTTTTCATGTTTGTATTTTTTTCTTGTGACGTTTCGAAAACATTTGCAGTTTTCATTATCAAACTGGGTTAAGAAAGTGTAGGTATATTTAGTGGATTGTGTTTAGATGAGCGCAATCTTGACTTAATGATGTCCAAATTTTTCCAAGAACAAGCGCCCTGTTGTAGAACCGAGTTGTTTACGCGACAATATCGAATATTCAATAAAGAACAGTTATTGAATATTCGTTTTAATAAAGAATAATTATTGAATATTCGTTGTTGCGTGAATTTTTGAAGGATATTTTACTTTGAAATGAAATAGCTGTACAAATGTAAAATTGTTTTAAAACTTACCTTTAAAAGAACGTTGTACTATAAATATAACTATAGATAAAGCCGTCAGATATATTCAGACTTCTTATTCTCTTGTTAGCAGGCAAATCGTATAAAGTAAATGATTTTTATTATAATCCTATTGTTTTATAATAAATTGTTTCATCTTAATAAATTTCAAATGATATATTATTTAAAAATTATTTTATTTAATGCGTCGTTATATTAGAGTACGTGTTATATATATATATATATATATATATATATATATATATATATATATATATATATTTCTTGTTCTTTCTGTTCTCCTTTTTCAAGTTTCTCCATTGTTGTCTATTCTATGTATGACCTGCCTGTTCTATTCGGTCGTCTGTCTATCTTCTCGGAGGTCCGGTCGCCAGTTAATTATTTCCTTCACCTTCCGTCTGTCAGTCGTACTACATGACCTGCACAGTTCCATTTGTTTATTACTATCCCGGATATAATGTTCACGATGCCTGTGTTTTTCCGTATATATCGCAGTTACTGATTTTGTCGTTTAATCCAAGTCCCTGCTGCGCCCGTTCCCCTCGGTTTTCCGAATTTCCAATGTTATCCACTAATTCTTTTGTTAAAGGCCACATTTCCGCTTCGTAGCTCAGCACTGGTATAATGCACGGATTAAATAGTTTGGCTCGGTTTGCTGAACTGATTTTGTTTTGTACAATTTTTTTATTCTGCCATAAGCTATCCATCCAAGTTGTATTCATTTTTTTACTTTCTGTGCATGGCTATTTTTCCCGGTTATATATATATATATATATATATATATATATATATATATATATTTTTTTTTTTTTTTTTTTAACTATAATTACATGAATACATGATAAAATTGTGAACTTTTAGTAACCTGCTATACAGCTTATGGTTACCGGTAGTGGTTATTTATAAATATGCTTCATCTTAAATACATTGTATACAAATGTTGGAAATTGTTCCAGTAGAACAATTTCATTAAACTGCAATGAGCAGTCTATATTGTATTGTAGTCTTAATTCATTATATTTTGGGCAAGTATATATTATATGATAAACAGTTTCTGTTACGTTATTATTACAGTTACCGCATATGTTGCTTTTAATTATCTTTAATTTATGCAAGTAATAACCAATAGAACCATGTCCTGTAAGAATTTGGCTCATATAGTAATTTACATTAAAATTTTTATCTTTAAAGCGTGTTGTAATATTTGGAAAAAAACTTTTAATTAATTTATCATTAGGTACTTGATCATATCTGGATTTAAATTCTGCAAAAATTTGATCATTAATTACTTTAAGGTTATTGTTATTTAAATTTCCGTGTTGAGTTTTACTTTTAAAAATGAGTGATCTTTTTTTAATGTATAAATCCATTGGCAATACACGTGCAAGAACTAGTAAGGAAATATTAGACGTAGTTATATACGATGATGTTACATCTATGAGAAACTTTCTGCAGTTTGAATTAATATTACAAATTAATTTTTTACTTAAATTGTGATAGTATACACTGGAGCAATACGAATATAACGACTGAATTAGTCCTTTATATAAAACTAATTTTGTTTTATACTTTAATCCCCACAGTTTTCCTCCAAGTGACTTAAAAATGTAATAATATTTATTAACTTTATTGTTTATATGCTCAATGTGTTTAGAATACGTTAATTTATTATCAATTATAAAACCTAGATATTTTATAGATATAGCAGGGTTGAAGTTACAATTGTTAATCTTAATATTATCATATATTACTTGTTCATATGGAAGTCTACGTCGCGACACTACCATAATTTGCGATTTATTAATTTCAAATTTTAAATTTAACGAGTTTAATATATATTGCTTAATGATCGATTAGAAAGTGCAATATTCACAATAAATAAATTGCAAAACTCTTTAAACAGAGTGCATGAATGGGCATTAAACTGAAAAGTCAAAATCAATGAAGAAAAATCAACGCATATAACTTTCACATACCGACGAACAGATGTGCATCACCAAGTGTACTTAGGAGGTAAACCTGTTCCACAGGTTGACTCAGTCAAGTACCTTGGTATGCACCTGGATAGCCGGCTGACCTGGGAAATACATGCCAGAATGAAATGTAAATAAATAAAGAAGAAAAACTCAGCAGTTATATTGGCTTATTGGACGCCAATCGCCTCTAGACGTAAGGTACAAATGCCTACTGTATCGACAGATCATAAAGCCAATATGGACTTATGGTCTGCAGTTATGGGGCTGTACCAGCAGGTCTTCTGGAGCAAAGATCCAAGCTAGACAAAGCATAATACTAAGAGCAATTGTCGATGCACGCCGTTATTCGAGAAATGATGATATTCATCGAGACTTGCACATCTCGCTTGTAAACGAAGAGATTAGAAAATTCGCTACAGCACACAAGAAGAGGCTACACCAGCATGTCAATGTGGAAGCTACCAATTTATTAGATACTAGTCAAGACATCAGGCGTCTTAAAAGGCGCCACCCGTCAGACTTATTATTCTTCTTCTTATCGTGTCGGTCATTTATATTCCTTTTTTTCCCCAATATTTCACTATTTGAACTGCGTCGTCCGAGATTCCGTCTATTCTTGTCATATCTTCCATCCCGCATCGCACCGGCAGCAATGAGCAAGTTAATAGGTGCTCCGAATCTTGTACCATGCCACAATCACATCTGTCATTATCTGTAATTTTCCACTGTTTCATGTTCTTTGCTGTTCTACCTGTCATAGTTCTTATTCTATTTAGAGTTTTCCATGTTGACCACGGCAATTTATTACCGGGAGGTAGATGTTCGTTCGGTTGTTCCCATGATTTTAATCGGTTTTCTTTCAGCCTTCCTTTCCATAGCGCCAATCTAGTGATTTCCGGCGTTTGTGTCAGAGCATTTGCTGTTTTAAGAAAACTCTTTTTTGACTTGAGTCGACTTATTGCTGCTTCTTTTGCATTCAATGGATGTCTTATATCTTGTTCTTGTTTTGTTTTTTCCTTTCCAGCCATCACTTCCCGTCTTATACCTGGTGGTGCTATGCCGGATAATATTTCTACTTTATCGATCGGTGTCGGCTTCAAACATCCTGTAACTATACGATCGGTTTCATGTAGTGCTACATCAATTCTTTTTACGTGTACTGAATTCCGCCATACTGCACTAGCATATTCACCTGCGGAATAACACAGAGCTAAAGCTGATGTTCTTAATACATTTGGATCTGCACCCCAGGTGGAGCCAATCAATTTTCGAATTAAACCGTTCCTTGTGCTAATTTTTCTTTTGGTATCTTCGCAGTGTTCTTTAAGGGGCGTGGTAGGAACCTCCACGCGGTGCCCCTGGAAACAGCTAGATAATTATGTGTAAAACAATGCAGAATTCGCTGGCTAATCCTACCAACCACGGTTAAAAGAAAAGGTCCTTTTCAGGACCAAAACCAAGTTTAACAGTAATGTCAATAAACATTGAAGGACTGACATCAGGAAAGGAGAATATTCTGCCTGAACTATGCAAGAAAACTAAATGCGATGTGCTCTGCATACAAGAAACACATTGGGAAACAAAATATAGGAAACCAAATGTATCCGGGATGAAACTGGCGATGGAAGGACCACACAAAAAATATGGAAGTGCTATATTTACTAGGCCAGACTTGGAAATTACATCAACTGGACGTACAGAAGAGAATGACATAGAAATAATCACAGTAGACATAGGGAAATGTAGTGTAACATCGGTTTATAAACCTCCAAACATATCCTTCAAGTTCGAGAAACCTGTGAACTATGGAAGTACAAGTACAAGTATTATAATTGGGGATTTCAATAGCCACAGCACGATGTGGGGATACTCAAAGAATAATGATGACGGAGAAGCTGTTGAAAACTGGGAAGAAATGAACTGCTTGAGTTTAGTTCACGATCCTAAATTACCTTCATCGTTTAATAGTGGTAGATGGCGGAGAGGATATAATCCGGATAACATTTTTGTGAGTGATAACATAAGGGACATGACCACTAAAGCAGTATTGGATCCCATACCGAAATCACAGCATCGGCCAATTCTATGTGAAGTAAATGCAGCAATAGTGCCGCGAAAAGTACCATTTAGAAGAAGATTTAATTTTAAAAAAGCAAAATGGATGGAATTTGCAAATGATTTGGATAAAAAGGTAGAAACAATAGAACCAACTATCATTATTTTGTGGAGGTCTTAAAAATAGTATCTAAAGGGCATATACCAAGAGGATGTCGCACTGATTATATAAAAGGATTATGTCAAGAAGCTATTGACAATCTAGAAGAATACTATAAAAGATATGAAACAGATCCTTTTGACGAAGCTACCATTGAAATGGGAGAAAATCTCATGGGAATAATAGCAGGAGAAAGGAAAAAAGAGTGGATTTCAACTATAGAAAATCTGGATATGTCGAAAAATAGTTACAAAGCTTGGAAACTGATAAAAAACATGAATAATGAAAAACTACAACCAAAAGAATATATAAATATTACACCAGACCAAATAGAAAATAAATTATTATTGAATGGAAAAATTAAAGGTAGAACAGATAAACCAAAACTGATATTGAAAACAACTGATAATATGAGCCAACTTGATGAACCGCTCAGAATGGATGGACTAGACAGGGCAATTAAGACAATAAAAGATCGGAAAGCACCCGGAGTCGATAACATAATGACGAAATTAAACATATAGGACCTAAAGCTAAAAAATGGCTTCTGGATATGTTTAATAATTGCATTATCATGGACCGAATTCCTAAAGAATGGTTAAAATCGCACGTGGTTGCATTACTTAAACCGGGAAAAACCGCTATGCTGGAAATTTTAAGCCTGTCTCTTTACTTTGCCATAGTTATAAAATATTTGAACAAATAATATTAAATAGAATTAGTGAAAAAATAGACTCAAAACTTATTAAACAGCAGGCCGGATTTAGAGCTGGAAGGTCATGCACAGCGCAAATCTTAAACCTGGTACAGGAAATAGAAAATGGATATGAACACAAAATGGTAACAGGGGCGACGTTCATAGATTTAAGCGCAGCATACGACACAGTAAATCATAGAATATTAACAAAAAAAATTTACGAGCTTACTGCCGACTACAAATTAACCAAAATCATTAGCACATTATTGAGGAATCGGCGATTCTATGTAACGCTACAAAACAAAAAGAGCAGATGGAGGAAACAGAACAACGGTTTACCACAAGGAAGCGTGCTTGCACCAATGTTGTTTAACATATATACTAATGATCAACCAATTGGAAGTTCAACAAAACACTTCATATATGCTGATGATTTAGCTATTATAACTCAAGAGAAAACGTTTTGCGAGGTAGAAAATAATTTGAATGGAATACTGAAGACTATGGAAAAATACTATCCTAGCAATTACCTTAAACCGAATCCTAATAAAACCCAAGTATCGGCGTTTCATTTGAGAAATAAGGATGCAAAGCGTAAATTAAATGTTAAATGGCAAGGGACATCGCTGGAACATTGTGACAACCCAAAGTACTTAGGCGTTAAGTTGGATCGAGCCTTAACATTTATAGACTTATTATGAAGTCATTAAATTCTATTCCATAAATAGATTAATATAAACTAATTTTCGTAGTCATGGTCAATGGACTACTGACTTCAACCTATAAGCTGGCTAACAGGATGATCTTGTTAGTAAGCTACACTTTACTAAATTTGATACTTATTTAACTTCAATGAGTTAAGATCGTATCTTTATTAAAAAAAAAAAATAAAATAATAATAATCTTTGTTACCTGTTGAATAATTAGTTGCGTCGTCATTTTCTTAATACTTGACTATTACGAACGTTACCACTTTAATTTTATTATTAGTTTTCAACCTGTTCCTCATATCTAACCGTCAGCTGCTTCCATTTTTATCAATCACTAACATCAGCACCAGCACCAACACTAGGACTAAATCTTTCCTCACGATCAACCGTCTCTAACTATTTCCCACAGATGCGTGAGCAATTTTGCGCTTGCGCTTAATCTTAATCTTGCTATTTTTCGCAGTTCTTTATGATGCACTTATACTACCGCGAGGTTTTACATACGACACACACACACACAACATCTTGTAATAAAATTAAAGTTTTAATGATTAATTATCGCTTAGAATTTTTAAATTAGTATATTTTTCAAAATGTGAGTGAAGTTACATGTATGGCACATGTGACGATTGTTTTAATATATATGTATGACGTGATGCATAATGTTTTAATGTTCCGCTCGTATGACCTGACTTCGAATTTTACCAAGGAAGAGAATTGTTCATGGTAAAAAAAAAAAATCCGGTTAACTCAGCTATCCACTCAATTGGTCGGTACCATCTGTCTGAGAAACTAATGAAGCCGACAAAGCTATGGTAGATTACTCTCCGTACAAGTCTTGTTCGGGATACGTCGTTTAGTTTGGTGTTTTACTAATTTTCAGGTTGATGAGGGTCGCCGGGTGACGTGTCGTGTACCAATTTTCGTTTTAACGGGGTTAGGAACGCTACAATATGTCGGTAAATAATAATAATACTATGGTCATGAGATGCAGGAAAAAAAAAGTAGATAATGAAGAAATAATAATAAAATTAGATAATGAAAGACTGAAACGTGTAAAAGAACATATATAACTAGATTCGTTAATAAAAGGTGATGGCGATCGGAAAATGCGGTCTAGAATAACGAGGGCGAAGGCAGCTTTTATTAACAAGAAATCATCGTTGACGTCATCTGTATAGAGCTAAAGATTAACAAATGTATACGTTTGTAGCGTACTCCTATATCATTCAGAAACTTGGTCCATAAATAAAATAAGACAAGAACAACTGGAGGCGTTCGAAATATGGAGTTATAGAAAAATACCGAAAATTAAATGAACAGACGGAATTGAATATACGCAAGTGCTCCAAAATATCCATGAAAAAAGATACATAGTAAGAGATAAGCGATGTGGCTGGATAGCGCGTATATTAAGAAATAATGGGTATCTGATAATAGATCAGTAAATGACAAGATAACAAGAGGAAGACAATGACGAAAATTCATTGCCCAAATAATGGAGGATATAGTGTAGTGACGTATCAAGTATCGAAAGAGAAGACGTGGAGCAGAGCTTATACTTTTCCGATTGACCACCATTAGAAATATTGAGGAATAGGTGTGCATATGTATATCATCATCATATTCGGTAATTCAAACTAACGGTCAACCGGTCATATAAGAAAGAAAGTTTGTATGTAATGACCGTACCAACTTGCATCGACTTTATCATTAAAATTAAGAAATAAAGTATGTATATTGTACACCGAATACACTGTTGCACGCTCGCTTAAAAAGTTACCTAACTTATTGACTAAGTTAATACCATCTTTGCTTAACAATAATCTGAATAATAAACTCGTTAAAACTTTGTCACAACTTTTCGTGAATGGTGTCTTCGGGGAGTTTACAAGCTCATCGTACTCAAACACTTCCGCGCCGCTTTACGATGTTCATTTCAACAAGTATTTATACACGGATTCGGAGAAAAGAAAGTTTCACACAGTACACTAAATGTAACTTTATCTACTAACAATCAGAGCAGCGAAGTAAAATCGTGTATAAATAAATATTTAAATTCTTCAGCACACTCTACCGCGGTTAACCGATCCTAAGAAAGTTAACGATTGTCTAAAATCGATGAACGATAAATATTCCGCTGAATACGATAGTATTTCTTTCTGATTGTCACGTTTGCTGCGCTACTTTTACCGACCGTAAGCAATCAATTCGGACAGTGTTTTCGCTATACGTGATGTTATCGAATTATTTAAAGGTTTACATTTTAATAAAATTTGCAAAATTTGTTAAATTGACCGTAATCTCGGCTTAACCAAATTTACGGAAATTATTATCATATGAGAAAGTTTAACTGAATGCCTCGGTTGAAGAGGGGCATTCAAACAAAACTAAATTATAACAGTAAACCCGAATTGAACTTTAAGATTAAGTGCTCGGTTGAAACGTTGGAAAATTAAAGTTAACGGGGAAAATTGGACGCGCGTAAATATTTCAATGACACCGAGTTAGCAGAGAATACCACAAAAAGAGTTAGTCAAGTACCCTAGGGATGTACATAGATTCGCGTCTAATTTGGAAGTACCACGTCCGTCAGAAATGTTTTCGAATAAAACCGATGAGAATTATTTATTGGCTAATAGGAAAGAACTCGACGCTACCTATTGAAAATAAACGACTTTTGTGTATTGGTAAACCTATTTGGATTTATGGAATACAATTGTGGGGTTGTACTAGTATTTCTAATATAGATTCCGTACAAAGACGGCAAAATGCTTCGTACGATCATCCGTCGTGCGTATCGATTTGAACGCAATAATGACATACAACGGGATTTAAAAATTCCAAATAGTCGTCGATGAAATTACCAGGTTTGCTTGCAAACAGGCAAAAATAAAGCACACAATGCACAGCTCCTGAACAACAGTGTGAAGATTTAAGACGACTTAAACGTCGAAAACTGTATGATTTAGTGAAGTAACGAAATAAGTCGTGGTCACTTTATTGGAAATCTTCACACATGTTTTCAACATCGTTATCGTTATCGTCAAAGACTACACATAGTCGTCGCACTAATCTTAATGAAAAAAACAATTCTGATCCTAACAGTTGTCTTTTTCGGCACTATTCCCGGTTCGATCGTCCTTCCCAATGTGTCATTTATACGGAACTCTTTCTGGAGTTTTCTTTTAAATTTGGATGGATCCCGGAGTACTCTATTATTTATGTTAATTTATTGGATTTTTCTATTTAATTCTTCGATCTTTCGGGTTGTTTTAAATTCGTACAAAAGAGTATAGAGGCTCCGATTTGATCCATTCCCAGGGAAACATTATGAACCTATTCACAACCCGATATATTCGCTATTCAAATGATCTAGTATGAATACGATCAAGTTTCGAAGTTTGATTACTGCCACGTCTGAGGTATTGTTTTCCTCTTTTTTTACATATCAAAGAGTTCGTCAAACTATACACATCCCATAAATGATCATTCGATTGTCATCATCTTATCCTGGAATGATCTTAAATCATTTCCGTAACAATTTTTTTATTAACCTTATATAGTATTCGTATTTAAAGAGTCCGATAAAAATTAAAAAAAAATCAAAAACCCAAATTATCCCACCTATAATTCGTTCTAACTTAAAGTTTTTCATCTTTTCGTCCTGTACGATTATCACTCGGTATAAAGCATATTGCATTGAGGTTACAATTATCTCCTAAAACTGCCTATAGATATTTTGTTAAATTTCAGAACTCCGTAGGAAAATTTTACAACATTTTATTAAGGGACGGCGTAATACAACTAATTCTATAACAGGCGGAACGTGTCGATAAGCGTATATCATATTTTTCGTACGATTCCGATTGTAATTATGCGTAGATTGATATTCGCGATTTAAAATTTTAGTTTCGTTCATTTCCTATGCACCATGTACGAAAGAACTAATCATTTAAAATTTATATTCTTATGATTATTGGTTAGTAATAATATTAGGTTTGGCTGCTCGTCCATTCAATTACTTCGGGCTGCTGTGTCAAAAGAGACTGTAGCCAAGTTGATCGCCGACCTTCGCAACGGAGATGGCGGATGAAGAAGAAGAAGAAGAAATAATATTAAAATGCGAATATCGTACTATCTATATTTAAGACCTTCAGATTTAAAAATTGGAAATTAAACGCGATATTAACGGTGATAAAAAAACCGAAATTGCGTAACACTCTTATTCGCGTACAATAATGAAACTTATCGTCTTGCGTTGATCGTGATTTGGATTTTATTTTGTTCTGAATTCGTTGGGTGAAGACAAAATTTTAATGGTGGCCATATTTCTTTTTTAATCTCATGTAATCGTTGGTCACTGAGTGCAATGCACCCCGTGGTGATTTTTTTCTATTTACACATATATATATATATATTATTTGCCCTGAATTATCGTCACGAATTTAATTCGCGTGTTACGGCTTTGTGCACGATATAATTATTTTACACTCCTATAGTCTACATTTCGAATGTAATGTCGTTTTTGAAAATGATCTTACTTTAAGAAGTAGGTGGAAAATATTAAATAAAATGTGTTCTATATGATTAAATATAGTTTTGCCGAACGTAATCAGAATGACGTCAATAATAATTAGTTACATCAATGGGACGTTGCGGTAAAACAAAATTACGCTCTCAAAGCTACTTCAAGTTCCTCATTTAATAGTCGCTGTTTTCCATCAATCTACGATATCCGAAGAAATATTTACGATCTAATTCTGAAACGCGTTTGTGTAAAATTTGTCTGGATTCCCAGCCACTCGGGTATTCACTGGAGCGATACCGTAGACAATCTTGCTAGAAGCTCCCACGAGAATGGCTCATTCTACTTCAATACACCGGTTAGGGACATTTTATCTGAGATTAAGTTTTCGCACAAGGAATTTCGGAATCGTGCTTGAAAATATTGTTATTCAGTCAAACAATTTAGGAAAATTCAACTTTCAATTCCGGTAATTCCCCGGTTCTTCAATCTTCCTGCCAACATAGAAAACATAATTTTGTTTATTCATATTATATGTCGCCTAAAGCTTAACGTTAACAACATTCCATACGTTTTCTATTTACACACAAATTAGCACTCATCTAGTTGCTTCCTCTGAGTCAGGAAATTGTATATATATATTTATTTATATTATTCCCTCTAGAGAGCAATTGAAGTTCTGTGTGTTCGTTGTTATCGGTTCCAGCCGTTTTCTTTCTCTTATTGATTTTCCAGTAATTTTTCCTCGCATTGCTACCGTGAAGATTCCATCCTCTCGAATTTTACGTATCAAGTATTTCAGTTTTCTATTTTTAATATCCTCCAGTAGTCTTCTTTTTTCTTGTCCAATGCAGCGGTTCTGTCCACGATATCTTCATCAGCCTATTAGCTCCACATTTCAAAAGGGTTTCCTTTTTTATTTTTTCGTAGTCTGCTTCCATTATCCAAGTTTCGGTGGCGTATTTTAGCACACTCCACACGTAGCATTTCGTTATTCTTTTCCTTAGATTTAGGCTCATGCTTCGGTTTCCAAGCACCCTTTTCAGATTGTTTAATGCTGTTTTCGTCGTGGCAATTCTTGTGCTTATCTGTTTGCGATACGAGTAGTAAGAGATACAAAAACGATGTATACGCAACAAAAAGCTTTTTCTTTTAAGAGGTTCTTCTGTTTATCGGTTGTTTGCAATCATTCGAAATTCGTTGTTCGTCGATGATAACGAAGTATTCATCACCACCGATCTTCTAATTGCTGACCCTTTTAGTATGGCGACAATAATACGATAATGACAGTCATGTTCGTTAGATGTTTCGTAGTATTAGTAAATTGTAGCGTGCGGTGTATTTTTGAGCATTTTATTTTATATATATATATATATATATAATATATATATATTATATATATACGTACATATGGTAATTCGACGAATTAAGTAATCGGTGAAAAAGGGATAACAGTTTCGGTCGAACATTGTTGAAAGCGATTTACAAAGGCCGAGCTTACATAAGGGTAGTTTTACGTAAGTCTAAGGGGTGGTAATATTTTTGTATATTTTTATTTTATACTTTATTTTTATATGATTTCGGTTAAAGCAGCGATCACGCTGACGATATGTATATATATATGGTGATGAGAGTTTCTTTTTGGCCTGGTTAAACAAGCAAATTAAGCGTGTAACATGCAAAATGTTTTGCTTACCTTCGGGTAGGGTGTTTTTTGCTATACAATTTTAGTTAAGGTAAATTTACAGACGATTACGCACGACGAGTGCTCTGCATGCCTGCACGTCTATATCTATATTTCTATTATATCTGCACTCACTCATACAAACACACAGACGTGTGTCCGTATGTGTATATATATATATATATGATACTGATAATCGTACAACAATGTACAAACATCGCGTGTAACGTGTTAAATTAGTTACTATTTTACCTATAACGCGATCCTCTTATAGTTACGTCTACTCGCAGAAGTCCTTTTTCCGTTTTTACATATACATATATACTTTTTAATGTATATATACATATATAGATAGTTTTTTTTTTTTTTTTGACTTTTCGTGTTATTATTCTAGAGTTTCCTTTTTATTCCGAGAGAGGTCACCTTCCTACCATTCCCGGAATGATGGATGTGACAGACTACAACCCGGAATCGTGATCAACTTTTCCTTTTTACTATATATTACACTAGAGACCTTTCGCTCGTTCTACTAACGGAACGACTGACCCACCGGTCCCTCTGTTTAATTTATAATTTACTTTTTAATAACCCCCACCCGTTTCTTTAAATACCCACCCATTTCTAGCTCTATCAACGATCAACCGCCGCTTTTGGCTATTGTGCTTATAGAATTTTTATCATTTGTATTATCGTGTCCCTGGCTTCTCGACCGAATTGTAAAGAATTTATTTCTTTATTTTTTTATGTTTTTTTTTTTATTTTTTTGAATTTTTATAACCGGTCCGTTTCTCGTTGTAGGGTTGTTATATTATTATTATGATTATTATTAATTTCTTTAATATTATGTGTTTCGTTTTACAATTTTCATCTGTCACACGCGAGTGTGTGTGTGTAAGGTATATTTAATTTTACGAGTTTGGAATTTTAATAACTAAAAACAAAAAATTAAAAAAAAACCACGAAAATAACCCAACCTCGACGGGTGATCGCGTCTTATTAGGTTGAAAGGTTTTTCAGAGGAAAAACCAAATTAAATATTATATCGGAAATGATCGGTAATTTCCAATTAATGGCTGATTTTTGCTAATGACGTAATACAAAACAAAATTAATAACAAAATTATATAGTAATTAACGAATAAACTTCATCGCAAATATTTAAATATTTAACGCGAATAAATAATAAGTATTTATTTATTAATTATTTCCTATTTAAAACGACGCATAACATTTCTAAGCGACTACATTAGAAAATTGAACTATTTTATATTTATTTCAAATTAGTATACAATCTTATACTTAATGTATAAATTCGAACACAATTGATGAAACAGGTGTACATTTACACAACTTTCGGCGGTTTGCGTAACGAATATAATTTGGCCACTCGATAGTGTTTCATAAGCTTAAGACGTCTGAAGTCGTTTTCATTGATTAACAGATATCGTGTACCCTCAATTGTATGAAGACGGATTCGTTTGTGGTGTACGTTAGCGAAGCATCGCCAATAGGTGGAATTTCCAAATTGGAATGGATTTCTTCATTTCGCTGGTACGCATCGGTTATGGACCGAAGACATTAGTTTCGTACCGGAAAGAAAGAAAGAAAGAAGGAAAAACGTATATTTTCACATTATTAAACATTATAAAAGAAAAACAATAATTATATAACAGGAAAAACTTAATTTTTAACAACGAATGTTTAACATATATACAATATGCAGGAAAAATAATACATAAAAAAAAACTGCGATAAAAAAACTAGACAAAGCAGACCGTCAAAAATAACGATAAATCAAAACGTATTTAACATGTATTTAAAAAAATAATGTTATAGATAATTATTTTAACAAGCTATAGTAAATTATGCTCGAGTCTGCCATGTTTATATACTTGTTCTTAACTGCTTGGAATCGTAATTTCCAATCACCGTAATTAGGTCATTATCATGCGTAACACATTGTTTGAAAAAGATAGTAGACATTTTCAATACATGATCTTTTAACAAAGCTAGTTTCAATTGCTCGTGCATTTTCAAGAGTTGCTAATCGAACTCCACACTGGACAGACATACGTTAATATTGGTCTAATGAGCGATTTATATATTATTAATTTATTATCGACATTTAGGAAAGATTTGCGCTTAAACAAGGGATAAATGATACAAATTGCTCGATGTGTTTTAATTGACGCGTAATCTAAATGCTTGTTAACCTTTTATCTAAAATAACTGCTAAATATTTTATTTCGTCCGACCATTCTACACTTGCATCGTTAAACGTTAAGGTAGTAGGTAGAAGTGGCCTCCTACGAGTAAACAGTATTGCCTGAGTTTTGGCAGGGTTAATGGCTATACTTAGAAAAATAATGAATTAGCATATCTACTCCGAACTGCAATTTATTCTTTACTACCCTTGGAATGTAAGAACTAGAAAATAATGCTGTGTCATCTGCATACAAGGCTACCTCTGTATTGTTATAGGAATATCGTATAAGTAAAAGGTGAATTGGACCGAAGACATTAGTTTTGTACCGGTTGGGATAATTAATATATTCCGTTATTTTTTTTATTTTTCGTACAGCCCTAAAATTGGATTCCGTACGTTCAAATTGGTCTAATTATCTGCATATATAGAAGTCTTCACGTAAACCGAGCTAGGGATTTCGACCAAAATTAACCGATATATTTTTCGCCATTTATGGGTAATTTGTTCATTTTTCATAAATTGACCTAATTATAAAATAAATATTAAATTATATGACAGATGCGCACTACACGACGAAGTAGATTTTATAATTACATTAACGATATTTAACAATTATTCTAAATATTAATAAGACGCAAAATTATTAAATAACGAAAACACAATTTAAAAAACATCTGTGTCTCGAAGAAGTGAAACTTAAAGTAAATTCGATACAGATTTTTTTTTTAAATCTTTACACGGGTTTATATAAACACACACACATACACATATATATATATTTATATAAGAATAACCCTTATATATAATTTTAATTTTGTTATTTTTAATTGTACGTGAACATAGGACGATCTTTTTATATATATATATATATATATATATATATATATATTATTTTGAGCCCGGTTTTTCAACTCCTGGCAAGTTTAATCAAGTTTAAAAATCCAGACGTCTATATTATCATTCTTTATATATAAACTGCTGGTTGCTCACAATAGATCAACATGGATATGAATAACATATGCGGCGGTTTTTTAGTTTAATCAAGTTTAAAAATCCAGACATTTATATTAGCATTCTTCATATGAGAAGTGTTGGTTGCTCATAATCGATCAACATGGAGATGAATAACATATGAGGCCGTTTCTTAACATCACTACGCCCTCTAGAGGAATAAAGGAAGAAGATATATAAGCGTGTACATTCTCCAGGAAATGGATTTATTACTATTTGTATAAGATTTAAGGTGAGAAATCTTAATGTTGGTAATACCTTTTTTTCTTAAAAACAGTCATCTTTTTTCCAGTTCCAAGTTGTCGCAACATCGTAATTCTATCAGTCCTTCTAAATCGTAATAATCGCAAGGCGACCTATCAACAATTCATAAACGACACAGGTGAAATGTCCAATATATATATATATATATATATTTATAACTACACATATGTATAAAAACGCGTGTGCTTAATATGTAGTTGGGTTTAATAAGAGGTTATAGAGCGTATAAAAAATCTTCAATATTTCAGACCGTCTATTTACCGATTATATTCGACTAATTTTACTCCTACGAAGCGGAAAAATAGATTAAAAAAAGGAAATTGCATCGATCAGTCGGCTGAACTGAAATATTAAAAATTACCGAGCTCACGACGGGCGTATTAGGAAAAATTAAAAATAACTACTCGTCCGGTCCTGAAAAAAATTCTTATTACCGAAGATATTAATTTCGTGATCGTAGACCACCTTTTACATCGAAATCAGACACACGTGTACCAAAACACACACACACACACACACGTTTAATCGTTCTATACGTGTCTGCATCGTACGAAACAACGGAAAGATGGATATTACGCTGAAATTACTTTCGGAAGAAAAATTGGAATTTTTTCTTCTTTCGCGACGACCCCGACGGCAATTTCAACCGCTCTACGATGAAAAATCTGGAAAAACGTCTTTTATATTCTCGTCGCTGTCTCGTTCGAAGTAGTTGTATAGAACGGCAGAAAGAGGCAGTTCATCGAACCGTTATATAACGGAACGAGGGAAATAGTTCCGAACAACTGAGAAAGAAAGTAGGTTGGATAGCGAAAAAGGATTTCGACCTTTTGAGGAGGTGAGGTTGACGCGAAATGAGTTACAATTAATTTGTCCGGTAAAAATAATGAAAAAAAAACCAAATCCCATTAAAAGCTATCAGAATTTTCATTTTCCGGTAGTACAAGGTCCTGAACCCTTGACGAAAAAAAAAAACGTCTCCGGTTTTCGTTTTTCATGTTGGAAAAACAAAATTAAAAAAAAATGAAAACTTAATTTCGAATCCGGGGGCCTATCAAAAATTTATAATTATCGCGGAAGGAAAGTTTTTTAGTTCCGATAACGCGACTATGAACGTTTAAATTTTGCGGCGATAACGTATTTCGATAATTTTTTTTCTTTTGGTTTAGGTCAAGCTAAACTTTTGTGGCCAGTAGATTCTAATTTGAGTATTTTACATACTTAAAAATTATAATTTAAAATAATAATTTTGCACCTTTAAAAAGAAACATCGGAAATAATACTTTGTAGTGACAGCTTAATAGAAGATAATGTAGTGAATATGAAGGAAAGATAGTGAAATCGGTTTAATAAAAAATATTCGTCTATTATCATTAAATCGCGGACAATTAAAAAGAAGGCGATTTATATTTTCCAGAAAATTTACGGAAATATGTACATGGTCCCTGATTATCTTCGTTTGAAAATTTTTTAACTCTATACGGGAATTACAAATTATGGTAACAAATCCGCGAAATTGATGAGGGGCGGATAGATATTGGGATACGAGCATACCACGGAAATACCGGAAGGTGCGACTGATACTGAAATGTTTACATCCAATACCCAGAATTGTGATAGTTTGAATTTTAGAGTGTAAATCTGACGATGGAATAAATGGGAGTGTAATAGCCGCGAAGGAAGACTTTTTAGCAGTAAAATTCGCCACTTCGTTAACTATGAAATCCGGAATGACACAAAATTCTAAAACACCGCCTAGTCGTATAATTTTTAGACATTTGTCGATATATCGAATATCAAGGGGTGGGAATCCAAACCTGAATTAGTTCTGTATAGCTAGGAGCGAACTAAGACTATTACTATACATAACGGAGGTGCTTGCCTGTACGACCAAGCACATTAAGTATATAATCGCAAGCTTTTGTCAATAGCCATTATAACTCGGCTGTGAAAGCGGGAGCGTCTCCGAAGGTAGTTTTTTGGACTGTTACATAATGACAAAGTCAGTAGAACTAGAATTTATATTAAATTTGGAACGGTCGGTAAGGATTTTTTTTATTGTTAAACCATATATCTAGTGGAAAAGTAATATATATATATATATATATATATATATATATATATATATATATATATATATATATATTGATAATCAGAGAATAGAGATATGATATATAAATTTTCTAGGTTGTTACTACATATATGGTAATGAAAAGTATGAGGAAGGATGCTTATACTTAGTATATCTAATACTTAGTTCCCTGGAATCGTAATTTTCTATTTCTGGAAGTAAATTATTACGGTGCGCACACTACAACTGAGAAAAATTTTTTGGGATAGTTTGAGGATATAGTCTTTTATATATGGTACCTGCAGAGCACTATGCTTATATGAAATTTTAGTGTATACGGGGACATTGAGGATACATTTAAGACATCGATTTTTGGACCAATTGCAGTCTATTAAAACTAGCATTTGAGACTGAAGACCGAACTGGACAAGAATATGTTAAAATAAGTCTAATGATTGACTTGTAGATTATTAGTTTATTATTAATATTTAAGTGTGATTTACGATTGAAAATGAGGTAGATTGAACAGATTGCTCTGTTTGTCTTCAATGATGCATTCAATATGCTTGGAATAGTCTCTTGTCTAAAATGACCACCGAGGGAGCGTATCTGGTCAGACCATTCTATATCAACGCCAATGACGTGAAGTCTGGTCGGTAAAAACGGTCTTCGACGAGTGAAGAAAATTGCTTTCGTTTTGTACGGATTAAGAGTAATTTGCCATTTAGAAAAATATTTAATTACACGATCAACACCGGATTGCAACCTACTGCTGATAGTACTTGGCCTGTAGGAACTGCAGAACAACGCTGTGTCGTCAGCGTATAACCTCAATGTTATTTATATGCGGGAAATCATGCACGAAAAATGTAAATATCGACGCATTAAACGTAATGTATTATTCTCATAACGTTATAATTTGTTTGCTTTCGTTTTTCTATTACTTATAAATATGATATTACATATTCGTTATATAATTAAACTTATTATTTTTTAAATTATCGCTTTTCATTTGTGATGGGTTTTTGTCTGATTTTTTCCATCAATACAATTTATATCTTGTATATTTATTATTTACCAGTTTATATGAATTTTTACTTTCATAAATGGAGAGTGCATTTGTTCCGGTAAATTTATTAAATTATAATTTTTTTATATAATGTCAAATATACGCGTTTTTACATTTTACATGAGGAAGGATAAACAGAAATTAGAGCTAGATGGTAATTGTAATAGTGAGAAATTCTTGTTGCTTATAGTAGCGCCATTTCAGAAGGAACGAATCTCCAGTTATTGCTAATATAAAAAAATGAAATTTATGAGGTATGGGTTATTGAAATTACAGTATTTAAATTGAAATCTATATGTTTCTGAGCAGTTTCTGCTTGAAGACTGACTATGGACGAGGACAAAAAATTACCTGTAATAAGTTTTGGGATGACATTATGCGGAGTGACCGTTTTTACTCCTTAAATTTAGTAAAACTAGTCAGGTGGTTACTTCCTCTCGGAATGTATACGTTTTAACCATTTTCTAAATTGATCTATTTTTTTTTAATTTCACAATCGTTCGAGTTATAAAATTTGTTTTTACGAATCGCATTCTAACAAAATCGTGCAGGATTTTTCGTTTTCTTTAAATTTGAAAACGGTTTGTTAGTAGCGAACTATATTGGTAGATACTTTTACTTAAATTTTTTCGGACGAACGTACAACATTTTCTCGCAATAGTTCGATATTTATTAGGATAATTGGATGCGAATATTTTAGACGAATGTTCTTGCGGAACGAAAAGAATAGATTTTCGTTACAAAAGTGTGTGTGACGAAGGGCTACTGCGAGGTATTTCGGTAATATAGTGGGGTGCCCAACCGGTAATTTAGTTCTATAAAGCACTCGTCAATTCCCGAATAGATTATATCGCATCGTTACTTTTAATTAGGTCGGTAAAAAAAAATGACAGATGCAAAATGTCGCTTTTCGCATATGTTCGGTTACCACTTATGTTAAAATATCTTTTAAGACAGAAATATCTTATCCGCTAAATTTTACTTTATGGTCAGACAGCGTTACCCTACGCGTAATCAAAGAAAAACTTACACGTATGTAGAAACTCGCAATAATAAATATCGGATTGGTGAACATTTACCTCCAATCCTTCGCTGTTATAATAAACTACACCCCATAAGTTTCAATTCAGACGGCTTTAGAACCTTTTTATAAGGCTTACTTCTAAATAGTACAATTTTTATAGTAATACTAGCTCGTTTAATATTATATCAAAAAGTTTCCAACACCGAGTTAACAATTCCACTATCTAAACAATATTGTGGTTTATGAAAATTATATTCACCGATGACTATATTGAACAAAGAGGTATATAGCGGCATTTTTTTGCCACAATCGAAACATCTGTAAGTTGTACCATAGGCAAACTCATCATTTCTGACGGAAATATATGCCGTATACGAGACAGTTTCTTTTATTAGATTATATAGATATCCCCACCGACTTCTTCCGTGTAGACTCCCGGAATTTGCAACGAGAATATCACAACTTTCAATACGACAATGGCTTTGGCAACTTCATGAGCTTGAAACTAAGGTGAAATTTAAGCTGGTCCTTGGCTACTGTGTTGTCCGTGTAAATGAGAAAGCGAATACGAGTACTCGATCGGCCCAATACCAGTCATTGAGAAGCGTGTTAATAAAAAAAGCTTAGGAAATATTTTACCGTTCTTTTCAATCATATTTCGAATGTAAAAACTTCTTAAAATGTCAAAACAAAAAATGATCAAAAGACAATTCCAAAATATTCTTGGGTTAAACACGATGATCTCCTCTATAAATATTTTGACTCTGTATTTGTCAGATTAAGAAGCGGTCGTTAATTGTACATCTAGTCATCTCGCCAAGCTAGAAATCGTAAGAAGCGGAGTTTGTGAGGTGTGTAATATTGAACACCGGATTTGGCCTTGCCACTGAAGAACTTACTCTGGATCAAATTTGTTGACTCATTAACTAGAGACGCGTCATCTAATGGCGTAGAACTGTTTTTAGTCTCTCACAAGCATTCACTCTATTCAGCTGGATCATAAGGATCATTGGGAACTGATGTCGAGAATCACCACCTATTATTACTAAACTACCGTGGTTCTATTTCTTTAAGAAGATTAATCTCAGAGGAACTGTACTCATCGGTAGATTACGATTTGGACGTCATTTGCTACATGACCGTCTTTCAAGTATACAGTTTACAAAAAGTCCCGTATGTCCCTCCATTCTGTACGGGCAGTCTGCAATCCCGATCATGTTTTTTTGAATGCTCTTCTGTGACACCGTTACGTTCTGAGCTTTACCTTATCTCGCTACGTTATCCCTTCTATTACATCTGTTTATAATATATCGTCCCTTCTCTATTACCCTCCCCTATAAACATTTATAGAGAAAATTTCTACTCGCAGTCTTTTTATCCCAATAAGCGTTAGTGCAAGCGAGGTGATAATTCGCTCGAGACGGTGTTATTTTTTTCGTCAATGATTGTCGAGGGGTCGAAGGTGATTTCTACGATATTAGAGAAGTGATTTAATACAATCCAGGAACCTGCTTACCGGATTAACTTGACCCATTAGCTTTAATACAGGGCTACGCCGTCTAAAGTCATCCGAGAGACCGGTTGATAGATTATATTGAAGAAAGAAAAAACGATGCACGAACACAGGTGCCACTTGAGCGGGGACGGATAGTTCCAGTTGTTTACCTTTTCCAACGTTATCAACGTAATGTGATGGGATATTGAAAAAAAAAAATCATTGAGAACAAGCGCAGATACGCGAACAGATCAGATAGATATCGTTTCAATATCACGAACGGACCAAAAATAATACACGATGGAAAAAGGATATGATTAAAATACGAGCAGTTTTAAATCTCGGTCGAGTATTAATTTATGTGTCACGACGTACGTACACGTGTACAATATCAGTTCCTTTTCCTTTTGTTTCGAATTTGGATTAAGACCGACATCGTGAGTAGGTACATAAATATAGGCACACACGTATTTTACATACACACATACACATATATATATATATATTCATATATTAATAACAAAAATCTATTCCAAAGTATATAAATATATATATATATTCTAAAACTAATGGAATTTCCTTTCTCCAGAAAGAAATATTATTTTCTGTTTGATTTCTATTCGTAACCTATTCCGAGTTAATAATTCAAATCAACTGATATTTGATGAGATGAAAAGTCAATTACGAATTTACAAATTATCTATACGGCATTACGTACTAACTTATGTAGTAATTCCACTTTAATTTCAGTAAAAGCAGCTATTATTCTCAAAATTTACGTAAAGAAACGGCTGCCCTGATAACCAGAATATATATATATATATATATATATATATATATATATATATATATATATATATATATATATCATTTATGTAAGAAAATAATAAATATAGAGTAGCCTCAGAAAATAGCTTATGGCTACTTGCAGTGACTATATTAATATCTATATTTAATCTTAAATAATTCCGTGATAAATACAGGAAATTGTTCTAATAGAATAATTTCATTAGGATTATGTGAGTAATCGACATACAATTTTCTCCACTGGTTGTATTTACTACATGTGTATATTATATGCTGGACATCCTCTATTTCATTAGCTGCACAATTACGACATTTTCCATCATTGATAATTTGTAATTTATTCAAATACGATAGAACCATGATCAGTAAGGTGTCGTGTAAAAATTTACTTTAAACTTTTTGTTATTAAAACGTTTAATTATATCTGGAAAAAATGTATTAATTAACTTACCATTAGTTTGTAAATCAAGTTGTAATTTATAATAGTATCGTGTTCTCTTTTTTAAAAAATAGACTTTTTTTTTTAATATATAGATCAGTAGGTAATACTCTTGGTTTGAATATCAACTATGATCAACACTCTATAGCCCAAAAAAACCCTGATAATGGCTGAGCTGAGTCAGAATGTGACGTTCGGCTTCTCGCATTATGATAGAGGAAGTGGCAGCTGACTTCAAGAAACAGGAAAACAAGGATAAATCGAACATTCTATCGAACCGTGGATAACTTCGCTTCCAAACTGCACAGATAATGTGAACCATACTCGTCTCATTCATGCGTATCATGCATTTTCTTCATTATATCATTTTTTTGTTTCCGGTTGGTACTTTTGCAGCGAAATTTGTAAATTCTTCGGTATATTCATTTCTGGCCTTTTAACTTTGTAATTGCGAGGTCACTAAACTCGGAGCTAATTTTTTAAGGTAATCTGGTCTGCGAGAGGATTTTACACCAATTTCCTTATCCCCCTTTAAGTAATTCCTGCTACATTTATAATATGATATAAAAAATTGGGGCAGCATTCTTCTAGATCGTGCTGCGTTACGTGTAGCGTAAAGTTGCTACGTTTATCTACACCGGGTTTAGAATTCTATTTTAAAATTCTAATTGAATTTCCGGTCTTTGCTGAAAGAATAATACGATTGATTTCGTTCATATGTTCGAGTTTATTCGAATTGAAAATGTTTTCATTCATTTTTTAGAACACCGAAATAATTCGATTAAAAGAAAATTCGTACAACCACTAATAAACCGAGAAACTAACGCGCGTTAGCAAAACTAAATAAATCGATGAACGGGCTATTGTGAGACGGAGTGAAAGACAGCAGACAAACAGATGCAGAGATTCTGTAATATATTTACATGTATATGTATGTATGTATAAATCATCTATTTCATCGTTATCTTGAGATTCTGTTGGATACTATTTTCAGTTTGTTCTAATGTATGCTACTTTGTCGGGTATTCCAACATATTTTTCAATCTCATCGCACCATCTCTTATAAAATAGGACTAAGTGTAAACTGGCGTAAGATCAGGGTAAATATCCGAGAAAGCGCGCGAATAACAAAAACACAGTCAACGAGTACGTGTATGCAGGGGAAAAAATTACCGTTGACAAGAAAAAAAGTGATCCAGATAGAAGTACGTCGCAGAATATCACTATCACAAATAGCTTTCGGGAAACTAAATTACGTATATTCAATTAAAAACGACGAAATATCAATTAAATTCGGAAACTATTCAACAATTAGTGTGTTCTACTGCGTGACATATGGATTCATAAACGTGGACTTTAGCAAAAAATTGAAATATTAACTATAAGAAACCCGATACCGGAAGCGAAATGCTCGAATACGGAAGAAGACCGGACTTGTAATGTGATGGAGTAGATGGCCAAACTGAATGGACCTGGGCACGTAGCTGGAAGGAAGGATAATAGATGGACAAAACAAATGTTGGAATACAAGAAGGAACATTGAACGAATGGTACAGATTGGGGAGAACTTACGTCCAGCAGCGAACCGATGTAGTATCAAGGGTATTTGGTGATATCAAACGACATAAATGTGAAATCGTATCAACTACTTTTTGACATGTTGCCTTTCTCGTAATTGCAACTGGTGTGAGTACAATATTTTGTTTTATGTCCTTCTACATACCGGTGTTCCTTATAGCATGGACGAGTGAGATGTGTCTAATGCATCCCTCTTGTTAATTCCCGTTAATAAGTGGACTGGGACTTTTAGATCGTCTCTAATATCGTCTGAAGTGAGGCTAGGATTTCGATTAGGTATATGTTTCGAATTAGTCGAATGTGCGATATATAAATCGAATTTAGCGGTTTAGTAATTCTTTACGAAGCAGGTTTATCAACCGGCAAAAGGGGATATTAGCAAAATTTGGATGAATATAAGTAGCATTATGGGGAAAGAGAAAACGATAAGTATTGATGAAACTGTAGTTAATGATGAAACTGTAGTTAAATATTTGAGCGGAAAGATTAATATTGTGGAAGTAGTTAAGGAATTTACGTGTGAATTTAACGATTCAATTAAAAAAATTGAGCATACATGTGACAGAACATTATTTCTAAAAGGATGAAGGAATACATAATGTAAATACATGCCAAAAGTGTCAAATGAAAAAGTTGCCGTTTCAAAGGAAGAAATCAATATCGAAGGCACTGGGGGATTTTGCTGAGGAGGTACGGATAAACTTTGAAACGGGAAATAGGGTACTTGTGACATTCATAGATCTCACAAAAGCATTCGATACAGTAAGTCGTGATACTAGGAAGGATTGAAGAAATCGGTATAAAAGGTAGTGTCAAAGTTCGAAAGTTATCTAGTAATTAGTATAAATAATATACGAGGTGAATATATGCCGATGAATATAGGAATTCCGCAAGGTAGTAATCTGACACCGTTATTGTTTATTATATACACAAACGGTTTAAAAAAAAAGTTGACTAACAGCAAGGTTTTCGCTTTTGCGGATGATATTGCTATAATGACAGTTCGCAGGAAAACTGAAGTGGCAGAAAAGTATATGAATACGGATTTATTAGAACTAAGCGGATGAGCTCACGGCCTTAATCTTACAGTTAGTACAACAAAAACGAAATGTATGCCGATGGCATTGATGAGCGATAATGATCTGTATAAGCCAAAAATTAAAATGCACACTAACAAGTGCGCATATTACTGGTCGGACAAACATAGATGTTCAAATTTCGGTTGTAACATAATAGAACTGGTAAGTGAATACAAATATCTAGGTGTAACAATAGATAGACACTTGAGGTGAAACTTACAAATACAAAAATTGGAAAATAAATTTAAATCAATAATACCAACGTTATATACATTAAGAAATTACGTAGGTCAGGAGACAATGAGAATGGTATACTTTGCGTTAGTCGAATCGAGATTGATCGTCTAAATATTACATGGGAAAAATTGATCGTTTGCAAAGGAAAAGTTTGAACCTAATAAACGAGTATAAATGTAGAAATCAGAACTAAAAGATCTGTTACGTCATCATAATGTATTAAATATAGCGGGACTGTACTTGTTTACCGAAGTTTCGAATTATTTAATAAAAAATAAAAGTATCGATTTAAACGATGCAAATAAAATATAAACTAAGGAAAACGAACAGGTACGTCTGTTCGGTAGCACGGTCAAGGTTTGGTGAACCTAAATTGTTAAATAGAGATATTGAAAGAAAAAAAGATTTGGAAACTAAAACAGCAGTTAAAAGAGCGGTTACAAGATATGGGGATAATATAAACAAAATAATAAGAAAGAAAAAATTGTGAATTCGAAGTGGTGCGACAAGTGAGAGCTAAGTTAATATAGCGTCTGCTACTACTAATGAGTTAATAGCAATATGGTAAATAAAAATAGTTACTGTGAGAGTGTATTTGGGAATGTGTGAGTACTATAAATGTAACTTTGTGTATATGTGGGTTTTATAAATTAAAAATAACGATTTTTGTATGTAATGACAGTTTAGATGTATATATTGTAAAGTGGTGTACATCCGTCGACAAGCGTATGACGGAACATAGATTATCTAAGTACAGAATGGGGTGGGTTCGGTTTACTTATGGTATTTTTATTTTATAATAAATAACGCTTTTTGAAAAAAAAAAATTAGTGGTAGTACAGTAATAAAGTGGTAAAATTAATGCACCTAAATTATATGACAAACGTCTGTTATCTGTTTTTAATCAATTATTGAAACTATAAATTTTCCCCACATGATGGAAGACTGCTAAAATAAACAACCTGATGATATCGCTTCCTGCAGACCAACATGTCTGTTAAACTCTATTGGTAAAGTGTATGAGAAAGTAATCAATGACTTACTTCTTGAAGAAATAAAAAAGAAAAATATATTTTTCACAAACATCAGTTTTGGTTTTAGGACTGATTTCTAGAGTACTATATTAATTACTGTGAAGTATAAGGCGAGTTGTCGTCATTATCGTATGACATAAACTGCCCTTTTAACAATTGTAAGTGGTGAACAATAATTTGAATTCTCAAGGACAAACAAATCGATCCTTATCTTATAAATATTATTATAAATTATTTTCATGAAAGATCCATCATACTAAATATTAACAATACAACTTGTGGAAAAACATTAAAATATCCGACCATCAAATCTCTGATGTTAGAACTCTAAAGTATTTAGGTTTACTAATTGACTATAAATTATCTTTTATTTCTCATATCGAATATATACACAAGAAATGTGATAAATTGTATAACATTTTGAAAATATTGCAACCAAATGTTAGAGGTTTAAAGTACAAAGAAGTATCATATATAAAGGTCTTATTCAGTCATTGTATTGTTTATGTAAATTTTGCAGTTCTTAAAACCGGTAACAGACATCAAAGACAACATTTTTATTCAACATCCGTTCTTTGTATATTATGCTGCGAATATTACGAGTAACATTATTCCTTTAGATTTATACATAATTTTGTCAATTATGTCTGAATATTTGTTGGTGTAATATTACCTCGCTTAAAAATATAATTGACCTAAATAGCGATTTAAACTTATTAGGTGAAACACATATAAAATCCTAAGTAAACTTGTAACTGATTCTTTATTTTCAGTTTGACAGGAAAGATGGACAAACTGTTCCCCTGGTCGAAAAACATGTGAATAGTGTTTTGGAATTAAAATAAAACGAATTAATGTTAATTTTTACACTTCACAGATACTTTCAGGCGATGGTAAGTTGGATGAATACCTATTAGCTGACAGTGCTGGATGTGTAGCATGTGGTAGTAGCAATGCGGACATTAGGTATTTTGTGTTCTATTGCTAGAGTTTCAACGATGTTAAGATTAAGTTTGGTATTAAAATTATTGACAGCTTAAAAATAAGTAAGGATAACGTGAATCATACATTATCTTATATCGAATCCGCTATCTATAGGAAATATATGAATTGTTTAATGCATAAATTTAAGCTAATTCAACTGTAATGTCGTAACATTAAATTCTTTTACTGCATAGCGCGATTCTACTTTACTCGTGATTACTTAAAAATTATTACATACGTATTGAATTATTTTTATTTTGTCTTCTTCGGTATAATTTTTTTCGTGCGTTTTCTTATAGCTTATAATCATATCAATGTGGATGCTGGGACTATTTTACTTTTACATAATGTACCTTTTCATTTGTGTTTTTAAGTCACATTTTGCAGTGTTCTCTAATCACACACATACTGCTTATTATTATTATTTTCATTTACTTTCTCTTTTTGTAGTAAAATTTAATGACACTAGAGTACACAACACTGTTTCGTTGTAACAAAAAAATTGTTTACAACACATTTGCCGCCCTGTCCATATTGGGGAACCAAAAAAAAAAAAAAATGGAGATTTTAAATAAAGAAATTTTATTTCAGGGGCGAATATTTTTTTAGGAAGTTTAGCCATGAGCGCATGTAGAGAATCTGTTTATGATATATTTTGTATCAGGAAGCGAGCAGAAAAGTAGGTTATACGAAGTAATATTTAGTCCATGTTGATGGTTTTAAATAACCGATTATGTTTGAACGACAAAACTAAACTACTTCTACCAATTAATCCGAAGAACGAGTTTGTTCGAGGTTTCTCAGAAGAGGATTCTGTCACTGTGATAACAGCGAACATATGGCGGAATTAAAATTTGTTCAGCATCCAATTGTTTACGAAATCGGTAAAAAGAATATCCGGGTAGATACCAAATTCGAATGGAATTTAATGCGTTTCACGGCGCAGAAATAAATAAAAATCAGAATGTTTTTTAAAACGTTGACAAACTTTCTGAAATCAAACTATGTTAAGAACGGTTATTAGAATGAAAGCTTTAAACGAGCAAATGAGATTGAAAACGACGATTTGGAAAAATGACAACGGACTTAAGAAAAGGAAGAAATTTAAGTTATTAGCTGCAGCATTAGAAACATTCATTTACCTTGAGAGATACGAAATAAATTAGAGAAAGAATTGCAATGGTAAAATAAGCTTTTATAAATCTGGAAAGCGTACTGAAGAACAGGAAATTGTCGAAGCGGGTAAGGAAATAATTTGTGCAATGTAAAAATACGCTGCCGAAGCGTGCTGGGTTATTAACGACAAATGCAAAAAGATGTTAGACGCATTCGAAATGTGGACTTGTCGACTATTGTTAAGGGTATAATGGACAGATCTCGTCTCAAACAAAAAATGTGTTAAAGCAATGCAATGTAGAAAGGCTGACTATAAGATATCATGAACTGAAAATTAAGCTATATTGGTCACCAGCTCCGGGAAAAGGAAATGTTTATGTTGACGGTACAAGGAAAAATTCCTGGAAAAGCAACAAGAGGAAGTAAAAGATCGAAATATCTAACATCAAACACTGGATTCAATACAGTCAGAGTAGTGGTAGCTGCAGCGAGACTTAGGAAAATATAAAAAGGTCAATATGCGCAACTTCCTTTGAAGGAGATACAACTCGATGATGATATATACATATGTAACATTAATCTCAGTACGTTGATGGAGTATTATTTTGGCGATGTCTCTTACGGAAATCAATATTGGATCGACATCAAATGCGTGTATCAATTTCAATCATAAACATAGCGGTTACATCTCCGTTTGAAGTAATTCAAAGTAAATCGAAAATACACACACTTAAATTAATGAAGAATGAAAAAAGCGGTTTTAGATTAGCGTTGATGGTTTGAAAAATGAAGTTAAAACAAAAACGAGATTCTTATTAATGATTAGAAAAAACGAATTTTATTCCCGCGATGGGATTGAATAATTATGCTGGTGTGTGAAGAGCTATCACTTGAACGCAGAAGTGTTCGGACGTGTGGTTCATTATTTTAGTGGATAGACAGCGTGGAGTAGTAGAATAAATAGAAAGAGAGCAATTTTTTAGGAAATTAAAAAAGTTACATTTCTGTACTATATACTGAACCATGTTTATATGTACATAATATATATGTAATATACACATATATATATATATACATATTATATATGTACATATTTTATATATATATATAAAATAACATTTTTCGATTTTTAGTTAATTTCTCTCACTCATTCTTTTTATCCCATATATATATATATATATATATATATATATATATATATATATATATATATATATATATATATAGATATATAAAAATATTTTTTGGTTTTTAGTTAATTTCTCTCTATTATTTTTGCTGCCTCCCTTCCTTTTTCTATGCGTGTATGTATATAACTATAACTATATATATATATATATATATATATATATATATATATATATATATATATATATATATATATATATATATATATATATATATGTAAGTATATAAAAACCAGTACCAGTTTTCAACAGATTAATGATGTATCATTTTTCTTTTTGTGTGTTTTTTTAACTGGTCCTAAGTTTCTTTTTCACAGTTTTTTATTTTCGGGTATAATTTTTCTCGATCCCTTTTCTTATACGGTGCTTTTTAATCTTATTAAAAACAAAAGGAGGAAGACTCACCTACACTTGGAAAGAAATGAATGAAGAAAAGTAAATAATCAGGGCGAAACGAGGGGGGTAAGTTGCTAGCGGGTGGTACTTTGAAATTTTAATTAAAATTTAGTCTTAAAATTTTCCTAACTTATGACGCTAGGAAAATAAAAAACTCACGGACGAATGTAGGCGCTTGTTTCAAAGCGCGATCGATTATCGTTAAAGGAATTCGGCTTATTTGGTTTTAGGCGGAGCTTTTATTCGCTAATTAGGTTGTTATTGTTGTACATTTTCGAAATTGGATTATAGTATAGGGTGACACTTAGATTTGACCGACGGTTTAGTTTTTGAAACAACGCAATTGGTAATACTGCTACAACTCAAACCGCACGCTCCACGTTTAGTGTACATTGGAGAGTTTTATTTTTGTCCATTTTTAGTTATCACCGCATCCTATGAAGAAGCGCGCGTTTTATGAAGAACGTTTAATTTTCGCGTCAATCGATCACGACAGGTATTTTCTTTTTTTTAGTGTGATACCTGAAGAGTCGCGTTTACTGAATACTCGGATTTCTGAAGAAATTTTAAAAATTCATCGACCTATGCTCGAAAAAGTCTTCGGTAATTACGTAGACCGAATGAAATGCATCGTTACAAATGGCGGTCATCCGAACGATATTGTGTTTCACAAATGATTGTAAGCTCCTCTCGTTTTCAAATTATTAAATAAAGTATCATTGAAAAATTTTGGTCTAGTATTTTTGAGTTATTCAAAAGCCATTAAGAACACTTCTCCAGTTTAATAGAACTGGTAGGCAAAAGTGAATTAGCGGATATACGATTAGTACGAAACAGTTGTTTCAGTTGTGTACTAAATGTTCCCAAAAATACTATAGAATCGTCGATACGAATATTAAACGTGCCTTATATATATATATTTTTTTTTAATGGGGCTGCCTTTACAGCTTACCCAACGTGATACTGTTGGGACTATCTACATCTTAATCAAGCATGCTGACTTCTCTAAAAACGTCGCTATATGGGGGGAAAATTTGTAGATTATTTAAAAGGGACGATACATTATACGGAGGTGTAATACTCGAAGAACGTAACAAGATAAGGTAAAGCTCCGAGCGCAACGGTGCTACAGCAGAACATTCAAAAAAGACATGATCGGGATTCTGCCTGTTCAGAATGGAGGGGACAGTCTAAGCTGCATACGGAAAAGATGATGTCCAAATCGCAATCTGCTGATGAGTACAATCCCCTTACGACTAATCTTTTTAAAAAGGACGTATAGTCCGCGATAATGATACAGATTCCAGGCGACTGAAATTAACGTTATAAGAGTGACGGCTTGTGCATAAAGGTCGCAGGGTTGTACAACCACCGGATAAAAATTGATGAACTTAAAGAGTTAACTAATTAATTTACGGAGATTAAAAGAAAAAAGCGAATTTTAATTATATTTTTCGTAGAATGTAAAAGGTAAAACATGTTTAAAAGATTGCTTCGAAATGCCCAGTTACAAAGGTTGGTGGTTGCACCACGCTCGATGCAACCTGAAGAAGGCATCGGAAAGCCATATAAAGCGTTATGATTTCACACCTATTGACGGACGTCACATTGGGCTGTATTAGCGACTGCTGGTTGCAACCGGAATCCTTGAAGTGCACATATTGTACGCGGCAGAATAGGTTTTTCTCATTGTGTTGTTCATAACGGATCTACGGCTTATACTTCATCTATTTCGGAAGTTAGTTATTTCTTGTGTACATTTCCGCGTGTAAGTTGTTTCATCGCTTTTCTGCAGTTTATGTTGTTTCTATTATTACCGACCGGTGTTAATATACTTAGAATTTTTTCCCTTATTGAAGCTTTATTATTTAGACGGCAATTGATCATTTCATTTTCGCAGAATTGTTTTGTGTAAATTGCGAAAAAGTAAGAATACTTAACTAATCGATAATTGTTTCGTTTTAGTATTTTGAAAATTGCTATACTTTTCTAATTGAATAAATTTTGTACTTATTTACGAGATTTTTAAAAAAAAAATATATTCGGGTTTAATATTATATATATATATATATTTTTTAATCTCGGGATGGTTAATTTAATTTTCTTAATTTTTAATTGTTCTTTTTACGGTTTTAAAAGGTTCTTGTATAGGTCACTTTGTTGACTTTGATATTATTAATTTTAAAATGTTGCGTGAAAGAAAAAAATGGTTCGCGCACGTATGTTTGGGGACTAGGTGTAATTGTAAAACCGCTAGATTTTTGTAAACACGAACCGCCATTGCATTATAGAAGAAGAAATTTATTCACATAAATAAAAGATATAAACTATTTTACAATATAAATTATTGTTAACGGTTCAATGTAAAATTCTTATAAATACAATAATAAAAGATACATTTTAATTTATGCATAGATTGAATATTAATTTACGCTGGGAAAAACAAACCAACTACGGAAAAAAAAGAAAGAAGACACATACATTCAGTTATAATATCAATATGAAGTTATTTTGTACTTATTTTAACAATAGCCTTTAGTAACGTTATAAGGGACATTTACTCTGAATTATTCCTTTTATACGTACTTATTGTGCAACTTGCATCGTTTTTTTTTTATCTTTTATTTTATTATTTATTAATATATTTATGCGAAATAATTCTTTCTCGGCGTTAATAGTGCGATTCGAAAATTCGACTTATATTTTTTCGACAAAAATAATCGGTTATCGCGGATTTAATTTTAATCCTTCAAAAATTATAAGTCTGTGGTCAAACCTTTTTATTGGATTTGCCGTTGTAGAGCGACACTACTTTAATGGCTGATATTTAAGCATATTATATTAATTTTATTTTTTTTCGTTTCTTATTTGTATATTTCCTTTCTATTTATTTTAATTTTATTTTCTGTTATTTTATATCTACTTTGTTTTTTGAAATTAAATTTCATTCGGACGTTACGTCTATTTACGTTATTTTAACCCAATTTAAAGTGGTAAAAGTGTGTCGTTATATACTTGATTCACCAGTTGGAGATGTCCTCAGCGATACATCTTCAATACAGGTGGTCCTGTGATGCTGGGGTCACGTTTATCAGGAGGTTTACATCGAATAAAAAATGAGAAAGTTCCAACGAAAGGGTTAAGTAAACGAATATACTCGTCGTGGAAATACAGTTTAATCTTTTTTCCCTTCCTTAATACGTAATTAATGGTACTTCCGTTATATAAAGTGATTTACCGGAGGGACGGATGTTAAATTCATTTTAGGCTATTTTATCAGGTGGATGTAAAAAAAATTATAAAATATAAACAATTTATAAAAACGCGAAGTAAAAATCGTATCATCGCATCTGTACTACCGAAATAACTTAACCCTCCGTAATGACCTAAATTCATATGTCAACGAAGTTTATATAAATCGATATAAAACGTTTTTCGATAAATTGTAATATTAACATTTCGTAGAACGCATTTATTTACTCTTCCTGACAATCGTAGAAGACGATTAAAAAAAAAAAAAGAGGAGATGGTGCGCATCTTCCAGTAATTTGAAGAAGAAAAAAGAAATACTTCAAATCGTAAGAGTAAACGATTTTAATAATTCGGAATATCGATTAAAAGTCCAATAATAAACTTATCGTAGTAATCAACCCGATAATTCAGAGCTTCGAATTCGACGATACTGTCAGAATCTGCCTCACTGGAGACGTTAGATTAATGACATTTTTTTATTACTTTATTCATCAATTGTTTACGGTGCTTCGGTGCTGGTACAAAGAAGAAGAAAAAAGATCATTTTTAACGCCGAAAGCGAGTCCATAATCACTTAAACGCGGGCCGTCTAATTTGGCAATACTGAGAACTTAGCTGAATTTCGGACGATTCTCGTTGATGGTATAAAGTTTATTCGCTAGAGAAAATTATTAGAGTAACCGTCGACTAGTTTAGGGGGACATTTTTAAAAAATTTGTAGATAGCGCGACGATTTTCAGAATTACACATTAGAGGCGGCTTATATGCGGCCTGCTCCCGATGTTCCAATAGATCCAAAAGATATCCGCAGCATAATAAATTAACTTTTCGCGAAATGGAATACGTTGTGGTTATCAACACTGATTACAAACAAATCACGCTCATTCAAACCCGATGACTCTCATTCATAGTCACTTGATCGGAAGAGAATCACCACCGATTTGTTCCTGCAGCAATGTTAAATTAACAATAGAACACCTTCTGCTACACTGCCAAAAATACAAGGCTGAAAATATCGGATATGGTATTCCATCAGCATTACAACGATTTTTGCAACCAAATGCAGCCGGTCCAACAGTACCTACGTGCAACCGGCCTGTTTTAACAACTATAGCTTCCGTGTCCGGTAGCAGTTAAATGGATCATCGAATCGAATACTTCGATCGGCCGAAATATTAAATTTCTATTCCCGAAATTAAATTTTCGATTAAATTTCCAATCGGTTTGGGTTATGTTAGAATTTTTCACGGCTACAAGTCAGTGCTCTCATCGAACTAGCACTAGGTCGAAATAGCGCCGTACAAACAAGAATTTTAGGTGGTTTTTTACGTTATAGTAGTAAGGAAGATATGGAAGTCCCGAACGTTTTACCGAATCCGTAAAATATTAGAATCTATAATATCGTCCACGGTTGATATTTTCTCAAAGAAATTTAAACGCGGCAATAATGTCTATATATATATATTATAAAAATGTATCTACGTGTGTACGTATTTGTATAAGTAGTAGATTATCAAACGACCGAGAAGCCGGTTGGTATAAAGTCGATATCGGAAATCTTTTGGGGGTAAAAGTACACGCGAACGATGGCTTTCGTTGGAAAAGAACCGTCTAGCGCAATCGTTATTTCCTTATCTGGAGTTTTTCAACCGGACGATATCGTAGTACAGCTGTAGGACAGGATAGATTTGGTCCGAGTGGAGGTGTAAGTTGGGTTAACGGATCATCATAAATCACCCAAGACTGGGGTTGATGCGCGGATATCTACGAAATTGTCTATTATTTTAAAAACGGACTCTATCCGAGAACGTCTTTTACTTTTTGGGTTATTTTTGTTTTATTCGCCACTTTAGGTCCGTTCGAAATTACTGGCTCGATATTACGGACAGCCGACAAAAATGGCGTGTATTTATCTTCGAGGGATAAAAAATTGGAAATTCCGCCTACTCCCAGACAAGAACCGAAAACACTATATGAAAGTTAATAAAAAAAAATAAAATGTGAGTTTGTATATATACATATACATACATACATTATTTTTTAAAATTAAGATTTGACGAAATATGGGTTGAATTTTATTACGAATTAATTTTGTAAACCTCGTCGTGGTTGTGGCCAGTTTGTTAAGAACGATTGGGGTTATAACTGATTTAATTTTAGTTCTATACGCTCGCCCTGATCGCCGAGTTTATTAAGAAAGTTTTTGAGTTAATTCTTCGATTTTTTTTAACGATTTAAAAAAAAACAAATCAAATAACTAAGTTTTTTTTAATAAAAAAATCAGTTTTTGAAATTAATCCATATGTTATTGTCATTAAGGATTACATCGAACATCTACAGATGATATAAAGACAGAATGAACTGATATGGGACACAATGCCACAAATGTTGCCAATGTAATAGTTAAAAAATTATTGCTCGAGAAAAATTATCGTTCATTTGCCTTTGTGTTTTTTTTTTACACATACGGAACCGAAAGAAAATATTCGCGACGTATATAATGTCGCAAAAATGTTGCATTGCAAAGTTAAAATTGAGGCACGCGTAAAGAAAAAACTGAGTTACCACAATGTAAAAAATATCAACAATTTAATCATACTAGAGCTATGCTCGCACAGCGAAACTATTCTCGGGGAGCATTTAGTCTGATGTTCCGAATGAGCTGCAATTTATTATTAGCGTTCGATACCGGAAGTATTAGTGTTTTATAAGTAATAAGTTTATCGCGTATGCCTATTAAACGCGGGACATACAGAACAAAAGAATTTATTAGTCATTAATGTAGATAATATATCGAGTGAAGTTAAGTTTTTCGTCAAAAATAACAAATTAATTACCGAATTTGATCTGATCAGTTGATGGTGTTTCCGGACACTGTCAGATTATTCGGCAATTTCGGTTGTTTGCGTGTAAAGAAAATTGCTTCGGTTTTCGATGGATTGATACTGATTCTCGACTTGACACGTGGTATACCGATTTGAAGTCTGATCTGGATAGTGTCTGGTCTAAACAACGAATTTCCGCATCGTCCGCATAGAGTTCCACTTGTAATTCATCATATAAGTATAATGCAAAAAGCTCCCAACGCACTTGCTCGATTTTAATTGAAGAGACCCCAACAGTTACATAAAAAGTATTAATTAATTTAATTAGGTAAGGAGAAAATTTACATTTAATACATTTTATCATTTTGTATAGCATGCTTTAGCAGCGTCGAAGAGCGCCATACCAGTGTGTTTATTACGATTAAAATTACGTGTCACAAAACTCGGCTAATCTGGATATTTGAAAAGTACAATAATTTCGACGAAAACCAATACATTCGGAATAATATTGTTAGCGTGAGAGTGTTTTCTTAATTCGATTAAAGTAATTTTTTCTGCGAAACTTGCTGAGTAAACTAATCAGCCGGAATAGACACGTATAAATAATTCACATACATAAATAAAACCGATATATTATGCGTGTAATACATAATAAATAATACGTATATAAATAGTACATATTGAACGCCGATCAAAAATTAATTGTTCTATATCGTATGAATTGGGGTTAGAAAAAAATCTTCTAAAAAAATCGACACTTTCCTTAAAAATACCTACATACTTGACACTACCGACTGATAGACAAGATTTAATATTACACGATCGATGCAGATGGCCTTCAATCTCTTATTAATTTTTTCATCCGTATTATTCCCAGAATTATTTCCTCGTCTTGTCAGATACTCGTTGCTACCGTTACACATAAACAAAAAACATCCGCCACTTAGAATATCCTCGGTGGGTGTCTTATTCCTGCGGAATAAAATTCTTCAATCACCCTCGGTGGTATATCGTTTAAAACAACGCCCTCCTTCATCCGTAGATGGTCACTGCCGGCGATACACGATTGTGCGACTCCCTTAGCATTCGGGATCTAGCCGGATATTTTTTTTTACCGTTTTCCTAAACAATTGGATGCTGAAAAAATTATAATTCCGCTATATGGTCGCTGTTATCACAGTGGCAGAATCCTCTTCTGAGAAACCTCGAACGAACTCCTTCTTTGAACTAGCTGGTAGAAGTAGTTTTTGTCGTTAAAAAATATCCGAAAAATACTTTTTTTTTTTTTTTTTTGGTTACTCAATCTGAACAGTCCGATGGGGGCTAATGTAAAAAAAAAATGTTCCCAGTGTACTCTAGTGTCACTAAATTTTTCTATAAAGGGAAAGTAAAAATAAGTACTATGTGCGCTGCTAAATATGAGTTAAAAACACAAATGAAAAGGTGGATAGTGTAAAAGTAAAATACTCCCTAACATCTACATACCGAATCTGACCGGTTAATGCTGTTTACCGACAGATTATTCGGCAATTTTGATCGTCTGCCTGTAAAGAAAATTGAAAATCTTTGTTCCTGTCGAAACTTTATAGAGAATTCGAAAACGAACATTTCTCTCTTATCACGAGATAGCGCTATTGAAATTTCGATCATTTCGACAATTCGGTAAATAACGAGAATAGAAATTTAATCGCGCGATAAAGTTTAATAGCATCATATCGTTTTATTATTATTAATACTATCAATATTATTATTATTATTATAAGCTTTAAAAGTTCCGGAATTTTGAACGCCCGGTAGAATTTAATTTCGTTCAATTCGAGATGTTAACTAATCGAATTGTTTGAAGTATGTCGCGACAATTCCAACACATCGTTCAAGTGGAATAATGGGTATTCGATATAGTCGTCTCTCAAAACGCCAACGTTATAATTATTATTCCACGAGAGAGAGACAGCTTAAAATTCTATTCTTACGTGTTGTAGAAACTTAAGTACTCTATCTTTTTTTTTATTATTATTATTTTTCGGTCCCCATTTCGCGAAAATACGTGATGGGGTAAGTTTATTTATAAAGGCCATACGAGTAAATTAATAATGAACAGAGTCCATCCGATTAAGTATTCGACGATCTAATCAGCCCATTTTACAGTTAATAAACGATTTGTAGGAATTTTTACACGGTATGTTATAAAACATCCTTTTAATGATTCGCAATCAGCAGTTGCACATGTTCAGGCATGCGCAACTTCCGCTAATTATCTTCTCTCTATTTTTCAGTTATCCGCGGTATATTGTGTTCTCTCGTACCAAAAACTCTTCCCGAAGTCTTCAGAAACTTCGTGTACAGAAAAAATAAATTTAGTTTTCGTACGAAAGATAATGGTCTGTGAAAGTTTGTCAAAAATTATAACAAATAGTGTACTTACACCGCCCTATGATTCATTTCGAAGTAATTACGTTTATAACGATAATGAAAAGGTCTCTGAACTCCGTACGTACGAATACTATAGAGTGCAAAAATTTGAACAAGTTGGTTTTAATTATCGGACAGACAAAGTTCGATCTACGGTCGATAAATATATATTAAAAATCTGTCGCATCTGTTGGTGAAAGAATTTCTGTCGCTCCGAAACGTATTTACGTTAAAATCGATTAAAGCTAAACATATTGTAGGATAAAATTTCAAAGCTCTCGTTAAAGGCTATCGTACAATTTACAAATATATTAAACTGCATGTTTCAAAAATTATCTCGCTCTTCCTAAACCGGGGAAGGACACTTGTCAGATTTTCAACATTCGGCCAATTAGTTTACTTTAAGTAAGATCGCAGCAGAAAAAATTATTTTAATCGAATTAAGAAAACACTCTCACGCTAACAATATTATTTCCAATGTACAGTTTAGTTATTGTACTTAACTCGTATTAGTCGATTTTCTGACACGTAATTTCAATCCTACTAAACACACCGGTATGGCGCGCGGACATTTTATATAAAATGATTAAATGTAAATTTCTTCCTTATTTAATTAAATTAAATTAATTAATTAGTAGTTATTTACGCGATATAGAACTTTTTACATAATTGTCGGTGATCGAGTCTCTTCAACTGAAACGGTGTTTTAGGTGGTGTTTCGCAACGAAGTGCGTTGGCACTTTTCGACAAGTGACACTCTGTGCAGGTGATGTAGAAATTTTTTGTTAGATCAGCCACTATCCAGACCAGACTTCACATCGGTATATATTCTCTCAGATAGTGTAATAAGTAGAAAATCAGTATAAATCCGGCCAAAGCCGAAGCGACGTTTTTTACACTTAGACGACCAAAATTGCCAAATATTCCGAAACAGCATTAACCAAATTCGATATTTATATATTGTTTTTGACGAAAAAATTAACTCCACCAAACATATTAACAATACTAATATATGGAAAAGCATTCCTTAATTACAGATAAAAAATTTATTATTTATAAAACACTAATAGAGTTATTTGTCCTGTTTGGTGATCGAAAATAGATTACAGCTCATTCAGAACATACTAAATGCTCCCTGTTATACTAGAATAGAATTATACGCTTAATATTCCGAAATTACCTCGTGTTAATATTTAACATTATTTCGACGATTGTATACGTGATAATGAGTTTATCTCGTAAATTGTTAATTACGATTACAGCTAATGTTTACGCTTACGAAATATAAAGCATAGACGTATTAAACATAGTTTATTGTAATGAGCTGTTCTAATTATTAGTACGATGTTACATTAATTATTTTTTGAATGGTTAGTTTCAACCTTATCTAATATTATGTTCGATTTATTTGTTTGTTTATTTTTTTCTCTCGCGTTGTTAATAGTTGCCCCTTTGTTTGTTGCTTACCTTAATTAATAAACCTCTTGAGCTATCTCGTGGTAAGACGAGCATATATTTATAAATTATGTTTATTAATTGTATTTTAAAGATTTAATAAAAGATTTATTCATTACGTTATTATATCCTATAATGCTCTGGATATATTTTTTATGTAGTAATCATCCGTTAACTGTTTTTAAAGAATTTAAAATGATTTTATACCGATGATGATATGTAGTAGTGATAAATTCGTGGTTTATATTTATTTTATTCTTCATCAGGAAGGTGTTAATATGTTTTTCTATTTCATCATTCTCTCTTCAATCCGTTTTGAAACCGTTTAATATTAATCATACGAATATTAAACTGTACGGTTATATTCGGTTTAATTTTTTAATTTTTATAAAGTATTTGTATCTGCTTGTAATTTATTCTTTAGATATTATTAAATACTCTTATAAATTTACGGATTTCGATTGTAATGTAATTAAAGTAATTATAAAATTTCAATTAAAACATTGTTAAGTATTTCGCGTAACAAAACGAATGTCTAAACTATATATTGCGATCAATTAAAATGTTTATTTTGTAATTTTCTATTTAATAGCACATAGGTTGATACTTTCCACTCATCTGTGGTTGAATGTCCGTAACCACGACGCGTGTGGAATCCGCTGGTGACATTCCGCACTATTACTATCAGTTAACGGTGTAGGAGATCGAGGGAACTTTAACACGAAATAATCTGTTATTTAAATAACTATTTTTCAAATATATGATATAGTTCCGATAATTATAATTTATCGTTTCGTATATAATTCCCTCGCGACGTGCGGCTTTGAAGTTTTTTTTCCTATATATGGAAAATGATCCCTCATATTTGTTTATTATAAAGAAGCAAAATTTTTTAATCTCGTATTCAAAATAAACCGATGTTCAATAAAATGCGTAAGCTACGTAGATGACCGTGTATCATTATCAACTTAAGAAATGCAGATGACGCTAATTAGGCTAAATAAAGCGAGGGAGAAATATGGCGTGAAAATAAACGTTAGAAAAACAAAGGCCGTAAAATTCACGAAGATTATAGATCTCAAAATCGTTAAAAAAATGGCGGAAACTGCGCAGGAATTATGTTCGAGATGTAAAAGAAATTAGAAACTGTATTAGTCAAACAAGCGTTCAGAAGACAGGAAACTAAAAATGAATATAAAGATGAAAGTCGAGAAACTAAATGCAGAAAGTGTAAAAAATGCGTTCGACGCTTACGAGAATATATACGACGTGTACCTTGGACGGCAAAACTAACGAATTCGGAGGTGTTCGAACGGTGGGACGGTATGGAAAAATGAACACGTTGAAGACATAGAGAGAAGAATGTAAGAATAACAAATAGACAAGAAGGAATATTAACAATTCGAGGAAAAATACGGGGAAAGAAAATACGAGAGAGAGAGAGAGAGAGAGAGGAAAATACTCGAAACGATTACCAACAGCTTTAATAAAATTAGCCGAGGAACGAGGAATATAAAACGTGTTGATATTACGTCATCTTCTGCCAAGGAGAAGCTACTAAATGGAACGGGAATATTAACTAGTAATATAATGAATATTCAATTCCGTCATCTTATTTTTACGATTCAGGAAAAACTCATTTTGTCACTTTTTATCATTTTACTAATAGGTTTTACGTTTATAGACTTTCTAATGACAGACAACCCAAAAAAAATTTTAATGAAATGTTTGATAATCGGCCAGCGTTCTTAGTCAGCGAGTTGTTGCGCGATAAATCTCACTTATATCGTAAGTCGGATATTTATTTCGCTAATGTTCGTCGACTGTAAAGTCGAATATAATCGGCAATTTTTCTCCTTTAAAAAGGGACGTATAAAGATTATTTTCGACTTTACGGAACTCGATTTTAAAACGATTATCCGGCATACCAGGGTGCGCTGTTAATTTCCTAGTCGTTTGTCACTTTACGTTTCTAGTTACGTTCTATCTTCTCGTCATTTGAAATCCGCTTTTTCGTTTTTAGGGTAAAAAAAATATGTAATATGTCGGATGAAAACTGCGCGTGCTGTACTTTTCAAATTTGAATAATTCTAAATTGGCCAACGTAAAAAGGCGATTCTCTTCGTTTCATTTTCGCCGATAGGTATTTCAGGGGGGGTTTTCGGTTACGCTTATTGTTACAGACGTGTATACTTTCCCGGCCGTGTCATCGTTTCTATCTCCGAGACTTACTCGCTAGAGAAAAGGTACGTTCGACTTTGTCGAGAAATAGGTTCCTATTGCGAATGAACACAGTCGTCGAGGATTAATTATAGCTATATAGTAGCGTCTTCGTTTAATTTTCCGATACACACTAGTTAACCGCGTTCAAACGGCCAAGTTTAACGCGTCTAATAATAGGTTCGTCTCTACTTGTCATAGTAAAACCTTACTAGGCCCGAGTAGTATTCGAAACTGAAGAGAATAGCAAAGTTTTATTTAAGCGCGCACGTAAGCGTAATTAAAAGCTCGTGTGTGCTAGACTTACACGACTGTGATAGGATAAATACCCATAAATTAGGAAAGGCTACTTTTCAAAACGGTTTACCTCGCCGAACTCGGTTTCGAGGAAAATTCAGATCTAGATAATGCTTAACTAATGAAACGAGCAGCCTGTCGGTAAATTTCCACAACCTTCGCTGTCTATCTTTTACGAAAACGGCTAGTACCGTCCTACTGAAATATGCACACACACTGAATAGTCCAAGGATCAACCGGCAAACGGCTTATTTTTAACATCGGTATATACCGCGCGAATAAATTTTCAAATTTTTTAAAAGTCGGATTTAATACGTTTTTTTAATTATATTTATTATTATTATTATTTTTTTGTTGAAGCACCTACTTGTAACAGCCTCTTTCACCTCATGACAGATAGCAAGCACCATCAATAACGTTTAATTAGCCGCGTTCGGTCAGATTTTAATCCGTTCAAATATAAATACGGACATTTATTTAAAATTCAAATAGGGAATGCGTAACGCCTTTTAGACCGTTATCTCGGTCATTCAGGGGATGATTATTCCTATAAGAACATAGGTGACAATCGGCAGATAATGTAGAATATGGTATATTAGTTGGGTGCCAAGCGGAAAGAAGTAAGTTTAAAGGAATACTTACAAAAAAAAGGTGCTTGAAAATTATATGTAATAGTAAGAAGAATGAAGAATAAAAAATCTTCTGGACATCATTATCAAAAATGCGATATTTTTACAGGAAACTGTTGTATTGTAAAGTTAAATAGAAATAAATAGTAATGAGAAAAACTATAATATCAGAAAAAGTAGAACATATGAAGAACAATGCTGGACAAAGGGGAATAATAACTTTATATATAGAACACAGAGGAGTATATATTGCCTATATTATATAATAAAATACCAGTCGAAATCATAAACGAAATAAAACTGTAGGAGTTTGGAAAAAGAAATTAAATCATGGCTGATAAATAAATTTGTTTTTAGTAAAAAAGAAAGCAAATCGCCGAATGAGGAGAAAGGAAAGAGAAAACGAAAAAAGAACACCGATAGCCGATTAAAACGTTTATTACTTTTTTCATTTTTTTTTTTTTTTGGAAATGGAGAATTAAAAGAACGGGGGATGATATTGGATTAAATAGATGTATGGAAAGGGTGAACAGAAGAGGAAAAGGTGAAAAGAGAGGAGAGACAAGAAGCGTAATAATTGAAACAAGACAGTTTTATTTATCTATGTTGGATAATTACATATTTTGAATATGTATTAAATTTATATGTAATATGCTCGTAGTATAAGGAATTATTGTAACATTTCGAAAAATTGCAATAAACGAAAACACCCTTTATATGTATAAAATAGTAGTAGTAGTACATAAACACATTTCACACAATAAGAACACAAACCTCGGTAATCGCACACAAGAGGTCATATAACAACATTTTCACAACATCCGCAGCAACATAAACATAACAACACAATCATAACGCACAAATGAGTATTGAGAAGTAACGAGAATATTCATTTTAATAACATAACATATTTCACGCACACCATGGTAGTACACACACATGAAGAAGAAGGAAAAATAATTAATAAATATAACAAAGGTAAAACCGGCGGAAACCCATAATGGGAAAGGGATTGTTTAAAAAAAAAAAAAAAATTATATAATTACTAGAAGTAGTTACCCATGGCTTCGCTTGTGTAAATTAACTTTTTTGAAGCTTTTTTTTTTGCATTGATATCACAAATAGGAGAGAAAAAGTTCCAATGCAGTGATTACAATGAAAATATTCGCAAATGACGGACACTACAGTTTTATACGTTAGTATAGAAACGGACGGATATATATATATATGATATATACATGTATTATCATCATCCTCATCGTCGGCATTGTTCGTTGCATCGTGACTATTGTACGTTTATTTTTTTACGTAGAAAATTAGCCAGCATTCAAGGCACTATTTATATGCGACGATAATGTCATACAGAGTGGGGTGCCACTGCCATATCCGTGACAATTCACAATTAAATAACGACGAAAACTTTTTCGAACCCTTGACCACCGAGTTGACAGTCAGAAACTATGTCACCACGACACAAATGCACTATTACTTACTAATATGTAAAACTGTTAAAAGAAAGAGACGGCGATATTTTAAAATTTTAAATTGTTATTTCTGTCCTATTTGTGATATCAATGTGAATCATGGCTCGAACGAATCCGATAATATAGGCTAGAGGCTATGCGAATTTCATCATTATCGGTTTAATCGTTTTTTCGTTAAATTGGAACAGACAGACAGATAGGCAAAAAAATATAGATTTTCCGTTTATGCGCGATATAAATAATCCAATGCTGTGATTATAATGAAAATATTCGCAAATCAATGACATTGCAATTTTATATATTACTAAAGATATATAGATTATACCGAATTACTCCACTAATGACTAGCGTCGTCAACTGATTCGTTCCTTCCGAATCTTCGCTATTTCGGTTTTTTGCCGATTCTTTTGTGAATCTTTTTCAATCTTACAATTATGTCTTTAATCGTATTCTCAACATGTTCAGTTCCACGCCTTTAACTTCGGTGTGCGATTTATTTTTAGTTTTCTCGTCTTAGTGCTAATCTGTTGGGCTTAATTCTTCGAGGTAAGTTTGTATGGGATATGATTTTCCTTGTAACTCTGCATACCCGGTTATTTATTCTTTCTCGGTATTATCCTGTCGAGTATAGTGTCGTGAAAAAAAATTAAAAGTGAAATATTTATTAGGCCGGAAATACGAAACGGTCTATGTCGAAGATAAAGATGATATTCAGATTATAACTACTGAACTTGTAAAGCGCACAACCTGAGACGACTTTTTTTTACTATAAAACGCCGAATTTTATAACAAAGCAAATTCAATTTGTGATCGGAGATTTTAATAGTTATAACGTAGCATAACTGAGAAGAAGCAGATGGAAAGTCCAAGATTGAAGCTCGGCGTGTGGGGTAATACATGACCCGAAATTACCAGCATCGTTTCACAGTAGAAGGTGGAAGATCAGATATAATCGGGATTTAATATTTATTTCTGAAGTTTTAGAGAATATACGTATCGAGAAAGTTACGCCTTTTTTCCGAAAAAAAAAACCGCAGCGTAGAATATTAAAACTTCAACATGTGCAGATGTTAGACTATTAATCACACCTTTCGGGAGAAGGTTTAAGTTCCAAAAAAAAAGTAAACTGCAATGAGTAAGCTTAAAAAACTATTCGGTAAATAACGTATACATCTTAAATCATCATTATGAATTTATGGAGTTGATTTTGCAAATATCCAGACAAACGATTCTAAGAGGGCGCTGTACTTAATATATCCGCGGTTTAAATTCTTCGTCAAAAACTCTGATGAATAAATCTTTTACGAAATAATTAAAATAAAGTCAATAAACACAGTGTTGAAACGGTATTACGATAGTTTGAAGAAGATTCATTTGCAGAAAATATGAACTCTCTTTGCTTGAAGAAACTGATATGTTTTAGAACAGCAGAAAAGTAATACAAATGTTACATCAAACGAGGTCGCTAGTCAGCTTGTGGAAAACGACAGATTAAAAAAAAGTTACTGAAATTCAAATTCCAACGTAATGAATATACCGAGGACAATAACTTTATATAAAGACTCGTCGATGTAAGCATTCAAAAATCGCAAAACTCATGGTATAACGTCGTGACGAAACAAATCAAGCACTTTGAAAAAAGCGCTATGAAATGGCTGGTAGACCTATATAATATCATTGTTAGGGAAAATAAAATTCCGATTAAGCGGAATAATGCACATAAAGCAGCGCTGTTTTGACTAGGTAAGTATCCAGATAATGTAAAAAGTTATCGCCGTGTTCCTTTAGTCATACGTTTAAACTCTTCGGGAGATTGTTGCTAGGACGTAAAGGTACAATAATAGACGGAAGAATTATCGACCAACAGATTAAAAGACATTGCAATGCAAAATTATGCGGACTTGAAGAGGACGGAAAGTGATCGTGTTGCGTTGCGCGCAGAATCGTGTTGGGTTGAATCAGCCAGATGGCTGTTACATAATCATCATCGTATACATATGTATATATGAGAGTATTGTATAGGTTGACCGATGCATATTAGTTCTGGTATTCGTCGGCTTGCGTCTGTCTTGAATGGAAGGTTATCGGAATGTCTAACAATAGATTGTTGAAAAGTGGCGATATCAAGGCTTGTATAATCAAACAATATAATTCTATACAAGGAAGACAGTCGAAATAACAATACTAAAATATTACAAGTAGCGTCTACGTCAGCATAAACTGAAAATATTATTAACTAAAATTTCGCTATAAATCATAAATTACGTAATTTCGTTATAATCCGTCTCGCACGACGGAATATTAAATTAATAAATTAAAAATTCATTATAAATTGGCTTCCTACAAGTTAATAAATTAACGATTTCTTATTAAATTAAATCCTTTAATATCTTCATAAATTGACCGAGATCACGTCGGGATATTATATAATTTCTTTATAACATGGCGACTCATAGACGGGAAAATAATAGCCTTTATTTAAATTGTTTATAACTCGGCCAAGATCACGTCTGGATAATATAATAACCTTCATTTGATTATAGAATGTATAATCGCATTCAAAAGTTCTCGACAAAGAACTACACAACTCTATACAGATACGAGTCTCCCAAAAGTTTGAATATTTGTCAACGAATTACATTGGATCCACGTCCGTATCTACACAATAAGTATCGTCTTATCGTAATAATAAATTTCATCTGTTAATCGGGTATATATTTTTGTAGAATTAGCCATTGAAATTCCACGATGATCGGTCTTAAATTAAATTAAATATTATCTCCGATAATCGGCTTTCCTAAAATGATCAAATTCCAATAGTTCTAACCCGCCCGCAAATAGAGCAGTATCGTTTTCTGTATTAAATAATTACAAACTACGTTCAACCCGGAAATAAGGGTAAGTCGAATTTTACATGACGCGTGGTGCGAAATGTCACGTCCCCGTTTATACCCGAGGATCGACTAAAAGGGTTTAGACGCCATTTTCGTTTTGACATTCAATTTGGAATTTTGTAAACAATTACCGCGAGAAATACCTTTCGAAAATATTTCAAGCAGTTCTCCAGATAATCGCGACCACGTAGTTAATTAAATATTTTCATCGTTCCGAATTTCGAAACGATATTTCAGGATGGGGATTGACGTACGTGACTCGCGTTAATAAGCGCGCGATTATAATGTAAGTCAGGTTTATGTAACGTGACGGTTACAATTATTAGGCATCGATAAGAGGGAGCCCTCCGACAGCTCTTTTTCGTCTTGTTCCGCATCTAGTGAAGATTCGAATGAATAGTCAGTGAAGACGGACATTTTTTTTTTCGATTTTCATTTTTGAATGAAATTTTACTTAAAAATAGGAAAACGAAAGATTAGCCTAATTAACCGGAACTAAAAAAGATGCAAAACAGCCGGGATTACTCGCAGAAACGTTACATCAACATTACATAGAGGTTACGATACTCGGTAATTGGATTGCCGACTCAGAAGCATACGTATATATAAACCGGTGGGGTTATTCTTTATTTTAGTTTATTTATTTAACAAACAGAAGATTCAAAATGAAATTTGGGAACGAAGAAAGCGGCTGGAAACTTCAAAGAAACGGCCTACTACAGGGTAGCGTATTGTCCCGGCACTTTTCGATAACGATCAGCCAAAGACATTGGGAACAAGACGGTTCATATTCGCAGACGATCTGACAATTGCAGCTCAAGACAGTACCCGTGCAGAAGTTTAAGAGCATCTAAAACGTGCAGTGAAGAATTTAGATGATTACTATAATGGAAATGCTTTAAACCCCCGATCCAGGAAAACTGGAAGTGCGTGTTTTCCGTTCAAAACAACGAAAAGGCAAGATGTAAACTGAATATCTACTGGAACGGACGATACGGCATGATCAAACTTCAAAATATCTAGTAGTTACTTTACACCGTATACAATTGCATTTAGAACGTATTGCGAAAAGCTCGAGAATTGAAACCGGAAATAATTTATCGCACGAGCTTGTTTCTACGAAATAGGCTACTACGCCAGAAGTGCTTCGAACTTTGGCGCTGACTATAACTTTCAGCAGGGTGACTATGCTAGTACAGTCTGGCTCGGATCAGCACGCACAAAAAAAGTAGATACGGTGTTAAACAGCGCTTACAGAATCGTTACCGGCTGCTTAAAACCAACGGCGATTGAAGATCAGTACAGAGACAAGTATCGCTTCACCATTAATACAGGAAGAAAACACTAACGCTTACAGACCAGCGCCTCACGCTCTAAGGACAATCTCCATCGAAACAAAGACCTAAATCTAGAAAAAATTTTGGAACTTCACCATACCACTTACGAAGCAAAACGCCGCTAGGAACTATGGAAACAATTGGACGTGGTCGGTAACGAGGGCATATTACCACACAACACGATCAACTGGAAAAATGGAAAACCCTAGATTACGAACAAGACGCGGTTGTACAAAGGTAAATTTAAAGAAATAAGAACTAGATACTGATTCAAGATGCGAATGCGGGGAAGACCATAAACACTTGTTCGGTTGTCCACTACTTACAGGTGAAATAACAACTGAGACAGCTTGTAGGCACCACAGCTAACTGACGAAGCGATGAAGATAATTGATTTTTAGGAAGGGAAAATATAAAGCGTCACGACGGCGAGTTATAAATTTCGAACAGTACGTTACGTTCTTCTATAACGTTTCTGTCACCACCGCTAGACGTTGCGAATAACGTTCCGTCTTTAAATTCTTTAACGTTATTAAAGCAAATGTAATATTTTATGACAGTATCAAACTTTTTAATACTGGTAATCGTATTAAATACAGCGGCCAAATCTCGTGGTACTAAATTCATAAGGCCTGCTAATGATCTAATTATCCTAATCTAACTGCCTCGTTGGACTAATTTATCGATTGAAAAAAGATCGAAATATTATTAAAAAATATGTAGTTAACAAAATGTGTTCGAACATACGCTCGCGTAACTATGAAACGGGTAGTCGTAGTAGTTTCTCCTCTATGCATCGATGTTCGGTACTGAATCGGTGCAGGCAGTTTATTGGCGCTTTCTACATAGACGCTTTCCTAGGTGAACGCGACGAAATGTTTCGTTTCGATGATAACAAAACTAGAATTAGAAGAAAGAAACTGGACAATTTAGCGTCTGTTCCGGAAATCCTAGATGAGTTTTGTCTACGTATGTGAAGAAACTCGTTATTATAGCATCGGCACATATGCAACTGTCGATGAAACATTACCCGCCATTCGAGGCAAATGCAAAGTTTCTGAAACGTTTTGTACACCGATTGGTTCGTTTTGATAACAACAAAACTAGAATTAGAAGAAAGAAACTGGACAATTTAGCGTCTGTTCCAGAAATCCTAGATGAGTTTTGTCTACGTATGTGAAACTCGTTATTATAGCATCGGCACATATGCAACTGTCGATGAAACATTACCCGCCATTCGAGGCAAATGCAAAGTTTCTGAAACGTTTCGTACACCGATTGGTTCGTTTTGATAACAACAAAACTAGAATTAGAAGAAAGAAACTGGACAATTTAGCGTCTGTTCCGGAAATCCTAGATGAGTTTTGTCTACGTATGTGAAACTCGTTATTATAGCATCGGCACATATGCAACTGTCGATGAAACATTACCCGCCATTCGAGGTAAATGCAAAATTTCTGCAATATAGATATATATATATATATATATATATATATATATATATATATATATATATATATATATATAGCAAACGAGCTCCGGCAAATATGGAATCAAAATTTATGAATTACGCAACGCATTTAAGTTTTTTTTTTTTGAAAAATATTCGCCGACAAACTCGGAACAGTCCGTTTCAAATAGAAAGCGGTGCTCGTAATTACCCGACTCGTTGACGAGAGTGCGATAAGTATAAACTTAGATACAGTTATTCTATGTCCGTCAGTATCCGTTAGTACTTAGAAAAAAAACTGCAGGAAAAGCAAAACCGGTTTGCAGAATATCATTAAATGCTCCTCGATGGACTGAAATACAGTACATGCATTTCACGCTAAATATTCCTAATATTTATGAACGAAATTTTACGATAAATTTATCGCGGCAATAATTTAATTCAGGTAATCGGGGATTATCGTCTTGCTCTCAGCATGCGTTACAATAGATATATAGGCATCACCGTATTAAGCACTGATTTCTAATGTATACGATCAGATATAACGATTTTTTTTAAATTATTTATTTATATACAAGTTAAACTAAATTTAATATACAAGTGCTAATAGTTGTTTTTTTATTTTTTTATTTATTTTTTAATCAATTGTTATTTTTCTGTTGTTTTCATGATTATTTCTTTAGTTTTGTAAAGTCATTTGGTTGTATTTAGCTGCTAAAGGTAACTTTATACATGGCATATGTTTATGTACGTATAGATTTTTCACGATTTATAGAATTTTATATTGAAATAAATATACAGATTGATATTGATGTGTCCGTAAGAGACGCAAGAAAAACGCAACGAAGGTGAAAATTAGTGAAAATGGGAATTTCGATTGCAAGTAGCGCTCATTTCAATCATTCGGTTTTATTTTTTCAAATATTAATAACGACCACTTTCCGCGTCGTACCATTTTACCTCAACCTTGGGATTGGTGAGTATAATATGACGTATTAGATCCGTTTATGTCTGCATGCTCGGTTATAACGATAATTCTCTATTTTTTATTTGGTTCATATATTCAGTTCGTCGTCCACTCAGTAACAGGGTAGTAGACACGAGGGGCAGAGAGATAGACCGGGAACTGTCTATGAAACTCTCTGATTTCTTAAGACTGCTTACTAACCTTCAGCAAACTGAGACCGCCCGTATAAATATGTTCCACCTGCTATTTCAATAGCAAACTGCTGCCTCGCGGTACGGGTTTTTACCCAAAGGCCGTGGGAGACAACCCTAAGAAAATCCAGTGAAGGGAAACGGAAAACCACTCCCGTAAATTTGCGGTATAAAAATATGTCGTGTGAAAGATCCGGAATTGTTAAGAGTGTTAAAATAAATTACTAATTTTTAAAAAGTTACGCGAGTTAAATCGTGATGACGTTTTTAGATTTAACCGCGCGAAACCAGGTCGATTGCACGAGTTTCTCATCGTTTAATGAACACGTTCGAACGAGGATAAAATAAAATACGGGTACGGAAATCGACGAAATGGTAAACATTTAAAGTCCCGGGGCGTCATGATCATCACATAAATGTATTGGTGGATGGTGCGGAATGCTCCAGTTGCTAATCTGAGCGCTGGATGCTATTTAGTCTGTTTAGAGCCGAATTGGATGCTGCGGCAAAGATCGGAGCAGCATCGAGTTTTGAACATATAAGGCAATGGTAAATATGTCTGTCAGCATCATAAGAGGTGTGGGGGTGTTTCTTTTTAGAAAATTGAGGGTGCTAAAACCCGAAGATCTGAGTTCATTTATGTGGGTGGGGGCAGTACTTGACTTTCTACACAGTTGGGATGTTGATATTACTGATAAAGATGGAAAGTTACATTTTCTTCTTCTAAGGAAATGCATAACTGTTGTTTTGGTACAATATACGAAATTTTTGCAATATTAATGGAACTGTTATCTCTTCGTAATGAGCGATATTTGTGGTGGAAAAAAACGAATGTCTTGTAAAAAAATGTTTACATAATTATCGAGACGAACTATCTAAAAAATTTCATCGTCTAAAATGAGATTATTGGACCTAAAATATCGGGTTTATGGTCAGTTATTTACAAAATCGCTAATTACATATGCCAATTAAGCTCGGAGTGACGGTTAATTTGTTTCCATCCCCCCTGAGCTTAAATCCATGGCAATAATCTAGATGATCATTTAGCCACCTCAACGGTTATATTAGGGACATTCTTAAACTTCTCCTATAAATCTCCTAGCGTGCATTAAATTTGCGCATAAGGAGTACTGTGGAAAAATCTACGGTCTGATCCATTTACCGCAAGGCATTAGATAAATCCATTACAACCTACCTGCTAATCCGGGATTCTACAATATTAAAGTTGAAACGATCAAACTTTGGGGTTACTATTACTACCATTTGTCGTCTGAGACACGGCAGTAGTCGCTTTCCTGCTTCGCTACACAATTTGAAACTTGTTAGTTCCCCTAATTACATCCTGTGGATACCCATTTAGTGGCCGATGCGGTGTTATCCTCGAATGTTCCCGTTATAGTAATTTTCGTGTCGTTTTTTATCAAGCTATTCATAGCCTTAAAGTTTCGTTTCCTACAAATATTACACTTCTCTTAGCTCTTCTAAGTTATACACGACCCTATATATTTTAGATTGTGATATCGTTTAATTTTACTCATCTCTGCATTTCTTCTCAGAGTGTCTACATTATAAATAGCCCGATTTTAGTTGCTTCATAATATATAGATACGGTATAGCCCAATAATAAAACAAAAAATGGAGTTTTTTTCAAATTTCCTTTAGTAATTTTTTGAAACCCCTTACACCTCGAAAACGGAAATTATCTCCGATTTAAGCGCTTTTAAATTAATTTATTATCTTGTCTCGAAAATTGATAATACCCGTCTGAAATTAAAAACCGGTTAAAGAATAGCGTATAATAGTCTAAATAATTAAAATTAAATAATTGGATAAAGATGATTTATTAAAAATTTCAATATGAAAGTTTCGTAAATAATATATAACAGAATTAATTATTATTTTTATTTTTTTGTTTAATAAATGAACAAATTAAAATTTCGAATATTGTTTTAGACGAATATTCGATCGTATTCAATTATTAATTGAATTATTTTCTAAAAACGAAATGACCATTACTCGATTAAATTTAACACACACACATATATACATACGTCACAGCTGAATATTAAGAGATACTGAACTTCATAGATGTCGGAGAGTTTCGTTAATTTATATCGTCATTGCCTCTCAATCTTCTATCGCAGTTCTTCTCCCGTCTCTAGTATGTAAGAAATAAGTTCCTTATTCCGAGCTTCTGGTTAATGAGTTAACTAACATCTTTAACGCCGGAACAACCAATATAGTTTGAGCGGTTTTCATTTGAATAGTTTCCGAACCTTAGTTACAATAATGCCGCTAACGAGTTACTCCTCGTCTTGTAGCCTCTTTCATTTTCTAAGTCAACTTTCTCAGCTATTGATGACGATGATGTTGATAACTATACGGCAGCTATACAAATATATGCGTACATAGGATAATCAACTTGGGCTTTGTACGCGCAATACTTAAGGTAATCTGAAAAGTTCCGCTACAACTGCTACTGTTCGAGTTGAAAACTAAATTACCGACGAGTTTGCTCTTGATAATAAAACTTCCGAAATCAGGTTAACAAAATTCTAACCGCTTTAAACTCGGCGACCGTCCTCGTGCCAGAACCGTTTTCTCGATGACTATATAAAGCGGCCGAATAACGTTATCGGTAGGAACAGTTCTCGCGGGAATTTTTCGGTATTTGTTACATCCGTCATTACGTATTCGTCGAAGTACATCGAAGTCGGAATAAAAGTCAAATGTTTAAACTGTTTTCTTCGAATATAAAACGGTCGATACGATAAAAGTCTGCATAGGGAAAACCCGTAAAAATTTTGAATATATTATTTCTCCCAAAAACCATAAACGTCCGACTAATATTCCTTTTCGAGCGATAGCTATAAAGGCGGTAAGTTTTATTTTAATTTACGAAAAAAATTCAATCCCCGCTTTTGAATTGGCGCGTTGTATATGGGGAGTTAATCCGTAAGCGAGCGAGGCAAAGGCTTATACACATAGACGGGCCAATTTTCACAGTGTAGTTTAGCTCCTCCACTCTTTCACGCACGCTGTACGCATATGCGTGTATACTCAGTTTGCATACATGCATACAAACACATACAGAAATTATGACAGACATGCGCGAGTGTATGTACACCATTTTTACCTGTCTCTGTCTCTCTCTCTCTCTTTCTACATATATATATATATATATATATATATATAAGTAGTAAGTGGGCTACTTCGGGCACTTCTGTCAATTTTCCCTTATATTTAATCCCTGTCAATTTTCCCTTATATTTAATCCCTGTCAATTTTCCCTTATATTTAATCCCTGTCAATTTTCCCTTATATTTAATCCCTGTCAATTTTCCCTTATATTTAATCCCTGTCAATTTTCCCTTATATTTAATCCCTGTCAATTTTCCCTTATATTTAATCCCTGTCAATTTTTCCTTATATTTAATCCCTGTCAATTTTCCCTTATATTTAATCCCTGTCAATTTTCCCTTATATTTAATCCCTGTCAATTTTCCCTTTATAAAATCCAAAAAAGCAAAACTAAAGGTTAAAATTTCTAAGGGTAATTAAACAAATTAAAAAAAAAAATACTTTTTTAAAAGTTAGATATGTCAAAAAATCGTCATAACATTTTTGAAAACAAAATTGCATAAAAATAAAATAGCATTAAAAAATTGTCAATGTTTATTTATGTTCGATTTGTTAAATAATCTTTTTGGTCAAATCCTAGCACCCCCCCAAAAAATGTAAATTCAATATTGGAATTTCTCTCTAAATTAGCAGGTTCTTTAAAAATATCAAACATATTTTCATCTTTTTCAGGTAAAATTCGTTTTTCATCATAATCCATAATTTTATTTTTCTACTATATTAACATACCCCCACGGGTTCATATCAATAATTCCGTCTTTTTCAGGTAAAACTCGTCTCTTATCAGAATTTAATTTAAATTCTTTTTGCATAACTTTATTAACGAGAGTTTTGTTTTTATCATTTCTGGTGATCATGTTATAATTTAACGTTACCTTATCCACTTTTCTATCGATAATATTTTCCATTACTTTTTTATTTAATATTTCTGAATTTTCGTAATTTAACGTAAATCCTTTAATTTTCAATATAGTTTTTCCTTTTTCTGTTGTTAGTGCGTAACTTTTTGGTCCTGCGCAGATCCACTCAGTTCCATAATCATCTTTGCCTAATTCATCGGTCCATTCGCCAAGCATACAGCCTGTTGTAATTGTATTTTTTCCATCGTCAATATATACAACTGAATCTGTGTCGCAATATATTACATTTTCGCCTAATTTATCTAACATATCGTATAATCTTAATCTAGCGTTAGATGTTGTGAATCCTGCAATAAAAATATTTGTCGAAGTGCTATAGTCATCAAATTCGTCTTTATTTTTATAAGATACTTGTACTATATTTTCGTTAACAAAAATAACATTACTGATTTTCAGTCTATCGTCTAATATTAATTCATAAAATTCTTTAGGATCGTTCACGTATTTCGTTTGCGTTAAATTTTGTCTTTGGCCGAATTTTCCCCATAAAGAATTGAGACATAATTTAGCAACAGCTCGTCTTCCAGGATTTGGCCGAATATTTTTTACGTCTAAATCTATATCTAATTTTTCTTTTAATGTTTTTACATATTCTTCAATAGATTTAAAATTATTTTTCCACGAACTTGTTTCTAATTTTATTTTCATAAATGTTTTAACATAATCTTTAAAAAAATTATTACTTTTTTCCTCAAAATGCCAAACTTCATAAATATCTAAAATATAATATCCTTTTTCTAACGCTTTGTTTATTTCGTCTGTTGTCCAAGTTCCTATCAAACATCGTTCTTCAATAGTATGAATACATTTAGTTCGTTTTTCAACATAACATTTATTACATAAAATAAATGCTAATTTTTCGTCTTTAATAGGTAAAACTGGATGATACAAATTTTGTGGTGGCAATATTTTGCATTTAATTATTCCGTACCAATTTGAGTCAAATTCTTTAGGTTTATAAATTTTTGTAGGATGTCCGACAGGATAATAATCGTAATATTGAACAGTAGGATAAAGACTACAAACATCGATGTATCGTAATATTTTATTGTTTACTTTTAATTTATAAACTTCAGTTTTTCCACCGTGAAAAAAATCTCGCGGGTTCAACGGTTCAATAACGGTGGTATTTTCTCTTAAAGCTTTTTGATATTTTTTCGATTTTTTCCATTGGCATTCCCATATTTCTATCAGATTATATTCAGCATCTTTTATCTGTTTACTTCTATCTTTAGTTTTTTCGTATAAATCACCCATAGTTTCACGTTTTATACTATTTATTGTATTTTCACTATAACATTTCGGACAGCCGTGCCAAAAACAACCATGATATTGATAAATTGTGTTTGTTTTCTCATTAAAACCATCAACTTTTGCACCACAAATTTCTACTTCTCCACCATTTACTGCATGTTGTACATTTTTGAATGTATTTAACCATGAAATTGAATCTTTACTATACATTTCTTTTTTAGGTTGTTTTATAATTCCGATAGTGTTCTCTTGTAAATATTTTGACCTGAAAATAGACATACATGTACTTGCAATTGTAATGTACTGAAGAGGATCGATATTTGCAATTTCTAGAAATTGTTTTCTGAATTCTACACAACCTCTACGTAAAATATCTACGTCAGATTTACAATATTCTACAAATTCTTTTTGAAAATCAAATACATAATTTTCGTTAATTTTTTCAGAATACCATTTAAGAAAAACCTTTCTAGGGTTAATTTTCATCGTATTTATACCGTAGAATTTTTTATCAGGAATTGGCCCTTTATAATTTTGATTTTCTTTTGTGTTGAATAAATGAGGAAAATATCCTTTTTTTATTTCTTTTAAGTCAAATATCTTCGGGAAATCTGAGAGTGGTGACGCAATAAAATTAATGCTATCGATAAATTTAATTCCTGCAACTTCTAAAAACATTATTTTTCCACCACTATAAATTGTGTAAGGTTTCAGTGAATTTTCTACGCAATATTTTAGGATAAATTGCAAATCGTAAGATTTTGCGTTGTGAGCAATTGTTGTAAATCCACTGTGTTTTTTAGAAATTAACCATTCGCAAAATTCATCGTTCGTTTCAAAGATAAAAGTTTCACCGTTAAAATATTGTGCAACAATTAAATTAGCCTCATGAGTTCCAGTTTCTTGATTTGCTTCATAATCGTAGAAAATATATTTTTCAGAATATGTGCATTTTCCGACCTTTTCATCCATACTTTCGTTACAAAGACAAGGAATATCGCAAATTGCACCTTTTTGTTTTATTTTTTGCATATAACATAAATGTTCATACATTTTTACATTTTCACCACAATTTTTACATACTCTATATTCACATTCGTGATTTTCGTTTCTTTTACATATATTTTTACATTTCAAACATTTATATATTTGCTCGCAAACTTTCTCATGATTTTCGTAACATTCTTGATTGTAACAATATCTGTCACAATTTTTGCAATAAATTTTATTTTTTTCACTGTGTTCTTTCATCATACATAATTCGCATACTTTTGCCTCACTTTTACATTTGTGCATATTTTTATTTTGATAAGGTTTGTCACATTTTTCACAATAATAAGATGTCGCAAAAAAAGCTGTCATACTATTTATTACGTCAAAGTGATTTCCATTTTTATATAGATAAATTTTTACTTCATTTTCTTTACCCGAATATATTACATTATTAAAATTTTCCACGCAAATAACTTTAATTTGAATATTTAATAAATTTTCTACATCTTTTATATTTTCTAACGTAAATCCTTCACTATTACAAAACCCTATTTTTTGACATAACTTTTCCGCTAAATCTCCCTGTATTTTTTTACCTTGTCGAATACTTTTCGAATCTCGTCCTTCTAATTTTCTACCTAAAATAGTATCCGTATGATATGTTAAAGCTGTAATTATTGCTCTAGGACAACATAAATTATCGTTATTTTTTATTTGAGTGATGCATTTTTTTGTATGTTTATCTTTAGTAATATTTATTATTTTGCTATAGCCTTTTCCTCTAGGTATATTAATTACTTGAAAATTGAACGTTGTTTTATTTATGTCAACTTTCTCATCAGATGTCAAAATATTTTCTATATGATCTAAAAGTGTTGTAGCATTTATATCATTTTGAAAACCTGTAGATATTACCGTTGTTTTAAAATTTTCATTTTTAACGATTATATTTATTTTATCGTCATTTTTGAAATGAGTTTTTTCTTTGACAATTTGAATTAATTTTCCTATCATTTTTTTGACATTATCCATCATACTTTTAACATTAACTATTTTTTCGCCTTTTTTATTTCTTAATTTTTTCAATTTGACGGCATAATCTATATTCCAACTACTATATTTTTTACAATATTCGTGTTTACCTTGTATAATAGAAAAAAGTTCATTTTTTTGTTGTTTTTTCTGTTTAAAAACACGCATATCTTTGAACGGAAATATATCAATAAGCTTTTGCTGTTTAATTTCTGTGTGTAATTTTGATTTCTGATGTCTCGTCCAATTATTCTGCAAAATATTTTTGTTACATTTTTCGCAAAATTGATATTTCTTTTCCTTTTCAAAATAAGTACTTTTAATCGGAAATATATTTCCAAGTTTTTGCTGTTTAATTCCTGTGTGCAGATATGTTTTTTGATGTCGCGCCCAATTTTTATAATTAATTTCTTTATCGCATCTCTTGCAATACTTTTTTTCTGAATTGTAGTTTTTTCTTATTTTATTTTCAGTATTCATGTTTATATTAGAAAAAGATAAATTTTTTTCTATAATCATCTTCAATATATAAATTTATTTATCTTTAACTTAAAGATCAATAAAAGCCTTAAGATTTATTACGAATAAAATCAAATAATACATATTTTGCCGCTAATGTGTGAGCATCGAATTTTTCACAATGTTTTTTTTGCCCTCATTTTTCTCTCGACTCCTGTGTGTTTTTTTGCCTTTAAATGTCGCGCCCAATTTTTATACGAAAATTCTTTATCACATTTCTCGCAATACTTATTTTCTATTTTTTTAATTCCTGCATGTAAATTCGATTTTTTATGTCTTGACCAATAATGCTGTAAAATATTTTTATCGCATCTCTTGCAATACTTTTTTTCTGAATTGTAGTTTTTTCTTATTTTATTTTCAGTATTCATGTTTATATTAGAAAAAATAAAATTTTTAAATATACTTCTTTTCTTTCAAAATAATAATATTATGAACTGGTGTCGCCTTTAATTAACAGTGTTTTAACAGTGCTTCTTTCAATTCATTTCTCGCCTCTGTTTTTCCTTGTTCTATTAACGATAATTTTAAATTATTATTGATTTCTACTTTTTTATTATATTCGTTTAAAATATCGGTTTTTAATTTTTCGTAATTTTTTACTTCTTGTACAATATCATCAAATTCACTGTCAGTAATTTCGCCATCTTTAATCGCTTTAGCGTATTTTTCCTCTATTGAATTTATTTTAGTGCGTGCTAATAATTCGATTGCAGCGTGTTTATTAATTTTTTCTGTACAAAATTTGTGTGTTCCTCTTACTAATACTGACAAAGTTGTAAATCCAACGCAAATTGGTGTACTTAAGGGGATCAAGACGGGGACAAAAACAGAAGTTGTCAAAGTTCCGATATCCGACAAAATAAGTACATATTCTGTTCCATACATAATTTTCGCTATTTTTAAGTATTTCTTTTTTTGTTGAAATCTATTTTTCATTTCTTTTTGTAAATAATCATAATGCATCATTATGTGGTTAATTTTATAATTGCTGGAGTTAAATTCAGGCGCCGATATTTTCGGATATAAAGCCTGAAAAAATAAAGATTCTGGTGCCGAAGGCTCGTGATCCATTTTCGTTTATTACAAAAAAAAAAAAAATTTAGAAAATTGTTTTTTGAAGTTCCTGTCTGTAAAAACTACCGATAATTTCCTCTTTATTTAAATCCTGAATTTTATAAGTTATAGGCGATGTAAACAGAATTTTTTTAATTACGAATATTTCTTTGGACCAATTATTTTTATATTTATTTTGAAAGGTTTTTTTATTTACACTAATTCTTACACGATCTCCAACCTGAAATATCGGTATTTCTTTTTTAATAGGTAAAACTGTGTAAATTTCGTGTTCATTACTTTTGTTAACTTCACACGGCCTCATTTGAATTGTTCTGTGAAAATCGTGATAATTATATTCATTTACCAAATTTTGTAATATATTTATCCACTTAAAATTTTGTTGACATTCAAAGAGAACTTTCATTTTTCTGGCTAAAGTTCCGTTAAATCTTTCTATTATCGAAGATTTTTCAGCATTTTCAGTGTGATATAATTTTATGCTATATTTTTGTAACATTGAAGAAAATATTTTATTCCTGAATTCTAGACCTTTATCGGTGTGTAAAAATTTTGGAGTATCATGTTTTACTTTTCTCGCTTTTTCTACGATATTTTCAAAAGCTTTTGTCACAGAAATTCCGTCTTTTTTCTTTAGAGCTTCTGACCAAACAAATTTCGAAAAAGTATCGATAACATTTAGTATATATTTATATCCTTTATTTTCTGTTTCATAATGCGACATAATTACTAAATCTGCTGCCCATAAATCGTCAATTCCATATGTTACAATGTGTCTTTTTTCAAATTTTTTTCTAACATTTTTATGCAATTCTTTCGCTTCTTTAAGATTCATTTTTATATATAGGTTCGGATGAAATTAATCCGAGATATATAATATTATTTGATGACGCCATATTTAGTATATTTCCGTTTTCATCGGTAATATGAACAATAATTGTGTCAATTTTTTCGATATGATTTTTAATAGGAACAAAAATAATCTGTGAAACTTTTTCCGATATTTTCCCCCCATAAATTATTTCAGGAAAAAATGTATAAATAATATCGGCTTCTTCGTGAGAATGAGGATTAGATGAATGATTTAAAATTGCTGGTTCGACAATATTACAGTGAATTTCTATTGCATCTAACGGTCTTAATTTTGGAAAACTAGACGCACTATATAATGTGTTAGGTTCTAAATTAACGTGATTTTCAAATCCTAAAAATTCACCTAACGTACCTAAATTAATTTTTACAGGAGAAAATATTCGAATTTTGTTACTAATTTTATCACTTTTTAATCCAAAATTTTCAGTCAAAAAATTAACGTTTATTTTATCATTATCATATCGAGATTTTAGTTGCGTTAACTTTAACTGTATTATTTCCTCTATATCTGATAACGAATAAAACCCCTTCGGAAAATTAACTCCGTATGTTTCTGTTAATATGTTTAATTCTACGTATAAATTATGCGGAATATTAGGAATATAATTATCACCGTAAAAAGCGACTAATCCTAATTTGTAATTTTTATCTTTATCTAAATGTAAAGGATTTTCAAGACGAAGTGTTAAAGTTGATTTATCGCCGATTAATTTAAATAGTTGCATTTTGTATTTTATAAATATAAATATATTTATAAAAATGGAAGTTATCGTATTTGACAAAAAATTAAATAACAATAAAAATAACAGAACTATTCAACCAGTTATTAGAGGCATTTTTATAGGTTCTAGTGGCTGTGGAAAAACAACGTTATTACTAAATTTTATATACCGAAATTGGTTAGAATTTGAAAATCTCTATATATTCAGTAAAACATTAGAACAACCGGCGTATCAAAAATTACAGGAAAGATACGAAAATGTTGAAAAAAATGTTGGCGACCAAATTGCATATTTTTGCGATAATTACGATGATTTAATTTCTGTAAATAAATGTTTACCAAATTCTCTCGTTATTTTTGACGATTGTATTATGGAAAAAAATCAGAGAATAATTAAAGAATATTTTACAAGTGGAAGACATAAAAATATATCTTGTATTTATATTACACAATGCTATACTTTGGTTAATTTGCAAACAATTCGTAGTAACGCTAATTTTCTGTGTATTTTTAAACAAAATGGCCATTATTTGAGAAAAATATATAAAGACAATGTAATGGGGGATATGTCTTACGATAAATTTTGTAAAATTTGTAACCAATGTTGGGAAAAAGATTTTGGTTTTATTACGATAGATTTAACTAAAAAACGAGATTTTGGGAGATATAAAAATCAATTTAAAATGATAGAACAATTTGATGAACGTTCACCAACGTTAAAGAAACGTAAAATGAACGTAAAATCATGTTCAACGAAGGTTTAAGTGGGTGTTTAACTAATAAAATTTTTATATTTGTTACATATAAATGGAAAAAATAACTGTTGAAAAAGCAATTAAATTAAGTAAACTTGAAAAACAATTAAAACAAAAATTTCTACAAGCCCGTAGAGGCAAGGAAAATATTGAAAAGGTAAGAGAAGAGGAATTTAAACCGATTATAAATGCTGTTAATAAATTAAACGAAAACAAAATTTTACCTGTAATTGTGCCTTCTTACATTGATCAATCTCCCGTTGAAAATCGTATGATTCAAGATGAAAAAAATATTGTTCTAGGAAAAATAACAACAGAATTTTTACCTGATGCTAAAGATTCTACTTTTGGTATACATTATGATAAAAAAAACAAAAATTATATGATAGGAAAGGAAATAGTTACTTTAGATAACAACGACATTATTGTAGCAGGAAAAACGTACGAAGGAACTGAAGGATTATGGAAATTATTAACGTTAGAATCATCGAAAAAACCTGATCCTAATTCTTTCACACCGGATGATTATGCAAATTATGAGGAAATTTTGTTGACGACAGATTGCATATACCATAATAATGATAAAAATAGCAATAAACCAAAATCGAGCAAAGGTGAAAAATACAACACAATAATTAAGCCAATTTGGAAAAATAAAGTAAAAAAACCTGAAAGCAGAAATATTGTACCACCCTGGGCAAAAATAGAGAATGAAGAGGTACACGAAGGAAAAGGTTTAATAAAATATTCCGATAATTCTGTCGAGTATAAATATGTCGATAATTTACAAAATTTATTACAAAGATTGTATTATATTTATGCTCAGGAAAAAGCCGGTAATAATAATTTTCATAACGAAAAAATTGGAGTTATTAATTTTTTAAAGGAACAATTAGAAGCACATATCGACGAAAATAAGGGGATTGAATATTTAATTAAATTTGTGTCATCTTTACCTTCAAAAATATTACGTGGTGAAAAGATCGGATCAGGTTTATTCAACGGTATTTTGAATAATTTGCCGTTTGAAATTCACGCACCAGGATATAATTATTTAGGTCCAGGGACAAAATTACAAGAAAGAATTCAAGATGGAAATATAGGTATAAATCCATTAGACGAAGCAGCGAAAGAACATGATTTATTTTACCATAAATATAAAGATACAGCGAATAGACACAAAGCTGATGAAATTTTAGAACACAAAGCGTGGGAAAGATTTAAGTCAAATGATGCAAATTTAAATGAACGATTTTGGGGGTATTTAACGACAAATGCCATGAAAGCAAAAAGGCATCTTGGTCTAGGTTTAAAAATCTAAATTAAAAAATTATTTTCTATATTATAAAATGAATATATGCAATATAAATCTTACTGATGGACAAAAAAAAAAAATTCAGAGAGCTTATAAGCGAAAATCGAACATAACAATTCAATTATCTTCTGATCAAATAAAATCAGGAAAAGACAAAATTGGATTAAATGATAGGCAAAAAAACGCCATTGATAAACATCGTAAAAATAACACTGGCGTCAGACTTACTTTAACATACAAACAATTACAGGAAAATCACAAAGGTGGAATTTTACCTTTACTTGCAGCTATTGGAGCTTTAATCGGTGGAGTCGGTGGTGGTGCAGCTGCTGTTGCAAACACATTCGTTGATTATAAAGACAAAAAAGCGAAACGCGAAGAAATGGCTCGACACAATAAAGCGCTAGAAAAAATTCAGGAAGTGATTCACGGTATAAATCAAGGCTCAGGCTTAAGTAACGTTAAAAAAAAGCGCTAACAAACGTAGAGTTAGAAAAGTACGCTAAAAAATTGAAAATTAAAAATTTTAGAGGCGTTTTTATGAAAGATGAATTATTAGGGAAACCTTGGGAAAATGAATGTGGAATTATTAACTTAGAAAATTCCTATCAAATTGGTTCTCATTGGACAGCGTATTTTAAACAAAAAGATATTAAATATTATTTCGATTCGTACGGAAATGCGAATCCACCGATCCAATTAGTGAAATATTTAGGAAGCGATAATTTGTATTATAATTACGAACAAATTCAGCAATTTGACGATCCACCAATTTGTGGTTATTTATGTCTAGATGTTTTACAAAAATTGTCTCAAGGAATTAAATATAATAAAATATTACGTATTATAAAAAATGAATAAATTTGATAAATTCGGCAATCAGATCGAAAAACAAGAATCGACAATTTCAAGCAGAAATAAACAAGAAATTAACGAAAAAGTGAGCGCAATATTAATGCCTTTTATTATCGAAATGAAAACTTATGTTGGAAATTTAACAAATGAATATTTGAAACAACAATTAAATATTGTGAAAAATTACGTTAATTTCAATAATCGAAGATTAGTTGGAGTTTCAACAGGAATAGATGAAAAAGATGCTGTAAATAAAAAACAAATGGAGCAAAGTATTAAAGATGCCCTAAATAAGAAACAATAAAAATTTTATTTTATATGTAATAAATATGACGTTAATATATTGTTTAAAATGTAAAAAGAAAACACAATCTCTTAACGAGAAAAAAAGGAAAACATCGAACGGAAAAGTTATTTTGGAAAGTAAATGTTCTGTGTGTGGAATTAAAAAAACGAGTTTTATTAATAAGTAAACATGATGAAGTTATTTTTGTTATATTTAGTTTCAGCAATAAATTGCGTTGAAGTTCCTAAAATGGAAACTAATCTTTTTTCGCCGAATGTTGATTGGAATTATGTGTCTGAACACGAGAATTTAACTATCGATCATTTGTGTATTTTTCAAAATAAAGTAAATTGGCCCAAGATTTCTAAATTTCAGAAATTAACGGAAAATAATATCAAAGAATTTAACGATCGTGTTGATTGGGGTATAATCAGTAAATATCAGAATTTGTCGGAAAAGTTTATTGACTTTTATAAAGATTTCGTCGATTGGGATTATGTGATTTTATATCAAAATGTTTCAAAGATTTTTATTGCTAATCATTGTAAAGAAATATTAGATAGTTAGAAAAAGTCGGGTCTTCCATCTATAATGAAGGAAAAGAAATATTCGTAATTAAAAAAAATTTTTTTTTTTGCTGTAATAAAAAATGGAAAATGAAATTTATTCAAAATATTATAACGAAATTATTCGGCACGAATACAAAAATTATAACCCTACGAGCATTTTAAACTTTAATTCGCCCAACAAAAAAATTGATTTTAATATCGATTACGGTGACTCATTTTCAACGTCAATTACTGGTGAATTTACGAAAAAAGATGGCACTACTTTTCCAACAAAATCTAATGTAAAATTAATCGATAATTTTATTCCATTTTTATTTTCTGGAATAGTTGTGAAAAAACATAACCAAATAATAGATAACATTGAAAATCCTGGAATTATATCGACTGTAAAAGGAATCGTTTCGTACAGACAATCTGATAAAAATTCGTTTAAAAATAGTGGATTTATTTCTCAACACGAAGGTTCGTTTAATAAATTTTGCGTTATCGGTGATTTATCACAATTAGGACTGGATTTTTTCAGTAACAATAATAGTACACCAATTTTTTACAAAGGTGGATTTACAATAACTTTTACCAGAAATAGCGATGAAGATGCTTTATTCAGATGGAAAACAAAAAAAGCAGATGGCACACACGATGAGGCAAGTTTACCTGTTGAGGGGAAAATAACGATAAAAGAATTTGTGATTAGAGTTCCCATAATTAACTATCGCCCAACGCAAGAAATTCAACTTATTAGTGAGTTTACAAATTTGCAAAATATAACCTACAAATTTAATAAATGGGAATGTATTCAAAAACGTAGTGTAACAGGATCGACTTTAAATTATGATATTACAAATATTTACAGAAATATTGAGAATCCTAAATTTATTATTGTAGGTTTTCAGGACGATCGTTGTGAACAACAAATAAAAGATCCGTCTTATTTTGACTCTATGAAAGTCAAAAATATTCGTGTGAAAATTAATGATACAAATTATCCTGAGGAATTACAAAATATAGATATTAATGAAGGAATTTACGCAATTCTATTCGAAATGTACAAAGATTTTCAGAATTATTATTACGGATATAGCGATGTGATTTACGAGCCTGGAGAATTCGTTGGAAATAAATGCGTTTATGTAATAGACACGACAAAACACCCTGAATATATTTATAGCGGAAAATCAAATATATTAATTAATGTCGACTTTTCCCAATCTATTAGTACAACGAATGTTATTGCTTATGTTATCGTAGTATCGGAAAAAATACTACACAATAACATAATTAATAATACGATTAAGGAGTGAAATAATTGTTGATGATTTCAAATTTTTGACTGAAATTTTATAAAGAAAAATTTTTCTTTATAAAAAAATATTAAAACTTAATTCCAATAATGAATTTGATATTTTTAAAGAAGCTGCTAATTTAGAGAGAAATTCCAATATTGAATTTACATTTTTTGGGGGGGTGCTAGGATTTGACCAAAAAGATTATTTAACAAATCGAACATAAATAAACATTGACAATTTTTTAATGCTATTTTATTTTTATGCAATTTTGTTTTCAAAAATGTTATGACGATTTTTTGACATATCTAACTTTTAAAAAAGTATTTTTTTTTTTAATTTGTTTAATTACCCTTAGAAATTTTAACCTTTAGTTTTGCTTTTTTGGATTTTATAAAGGGAAAATTGACAGGGATTAAATATAAGGGAAAATTGACAGGGATTAAATATAAAGGAAAATTGACAGGGATTAAATATAAGGGAAAATTGACAGGGATTAAATATAAGGGAAAATTGACAGGGATTAAATATAAGGGAAAATTGACAGGGATTAAATATAAGGGAAAATTGACAGGGATTAAATATAAGGGAAAATTGACAGAAGTGCCCGAAGTAGCCCACTTACTACTTGTATATATATATATATATATATATATATATATATATATATATATATATATATATATATATATATATAATATGGTATATTTATTTATGCAAACGATATTTTTGTCATTATATCAAGTAGGACTCTTAGTTGTCCAGTGAAGCATTTTTTTTCTAAATTATTTACTGTCTTCGGTACGCTAATTTCTGTTAATAGGTTTAAATCAACTATAACGGAGTTAAAAAACCATAATCATTTAGATTGTATTGTATCCATTAACGTGCTGTGTATTGAAACATTGGTCATTGGCACCAGTAAGGAGGTTAGATATCATGTTGAATAGATAGGAGCTGGATCTTTTGTTTGCTGTTTTGGTACAGGATAAGATGATTCCATTGTTGTTGCTCAAGTGTTGTTTCGTTTGGTTGTTTGTTGTAAAATTTATTGACCCTTTCATGCAGGGAACGAATATGACAAATTCATCTGTAAATAAGGCACGTTTTATTAGGGTACTTATATCATCTATTATGTCATTTATGATCAAATTGAATAAAAGTGGACTAAACGCTGAACTCTGAAGAACACCAGTTGTGACATCAAATAGATCAGACTTATTCATTTAGAAGTGACATTGAATACTAAATTATTGCGGTTTTTTATATATAAACGTTTTTTTTTTTTTTTTTTTAAATATATTATATCCTAAAATATTTGGTAACTTGTATGCGGAAGGTTTGTTGCGTTTACACCGATTTTACCTGTTCGCTTCGTAATCCGGATAATACGTGAAATATATGTTTACACTTCATAGAGGCCTACTTGCTCCCGTCGAGACACAGACTTACAGAGCGGAATTCAATAACACTTCGTTTAAATTGTAGAAGTGACAAATTTACTTTACAAACGTAACTTATAAGTTATAACGAATTTCATTTTGAGAAACTTTTAAATCTATCACACTTTTGTAGATTCGCGCTGGAGTTTTTTTGATTTTAATTCTCATCATGTACGAGTTTCTTGTTTTCGATATTTATTTAAAATATTTCTCGATTTACTTGTCACTCCATTTGCGAATGTCAATTATAACGTTGAGAAAGAACGAGTTAAAGTGTGCAAATTATTCACAGATAAATCTAAAATATTGGATTCCTAATGACATCGAAACTTTTACCTCGATGTTTTTATTTAATTTCGTTCCGGTCAACTTAACTTTTCGATATTTCTAAAAAATTTTAATTGAAATCATTTGTGATATTTCAAGAGATCATTTCTAATTTCAAACTCGTTCGCTTTTCTGGCTCCGTTTTGAACTTTCGCTTCGGTTATTACCGACGGTCGGTATAATTACATTTATTCCGTTGTTATCTAAATTTAAGGAATAAATATATATAATCACAATTTATAAGCCCATAAATTAACGAGTTATTTCGATAAAAATAATGGTAGTTAATTTAAATTATTACTTTGTCGTGAAGATCATCATCAAAAAGACGCGCCAGAATTGCCGAGGATGAATCTGTTAATATCGCAGATTGAGGGCAATCTCTGATTGGGTTTTCAATTATATATAACGTAGGGAAGGAAGATAGCATAAATCTCAACAGAGGTAGTTCATTTCATCAACATCCAACACATAAGATGATCATCACTCTCACAGTGCATGTAATGGTATGACAGACTGGGCTGCTAAACAAGCAGCAACCATGCTTTCTCATCCAAATCTTACCATTCAGCGTGTAGATGCTTTAAAATTAATATTCCATCAATTACATCAAAAGCGGCAGTCTCACTGGACGCATATTACTTAAGATCGATAAAATAAGACACTGCGCGTTTTATTACTCCTTCTGACTTATCGCGGAAAGCTGAAATAGTTTTACGTTGTCTTAGACTTGGTCATAAAGCTATCACTCGTCTGCTTTAGCTTCAACTTGCTCCGTGTTGTTCCTGCGGCAACAATATCATCACAGTGCATCATCTCCTAATTGATTGCGCTAATCCTCCTTGCTCACTAAATTAGCTCTGCCAACGACTTTGAACGAATTACCGAATTCAGGTCCAGATAATACGCATCGTATTTTTCTATTCAGCCAGTCTTTCACTTCTGATCTGAGTCTTCTCATCCGTGTCTCTGGCCTTACAACACTATAGGTCGCGTTAATGGGAAGAAGAAGACAAAAAGACGCGTGCTTTTTCAGACTAACTGGAGTCGAATTGTTTAAAATGAACAAAGACTCCTTTAATCATTTGATCGTCTACACAAAACTTCAATCATTAATTGCTATTAATTATTCGTTTATTTAAGTATTATACATCCATACTTATTCTAAAGGGACCGCGGAAAAGATAATTTTTATTAATTATTTCTACGTTCGATTTATTCACGATTACCACGTTCGTTTCCTAATAAGAGTTTCTTATCACTCGCGTATTTATTATTTCCCCTTATAATATTCATTCCTTCGAAAATGCTTAACGGTATGCGACCGCCAATACAATATGCAGATGACCGGACATCGTCGAACACCATTTCGTCTACGGCGTTTAGGAATTGTCGATAGCTCTCGCCTTAACGATTATTGCAGTTTAGAAGAATTAATAAATATCATCATCATAAAATCTTGTTCATTAACCGCTAAAATAGTTTATTTCAGCATTTAGCTGGAGTTCTCGATGGGTCTTGCCTCGGTTTTGTAGTACAGTCTGACAAATTCGAATCGGATAGAAGATTACTTTTATAAAAAAAAATATTACCGACATTAAGATCTTTGTCCTCGAGTGTTATTTGAATATAGTCGTAAATCCGTTATTATCTTCAGAATGTACGTACTTGTATCGTTGAATGCTGCAATATAAAAGTTTAAATATTTTAAAAAGCTAACCAAAACCCGGGCAAAAAAGGAAAAACCCCATTAACGCAATATCACCTGGAACGAGAGCTCTGTGATGCGATGACAAAATGGAGAACGTGACGAATCCTCGCTAACCCGGCTATTATTCTAAGGATGACAGAAATCGTTGTTAACTGACCGGACGAAAAAATGTAAAAATGTACCTCGAATTCTATTAGAATTATTAATACGAACTTATATTACTAAATGAATATTATTATTGTTACTAGTATCACGTTAGTTTGTTACGAATGTATACCTATGAATATATGCTTATGAATTTATCCCTATGAATATGGTGACGTATATCATTATTATCATCGTTGCTTAATATAATTATTATTTATTATTAATTTTAAATATTCATTATTCATTATTATTATTATTATTATTATTATTATTATATTGTGATAATTCACCGTCTAATTTTTTTTACACGGTATTCTTTTGAACATTTTATATTTAGTTTTTAAAACCCGTACAAGATAATTCCCGGTGATACCGATTATAATAATAACATTCACGCATATGACGAAGGTACTTAAATAAATTTCGATTTACCATCTTTTACGAGTTTGCTTTTTGGAAAGGGATTAAGCCCACCTATACTTTACTGCCCTTTGTTATGGTTTCTATCCTTCCGTACTCTAATTTCGTCGTAAAAGTTTTCAACTAGCAATAATCGCACCTCGGATGAACTTAACTTGTTACTGCTACTGCGTAAAACTTTCTATCGCGCCGTGAAGAAGTAGTCCTTCCGCGTCGGGCATACATCCCTTATACACAAGCATATCCCCGATCGAAGGGACGCTCCCACATGCTGTTATTGTGGTTCGGTAATCTACAACTGTTGCCCGAACTACGAGTGTCATGCCCCACAATCTTATCACAACCCGGCCTTCTTCATTTTCATCGACTATCTCTGATAATCCTAACACGATCGGTCACTACTTCTAATTTCTGAAACAACTCTTTCCTGTAATATAAATATCACAAACGATGTCTCTGGCTGGTTGAATAATTTACTCGCGTATCGTATTGTTTAACTTTTTATCTCGTCCGTAATGTCTGAGATTTCGAAATCTTTTACTAAAGCGCGAACGTATAATTTATCTGATGGTTTCCCTTCGGAAAACACCTCAGCAAGTAAGACCATGTAATGATGATCTAGTAATTTATCCCTTCGGAAGATGATATTTTGTCTCTAAATCATCCGGATGTCGCAAATTCCGTATCGAGTTATTTCACTTTTCACATCGATATGTTTAGACCCATCTTAGTCATTCTTCAAGGTTCCGTTTATTATTCGTTCTAAATATATATATATATATATATATATATATATATATATATATATATATATATATATATATATATATATACTAGCTGACCCGGCGAACTTCGTATCGCCCCACAATCAATAAATGTATAAATTTATTAGCTGAAACGCGGTTTTTTCGTTTCATCCGATAGATCGCTTTATTGTTAATCATGTGAATCATAATTATTAACAAAAATCAGTTTTATTTTCATTGTAGTGCTTTGTGATATACGATATTTTTCGTTTGATTACCTGGCGCATAGACAAACAAATCTGATGGTTTTCCAACACGGGAACAGGCAACATACAATTGACCATGTGAGAAACATGGATTTTCCAAATTAATACCACAAACACTTAATGATTGCCCCTGGGACTTGTTTATAGTCATAGCAAAAGCAATCCGCACTGGAAACTGTAGTCGTTTAAACTCAAATGGCACATCAGTCGGAATCATTGGGATGCGCGGTATGAGAACATCTTCTCCTTTATACTTTCCCTTTAGTATAGTTGCTTCTATCACGTTGTTTAGTAATTTTTTTATCGCTAAACGTGTGCCGTTGCAAAGACGCGGTTGGTTGATATTTCGCAACATTATAACTACCGATCCAACCTTTAATTGAAGATTGTGAGGTGGCAATCCTGACAAATCCAGCGAGTTTAAAAATTCCGGTGGATAGTTGATTACATCATCTTGGTTAGTAGCTGAATCAACTGATTTATATATCCTCGATTCGCCTGTAATTTGTTGTTGATTTTTGAAATTTAATTCATTTACATCTATGTTTTTTGCAGCCAATATAGCTCGTTCGCTCAACCAATCATGGTTTCTGTAATTTTCAGCAACATCCGGAAACACCTTCTGAATAAGTTCATCTTTTGATCGAGTTAATTGACAAAAACTTTCTACAATAGACGTCTTTACTAAATTGTTATGTGCACAACGCAGATCAATTTCTTGTGGTGAATTGCCCATAAAATAAATTTGCAGGAATTTGTAGTTGCTATCTGACACTGGTAACAGCGAACCTGCTTTGTGATATATTTGGCCTTGTATCTGTAAATTAAAAAAATATTATGTTCGTACCAAACACTATAAAATGAAATACAATAAATAAGCCATGTGGGGTATAAATTTATGGATTGTATAAAATAAAATACAATAAATAAGTAATGTGGGTATAAATTTATTAATTGTCAGTGATCAAACTTAAATAATATTTGTTTTAAAAATAATTATGATCAACTGCTATAATACATATCTTGAAAGTTGGCATAAAATTTTCCCGAACTATATTTGTTGCCCCAAATGAAGTCATTTGAAAGCAATTGTTATATTGTTGGATATTTGTCAAAAAGTGTATGGAATCTGTTCCTATTCCTGAAACCAATGAGTACAATGGCTCTGGTGGTGGATCCAATGGTATCAATTTAACTTTACCATTTGCGCAACACAATCCATTGGCTTCGTTTTTGTATTTCAATGCCTTACAATGTGAGCAAATCGAGTTCATAAGACCAATAACAACACATTGGTAGTTACTGTAGTCAATTGACACATCGTAACTGAAAGCAGCTCGATTCAAACTTGAATGTCGCGCTCGCGCTCCACGCATTTGTGATATCCAAATTCTTTTACATCGGTAATTAACTTGGTTTGCAGCATTTCAAGTTCTTCTACCTAAATTGCTTCGTCTTATAGGAGGCATATCAAATATTGATCATAGGTAACTAAACACTCTGCACAAAACACGATATACGAATTAATGACGTGAAAACTGATGCATTTTAAAAGAAAATAAATAGAGTTTCGGAACGCGAGATGTATTACACGAAAAAATGACAACACGAAAAAATGAATGTTAGACAATTAAAAGTTTTAAAAACCTTATAAACACGAACGCGATTCAGTAATAGCCAATTATTTCTTCTAAAATTAAAAAGAATATCATATATAAAAGTAAATGTAAAATAACTGGCTATAAATATATATATTTACCCCTTCAACCCCAACCACCCTGAAATTTTTTACGAATTTTTCTCGCCGTAAAAACCATCCTTGAATTTCAACGAACATTTAAAAAAAAAATTGGCCAAATTGGTCAAGGCGTGTTTTTCGTTACGATCGATAGGTGTTACCCTGAATCTTTTTTTAAATTTCGAATATATATAATTAACATTGGCCCGTGCTAAATGCATTGTAGTATCGGCCGGCCAAAAATCGCCGGCAGAATTTTTAAAAATCGAAAATGAAATTTTCAACTCGCGATTTCTCGATACCAGTTAATTTTTAAGACATTTATCTAATAACATAGATTATAGATCTCCACGTCTACTTTCTTTTAAGATCAACCCAAACCCTTTAGCTACCACAGAGGCTTCAAAAAGGGCACAACACCTCAAAACTCTTTAAGCCCAATTTTCTCGGCGATTATTCGATATAAAAATACAGCAATACCATCGTTAGACACGTCTTTTAATGACGAATAACTTTCATTAAAACACTATTTCCAAAATTTCGAATCGTTCGCGAATTATTGCGAAAAAATCGAAATTTCGAAAAAATCGCGGTGTCACCTTTTGAAATTTTTTTTCGCGGTTTTTTCATTTCATCCGATAGATCTTATATAGTAACGACTATTTGTAAAGTCGGAATTGTTTAAAAATGTTTACGTCGCTCGCTATGCCTTGCCAAAGGTGGCAAGTCATCGATTTTCAAAAATTCGTAGCTCGACACCTATCGGTCGTAACGAAAAACGGTTTTCTGTTTCGTAGCGGTCATTTTAATATCTACCAAATCGATTCTGTCGAAATTTTTCCAAAATCGAAATTTAAATAACTTACCCGCCTTCAACCCCCTAACCTCCCTGAATTTTTTTTTCGAATTTTTCTCGCCGTAAAAGCCATCCTTGAACTTCAACGAACATTTTAAAAAAGAATTGGCCAAATTGGTCCAGGCGTTGTTGAGTTATGCGCTTACAACGTTTAGCGATTCATTTTTATATTATAGATATATATGTATTAAAAAATTTTTGAATGAAATTTTATTTAAAAATTGGAAAAAAACGAGAAATTAGCTTTGCTAAACACATAATCGTTCGGATGACCGCCATTTGCAACACATTCAGTCGGGCTTTACAAAATTTTTGAAATTTTTTTTTCGAGCATAGGTCGCTGAATTTTTTGGAAATCTCTTCAGAAATTCGAGTTTTCAGGTCTTCTCCGTCGTGATCGATTGAATAACGTTCCACGCAAAATGAGCTCCTTCTCGTTATTATAGGATGCCGTAATAACTGAAACCTGATAAAAACGAACCTCTCGTGTGTACACTAAACGCGGTGCCCGCGGTTTGCGTTTTAACAGCGTTATAATACCAACTGTGTTAAAACCGTTCGTCTCCTCTGGGTCATCCTATATTTTCAATTCATATTCTTCGATTTTTCCATTACACCTTCCTTATTCGATTATATAATTAAATTCTAGTTTCGCGGGTATATTTAAGTACTGATCCGAGACTCGGAGAAATTTAATTTTTTTTTTTTTTCAAATTAAGGTTCTAAAATATCGCTTCTAAATCGTCGAAATTTTGTTTCGGCGTTTAAATTCGATGTTTATTCTTTCTGTTCTCTAGCGTCATTTATGATAACGGCTTCATATCTGAATTACGGATATACGTTCTATTTGAACAGTGAACAATAATGAACTATATTATATTTGCACATTTAAATATGTTCTGTTTATAAAAAGTAAAGTTACCATTCAATAGAATTTTCTGTACCGAATATATCGACGATTCTTTCCAGAAAAAATTAATACAAAATATAATCTTATAAAATATTATTTAAATCGACGCCTTTAATATACCATCGCAGGAAAAATTTTAATACAAAAAAAAAGCTGCTCATTTAAAATAACCGAGTGCAAAATATATACTTAAAAATATCTTAGCTTATTTATTAATAACTAGGATTTGTATTACCGTAGAGGGATGTGTTTTATACCTGTGTCGTAAAGCTTGGTAAATCCTCTATAGAATTTACCATTGGAATGTCGGAATATCTACAATCGACAAAAAAATTTTTCGTTTTATCCATAATCATTTCTGTACGCAAGGGAATTTTAACGCATCATGGAGAGATTTGATTGAAGTAAATCGAGGTTTACTCAAAAGGCAATGGTTTTGCACTCTTTGCACGTAGTTTATATTACTACTGCCAGTATAAGACGATATTATTTGGCAGGGATAGAGTAGCTTTGGTAAAATTGCCTTTTTTGTATAATAAAAACTTTATTTATTTTTTCACTCACTTACGCGTTTTCGGAGCCGGTAAACTTCATCGCTTTAGATTTCTTATAATTTATCCTAATTGTTACCTATTCGCTCGGGCGTATAATCATTATAACGTCTGCGGGTGCGTCCAATTTTTTCAGGACACCGAGCTTCGTTCGGGTCTAACTTTCCCTACAATCTACGAACTGTAAAAAAAAAAGGTTTTTCCATTTTTATTTTTATTCTGAAATATCTCCATTCTTTCTATACTTCTATCCACCGTTTCGAATAGGCGACGTTTTTCGAATTAAACTTACAGGGTCAGTATCGTTTCTTTGTTTTTTTTTTCGAATAGATTTATTATACGCGACAGAGACTGAGAATCGTTTATAAAGATAAGGAGTAGAATTTGGAATAGGAAAAGTATCAAAAGAGAGTTGAGCCGCGAAAGGCCAGAGGAATTACTAATGATGACGGAGTAACGAAACCGAGGAAATTCTTTTTTCTTTCCGATATTTTTTAAAACAAAATTACTTTATATATATATATATATATTATATATATATATATATATATATATATATATATATATATATATATATATATAATTTGTAGATAAATCTATCTTTCACACATATACAGGTAGGTATATACTTTCGGTAGTGTTAGTGTCTTGTTCGTAGTTGCGATGGATGCTGCGAAGAAATTTCGAAAACGAGGAAAATCTACTTTGACAGACGTCTTACTACGCGGAACGATAAAAATTTTCTCTGAAATTTTTTCTATCAATATATTTTTTCTATTTTATTTTCATCGGTCGGACGAAGAACTTTGAAAAAGAAGAAAAGGAAACAAGAGAAAATGAAAAATTACGAGAAACGTGGAAACGGAGTGAGCAGGAAAATCCCAGATTGGCGTTTTCCTTTTTAGCATCTGTTCGTAACGACTAGGCGACGAGATATTATTTCGTAGTCGTACTGCCGTACGAAATGTTGAACAAAAAACAAAAAAAAGTCTGACAGCATTATTGTACGTGGCTCATCGGCAGTCAAAACGCCATGTTTTTCTGGAAATGAGGTTTTTTCCTTTTTCGGTTGAATTTTATAGATACATACATATATATATATATATATATATATATAATTATATATATATATATATATGTGTATATAAATGTGAATTTTTGAGTAAGAACAAAAATTATATTAATAAAACAATTTTTAGTTTTTTTTTTTCCGGAAGGAAAAAATAAAATTAATAAAATAATAATAACGATAGAAAAAGAAATTCGACGGAGATTTTCGGTCATTTCTTTGACTTTCAATCATACTTTCGTTAATCAACAGATTCCTTAAGGTAAAATATAATTACATAGCCAAAGGGAACTTTTAATATCTCTCTATCTATCTATCTTATATATATATATATATATATATATATATAAATAAATTAAACATTGTAACGACAATGTATCACGATTCGCTTATTTCTAGCCACTGCTGGATGTAAGCATTCCCCTTCCTTTCCCATTGTACTCGGTCTCAAGTATAGTTCATGTAATTGTAGTCGGTCCCAAGTATAGTTCATCCATATATATATATATATATATATATATATATATATATATATATAAAATTTGTTTTTTCTTCCCTTCGTGTGTTAGTCGATAAACAGCTGCAAAAGTTCTCATAAAATTTTGTGCGCGTGTGTGTGGGTAAATCCGGGAAAGGTTTAGATTTACAATTAAACCCAGCAGGCGTATTTTGGTGGTTACCTTTTTGAATTTGGTGTTTCGTAAAATTTTATAAAAACTGATTCAATAGATAACGATATCGTTACGCGGGAATTAAAAAAAAAAACCGTGTAAATACGATCGATAAGTTTTGAAGTAGGAATTTTTAAAAATTTCCGACTTGCCACCTTTGGCGGGGCATAGCGCTCGACGTGAACATTTTTAAACGATGCCAACTACTGAAATAGCAGTTTCTATATAACATCAATCGTATAAAGCGAAAAAACCGCAAAAAAAACACGAAAATTTCAAAAAAGAATACAATTTTTTTCAAAATTCAGCTTTTATAAATCGCGAACGATTCGAAATCTGGGAAAATAATTTAAACGAAAGTTAAGCTTTATTGAAATACACGTCTAATGAGATTACATTTTTAATCAAATTACCCATCGGGAAAGTGGGGGTTAAAGGGTTTGGAGGTTTTGGGTCGTTTTCGAGGATAGTTAGGATGTTGACGTTAGACGAAATACGTCTATGATTTAAGTTGCGTAAATTTACCAAAATCAATCGTTAATTTTTATCATGTGATGTGATATATCTGTATAAAAACATATATTGTATATACACTATATTTTAGATACTATATATTTATATGCGACGCGTTCTGTCGTGTGTGCACTGTACAGTATACTATCATGTCCGCCAATTGTTGTGTGCATTATACGAATATATGTGTGTTTTGTATTTATTTATACACATACATGTTTTATCAGTGGTGGCGTAATATTATATATATATTTATATATATATATATATATATATATATATATATATATATATAAATGTTTAATTTTTATTTCACGTTCTGTTGCGCGTGCTACGTAACCGTGCGCGTTATAGCAGCGACTGCAGAGTATACTACGTCCGTATGATTGAAGATTTCCTTTGTTTACTATTATTTAATTCTTTAATCCGCTAATAGTAAACAACACAACGTTCTATAGCATGACAACGTTTTCCGGGTTTGCTAGTATATATATATATATATATATATATATACACATATATAAAGAATAGACGATGGAGCAACACTCAATAGCATTAGATAAATGCGCTGTTAATAGGCGACAGTATTTAAAAACTATTTACAATTTTTATATAAGTTAGCTATAACATATTGTTGAAATGGAGCAATTTTTAAGTAAATATTTAAAGTTTTGAACTAGTGGAATAGGAACAAAGTAAATATCCGCGACGCAGAATAACTCAATCGCTTCAGTTTTCCAGATTGTCTCATCTCGAGCTAAATGACGAACGAAACAGGACTACTTATTTTACTTATCGCGTCATTCGGCTTATATTTTCCCACGATATTTATTAATCTGAATCTACGAAAACATTAAATGGCACTGGACAGATATATTGGCGAAGATTAAACAATTTTTACTAATATATATTTTCAACACAGTATTACATATCGAAAGTCGGAATAAAGGGAAAAAATATTTCGCTTTGGTATACAACAGTTAAGCCGTGGTTTCGATTATACTAGCGCGTTTCGATATATTAAACGTCAACTTTATTTATATCGGGCATATCCCTTACATCTTGCTAAATTAGGCGTAATTTCTGATGGAACATGTGACACGTGCCACGTTGATGACTTGTATACCGAGTATCGAATTTGGGTTTGTCAGAAGCTTTTAAAGCATATAGAGACGAGCTGTATATTTTACAAAAATGACACGTATCACCTGTAAGTATCGAATTAATTGCTTCCGGACGTTGTACGATCAGTTTGTACGAATTTATCGAGCGTACCGGCATCGAGATTTAAAATACACTACCTAGATGAAGGTATTGGCCAAATGAAAAGAGCCGTGCGAAATACAAAAAAAAATAAATCTGAATTGCTTCGTTTGAGATTCCATTTATACTGCTATTCTATATCGCAATCCGACTTTTACACCATGCCGTATTCACATTTGTCGTCATGTGTAACTGTCCACATTATCGCGTAGTTCTTATTCTATTCAGGAGTTACATCGATCGATAATCATCGCGACAGAGATGACCGATGAAAAGTAACATATATTACGCTTTCGAATTTTTAAGTTCGGTCTAGATTAGAAGGAAGATCGATTTAAAGAATATTTTAATAAGAAAAATCCGGATTCGTCTATTTTCAAATTAGCTCCGATAATTAAAAAACGGGGCTAATTCTAAGTTCTAAACGAAATTAGTCAGTCCCTATCGATGATTTATCGTTCGAAGCTAAATATTTATATTTCTGCCGCTTATGCTCGTGAAAACGCTAATTTCCCGAAGGTATTTAATTTTTCACAACCGTACTTCGACCATCATATTGGACCACTGTTCGCCTAATTTACAGACATTTCCCCCCTGTATATATGTATTTCATCGATACGTCCATATCGCGGCGTAAAAGAGGGACGCGAAATCTGGAAAATTATCGTGTCCAATTCGTATTTTTGGTTTATCTCCTAATCGTTACCGATTTTATCCGTGTTCATATCCAGTGTGATACTTTTCACTCGACGGTATCTTCATCGCATACGACGCCTAGGGTAGTGAGCGATTGAAATTGACGGTGTATAGAGTTTAGGAGGCGGAGGTTAAAAATAATTACGTGAATAATGAATGAGTTTATCGACGATGTAGCTGCTGTTGTTTAAGTTAATGCGAAGCTGTCGCCTTTCGGTGAGAACGTATGACACGATATGCCACGCGATGTATATATTATTATTATTATCATCATTATTATTCTGATTATTATTATAATCATTATTAGCGGTGTTATTATTTTAGAACGCTATATATTTATATTCTGTTTTCCCGGTTTTCCCTCTAGGGTATCGGATTTTCATTTAAATACAAAAACACAACAGCATTTCGTGCCAGCGCGAACGCCATATTTACCACGGTTCGTTTTATACGTCGTTAATGGAATATTTAAATAGGCTGTGCCGCTGGATTTATGCATTAAACAGACGACTCACATATATATATGTATAATATATACATATAATTACAATGCGTTAGTCGTTTACCCTTCTAAAGTTACTATTGAAAATATTAGCCTTCTTGTTTTGTGCGATTCTAGCTTGTTTGCAAGTAAATAGTTTTTCATGTGGGTTTTTTTTTAAACCGTGTATATACGTAGGCAATTATAAATTTTAAATTATGCGTGAATTACAAATTACACGGAAACTTGATGTTGTGTACAAAAACAGGAAATTTGTTTTCCAACGACGTGTATATGAATATACAAATAAAGAAAAAAATATATGTATATATGTATATAACAAATGTAGTACTTTTTCACGCGGGTGTTCCAGGGACAATATTGTTATGAGGTTTGGTATCCCTTTGCCTGCCGTCATGATTTTCTTTAAGGTTTTACTCTCCTCTAGCTTTTGGATAAAAATTCTTACCGCAATGCAGCGGAAGGTTGTCTCTCCTTAGCCTTTTTAGTGAAAACCCCAATAACTACAACGGTTTGTTACTGTGAAAGCGGGTGAAACTTAATTAAGCAAGCGGCCTCGAATCGCCGTGGGTTGATAGACAGTGGAAGGAATAAAGAATTCTGTAAATAGTTCTCAACCTGTTTCTGCATTTCCTCGTGTCTACTACCCTGTCGCTATTCGAATCGTCTAACGAACACACGATGCTTTCCGCCAATAGCCGCTGCAGGTCCGCGACCGCTTATTTGACTTGTGTTTTATTCGAAGCTATCCTATATATCCGTAAGCCTTTCCATTATCCGTCACCTGTGAACGCGCCTAGTTCCGGTTATCGAGCTGAGTCTACTGAGGTACGTAGGAACGTACTTCGATTAACTTGGGAAATTCGCATTTCGAACGAAAATTAAATCGAAACGGTAACACGAAAATTGTACTAATCGGTCGGAACTTTACATTAGACGTCCTGTAAAACGTTTACTGCGAACAATAGAGCCGATTTGGACCTATGACATTCAACTTTGGAGATGCACCAAGGCCACAAGTTGTAAGAAGATCCAGACGAAATGTCATCCTATTCACCTAACGACAACATTCACCGCACACTGTAGATTGATTGTGTAAATGATGTCATCAAAGATAAAAAACCACTCGTCTAAATGCTAAAGCAACTAAACATCTAGATACTGATCAACCGGATGCCTTAATAAACCTGAAGATTTAAATTGTAAATATAGCGTATTTTTTCAAGAAGGTTAAATTCTTGACACATTCGTTATATACTTCTTTTATCGCCTTACAAGTTCTGTGCTAGGCCATAAACTTGTTATTAATTTAGTTATTTATTTAACGTTAAGATTGTAACAATAATAAATAATAAAAATATATATATATAAATTCCAACAAAGAAATAATAGCTTGCTTTTTAGATTACGAAAAAGCGTTTGATAGAGTTGGACATGCAAAACTAATAAATATCCTACAAAAATATGAATTAGATCAAAATGATATCAAGATAATTAAAAATCTTTACGGGGAACAGTCAGCGAATATTAAAATCAAAAATGAGTATTCTGAAAGAAGGATTAAAATACAGAAGGGGTAAGACAAGGATGCACATTGTCGCCACGCTCGTTCAACGTATATGTTGAAGAAATAACGAAGAATGACGTTGTTAGAGAAAATTAATTGCAGAAACAGAGAACAGATGCAGAAGATGCTGGATACAATCAACAATGAAGGAAACAAATTTGGCATGAAGATAAATATACAGGAAACCCCAAAATGATGAAATTTCCAAAGACCAAGTAGTAGTGATACAAAAATAAAATTAACAACGAATGGATAGAAAATGTAACCCAATTTAAATATTTAGGAGCAATAATAACAAATGACCGAAGGGATACGAAAGAAATAAGAGCAAGAATTGTAACGGCAAAACAAGCTTTCATGAATCTGGAAAGCGTTTTGAAGAACAGAAAGTTGTCGATGCAGCTAAGGAAAAGAATTTTGTAATGTTACGTGTGGCCTGTGCTCAAATATACGGCGGAAGCGTGGATTATTAACGCCAATGCAAAAAGATGTTGGACGCATATGTGGACTTATCGACGAATGTTAAGGATATCATGGAAGGATTTCATTTCCAACAAAAAGGTGTTAAAGCAATGCAACATAGACAGGCTGATGATAGTATAAGATATCACGAAAAGGAAATTGAAATATATAGGTCATAAACTTCGCGAAGAGGGATTGTTTATGTTGGCACTACAAGGGAGGATACTTTGAAAAATAACAAGAGGAAGGAAAATATTAGAATATGCAACATCAAACACTGGATTCAACAGAGTCAAGGAAGTAGTAGTTGCAGCAAGATTCAGGAATATATGAAGTGACCTTTGAAGGAGATGCAACTTGATGATGATGATGATATACACACACATATATATATATAATATATATATATTCAAATATTTGGAATATATTATTAACGAAATATTGAAGTACAATACATATAAATTAAGTATATAAATTGGAAGGTTAATAGATATTTTCATGTCCTTATCGCTGATAAAATAAAGGAACTAATTATAAGTTTAAAATGTTTCTGTATAGAGAAACCTAGTGGAAGTTTTACATTCGTACCGCGCTAGTATTAATTACATTCCGTTATAAGTCTTCGCAGGCTACGTTTACTTTCATTTGATATGTCGATTGTAGTTAAAACATACACCAACACATATATTTTATATATATATATATTTACTGAATACATATATGCTTATAAATAATAAGAATATGTAATATAGTTGTATACGTTAGAAAGAATATTGAAGGTTATAATATCCATTAATGTATCCCGGTATTATGTTACATATTTCTTTTGCTTATATTACGCCGAATATGTCCTTCTTCAAAAACGAGCAAATATTTTCAGCCGACGGATGTTAAGAATAATTTCGGTAGTTTGTCGAAACCCGAAAACCTACTAGAACTAACGAGAGGCCGATATCAATAGCAAATAGTGAAAAGTCTAACTTTCGTAGACAGTGAAATATTAAGCAAAGGAAAAAACCTTTTTCGGCACTAGGATACTTATTGCATAGTCAGTTGTAATACTTGTTTACCGTACTTACGGCCCTGCAGCAGTATACGTCACGTAAATTGAGTAATTGAGAAAAAGATAAACTTTTTTTTTTTAGCAATAGAGATGAAAGAAGAAATCTGGTAAGAACAAGTATCCTTCGGACATATTAAAAAATAGATATCATCCGGAATAAGGAATTGGTAATACACGATTATTAATTCCGGTAGTATCCAGTTGTAGAAGTAGAACAAGCGGATAATATCGAAGAAGTACACGATTGATTTAGGCTAGTCTCGAAGTCGATTAGAGAAAAAGTTGGGATAGTCGAATAATTGCGAGATATTTTTAAATAGCGGTAGAATTAATAATGTGCAAAACATCGCGAGGTGTTTCGGACTGCTCGTAAAAAATGATTTATGTTAGTATTTTTTTTAAAACTTACGAATCAACCGTGTTCGGCAGTGTATTGGACGCGCTACACGCAGAAATATCGACATTTATCCGAGTATCGATGCATACGAAACTTTTTTTGATTTTTCTCGGCTTTATCGCGCGCTAAAAATAAATTCTTCCGACGGACGTCAGCGTATTCCGGAATATTAGATCCGACAATTACGAACTTAACTATTTCGTTATCGTTCGGGGGGAGTAAATCGATCGAATATTGTACGAATTAACTATTTAACAAAAAAAATAATCAATCAAGCGATCACAATCTATCCATCGATACATCAAGCAATCACTGAATCCATCAATCAATAAGTAATCGATCGATTTCGGGAAAATAAAGCTACAAACGTAAACATTTAGATAAATAATGCTCGCAAATGAACACGATGTGCACGGCTAAATCGGATGTAAATCATTAGTCGATTACACGAGAATAAAGAAAAAAATATATTTAAATTATAAATTATAAGTGTTACCTTTTCTTACGGTAGAATTTGGCAAGGCAAGTAAATTTTAAACATCGTGTAAGAATATAAACGATAATAAACGTGTATACAGGGTGCCCGAAGAAGGTGTACGGGTTTTTTCTTCGAATAATTTGGTAACACTGCTACAACGCAAACCGTTCCACGTTTAGTGCACACACGAGAGATTGGTTTTAATTTTAATTTTTTATTTTTTGTGGGGTACCTCAAGAACCGCGTTTACGAAACTCGTTCAGGAGATCTGGAAGACCTGAAAACTCGTATTTCTGAAAAAATGTCAAAAATTCAGCGTGTCTTCGAAAATTATGTAAAAATACCGAATGAATGCGTCGTTAGAAATGTCATCCGAACGATATCGTCTTCCACAAATGATTGTGTAAACTAAATCTCTGGGTTTTTCCTATTTCTGAATAAAATTTCATTCAAAAATTTCGATCGAGTAATTTTCGAGTTATTGGAAAAATAACCTAACCATCCGTCTTCTCTCGGTCACCTTATATATAGTATATTCTGGTATAGAAATTAATGCATAAATTCCGATAAAATTCGACATACTCTATTCATAAAAAGAATATATGTCTTACCACCTGCGATAGTGAACAACACTTAACTTTGGTTTCGAAAAGCGATATTGAATATTTAGGTGTGATATCGGAACGGGGTTTCGCATTTACTGAACAGGCTGAATATGCCTGCAATAGAACTCATACATCTCTAAGCTATAAATTTAACAAATGATATTTGTTCAGCTCGGCAAATCAATTAATAACGTACAAAACTATAATAAGAACAATTATACGCTTCTCCCATATGGTCATATACTAGTCGTTCTAAATTAGCGAAGTTACAACGGTTACAAAATAATTCCGAATTCTTTCAGTCTATGTAAAGATCGAACACGTTCACATGACATTCGAGTTATACCACATATACACGAGATGCTGTCATGCAAAAAAAAAAACAAAATTAGTTTTTCTAGATAGCTGTACCTGCAGTCGGTATTCATTTATAATCGACATAGCGGATTATATACACGTACAAGTTTGCGAGTGAAATATAAACGCTAAAAACACGGAAGAATTAAACACTCGCTAATTACGATGTACATTTTGTCAAAATTTATTTTTCCGTGTATAATACGCGTTAATAAATATCGTTTGTCCTATTAAATTAAATAATTATAAATTCATTATATATAGGTGTGTAGCTTTATGATTATATTCAGGTTTTGACCGAGGTTTTTCCTTTAAACGAGCAACTGGGCATACTTGTTTAAAACTAGTACACGTAGTAAGAACTATGTACGCGTTATATTATTAATTTCGTTGTATCATATATATATATATATATATATATATATTTGTTTTGAAAATAAACTTTTTTTTAATCTACCTAATGCGTAAAAGCCACAGTGGCGACTTATAATAATAGAATAATAGGTGTATAATGATTTTCCTATTGAACAAAGAATTGCAAGTTGCGACGAACATAAATATATTAAATTAGATAATTAAATTCTCTATCGTGTGTGTGTATCTACGTTAGCTCCTTATTATGATTAAGTACTACTTACACTGTACAACAAAATATGTGTATAGGTAAGTAGTTGTCTACCCTCGATACGGAGACGGTACTTAATGATGGTGATGAACTTTTTATTTTCACCTATATCCGATTTCTCGGCTGAAACCTATTCGACCGTTATTTTCACCTTCGTTAACTGTTAGCCCATCTCTCTAGCGTCGTTCGCTGTAAGTAGCGAATGTAGTTTACTAATATGTGGCAGGCATGGAATATTTGCGAATTCTATAACGGTGTTATATAAGCGAAAAGGAAAGTGAAATATAGAAAAGGACAAAATGGCCATAATTCGAGATTAATAAACGGTGAAAGCTTTTCCAGACTTTTTTTTCCTTTTCAGACGGATACGAAATTATGAAAACGTCGAAATTTAATACGGTTAAAACGATATTCGATCGCCGGTTTTAATTCTTTTTCCCAGTTTGCGTATAAGATGATGCGAAGATTACAATAGTAAGGTAATAATTTAAAAATATTCACGATTTAATGTTACCCGATATATGTTATCAATGTGAAAGTATCGTTCGTACACGGAGATTGTAATTAACGAAAGCGAAAATTCGTAATTTGTAATTGGTAACTGTTTAATAACACCATTCCAGAGTGTTTTTCTAATAGCTATAGTAAATAAAATACTCGCTTCGCATGTACTCACTCCACACACACACACACACACATAATATATATATATATATATATATGGTTTTCTTTTTTTAATAAGTCAAAAAATATTCGACGAAAATTTTTGAATAGACTGTAATTTAAAAATAGGAGAACGAGACATCACAATTATTTGTGGAGCATAAGAGCGTTCAAATAGCCGCCATTTGTAATAACACATTCATTCAGTCGGGTTTGCAACATTTTTGAACACTTTTTCGAACATAAGTCGCTAAAGTTTTGAAATTTCTTCAGTTATCCTACTTTTCGGGTATTCCGAATCTCGCCGACGTTTTTCGTAACGTGCATCACAAAGAAACATCTGAAGCGGTCAAATCTGGCGAGCGAGGCGGCCAAGCGAAATCGGTGCGACGCGACAATACGCGGTTACTAAACGCTCTTTCAGTACAGCGAGAGTTTCTTCCCAACAGTCATACGTCACACGATCTGGTTGAAACAATTGTAAAAAAATCTTCCTTTAAAGTTGGGAAAATGGAACAAATTAATTTTTGTATGACATATATATATATATATAATATTTACATAAAAATTCAATACGCTATTTCACTCAGCGACAGACAACAAAATTATTTTGTGTTTTATTATGGCCCTGATGCAATATTGTACATATCGTGATACCGTAAGAAGAATAAATATTATACATAAAATGTATACACACATATATTATATATATATATATTTTATATATATATATATATATATATATATATATATATAATATATATATATATATATATATATATATATATATATATATATATATATATATATATATATATATATATATAAATTAACAGCAAACTGCTTCCTAGTTATAAACTTTGGTAGACCAATTAATTATTCTATTTAATATGTTCACATTAACCGGTTATATATCTGTCACCGAGAGTCACTGTAATGAAATGTAAATGTTTCTGATGAATTTTATATTTTTTTGGGGAAGGTTGGTTTAACCAATTTATCCGTATCCCACATGTAACGTTACACTTCTCTTTCACTATATTATTCATTCAACTGTCTTCTTCCGTTAATTACACTTTTTCAATTTGTCTTTTTTAATTCGTACATGTCGTTTCCATCGCGAACGTACTACGATACAATTGAAATGTTTCCATATTTCTAGGAACTTCTCTCCCAGTATATCTTGCACTAAAAAATAAAAAAAACCCTGAAACAATAAAGTTACTAGTAAAAAATCGTTCGTATTGATAATCAGTAATTATAAGGGTAAAAATCAACATCCGATGGTCAAAGAAATAATCGCCATCCTATCTACCGGTCGTTCCCCTCAACCATAATTTATATGGGTTCCAAGTCACACTGGTATTGCTGGGAACGATCTAGCAGACACAGCAACTAAAGAAGCGGCTTATATGCGACCTGCTCCTGATCTTCCAATAGATCCAAAAGATATCCGCAGTAAAATAAACGAATAACTTCGCGCGAAATGGAATATGTCGTGGTTACTGACACCAATTACAAACAAATTACGTTCATTCAAACCCGATACTAATTTATGGCGATCTCCTCCTTTCATTGACACGTCATGAAGAAATAGTAATTTGTCATATGATTACTAGGACATACGAACCTCATTCATACTAGAATCAGCACCGATTTGTGTTCCTGCAGCAATGTTAAATTAACCATAGAACACCTTCTGCTACACTGCCAAAAATACAAGGCCGAAAATATCGGATATGGTATTCCATCAGCATTACAACGATTTTTGACACCATATGCAGCCGATCCAACAGTAGCGTTTCTATGTGCAACCGGCCTGTTTCAACAACTATAGCTTTTGTGTCTGAACCTCTGGCCTCGTAGCAGTATACGATACGTGAATGTATCATCATCATTAATTTTTCCGGCAGTTACGCCATTTTCGATTTAAAATAATCATAAATAAATCTGCGATCACGCTTTGCTTCTCCTTGATTTATGGTATTGTATTTTTAGCCTTTCGACAAATGTCTTCTTTCTTCAAAAATGACTGTTTAAAACATTCTAAACTAATCCTTGCCACTTTCGATAATGTTATCTCCAAAAGGTTTCCATTACGATACCTTATTGCGTGCAGGGCAGGTATGTCGTAATTATATCCCTTCTGTTCTGTTTTTACATACCTCTTTATGCAGACGGCTTAATTCCGATACGAGTGTCGATATAAAACAATAAAAAAGTGGTTGAAGTCTGTAAACTTTTTACATGAAAAGTCAGAAAGCTTTTCAGCTGTTTAGCCATTATCAAGTGGTCATAAAAAAATAACTATAAAATATATACGATTTATAAGAAATTTGAAATGTAAAAAATACTAAATTAAAACATAAACAACAAAAGATAGTTAAAACCGCCGATATTTATTTCTTTTATGAAAAATCACAATCTTTTAAGCTGTTAAGCCATTTTCAAATGATATAAAAATATTAATTATAACAATGTATACAAATTTATAAATATATAAAATGTAAAAAGTATTACTTAGAGATACACAATTTACATAAATGTGTTTATAAGTAATATTTCTAGAATTTTATAAATTTGTATATATTTTTATATTTTATATTTTTAAATTAACTTGATAATGGCTTAAACGCTAAAAAGCTTTGCGATTTTTCAAAAAGAAAAAAATATTTATTTTCATTTTTTTTTCGTTTTTTATCTTTTATTAAAAATCACTGTAATCGCAAGTTTTCAAGCTAGTACTAATTTAGATATACAAAAATAAATAGTGATTTTAGCTGTTTATCTTTTTTTAAAATACAGAGCACATGATAGGAGAATGTGAGGAATAGTAAGGGGTATGTTACATGACGTGCATAACGGTGCACTCTGGCCTAGAAAGAAATGCTTGTGTGCAGGAAGTGTCTGTCCACAGCATATGCCGAACAGAGCGACTTCATATTTTCTATTGGAATGTTCCGACCAGGTTGCCTTCTTCCAACCTGAAGTGAACTACAGTAGACATGGGAATCTTGCAACTGTTTGACACTGCAGTTGACTGCGTACCCGATCCATGAAGTCGTGTGCTGGAATTGGTAGGTTTGGAGCTGGTGCTAGGATGGCCGATTCTTTAGCTGTTTTGTCGACCATTGTGTTCGGTCCGACTTCCTTATGACCCGGTATCCACATCACAGTTATTTCTTCTCTTTAAGATGCTGCCTGGGTAAGAATTTTTTCAACTAAAGGATGCTGAAGCTTAATTTTTCCTGGAGACAGCGAATAGAGCTGAGAGAATCGGTGCAGATGAGGATCTTACATTTAAGTTCTGCCGCGGCGATTTCAATAGCGTATACAATAGCGTATAGAATTCGTATAATTCAGTAGTCAATGGGCTTAATTTATATATTAATATTAATAATAATAATAATAATTTTATTAGTATTTTTGCGATATACAGACCACCTAGATTTAATCATAAATCCCTAGATGATCTTCAATCCTTGATGAGTGTAAATAACAAAGTTATTATGATTGGAGATTTTAATGCAAAAAACAGGTTATGGAACTGCTTTAATAATAGTCGTGCTGGTAATATTCTCTTTGAATTCGCATTACGTTCAAATGTTTGTATCTGCGCCCCTGAAGAACCTACTTACTTTCCTGATGCTATTCAATATCGTACTAGTATCTTAGATGTTGCTTTGGTCGAAAATGTTTCTATTACAACTCCTGTTTCAATAAATTGTTTGTCCTCCAACCACAACCCTATTTTCACTACTATTGCAGGAAGTAAATTAAATATAGCCGATATAGTTCTGCCCGATTTCCAAAATGCAAATTGGGCAGGATTTAAGGAGTATATTAACAATAATATTAATTTTCTTCTTAAGCTACATAGTTCTGCTGATATTGACCATCGTTTATCAACTCATACGAAGTTAATTAATAATTCTTCATCGGAACTTTTTATTCCGAATAAATCACTTAATAATTATCCGCATATACCAACTTGTATCGTGGTTCTCATCAAATTTAAAAATTATATTAGGAGATTGTACATTAAGCATCGTTTCTCTAATCGTTCTCAAAATTTGAAAAACATGTTTAATTTTCTTAATAAATTTGTTAGTTTTCTTTTGCGTAAATTTAAAAATTATAATTTCAATTCAATTTTCTCTAAGCTTAAGCCTAATGATAGTCGGCTATGGAAAGTTTGCAGACAATACACGAGACAGCATACAGCTCTTCTACCACTCTACGATTCACACTTAAATAACTATGTTTACAAAAATGAAGCGAAAGCTGAGTTTTTAGCATCAGATTATTCCAAAGTTCATAATCGTAATTCTAATTTTGCATCTGGCTATCAAGTGAGAAAAATTCATTCAACTGTTAAAAAATACCTCAGTGTCAATCAACTAGCCAATATTTTCCCTCTTGTCAACCCAAGTGAAGTCCTTAGCAATATTAAAGCTATGAAAGTAAAAGGTTCGTCTGGGGATGACAATATTTCTACTGGGTTATTAAGGAAATGCCGCTAAAAGCTGTCATTGAACTTACAAATTTAATTAATGCTATCTTTAGATTCGGTTATTATCCAAACAGTTGGAAGATAGCCAAAATTATTGCTCTTCCCAAAACCACTTATACGTCCCATAATGACGTACTGTTGTTCAGCTTGGAGTTTTATTTCAAATACAAACTTTAACAAGTTAAAAAGTATTTCAAATAGGTGTCTCGGATGTGTGCTAAATGTTCCTAGATACCACAAAATCGTTGACATGCATGCTACCTTAAACATGCCTTATATTAAGGACCATATCTTAAATTTAACGCGTAAGTTCTGCGATGACTAGTCCACGATAATAGTTTAATTTCTATTATTGGTAATTACGATTCCAGGCAACTGCAATTCATGTATAGTAAATATAAACATAGGATGCTCAAACATAACCTGTTGTAATTACGTAATTATTATTTAAAATTTTTGGTTTTTGACTATTCACTGTAAATTATGTTGAAATATACGTTGTTGTTGTTGTTGTGGGAGGGGACAACATATAACATTATTATGGTAGAGGATTCCTAAACTCGATATCATCCACTCGAATTTTGTGTAAATAACTTCATGTCCTTCATATTTGCGAGCTGCCGTATGAAAAGCCTCAGTTATGGAGGGGCATTTTGGCTTATTATATTGTGAAAGGATAAATACACGAAATTGAATTGGGCTGGGTAGATGTGGAAAAATGGAATGCGAATGGATGATATCGAGTTTAGGACGTTGATTGCTGTGTTAATAATAGTTCTTTAGTATGTTCAAAGCGGTTGATAATCTTTATAAATAAAACTGGAGAATCTTTTGTTAGTCCAGAGTTTTATCGGTTTCATTTTATATTTCATTATTTATTAATTCTTCTTAATTTTTAAGATCGACTAATGCTTGTTCGAATTGAACTTTTTTTTAATTATTGTTTTAATCTTAAATCCTTAATATTTTCTAGCATTAGTTCTTTTTCCTCGATATTGGGGAAATTGAATTCGTTTCAAAGAAGATACTACTACTACTACTAATAATAATAGTAATAGTAATAGTAATAGTAATAATAATCAAAATTGCAACGTTACGAAAGAGCTGAAATTACGACCGTTATTCATTTTAATAGCGATGTTATTACGCCCCGACGAACGTCCATCTTGCCGCGAATTTTTACAGCGCATCTCACCGACTAAACATACTTTATCCGTCTGTCTACGACGACCGTCATTAACCTAATGGAAAGAACCTATTAAAAGACGAATGGTTTTAAAACGAGAACGTTGTCTAGAGATGAAAAAAAATTAACAAAATCCTCAAACACACTAGTGGTTAATTTTTTCGATAGATAGAATCGTTCTTCGGAATAGGTCATATTAAGGAAGGCGGCGATTGTTAGGGTGGATATGCGTCGGTGGAAATTGTTAAGCTCTAATGTTAAATTAAACTAGGATGATATAAAGTTCGCTCATCGACTACTCGCGAGGAACAGTAATGCTGTAATAATAGTATAAATAACAATAAGGAATATGCAAAAAATTAAAATAGCCGGCAAATAGGTATAAATAATGTAAATAATGGGGAAATTCGCCTACTAAAATTTACACGTAAATGAAGATTTGACAAAAACAGACGCGACCACTGTCAGCCGAAGCAAAAAAGCGCGCGATAAAGAACACAAAAGGTTTACTATAAATGGAAACGCTATTTTATAGCTGCTCCTCCGTATATATACAATTAGATAGGTGCTCTTACGGTGGATACGGCTGCTATAGAATGCTTAAATGTGAACGGTATAATTTGCAAAACAAACTATCAATTAGCGTTATATACATAACCGGACAACAACGATAGGAGAAGCAACAGAAATGAAGCAAGAGAAAAAAGATAGACACGACAGTGGCGGATTATGGCTTAGACCCGTGAGGCCCGGCACTAGGGCGACGGTAAAATTCGGAGGCATCGAACAATTCTAAAAAGCAACTCACATATTGCGTTACTGTGGTAATGATCAAGGATAAAAAAAAAAAGGTGTAGGGTTTATTATGAAAGAAGATTGGTCAGATAATATTTATCATTGGAAGTATTCGGTGCATTTCAACGTAGACTTGAATATTGTTAATAACTAATATTGAGGATTTGTCATAAATAAAAATATGACAAAATACGTTAAAGGATATAAATAAGTGGCCGAAAAATGTTTAGAGTGGCGCTCGATTTTCAGTCGTCTAATCTACACATTATACAAATATAGATTCTCACCTGTGACGTGGATGACTATGAAGTATGTTCGATATTTAGGTGTCATCCTGAATTCTCGTTTATCCTTTTGATAATAATATTAATTACATAATTGATAACAAAAGTGCACTTTCGACAATGATTGACGATCGTATGTGATCTGTAGTTAATAAGGAATTATTATACGCATATAATATTCGGCCCGAATTAACCTACACATTGTTTGGCTATCAGTTTCAAATTAAAAAATTACAACTGATGAGAAATCACTGTTGCAGAATTGCACTAAATCATCTCAGGTGCATTATACTAGGTACAAATATCGTATTAAGCATAGGTTACACATTTAATTCTGTGTGTCTATGTCTATTTATTTTCTATAGTCTTCTTCTTATCGTATGACATGATGCAGGAAGACACTATAATATAATATTTAAGTTTTGTAGCCAAGTTAATGCTGCCGTTGACACTTTATGGGTCTCATGAAGTGTTCCGTCAAAAGCTCTGCCTGGACAACTGCGAACAATGTGATCGATGGTTTGATGTTAGTAGCCGCAATCACAGGCAGCGTCATTTTTTATATTCCACCGCGTTAGCAGATCGTTGCAACGTCCTTGTCCAATACGAATTCGATTCAGTTGTAACCATTACTTGCGGGGCAAGTCGTAGCCTTTCACCGCAGCGGTCGGACATGTAATAAGCGCGTGTTTATCTGGGTTCAATGTGTTCCATTGTTGACGCCATGTATTTTTACCGTCAACTTTGCAATAAGCTTGTCGACCTGTTATACACGCTGGTTTCCTTGACTTCCATTTATTGGGAGACTCTGATTTGCTTCACATTTTGACAATTCTCGTAAGGCTGCAGTTTTGCTGCGGACATCTGGAGGTATAATATTGCTAAGTACTGGGAGCCAAGCAGTAGTTGTTGATTTTATTGTACCCGTGATGAGTCTCATTGTTATGTTGAGTTGTGTATCCAGTTTTTTTGGTGTGATAACTGTTCAACCATATATTCCGCAGTGGAGTAAACGAGAGCTAATTGTTCTAAGTGTAGAAGCTGAGCCACCACATGATGAACAAGTCAGCTTCTGAATAACGTTATTTCTAGATTTAACTTTCTCAACCGTATTTTCGATATGCTTACGGAACGTCAATTGTCTATCCAGGGTTATGCCAAGATACTTGGGGCAAGGCTCATATTTCAGTATTTCATTATTGCATCGGATGTAAGTTCTGCGTTAACAAGTTGTGATGTTAGGCGGAAACAAGACGTAATCGTTTTAGGCTTATTCAGTTGAAGCTGCCAACGTTTGAAGTATAGTGAAAGATTTCTAAGTTCTTCTTCCAGTTCTTCCTCTAGGGTAGACATGTCCCTGCTGGTTGTTCGTGTATTTTGTATAGTTAATACGGTATGTGTGCATATGTATGTACATTTGTATATGTAAATGTATATGTGTGATATGCACCTCGTCTATTTTTCTTTTTACCATTTTTTATTTATTTTCTTGCAGGTTTTTGTTTGTTTTTTCCTGTAGCCTAATGTCTCGTTACTTTTTTCTAGATTTAGTAATACTCTTGTATAATGTACCTAACTTTATGAAAAACCCCTTGTTATGTATATCTCATTTTGAAATGAAGCTTCTTTCTTCTTCTTCTTCTAAAAGTAACGAGGAAAACACGTGTTCGACCGATATTGATGGCAACATTTAAAAGAGAAAGAAGTAGTTAAAATCACTCGATTTTGTATTAAAAGATACAAATCTTTTCGGCTACCATTATTCGATTGTGCATAAATTGAAATAAATATTTAAAATGTAAAAACTTAATCTTCATATACAATATTATAAATAAAAGTAATGCGAAATGATAACACATTTGATTATATAAACTAAGCCGAAGGGGTTGATTGTGGTAAAGAACGTATATAATAATAATCTGTGAAAAATCCAAACTGCGCTTCTAATATAAAAACTAAAAAAAAATTATTAAAATTATAATAATATACTTCTCGAAAATTAATTTAAAATGTTAATAGAACGTAGAAGTAGCGGAAATAACCCGTCAATACTTATCATCATTAAGCGCCGTCTCCGTATCGGAGGCAGGTGACTACTTACCTATACATGTTTTGTTATACAGTATAAGTAACGTACAAGAAAATCGTAATACTACGTTAGTGTACATATGCGCGCGCACACGCACATTAAAAAAAACCTCTGTACTTTAAGTTTCACTTTTTCCCTGCGTTCCCAGGCACGGATGTTTTTTATATATCGTATTAAGGTCTTACGAAATTATTAAGTTATTTTTGATTACTAGTAGTGGTTACGAGTTAAAAATTTTAACATCTTTATAAATAGCTTGTAATCTAGAATGATATTTAATGAATTTCGGTTCTTGCAGCGAACCTTGTTACATCTAAATAATTACGTATACAAAATGACCGGGGGGGGGATTTAAATTAGGAAATCAATCGATACAAAATGAAACAACGAAGTTTTTATAAATGAACTAAGTATGATTGCTAAAGTATGAAACGCAAAATATTTACAGAGAAACACGATTATAAATTTGGATCACTAACAAAATGTTGATAAATCGGATTTTTTTTTTTAAATAAACGTCCGCAAAAGTTTAACTACACGTTCGAAATAAATTTCGCGCGAATAAAAATATAAAATAAAAGATACTTATAGTTAAACAATTCGTAGAAACAAAAAAGGCGAGAGTTTATCTCGATTTATACCAAACGGAAATTTCTAAAAAAAATATATATATATATATGTATAGCTCCCCGTTTTGTAGCTCGTCCGGGACGAGTGAATATAACAAATTTTTGTAAATTTACAATTTGTTTATTTTTTCACATTCGGTAACATTCGCCGCTTTATCCCTCAAGGCGGTTATCATTTGGAGCCGTTTCATAACGGATGGGCGTAACGAATGTGGTCAAGATTTTTAACTCGATATCGGGGATGACTGGCTCGGAAATATCGGACGCAGATAAGGGTTTTTAGGAAGCGTTCGTTTTTAGGTGAAAGACAGAGAGAAAACGAAAAGTCTTTTTCGGGGGAGTATTTTTCGAAAATGGGAGCTTATTCGACGTCTATCCGAAATCGAGGATAAGAGATTCGCACGTCTTTTGGATAGTCGAAAAACAGCGATAAAGTAAAAGAACAGACGTAATCAACGTGGGGCTTAGTGTAACGAAAGAGTGAGATAGACAAATAGATGACGTGTATGCTAATGCGTGGCTTTATGTATATATATATATTTATATATATATATATATATAAATATTATATACATATGTATGTAGGACAAATAACGATAAATAATGTTGATACGTAAGTTTGCCTAAACTACCGATACTATTTGATTTTTGTGCGAAAGATGCTGCTGAAAATAAAAGTTCGTCGTAACGGGTGTGCATTTTATTTTGATGGGTTTTTCCTAGAAACGATAAGTATCGAAATTTTTCTTAGTCCTTTTCAATTTTGGTTTAGGTGCGAACCTTCTTTTATTCATCAACGATAACGTTCTCATTTTTCCCCCGGAGGAAATGCGTTTGGTCATTTACGTTATCGGCGTTCTCTACGTTGCAAAGCGAAATGTAATTCGGACAAATTTGTTTCATCGGTGATACGTATACATTTATAAATTTCTTTTTGTGTTTATATATATATATATATATATATGTATGTATTTGCCTTTACGAATACAATTTAATGTACGCACGCGAAGTTGTCGGGGTGTGTGTTATATTAGAAAAATCTACTTCGGTTATTTTGGGACCCAATTCTAACACCCAGAAGCAGACTTTTATTATACAACACCGTCTGAAACCGATACATATTCTCGCTATATCGATGATTTAAATCCATTGAATGTCCGACGGTTTGAAGAACAGAGCTTTCAGATAATATCTCATCACCGATGATCTAAAGAGATTTGTGGAATTCATATTATCGGCCACATCATCGGCGGATAAACAAAAAAAATAATCCGACATAACGCGATGTCGATCGGATTCCGCGCCTCGAGCCGCGTGCGGTACCAAATAATTCGGCTACAAGAAGAATTGCCGGTAACTTTAATCCTGCATTGCTAACGTTAATTTTTTTATACTTCATTACCAACCCCATGTGTCTCCGTATCATTACTTTTATCCGCATTTATTTTCGTCTTACATTTTTCATGCGATACTGGTGCAATTTTTCGTCTCCTTCTGCTCTCAAAGCAACATCATCGACATACCGTGTGGTGCTATATCGAACTGCATTGATCTTAGTACCCGTGATTTTCTTTTCTGCAAAATCTTTCATTGCTTCCTCTAATATGTATATATATACATGTGTAAATACACACACACACACATATACATATATATTGATGGTATAAATATCGAACTCCATAAAAGTAACTATAAACATGTTCAAACTTATTCGCAATATGTTTTCTAAAATAATATTTAATCCTAAACATGTGTTAGATATTTTAAAAATATTCAAAACTCAAATAATGCAGAATTCAGCTGATTTTGATTTTAACAGAGATTAACAACCGCATAAGAACGATCAGTTTATTTTTAATAAATTAACACGATACTTAAATGTACAAAATTGAGATAAAACGAAATTCGAAAACTTATATATACATATAACACAAATATATATATATACACATAAATGAAATGACAATTAACGAAAAATGAACGTCAATTCAGAAACACCTTATTAACTACATGAATATTTCGAACAGACTAACTCTGGCATCCTTAAGGAAGGTCTATTTATACCAATACTAGAATGACTAACCGGTAGTATGATCGAACGCCTGACAAGGCAAAGAAACGTGATTGGTTGAATGTCTGACAAGTAAAAAAAACCTGATTGGTTGTTCCATCGAACCATACTCAGATAAGAAATCAGCTGACATCGAATCAGACGCTGCGGCAATTGAACTTCAAATAATTTCGAACAACATGTCTGTAAATAAATCAAATAAAAAAAAGTGCTTTATTTATATACAGTATGGCAATTACGTTTATAAACACCGTCGACCTTTACAAACGAAGGCGAAGAATGTTTTTGAAAGAATTTCTTTTGTCTAAAATCTAAAATTTAACTGGGAACCTGTTACTGGAAACTTGTTAGTAGGATTTGATTTGATCAATATTTTTATTAGGAAACTGAATGATCACTTTGTACATAGAAATATAACTGCTTCGTATGTAATATGTTTATTTTAGTAGGAGTCTTCATTTTAATTTATTAAGTGAAAAAGATTGGTATACTTTATATATATATATATATATATATATATATATATATATATATACATATGTGTGTGGGTGTGTAAGGTAGTGAATTAAAGTTTTAATTTTATTTTTATAGTTTTCAAGAGCCTATACGTATAAGTATGAAATGTATTATTTATACGAATGACATGCATATATGTTTTTTTATGTGTGTGCGTACCTTGACGGGTACTAGGATGTCAATTAGTTATTAAGTTCTTTTGAAATCATCATGTACAATTATACCTTTCCGGTCGCCAACAGTTTCATATGTGCAACATATTTATATGTATATGTGTATATGTATATGTATTTATGTGTGCATGTGTGTATATATGTGTGTATATATATTTATATATGGGTATATATGCATTTTTTATTAGCTTGTTTTCCGCGCATTATTGCGCTTTTACAGACAGTTGTAATTACAGAAATAGTGAAAATAATGAGTGCAATACTCTCTCTCTCTCTCTCTCTCTATATATATATATATATATATATATATATATATATATATATATATATATATATATATATATATATATAATATAATATAAAGTGCAGTCTCCGTATCGGAGGTAGGAGGTAGGAAAGTACTTATTTGTACGTATGTTGTTGGGCATTGTAAGTAGCATACATGGCATCAATAATATGGCGTTAATGTAGATGGACACGTCTATTTAATGTCATCGTTATCATTAGGTGGTATCTATATATATTTTGTTGTACACTGTAAGTAGCGTACTAGGTAATTTTAATATGACGCCAGCGTAGATAGACGTACACACACCGGGGAGAACTGATTGTAATCGCTTTATTGTCACGACACAATGTAGCCACGTATATTTTTGTAATGCACTATATTATAACTAGCCGCATATGGTGTTGTGCGCGGTGGTTTGCCATTGCCTTCCACGCGATATTAGTACAACAATAAATTTGATTTGATTTGATTGACTTGACTTCAGTCGTCATCGTCATCATCATCTGAAAATTGGAAAACTATTCCATCGCGTTTATAAATATAATTGTAATATTGTGTTAAACGTATTTCTTCATCACCATTATAATCATTATCACTACGGTTGAAAAATTAGAGAAATTATTGCATGGCGAGTATATAAAACGAATTGTATTCGACTTCCGCATTATCATAGAGGCGCTACCGATGATATATATATATATTTTTTTATACTTTAATTTTTATTAATACCGTATAGGATTTCCTTTTCCGAAATTGTTTACTACAATCGCGCGTCTTTACGACTTTCTTGTTATCGCCTCGCTGTCTTTACTGACGGTTCGACGGGTCCGTTTTAAATTATCATATATATTCCATATTAAGCTCGGATGATATTTCGAGAATACGTGTTTTATATATCATCTTACATTTGGCAGTCCTAGGACGGATTTTCCACGGTAAGTAACTTCCAGCCCAAACGATTCTCCGCAGCTCTTCTCATTTTCCAGTATTGATTTGCGCCTGTATCATGCAGCAATTTTACTACGAAAGTATGACCTATTTTCTACTGGAATCTGTCCTTCTATTACATCGCGTTAAAAACCACCACATCGAGTACATGCCCCATAAATCGTCTGTTCTTTATCGAACGTAGTGAGATCCGTTTCCGGTCAATTCTTCGGAGAACTTCTTCATTTGTAACTTTTTCAGTCCAACTTATTCTTTGTATTCCTCTCCAACACCACATTTCAGTAGCCTGCAACTTTCGAACATTCCTTTTTTCTATGTCCACGTTTCAGCACAGTAAAGCGTCATATATATATATATATATATATATATATAATTTAAACATGGGTAAAGAGTTCTGTCGGAACTTTATAAAACCTTTTAGCGTTAATTCTTTAATCCATTTTTCCAATTACGACGCTTCGAACGTGCTTTCCACGTCACAAGGTTAATACATATACATATAAAACATATATATATATATAATGTAATCCCGGGTGTACCTGTTTTTTAATTGTACAAGTCGTAAAGTTGAATAATAAAAAATTAGGGAGGAACAGGTAAAGAGTGTTTCTTCTTAAAAATCGTAAACATTTAATGATTCCATTTCATTCGTCTCGCCCTATTACGTGCCCGAGGATGATAACCGGCCAAATTACAGCGAAGTCTCGAAGAAGGATAATATTGGCTGGTTGAAGTTAATTTGCCCGTTCAAAAAGTGAGTACTTATAAATTCGACCCATGAGGAAGGTTATCAAAACTTTATAATCCGACGGAATTTATCGTTCGTCTGCCGGCATTTTTATCATCCTCGTGTTTTCATGTCTTTGATTGTTATTTATTTATTAATGTAGTTATTATTATAGATACTAGTTCTTTTATGGAACACGAATCTACCGAAGCACAGTGACGTCGGCCTAGGATATTCTATAAATTTCGTAAAATGACATTTAGTAGTCGGTTCGTTTTCACTTCAATTTCATTTTTTTTTTTTATCTTTACTAATTTCCATAAAAATTTGTTCGCAACTAGATTGATTTTGCTTAAATAATGATTCTCGTACTTGCCTACAAAGGCGTATATTTTATTCGCAAAATTATTCTTCGAACGCGTATAGTTTCAGGTTGATAACAAACTTTTCAAACCGACCGAATACGTACAAAAAAAAATGATTATTTCGGCGGAAAAAAATCTCACGTTTTCGAGTCGATCGTACCAAGGATATACCTAGGAACCTAATAATGCTAATTACTCGCGTATTAAATGCGATACTACGAACATCGTATTTCCCCGAAACATGGGGAATTTTCTCAAATTCTGACGGTTCTAAAATCAGACAAAGATTGTACTAAATTAGGCTCTTACAGAACTACCTATTAGTAATCTACTTGAAAAATTAATAATTAAGATAATTTGTGAACAATCCATGATTCCTCAACATCAGTTTGGATTTGTAAAGTTAGAAATCTTATCTAAGATGGAATAGAATGTAAGAATGGACATTACTATGACCTTCGATAAAATCTGACGCGAGGGCCTATTATACAAGTTAAAATCCTTTCTGACTGAAAGATTCCATCAGTTAATGCGATCATACTTAAACAATAAGCAGTTACAGGTCGAACACGAGGACAGTCCATCAGATGTACATCCAATTTTAGCTGGAGTCCCACAGATCAATGTCTCGGGATCCCTGCTATACAATCTTTATACAGTAGATTTTCCTACATTGAATCTGTAAAATGAAGAGTGCGATAAGTATCAAAGAATACATGTCGACAAATAAAATGTAACGAAGAATATTATTTTACGTAAAAAAACAAAAAAAAAAAAACCGCTATATACGCGTACATACTTTTGACCTAGCTATAAGTAGTAATAAGACTAAATTGCTCGTACAAGTAGCACCTACGTATAAACGCCGAATACTGTTACAAACTAAGCAGTAGTGTAAACAGGTGGAATGTTTTCAAAATCTTGGTAGTACGCTTAACAACAAGGTCAGCTTAGACAGAGAGGTTTGCAATAGAATGTACAAGTTGCCTCAGCTGCAATAAATAAGCTCCATAGAGAGGGATCATTAATAACAAGCAGATCTTATTGTCAACAAAACTAATAATGTATAAGTCCATTGTTTTACCGACGCTATGGCTCAGAAACACGGGCCCTATACGAGAAGAATATATGCGCAGGATACTCTGCATGTTCGTTAGCAGGATCGAGTGACGTAGTGCGAAATGTTAGTGCGGGCTAATTGCAAGTCTATTCAAATGCTGCTACAGCCTGAGATGGACCGGGAATATAATCCGATGATAAGTCTTCTGAAGAAATTCCATTACTGTCAGCTTCTTGTTGGCAAACATCGCATTGGGCATCTTACAAATACTATTTGATTCTAAATGATGGGAGAAACTGGCCATGGATTGCAAAACCTGGAGGAAAACAGTAGGATGTGGTCTATAGAAAGCGGATCAAAACGCTCGAGCTACGGAGGAAAGGAAAAGGAAACGCGTTAAGGCTTAAATGAAGATTACATGAATAGTGGCGCCTTTAAATGCGATAAATGCGGAAAGGAATCTACCGCGAGAATCGTTTTAATTAGCCATGTTAAGACCCACAAATAATAGATGGTACTGTATACTCGGATAACAAGTGGATAAATGTTGATAATCATATATATATATATATATGTGCATATGTAAATATACATAGATATATATACATATGTATGTATACGTGTATATATATATATATATATATATATATATATATATATATATATATATAAACTAGGTATATATCCTCGTAAAATATACAACATCAATAAGGAAGTATAAACGAACGTATATTTTCAAAATATGATTATTATGCAATTGCGTTAGCACGACACAGGTTTCTTTAGAAAGGTGGGATCTATCCAGAGTAGCAGCATATATAACACCGCAGGGAACAATATACGTCCTGTAAGTTTATTGCAGTTGTTTCAACTTCACGATTTTGGAATGTGCGTGGAATAACAACATTTCGGAGCTTTTCATATAATATCGCAAAGCAGTACACATATGCACTATCTATATAAATGTTATTTCTTATCTACATAAAATATATCTGTATAATATATATTATATATATATATATATATATATTCGTATTAGGTACGTATATGTGAACCTTATTTATCGGTTATAAGCACGATGTTCGAGTTTTCTTTTAATAACCCATTTATTTTCTTATTAGTTTTCGCACGATTTAATTGGAAAAGTTTATAGAATTCTACATCGTTACTAAATCAAATTAATCTATTTTCATAATTGTATAATATAGAAATTGACATTAAGGAAAGAATTTCCATTAAAATTTAAATCGTCCTGGTCAATAAATTTTTCGTTTGCAAATAAATTTTGATTTAAACAGGTTTTAATAAATCTCGTTACCGGAAATAATAAAAATAATAATAAATATACATATATCTTTTTTAAGGAGCCGTGTATGACAACTTAGATTAGAGACACCGAGGCTAATTATTCAAATGAGCGAATGTACGTTTATTGCTTGCAGAAATTGGATGGTATTTCTAAGATCCTCTGGATTGTCGGAAAGTGCCGTGTGTACTCAAATACAACGACTAGGACGGAATTTTTGGAAGTGATATGCTGTGTTTGACTGTTATCGGTCCTTATTGTCCAAAAAGTAAATAGTCGTACTCATACTCGAATTAAGGTATCCTAATTCAAAATATGACATTGATAATATCTCTGGAAGATTAATAAAAACTGTAACTAAATATATACGTCTTTACGATGGAATGAAACAGCTCTAAATACGTCGATGTAAAAACGGTCCCCGAGTCGAAGTATCTCAATTTGAGGAAAATCGTTTCCTCCTTTATATTTACAATTCGTTCCTTCCGAAGACCTAGTCAGCTTTCCAGCCGGTAAATTGGTAGCGCAACTGAGGATAGTTGAACAGTCCACTATCCAAACTAATACTATTGTCTCCGGTCGGAAACCGAGCTGGTGTAATCGAAGACAATTATTCTTCGGAGAAACCATTACTTTAAGCCGCTGCCGTTCAACGAGAAGCATAATTTCAATTCGTGGTGTTGAGTTCCCGCGTTGTACCAAACTTCCACCGCTTTCTAGTGCGATCTTCAGAAACAAGCACAGGTAATTTCTACAGATTCATCAGGCAGATTTCTGACGGAAGAAATATGTCCAGCTGTCTTCTATGAGTACACATCAACTGTAGCGAATGTGCTAAATGAGACCATCAGCGATATAAAATTTACACATAAATAATTATATAATAGCCGGTAAAATAACGAGTAATTAAAAACAGTAGTCCGATAGAAAATTTACATATAAAAATATATGGATACTTATTTTCTATTTCAAAAGTAGCCATTCTAAAACTCAGCAGGGAAGCGACTACTAAAGGTGTCTGTTCGGTATTGACTTTACTGCAGTATCATCGATTCCGACTGTGTAAAACATTATACATTAATTTGAAATTTTAAAAGCGATTGAAATAAAATGGAAAATTAGAATACTGAAAATATTAAATCCGAAGAAATACCAATCAAGAAATGTGCCTGACCAGGTTGCATATTGTCATTGTTACTCTTCAATATACATTCAGAATAAATTTTTAAGCAATAGCTTATACATGACGAAAGTATCGAATTGAAAACGGTCATATTTTAGATAGAGCCCTAATTTCAAATAACGTTGATAAGTTACAATAAATGGTTGATCTACAACTGTAAGGAGACTTTGCCTGCTCAATATTATAACGTTATCAAATCCTATTTCGATGAACGATATTTTCGATTTGCGATGAATGATAAACAATCCTCTTTACGCAAAATACAGACAGGTGTGCTGAAGTGCATCGTACTGGGGCCTCCCAATGGTATATAATCATAAATGAAAACGTATTCGTAGCTACATGCAGATGATACGGTAGTGATGGCATCTCATCGATGTCCAAAAAATTGCACTGCATATGTTCAAAATGCTATTGACAACATAGTTGAATTGTCGTATAGATGGAAAATTGTAACCAATGAGCAAAAATGCAATCACATCATTTTTACCAAACGACGTATTTCGCGCGATAAATATGAAGTTAGGATAAATTCTACGTCATTAATGCAAAGCGAGTCTACTAAATATTTTGGTGTTTATTTGGATCAAACGTTAACTTGGCTGAAAGATATGAAAGCTAAAACTTAAGATGCAACAGTTTTATTGGATGATAGGTCCTCGCTCGCAATTGAATATCAATAATATAAAGCAATATTAATTTGGTTATATGCAGTAGAACTGTGAGCTTCGGGGCCACTAACGTAGAACTAATTCAGCGCAGGCAGAATAAAATTCTACGGTTTATGGCTGCTGCTCCATGGTACATCTCAAACAGTTGCACACCGACCTACATGTGAGATATGTCGCTGAATGGATTAAATCGGCACTTCATAGACACCTATCAAGGTAGCTAACCTACTTAATGAAGAAATACCTAAAGGATTAAAACGGAAAACAATCATAGATCTGGTTTGAGTAAAATGTATAATACTACTCTAAGCCGGTTGGATATGCTAATGGGCAAAATCTCCATTTCCTGACCTGCATAAAATCTTGGTAGATGATTGTATTTAAATCAGTTCTGGATTAGATTTAAAGCAAAAAAAAAGTATAAGGTGAAGTCAGAGACGGAGTTCCTAAATTTCGGTATATCAGAACCTGATATCCGACCGATCGAGATACGATCGTACGTAGAAAAGCGAGGAAGGCCTTTTTAAATACGAAAAATCTGTGGTTCGGAAATACATCAACCTACAGTTAAGAATACGGCTGATGCGATGTTACACGCATGGTATGGCCGATGACTGTATGGAAAGTTGGATTTTAATGAAGATCGAAGCGCTAAAGATATATATATCGTCGTATTTTGAAGACTTTATACAAAGACCATATTACCGATACAGACTTCCTGCGAAAAATGTCGAAGCAAATGGAACTGCTATACGCTATAGGAATTAAAATATAGATATTTAGAAAGGTATTATCCAACTTGTTCTGAACGATGTCATTGAGGGACATCGGAAGTCAGGAGGGAGAAAAGTATAAGACAGCTATGTTGATTGTTGAACTTCGGTCGGACATTATAAAAAAGAAGAAGTCTGTTATTATTACTGCGTGTTAAGTAAGTTTTAAATTCGATGCTGCTCAATAGTTTTTATACAAATAGCTGTATTTAGCGTAATTTTTGAGGATTTTTCCAGTATCGTTTTACCAATTCGCCAAGTCCCGATCATTTGTATATTTTATTAGTATATAGTAGAGGGTGTGGCAGTGATATATACCGCATTCGAAAGAATTATAGCACTGCCTAATCAACTCGGGTATGTTAGCCGCGTTAATTTCGACAGCTAGTTACTTTTAATGACAACATAGTCTAAGTGACGACCTTTCGATTCCAACATATTTACGATACGCAATTATCATTTATTATTATACCATTATCCTCTGCGAGTGTTGGAGGGGAATCTTATTTATATGAGTCTGTGTTATGTAAGGTTTTAGCGTTACTGGTCAGGTAAAAATACGTCTGGTCCGTTATAAAAATCGCATCTAGCGGGATTCGATCGTTTGACCGAACGCTATTCTTGCGACATAACATCCGAGCTGTCGGGTGTGTAGATCGCCGTGTGCGTCTAACAAACTTAATAAGGATAAGCGTTTTTTTTTTCAGTCGTTTCGATGCACACCAAATCATCCGAAGTTTTCTCTCCCATAAGTAATGTAGAAAGTTTTCAGTTAACACGGATTTTTCAGACGAGAACGTGGAACGGTTTTGCAGAAGTACATATAGTCGTTATCGCATTTGATCGTATATTTGTCTTTTACGACCCTCGTCCAATATTACAGGCGACTTCGCCGGGATGGTTAGATGTACTAAGCTGAAGATAAACTTAAAAATATGTCCGTAATATTTGGTTCGATCTTTACGTTTTTACATTATTCTACTCTTCTTCTTGTTCTTCGTTGGTAACCGTGCCGTGTACTGCTACCAAGGTCAGAGGCACGGGAGGAATTTTTATTAACGGGTAGATTTTGGATAGATGAAGTAATGTAAGCAGTCTAGATTCGGTGTAGGAGAATTTTGTAAAATATTTGAGAGAGTATTTGGAAGGTTTTTACGTTCGGAGCAGTATAGCGGGTAGTTAAGAAGCAAGTGAGGAATAGCTAAAGGGGAATATTGCGTGTGTTTGGGTTGATCTTTAATTAGTAAATAAGTATTTGTGGGTAAGCAAGAGCGACAAGCGGTTGACTTTATACATTTCATGTTGTATTGCTGCAAATTCGAGATTCTTTCGTTTGCTCTGCCGGATAATTTAGATCGTATGTTGTGACGGAAGTCCTTTATCGGAATTGGTATAGCTGGAATAGGCGATACTAGACGCGTTCCTTTTTCGGCTGCATCTACACAGTCGATAGAGTCCACGTCGTTATGGCCTGGAATCCAGAGGAGAATAATTTTTCCGGAAAATTCAGATATTCTACACTTTCCGACGTAATAAATGAAAACTTACGTTTGTATAACCCTGACCCTGTTTTTTTTTTGGATCCGTTTAATTTTCAAATTGTCTTCACAAATTTTAGAACGTTAATAAAGTAGAACAATCCGAAATTGTAAAACGGAAATAAAGAAAAACGAGAAAATTAGTAAATTGGTCGATCGGTACTCAAAAATAGCGCGATCGTATTTTTCCTTATTCGATTTTTCCGGTAAATAAATTCGCTGTTCACTTATATATATATATATATATATATATATATATATATATATATATATATATATTATATATAGTTGAAACGGAAGTGCTTTGAGCGAATTAAAAGAATTAAAGGATTTTCCGAGCTATCGTCCTCCTAATTTTCCAATTTCAAAATCTTCGGAATGCGAATAAATTCGCGATTTACTTAACGGATTTAGCGTTCGAACTAACCCAAATCCTTCTAATGAAGAAAATTTGTACACAAAAACATAGGTGACGTTTGTAGTTGTATCTTTCGTTCTTATCGTTCGACATAACAACTATAACACTTGGAAGACGACAAAGAGAGAGCGGACGAAGGGGCAGCGAACGATAAGGACGAGCTGAAAGTGTCCGGGTTGATAGAGAATGTACTGAGAGAGAAATATCGCGCGACTTTCACATTCTATCGTAAACCGTGCGTATAACCGGATTCCGGATGTCGAAAAAATTAAACGCGCCGGCGTGCTCGAAGATAATCCGACTGGAATAGCCGAACCGAACGTAATGATAAGGAAAATGTACGAAGAAAGAAACGCAAGAAGTAAAAACAAACCCGGTTTTTCCTTTTCTACTTGCGCCATCTCGAACTTGTACACATTTATCGACTCGCGCACTTCTATAGACGAAATGTGTATAACCAAGTCGACGAAAAGTTTGTCCCTTTCATTTGTGTTAAAACGTACCAATAGGGATTTAGAAATAACCGCGAGTATGGAAAAGGAAATTAAGAGAATATGTGACGCGAGACATATTCCAAACGCCCGGATGAAATGACAAAAAAAAAAAAAACGAAAAAAAAACGTGTGCTTCGGGGCGCAGGGAGGAAGCGAAACTTAAAGAAAAGGAAAGCACTGACCGCTATGCCGAACTTGCCGTGGCGACGACTGTAAATGTTTTCGTTTTCAAATCTACGCCGCACATACGAACTTTGGGCAGCGAAAATTTGAACGAAATAACGAATAGCGGCGCGCGCATGCGCAAGAGAAATTATACGAACATCAACAAATTATATACAGAGAGAGAGAGATATGCCAATCTATACACACACTTACACATGTCCGTCATAATTTCCATACCTGTTTGTACGTATGTATATGTAAACATAATATACATGATGAGTACAGTATGCGGGAAAGAATGGACGAGCCGGACTACACTGTGTGAATAGGCCTGTCTAAGTGTATTTTGTCTCGCTATTAACTTCCCATATACAATGCGCCAATAGAAGTTTCATTTCAAAAGTAGATAAATGCTAAAGAATGTAGTGACTATTGCGCAGTATTGGTTTAGTGAGTTCACGTATTTCTTAATCGAAATAATACATTCGAGAATATATAGGGCAAAATATATGAACAACTGAGCGACCGTCAATTCGGATTTAGGAAAAATCTACAGATCGCTCGTTTAATATCAACGTGTTAATCCAGAATATTTATACATCTGGTGGACTTTTAAAAGGTCATCGATCGGATGAAACGTAACAAAACGATATGGATATACTAGAAAATATATTAAAAGATGGACGTATTATGAAACAAAATCTTTAACGGTAGCAGTCGGCAAACGTCAGAAATTGGTCATCGTAATACGGAAGAGATAGTAATATGCGAAGGTTGTCCATCTTTAATTAACAGGGCGTTTCAGAAGGAAAGGGAAATATTTTAGGTGATAGTATGGACAAATTACAATAAAAAATGTCATACAACATAGGGAGTAAAAACTGAACGGTTACCGAGTTAAAACAATTTTAAGAATTTTTCGAACATTCCAGGCTTTTGATGAAAAAAAATTGCACTTGTCAAAATACTCAATTCGGAAGAATCAATTGATGCGGTTTTTTTTAATTCTGTAAGTTGCACATGTCATACACATTTTTCGAGTAATAATAGTTTGATTGGGAGTAAAAATAAAAAAATAAATTTATCACTGCCATTTAAATAGTTCTATTTCACGGATTATGATAATTCTGGGCGTGTACTATTTTCCGATGTATTAAACGGCTAATTCGCTTTTTAAAATAACATCAATCGATTGTTTCGAATTGAGTATTTTGTCAATTGGATTTTTTTTTTTTCATCAAAAGCCTGGAATTTTCGAAAAATTCTTAAAATTCTTATAACTCAATAACCGTTCATTTTTTACTCCCTATGTTGTATGACATTTTTTGTTGCAATTTGCCTATACTAGCACCTCTTCGAATATTCCCCTTTCCTCCTAAAGCACCCTGTAATATTTGAAGGAATACCGAGCAAATTTAGAGGATAATTGTAAACGGACGTAAAGTAATATTAGATACAATACTATCCTAAAAGCAAATAATTTAAAAGAATTACAACCGTTCTTAGACGTAGTTACAACCGTATGTGTGATGATTATGTTTCGGAAAAACAAATATACGGAAATTGGAAAGACAAACATGAAGTCATCTACGTGGCTAATGGTAAAGAAGTGGATAAAATTAAAAGTACCGATTTCTTCGTTCGCACCATAAATGATCAACGGAACGCGCAAAAAGAGATAAAAATAATTCGAATTGGTTTAGACATGAAAATAAGATTATTAAAATGACGTATTCTCGACATTATTGTACGGTTCTGAAAGTTGGGTAATTACAAAAGCGACGGAGGGAAATACCTTTGAAATGCGTTTTTACAATACATCGCATAAAGTGGACAGATAATCTAGAAATACCGCAACCTATGAAGAATAAATGCGAAGAAGTTAAGTCGTCTATAAAGTCAGAAACGTTTCTCGGGGATCATATTTCATCAGAAATTAACTGGAGGTCTACATGTCAAAAAAACTTAGTAGGGAAATCTCTCCGAGCCTCCAACATTTTGAAGACTTCTGTTAGGTGGGTGCTGATCTAAGTGTATCTCGTATCATTTATATTGCTCCCATTCGCTTCCGTTTATTACGATTGTATATCATTGGTGAACAACGAGTACGGGAGAGGCCCCAGTACGATCCCCTTCAGTACACCTATATCTGTATTTTGCGTAAAGATGATTGTTTATCATTTATCACAAGTCGAAAATATCGTTCATCGAAATAGGATTTGATAACGTTATAATATTGAGCAGGTAAAAATCTATGGATGCCAGATGCGACCGAACGCTTGCTGAATATCCAAAAATACTGTAGAACATATTTCTTTCTTATCGAAACTTTCTTCAACTTATTGAATTGCTGATTTGGAATTATTTTATCTTTGTCAATTATCTTTTGTATCCTATTTTATAAAATCAAATACTTTAGAGAGAATTGTAGGTAAAGAAATTGATCGATAGGAAGTCAATTGTTCGGGTGGTTTCCTAAGTTTCTGAATCGTAATTATATTTGCGAATTTTTCCATAGTACTGGAACATATTGTAATCTCATAATTGCATTTATATACATGTTAGTTTTACTATCTTTTAGAACTCGACTGCTAATTAAATCGTAACCAGGAGCCTTCTTGTTGCTTAATTTCTTGATTGTGGATTTAACTTCTGCAGGAGACTTGTTGGTCTTGATGATTGGTTTACGTACTCACGAACTACATTTTCAACTTTTGATCGGTTGTTATTTGGGTGAATAGTTTCTGCCGCCAAATGTATGGAAAATAGTTCAGCTTAAAGAAATGGTAAGCTTCCCTACACTATGTCACATTTAGTCGAGTCTATAGCCACTTTAAGATTTCTGCCTGTAGTAGTTATTAAGCGAGAGCCCCAAATTTTCTCCTATGATGAATCGGCTTCCCATTTCTTTTAAAAAGTATATTGCTGCTGGCTTATGGAGTACTTCGGGGAACAGTAAACCGCTGTCACATTTAAGATATTATTACTATTTTTACTCTGGTAGACTGCAAATGTTTTTTCTTTTTTTTGATAGTTTCCCATAACTTCATGCGGAATACGTTGTTTTATAATTACAGCCGTTCCAGCATGACCTTTTTTTGTCCGGATGTAAAATCCGATACGCGCTGTATTTTGAAATCTTGATGTAGCTTTTGTCTGTAAATCGAGCTTCAGAAATGAACTATATATCAGTGTCGTTTTCATTGAGATAAAATCCTAGTTCTAGTCTATGTTGTAGCAATCCGTTTGCAATCCAGAGTGCTATGTTGAGTTCATTAATGAAACATGTTTTTTTTTTTTATGAGAACAGACATGATTGTAGAGATTAGATTATTTATGCTTTTTTGCTGAATCATATCTTTGAATGGAGATTTTATTTCTACAAGAAAAGCATTTAAGCTTTTTTGGACATCTGAAGGAGATGTAGAGTTGTGAACGATCGAGAAGGTTGCTTCTGCGTATGATAATTTTTGTTGGTGTCGACCTGTGGTTTATTGACGGAGCAGTTTGTGTTTGATTTAAGAATTAAATAATGATGGTAACTTTCTACGTCGCGTGTTGGTTTCGAACTTCCGACCAACGAGTTGACAGTCGAGCATAGCAACTACATCGTATATGTAAACTTATCGGTATATAAATCAAAATTGATGTGAAGAAGGAAAAGTCGTGTCATTATAGCTTATTATTATTATTTCGTGTTAATTATTTTTTTATTTTACAAGAAACTTTTTTTTCCTCGGTCACGCTAGTGTAAAAATATATACCACCCGTCAACGGCGGAATTAAACTCGGCGAGGCTCTATAGAATTTTAGGTCTATTGTCAAAAAATTCTAAAAGAACGTAGACGGACGGATTAATTAACGAAGTTACTTCGCATCACGAGGTGGAGTTGTATCATCAATGCGATGTCACTATAGCAGAGTGAGTCTAAAAAGGTCGATGGGTGTGGATTCGAAGAAGGTAGAGTAGTAGCCTAAACTATTTCGGTCGTAGGAGATATACCTTTTTTTTTTCGATTAATTACGATTTTTGACACCTATTAAGTTTAAAACCCTATTCAAAGGTTGACGCCTTCTACGCTTCTTTCCTAGCCGTCCGCTCATTCGATAAAAGTTTTGAAAAACGTCATTACTAATATCGTATTTCCTTCTCCATCTTTATTATCTCATTCTATGTCTCTCTGGAGACTCGTTTCTCACGTCGCATTGACGTGAGATTGTTTCAAGATGAGGGAGTTGTTTTTAAACCGCGATTGATTTTTGATGGATAAATGTCGAAGATTAACTACTAACAAATACTAACGATAGAAAAGTTGAAGAATCAATTAGGAACGAATCGTTTAGATGCATGTCATCCGTTTAGAAAAAAAAAAAAAACATCAACTCGACAGACATTCGGATGGATCGATTTAATCGATTGAAAAAGGGAATTTCTAATAACCGAGAAGACCGCATAAAAATCATTTTTAAATTCAAAACGAGATTTTGAGTTATAATCTCTATCAAAAATAAATGGAGCTCGCGTATTACCAACAAATCTTGATTAAGACTATATAGCTCAATCCCTTGTAGTTCTCTTTCAATTATTTCACCTATGACTACGGACAAGGTAACTCCACGGTTTAAATCCGAGGAAAGCTTTCTCACTTTGATCATACCATTAAACACTACAGCAGGGCAATAGCGAGTTTGAAGATGGCAAAATTTGGTGAATACAAAAAATTTAGCGGTAAAAGCAAACCAGCGCAAAGTTTCAATGACAGTTGGCAGATATGAGGAACCTAGAACTAAATTCGTTCGGGGTGCGCTCGGACAAAGCAGAATTTAGTAAAGTGGTCCCAGGCCGAGGATGAACGATGCGAGTGCGGCGAGGTATAGACTCTGGTACATCTACTTGAATGCGGTTTCTTTAAAATGAAGAATGCCATCGACACGGACAGGGGTATCCTAAAACTGACTGAGTACTTGTCCGAGAGGATTTAATATTAATATAAGTTAATTTAATATAGTTTTAATTTAGTCTAACTTGCGTTATAATTGGCTCGGGCACGAATAATATACAATATAACCTATGACTTATACATACTGGCCGGAACAGTACAACAGATTGTCAGATATGCTATATTTCTTCATTATTCGGGGTTTCCAAATATATCAAAGTAAAGAATGTATAACCATAATAGATCTTTCCTCCGATCATGCGCCGGCCCTTGCTCTGTTTGTTGTGAAAGCTAAAATCGAGGATAACGAGCAACATATTTGTAATAAATTTACCAACTGAAACCGCTTTTGTAGTATAATTGAAAATAATATAGATTTAAGAATAAAACTAAAAGGCACACTCTATATAGAAATGGCAGTTCAAAATTTTACAAAACTTATTCAGGATGCTTGCAACTATTCTACTAAAAGCAAACCTAAATGTACGGAAAATGCCTACATGTTAATTAAAATAAGAACACTAATACTAGAGCAACTAGATGCTGGTGGCAACGTGTTCGTTATCTCTCTCTAAAAACAGGGTATAATTTTCTACAATAAAAATTAAAGTACGAAATCGATCAATATAAAATCAACGAAACCGATTATTATTTAGAATTTCTAAATAACAAGTCCTTATGGATTTCGGCTAAAAAGTTGTTAAGACAAAGTTAACAGCTATTTAATATAATACCGAATAATAGCTGAGTAAAAATCGGTCAACAAAAAAGCTGAAGCATTTGATGAATACCTCAGTACCGTTTTTACTCCGAACAAAAATCTCGCCAGTGGTGATTTGGTTATAGGCGATAACTTAAATAAACCACTTCAAACTTATAGGCTCGTAAAAGCATTTTCTCCAAAAGAAGTACAAAAAAACTTTAAAAAATGACCATTAAAAAAGGCTCCTGGATAAGATAGAATCGCAGCTGAAATCCTTATCTACCATGGGATTGCAGCTGCCCACTTGTGCTATATTTTTAATTCCATGCTACGTGAAAGGTACTTTCCAAGTAAATGGAAAAAACCAGTTATAATCACGGTGCATAGGTCAGAAGAGATATCGTACAATAATTTTCACATTTTGACCGATTCACTTTTTAATACAAAGGTATGTACACTGATTGGCACCAATCTTCTGGCCAATTTCCAGTCACCCATATAGTATTACATATCGAGTGTATTCTGGCAATTTCTTCCTTTCCAATTTGTTTATATACCTCTGAAGGTATTTCATCACTTTCTGTGGCTTTATTATTTTTCAGATACCTAATAGCTTCTTCAATTTCACTTATCAAGATTTCTGGTTCAGGTTCTTAAAGAGCAGTAGTCATTTCATACTGTATTCTGTCATCTGTATCAGTGGACTGAGTATTTTTATATAAAGTTTGACAGTATTCTCTTCAGATTTCGGCGACCTCTTTTAATTCGGTTAATATATTCCCGTTTCTATCTTCTGCTCTTCAGTTCTTGATCCTATAGTCTCTAGAGAGTAATTTCACTTTCTTATATAAATCATGCGGTTCATTATTATTTGCCTGACTCTGTATCTCTTCATAGATTTTCTTCATAAAAGCATTTTTCTCTTTTCTACAGCTTTTTTTTTTATTTCATTATTGTTTTCCACTCTATTTCTCCAGATGGTACACTGTATTTCATCGTTCTTCTCTTATCAATTAAATTCATCGCTTCTTCCGATAGCCATTGTTTCCGTTTTTCACTTCGTCTTCTCACTGTTGACTTATTTATCGCCATTACAATATTATGTTTCAGCCGCTTCCATTGTTCTTCCGCCGTGGTTGTCTTATATAATCTCGTTTTGAATCGCCCATTATTATTATTTTTCGGAGCATGTTATTGTTTCCAATTTCAATTCTTTGTTTGAAATGAGGTTTTATGGGAACCTTTAGTCTTGTTTCCATATCCATTACCAGCAAATTGCGGTCAGATTCACACTCTGCTCCTGGACGAAACACTACATTCATGCATGAGGATTTCCAACGATTTTGAACCAAGAAGTAATGGATCTGATTCCTATATTGATCACCAGGAGATTTCCATGTGCCAAGTCTACTCGCATGATGTTGAAACACAGTGTATGGATAAAATTAAAATAAACTCAAATACAATGGAAGAATTTTTAAAAAGGTTCAAATTGATCATCATTGTGTAAAATATATATGCTGACAATCGAAACTATAAATAATGCATAAATATGACTATACACAATGTAATAAATATGACTGTAAATAATGAATTAAATATGACTATAAATGAAGCAATAAATATGACTATAAATAAACCAATAAATATGACTATAAATAAATAAACAAATATGGTTATAAATAAATACATAAATATGACTACAAATAAATAAATAAATATGACCGTACATAAAGAAGTATATATGACTATGAATAAATTAAATATTACATTAAATAAAGAATAAATATGCCTATAAATAAAAAAATAAATATGACTATAAATAAAGAAGTAAATATGACTGTAAATAAAGAAATAAGTATGACTATAAAAAATAAATCAATTAAGTGATAAATATGACTGGAAACAAAGAAATAAATATATAAATATAATTCTCCCCCATAACTGCGAACTGTGAATCCATTAACAGCGTGCTAAAGATAAACTTCACAGACAAAGCTAACATTGAGAAATTAACTTGAATGAAATAAGATAATTTATTAAACAATCCGAATTTATTATTAGGCATGTAAAGTATATATACTGATAATCGTTGATGCGACTATAACTACATAAATAAATAATTAATTAAATAAATAAATAAGTAAATATACGTATGCAAGAAAAAAAGAATTAAACATTTCGGTTAAATCGTTTCATTGTTTTCGCTCTAATTCGTTTGTTTCTCTTCCATCATTGTCGCCTCGATATTTTTTTATTATATATATAAAATAAATAAATAGAAAAACCGAAAGAAAATTGTCTTTAGTTACAGACATTACAATCATACTCTCCGTTCGTTCTTAAATTCTTTTTATAATTCCGGGAGTGTTCTAACAAAATGTCGGGTAAATATTTATCCCTCTTCGGTCTTCTAAATTTGCCCTTTTATAACCCGGATCAACGAGCGCGTATAAGTACAAAAATATACAGTTCATTTAACCGAACAAAAGTTGTTTCTTCGGGTTTTCTCCCTATCGACGCCTTGCCATCGCGTTTGCTTTTCTCGAGAAAATTGTTATTTTAATCTCGAACATTCTCTATCGTCCTTATTTCTTCTCGGTATCGAATCCGATGGAAACATCGTCGCACGATTGAAGAATAAAAATCTAAAAAAAAAAAAATTTGAAAAATAAAAATAGCCGGAGGTTAATAAAGTAAATTCTTCGTAATTTTATTTTCCCGACGTATAACATTCCAACGTATTACGAGAGCAACTGTCGACGAGCGACCGAGTAAAAACGTCGATGGAATAAATTTTCGTTCCGTCGAAATTGGAACATTTTCCTAATTTAATTTCTTCGAATAAGTACAAAGCGTCATCGTAAAAGCTTCGATTCTACTTTGATTCCTGTCTTACCGTCAAAATCGAAAAGCTCGTCTTTTTCTTGTAACAGAGCGATGATTTCAATTGACTCGTTCTCGCTCGATTTATTCTATTCCATCGATCACAGAAGAATAAAGGCGTACTACGAGCATACTTTAGACTTACGTCGTCAACCGACTAAGATAGACGTCAATATATATATATATATATTGTAACGTATTTTAAGGAGGAAGAGAAACAGACAACGAGCTTGATAAATAATCGAGCAGAGTAAATCGGTATTTTTCGGAAAAATAAATTTCGTCTATCTAGTGTCGATGGCTCGATGTTAGGAAATTTTCGGAAATAAATTTCCTAGAAAGTTTAAAACGAATTAGAAACGCCTATAGTGAATTAGCGTTATAACGGATAAACCTGAGATCGAGATCGTGAAGACGAAAATTTCTACCAATAACTTCGCTTATTATACAGTTTTATCGGAAGAATTAAATAAATGAAAAAAAAAAATTCGATAAATGAATATAACGAAGATCGGTAGCTAAATAAAAAGATAAATGTAAAAATAGATTTTAGATGTAATATAGTTATATCAGGAGTCGATAGATATAGATTCTGTCAACAACGACACGGAGGAATTCGATGCCAATATAGAGGACGTCGAGGATCGTAAGTTTGATATCGTCCAACGATAATTTAATTACAAGAAGTAGAAAATCATTCGGAAAATTCACATATGGATATACATTCTTTGCATTCCCTAAAGAGTAAATAAATTTTACAGGCTGTTAATTTTGAGGTTACAATTCCGAAAATGCGTTTCCACCGCCATAAAACGATCTACCTTTTCTACGCGAAGCTATTTCCACTCAGCGCTGTGGTATAATATATATATATATATATATGCGTATGAATTATATGTATATGCGTGTTTGTGTCGGAGTACATAACCGCGAGAATTGAGCGTAAAATTTGCAAGTTAGAAAAAAAAAAAGAAGGTCGAGTACGTACGTACAATAATACTAGGACAGCGTGACAACATTGATTAAGAAAATTTTGATAACCATAATAATGATGATGATAGTAGTAATAATAATAATAATAATAATAATAATAAAGAGAAAATGAGTTATGAACGTTGGAAGATGATATGGTAGAACAACAGCAGCATCCGTTGGAGAAATGGTCCATGAAATAACGTTTTAAACCTGACAGTCTATACCGGCGTTATGTTCCAACAACAACTACTACTACTATACTGCGAATTTCCGTCATTATAATTTTCTATTTAAACTCCACACACACACACGCACACATTCATTTGACTGTATGTTCATATAAAGTTTATATATCAAGTCCAGGTCGTCGACTGCTTGTCTTTGTTCTTTCCATTCTGACCGGTACAATCTCCAGGGTCTGCTCTATCTTAGTAGTTATCGGACGAATTTACTAAGCGCGCGACAAAATTTTGTTACGGACCATTCCACCCTGTCCGTTCGTAAGTTTATTGTAGGAGGCGATTTATGCTGCTCGCTAGCGACGTAAACTATTCACCTTTCGTTAACGAAATTCCGGTGGCAAGTCGCTCTTACATATTTCGCATTCGCTACCCTGATTTCAGAAGGAATCTTCCTCCAGAGGATTTCCATTCACTCGCTCGACCGGACCGTGTCGTTACGAAAACGACAAGTAGGGCAAAGACGAAGAAATTCTTCCGAATTTATAGTTTCATTCAGTTTGCTATATATATATATATGTATATATAATATTCTTCGTCTTCCCCCAGTTATTTGATTTAAAAGGTGAGAATTTCCTACGGTATAATCTTTTTCCTCGGTAATTTCCACGCTGTCTTTTCTAATTTCGTTTTCAACTGGCCATCCGGGCAAGCCTTAAAATTTCGTATATATATATATATATATATATCCGTTTTCTTTGGAATTATGCAATAAAAGTTTCCTCCGTAAACGCATAAATAAACATTCGCTCGCATCGTATGAACATCTTTTCTCCGTCGCATTTTCTAATAAAACGAGGAAACGATAAACGTCTCAATTAACAAATTAGCCGTACAAAATTTATACCTAAAAAAGTAATATAAATTGCAAAAAATATAAAAACTTTTCTGTTTAATATAAAAATTGATTAAACTTATAATTTATACTTTTTAAAATTAATTCTTCGTTAAAACTTGATAATTAAATTTAATAAATTATTTTCGTTTCTTTCTTTTATTATTTCCATTTTTTCTAGTACTTTTTTTCCGTTTTTTAAACGTTATTTCATATTTTCGAGTTAATGTTCGCTACGAGATGATTTTATTCTCACCTGGATATTTTTCGGGAATTGTACATCTGGATTAGTAAAAAATATTTTCAGAAAGAAAATGCCCGATTTTTTCGGCTATTTTGAAAAAAAAAAAAAACCGAATTAGTCGGTTATTTAAAAGAATATTTATTAACCGAATGTTACCTCGAAGAAAGGGGTTTTCAAGTATAATAGTTCGTACTGCAGCATTCGTTCTATCAACTTAGGAGTTCCGCAAGGTAGCGTGCTTGGACCTGTGTTGTATCAGATAGACACTTTCGACTTTCCGCTCAACGAATACGCAACGATGGAAATTCGATATTATCCATTGATGTTGACGTGTCAACGGCATTGAAAAACTTACAGGACCACTTTTATACGACGTGGAAAAATGGTATAAATCTTCGAGAATCATCATAAACGAATCGAAGTGTACGCAAGTTTTATATTTACTTCGAAGAGAGTGAACACAGTTATCAGGTAGTAAAGTTAAATAAAAAAACATTCCTACCTGGAATAGCGTTAAATACGTTACACCCAGATGAAAGACTAACTTGGAGTAAGAATGTAGAAGATAACACGAAAACAGATTAATATTAAATTTAGAAAAAAATGTATCGGTTACTCGGAAAAAAATTCAATCCTAGAGGAATACTACTTTAGAATAAAACAATGCTGAAGCCTATATGGTCCTACGGAATTTCACTCTGGGGAATAGCGAGATCTCATGTAGCGATCATCCAAAGAGCTACGATCGATAATCGGTGCACCATGGTACGTGCGCAATGACGAAATACATAAATGTTTCGCAAGTACCGACGGTTAGAAATAGAAGCAGTCAATTACTACAAAATCAATCAGTTGGCGCGCAAGCTTATCAAAGATGGTGTACCCGATTCAGACGATTAAAACGGTTCCATATATAATTAACCGACCAAATATCGTATGAACAACGAGAAATGACGACCATTGGGAAGGGCTCCATTAATTTATATCTAAATTAATTTCATTAACACTGCCGCTTATTTTTTCAACTATACAGATTGTCTGCAGAAAAAAAAAAAACGAATAAAAGAAAATAAAACCGGATTAGTCGTTAGTCATAAGTCGGTTAATATGTACAATATCCAAATTATTGCAACTGTGTTTCTAAGATGAGTACGAATCTATATAAGAAGAATTACTACTCATTTAAATATACATACTCATATACACTTGTATAATCTGAGATATTCGGGTGACAATTAAATTTTTATAAGAATCGATCGCTTTTGGAAGTTTGCGATAAGAACTGCTCCTAAATTTTCGTGGGATATTAATTTTTATACTAATGAATAAAAATTATAAATTACGATAATGTTAATAATAATAATAATAATACAACGACCAATAAAGAATAATATATATGTATACAATATCGGAAGAGCCTTTTTAGTGTTATTGTCTTTACTGCAACTATTTTTTCCTCGTTCTTATTTTTATGTGATCCGGTAGGATGTACTATAGTGTTAAGTAATCTGTCCGTTAACATCGTTAAAGGATTAACCGGTTTTTAAAAGAGGCAATCGTCTCGTAAGTGTTAGTTACCCGACCAAACTTCCAGACAGGTGCAACGGGGGCAGGTGCTCCGGCTTGCTCCGAAATCCATTAGCGATAGTCTGTTATTATTTTAAAAGCTTCGGACGAACGTTAGGTTACGAAGAAGTATATTCTCTCGTTCGACCGACTACGTTATTCCGACGAATATTTAAAATTACAAACGTAAATATTTGTAGTATGGCGCATTTTTCTAATAGTATGCTGTTGATAATGCGGTAAATGAAGTATAAAAGCTTCAGACATACTGAATTTCAAATTTTAAATCGAAGATTTTATTCTTTAAATTTCATTTAGAACTATCGCATAGTATCGTATCGATAAATTAAGGTAAACGTTACACACATTACCTTTCGATAATGTCACGAACTCATCGATTATTACGTCTAGCGGTTTCTGTCTAATCAACGTTCTGAATCGATTGCCGTTAAGTTTGGACGATCGTGAAGCTGGTTTTCAAGTTTCTTTTCCCGATTGTTCTACGATCACTTCCGAAATGTATTTTATTAAGAATATAGAATATCGAGAAGCTTTATTTTTCATAATGAGACACGCGTAACAAGGGGTTCTTAAAGTATACATCAAGCCTTAAGAGTTAACTTTCTGGAAAATTAACGAAACAAATGTTAGGCTATACAGGAAAAAACCTACGAGAAAATAAATGAAATATGGCAAAAAAAAAATATATATATATAAGGTATACATCTATTATCTGCATAATCCAAGTGATAATTATATGCTTAAACATGTACACGTAACTGATGATCGAAGACAAACTGGATAAACTTTTCACTCGTCTTATTTCTATTTCCAGTGTCAAAGTTTCCAACGGTACTGTAATATATGTGCATTGTATTGAAATCGCCGATAATTTTAGAGATTCCACTGCTCGGAAGCTAGTGCTCCATTCAATTCGTCATAGAGAAGGATTCTAGTTCATCCTCAGCCGTCTCTGTCGTCTGTCGTTGGCGCATATTTATCGGCTTCGATTTTAGTCTCATTATACGACAATTAAAGACTTCGTAGCTTTTAACTAAATGACTATATTACTTTTGACTATCACGAACGTCTTGCCTACTTTTACTTGCACGGTTGACGCTCTGTAACTACCACTCTCAAAATGTCCTGATAGGTTTCACATATACCGCGGGTTCATCGTTTATTATTTTCAATCAATTTCTAACAAGCCACGTACATTCAACGTTCCTATTTTATTAATTTCATAACGACTTTAATTATTTATTTTATTTATTCGTATGTTTCCGGGTACAAATAAAAGCCATTTGCTACTTAATTAATTCTACAGATTAATAATATTTAGTTTCTCGATCCACTCTTTTGCTTGATCAGTTAGCTCCGCCACCTCTCTTCAAGCGTTATTTAATGTTCGCGTTTGAAATTCCATTAGTATATGATTGACTGTTTGGTCTTTATATCCGCAGTCGCATGTTGCGTTGTTCTCGATCCCCCCAACTGTGCAACATTGTTCCACATGTTCCGTGTTCGGTCCTAATGCGATTTAGTCTAGTCCACAAATTTTTTGGTAGATCAAATCCGGGTGGTTCGAGGCTTTGGTTTTTGATGAGTTTTTGTATGTCCAAGCCTGAATTTCGTCGAAATTTTTCAGAAATCAGTTGAGCCGCGAAATTTTTGCGCCGGTATCCTTCATTCGAGTCGCTCTGCTACGTTTTGTGTCTAGATGTATCGTAAGGGCTTCGTCGTTGTTATATTTCATCTATTCTTTTACTGCAGCCTTCTTTCTTCGGATATCCGGCGGCGATATATTTGTAACCGGTGTTGACTTTATACCAGTTACAATTCTCATCACTGAGTTGAGCTCGACGTTAATTTTCTTAAAGTGGGCGCTGTTGAGCCACGCTGGAACTGCTCTCCATGATGTTCCCGCGAGTTTATACTCATATCTCATGGAGACAAGCAGAAATCCCAGTCGCCTACACTTCCTTGGTAATCATTTTCTTCAATATGTTGCATTTCACATGTTTCCGGTGGTTTCTCGTTTTCTGCTGGAAAATTTTCTGTTAACTCCCTTAGCCGAAACAGTTTTAAGATATCGGATACGCGTCTTCTAGACTGGTATTCATCAATTTGATTTTGGGGCACATCCGTCACCAGTGAGTAGATGATATATTGTATAAACATGTATAGATAATGAAAAATGGATAAACAACCGAGATTTTTTTTCGGATCCCTAATTAAAACCATTTTTTTTTTTATCCGTCGTCCGGTAAATCCCGTCCGTTTGTTACTAACAGTTGAAAATTACACATCGTTTGTGTGTCAATCATACGCACACATACACACAAGCAGAGTTAGTTGCAATATATGACCTATGCGGAAATGCAAATTCGATAAATGTTGATTAGTAAACGAAAATTAAATCAATATGCGTAAATTGTAATCCTCCGGTTTTACGCATCGTTGGCAGACGTCAACTACACTTCTGAAAATTTCAGTTTGCCAATTCAGAGGTCGACTACCAGAGGCCGTTTTCCCATTATATTCACATAACACACACATAAATATATATATATATATATATATAAAACTTACTTCAATGCTAGCCGAACGTCGTAATTTAAATAAGGCTACCCTATATATCGAGTATTTCCTTCTAGTTATCGCCTATGTCCTATAGAAGGAAATGTAATTTAGTATTGGAAAATTGGTATAGATTTTTATCGGATAGCTGGCGGATTATCCGATGTCGACTTCATCTCGAACGAACGTATCCGAAATGTTGAATGACAAATTTGACGGTTTCGAATAAAAAAAAACAACGAACCGGCTTTAATCGAATTAGCCTTCGTTATTCGACGCTCGTTATAGACGGGAAACGGTCAGTTCTTAACGTCGAGACTCGTTTCGCCATATTTCGGCGCCATTGAAATCTTTTCACTTACTTCGATATATTCGTATGTTACACCAGATTAGGGTATTAGGGTATACTAGGGGTATAAGGGTATTAGGGTGCGGCTGAGTTTACGTTTCACTATTGACGCGCGTTATAAGACTTATCGACGGACACGAATTCTCATGAATTATTTAAAATAAACATAAAATCGAAACTTTCCCTTTTTTCGTATATTTTCCGACACGACTTAATAAAACCGAAAAAAAAAATAAAATAAAATAAAAATAAAAGAATATAGACACCGTCGCGCGCCAGCCGTCCGATTGCTGAACTAATTTATTCGAATAATACGTTCGACGCTCATTTGCATAATCTGCCGACGCGAAGCTTATTTGAATATTTCTTTCGGAATATTAATAATTTTCTTTCATTAATTTCGACTTTTTATCTTCTGCCCGTTTCCCTGCTCGTTGGATGACTCGCCATCGGGTTTTTCATTTTATACTCGCGAAATTAAACCGAATCAATTTTTAAAACGGAAATAAACGAAATATTATTTAGCTTGTCGTTATACATATTTTAGACGGCCTCATTCTCTCGTTCGGTCGCTTATTTATTACATATTTTACAACGGCAGGCTATTCATTGATTAAAAAAAACCTTCTCCCCACGTAACCACAATTTGAGACTCTACACTTTTTTTCTTTTTCTAAAGATCTAAATAGCTATCCATTTTACGAGTTGCATAGGTCTCGACTGTGCAAATTAATCATTTACCGTTGTTTAAGATTCAAAACCGAGCTGGTAATCGATGAAAATTGCTATTCAGACAAACCGTTAGTTAGGGCACTATACCTCAAAAGTGAATCGAAGGTTGCAACTGTCACGTATTGGATGACATCGTTTCGGGTTCAAGTTTACGGAGCTGCGTCGTTTAGAGCAAAACTTCATCTCCATTTCCAAGCGCATAGCGAGTAGTAATCTTCAGACAGCACTCGCCAGAGTTGAAAATTTGTTGTTAACAAATTGAACATAAAAATCAATGAGAACAAATTTGTAAATATACAGTTTGCTGGCAGAAAAGCTGCATCTCTTCCTGTTAGAATTAACAACGCAACCGATCAAAATAAGACTGAAATATTTGGGCTTAGATTTGGGTGGCTGACTAACATATTGTATTCAAATGAAGAGGAAAGAACTAGATGCACGTATTAAAAAATTATATATATATATTTTTTTTTTTAATACAGCTCCTGAAAAGGATAGCCGCTTTATTTCTTACAATCTTGGACCTAAACTAAATAAGCACTACTAATTAATAGCATAGCGTGCGAAGAAAAATAGACCAATGACTAAACTCTGCTAATTATATTAATTGACTAATTGATGAGGTTTGATGTATTTGGGACTTCCGAGATCCAAACGAGTGCCGATGTCACCGAATTCAGATGGTAAGAATGCCGTTTCTGATGCCGTCGAGCATAATTATATATTATTTCGTTAACCTCTTTGATCTGTGATCTGTACGGAGTGCGTCATTTCGTTGAAACTAACGAGCATTAGTGATCAGCTAAAGATATTTATTTCCAGATGTTTGGATTACCGATTCGACGCTTTAGCACATCCCCATATTTGTATTTCGTAAGTTCATATTGGACGTGTAACAGTTTTATATATTTGTTCTCTAGCTTCATTTTAGAACGACTTCAAATTGAGCCAGTACATTTGACGTATTTTACTTCGTATTTGATATATGTATTCTCTATGTCAATTTTGAATCCATATGCATAGCTAAGTATTTCGCAGAATTTTCAACCGGAACTTGCTAGTTATTAATGTGGATAACATAACGTGGGTTCCGCTTGCGTAAAGGAAAAGTGACATGAACATATTTCTGTTCATTTAACTGAATTTCTCAATCTTTCATCCATCCGGCTATACCAGACCACGCTTGCAGATTGTACGGCGTCCGCTGTATACAATAAGTACAAGATCGGTCCTAAGACACTACCTTGGGGAACTCCGGCGTTTATAGGACGAAGAGTTGATATAGCCTCTTTATATAATATGCAAAATCCACGATCGGATAAATACGATTGTAGAATATTACATAGGTTTAAACTTCGACTTAATTTAACGATAAGCCCTTGGTGCCACGCACGATCAAATGCTTGTGCCATATTAAGAAATACAGCAGAACAGCATTTTTTCCTTCAAACGCTTTCTCTACTATGTTTGTTACACGATGTACTTGATCGATCGTTGAATGTATTATGCGAAAGCCAAACTGATGATGAGGTAGATTTGCGAAGGGTTTGATACGTTTTAGGAGTAGTTTCTCGTATAAATTTGATATACATCAGTGAAATTAAGACTTCTTCCGCTGGTTTGTTCGGATTTTTAATCGTAATAATTTTAGCTACTTTAAAACACTTTGGCGCATGTTGCAGCCTTATACAAGTATAAAATATATATGCGAGGAAATATGAAATTCTTTTTTGACGATTAAAAACCTCAGTGAAATGTCATCAATTCCTGGCGACTTTTTAGGATTGATGTTATTATCAATCTCTCCTGCTACCTCAAGCGGAGTGACAAAATTTGTTTAGGCAATTCTACCCAATACAACTTTTGATCTCGATCAGTTGGAATGTGTGCCAAAGATGCCTTTTCTTCATCACGACGAAGCCAGTTGCCAAATTCATTCTTTAAAGGTGGTATTCTAGTAACGGACCATTTGAAGTATCGCGTTGCCTTCCATTAATCTTTTTCTGTAGAAGGGCTTAAATTAGACATGTAATCAAAAAATCTCTGCTGCTTTGTTTCATATATTAATTTATTTGACTTATTACTAATTCGGTTAAATATTGTTTTACCTTCATTTCTTCTAGTATTATGTCAAACACGTCGTGTTGCACGTTTTTTTTTTTTTTGACTAATTTCCCGATAATAACAATTTTCTTTTGTTACAACATTATTATTCAAAGTTGAAGTTGCAACTTGTGCAGCTTCACAAACAGTTTGAATGAAGTTTTGACTGCACATCTTCAGTTCTTGTATCGTTTTTATCTTATTTTTAAGTTTATTCGTTGGTCTGATTTCTGAACGTGTCTCAATTTGTAAATTTATTTGAAATTTCGCATTTATTTGCGTATAGATGTAAATCATTATAACTTATAATTTCTGTATAATTTCTTAATATAAACAAGTCCAAAACATCCGGTGTTTTATTTGGATCGTTTGATCGATAAATAGGCTCTCCAGTTGACATGCATCTGCCCAATTGCATACATTACATGCTTCTAATAGCTCTTTTCGTTGAATACATTAGAACCCCGAGCAGTATGCTTAGAATTGAAATATAACGATTTCCTAACTGATTAAATAATGCGATACTGTCTTCTCTCGTTATTTTTAAGACTTTCTAACGATAACTGTAAGGAAATTCGACGCTTTCTCTTCAGCCCCCGATAACTTTTCTCCTAATCTAGATGGCGGAAAACTGTTCAAACGAAAAAAACGTCCCCGAATTGTCGCTACAAATCTAGCCACCAATCAACACCTCTACGCAACCCCTTATGCCTTTTAGCTGGTAGTAAAGGGGTGAAAAAAACCTAAAGTGTTTTGACCCTTTGCGAAAATTTGAGGCTTTTATGTTCATTTCTACATTATTATTATAAATAGTGACAACAGTTACTTGCATATTATTCTTGCATACTTCTGTATTTGGATAATGTTTTATATCGTTTCTTATTATCATTGCAGTTCTGGTTAATGCGCCGGAATAGCGTGCTGTCTATTGACAACAGACGTATTATCTATACTGCGATTTTAAGGCCTGTCTGGACGTACGAGGTGCATATGTGGGGTTGTGCAAAGCCGACAAATGTAAGAACTATACAGACTGCCTAGCATAAAATTCTTCAGTTCGTAACAAATGCGCCTTGGTATGTAGCAAACCAGATTATTAACCACGATCTAAAACGTTCCTCATGAATTTGACGTCATTAAACAATATGCACAGGGCCATGCTGTGAGACTGGAAAATCATCCAAGTACCCTTGCATCAGGGCTGTTGGACACGGCCGAGGATATAAGACGGTTAAATCTAAAAAAAAGGACCCAATCTAAGGTCCTGGTTACCGGGTGTGCATCAGTGGGTACTATACCCTTCTAGGTATGTTCTAAATACTGCCAGATGATCATGTTGGTCAGCTTGTGGTAAAATAAAAATAATAAAAAATCCTATAAACGAAGCGTAGGGAACACCCGCCGATTCATCAGGTAAGATAAGAAATCTGTCCAGCCCTCTACCGGGACACCGATAATTTGACGATACCCTCCAGCCATATGTTTGTTCAATAAGTGACTGATCGTACTCGCCTACACAAACGAAGTGCTTCCCTAACAGAGATCCTTATGTACCACGCGAATGGAGCCCTAATGAGAAAAAATTATACGACGCGATCGAGTACATTAGACAAGACAGTTCAGTCATATTTATTCTGTAACAGATTACTTATTATTGAAGCGCATACTAAACTGCTGACTTTATACGCTCTCAGATTTCGAAACATTAATGCATCCCGTTCATCGAGAGCAATATCATTTTACTGGCTGTTGGTTTTTGTTTATTTATAAATTTTATATTGGACAACTATTTTTAATTATTTTTATTTTTACTGATTATTAATTTTTGTTAAATTATAAATTTTAAATGTGACAACTGCTTTTAAATTATTAGTTTTTATTATTATTACTTTATTTTACTGGTTATTGCTATGCAAAAAATAGGTTTATCAGTCGTTTCGATGAGTTTAAACGATGCATCTTGTAAAAATGGCCTTTATTGAAAACGATTTTGTATGCCTATCCCTCATCGAAGCTTATTCTTCGGGAAATCGGTGCTATAAAATCTTTACTCGATGAAAACATTCCAATTGCTCTTATATGGCTGCGAATAATGGACAATTCTAAAGAAGAGTCGATACAATGAAAATGACTGTTACGTGTTGTCCACGGTCGGCCATGAGGACCGATGAATCAATATTGCAGGAGGCGGGCTAATCTTAATTAATAGAAGTGTTGATCAGAACTGGACGGGCCACACGGTCCGGGCAAACGGGCTGGAGGAACTGCTCATCGAACGCGAAACGAAATGGTGGTCGCGTGTCTTTAAGATGGTCAGACGGGATTCGAAAATTTGCCGGGAAGAGTTTCTCGGTGATTGTATGCGATAAGATAGAAATGGATGGCGCAAACTACTGAATTTTGATAGCATTTCGATGTCACGATGTCCCTACTAGGGACGTACATTTCAAAGAGAGACATACATATATACTTAATCAATTTTTTAAATGTAGACACATATATTACATATATATGTACGTGTGCATGTGAGTGTGGGCATATATCAATTTTTATCGATACGCATATATATGCATATATACGTATCGATTACAAACTAGAATGTTCTCTGGCAAAAGTTTACACAATCTGGGATTATATCTATCGCTTTGTTATCTTTCTGAACGGTCGACTGACTCTAAGTATCTGTCAAACTACTACCTCGAAGCCCCGGATAAGAGTTTTAAAGGAATGTTTTCGTCGTTCTAACCGGCGTAATTCTTCCTTTTAATTCCCCGAACGTCCGATTTTTATTTTCATTTTTCGTTAAACTTGACGGAATAGAAAATCTTTTGGAAGTTTTTAACTTTAGTTAGATAAGACGCTACTAGCCACGATAACTGGAAGTAAACGACAAAGCGATACGATATATCCGTCGGTCATACACAATTTTGAAGAAATCTTCCGAGTGACACATATCCCTTTTTTTGCCGCTTTTCCCATTTTTTAAAAGGGCCACTAGGGATCTGGAACTCGTCGTACAAACATACATACATACATACATATATATATACTCACTACATTGCACCGCTGTATGTTGTATGTAATAATAAATGTGTACACCTCGCATAAAACGAACTATAAATTTATGTTATCGTTCTTTAAAATTCATCACAGCCGTTGTTATAGTCATTCTCATCTTTATCATCATCATCAGCATCAATATCAACATCCTGACGTTTATAAAAAGACACGGCGTGTAGGAATTTTTCGAATTATTTCCAATTTGAATTTTTATTTTTATATTTATATATAATAATATATATATATATATATATATTTATATAAAATAAAAGTGCGGTTTTGTGTGTGTGTGTTTATCGCATGTATTTACGAGAAAGAGAATTTTGCAAGCTCTCTAAATTTCAAACGAATCTTCTTTTATTTTGTGGCGTCATCTGAGAATTACCGTGTTCGCCTTTTCGAAAAAGTAACATTTTGTCATTTTCAAATTGTATACCTTTTCTTCGCTTTTAGTTTTTTATTTTATTTTAAAAAAAAAAAAAATACTTGAAAAGATTTCGACGCGAAATCACGACGCAATTTAGTAGACTTTCAACGCTCGCGATAAATTTATACTGGAACGTATAAAAATGAAGAAAGTATAGAACTCGAGGAAGATATTTCCATTATAAGAATACAATGCATCATACGAATATATAACACTTATATATATATATATATATATATATATATATATATATATATATATATATATATATATATATATATATATATATATATATGTATGTATGTATATATAAAATTCATACGCGGATGTCGGTAGGTAAGAATTTGAAATTATGCTTTAAACTTATAATTCGGTTTGGATTTCTGTTAGGAACGGCGCATTTGTAGGGAATCATTGTACGTTGTAAAATAATAACTATTTCATTTTGTGTCATTTTTTTAATTGTCAATTTGTAGTTATTTCAATGGAAAATGATTAATTTTAATTTATAATTTTTTTCGACGTCATATCGGTTCCTAGTATGGTCGCTTATGATACGATAAAAAGTATTTCGCTATTTTTAAGACGGTACAATTAGAATTGGTTTAGTCACGCTGTCGATGGAGTTATTAGAATCGTTAGACGACGTCTATGCGGTCAAGCGGTCAGCCGCGGGATACATAATAGGATTTCTCAAACTTTAAACTTCGTAGAGCAGCTTTCCAACAGTATACTGCGCATTTGATCGTAGCGTAAAAATTATTTAATATTACATCAACATACTCCTGGAACCACGCATCCACTAACTTCTTCCGCATTTTTATAGTTTACAGTAGTGTCAATTGTGTATATGTATTTTACGGTTAACCCGTTGTAATTAATTGACAGCATTATCCAGTGTTCTACGAGTGGCTATATTTACCTTGTTAAAAGAAAATCTACTAATGAACGCTAGCGTTTAATTTTTTTTTATTTTTTTTATTTTTTTTTTATTTTTATTTTTTTTATTGGGCTTCCATATCAGTTTACCCATTAAACTATATTATATAGACAATAAAAAATAAAAAAGAATTATCCTAATTTTAACTATATGGGTATGTTACAATTAACAATAAACCTATATAAACATATGTATATGTGCATGTTACGTGTGGAAAGTAAGAAAGGAATATTGACAGGAAAAGGAACATTTAGAGATATGAGGTGATTATAGAAGGAGTCACGAGTGGAGCGGTAATATGAGCACTCCAGGAAAGTGTGATTTGCGTCTGCGATACAGTGGATATCTGAAGGATGTGAACAGAACGGAGAAGCAACAAGATGCATTTGAAAAAGTGTAGCCGGTAGACGATTCTTTCCAAAACGTAGTCGACATAAGGTGACAATAAAACCACGAAGCAGACTCGCTTGTATTTCGATATTATAGAACCATGGTAGACAAGGAAGATCAGGTTGAAGCAGTTTATATTTTGTAACATTATAAGGATTATTCCAAGTAGCTTTCTTAATTCGTAACTAAGTTTCCTTAACTAGAATCTTCGCGATCTTCGTTACACCACGGTCCATATAAACAATCAGCAAGTTCCCTGCGAAATACTTAGGAATGCATCTGGACACAAAATTAACTCGGAGAACCCATATCGATCATAAAGCTGTCCAAATAAGAGAAAAAATACGCCAAATGTACTGGCTCGTTGGACGGCACTCTAAAATGAAGCAATTGTTAATATCTAACACCATCGTAAGCCCTATATGGGGATGTACTAAAGCATCGAATCGTAAAATAATCCAGACAGCTCAGAAGAAGTTTCTTCGACTAATGCTCGCTGGTTCTAACGAAATGATGCACTCCAAACGAAGTAATACAGGATTATGCTGACCAACATCACAGAAGATTTCATCATCATCCAAATCCGGAGGCCTTGGCACTTTTGCCCTCAGATCGTCACTTAAGAAGGCTTAAACGTTCCAAACCTACTGACTTGGTCGTTACTAAGTACTATACGTAACAGAACTTAACCATTGGGTTAATAAACCTCTGCACATGTTGAATAATCATGATTGCTGCTTATTTAAACTAAAGTTTAAGATTACAGAAAGGAAGTAGCTGCCCCTTTCTTGGAGCTACATTTAAAAAAAACCCTAGGATCTGCTACTTTGCTTATGGCCAATGTTAGATGTTATTTTCCGAAAGTTATACTCGTTTTTTTTAAAATTTAGAATAGAAATCGCGAGTTTGTATTATATTGATCGTTTATCTTTCCGATTATATCCCGTAATAAACGATATAAAATTACTCAGGTTTTTGTTCCGTATGAATATATGTACGAATTGAAACTACTAAGCAGCCACGTCTCATTAGGTGGAATGTACGTAATCGTGCATCTATCTTGTACATAGTAATATTTCTAGTCCATATATATTATAAGTATCGTGTATCTATCTTGTACATAGTAATATTTCTAGTCCATATATATTATAAGTATCGTGCATCTATCTTGTACATAGTAATATTTCTAGTCCATATATATTATCGTAAATTTATCGTCTATAATTTTCTTATAATTAGCTGAGATTTTTTTTCATTTTTGAATTCGAAGAATGTGGAATGTAGTGATTTTTTAAAGAAATAAATAATAAAAAAGAAATTAATATCACTAAAATTCTTCTTTATGAAAAAACAAAGCTGTTCGGCTGATAGACCGTTATCGAGTAAATATTTAAAAATAAAAAATCTAAAAAGAAAAAAAATATGAATTTAAAATGACAGTTCACAAAAAAAAACGAGCAAAATGAAGAACAGTATTAATAAAACTGACAATGAATGTGGTAAACAACAAATCAAATATCGGTAATATAACAATTTTTACATAGCAATAGCCGATAATGTAAAAATAATCAGGTCGTGTCCGATATAAAATTTATAATTATACAAAAATTAATGGTCAGAAAAATAATAATATCATTATCGAATGAATATTTAAAATAAAAAATCTAAAAAGAAACAAAATATGAATTTCAAATGACAGTTCACAAAAAACCGAGCAAAATGAGGAACAGTATTAATAAAACTGACAATGAATGTGGTAAACAAAAAAATCAAATATCAGTAATATTTTTATTTTATTTAATTTTTTTTATCGCCAATTTGTACCCTAGTAAGGCTAACAAATGTTTGAAAAGAGACTCGTGTATACACCAATTGGTGTGTTCTACCTTATTTGTTTACACTACCTTGAATCTTGATCCTCTTGAGACGTCTTGTCATTGGTTTTTTTCGGAATATAAAAATTCTTACATAGCAATAGCCGATAATGTAAAAATAATCAGAAAACAGTCGTGTCCGATATAAAATTTATAAATGATACAAAAATTAATAGTCAGAAAATTAATAAAAATATCATTAATTTAAAAATAAAAAAATTGAAAAAGAACAAAATATGAATTTAAAATAACAGTTCACAAAAAACTGAGCGAAATGAGGATTAATAAAAACTGACAATAAATATGGTAAACAAATCAACTATAAGTAATATAAAAATTTTTATACAGCAATTATAAAGGTTTTGACCTAGAACAGAAATGCTGGGTGCGTTTAAACCGCGTCAGAACAGGCTATGGGCGCAATATGCTCGCGAAGTGGCGTTTTAAAGCCATCCTGCGACTGTCAATTAGGAGATCAGACAATGGATCACATCCTCAACGTATGCCCACGTAGATTCCTTACGGGCGGTTGGAAGGATATTCGAGCAGTATCAGATGCGGCAATAATATGGCTACGAAACCGGGACGTGGACATCTAAGCTACCAGAAGACATACGATATCATCATCATCCGATATAAAATTTATAATTATAGAAAAATTAATAGTCACAAAAAAAAATAAAAATATTGTTTTATTATTTCTTCATTTTGCTGTTTTTTTTTTATGAATTGTAATTTTCAATTAATATATAATAATATAACTAATTTTTTTTTTTAATATATGTTTATATTATCGGGAATGTTATTGCTTTTGTCGCATATAAAAGCAACGTCCATATTCTCGTGAATAAATTTTAGCCAGTAGTATATCTCTAGCTAACCTAGAATGATTTTCGTTCTATTGTAATACCGTTATCATTTTACTATTTTAAATTCACCGTAGGTTGGCTTATCGGACGTTCCTAATAATATTATTCATCCGTCTCAGTTGTAACATTTATAAATAAACTCACCCAGTAGTATTTTCACGAATTGAGCACCAACAAAAAGAAAGAAATAAAAATAAACAGAAAAAGAAATAAAAAATGTTTCGTACTCGGTTAATAAAATTAATACGAATTAAAACAGATTTGTCGTAATATAGCTTGTAAAACAATTTGTCGAAATTATCAGATATTATACGGGTAAATGTTAAAATTTAATTTTTAAAATATAATTATGTGAACAAAATTTGTGACGTTGAAACAAATAATTTCTTTACTAATAACGTAATTAAAGGTTTCCCGAATAGGTTAAAATTAAGGCGTCAGTTTTTTATTTTTAAAAACGGATACGCGTTTACCACTTATATATATATATATATATATATATATATATATATATATATATATATATATATATATATGTATATATATATATATATATATATATATATATATATATATATATATATATATATATATATATATATATATATATATATTCCATCCACTTCGATCTTGTGTTTTCCGAAGCCACTGCGTTCCCGCTGTGTTGACAATATCGTCCGTCCATCTTCTGTTTGGTCTTCCTTGGCTTCGTTTTCCTCCATATGGTCTCCATACCACCAGCTCTTTTGTCCATCTCCATCACATTGTCTACCGATATGTCCAGCCCATGCCCATTTATTCTTCGCTATTCTTTCACCGATATCTTCGAACATTGTTTCCCTTCTGATTTTTTCTGATTTTATTTTATCTTGGAGTCTAATTCCTAGCAGTGTACGTTCCATTTTTCTTTCAGTCTTCCTCATTCTATCAATTACTTGTTTTGTTAATGGCCATGTTTCTGTGCCATATATCATTACAGGCATTACACACTGGTTAAATATTTTTGCCCTGTTTTCTTTACTAATTTTACTTTTGAGCATCTTCTTTATTTTGTGATATGCGACCCATCCATGTGTTATTTTTCTGAGTAGATCTGGGCCTGTTTGTTCTTTCTTTGTTATGAACACTTTTCCTAAATATACAAATTCATCTACCTTTTCGACCTCGCCTTTTTCTAATTTTATTTTATACATTGGTTGTGGTCGATTTTGATCGTATTTCATATACTTAGTTTTTTGTGTATTTATTTTTAACCCAACGGTTTTTACAGCTCTTTCCAGTTCTTGCAACATGTCTTGTAATTCATCTATATCTTGAGCTATTACCACTATATCGTCCGCAAAACGTAAATGGTGAAGGCATTTTCCGTTGATGTTTATACCTTTTGAACTCCAGTTCAATGATTTTAGAGCATATTCTAATACTGCCGTAAATAATTTGGGAGAGATAGTATCTCCTTGTCTTACGCCTTTTAATATTGGGAAAGTCGGCGTTGTTTCGTACATGCTCACACTGGCTGTTGCAGAGCTATATATATTAGCTAAAAGATCAATGTATATTTTCTCTATACCATTAGTTTCAAGTGCTTCGATTATCGACTGTCTATACACCGAATCAAAAGCTTTTTCGAAGTCTACAAATCCCAAATATACAGGAAGGTTGTATTCTTTGCACTTTTGAATTAGAAGCGTGAGTGTCTGTATATGATCTAATGTATTATATTTCTTTCGAAAACCGGCTTGTTCCACTGACTGTTGCTCATCTAGTCTTCTTTCCAGCCTGTTTGTTAATATCCTTGTAAATAATTTGTAAACTGTTGATAGCAGACTAATTGGTCTGTAATTTTTTAAATCTTTCTTATCTCCCTTTTTATGCAGTAAGATTATGGTCGCATTATTCCACGAATTTGGTACTTTTTGTTCTTGAATACAGCGGTTAAACATATATGTTAGTTCTTTTACAACAGTCCTGCCTCCGTATTTCAACATTTCGGGAGTTATTGCATCTTGTCCTGATGCTTTCCCATATTTCATTTGTTTTATTGCAAATACAGTTTCACTTTCTAATATTTCCGGAATGTCATTTATATGAACAGGCTGTTTTGTGTTAAAATCGTGACCTATGTATGTATTCCTGTCATCGGCATACAGTGATTTGTAAAATTTATATATAGTTCGGATTATTTCATCTTTATCCCATATCTCTTCTCGTGATTCATTATATATCGACACGATTTCTTTTCTACCTTGCGATAATGTACGCCTCAATATTTTCGGTCCTTTATTTGCTTCTACAAACTCTTGTATTTTTTGATCTTGATATGTTCTTAAATCCTCTTTTATACATTTTCTTATTAGTTTGTTTATTTCAACATGCTCCACAGATTGTCTTCCTGTCTTTTGTATTATTTCCTTTCGGCGTTCTAAAAGATTTACTGTTTTATCCGCTAATTTTCGTTTCCATTTGCTTTCTTTACGAACACATTTATTTGCTGCAGTTTTCATTACATGTTTTAATCCTGCCTCTATTTCATTTAACGTTATATTTATTTTATTTACTGTCTGTTCATGAATTAGCGTTGTTATCGTATCTGCATAGATATTTGAACATTGTTTTAGACTGTCAGCTGATGGCTTATTTCTATACTTGGCAAAATGATGGTATCTTTCGAGTTTTTTATTTAATTTAATTTCACATCTTACCATCCGGTGATCAGTATCAATGTGTACTTTATTTAAAACTTCACAATTTTTTACCATATTTATGTCGGACGTTAACATATAATCAATTTCAGCTTTAACGATTCCGTTTGGTCCCATCCAAGTCCATCTCCGTTCTAATCTTTTCTTAAAAAACGTATTTACAACGTATAATTTGTTTTCTTGTGCAAACGCGGCTAAAGCATTTCCTCGTTCGTTTCTGCCTCCGTATCCCTGAGGTCCTATGTATTTGTTAGTATGTTGTGCAATTCCTAGTCTCGCGTTAAAGTCGCCCATCACTATTGTGCTTGTTGTTTTTTCTTCTAATAATATATTTTCAATATTTTCGTATAGTTCGTCAACTTCATCTTGACTATATGAAATAGTAGGTGCATAAACCTGTATAATTTTTAATGTTGTAGACTTATTTATGCTAATTATTAAATAGGCTAGTCGCTCCGATATTCCTTTGTATTTGACAATGTTTTCTTTAATATCTTTATGCACTAAAAAACCTACTCCATGTTGTTTTTGCTGCGTTCCTTTCCAGTAGATTATGTGACCACAATCCTTTAGTACCAATTTTTCTTCATCTATACGTCTCACTTCACTTAATCCAATGATATTCCACTTGATTTTCTCAACTTCGTAAAGTAAAATGTTGTAGGCTCTCTTCTGTCGCCAAGGTTCGTACATTGTATGTTGCTATCGATAATGTTTTAGTGTGGATGGAAATTATTAAGGGAGGCCTACATCAACACAATGATGTAATACAGGCAAAGAAGAAGAAGAAGAAGATATATATATATATATATATATGTTGAAAAATCTTAACACTATGTCAGTGTTACGATCCTAAATTACACCCATTGGCAAAAGAAATTGATCATTCGATTATAACATCTAATAACCATGTAGTTCTCGCATGTATCCCGAAGCATGTTGACATACAAGGAAATGGCCAAGCGGACAGTGCAGCCAGATGCTTCAACCATTCCCGCTCCTGACTACATCAATGAAATACCTCCAGACTTATATAAAATCCTGCGTACGTAAGTCATGGAATCTCACAATAGTCTGCACTTCCACTTACCGATAAACTTCGAAACATCGATCGGTTCGAGGTTCAACATTCCTGCCGACTCTAACTCGACAAGCGGAAGAGATGATGTTGTACTTACTCGTCTGCACCTAGGTCACGATAATATCTCCACACAGTTATATCCTAAAAAATCTTCCTCCTCCTCTATGTTCAGCCTGTAATGTCTTCATTACACCGCATTCTCCTTGAATATTTCGAACGTTCTATCCTCGACAAACCGCTCAGCCTCTAGACGCACGATGCTTCCAATAATTTATTAAATTGTCTTAAATCTTTCAAAACAGGGTAAAATGCCTTGAAAGCGCCCTGGACGAGGATGTGCTATGCGATGGTCAGATCGGGTGAAGGTCCACACTGATCTTAATGTGTCGGATGCATTCCATCTAGCATTAGATCGAAGTAGATGGAAAAGAATCGTCAAAGTCGTATAATATTATCACGACCGTATGAAGGAAATTTGATTGAAATGTTTTTTTTTGAATTCTAAGAGCTATAATAGTAATTTAACCGTAGAATATTATCAATAAGTATTTAAGAGCCATTTATTCATTTCTTTGATTATGAGGCGACTTTGTCGCATAATGACAAATTGAATCGAAGAAATGCAGAATAGTTGGGAAGGGTCAGATAACTTGCGATAAATTATATATATATTTATATATATATATATATATTAAGCGGGATTGGGAAAATCTTCGCAAGACGCTGAAAAAATTATACCTGTGGCGATTTAGTATAATTGTGTTGTAATTTTTCAAATGTACTATTTGAAAATGATAGCCACATAGGACACGCGTAGATTAATCCGGGCCGAATAATAATGACGTGTATATAATAATTTGTTATTAACGGCACATAAATAGATTGTCGAAATTACTTTATGTGTTTTTTCAATTATTTAATTGATATTATTATTAACGGATAAACGAGAATCCAGGATGGCACCTAAATATCCAACTTGGTTTCGCCAGTGAGCACCTTTACCATCGAGATGTTAATTTCTACTCTAAGTAATTGTCGCCGCCTTGTGAAGAGTATTCAGTGTTATCAGTGTTTATTTTTAACTCACGTCTATAAAATTTAGAAATAGAGCTAGCGGCTTTTTGTAATTACTTACGGTATTTGGCCAGTAAGAATTACAATATGACGCTATATCGTCGGCGTGTAATGCACCTACAACGTGTGGTAACTTAGGTATATCATTTATTAAAAATTGATACGCGCCTAATACACTACCCTGCGTCACGCCTGAACGATAAGTTTTAACAGACGACTTATATATATATATATATATATGTATATATATATAAAAGATGAATAATAATATCATTTTATCGCTTAAATAAGATTTAAATAACACTTTATTTAATATTAGAGAAATTTCAATTTAAAGAGTGTAAAAATGATGCCATTATGCCGAAAGCTTTTTCAATGTCGATTAGTAATCCCTGTATATACGTATTAAGAGTCGTCGGTTATGTAATCAGCCAGTCTAGCTATTTGGTGTGCAAAATCCAAAACTGTTCGTCTATAAGAATTCCGCTATTTTTAGAGTGCGAATTGCAATCGATTAGTTTACTAAGAGTGCTTAGCGGACTGATCGGACGATTATGATTGATGTTAGTATACTCGACGATTCTCTGGCATTACGGAACATTTATGCGATATCTGTTTCGTAATAATTGTAAGTTGTGAAAAATTAGTATTTGAAACAAAATCCCAAAAGCTGGGCCACTACAGTACGCGATTACGCGAGGAAAAGTATTTAATACGGAATTAATTTTTTTATCAACATTAAGAAAAATGGTTTTTCGTTAAATAACGGATTTGCGGTACGTATAATTTTGTTAGCTTTTAACGTGATTATCATGTTCAGAAAAATTTAGTCTCTATTATACAAAAATTACTCCGAGATGACGAAAATGTTTCGACCGACTATAACTTCGTTGGAATTAGCTCTAACTTCAGCTGGTAATTTGGACGCTTGCCGCTGAGAAATATAACTTCAGTTTTAGTACAGTTCAAATCAATTTTCCATTTTTGTAATGAACGTAAAGACTTATTCGTGTTTGTAACTTTTTTTTAGTAATTGCTTTAGGTATGTAAGAAGTGCAAAGGAGTGCTGTAAATCAGCGTAAAGAGCACTCTGTATATACTTATATATATATATATATATATATATATATATATATATATATATATATATATAGTGTACAATGCTCTATGAACAGTCTAATAAAGAGGATTAGAAACGTCGAACAACACGTCCAAGCGAACTATAGTAATAGACTGTTAGATGTCGTTTAAAAATAGCAATGGAAGGTTCAAGGAAGATGCAAGATTAAATATTTCTGTATCAATCGTCTCCCAGTTGTTCGCTAACTTTCTGGCAAATTCGCGAGTTTCCGACGACGGTATTCATCGTTTTAACCTTTCGAACTTTAAGTTCTGCATCACCGACACCGTAACAACCTGCATGCCCCATAAGTGCGTCCGCGTTCCGTTTGTATATATTTAAGATAGTTCGTAATCTTTTCCCTCCTCCGTAATATGTGGGTACGTGTATGTCTGTACCTATATAAAAATATATATGTGTGTGTGTATTTGGTAGATATTACGTGATACACTTTGTTACTTCTTGACTAGTTTATCACGTGATTCTAAATCTATTTCCTCCCTACTCCCTCTTATATATTTCGTTTCTTCGATAAAGTTTCGTTACGATAAATTTTCTCGCTATCTATACAAAAGGCTGTTTCTGTAATTAGCTAACTGGGGAGCGAACAAGAGAAACTAAACTATAGCCGTAGGCTGCCATTTGTGTAAGACGTTTTAATTTCGTTTAAACCGAGAACCGGCACGACACGTTGTCCCATATATACATATATATATATATATATATATATATATATATATATATATATGTATGTATTATACGGGATGTTATTACCACTAGTGCCCGTATAACGTTTGACTTTTACAGCTTTTATTGCTTGCAATTTGTTGCCAACCTTCAATTTCTCACTTCTCAATTCAACCACACGGCAAATTTCATCTACGTACACTATAGACAATTTTCGTTACTTATTGTTTCCCATACGATCCAGTCATACGATGTATTTCGTAGGTGGATAATTTCTCTTCGCCTGTTTTTGACGCAGATCAGGTATGTCTTTCGAGTGGAACTCGTCCATCGTACGGCCATATCACTCTGCTGGCATATATATATATATATATATATATATAAAAATAGTAATGATTAATTCGACTAATCTACAACTTATAAATTGGTCTTTATCTCTTAAACCCTTATTTCGTACCACCCGGAGTCGAAACGATATCATACCGTTTGAGTAAGTTCGCGTCAGGTGTAAACGATATATCGTTTAAAATTACACAACGTTCGATCGAACAGTTCGTTGGTACGTGCTTTGAATTTGTTCTGTTTCTGGGGTTTCCATTAACTTATTACTAAAAATTTCTTAGACGGAACCTCGACGAAATAAAAATGAAATAAATATGTTCGCAGAAATTTAATAGAAAACGCGGCCTAAGTAATTTTCTTACGTTTTATTAATATACACATCCGTATAAGCTTTTATTCTTTTAAATACGCTTGTATGTATACTTATAACATTGTCAGTAGACTAAAGTTTGCTCGATAATTACGAAATTCACTCTACTTTAACATCAACCGTCCTATGTGAAAATCGGATTAACGCTGTGTCCTGTGATTTTTTACACGTGCGAGTATATGGCTAATAAATGAAAAAAAATTAATATCAACGGCGCATTTTTACGTCCATACACACACACACATATATATATATATATATATATATATATATATATATATATATTAACATTTCACTCGAGAAAATATAGACGTATAAAAATGTTAAAAATACATTATATAGTTGAACAAAAAATGAAAAATATCGTTGAAATACATATAAGAAAATAAAATTTTATACGATTATTACATCATCATATTGTGCTCAATCTTAAGATTGGTTTGTCATTAATTTCCATCTCTGTCGATTCTATTCGTTTAAGTTCTTCATACGATGACGCGGTCACATCTTCGATGTGAAATGTTATCTGTTCACGGCCTTCCAATATGCATCCTTTCTATTATATTAGCCCTTCGTGTCGCAGTGCCTATCATTTGGGTTCTTCTTTTTACTATTATTTTTAACAAAGTCGGTTTTTCATTAATCCTTCTCAAAACATCCTCGTTGGTTACCTTATCTGTCCATTTTATTTTTAATAATCTTCTGTAACACCAGAGTTCTAACGCCATCAGTCTTCGCTTCTCGTCTTTCGTCATTATCCAAGTTTCGCAGTCATATAGGGCAATGCTGATAGCAGTCTTTTCCGAACGGCTTATTAAAAAATTACAAAAAAAAATAATCCATATTTTCTTCGGTTAATGTTTATTTCTTTGATGGTTTTTATTTATTTATTTATATATTTTTTTGGTTAGCCAGATTTAACGACATGAATTTAATCGATTAAAAAATTTAGGTATTACGTTCGTATTCGCAAAGTAAATTATCGACGATAAAACCTCGTTAATATCGCTGTCGCACAGTTTCGTCTGAGCACTACTCGCGAAAATACGTACGTGATTTTGCATAGTCAGCTGAATAGGCGCGTAGTGAAAATTTTCGAAAGTGGAAACTTATAATTTGAATTTGAAAACTTCCTGTCGTGATCTCGATAAGCTTTTATCTATCCACTGCGGGATGAATGATTTTCTCGAACATTTCTGCGTTTTCCTTAACCAGTTTTTGCTAGCTACCTTCTCTTTATCATCGTATCGCGGTGTTATAGACTTTTCTTGCTTCCATTTATTCTTTTAACCGTTGGCTAAGACCGGTTTTTGCTATGTGACTAGTCCATATACATTTTAATCTGGCCATCTGCTCCATCTCATCTTCTGACCGTGTTTGTTTTCGTGTCCACATGTTGTTTTTTTTTCATTCTCGATAGCGTTATATTAACTATTATTGTTTTGTCCGCCGTTGAGATCTTACTTTTTTTATATTCTTGTATACGGCCATGTAAAGCGTATGTAAGCACTAGCCAGTACTCATCGGTTGCACATTTTCAGATGATCGATATTTGTTTATTGAGGAATTGTTTAGTCCTCCAAGAGCAAACCATTAGGGCGGCAAGATTCTCCTCCGTACTTCTGCCTTCGTCATCATTTTTTTGTTCAGTATTAGTCATTGTTTTTGTTTTATATATGTTTATCCCTAGTTTTATTCTGTTCGAGTATTCGTTGAAGTTTTTTATCATCCGCTGCAAATTCTCATCACTTGTGCTTGATTTGTTTATTCGTCGAAATTCGTTCGTTCTATTAATAACTCTATAGAAATCACTTAAATTATTACAAATAATTTTTAAACAAAATAACAATTTCAGTTTTTATCATAGATATTTCGGTTATCACCGTTAAACATCGCAAACTATTCCTAAATTAATCGTTTGCAGAAAATGTAACCCATAGAAAAACAACAAAACTGCGATAAGCGAAATTTTGGAGTAAATTAATATCACCACTAAAACGAAAAAGTCACTCGCGTTTAATTATCCTACCGAAGAACGGGGGGGATTAATTTTTCCCTATCTACAAGAAAATAAACAAGTGATGATGACATGAAAAATTTTTTTTGACAAATTCAGTGATGCAAAATTTCCAACCGCTATAGCTATCGACGATATCACATACTTTTGACGCATAACCATCCAATCAGGCCACCCACCAACACCAGATAGACACATCCTCAATCCTCGGTTAATTTACAAATAAAGAACTGGAATATTTTCAGGCATGACAACACTGCACGGAATTAGAGCTAATGGAGAGTAGCCTTAATTCATTTTTAAATTCCTTTCAATCAAGTAAACATAAATACCACATTACAGATAATCGCAGTTACCGTCTGCTTGCTCTATTATCACTATTTGTAACTACTCTACGCCCAAACACTCTTGATAGCAATAACCGAATTCAGTATTCGCACAACTCGAATACCCATTATTACGCTCGGCGACTTTAACGCTCACTCTTCACTCTGGGTAGGATCATTTACCAACAAATACCGACCATATCATCGATGACATCATACTATTCAACAGTTTTGCGACTTCCAGCAAGCCACATTCATTTCAATTTGTCATAGAATACATTCTCTACCATAGACCTTGCACTACCTTCGCTATACCTTATTCACAGTTCTTCAGTGTTTGACGACTTGTGTTCTACCATTTATAACCAATCATAGCACCAAACACCAACAGCCAAGTAATACAACACGTTTTATTTTTTACAAAGCAGACTGGAAATCTCCAATTTTATGTGAAATTTGTATTGCTGATTGTAGATTGTTTACACACAATCGTTACCAGATTGTTTTATAAATACTATTATTCATTCTGTTTTGTTTTAATTCTTAAAAATCGTATATGTAATTAGTATTTTTACATTTTATATTTCTTATATATTATGTAAATTTATATTTTCAAATTTTATTCGAATGTTTACCCGATAATGGTATAATGGTATAAAGGTTTTTAATTTTAAATAAAACGTTTGGTGATTTTTAATTCCTTTATTGTCGTTTAAATACATTATCTCTCTACAATTAATATACTTGACACCGTAAGGTTTCTTTCTACTAGTAAACTGTTTTTAAAACGAGAAACTTTTCTTTGAAAAAAATCTGACGAAGGTATAATTTTATATTTACTCCGTACAGACATTTTTAATAGTCGATTGTAACTTAGACCTTTCTACATAACTAGACAGCTTGCGTACTACAATACATATGTACATAGAATTAAAAGCAACGAAAATAGACGATATCAATATTTCGTTTAATTTTAAGTACATCATAAAGGCTCGTCCGTTCGAGTTTTTGATCACCTAATTTATTGCAGTTATTTTTCCATATTTTCCTCTAGTACGAAAATGTTTTTCTTTCGATAGCACTCGGAAGAAGTAGACTTTAAATGAATTTCCATAATAGGAAAACTGTGATTAACTTAGGCCCGTCATTTTAGACATTGGACAACAACGAGAATTGTCCGTGTTTGTTATTATCGTTATGCACCGCTAGTTCGTTTAGCTCGGTTTAAATTGACAACTTTCGTTCGACCGACTCCTTTCGGGATATTTACCATGTATATGTTGAATAGTCATCGGCATAGCCTAGTAGTACAGACTTCTATACACCGAGTTTGAATACGAATTACCATCGTTAAAAATATAAATAATCCGAATATTATCGCGTGGAAGCCAATGGAAAACCACCAAGCAATAACAAAGTGCGCGCGCTAGTAAAATAATATAGTACGCTATAAAAAAAAAAAACTCGGGGAGCTGCATTGTGTCGTGACCAATCAATTCTTCCGGATGTGAGTGCGTATCCGCGCTAACGACATATCGCGATTTTCTTGTACGCTACTCACGCTGTATAATAAAATATGTACAGGCAAGTAGTCGCCTACCTCTCCAATATGGAGACGGAACTTAATGATGATGAATGCATGTATAATATTACGATATTAATTAATAAATTAAAAACAAAAATTATCTAATCATCTGACCGAAAATACAATTCTACAGCACATTGTTATTATCATTTTTTATTACTGTAAAACAATTTGTAGCGTCTTGTTTCACTGTTTTCAGGTAATTATTTGTAAATTCGATATTTAATAATCGCAAGCAATAATTGATACACTTTGTATATTTTCCAATGTCATTCAGTTGAAAACATTCGACTGCGTACAATATTTACTTTTAATCGATTCGGTGAGTTTTTTTTTCCGGCTCTTAAATATATATATATGTATATATATATGTATATATATATATATATATATATATATATATATATATATATATATATATATATACTTTTAACGTAGATGCATTTATTTACCTACGACGATAAATCCGTGGCATCTCTGAGGTGGCATACAGTTTATTCGGGAAATGATCAGACGTACGCTTGTCGCTAATGAATATGTTTATTACGGTTCTTTTAATCCCCGCCATCTAATCTCCGATTAATTTCGTTCAGTAATCAACTTTGGAATACTCGTCACAGTGAATCGAATCCTAAACTTCTCGTTACTTTCTTATTATATATCAGCTAACCTCGTATAATTCGATCTCACATTCATATTAAAAAATAAACTTTCACAAACCTATTCATTTAATCTATCTATCTATCTATATATATATATATATATATATATATATATATATATATATATATATAATAAAAAATCAATTGAAAATTAGTTAAATCACTAATATTTATTTTCTTAAAGAAAACACAAAGCTTTCCGGCATTTACGCCATTATCAAGTGAAACATTTTAAAACATCAAAATTTTAAAAATATAAATTATATATAATTACTTAAAAATATGCGATGGTGATTGTGAAAATATGCTCCAAAAATGCTGTCTGCTTCTGTTCTGTCTATTTTTTGATTTGTTGAAATTTAATATCAATATATTTGTTTATTAATTTTGTTTTATTCCACATTATAAAAAATTAAAATATATATAATACATAATATATATATATATATTATACATATATACTGTAAATAAAATAAATCACTATAAACTTATATATTTGAGCGAAGCTTTTCGACAATTACATCATCGTCAAGCGTACGCAATGAACGTTACAGGTAAACCAACTTTCATATTTATATAACAACGACCTATACATTTGAGTGTAGTCTATGTGACGTACCGACTAATCAGAGGTAAATTTACTATAAGCTTTCTTTTTCAAAATTGATGGTATTATTTAGTTAATATTTTTATGTTTTTATAATTGATAATTTTTTTAATAATAATTTTTTTTTTTATAATTTTCATATCGTGCGTTATATTTTTTACGTTATGTTTTTCTTCTCTGCGGTGTTGGTTATAAAGTGATTTGTCGTTATACGAAGTTAAATGGTCTCTCTGAATCTATTATTTAATTTATTTGTCGGTCCAGTTTTATTATATTTTTCTACAGTTTATTCTGTATACTGAAGATTTTGGTAATGTTTCTTTTTTAAAATAAATTATGTACATACGCCGTTTTTAACTATCGGGCCTATTCTATTTTATTGTTACAAACTAATTTAAATAACGAACTCGATATTGGACTTTTTAAAGGTTTTTTAAGAATTTGTAATGGAAAATTTATCAACTATATTCGGGATTGTATTTATTTGCTACGGCTATTTGCTCAATAATATTTCTTTATTAAATAAATAAATAAATTGAATCTTTTTTATGGAATAATTAAAATACTAGGCATAATTTATAAATATATACCGGAACTCTACCACGATAGCTTATTGATTGATTGATTGATTAATTAATTAATTAATTAATTAAGGTAAGTAACGAACAAAAAATTTACAACTATCGCAATGCTGGTGAAAAAAGGCATAATTTATAAATATATACCGGAACTCTACCACGATAGCTTATTGATTGATTGATTGATTAATTAATTAATTAATTAATTAAGGTAAGTAACGAACAAAAAATTTACAACTATCGCAATGCTGGTGAAAAAAGAATTTGTAATGGAAAATTTATCAACTATATTCGGGATTGTATTTATTTGCTACGGCTATTTGCTCAATAATATTTCTTTATTAAATAAATAAATAAATTGAATCTTTTTTATGGAATAATTAAAATACTAGGCATAATTTATAAATATATACCGGAACTCTACCACGATAGCTTATTGATTGATTGATTGATTAATTAATTAATTAATTAATTAAGGTAAGTAACGAACAAAAAATTTACAACTATCGCAATGCTGGTGAAAAAAGTAAACCAAAAATTGCAAAGCAATATTAGATAACGTTGAAACTAACGATTAAATATGAAAAAATAATGTAACATCGTATTAATAATTAGAGCGATGTAAAGCTAGTTCAGCTGTTTAACCACATATGGACAACTCGATCTTTCCCGAGGCAATGGAGAGAATCAATTACCAATACAAAAAACGAAAAAAAAAACAAATAAAAAAATTAGATAACTTCAGACCAATATCATTAACTTCCGTCCTATGTAAAATTTTCGAAAAAAATATCTGAGAAAAACAGAAAACTGCTATTACCGAAATAATGTGGCTTCATCGCGATCAACAGCAGACCAACATCTACACCTACAACCGTTCATTCGAAACAACTTTAGAAACACACCCTTAGAGTCGAAAAATTTACGCGATATATAAAGAATCTATTCCTTAACACGAGGTAATTTCGGAAGAAGTCTCTTCTTACAAGGAGTTTAACAATACTTCCATGTTTTGTATTTTGTATGCTTACATTAGCTGCCCGAAATCGTAGTTACCTAAAATTTTTCGACGATTTCGTCCTGTACGTGATAATTAGTGGAAACTTTACACGATACGTTAATAATCCTTAATACGAGGTAATTTCAGAATATTACGCACATCGTCTATTCTAACAATCATTTATCGGCGGTACAACGATCTTAATCAAAAATACTAACGTTAATTACACCCTGGTATATACGAAATGAAAAAATACCGAATGCGCACGAAATAGTTCGGGATTGCAGTAGAGATTACTTGCACAGCTTAGAGGGTCACATCTTCTAACCAAGCTGGCGGTAGATTTATGAAATCATATGGGCCTCGCAGATTGAACTATCGCACACCTCTAGATCTTTCCCACATGTTTAAATGATTCGGAATGTCACTGTTGAATGACATCTCCTATTCTGTCATAACTCACATATCAGTTGCTTATTGGCTACATCAGCCAAATTGCAATTTATATATGTATATATATATATATTAAAAAAACCATCTATTCTAGCATAACGGTGAGCATAATTTTCTTTATCGAGTCTATTGTTACTGAACATTACTCCGACTCTATTACAATAACTTCTGAGACTCGCTAAATGAATCGTTAGGTACACACGTATTCGCTTTTCCGTCTATATATCGAAATATCTAATCGTTTAGGTTGATTTTTAAATTTTTTTTTCTACTTATTTCTACTGGAAAAATTGAACGTTTAGATTCGGCGAAAGTAAATTTTCCTAACAATCCGGAGGAACTAGACGAAAATTAACGCGATGTGCCGGACTTGCGCCGCTAACTCTTCCAACCGCCGAAACATACGGCGATTCTTTTACCGCTATTAACAAAAATTACGACGCAGTCGCGGAAACGTTACTCTCGCAAAGTGTACAGAGAAAGTAGACTTAAAAATGGTTAAAGCGGCCCTCGTAAAAATATAGGTGGAAAAGTTTTATGGAACATATTTCCATCGGCATTAATATCACGCGCATAAGGAGAGCTTAAGAGGAAGACGGTCGAAATTTACGATTTTACTTTTGGGGTGGTGATGGTGCGAGCGTCGAAAAATTATCTAAATAAACGAGAAATTGCTTGGCGGCTTTTAAAAAGCTTCACCACCGGGCTCCATTATGGATAAGCATTTTTCCACAGGTTCCTACTTTTCCTTACTTTTTAAAATATATATATATATATATGGTATCGTGCGAGAGATTTTAGAAACGAATAAGTAACTGCGAGCAGAACGAATGGCATTAGCTCACATACGTACGTACGTGTGAGAGATGAAGAAAGATGGTTTGAAAGATTAAAGAAAAGATATACGTCGTGTTGTTGTGCTTTTGTAAGCTTCGTTCGGCTCATTAGGCAGACTATAAATAACGCGGTGGTCCTATAGTAAGAAGCAGATTAGCTATAACGTCTGAAAACGTCCTCTTCTATTTTCGTTCGGGACTCATCCTGCCCTCTTCTTGGTCCTTTGATTACGGTCCTGCGACTATTTTACGCGTTACGAGTTTTCGTCTTTTAAACTACGGATGAACTGTACATATTTTCCGACATTCGCCGGAGCTTAACGAATTTCCATCTTCAGGTGACGTTAAATTATATGGTACCGCGTTCTGCGTTCGTAATACTTTAACCACAGTCCGTTGTATCCGATTTAAGAGTTACGAATTAACCGATGAAAGATATCGTTTATTTATTTAATTATTTATATATATATATATATAGAGAGAGAGAGAGAGTTCATAAACATCGAAAAGCAGATAATTTAATATAAATATACAAACGCAACTACGAAAAAGTTAATATTAAATTATTAAAGTAATATAAAAAATATTCTTATACAACCGCATTACGTGTAGTAAATAAATGAACGAAATACTTCATTGGAAAAAGTTATACAACGGTTATGTTGCTAACGCGAAGTTAATTGTTCGATACTACACCCTTATCACAAGGACAAAATTATTTTATAACTGAAAGTTAATTACGATATATATATGTGTATATGGGTTGAAGAAGTTATATATTTTGGACAACTAATAAAACAGACAAGGAAATAAATAGAATAATAGCAATCGGATGGAAAAGTATTGGGCTTTGAAGGAAATTTTTAATAAGCAAATGAGTCCATCATTAAAAGCAGAAGTATTTAATACATGTATCATACCGGCGATTACTTATGGATCATAAAAACATGGTCATATAATATAAAGCAAATAAAAAATTTACAAATCGTGCAGCGAGCGATGGAAAGGAAAATGTTAGTGGTTACAAAATTGGATAGAATAAACAAGAAAGCACTATAAGTGCACAGTCAAAGACAGAAGACCTAATGGAGATAGCGGGAAAACTCAAATGAACATGTGGTCATGTCATGCGGAAACAAACAGATAGCTGGACCAGAAAATGTATAGAATGGATTCCGCTGGATAGGAAAAGGAAAATTCGAAGACCAAAAAGGAGATGGAAAGACGACATTATTAAATATGTTGGGATCAATTGGATGCGGAAAGCAACGGATAGAACGATTTGGAAGAAAATGAGTGTTGGATATGTTTCTTCAAAGTAAAAAAAAAAACCAGAAGATGCCTTTGCTCAATTTGGGCTTTCATTATTATCATTAATTTTAATTATTTTATGCATGTATTTTTTGGTGTATTTAAATGGAATGAAGGATTTATTATTTATTATTATTATTATAATACATAAACACACACACACACACACACATATATATATATATATATATATATATATATATATATATATACAACTGCAGGAAAAAATAATATATAAAACTTGCAAATTAAAAAAAAATAGAAAAGTTTAAAAATGTACAAAATAATAATTAAGGTTGAGCTTATAATAAATTATGCTTAATATGTTTATACTTAGTATACATAAATTTCAGTTGCCTGGAAGCGTAATTACTGATCGAGGAAACAGTTATTACGAATATTTATTGAAAAATCACTTGATAATTTCAAAATAAAATTCCATTACTATAGGTTAGTAATTTTAAGTGTAAACGTGCATTTTATCGAATTTGGTGTAACGGGGCACGTTTAAAATACAACTTAAAATGATTTACAGCTTATTAAAAATAGTTTTAGATATTGGGCTCCATGCTGGACAGACATAGGTTATTATTGATCGGATTAACGACTTGTACATTACCACCTTGTTTTTAATATGAAGGTAATACGGTTAAAAAGTGGGTGTATAGAACAGATTTATTTAAGACTAATATTGTTTACATGTTTAATGAAAGTCAACCTACTGTCTGAAGTAACATCCAGACAGCGTACCTGGTCGCTCCGATCTATTTAAGCATCTTGAACAAGTAGACTATCTGATAACGTTGACCTTCTACGGGTGAAAGCCTCAGTTTTCGTCGGATTTATATTAGCCATTTGATTGTAATAATTAACGATGCGCTTTATTGCAAGTTGCAATCTGCTGGCAAAAGCGTTGGGTCTATACGAGCTGCGACATATTGCAGCATCATCTGCAAAAATTGCGACTTGCATATTAGACAAAATAAAAAAAATTATATAAGTACAATGAAAATAAAAATGGACCAAGCACGTCAGCTTGGGGTACACCCGCTAAACAGGTTTTATAAGGCGATTTCGCTATAGAAACATAAAAAAAAACACAAAAACTATGGCTTAAATAATTACGGATTAGTCGAATTGTGAATATGGAGGAGAAATTTACAATCGATAACATACAATATATGCCACACGTTGTATAGAACGTTTTAGCAACATCGAATATTGCCATACCCGTGTGCTTATTTAAGAATTATACGTAATAAATTCAGCCATTCTGCATACTTGTTATATAGTGAAATAAGAATCCAAACTGAAAGTTAGACATGATATTATTCATATCGACATACGCCTTTAACCTTAAATGCGAAACTTTTTCAGCAACTATAGGGGGGGGGGATGTGAAAATTGTAAGTAGCGATTTCGGTTTTGTCGGAAAGTTTGTTTGTAGCGTACGGCTTTCGATGGTCACGGTTGAGTTTATTGCGCGTAATTGTGAAGTTGTGTCGCGTGGGACGAAACGCATTTTTCGCGGTATATAAATATTTAACAAGTTCTCGGTAGTCGTTTATTTAATAACACGTCCACGATTTATGTACAAACTGTAATGTTCGCTATTCAGTGGAGTTTCCTTGTAAAATTATTCGATCGCGTGTAACTATTTAATACTGTCATGTTTTAAATTAAATTCAACTTCGTCTGACGGTACATACTAGTTCGAAATACATTTAATTTAATAAGTCCTAGACAATTTTATGACCTAAAATACGATTGTAATTCATTTATTTGTACTTAAAATTACCGTCCGCCTTATCGCTGGCACGGAATTTTTAACAGTTTAATCGTCTAAAAGCTCTGAATAATATCTTCGATTTTACATAATGACAACGCTAGCCTAGAAGTCGACTAGCGTTCGAGATGTATGCGCTCTTTCTATTAATAAAAGATGTTTTTTCGTTATTTTATATAATTTTTTATATCAATGAAACCAATCAGGTTTAACTGATTTTTGTAATTATCGACATTTCGCTACGTTAAAGAAATCACTTTTATTCTGCGCTCTTCGGTAAATTTTTTAAGCCCGCGCATGCGAACGACATTCGTAAATTTTTGTCGAAAACTAAACGATCGACAGAAAATACAACATTATCTACAATAAGCAGTATTCGGAAGGACGCAATGAATTCAAAGGATTGTCGGCAATGTAGGTCGTATTTTGATGACGGTATCGAGAGAACATAATTACCAGGTCAAAGTTCAAGATCCGAAGCGAACGAGTTGGGGATCATCGTTATGTTATATCGGTCGGATAAAATAATTATTTAGGATCCCGTTAAATCGGTAAAAAGGATCAACTGCGAAATAAACAGCTGTTATACGTTGGCAGGTCATCATCATCATCATAGATGTCGTGACTTAACACATGCGGTCAAGAAGAAAAAGATTCGTAACATTTCTCCACGCTAAGCGGCCTTCAGCCTCACGCGTGATTTAATTTATCTGTAATTTTGTTAGTTTTTTTATGTAATCAATGAAACGTAAGGGAGGTCTTCCTCTATTCCGACTTCCTAGTACTTTTCCTCGAATAATTTGTTTCTCTAAGTCATTAGGCCGAATGATATGGCCAAAAAATTTAAGGCACCGACGCTGTATTGTGATTATTAATCTCCGGCATGGTGCAATGTTTAATTTCTGCGATATGCGATATTCTCATCATTTTTCGGTAGGCTGTCATCTCGAAAGTATCTATCTTCTGTCGCATGGATGTTTTCATTAAATACGTTTTAGTTTCTTTAGATGTATAATGGTTTCTATTGCACATTTTGCAATTCCGAATCTTCTTATTTCTTCTTCACATCCTCCCTTATTTGTAAGTAGTACATCTATAGGTATATCATTTTTTCCTTACGCTGTATACCTGGTATCATATTAAAAACTGTCGGAAGTTTCTGAGCCCTATCAACCACCATTAGACAACACTTAGATCTATTCAGTGTTAAGCCAGCTTGCTTACTAATTAATTCTACTTTGGTCAAGAGTTTTTTATATCTGCTTCTGTATTTGCCAATAGCACCGTATCATCATCGTATGTTAGATTTGATATTTTTCTACCGCCGATGTTTATACCACAATTCCAGTTCTGAGTCGCTTTTATCCATTCACTATATATATATATATATATATATTAAACAATAGAAGGGAAAGTACACATCCTTGTCGGACACCTTTTCCTATGTGGGAATTCGTCAGATAATTCTGATTCCACTCTTACATAAACGGAGTTCTTTATATATAAGTTTTTAATTAAATATATCAAGTGGTTAGGAACTCCCACCTCCGTTAATATTTGCCGCAATTTATCACAGTTAACGTTATCGAAGGGTTTATCGTAGTCCAAAAAGCAGAATATTGACGGTATATTCCTAAAATTTTTCGATCATTTGCCCGATGTTAAGGATCTGATCCCTTGTACCTCTACCTCGTACGAATCCTGCCGGTTCCACAGATATTCGAGGGACAAGATACTGTTGTAAGCGTTTCTTTATTATGTATAAAATGAAAAATTTGCATGTGGTATTAGAGCCAGGGTTCTATAATTTTGGCAATTTTCTTTGTCTCCTTTCTTATATATAGGTGTGTATATATCGACGTGCACCAATCTTTCGGCCATTGTCCCGTTATCCAGATGTTGTCACATATCCTATGTATTATGGTAATTTCTTCATCCGCTGTCGCTTTCAGTATTTCAGAAACAATGTTGTCAGATCCTGCAGCTCTGTTGTTAACCTTTTCATTGTTATTTCCACCTTATTTTGCATAATATTTGTTTCTATCGAAATCTCTGCTGGCATCGTTTCTTCAGGTATCTCTCACTTTGTGGAATAAGGACGCACAATAGTTCATCCACCTTTTGATTATTTCCGGTTTAGTTGTTATAACCTCATCATTTTCATTTTTAATAGGTAAATGTACAGGGCTGAAATTTCCAGATATAGTGGAGATTTTCTTATGTTCTAATTTCATTGTTATTCGCGTGTGTTTCGATTTCTTTTTGAATGCATGTATTCATCTTTGTCTCTACAAAATCTTCGTCCGAATGGCATATCCTTCAATTTCCTCGCTAGTATTAATACCTTTTTGTTTCATATTTTGTCTTATTTGTATCATCTGCCACGTGTCTGCTTTTATATTTTGATTCTTTCGCATGTTGTGTAATGATAGTTTTGAACTTATTCCATAATTCTTCGGTGTTTAATAATTCCTTTTTACATATTACGCCTTTTCTTCATTGTTCATTAATTCTTTCTTCATATAATTTGGCGGTAGCTGGATTCCACTTCATTGGTGTAATTGCCTTGTTAGTCATTGTTTTTTTTTTTAGTTTAAGGAATATTTACATTGGCAGGTAAGTAAATCTCGTATAGAATATTTGAAGAAATGAGAATGTACGTATTAAATGATTTTTCATAGAAATCGATCGTCGATTATAGACAGACAAAAAGCGAAGCAATAGGAGCGAATTGAGTTGTTACCAATCGACTGTGGTATTGAAGAAGCGATGGAATATTATTTAGAAAAAAATGGGTAACGATCCAATAGGATTTTTCGACGTATGTAATCGTTGAATCGTTGACGCAAGAATTATCGTCAGAAAATAAAAAATATAAATAATCCTAATATCATTATCGCGTGTAAAGCGATGGCAAAATTTCGATTGCCTTGTACGCTACTTACACCGTATAATAAAATATGTATAGGTAAGTAATCGCTTATCTCCGATACGGGGACGCCACTTAATGATGATAGTAATAATAGTTAACGATTAAGAATATTTAAATATATTCAGTTTTTTTTTTTTTAAATATTTGCTAATTTACAACTAGCTCTGTAGGCTATTAAGTAAATGTAATATCTCAGTATCATATGGCTTGTTAAAGAATCCTGTCCAGTGACAGGATCTCATACAATATGTATACGGAATGTATACTTTATACTAGATCCATAAATTTTGTTCTCTTTAATCTGCGAATGACTGCAGAGTTATCTAACAGTGCAACTGCCATATTATTCGGATGTGACTCCAGTATTGCGGCATGATTTTTAGCTGTTTGCACGATTTCATCCTTTACGTAATTTATCTTTAGGTCTGTGTGCAGAGTTTGATTGGTCACATACCATGGCGCATTTGTAATGATTCTTAGACATCTATTTTGTAATCTTTATATAATTGCTATGTTACTCTTTTTCGAGCAGCCCCATAGTTGACATCCGTATTTCCAGACAGGTTTGACGACCTGGTTGTAGAGCAATAGCTTATTTTCAACTGCTAGTTCTGACTTTCTCCCTAAAAGCCAGTACATCTGATTAATTTTAATGCGTATTTCAGTGCGCTTCGTTACGATATGTTTCTTCCACGTTAACCGTTTATCCAAGTATATTCCCAAATACTTGACTTCGTCTTTTAATGGGATAATATTTCCATTCATCATTACATTACTATCGTTTAATCTCCGATTAGTAAAAGTTGTGTGTACCGATTTGTTTTCATTTACTTTGATACGCCATGTCATAAACCAGTCCGATAATTTGTCAATCGCTAGTTGTAGACGCGTATTTGCCTTTATTGAGCACTCGTCTGAACACAAAATAACCGTGTCATCTGCAAAAGTAGCAATTTCAACATCAGGCAGAGTGAGAGCATCAGCCGTGTATATGAGGTACAACAGCGGCCCCAGCACACTACCCTGAGGCACTCCTGCTTCTATTGAATATATTTGTGATTCTTCATTGCCATATTTTACAGAAAAGAATCTTTCACTGAGATATGATTCAAGGATTCTGAATACTTGGAGACGAAATTGACATTTGATTTTATGCAATAAGCCCTCATGCCAAACTCTATCAAATGCTTGACTAATGTCCATGAATACAGTGTCGCAAACTTTTTTCTGTTCCAAAGATGTTTCTATCGATATCAGTAATGCGATGTACTTGTTCGATGGTACCGTGTTTAGCTCTAAAACCGAATTGGTGTTCAGGGATAATTTTTTTGTCTTCGACTATAGGCATTAAACGTTTGACCATGATTTTTTCAAACAGCTTCGAGAGTATTGGTAACAACGAGATTGGTCTATATGATGTCAGTTCACTTGGTGACTTTGATGGTTTTTTCACAATTATAATTTGGGAAAATTTTAGTTGAATGGGAACGTATTCAAGCCGTATTATAGCATTAACAATATATATGTTAATAAAACTAAGCCTTTCTTCGGCAGTTCTTTCAGGATTTTTGCTGAGATTAGATCGTAGCCTGGAGATTTATGAGGATTCATTAGATTAATTATTTTTTTAATTATTAAGTAACAAAAAAAAAAAAAGTATACACGAGTACCAGGAATAGACGAATTTACTAAGAACGAATAAATTCGAAATCTTAAAAGCCTAACTAAACCGGAATAAATGCCAAATTTATTTTCTAGAAGTGAATAACTGAAAAACCAACTTTCGCACTAAACTCAATCGAAATTATTCATTGCAATGTTAAAATTAATAAGTCCGATCCTAGATCAATAATTTTGGTTTTTTCTTCTTTTTACGTATTAATGTTTTCTTCAGTTATTAAAGCTAACAGTTTAAAAAGGAGTTAGTGGAAAAATTCTTTATCGTTTGTTTTTTTAGCTGGATGATTTTCTTTTTCTAAATATCGCGAGATTTTCATGTTTTTTTTTTTAATACGCTATGTACGTGTATGCTAATTTTAGCGTAGTAATGACAACAACCACGACATCCGTCGGACTATATTTCAATTATTTTTCTTAGACGACAGACGGCTAGGTTTCAACCTGCCGGGAAACATCTGGTGAAACGCTTCCGAACAGAACGCGGAAGTGGTATGTGTCAAAAAGCGAGCTTTGGAAGTTGTTTTGGGAAGAAATTATCAAATTGACGGAAGAGATGAAAAGTGGCTACAAAAAACTTGATCTTACATTAAGTACGGATTAAGTAATATTTAAACACCTGTCGACGTTACAAAAATTAAATATAGATTAATTATATAAACGTTTGTCCTTTATCTTGAACTAAATCGCAGAAAAAAACAAAAAACAAATTAGAAAACTTTAAAGCAAGAACGCGATTTTAGCGGTAATTTCGGATGTCAAAGTTTGTCGCTGTGTTTATTAAATGTCGTTAGAAACCTGAAGGGTACCTCCTTTATTATTTATTCAACTTCGGTAGATGTTATTATCATTATCATATTAGTCGCGACTCCTGTTCAAAGAGTTTACACGCATCGCACTATATATTCCGATAATTTCAAGTCATGAGACGGCATGTTCGCACAGTAATCGATTCCAGCCCTTCGCCTTCCTATTTTCGGTTTCGATGGTATTTTTCCTTGTACGGCAGTCATGAATAATCCTCCGATCTTATGATCAATATATTTGACTTTCCTTACTTAAACGTTTTTCGTTAGCTTAGTTTCTTATTTTCCAATTTTTCCCATTACCGTTTTTTTTTTTTTTTTTTTTTTATAATACGATCTGTCCGTGCTATTCAGTAGTATGTATTTCAAACAAGTTGAATCTGCGCTAATTAACCACGTTTCGCGTGCCACAGGAAAGTAAAGCTCGGTATTTGGGGATGTGGCTTGATCGACGAATGACGTGGAAAACACACATTCAGATGAAGGTTAAAGAAATAAACATAAAACTGAGAAAGATTGGCTCCTGGGCAGACATTCCGAGTTAGCTCTCAAATCGAAATTATTGCTGTATAACGCAGTTATCAGACTGGTGTGGACCTACGGTATATCCCTTTGGGGTACAGCATCGGTGTCTAATATTAACACGATGCAACGATGTCAGTCAAAAATATTAAGAATTACAACAAATGCGCCATGGTACATGCGTAATGATAACCTGCATCGCGACCTAGGTGTACCATATGTGCGAGAGGTAATCTAAACATATAGTGAACATTACTTGCACAGATTAGAATACCACCCGGACCGATTGGCAGTTGACTTACTAGATAATGGTAACGATGTTCATAGACTTAATCGATACACCCCTTAGACCTTCAACATCGGTTTGATTGATTGGCGAGGTAGCTCGGAGTATCATTGATGAATGATATCTCCAATCCTGTCACGACCCATATAGATAAATTGCTTATTGGCTATGTAAGCCAGATTGCAATTTTTATATATATAAAAAAAAAAATATTTAAGTGCTGACCAGACGTCAGTGGCGTAGCCAGGGGGCGGTTTTGGGAGTCTGAACCCCGCCGCTTGGAATCAACCTGATAATAAGAAAATATATACTCGTTGTTAAATTGCATTTGTTAAACCTATTTTGTTTTTTTTTTATTTCATTTTATTTAAATTTCGTCGTTTTTGAAGTAAATAAATAGTTTTGTAATATATAACAAATAATAATTTTTATATTATGTATAACCCTGTTCATCTGTTGATTACGTTTTCGGTTATATTGATACTGTCGCTGTTTTATTTTAGCTCGAGTATAATAAGTATAAAAACAACTTGGTAAGTTGGATGGCTTAGAGCTTGGGGTTTTTGAGTTTTGGTTATTTACTTCAAGTTCAATTTAACTAGGTTTCACTGTAATAATTTAGTTTTGTTTGAACCCCCCTCTTCAACCAAGTCTGGCTACATCGCTGCCAGACGTAACAATGTAATATTCTTTTTTTAAAACGAAGGTTCATTATTAAATATTGCGCTTAACTAAATGCTTGTTTCGCCATTCCAATTCTTGTTTTGATTTCCTTTTGACCTCTACTATCATTTGTTATAAGAGCTTCCAAATATCTGATACGCACTCTATTTTATCATTATTTATCTTGCGAACTACCGAATTAAATGAATTTAATTTAAATATTCACAGTGATAATTAAGTGATCGGGTTGAAACGTGGTTGTATAATGCTGTTCGAAATAATAAGCTTATTCAGTAGGGTTATGAACCGACATGATAGAGACGGTGTGAGGCGGCTGACCCGTAATAGCTGCGACGAAATCTCTACACGTAAAAAGATCGGCATTAATCGCTATTTCTGGAGTTAAGTCTGTTTAAAAATTTTTGATGATTGTAGCGTGTATATACATACCTCCTCATACCTCGTTTATCATTTATAAAGAGCTTTATCGCGAAATGTACGAACTACTGTTTTACATATTTATGCGCTCTAAGGTTCTTATTATGTGTGACTTTTATTTGTACGTCGGTAGATGTACTTCTTTAAATATTCAAGATGACAAACTGGCTAAGCTTTCAAATTTTACGGAAATTAGTGGTGTGAAGTTGGTGAATTCCGAACTTCCAGGGCAAAACACTGGATTTGATGCTGGTTAATTCATCTCTTTCAACTAGCATTAGTAATGCAATAGATCCTTTTGGTATCGGAGAATAACTATCATCCGGCTTTAGAAATTACCGTTCACCGATGTTCATTAATCAAACCTGAACTACTTATCTGGTGTACAGGTTTCAGAAACTTAACAAGTTTTCTATCGTTAGATTTCAAGAATAGACTGGACTGTGGTTTATAATATTACTAATCCGGATGATGTAATACATTTTTTTCGTACGAAGATTTATGGTGCACTTGATAAAAAAAAAATCAATTTTTACATCTAAGTATCCTCCGTGGTTTACACTAAACTTAGACTTAAAATGAAATGTAGGAAATCTTACCGCAGGACAGGTGACCATACTAATTACAATAAGCTCATTAGAGTATGAGATGAGATTAAAAAATTTATTTGGCTATCATTTAGAAATTATATTATTAATGTTGAAAAAAATATCCAAAACAATCCCAGTAAATTTTGGTCATTTAAAATAAAAAAAAAACCTCATGTTTCACCTAAATTTATGAAGTACAACGTCAGAAATAATGAAATCAAGCCTGAAGCGGTAGTTTTAGCACTTCAGGAAAGCTCGGATGCTATTCTACAATGGACTTAATACTGGAAACTAGACCCGTGCCTCATTTACCAATAGAACCGATCATCACAATTATATCTATCACTAGGAAAAACTATAAATCCAAGAAGCAACAACATCAGATATCTATGGAGTACACTTAGATCGCAAAGCTGGAAAATACATATATAGAAAGAACAAGAAAACAACTAGATATCAAATTAAGATATCAATATAGAGTATCATTCGAATCTCCCTTCAGCCAATAGAGTATTAATATATAACGCAATAAGAAAACCAAAGCATGGGCAAAAAAGACAAATATAATAAAACGCTTTCGAAGTAAAACTTTAAGGCTGATATACAGGATAATGTGGTACGTTACAAATACTTTGCTTTACTTTTGGTGGTCAACCATCTTTTTATCATCTGGGTTGTCTCTTTCCGATTCCTCTTCCATGCGTCCGTTGGGTTAAAATTTTTCTTAATGAGATCCTGTACTGTAACATGCGGAGGTTTTCTTGATTTCAATCTTTGTGGTGTATTGAGATCCCGATGAATTGACAATTCGATCATATACCTCATTCCTTCATCGCACGTTCTTTCCTTATGATGGGATAGGATAGGAATGTAGGCAGTTGGCGTTGATTTAACTGTTCCTGAGATTATGCGCATAGCTGAGTTTAACTCCACCCTCTTTGTATGGGCGCTGTTAATCCATGTTGTAGCTGCATGTTCTGCCACCGAAAAGGATAGCACGCTGTAATACAGAGAATAGCTGCATTTGCACACCAAGTTGTGCTCGCGAATTTGTGAAGAATGCCGTTTCTGGTTTTGATATTTGCTGCAGTGTTTTCTAGGTGGTTCTTGAAAAGGTCCTCTCGAGAGTCACATCTAGGTATTTTGGTGCGTCTGTGTTCTGCAATTTCTTACCATCAATGTTTATATTAAGTTTTATCTTGGATACCCGGATATTAAGATGGAAAAGAGATACTACTGTTTTGCTTTATTGTGGACGAGTGGCAAATTACTGAAGTATATCATAATTTCAATAATCTGGTTTCTGTGGTTTTTACTCTATTGTGTTGGATTGCCAGTGCTATATCATCTGCGTATACGAATTTACTTGTGGTTATTTTTGGCAAGTCTGAAATATATAAATTGAATAGAATGGGGGACAACACTGATCCTTGAGGTTAGTACTCTTTTTTTTTTGCTTTGTTTTCCTCCAACAACGACTGTGAAGGTTCTACCATTTATCGTATAAAGTTTCTGACTTGGAACTTTGAGAGTGTTTTCCATTCTGTGTCATATGCACAAGACGGGTATAAATATTACCGCAGTTTTTTTATTTTTTTTGATAACCGCCCTCAATGTACGTGACAAGGGTATTTAACTGATCATTCCGAAAACAGCTTGTTCGATTGGAATTTTTTGATCTATGGCTTCTTCAATTTTCCCCTGGATTACTAATGAACCTTGTAAACAACGCTTAGCAGTGCTATAGGTCTATAATTACCGGGACAAGTTGGACCTTTCCCTGGTTTTGAAATTGCTATTATCTTTGCTTCTTTGAATATACGAGGAAGAAAGCCAGTGTCCATGACCTTAGTGAAAAGCTTGCTTATCCATTCCTTGGTTTTTTTAACCAAACGTTTTAACAAATCCTTTCCAGATTTTTTTCCAGTTTTGACTAGTTTAATACCTTTTGTTATTTCAAACACCGTAAGAGCGGCCTTTTTTAAACTGATCATCTTGTATCTTCTATACTGAATTACTTATTCATGTTGGTTGTATTCGAGGCTTTGATGATTTCCCCACAATCTTGTTTAGGTCCACTGAGTCGTCCTTTCTAGTTGCTGTTACATCGCCTGATAACTTTTTCAGTAGGGACTATGCATCTTTAATGGATTTTTGAAAGTTAATCATCTCCATTAGGGTGTTCCATCTGTTCTACCTATTTTTATCCGAGGTGGCAATGAGATTTGTGGCTGTTCCTTCATCTTGTTCGATTCTAAAATTCTTCAAATGCTTATCGAAATTTTTCATTCCAGCCTGGTACATATTGCTTTCGGTAGCCTCTCGGGATGTTACATTTAGCAATTGCTATTACCAATCTTCTAAATTTATCATAGTCGGATGCAGCTGGATTGATTCATCGTAGTGCGTCATCAAGATGTTTTGTAAGTCTGTCCTAGTTTGCCTTTTTAAAATTCTACCGAGGCAACTGCGCTGACGTAGGGTATTTTAATTCTTATTTCAATTAACACTGGCCGGTGTTGGCTTCTTGGGAATGCTCCCAGGATTTGTCTTCGAGCTTCTATAGGTAGTTCCTGAGCATTCTTTTTCACCAGACGTAAGTCTGGATTAGTATCTCGTTGCTAATGTGCGGAGTGAAATTTTCCTAGTTGTTTAGGTTCGTGTATTAAATATAAGTCCTCAGCTTCGATCCGTGTCATGAGGCTTATTCCGCTGGTGCTGTTCTCCTCATGTAGTATGCTGACAGTTAAAATGCCGAACTGAAATAATATTTCCCCAGTTAGCTTCAGGAAGTTGATATAAATGTTGCTGATGACACTTCAATTTTGATGTATTCTGTTCCATTTTCGGTCCTTTCTGTATCAATAAATATCCAGTTACAAATGTGACCGTTCCGTATTTTTCATTGCACACCGCAGCTGCAGATTTATATCCGCTTATTCTAACATACTGATATAGCTGCTTTGAGTTACCTGTGTCTAATTCTTGCAGAAGTAATATGTTTTGCATCCGTCTCTTGAGCTAGCTTATGTAGGATGTCGCTCTTTGATCTAAAAGCGAACTTGGTGTCTGCATGGTCGACGAAGCAATTTCGATGTCATCCAATGTACATATATACTACAATGAGCTAGTAGCCTACTTTCCAGGCATCACCTAATCAGACGATTGAAAAGAACTAGATAGTTTAGGTGATGGGGGCAGAATACATCAATAGGTTTTATTCTTCATACAAGAGGAGACGATGTTACTATTCATATATAGCTAAACTGGCTAAGGAATGAATTGGCGGAAATAGAAATGAAAAAAATATATCACTGCCGACTGTAAAATAATACGATAGAAGGCGAATTTTAATGTTACTAGAGGGAAATAAGTAGAGTATATTAATTAGAAAAGTAATATGCAATGAAATTAACTGGTTGCAAAGCTATGAAAATGCATAAAAGACGCGATCGGTATGGGTTACTATCTCGACATCGGATGGATGAGGACGCACCCATTTAAAGATGTAAAACGAATTTTAATTTTTAAAAAAAAAAAACGAAATTTTACAAAATCTATATCCGCATTTTGAGTATATTCTTCACATCGTTGCTCTTAGAGCTACTTGGCATCGCGTCTCTTTCTATATATAAATTATAAGCGAGTAGTAGAAGAAAACTCGCGATGAATGTTGAAAATGAAAGAATAACGCATATTTGAATAAGTCGTCTGTAAAATTAGAAGCGAAATGTAAATAGCGCTTGTTTTAATACTACGTTGAAGTAAAGCGATGCTTTAATACGAGCTTTTGAAGAACTAATAAACGCGTTAACGCCGATAACACAAACGCACACATAAATAGGTAGACGCTCGCGTGAAGTTTTATCTTTTCATTAACCACTTAAACGTTTTTCTAGAAGTAACGAGTATTGTTTCGGAATAAATAATCTAGAAAGGGATTGATAATATTCTTACTTCTTTGCCGTTTTCAAAATCTCGATTTACTTTCATGACTTCTAGGAGCACTACCACAATATATAACTATTACGCGAAAATTTCGACTTTACTTCTAGAAGCACTGCAAAAAACAAAAATATAGACATTAATAATACTATGATAAAATTTCCATCACTATTTACAGCTTACTCACTATTACCGTCGCTAAACTATTGCAACAATATTACAACTATTACCGTCGCTAAAGACATACTATTACAACTGTTACATTACCGCTACTAACACTATTGTCGGAACTATTAGTACTTACTACTAGCGCTGAGAACGCTACTATCGCAACTGTTACTACCATTATTGGCCGCTTGCCCCGCTCTGGCACTAATCACTACTATTACCGCTGTTAACACTACTATCTAAATTATTACTACCGTTAGAGTTGTTAACACTACTATCTAAACTATTATTACCATTACCGCTGCTAACGTTGCTATTATTACAATGCATCCGAATGTTGTACACCAGAGGGCCAATAGTAGAAAAATAAAAGAATGAAGAAATTAAAAGCTTATAATTTTATTTAGTTCATTATTATTATTTGTTTTTATACTTTTTCGAGATTTATTTGCGCACTTGAGAAAGGAAATGTATTACACACATACACGTGCGTTTGTGTACTTGTAGTTATTTTTCCCAAAGCAAACTTAGTTTCAATAAGTAACATCGAAAAAAGAAAGCCACGGTGCATTCTGCTCGTGGACACGATGTTGTTGTTTTCAGTGTAACGAAACGAGATGGCACCGTGGAGCAATTAAAAGCTTAGTCGTTACTGAATTTTAATGATGTACCCTCAGTCTTGTATATCTCGAATTTTCCGGACCAGATATACTCGCTGTTTCTATCATCGCAGAACTATCTTCTACTTTCATATTATTCATTTAGATTTGCTAAGCTAACGAGGAGCATAGATTATTATTATTATACATACGAGCACGCTGTTTACTTTTTTCTTCAAAAACTTTTTCCGGTTGAATTCTAATATATATATATATGTGTATGTTTGTTTTTTTCACTACGCTTCACTATGCCATATTTTATTTAAGTTCTTTCAACTGCAGTGGTAGCATTTCGAAAAATTGAATTTTCTTTACTGCTACAGAGCAGAGCGTCCGTTAATTTTTCAAATGAAACACAGTTCGAGTTTCATTTTTTCACCTTTTTTTCCCCCATCAAATTCATATACTACTCGCTTAATATATAATGCGATATCTAATTTATATATATATATATATATATATATATATATGTAATGTATGTGTGAGTGGACGCTTGTACATGTGCGTATAAAGTGTACTGTCGTATGGAACATTAAAAGCTTTCGAAAATAACGTAATGAAAGATTTGATTTTGTACAAAAAGCAAAAACCGACATGCACATTCGCTTTATATACATAATGAAAACTTTTGAAATGTTCAGTTTTTTTTGTACTCAATTAATTAGACTATATACAACGATTTGTGAAATAAAATTTTCTGACGTAGTTTCATTAATTTTATTTATTTATTTTTTTTTTTAAAGAAATAAATCTATTATAATCTTTCCATTTATATTCAAACATTATCAGTTATAGTCGTTGATGATTAAGTAGTATCCAAGCGTGTATATAAATACGAATAATATATTAATTAATTTGAACAGTGTGGAATGAAGGGATTTTTTAAACATAAATAACGAAAAAGTAGTCAAAAATCGATAAAATTTTTAAATATAAAAGAAAGCACGAAGCTTTTCGGCTGTTAAACCATTATCAAGTGGATGTAAAAAAAATGAAATACAAAAATATGTACAATTTATCAAAAATATAAAAGGAAAAAACGTAAAAATTAAATAAACTGTAAAAAAAAACCCAGAATGTAGCATTACGAAGAATAGCAAAGTGAAAAAACAGATTTGATTATAAAATGATGTATAATGAAGGTAAACAAACAGTAATTTAAAATTTATACATAAACAATTAATTTTCTAACTAATATATATAAAAAAAAAAAATAGATTACATTTACAGCTTAATTACGTGCAATGTCAATTTTTTTTTTTAAATTTTTTTCCAGCTTACGAGGAACGATTCCATATACCTATTCACCATAATTGTGATTTCTATTGCTAGCTAACTTGCGAATAAGATGCGTTCGTGTTTTAAATCTCATCTTCGCAATGTAGTCTAAACGCTAGCTTCTGATCAAGAACGACTTTGAGATACTTACGATCGTCTCTACTTCGATATAGTTGTATGTTATTCTATTTGATCCTCAACTAACTCTTTGCCTTCTGGTTACGAAGATCGTAGATCCGCGTTTATCTGGATTTATTTTCAATACACTTCGTAATATTCATCGTTTAAATCATTTTCAATATCTTCGAAAGTTTCGCCCTGTACTGTCGAAGCAAAGTCGTCTACATTCATCGTCTGATCATTTCTGTATTAATATTGAACATAGTAAGAGCAGCTCTTTGAGACAGTCCATCTTTGCATGTTCCACAGGCGAATTAATATCGTCCGTCTTTCAGTAACGTAAAACAAGTTGGGTGAATTTGATATCGTTAGTCGTCCGATAGACGTTGGTAATAAGTACTCGATGTGTGACCTCATATTAGAAGCCGCAGTCGGAACTACAAAATCAGCCTCATGTTTATTTTTTTTTTCTATAGCTCGAAGCACGTGTGAGACGATAGTTAACCTATTACAATTTTTAGCTATCTCGTCCTTTTGAAATGCGGTGTTATCGCAGAATTTTGAATATCTCGCAGACGAAGAAGATGAAAAATGAAGACGTGTTAGAACTGACGAGAAGTAATCGAGTATTAATGACTGTAATGGGATAAATTTTTTCAGGCATCTTGAGAGAAATGAAAAATATCAACATCTGACAGACCGTAATAACGGGAAAAGCAATAAGATTAGCTCGATAAACATCATATTGTAATGGACCGGAATACAGGGAATTTTTATTCAAAATATCAACGGACCGAGGTATAATTCATCGGGTAGTAGAATACACGCGTGGTGAATAATCGAATGAAGAAAGATATCTGGTTAATTTTAGTTGCGAATAATATTTTTTTCGTTAAAAAGAAAAATCATAGCTTCTGGTGGAGTAGCTACTCTAGTGCATGTTTCTGTAGTTCCTACAATGCATCAGTCGTTAGCGGTAGACATACAAAACATTATACTACAGATTAACGTTCCAAATTCAACATTTCTCAAACAATTTACTATAGGTAATATTTACATCCCTCCAAATCAAGAAGTTACAATTAATGACCTACATTCGATAATTACACAAATATCATAGCCCCATGTGGGGATCGCAAACGTCTAACAACAAAGGAAAGATCTTTGAGAAATTTCTCAGAGAGGATGAGCAGATGGTTTTATTAAATAATGGAGCACCAACTCGTTTTAACTCCTTCAACGGTTCTTTTTCAGCTATCGACCTGACGTTGGCTTCGGATATGTTAACTCCGTTCTTGGAGTGGTCCGTTCACAATGATCTGTGTTCGAGCGACCATTTCCCTATTATTACCACTGAGCAGTGTACTAACCAAGACCGAACTCAAAAACCACCTAGATGGATGTTACAACTGGCTGACTGGAATCTATTTACGGAAATATGCGCAAATATACAAGTGAACGAGATCGGCAATATCAATTTGACGCTAAACAACCTCAACAATACTATATTAGAAGCAGTCCGAAGAGCGATTCCGCGCTCAAAAGCAATAGTCAATCCAAAGAAGGTACCATGGTGGAACTTTACTGTTCAGCAAGCCGTAAAGAATAGGAAAAAAGCGCTCGCTAAATTCCGAACTACAAGACTAATAGAGGATCTACAAAACTTCAGAAAAATACGTGCGCAGGCACGACACATCATACGGACCGAAAAACAGAAAAGTTGGCACAGATTTGTAGAATCCATTGATCCGCAGACATCCAATCAATACATATGGATGAAGATAAAAGCCTTAAATGGATGCAAAACAAGCTTCTCAATACCATGGATTAACTGATGTTGGCGACACTGCAATTACATCCCCCGGAGAGATCGCAAATATTCTTGCTACTACTTTTGCGGACTCGTATAATGATACTTTTACTTTAATGGAACTGCAGGAAAGTTTGCAACACTTCAAGAAAAATTCATCCCCGGGTCCGGATGATATACCGGCTATCTTTGTTAAACATCTGCCACAAACTACAGTCAATGCGTTATTGCAGATATACAATAAAGTCTGGGTGGATCGGACTTTCCCTGATATCTGGTCCACAACAATCGTCATTCCAATACTAAAGCCAGGTAAAAGTGGACACTTACCTACCAGTTATCGACCCATAGCTTTAACGTGTGTGCTATGTAAAATTATGGAAAAAAATGATAGCAAATAGACTAATGTCGTACTTAGAAACAAATTCGGTAATTAGCCCATACCAATGTGGGTTCCGGAAAGGTCGATCAACGCTTGATCATCTGGTACATCTAGAATCAAAAATTCGGAACGCATTTAGTAATAAGCAGCATTTATATTATATTTTCTTTGACCTTGAGAGGGCCTATGATACAACCTGGGCATACAGGATAATCAAAAAATTTAAAGATTGCGGAATAAATGGAAATATGTTATTTTTCATAAAGAACTTCCTGTCTAATAGAACGATCCAGGTCCGGGTACAAAACTCGCTATCAAATCCTCAAAAGCTGCAGAACGGCATCCCACAGGGGAGTATACTTAGTGTATACTGTTTTCTAATAGCAATTAACGATATAACGACATGTATTCCACCTCCACTGACGTACAGATTATATGCAGATGATCTTAACATCTCTTATAAAACCCGATATCCGGAAACTGCTCAACAAATGCTTCAGATAGCATTAAATAATCTAGAGATTTGGTGCCAACAAACTGGATTCAAATTCTCTACTTCCAAAACACACTGCGTAGACTTCCATCGTCGGAGTGGACAGTAACCGAATCTACAGCTAAAATTGTATGACAATACACTTAAATTTCAACGTCGTGTAGCCTTTCTACTAGTCCTTCATCCAGCATACTAGCGTTGGCAGGAGAACCACCTCTACAAATCCGAAGACAAGTACTTACCGTTAACTATGGAGCAACCGTGCTGACGAAGATAAATCATCCTAATTTAGCATTAATGGACCTTTCAGGTACGAGCTCTATGGCAGCGAGGGTCTGAGCAGATCTCGCTGATCTGAACCTAGAAATGACCAGATTTCTCCATCTGCCCCGGGCAAAGATCGGTTCGATCACAATGGACTGCGCACTAAGGAAATGGAACGAAATATGGATCAGTTCCGATATAACAAATAAGCTGAGGTCGGTAAAAAATAATGTATATCCTCTAAGGACGACGACTCAAGAAAGTCGAATATATGAAAAAGTACTAGCCCGGCTCAGAATAGGACATACTCAACTTACGCATGCATATATTTTCGAACACGACGAACCTCCAGAGTGCGAACTCTGTGATGAACCTGTAACCGTACACCACCTGTTATTGAAGTGCAACAAATATGTAAATTGCAGAGCACTGAAAACATATCCACAGATGACATGAAGGATGTTCTCCAGGACAATGTATATACAACACGTAAACTGTACGAGTATCTTATTTGTACGAATTTAATGCCTTACATTTAATTATGGGCACGCAGCAATCTTGATAAGGCCGAAGTTTTTGGGTTATATCTGAAGAATGTGTTCAAACCATACCCACCTGATACAGGATCAGAGCCTTTCTATAATCAAATAAAACAAGAACTGGCTGCTCCCTTTCAAATGTCTCGCCCAATCAAACCATTTTCTCCTGCAGAAATTATGAAAGTGATAACGGGCCACTTACCAGTATATAAAGCTCCTGGGTATGATCTAATCACTGGGAAGATGCTGAAATGTTTGCCACGAAAGGCTATAGTATACTAACCAGTATCTGTAACGCTGTTATTCGATTGGGCTACTGTCCTTCGCAATGGAAAATGGCTCAGATTATAATGATACATAAACCAGGTAAACCTATCTGCGAAACATCTTCATGTCGACCAATTAGCCTTCTACCCATACTATCGAATGCCTTTGAGAAGTTACTGCTCTCGCAATTACGGGAACCGCTGCAAGGCACGATTCCAGACTATCAATTCGGGTTTCGTCAAGGGCATTCTACGGTAGAGCAAATTCACAGAGTGCAGAAGTATATTAATAATTGTTTCGACAGGAAAGAGTATTGTTCTTCTGCTTTCCTGGATGTTAGTCAGGCCTTCGATCGGGTGTGGCACGAGGGGTTACTTCTAAAAATAAAACGCTCTTTGCCACATGCATATTACATGCTATTGGCCTCATATCTAACAGATAGATTCTTTCAGATTAAACTCGACGGCGATGTATCTGGATTTTATCCTGCTGAGGCTGGTGTTCCACAGGGCTCTGTTTTAGGTCCAATTCTATTTCTTTTGTATACACATGACCGCCCAGTTAAAACCAATATTGAGGTTGCAGCATTAGCTGATGACACAGTATTGTTTGCAAGCGACAACGATCCGATAGCGGCGTCAGAAAAATTACAGGCCGGTTTAAATCACCTAAAAAAATGGGCACGACAGTGGAGAATTAAGGTCAACCCATTGAAGTCAGTACATGTCACGTTCACAAATAGACGCGATACATGCCCACCCGTTTATCTTGATGGTCTTATTCCACAGGAAAGTTCGGTATTTGGGGATGTGGCTTGATCGACGAATGACGTGGAAAACACACATTCAGATGAAGGTTAAAGAAATAAACATAAAACTGAGAAAGATTGGCTCCTGGGCAGACATTCCGAGTTAGCTCTCAAATCGAAATTATCGAAATTATTGCTGTAGAACGCAGTTATCAGACTGGTGTGGACCTACGGTATATCCCTTTGGGGTACAGCATCGGTGTCTAATATTAACACGATGCAACGATGTCAGTCAAAAATATTAAGAATTACAACAAATGCGCCATGGTACATGCGTAATGACAACCTGCATCGCGACCTAGGTGTACCATATGTGCGAGAGGTAATCTAAACATATAGTGAACATTACTTGCACAGATTAGAATACCACCCGGACCGATTGGCAGTTGACTTACTAGATAATGGTAACGATGTTCATAGACTTAATCGATACACCCCCTTAGACCTTCCATATCGGTTTGATTGATTGGCGAGGTAACTCGGAGTGTCATTGATGAATGATATCTCCAATCCTGTCACGACCCATATAGATAAATTGCTTATTGGCTATGTAAGCCAGATTGCAATTTTTATACAATTAAAAAAAAAAAAAATTAATTAATTTAAATTAAGATGCATAATATTATTTGTACGAATTTAATGTTTTATATATAATTAATGTAAATTAAGTGGTCATAGCCGAAAGGCAATAAGTACTGCTATTAAACAAATAAATAAATAAATAAGTTTTCAAAAAAGGAATGCGCCGTAACGACAGTGACCGAGCAAGTCCAAATAAAGAAAAACCAAACGGGGATACTTTAAAATGTGAGATATCGCGACGAACTGTTTAATGAAAGCTGAAACTACTAGATCGTAACAAAGAATCGAAATGGAAATAGCTTTTTCTCGAAAGTTGGATACTTCCGTAGAACAATCGTCGCACTCGGAAGACGTCGAAAAGTGGAATGATTAAGTTGACTTATAAAGTTTAAATATGTTGGAATGAAATAATAACAAGAAAGATGCGCCATAGCGTCCGGAGTAGTTAATGGCTAAAAATCGACGTAGCAGACTCTAGTCAAATTACGTAAAAACACGACCGAGTATTTTAATTGCGGTCGACGAAGAACCAGATATACTTTTAAAACGGGCACACCTTTTAAACGCGTTTGTATTTTATTATCGTCGATTTTAAAAAGGAACGACCAACTACCATTTCGCGATAAATCTGTCGGTTGGAAATGTTAAGTAAACCATTCGGTCCTCGTCTGAAAGAATTAGTAAGGCATAAGGACACGGTGAAAGATAATAAGCGGTTAGTGTAGTCGAAGAAAGCGGATCCTCCGGAGACTGAAGAAAAAAAACTTTTATTCAAATAAGTTTCGAAAGAGAAGAATAATTAGTTTGTATAGAGGGTGATTGCGGAAAGTTTGAAACGGTCGGTAGGAAGAGGAAAATTGCGTCGTTATAAATTGTTAAAACCGAATGATGGAGCGAGACTAAAAATGGATACGCGAAGCCGACAAGACGGAGAAAAAAATATGGTAAGTAACGAGCTCGAAAAAGCACTCAGAACCAATTATTATTACCGTTATGTACACGATATGACTTTTTTATATATATATATATATATATATATATATATACACTTCATGTATAAAAATGTATACAACGAAATAGATATTTTCTTGGATTCGCAATTTTTGATGGCTCTTATCTCCCTGTCTCTCAGGGGAAATTTGTAAACCATCCACTAACGTATTCATTAAACTAAGTGTGCTTTTCCTGGTTCTTTATCTGATTATCTGTGTTGCTACCTTTATGTCGGACGACCAATTTCCGCGATATTTTATTGATATTATTGTATAGCGCGAATATATTTACTTATTTATTTAGAAGAGTCGATAAAATTACAATGGCAACGTTTTAAAGTTAAGAAATAATAATAGTAACAATGTTTTAAATTAATATCCGCGAGTTTTAAAATTCGAATACATGCAGTCTCGCACGATGATTCAGAAGTTTTATAATAACGTATACCGAAATGTAGTAGACGAATTAAAGCGCGCGTACAGAATGACTATGCGCATAGAACTTTTCGATGCTTTTTCTATTTTTATTTTTTTTATTTTTTTATTACTTCGAAAGTTTTTCCAGCCGGAGTTCTATATCGTAAATCTCGATTTTCGTACGTAAATTGCCCGGGGGTGTTGTGGTTCGTGAAATATTCACGTAAATCGTAAAAGGCTCGGGGATAATTTCTCGTTAACGGAAATATCGAACGTCTCTCGGTAATATAATGACTTCCGTGCGAACTATCGAAATGGAAATGTACATATTCCCGTTTTTAGTATCATCTATAATGTCGTAGCATATGGAAACAGACATATGTGTAGAATATACAAAAAAATTAGTCCAATTCTGTACCCATCCTTGCGATGGCGGTCAGATCGCCGATGAAAATCACTTATTCTTCAGCTGCAGTTATTATAGAATGTATCAATCGAAATTCCTGTCACGTTAAGTAAGGGAATTCCTCAACTAATCTCAGATGCCTGCTCAGCTCACGGAACATCAGCGTATACTCGATAATAGTTGATTACATATTAGCCTGTAGTATCAATATGTAATAACACATATCATCCGTTTATTACAGCCCTGGGTGGAATCACACTAATGCCCATTTTAAATATATATATATATATATATATATATGTGTGTACTTACAAGCGTTTATTGTTAAATTACCGCGATTCTGATTTTCTAGCCGATTGCGAATCGAGCATTACTGGTTAGCAAACCATCTGTTCTTTATGCAACACAGAGAAACTCTTTACCGCCCTCTACATACTGGACGTGTAATTTGCAAATCTTAGTATTCTTCGAATGCCCTTCATTAATATCGTTACGTTCTAAACTATATCATAAATTGCGTTCATCGCATACTGGTCCTCCGTACAATGTACTGGCCCTTCTTCAAATTGAGAATTTATAACTGTTTCCAGACATAGCGATATTTCTAGATAGGGAAGTTGTAATATAAGTTAAGAAAACCGCTAATATACCTCTTAGTTACGAAAGTTTATATATATATATATATTTTACTTTTTACCTCGGATAATATAATGATCTATTCGTACGATGGTAAATTTTCCAGTAATTAATTCAAACAATTCCTTTCGAAGCGTACATCACGATAAAAATATTATTATTTTTTGTCTAATGTATATATATATATAATGTGTGTTGTATGTACAACTTGGATATTTAGTACATGTATCGCTGTGACGTAATAGCAAGAGCATTTGACCGTAAACCCAGCGGTCCGTGTTTCGATTTCAGGTCGCGTCATAAAGTTATAAACCATTGTGCTGCTTTGCTTATTAGGAAGAAGGTAGCAACTTATAGCTCCGTATAATGTACCCGCATTACGCGTAATTAGAGTCTTATATGCCAGAACATTTTATGTGTAATAAATAACGTGCAGTTTATAAGCCACGATGTTCGGCCGTGAACAATTAATATATATATATATATAGTAAATTTCCATCAACTCGAAAATTAGTAACCAGCAAAGTACTTCACCGAAGGCATGCGAATACTCCATACATTGACATTCTTCCGTGTCCTTTACATTTTTAGTGAGTTATTTGTCGATTCATATTATATGGTGAGACTGGTATTTTAGAACATTACATAATTTAGACTAAGCCGGTCCATTGAATTTTATATATACATATATGTATATATATACAGTATATACAACGTGTGTGTGTGTGTGTGTGTGTGTGTACCTATATATCAATAGTGTCAATCGTCTCTATTAGTTTTCATGTAAAAAGTAAGTATTATGGCCGTGATATGGAACCGCAACAAATACATTTACATTCAATGATACCCAGCGAACGTAATAATAAATCTCGTTTTCTTACTTTTTGATATCATACACATTTAAATTTGATTTTTTAACCAAATGTTGAATAAATTTTCGTCACGGTTGGTTCAATTAATATTGATTGTTGATTTTAACACGTTTTTCCTATAAAGATAATTCTCATTTATTCCAATCCACTTTTAATGTTGGTTCGTAAGTACACTATACACGTTTATGCAATATATATATATATACATATATATTTTTTTCTGTGTGTGAAGGAAGGGAGTAAATGGGAGATGAGGGAGAAAGGCGTTGAAATACGCGGCGAAATTTGTTTAGATCGTCCAATAACTCCATGAATGACGTAATAAAACGAAAACGGTTGAACCGTGAAAAGATATGTTTAGGTTGATTACTTTCCTATTATCCTCCGGAAAGTCAATAAAAATTGACTACCGAATAGCTCGATAAATGGTATACGTAAATTATATTTGATCGTGGGGTGTAGAAATTTAACAGGCTGTTGTTCTCTGGCGAAGCTTGTAATTGACAACAATAGGTTTGATTTTGCGAATAACAGCTTTCCCCCCATTTTTTTTCTATACGATATATATATATATATACACTTGTACATACATACATGTGTATATATACTATAATAGACGCGAATAGTTTGATGACGAATGGTTTTCGCAATCTATCCTAACGACACTTAACCGCCTATAAAGCGGCAGATGTTTGAATACGAACATTCAACTTTATTCCGCTCCGTGTATAAATCTAAACAACGAATAATGGGAGTGTGTGCGCCCGTTGTTTTTTACAGTTAGCCCGGTGCCCATTGTTTCCAGATTAAAAAAAGAAACGAAAGAAATGGTAACGAAGAGGCCGCTAGTACGACGTAAATATTACGTTGTCTGTCTAAGGGGAAAATGGAATTGGAATGACATAAGTTAGCTTGGCTTCTGGCCGCGTATGCAACTCTAACGCGGAGTAGGAAAAATTAATTCTAAAATGTCCGTCTCTGCTCTTGATTTATTACTACGAAGGCATTCGCTCCGAGGTATTGTTCTACTTAATAATGCGAATAGTTACAAGTGTAATTGCTATTATAATCGCACACATACATACTCGTATACAATTTTCGACATATTTAAGTCGAAAGGCATTTGCGGGGTTGTACTCCCGTTTTCAGATCACGCAAAATACCAAATTTAAGACGAATTTTTGTCATCGGATATGCGGCCAGGACTTCTATATGGAAGGTACCGAATTCGAATTAACGACGCAAAAAATTATCATCGGAAAAACATAAAAATATAAATAATGCTAATACTATTATCGCGTGGCAGACAATGACAAACCATCACGCACAACGCAGTATGCGCGCTAGTAATGATATAGTACATTCGCGGAGCTACATTGTGTCGTGACAAAACGAAACAATTGCAATCAGTTCTCACAGGTGTGTGTGTGTGTTTATCTACGCTAAAGGCGTGTTATTATCGCCTTGTACGCTACTTACAATGTACAACAAAATATGTAAAAGTAAGTAGTCGCCTACATCCGATATGAAGACGGCACGTAACAGATGACGATACTATAAATTAGTGCTTATCACCTTGGCTTCAATCTTCTTTAGGTTTTTATTTAAGTTATTTGCGTAGGAAGGTTATTTTTCAAAAAATATTCCATACTCTTCTGCCAAGCTCCGAGGGTTAAGGTGTCGTCTCGAATGACGATGTCTTCATATATGGTGGACAGTATCGGTGATGTTCCGATTAGGTGTCTCCATACATGACGGACACTTGCCCAAAATTCAAAACGCAGCTCTGACTTCGAATACGGCGAATAAAGTTATACTTCTTCGATAGACGAATGCTTCTGTGACTTATAGTCAACTCGGGTCACGTTTTCGAAATTGATTTCCCCTTTTACGGCGAGTCTTTTTATCATCATCATTAAGTGTCGTCTCCTCATCGCAGGTAGGCGACTACTTACGATACATAATTTGTTGGGAAAGGATATTGGTTCGAGAGCTCTCGATTTTCTACTTTTCAATAAAATTTCATTCAAAACTTTTGGTCGAATAGTTTTTGAGTTATTAAAAAAACACCAAACCATACATCTTCTCTGGTTCATCATATATATATATATATATATATATATATATATATGTATGTATATATATATATATATATATGTATGTATATGTATATATATAGTCTTCTCAAAATTGAACCGGTTCTCAATTGGAACATTTTTCACTTTACTCAGTGAGAGTTGAGGTGATAATCCGTATAAATTAAAAGATAATTTCTGTATTTTGTACTTTCTATTCAAACGGCCGTTTCAGACTATGACTCTCTTTTGGGCGTCATTAATGGTATAAGCGCGTTGGTAAATATATATACATATACACACAAACATATATATGTATATAATATACACATATATGATAAATTATTTGAATGGACCTCTCTCTCTATATATATAGATATATATGTATATAGGCGATTGACTTTTAATTGTAAAATTAATCGTGATATACTAGTATTTTATGTCGTCCATTATAGTCTATTGGCGATCAAGCGATAATTATGATTCATTTGTAGAACTGTCAGAAAGAAAGCGTGGAGTATTTGAGAGTGTTCATTTTATGGAACATTTCAACAGGATTAACTGTGACAATAGTTTATTGAATATATATATATATATATATATATATTTATGTGTACGTCTTTAACAAACCAACTTAAGTTGAATGTCGTGAACAATCACTGAACTTTATTCAATCGTTTATAGCAGGGCTTCCCAAACTTATTTATACTGCGACGTACTTGGGACTTTAATATTTTTTTGCGACGCCCCTTAAGCCAGATTCCAAAAATACTTACCAATTTTAGTAAATTTTTATTAGAAAATAATAACGAAAACAAAACATAGAAACGAAAATAAAAATATATATTTATGTAACTAGCTGGTTAATGTGAGGGGGTGTGCTTGCTTTTCTGAGCATAGCTTATTTAACCGGGGTTACAATTTGGAAATTGCCACTCTCATTCCTTTTCCTAAATTTATGTTTGATCTGTACTTGTTCTTAATTACCACAACTGCAGAAAAACCCGTTTCGCACAAGTACGAAGTCGCAAATGGTAATAAAACCTTTATTGCTGCAGTGCTGACGGCACGATATTCATGAGACACTGAGCTCCAAAATTCAAACAGTTTGTCCTTGTCGTATTGAAGCTTTAGGCTGGAATCACAGGATAATTCTATTAGTTGTTCTTCTTCCTCTGTTGAAAGTGTCGATGGTGTGGGTGACTGGAAAGGTTTTCTGACCCAGTCATATTGATTTAGATTTTCGGGAAAATATTTCCCAAAGTGTTCTATTAATGATAACAAGTGTTGTTTAAACATAATTTTTAAAGAGGGATCGAGAATTTCGATCGATTTTTCTTATAAAATACTTTGTAAGGTAGGGAAACAATCAATTTCTCGATTTTCTAGTTTTCTCTTCCATAAGAGCAACTTTTTCTGAAACCCAGTAATTTTATCTGCCAATTGTAGGATATGATTTCCCTGCAAAGACTTATTAAGATCGTTTAATTTGTTACACAAAGGTATGTTAATTTTATTATAAACTCTGAATTAATAAAGTTTTGCGCATCATTATGTGATTCTGTATGTAGATACATGTAAAATTCATTTTTTAATTCGAATACACGTGCGAGTACGTTATCTTTGGACAGCCAACGAGCGTTGCAATAATAAATTAAGGAGGTATACTCGGCCCCCATTTCTTCACGAAGTTTATGGAAAAGTCTTGATTTCACCGGTCGTGTTTTTATATAGTTCCCTACTTTAATAATGCTATCCATCACAACACCTAATTCAGGTGTAATGTTCTTTGCTGCTAAGGCCTCTCTATGTATGACACAATGTGTCCATTTTACATTTGGAGCCTTGGTTTTGATGAGAGCTTGTAGTCCTCCATACTGTCCAGATATCTCTCGAGCACCATCCGTACACACGCCCACACAGTTATCCCAGTTAATATTATTTTCAATCATATATGAATTTAAAATGTCAAATAAATCAGTAGCTTTACCACTTCCACATATTTTTCTGCAAAATAATAAATCCTCGCATAAATTAGATTCTTGTATATAAAGTACATAACATATCAATTGAGCATCATCATTACTATCAGTCGCCTCGTCCAGTTGAATGGCAAATAAACCTGAAAGTTTCCCTACAATTTGCTCATTAATATCTTCTGCCATGTCGTGAATACGGCGACTAATCGTATTGTTTGAAAGAGGTATGTTTTTTATTTCTTTAGATGCCGATTCTCCAATCATCCTGATACCATATCAACCGCAGCAGGTAAGATCAGTTCCTCAGCGATTGTGTGTGGTTTCTTACATTTGGCAACACGGTGAGCTACCAAATAAGAGGCGAGTAACGCTTTGGTAGGAATTAATGCTTTTGAAACTAAAGCCATGGACTGATGTTTTAGTTCTCGCAATTTTCTTGCAAAAAAATCTCTTGGCTTACCTTGTAAATTACTATGAGTTGATTCTAAATGCCGTTTTAATTTATTAGGAAGCATACTTTCAGCCGCCAACACTTTGTGACAAACAACACATTGTGGAAGTTCTGCGTCCCCTTTAATAATGTAGGTAAATCCGAAATTCAAATACTGTTCGTCATATTTTTTCTATATTTCTTCTTTTTACTTAAATTAAAATTACTGCTTTCGCCTATATCTTCACTTCGTTTTTTATTCTTTTGCATAAATTTATCCATTATTCATATTATTCAAACACCGCATGCGTAATAAAACGAAACCGAGAACGAAACAATAGTTGACCAAATGGCATGAACATGAACTATGAACTGAACAGAACACGCACGTGCGTGAGAGTAGTGAACACGACGAAACCGAGAACGAAACAATAGTTGACCGAATGACATGAACACGAACTATGAACTGAACAGAGCACGCGTTAGTGCGTGAGAGTAGTGAACACGGGGGAGGGGAGCCCGTGCAGTAGCCGAGATTTTTTCATCAACCTGTGTGCAATATGCGTTCACTCGATTCGGTTGAATTGACGCGCGACGCCCCTGGGACCACGACGCGACGCCGCGTCGCGTCGCACAGTTTGGGAAACTATGGTTTATAGGATAATAGCTAACAATATTATTACTAACAGTCGTAGTTTGTTGACAGTTATTGTAGCAATATTTTTTATTTATTTCTAGAAATTTACATAATTGCTAACAGCGAATTTCGAAACCGATAATTGATCTATTTATTACCGAGTATAAACGAATGAATTAAATATATTCGACCTTCGTTTTGGATTGTAATAGCAGAAAAGGATGTCTACAGGATACTGCTTTGAAATAAATTTTATAATATATTTTATATTAAAATGATATACATATGTGTATATATATGCGTATGCCAGTGTGTTACAAGTAAAAATACAGAAAATTATACATACCCGTTTCTTTAGTAGGTGTGTAAATTTTTTAATGTTATACTTATACAATAGAATGTCGATTACGATAACGCTTATAAATTAGTATTAAATAATCGAAATTACAAGTACAGAATTTTTGCGGAAGTCTAATCGCAACAGATGGAACAAAGGAAATTTGAGATAAAATAGCACATTCGAAAAACGCGTTTAGTAAAAAAGGGGGATCTTACTTCAAAAATATTTCGTTGCGCGCAAAAAAATTATATATCGAAGTTTAGATTTTTAAGTGTGTATGACCGCGAAACTTGGACTACCGTGAAAAAAGAGGAGTCGGAACTCTTTCGAATTATGGTGCTACAGAAGAAAAATGCTGAAAATATCTTGGTTGGAAAAAATCGAAAAAAAGAGACGTACCTCGAACAGTGGAAAAAGAGACGAGATTGACGTCGATAATAGCAAATCGAAGAAACAGTATGATCCGCTGCTTATTGAAACAGTCTTCTTGGGTAACAAGCTTAATTGAAGTCAAAATAAACAAGACCGAGAACAAAATTTATAGAAAACGTACACTTAAGGGAAAGGAAATATTCTGATATCAAAAATTTGTCCTATGACAGAAAGTTACCGGATGACAGCAATGTTGCCAATTAACCTAATGATTGCGGATGTGAAGAAGATGGTTGATAGATATGGACATTATCATAAGCTGACTGAATATGTAGAGGCAGTAAGGTAAGCTCTGTTGATAATCATATACATCAGCCGTAAGGTAGGTTAGGTAATCCATTGTAGAGTATCCTGGACGGAAACCGTATGTAGATTTTGGAAATTTGCAATTAGACTCCTTCCACCATCTCAGACGATTATTTAGTATTGTCTCCATGATCTTTCTTAGACAAGAGCCCAGGGCAATTAGTCTGTATTAGTGAAAATCATAGGCCGGTTTATCTGTTTTATGTTTTTTTTTTTGTTTTTTTATAACTATAACAAGGAATTTGCGCTAATCTTCAGGGATAATATTATTAGTCCATAAGAGGTTATATATATTACATCATATGGAAAGAGTGAAATTGGAGCACTGTTTAATGGCGAAGTACGGGATGAAAGGTTTAACTTTTATAGATCTATCTAACCTACTCTTCCTACCACATTCCTCCAAGCTCGACTTTAGCCACTTGTATTCTATCAATTTTACTCCATCTGTGTACTGTCCTGTGCACGCTGGAAATATAGCCGACGGTAATCGTGTGATTTTTGCTTTAGAGATGCCTTTGTTAATAAAATTTTACATTTAAATATTTACCCCCCTTCACGGTTGCCTGCTTATTGGCCCTGAATAACAACAGTATCCTCGCAGTTCTGGCCACTTAGTGTATATATATATATATATATATATATATATATATATATATATATATATATATATATATATATATCTAAAATTAATCTTTAAGTTTTTTCTTCTTCTGTTTTTTTTAAATTTTATTAATTTTTTTCGTTTCCTTTTTTCACTGTTCTTTTGTTATCATATGATATATTCATATGAAAATAGTGTATACAATGTGTAATTTTGGTTATTAGACTTTAGCCCAATTATTGTAAAATAATAAATAAATACTTGGTTGATAGGCGGTAAATACAAATAGGGAAGGAAGACGATGCGATGGTATGAGGAAGTAACATGTGATTCATGATATATATGTCTATTGTGTCGAAGTTGTTCTAGTTTTGTATTATGCTTTTGTTAATGTTTGTTATTATAAGTTGTGCCAAACCACCGTGCAAATAGTTCGTATGGCGAAAAACGGTTATTTAAAATACTGGACAAAATGTTGTCAATTGTTTCATCGCCTCTCTCCAGTTTATGTTGTTCATATTATTACTGACCTATTTTAATATATCTAGAATTTTTACCTTACTGAAGCTTTATTATTTCAACGGCAATTGATCATTTCATTTTCAGTGTGTTTGTGTAAATTGTGAAAAAATTTTTAGAATACTCAACTGTCACACGTGGAGTCTGTCGAATTGTTTCGTTTTAGTATTTTTAAAATTTCTAGACTTTTCTAATTGTATAAATTTTGTATTTATTCGTGCGGAAATAAATTTTTAATATACTTCGGTTTAATATTATAATTTTTTTTATCTTCAGATTTTGATAATCCAATAATTTCTAGTTTTTTACAATTTTAAAAAGTTCTTACATTTTCGATATTATTAATGTTACTTTGTGATGTGTGATACAAAAAAAAAATGGAAAAAATTCGCTCGCACACGTTACTCGAGTAGGTAATTGCGATCGTTGGATTTTTTAACCGGAGCCGCCACTGTGCACATAAATAATCGGATAAAGCCGATTGGACGAAACGCGTGATACTTCGCGAGTCGGTGAGTCGTTAAATATATACAGGTCAGGAGTCAGTGACAGGAATCAGTTCAATTTTACCGACTCGAACTTGCGCGCTTTCTTACTAACAATGGGAAAACCGCAACCACCAGTTACTATTATTAAAAATTTCTAACGATTAAATTTAACTTTTCACTTGTACATTATCGATGCTTTAAGTAAAATTATAAATTTCGGAATAAATCCGTAAAATATTGAAAATACAAATGAATTACCGCTTTTCTGGTAACTTTAGACGACTTTCAACGATAAGAGTACTCTTGCCCTTTATTATGGCGAAAATTTATAATTTTTGTTTTAGCGTTAAATTTAGAAAACATTCAACAGTGCTACATCGCCGAGCAAACGACCTCGATGAAGAGCTAATAATATAATTCGATTAAGTAATTTTTTAAAAATATAATCACCGATATAACTCGATTAACCGTTCCAGTTACGAGTTATCAATTTAATAGGGGTATAATTATTAATTTCGATTTCTAAATGAAATAACTAGAAAATGATGTGAAAGTATATTTATTTCACTGACACATATATAATCACTATAATACTCTACGATATATACTAATACGAGCGGACGAATTTTCGCTATTGGCATCGAATTTTTGATTTCACATTTTTACTACTTTCAAAGAGTTCCGTCGATAAATTCAACGATTAAGACAGCGGGCTGGCGTCTGAAATGTAAATTTCAATTTAAAAGACAAACCAATCCCAGTTCAGACAATTCCGCGTGTAAATTTTAAATCAACACGAAAGACAAACTGACGAATTTTACGATTGACACAACGTTTACCGTCGAAATTCGAAATTCGAGAAGAATACTCGTAATTGCACGAATAAGGGACCAGTACCGTCCTTGGAAAAATTTTAAGTTCTCCGTCATATCCAATAATGTGTTTCGTTCGCCGTTTGTAAAATAGAATTCGCGTAGGCCTTAGAATTCAAATTCTTTTACCAACCGCGTTTACATTCCCCCTAACCTCTGGCCTATGTAACCAGCCTAAATTTACCACCGGCTGTGATGTCGATAAAATGTAAATTCACACAATTTTCGAGTCTCGCGAAACTTAAACGAATTAAAGTAATCGAACTTTGCACGCAATTACGTAACACGCGTTCAAAAACTAAACATCGTTAACCATATTAAAATACATATATATATATATATATAAATTCATATCTATGTGCAATAATATATGTGAACGTATATAATTTGTTGTATACGTCGTACGACATTTGCTATGGAAGTTTACAAGATTTGTGTTGACATAGACTAATTTATGCAAAAACTGTGTACGTCTTCTTTCTCGGCGTTCTTATTGAGTAAATATGTCCGCCTTCCTAGATTTTTATTTTATGTACGGTCTGACGACATTCGCTCGTTGTTTATTTGAGACTTCATCATCGCAGCGGATTAAGGCGTGAAGAACGCGTGCATCTATGTCTAATTATTAAACGAAACGAAGACGTCGAACTGTCGCAGGAGTATCGGCCGAAGTAGACGGCGGTGATACGGAATGTTCTGTAAGAAAAATGAAAACGCGATCTAGTTCGGATGCGATGAAAAAGAGTAATTATACGAATGACTAGGGCAGAGACGTGAGGATATTTGGAATAAAATGTCCAAATTATTTGGCGACGTCACAAAGCTTCTGTATAGAAGTCTCCAAATATTAGCGTCAATTTTACCTACGAACTTCTTACGTATGCTTGTACCGTTCAACGGCACATCCGCCATATAGTAAAGTATGCCTATTATATACGACTATGGTTGGAAACACTGACTATCTACTCTATCATAACTCTATTATTTACGATAAGACACCTATCTACACTATGGCCTATGGCAGTGTACTCATATTTATGCTATTATTCTTCTTCTTAATCGGTTACCCCAAGGGGATATCGTGATCATGCAGTAAATGCGTCATTTTGCCTAGTGCCAGTCTCTGCTCCAGTTTCTTATTATATCTGTCCGTCGATACCGTGGTCGTCCCTTCGGTCTGTTCCTTTGAATCTTTACCTTATGAATAGCTCCAAGTTCCGCTCGCTACTTACAATATGTCCAAAATATTTTACCGCTCTGATAATAGCCTTATTATTTCACCGCGAATGGGCCAGGCAGGAACCTCCACGTAGTGCACCTGGAAATCTACATGAAATATGTTGTACATTTTGCAAACAATTTTACACTTAATACGCTCACAAATTGTACCACCACAACGTACCAATAACCGTCGAAGAGCAAAGAAAGGGTATTTTTCAAGACCGGTATTAACGGTAATCTCGATAAATATCGAAGGTCTGACAAAAGAAAAGTTTTTACTCCTATCAGCATTACGCAACCAGAACGAATACGATATATTGTGTGTATATTTGGATGAAGGGGGATAATCCGATTGGAATTAATGGTCTTAATTTAGTTGCCGAATTAAGGTATCTAAAACACGGAAGTGCTATATACGAGAAATTGAAACCCTCATTAAGGCAAAGTACAAATCGAATTCTGGAAATATATAAATTATTAGTGTTTACCTACAACACGGTTCAGTATCATCGGTATACAACCCCTCTAACTAATGGGTTTTGTTCCCACATTTTCCGGATGTTGCTAGGCGACTTCAACAGTGAATCATGGGGTTATTGTGAATCTGACCTGAATGGTGATTTCTTAGAACACTGGGCCTGAGCAAATTGCTTTTCATTAATCCGTGATCAAAAATTAGCTCCATCCTTCCACAGCAGATGTTAGTGCAAAGGATACAATCGAAGTGCTAGCGACAGCCCATCCAACTACACCAGTTGACTCAATGGCAAGGGTGAAACCGGGACAATTGGTCTGCCACAAGTCAGTGCAGTAAACTGCGGGCAGGAATAGGAAATGACCAGAAGAAAGGATAGGTGAAAGCGAACTAGAAATGGTAGGAGGGTGAAAGGGAGAATTTTCTCAAGGTGTAGACTTTAGAGTCGTTTATTTTCGGGGTATCCATTTTGCTAAGACAGTTGCATATCAGTTAAACAGTCTGTTCTATCCTTTCATATTCAGGTAATACAGGGCGAGGCATGTGACGATCTCGACTCGCCAGAACCAGCAATTTCAACTGGTACCGTTGGAGTTTTAATCCTCTTCGTGGTCTCTCCACACCTTCCAGTCCTATATGTCCCTCATTGACGTAGTTAAGCATTCTGGACTTATTCACAGTTATACCTAAAGACCACCATCCGTAACCTGTGGATATGCCTATTCCGGTTGTAGATCCAGCCTCTGAGAAGTACAAAAATACTCCGGTGGGATATACATATATATAAATTAAGACACGATCGATTCTTTAGTAATCTACACAAACCTGTACATTTAAAATGAAATTTTTCGACGGATTCCGCAGAAATATCAAGACTGAGCAAGAATGAAATGACTAAAGGAGATGTTATTTAAGCTTTCTAAACACTTCTCTCCAGGAATCAACTTATTGTAGACGGAAAGCTGTATGTTTATTCATCTCAGTAACCTCCCAGATATGCTACTAAAACGTTCACACTTGTCGACACTTCTGTGTTTCGGATCTAGTAATTTATTGCGGTTCACAAGTGTCGGGAACTTTTAGTGTTTTTACGGTTACCATTCATATTGTTGATCGGCTTATCACTTCCTACAATGGATCTCATCGAATTTTGACTGTTGACAATTGGTATACTACGTATGCGTTAGCACGAAAACTGTTCAGCGATGATTGAACATTACCTGATAAATACGAGTGGACGAATTTCTTTCTTTCGAAGATGGATATGTCGATTCATCTTTATTTGAATTCTAAAAAGGACTCAATAGTTTCTTATAAAGCACGCAAAAACGAGCTAGTTCAACGCTTGACGATAATAAAATAGAGTATGAAACTGAAAAGTCCGGCATAATCGTGGATTACAATCAAGCTGAGGCATTTGACCTTGTTGATCATCTTGGCGCACCTTATTCGGCGACAAAAGAAAAATGCTAAAATTTTGCTCGATATACTTAAACCGAAACTCGAAAATATAGACGTGATTTTATAAAAAAAATGTCTGCTATATTTATAAAGTCTAACGTTCGTCGACGACTTCAAACTAAAATCCACACTGATAAGAGTTTTCGTCGAAAGGTTAACTCGTCCGATAGGACCTGTCAAGAGAAGAGGAATCTAGAAGGCAAAACAAAATCTGGAACACGCGGTCTATGTAGTAGGGTCGATAATAATTACACCACGGTTACTTGTTTTTGATGTTGCAAGTTCGCTTGCAAAACACGTATTGCAAAGTCTACGTGTAATGAGAGCTACAAAGAGTGGAATTTGTTTTTGCGTAAGATTACAGTACGAAAAGTAATTTAATTTTTTTCACTCGTAGTTTTAAGGGTCCTTCATTAATAATTCCTATTATGATTATCGATTACTTACGTTTTTTAAAATGTTACTTTCAACCGGTAGTTTGAAATACTTTTTTGTATAAGTTAATACCGTATAATAATAATAATAATATTATTTTGATTAAAAATATACAAATTATTCCAAAAAGTGAAAAAACCCAATATCGATAAAAATGAGCGTAGAGTTTAAAAAATGAACGCATAGGGTATATATGTCAACCTGAATTACATTGTCCCAAAAGACTCACCTGTCCGTAGAGGGTTAAGAATCTGTTAATAAGGATAAACTGCGTGAAAAAAATAGTATTCCTTCTTCTTCTTCCTAAAATGACTACTAAAACTTCACCCCGTATTACGCAAGCCGGTGGTAATATTATAAGTGAAAAAAATAGGCCCAATTCCGTCAAATTAAAACGATCAAGTCGTGCGAAAGGAGAAAGGCTAACTGACGTGAAACGTTTGTAAGAGAGATAACTACAATGGCTGAACAGTACAAAATATTTGAATAATACGTGTCGACATCAAAACCTGTTTTGATACTTTTATCAGTACATAAATATATATATATATATATAATATAATATATACGCGTTGTGTAATATACTTACAAATGTGTGTGTGTATTGATATTATAACAAATGCTTTTGGCCATATATACACATCTTCTTCTTCTTCATCGTAAGCTCGATCCGAGCGTCGCGAGATTATTAAACCTTGATTCTATATATCTATATCGGATCACTTGTTGGAACGATGTAGTGTTTACCAATTCTTTGATTCCATCCGTGTATCGTGTAGGTACTCTTTCCTTGTTTTCGCCTCTTTCAACCATACCTTCAAAATTAGTTTTCCCAGACTGCCTTGACGTATGATATGACTGAAGTAAGTGACTATTCGCTACCTTACTAATTTGTGTACAGATTTCATTTAACACCGACAGGTTTGTTCTCTTTTCGGTCCAGGGAATTCGCAGCATCCTTCTCCAACAGAACATTTCAAATGCATCTATTCGCCGGACAGTTTTTTTTTTTTTTTAATGTCCGGCGTTTCGATGCATACACGAAAACAGAGAGAAGACCAATGTGTCACGAATTCTTCGTGATGTCACGGCTCTTGCATATTTTTATTAATTGAAACAATGTATTCTTTTTGCAGTTCCTATCCTTCCTTTAATTTCATCGGTCGAGCTTCTTATGGTGTCACCATTTACGAAATTTGCATTGCAGCTCCAACAGTAGCTATTATTGGCCGTCTAAAAAACCTAGTTTCGAATGTAGTTGAAGAAAAAATATAGAACAAAAAAGGAGTGAAAATCAATAAAAGCCTTTTTTTATGAAAAATTACAGAGCTTTTTCGGCTGTTAAGCCATTGTCAAATATAAATTATATAAATGTATACAAATTTATAAAAACAAAAAAAATTCAAAAAATATTACTTAGATGCACAATTTACAAAAATTTTCAAAGTGATGAAACGGTATTTTTAAATAATCCGATAAATAATAGCACAAAAAAAGTGTAAAAATTATTAAAGTATTTTTCTTTACGAAAAATTATAAAGCTTTTCGGAGCTTTTATCAAGTGCATTAAGAAATATATACAAACTTATAATTATATAAAGTCTAAAAAACATTAAAGATTATTTAAAAATATCGTTTTATTAATATTTTCTGTAAATTATGCATCTAAGTAATATTTTTTATATTTTACATTTTTATAAATTTGTATATATTTTTATAATTTTGTAATATTCACTCGATAATAATAGCCGAGAAAAGGTTTTCTTGAAGAAAAACATTTTAGTGATTTCGAATAAGTTTTGGTCGTTTATTTCCATATAATACTGTTAGCGATTTAATCGGACCAATCCAAATAGCTGAACGTCTTCCTTGTGGCACATATAATATACCTTGTATTATTTTCCTGGGAATCGATGTTCTCCTCTATATAGACAAAATATCTTACCACGTATTCCCATCGAGAGGCTAGTACTTTTAATTCCGCGATAATGGACTTATTTGTTTAACACGTTTATCCGCGGTACTCGAATAAGTTTACAACTCGCAGTCATTTATACGTTCGGCATCAGCTTTTTGGGTGATCCGTGTTGCGGATGTGTACGCTGGCAAACGGAAAAAGGACTGCGTTGACCAGTCTTAATAATTTTGTCCCATTTTTTTTTATGCGGGTATTTTTTCAGATTTTATTCAGTTTGGTCATTGCTACTCTCGCTAGATGCACCATATATGTATATTGTACACGGATATAAAATTAGAATGGAAACTTTAAAATGTAAATTTTATCCAGTTGAAAAAGTTGAAATAGGAATTTGTCGATAAACGATAACTTTGGCCAGTTTATTAATAACGTTCGTAGATCGAACGACGAGTATCTTAGTCGGTATTTCCGAAATTTTGATAAATAGGAAAAATAAAAAAAAATTAAACATTTCTCATTTCCATTTACGATAGTCGCACGTTCTTCACTTTTAGTCGTTGTTCGTAGAGTGATGGATGATCGAACAATCCGAAAGAAAAACCGCTTAGACTTTCAGTTTCTATTTTTACTTTCTGAAAGATTTCTTCACCATCTGGAAAACCGCGATTAGTTTAAGAAAGCCATTAAGTCAAGAAGGTTTTTCTCGATGCGCCGTGGTTTTACTCCTATTCCATCTCGATTCGCAGATGATAATATCTCTGTAGTTCCTTCGATCGGTCTGTACCGTTCGTCGGAAGATAAAGGTGTTTCCGTTACGTAGAATATCGCAAGAAAAGTTAGGCCAATTAAATTAACGATCTAAATCTCGCCGTGGAATCAGTAGTAGTGTAGTCGTTACGATTTATTACGATGGTAATCCGAATTTCCTTTTAGCCTCTCGAATAGTGTCGGACCGTGTGTGAAAAATATTTCATTCGTGAAAACGACGCTGCTGCCGGTTTAAATTGGCGAATAATGACGGTAATAAACGACGTGCTAAGCCAGGTGATGTAGTAGGCTAAAATTCGGAAGGTCTAAAGGTGTCCGCAATAGTAGAAAAATAACCGGCGATGTTTCTATAAATTTTAATTTAGAAAAAACACCGAGGAAATCCTGAGGGCGTACTCCGTTCTTTTTTCGAACATTTTTTTCCGTTTTACACAAATGGGATTTTGTACTCTTTCGCAGGTCGTAATGTCGTACCTTCTTATATCAACCGGACGCAGTTTATCACGGTTCATTTCTTAGCTTTGTCTTTACGTTTGTCGGTCTTTCTTTCACCATCTCTTTCATTTTTGTTCGCATAAATTTATATATATATATATACATTGTATGTCTACACGTGTGCATAATATTCCATCTTTTTTTTTTTTTTTCATGCGAACTGAATATCAGAACAAATTTGTATTCGTACTTGTTCTACTAATCACGGCTCTTTTTCATTTTCTGTACGTTCGTAATGTTCCAAGACTTTTATTTATCATTCAGAGTACTTTAAACATTATTCGCCAGCATCGTACTTGGAAACAGTCTACTCGGTTTGTAGCCGTCTTTTTCAATATCCGGCTGTGTGTGTGTGTGTGCGCTGCGTATAATGAAATGGACAAAATTTATCTTTCAACTACGTTGTTTGTTACATATTTACCTTTCTATAATTCTATTTATTCCAGACAAAAAACACTTCTTTATTAATAATTCCGGACTTAGGGAGTTATCTATAATTTCATATTCAGATTCCGTTTTTTTTTTCCTTTTTATAGGCTTCCACACGGTTTACCCATTAAAAATTATAAAGGATTAAATAGTGGTTATATCGCTAAATGACATAGATAAATATAAATATGCAGATAACGAGCAGCAAGTAAGAAAGATGCGCTTGTAGGGAAAGTAGTTGATAAGGATTTTATTTTTGATTGTATAATACGTCACAGAAAGAGAGATAATAGGATGCGATTCGCGTCGGGCAACAAGGTCAGCATCTGCAGGATGTGAGCAGTGGGGAGACATAGTAAGATTCATTTGGAATAATGACGAAGGGAGATGATTTTTTCCGAATCGTAGTCTACATATGGCGATTACGAGTGGACGAATTTAATTAACTGGCATCTGTATATTGTAAAACCACGGTAATGGAAGATCAATCTGAAGCAATTTATAATGCGAGTCATTATAAAAGGAAGTCTAGACCGCATTCCAGTATTCCTTGTGGGCAGTTCTAACAATGGAGAGCAGATCAATGTGCGGCGAATAAGCTATGAACAGTCCAAGAAGGGAAGGGTAGCGAGAATAGTAATAAGCGAGGAAATTTTCGCTGATTCTAGAGTGGCCGGGAATCCATATAAACTTTACGTAGACACCAACATCCTGAAGCAGAGCGACGTGATTGCGAATTTTCGGTATTATGGGAGAGAAACGAGGGTTCTAGTGGTGAAAATTATTTTAACGCAGAAAAGCAACTTCTGGAGTCTGAAAAAATTAGTTTTTTTTTAAAGGTAATTGGTAAAGGACGGAACGAATGAAGGATAGCTACGGCCTCTGCAGTAAAGGTAGAAGAAATTTGCAATAGAGTAAACTTTTTAACAATTTGAAAGAAGGGAATAACAAAGGCTGCGCCAACGTGTAAGATTGACTTAGAGCCGTCTGTATAGTTAATTCAGAGAAGCGGTTATATGAGAAATAAAAAACGCGTTAGTAATAGAAGGAGGAACGGGAAATTTAGATGTTTTTAAATAATCAAAGTCTATATGTACGGATGAGAAGTCAGTGGCACCCCACTCCGTATAACATCATATGCGCGCGCATCTGCGTCGCATATAAATAGTAACTTGAATGCTAGCTCATTTTGTACGTAAAAATAAACATATAGCTAGTCACGACGTTCGGCAACGAACAACATGACGATGATCATGATGAGATGATGATGTATAAGGACCACTCGTTATTAGTAAAAGGGGAAAGAAAATAACTGGTTAGAGAGGGGGTATTAGATTCGCGGAGAGGCATAAAATAATTTGACATCTCAATTGTTCGAAATATCCGGAAAAGAGAGGAATAATGAAGGATTGAAAAATAAAAAAAGAGTTTATCAAAAATTTGTGAGCTAAATATGTTCGACGCATGTATATGGGATGAAACTTAGTCTCCATTTTCAAAGCTAATTTTGGAGTAGAGAGAAGGATAGGCGTAGATGTTTTGAACTTCGTCCAATGTGAAAATGCACGCGGCTGGAAAATTGTCAAAAGGAAATTACCATAATCCATGATACTGCGTATGGAAGATTCGTACGGAAGCAATTGAATAAGGGAAGAACAATGAATCCCTGTCCCAACTAATTTTAGATGCCTGTTCAGCTCACAGAACAATAACGTGTACATGATCATATTTGATTACATATCAGCCTTAAGACATATCATCCGTTTATTACAGCCCTCGTTGGAATCACTAATATCCATTAAAAAAAAAAAAGAGATTTTAAAAGGTTAATTCGTTTTAAAGCTTTTTGGTAGATAAATTCAATATGCTTTTGCCATATCAAGCCTAAATATCAACGAAACATAGAATATGGAACATAATAGTTATCAATAATCAGTCTATATATAGAATATTTAATAAGCTTGTAAGAAAAAATGCGGAAACACATTTATGTGGAGAAAGAGAAAGATCCGTATAGTGTAGTATGTTAAGTGCATCTAACGTACTATTTAATGATTGAACACACATAGTTAGATTAGAATTAATATGTCGCCCGCATAAGTTAAAATTTAAACCGACCGACAAAGAAGGTATTGAATTATGAAAAAAGTTTATAATACCAGCACATGGCCAATGGTGATGGTCGCTGTATATTCCATTATATAAGAAAGGAGACAAACACGAATGCATAAGTTACAGAACGATTTCACTAATAAATCATGCCAGCAAGGTCATGCTATACATTATACCGGAACGTTTAAAACGGTATATACACCTATTAATATCTAAAGAAAAGATATGCTTCATGCCAGGCCGAGGAACGCTTATATTGAATATAAGACAAATAGTAGAAACATGTTATGAATTTAACACACCCGCGGTTATATGTTTCTTAGATTACACCGTTGCTTTTGATAATATAAAATTGAACCAAATGTGGAAAATACTAAATAACGTGGGAGTTCCAAACCAGATTACACAAACAAACATAAATAATAAAGCACATGTGAGAACTCATAGGGGGAGTCTTAGTGGTATTTCAGGTAAAAAAAGCCGTAAGATAGATTTGCATTTTATCTCCACTTCTTCTCAATGTACATGGCAAATGGATAATCAGAAAGGCTATAGACAACTGAAATGGCGATATTATAACAGGTGGAAGAAGAATCTCGAACCTTAGACATGCAGATTATACTACACTCCTGTCGTCATCAGAAGAAGAAATGACCGAACTTCTCACTCGGGTTGAGAAAAGTAAAAACGAAGCAGGATTAAGATTAAACCGATCTAAATACAACCTGATGACTATAGAGAGGCAAAACATAATTCCCAAACAAATAAAGGACATCGCAATAAAAGAAGAAACAGTTTACCTTGGGGTCCAAATACACCAAAAGGATAAAAGAAAAATAAATAAAAAGGAGAATCGGAATGGCAAAGAATGCTTTGGCCAATCTAGAGATAATATGAAGAGATAACCAGATAAGCGAGCAAACAAAATTCTACCTTGACATTAATCTTCCCAGTGATCACATATGAGACAGAATCATGGACTATCAATAAAACGGTATAAAGATGAATGGAAGGATTTGAGATGACATGCTACCACCGCGACCTACACGTACCATGGGCAGCAAAAATGACGAACATATTTGTGTTGAAGGAGCTTGGAATCAAAGGAAAAGACCATTTAGTACCATCAATCCGTGGACAAATATTAAGTTTCTTTGGATACATTATTAAAATAGACCCGATATAAAAAGAGATAATTCAAGGAAAGATGAATAGTAAAAGAGAAAGAGGACGTGCTTCCTACCGATATATATATATATATCAAGTCAAGTCTGGATAAACTTGTTATTTGAATAACGATCGAAAATCGGATCCGACGAATTAAAAAAAAATATTCCATGATGGATCACGACGTTCAAAACCAATTAATATATTTGTACTTATGGTATCATATGTATTAAGGAATTTGATGATAACATAGTTGCTACTCATACGGGGATAGTATAATTATTATATTGCGTAAGTTTAATTAAAAAATGTAGTAGAAACATGTTAAAACGTATGTATACACGTAATTTTTGATATAGTACTATACGTGTTAAAAAATTTATCAGTAAAATTATAGCCACATGTATGTTATAAAATGACGAAAATTTCTTTTATATTTGATGAAAATATTTTCGAAACTAATTGCAAATAAGTGAATACGGCGCTATTTGTAATTTTTGCTTGATAAACTGATATTGAAATTTATTCATTTTTTACGAGTCCCAACGCAGTCAACAAATGTGTATACTAGGATTATATATATATCACATTAACAGTGCTTAAGGGTCATTTCGAAATATGGATAATATTTTGAAATATGGCCAGTAAGAGAAGTTTTATTTTCATGGAACATTCGGACAGTGCTAAGTGCTATTCGGTAAAATATAAAATTTTAAGCGTTCTATAACAACTAATGTCAATAGACACATGACATTAAAGCAATCGACCATTAACTGGAAAAAATCGCGAGCAATAATATTTAATTGATACCTTAGAAAATGTAGAAGCATCAGATGATTCAGAACTAATTATATTTCATCCTCAGAATCAACAGAATAGTGAAACAGGCGTTTGTTCCACAAGTTCCACAACTTCCACCGAGAGAAAACAAGATGGTATAATTACATATACGAGAAAACGTTTATACAAATTCCGCACAAATTAGACAAATTGATGAATAATTATTATCATTTTAAAGAAATATGAATCGTTTGCATTCGTTAATTTTTCGTCGAATTACCAAAGAAAAATGCTATCGCATAGTATATAAAATTCGGTTTATAACGACATAAAAATTAGAAATGAAAAATAAATTGAAATGGCAAAGTTTCTATTTGCAACAGATACACGGGACAAGATTAAATGATAAAAGTTATTACGCAATTGTCATTTTATAGACGATACTGCTGAACTAAGATCATATTTTATGTCTACATTTAAAATCATGCGTATTACACTCATGAAAACATAGGAAGCCAATTGAAAGATGTGCTAGAAGAATGAAATTTGTAATATATAAAGTAGTATATTGTATTACTCTGATAATGCATCAAGCGTGAATAAGGCCACAGAAAAATGTAAGTTTTGGAATTTCCCAAATTTTACGAATTTAATAGTATAAGGCTGTTTGAAGGATTCAATGGAAGATTTACGTTTAAAAATTAAATAAATTTTATAAGATAAGTTCGACAAAGTTGGAAAATATGCAGAAACAAATGGATGAATTAAAGCAGGATCGTCCTAAATGGCGGAATTCAACGCATGACGTGATATCCTGACTCCTAAACATGGAATTTAGCTAGTGGAAGTCCTATTCGTGAAACATGTACCAACTTTGAACCATTCGATGAAATTAATAAGTTCAGAAATACATCAATTTCAAAAATAATACTTTCGATGGGTGTCTTAACCGAACATATTAACGAATTTAAGAATAAATCCGTTTCAGCGGTTCTTCGATATAAGATGAAAACTGAAATGAATACCTTTTTTATCGGAGTCTACTTTTTAAAAACTTCGGATTCATATATAATCGTGGAAAAATTATATTCCAAAGTACTCGGAATAATTTAAACGAAAAAAATGTACAAATATATATTCGCAAAACATGACGGTAATTAACGAAACCGCACCTGAGCATCAAAATACAACAGACATCAAAACGCACATCAGCATGGAAATCGTTTGACAAAATTGCCATAGCAAACACGTAAGCAACTAATTACCGCCGCTATTATAGAAATTGACAAATATTTACAGAAACCATTGCTGCCACGGAATTTAAATCATTTAACTCGTCGGGCAGAAAATAAAGAGTGATTTTTCCTAATCTTTATATTATCAGACTTCGTCGACTGTGAATCACTGTTACTTCTGCTTGCTTCTATTACGATTTCAACTTATTTACATTATTCAATAAGTTGTAGGTAAATTGTAAATTGCCCTACATTTTAATCTATCGGTTACATTCGTCTATTTATATTTCTTATGAATATATTATTTATACACTGTTCGACACATATTATAAGCGTAAAATAAAATATAATTTATACAATTGTATTATTTTCTAATGTACGAATACATGCACGGTATTTCTTCTTTCTAGCGTTTTCCCTGTGGCGGGGTCCGCTTGTTGATACAAACTTTTCCACTTTTTACGATCCTTTACGTCCTCTGTCCCAACATCGGCGTGCTCCGTATCATTGTTGATGGAGTCTATCCAGCGTCTTCTTGGCCTTCCTTGTGACCGCTTTGGTTATATTCCGTTATCATTTTCGTTGGGCTGTTGTCTGCTTTCCTCATGACATGGCCGTCCATCTAAGTCGCGCTTCCCGTATTTTTAGATGTACGCTTCCTTATGTACTCGTTTTTCACGTGGTCAGGGAGTGTGTGCCCAAGCGACCAGCGTAACATTTTCATTTCCGTAACATGAAGTTTTTGTTCCATTTTTATAGTTTCCACCTACTACGTAATATTTTATTCAATTCCCGAATGGTACTTTAGTGTGTGCATTTTTACACGTAACTTAACTCTTACGATTATTTATCCTTAAAGCATAAAGCGTAGACATCGAAGGGGAGAGGATAAATGAAGACTCGATGATAGTCGACTGACTCGTAATGTGACTGGAGGATTATTTTTATAAGAAAACGCGTAAGCTAGTTATCGACGAATCGAATCAACGACTCCTGCAGAAAATATCGGATTTTGTTCGAATGTTCTGAATCGAATTTTCCTCTCTTCTTCGAACATTTTCGACGATATAACTTTTTTGTTCTTACGTAGAGAATTTGGATATTTAATTTTACTACTACTATAACAGTAGGCCGTGTTTCCTGTTTGTTCTTTACCCAAACAATTCGGAACGATTCATTTGGTAATCTAAAAAGTCGAAGGAATGCTTTACCTGCGAAGTATGTAATAATGTTATAGAATGCTAGGGCGTTATCGTATACGGACATTAGTTTTATATATATATATATATATAAAAACGGAAAAATGCCGTTAAACTACATAGCGGGGATAGTAGTTGTAATTGCACTATGGACGTCAAATAGAGAACCGTACGTGTAGCAACTCTGCCTGCTGGATGTAGAGGAATAACACTCGTTTCTTTTCAAAAGTTCGATAGGAGCATTTGCAAATATACGTGTATACACATAATACGTATCGAGGTTCGTGTTCGTATTATACCGATTTTTCTATTCATTCTACGTTTTCGACCGCTGGTTAAGAGGGTATCCAAATGGATGATTTTGTATGGAACGCTCGTAATTTACACTACCTCCTCTTCTGACAAATGCAATAATTTTTATCGCCTTCTCTCTTATTCGCATCCGTTGAAATGTTAATGTTCGAATCCGTTTTCGTTATTTCACCCTTAAGTGTGTATCTCATTCTGCACGTTTTGAACGCGTGCATTTCTTAGAAGCTGACTGTTATTTCTGACGGAAGTCAATATTTAATAAAACGCCGCCCGTTCGGCGCGTGGATTTTTTTTCGCATATCGTTGAAGTACTAAATTACATATTTTCCCTTTTTTTTAAACGGAAGGGGGAAATCTTAGTAAAACAGTGATGTGCAGTAAAATTTTGTTTCTATTACGAACAGTGGCATGCACTAATAAGCATACGCTGCTCAATCCCAAAATCGGTGTGTGGGAACCTCTTCCTTCTATAATGTCTTCTTTTCCACGATCCCTAGATTTGCGGATAACCTTTATGATTCACGATCTTAGTAAGTTCAACTATAATTGCCTTTTTTTTTTTGCCTTAACTTATTCCTACCGTGTCTTCTATTATTTGATCTATATATTTACTCTATGCCCTTCTTCTGTATCGTTTTCCTTCCATTTTCTCTTCGATTAGTTGTACGAAACTTGTGTTGTTCCATTCTTTTAGTTTCTAGCTTCTGAATTAAGCTCCTCGATTAGTTTATATGTTTTTCAAAAACAAAAAAATCGTTTGTCACATTTTCCGTCCAACTAATTTTCTGAATATCTCTTTTTATTGAAAGTAATTTTTGCTAGACTAATTCTAGCCGATAGCTTTGTATACAATTATTGTTAGATTCCTCAATAAATCACACATTTTTGTTGCTTGTGAAATGACATGATATACATTTTATATATATATATATATATATATATATATATATATATATATATATATATATATATATATATATATAGTTAGTTAGTTTCGCATACATCACCTATCAGTATACCATATCATTTCAGTTCCATTTCTGTAATTCTAATTTTTTGTCTGCTTCGAGGAGATTTCTAACATTCCAGAAACCAACAAATTTTTTTAAGTTTGTAAATCATTTCAGGCGCTTATTTTCGATGTTGTATGTAAACTACATTCACTGATTGCTTCTTCCACCTTGAATGATTATGCTACCCAGATATCTATTGCAATTTACAATATTGTTCCGTTAATTTTTACATCTATTATATCTTACTTTTTTTTTTAGTACATAAATTCAACTAAAAAGAAGATGGAAGACTCCGCATTAGTAGAGATGCATTCGCTAAATTAAATAAGTTATTATACCATAGGAAAGGGATGAATTAGCTAATCAATTACATTAGTTTGAGTTTATGACTTTAAAAAAAAAATTGTCATAATTAGAATAAAGAAACGTAATAAATAAAAATGTATACGATGTTAAGAATTTATTGTTATTATTAATCCCCCACAAAAAAAAAACCCAAGAAAACAATTACATCATTACGGGGTACATGGGCTAGAACTGATAAAGAAAAAGTTGGGATCAAATATTTCTCCGTTATCTTCAAACCAAATTTACAATGCAATGATGCAACTGACATTCATGAATTTTTAAGTGCGAATTGCAGTTAAGTCTCCCGATTGCGCGAACGTCTCCCAGCGAAATCAAATATATCATCAATAAATTTGGTAAAAAAAGAGTCTCGGATTTGATTTAATTATTAATAAACTGTTATCGGAACTACCCAGAAAAGGTATACTACTTCTTACAAACATTTTTAACGTTGTTTTCGATTGCACTATTTTCCTTTATCCTGGAAATTGGGGCAAATACTTATACCAGAGCCAGGCAAGTCACCGGACAAAGTTTTGTCCTATATACTCACTTCTTTACTACCTATCCTATCCCCACAAAACTCCTTAATAATATTGAATCGGTTGGATCCTATTTTAGAATTGGAACATGTTGTTCCTGAGCACCCATTTGGATTCAGTAAAAGTGACCATTGAACAGATACACCGAATTGTGCATACTATTCATGAGAGTCTTGAAAGCAAGTATTCACGGGTGTGTTCTTAGATGTAAAGCAAACTTTTGATATGGCATAATGGTCTGCTGTAAAAATTGGATAAAATAGTACCGCATCCTTACTATCTACTTATAAAATCCTATCTCGAAGATCGTACATACCCGGTTAAAATCCTAAATAAATTCTCCGATATCTATCCTGTATCCGCTAGCGTGCCTCAAGGAAGTATCTTAGGTCAGGTGCTTTATTTAATCTACTCTGCCGGATTTCCAATTGATAATAACGTGATAACAGCTACGTTTACCGACGAACTAAAAAAAACTCCGCTGGAAGTTGAAAACTGACTGAGACGTTAGCGTATCAGGGTAAACGAAAGTAAATGCACGCAGGTCGATCCACTGTTAAAAATAAATTTGGTGATTATTAGCTAAGAAAAAGATGTTAAATGCTTAGGCATATTAACATGACAGAAGTATATTATTCAAAGAAGCAAACAGATATAGAATTGCACGAATTAAAGTGGCTTCTTGGCAGGCACTCCAGTTTGTCACTAGAAAACAAACTTCGAGTTTATAAAATAATTATCAAGCCCGTTTGGATACATACGGTTTAATGTTATGGGGTTGCGCAAAAGATGTACACGTAAGTAGGACACAACGGTTTCAGAATAAGATCATAAGACTCATCGTCTTCCCATCTTGGTCACGTGACATACGTACATCGAGACTTAAATATCCCGTACGTGAAAGACGCGATCAAACGTGCTGTTAAGTAATATGTAAACCGTTTGAAGGCGCACACAAACGTATTGGCGATCAATCTACTCGACACTAGTCTAGATCATCGTAGGTTAAAACGTAGTCACCCGTTTGATCTAATTTCTCAGTGGGGGTCCATCGCTGGATGCTAACTCCTAACAAGTTATTTCGTTTTTCAGTTCAATTGTAGGATGGCTACTTCAAAAACAGGTACAAAATAATATTAATAATATACGTTAGTCGATGAGAAATTAATTAGTCGTTCATTGTGACGCGACTAAGTATGTAATCGAGATTTAAGAATTCGAGAGGTTAATACATGTAAATTCGCAAATTAGATTCATTTAAAGATGGATTATATATACGAAACTAAATATGTCGATCTATTCAGTTAGATTGTATTTAATTATTTCTTTCGCTATTTAAAATAACTTTAAACACCACCCGCGTCGTTTATATTCGGTCATCACACGAACTAAACATCAATATCGCCAAAGCCAAAAATGGCTGGCGGTACGTCCGAATACGGATGATAAAAAATTAAAGAAGGAAAAATTAATTATCGAAGGTACAGAAATGGAGCGAGTCTCAAATTTTCAATATTTTAGTTCTCGGGGTTCCGTGGGCAAACGAATCAGTCAGTATAAGAAAACGAATAGAGAAAGCGAGGAAAGCTTTTCTTAACATGAAATTTAAAATTACTACTACGAATGCGTCTACTTCGACGTTACATTTGGCCAATACTACTAAACGCTATGCTGGATGCCCGCACACTCAAACCATGGAGAAGAAAATCGAAGCTTTTGTACCGTTCATAATGCAGAAGTATCGTATCTACATGACGTGACCATTAAAGAAGTGCCGAATAAAATACTAAATCCAGCTGAGGTGCTTTATACCGTCCGAACCAGAAAGTTAAAATACTCTGCACACCAGCAGAACAATATCGCCTGTTCCATCTTGGACAATATGGTAAAATTATTGACCGTTATAGAAAACCTGCTAGGCGAAAAGTTTTTCGGGAAGCGGATATAAGAAGATGGTATATATATCAAAAAATCAGCAAACTGAAGAGGCGTCTAGAAATGAGGTTTTAATAGCTACGACGATCGCCGACCTTCGACTGGAGATGACGTAACATCAAGAAGAAAATTTTCCTCGATTGCCATGAAAAATAAGTAAAAAATTTGTGACCAAATGAGCTATTCCATGCGCTGGAACCGTTTTAATAAAATAATAAAATCCTGGATAAATTTTGCCTAGGAAGATATTGTTTTAAGCAATAAAAAAAAAAAAAAAATTAATCTAGTTTTCTCTGTTTCGAATATGTAGTCGATGTTTACACCGTGTTAATTTACTACCGTTGTATGTTAGAACGTTCCAAATTATTAAGTTTTAACATAATTAATCCGATTTATCTGACGCATTCCATTTATTGACTATTAGCCTTCACCGTACTCTTTCCGATTCCGAGTCAAATTCCGGCAAAGATCCAATTATGTTAAAATTGATAATCTGCTACACATTCGGCAGTAAATACCGAATAATGTTGACGTAGTTCGTAATAGTTAGTAATATTCAGAACAGGAATTGCTCTAGTTCTTACAGTTGATCCATCTGTATAAATAAGGGTGTACACTGGAAATTTTACATAGAGAATATTGCTAAAAGTTGCCAGGATTAGTTGAAAAAGATAGTGGCTGTTATTTTCGGGGAGAAAGGACGAATTCTGTTTATCGAAAAGGTAAAATATGGTACCATTTTATAAACATATATATACATATATATATATATATATATATATATATATATATATATATATATATATATATATATATACGTAAGCTGGGAAAAATTGGTTGAGGAAAGCACAAGGCAGAAATGGTTGGAAGATGTTGGGGAAAACCTTCATCAAGGAGTGGATAAGGCTTATCGTGATATATATATATATATATATATATATATATATATATAAGTGCACGCGATATATTCGTACGAATAAATATTAATTTTTACGAAAAATACCACACAATGGTAGTAACAGACATACTATTCCAAATATTCTAGCCTCATCTGTTGTGCTTAGAGTATGCGAATAGCTGCTTCAGCGGATAACAAAATTTTTTCATCTGCTATTTGAAAGTTAAAATTTTTACTATTAAAGTTTTTAATTTTTTTTTTCTACATATCAGTCGTTGTAATAGCCTCTAGAGCACGGACTTCTAAACGGAAAGTACCGAGTTCGAATACGATCGATGACGCAAAAATTATCGTCGGAAAATAAAAATATAAAAATAATCCTACGTTGAAACACTAGCAAAGGATATAACAGTAGCTGCAATCTATTGTCATCCAGGATTTTGCATACCGCAAATGGAATACAACTCAATCTTCAACAAATTAGGAAACGTGTTCATATGCGGTGGCGATTATAATTCCAAAAACAGCATATGGGGATCAAGAACAGTAGATCCATCTGGAAGAAAGCTGTACAAATCTATAAGAAACAACGCACTTGCCATCTTATCTCCAATGACGCCTACGTATTGGCCGCGTCATCTCAACAGGCTTCCAGAGGTCTTAGATTTCTTCATCATTCGTGGCCTGCAAAGATATAGCAGGGAATGCAGAATAGTCGTTGATCTATCCTCTAATCATACTCCAGTGGTTGCCACTATAGATGTACAATCCTAAAATCGTTCCCAAACAACAGAGACTTACAAACTGGACTACCAACTGGAATATTTTTACGGGTATTATTGAGAATAACATTGACTTAAAGCTTAAGCTAAAGGACAAAGGTGACATTGACGCAGCCGTTAAAAATCTTACTAGTCTCATACAATATGCGTGTATCAACTCAACTAATCACGTTGCAGAGAAATCCCATCAAAATCTGTATATACCGGTGGAAATAAGAAAATTAATAAATGAAAGCAGGTTAGCAAGAAGAAGATGGCAGCGTAATCGTTACCCATCCTTATACAACAGTTACAAAGAGATGCGGAACAAACTAAAAAATAAAATCAGGGAGTATAAGAACAAAATCTTTATGGATTACACGCAATCTATTAATGATGGCGGGAAGCCGGTATGGTCCTCAGTCAAAAAACTGTTAAGTCAACCAGAAGAACGGTATAATATTAGATCAAATAACAACTGGGTTAAAACTGACAAGGAAAAAGCGAATACGTTTGCGGAGCACCTTGGTACAGATTTTACCCCGTTTCCTGATTGTGACAAGGTTCACTCTGATCGAATACAAAGTTTGTTGAGTGTGCCGGTGCGAAAACGTTACTAAGGTTTTCTCTCCGAACGAAGTCTTTGTATGTCTTCGTAATATGCCGTCGCGTAAGGCTCATGGCTTGGATAAAATTACCGGAGAAATAATATCACGGTTGCCGAAGAGAGTGGCTATCCTTCTTTGCTATATCTTTAATGCAATTCTAAGGATGCGATATTTTCCTAAGATGTGGAAGAAGTCGGTGATAGTCATGGTGCATAAAACTGGAAAACCGCGGATTGAGACTTCATCATACCGGCCCATTAGCTTACTCTCCTCGTTATCGAAGGTTTTGGAGAAGTTAATCTTAAATCGAATCGCTACGATTATAGAGAGCCGAGACGTATTACCGAATCACCAATTTGGCTTTCGTACGGAGCACTCTACGATCCAGCAGTGTCACCGATTAGTTGACGCAATTTCGCTAACTCTGGAGAATCGCGAAGTTTGTTCCGCGGTATTTCTTGATGTCACGCAGGCATTTGATAAGGTCTGGCATCCGGGATTACTATATAAGATGCGGCAAATTCTCGATGAGGATATTTATCAGCTCCTAAAATCGTACTTGACTGAACGTTCGTTTGTTGTTAGAATAAATGGCTCGTTTTCAGAAGAACATTCAATCAGATCAACGGTACCGCAAGGCAGCTTGCTAGGTCCTGTTTTGTATTCCATCTATACTGCGGATGTACCAACTTCGAATTTAACGTTGCTGGCTACGTTCGCCGACGATATAGCGATACTGGCGTCTAATATGAATGTTATGCATGCAAACGCTGCGGTTCAGAATCATCTGAATCGACTAGAAAAATGGGCAAGTCTTTGGCGCATATCATTCAATTCAACTAAATGTCGACACATCCTGTTCACCAACAGACGTGTTAGATGTCCAACCTCGATATTTGGTAGTTCATTAATTCCACAAGTCGAGTCCGTGCGTTATTTCGGCATGCATATGGATAAGCGATTAACGTGGCGTGATCATGTGGAACACACAAGAAGATCTGTGATAATAAGAGCTAAACAGCTCCGGCCGTTGCTAGGACGTAAATCAATTCTCAACCTAGCCGTAAAGCGGAATGTTTACTTATCGGTCATCGCTTCAATTTGGAGATATAAATTAGAACTGTATGGAACAGCAAGTCGAAATAATTTCCACAGAGTACAGCAACAGCAGTCCAAAATCCTACGTACAATAGCATCTGCACCGTACTTTGTATCGAACGACATATTACATGACAATTTGAACGTTTCATACGTGAAGGATGTTTATACGGAACAATATAGAAGATTCTTCGGAAAGCTCCAGTTCCATTCGAATCCACTGGTACACCGAATGTTTACTAGAGATTTTCCAGTCAGAGCCAACAGTCGGCTAAAACGAAGAAAGTGGTGCCGCGATGCACTTCCAATTACCTAAGTGGTTACATTGTTCTCAGGGACGCTACGTGTAATGGTTAAACTCTGCGAGAAATAAATTATATAATAATAATAATAATAATAATAAAAAAAATTAATATATTTTTCCTCTTTGTATATCCAAATCTGGCTGTTCGTTGGAATTACCAGCTTAATAATATTCTTTCACTTTCCTCCTTTTGTTCACATTCCATACTCCAATTTTTTCCTTCTCCTTACTTCTTTACTTACGATCATTATTATTTATGACAGGAAACTGTCGGTACAGTAAAATTAAATAAAAAAAAAAAAAAAAAAATATTATCGCGTGGTAGGCCAATGGCAAAACGCACAACACCACATGCGCGCTAGTAATAATATAGTACACTAAAAAATCAGATGGTGCTTGCATTTCGTGACAACGAAGCGATTACAATCAGTTCTGTGCCGGGTGTGTGTGTCTATCTTACGCTAATGCCATATTACGATAGTACGCTATTTACGCTATACAACAAAATATGTACAGATAAGTAGTCGCCTACCTCTGATACGGAGACGACACTTAACGGTGATTAGTATAATTTATGATAATAATAAGGCGTATACGATCATCACCCTTATCATTTATTAAATGTACAACCTGAACATCAGATCTTTTCCTTCAGCGATAAGTTGCAACGTATATCATCATCTGCGAGATGACGAAGTAACCCGTTTCTCCTTTTAATGGTCTTCTCGCAAGCGTTACTTTACTCGTTACGATTGCAAAACGAAGAATGATTTTGCAAATTTCAACATCATTAAATAACCGCGTATATTTATTATCATCATCATTTTCGACCATCGTTATCACTGCCATTACCATTATCGCAGTGGACTGAAAAAAAGAAAAGGTAGCTTGGAAGGAAATCTATTGTACTCGGTACAGTTACATCGAAATATTTCTTCAACATTTTATGCAGAGAACATTAGTATAGGTGGTAGTATAAGCGATCGGCTAAAGAAGTGTGTGAGTCTGTATGTATGTGCGTGTGTATGTGGAAATGGGGAGAGAACTGTTGAAAGCTTTCCGTTCTTTTGTACGGAAATGCGACCGTACGATTGCGAGATGAAATTATTATTTCTCGCAATTATGATGCCGAGCGCCATTTTCTATATTTCGTTCGCATATCGCGTCGTTCGGTTATAAAGTGCCGGAATCCCATTTGGGTAAATGTATCTAACAATTACCATCTCGATCCTTTTCGCTCCATATGCATATCAACATTTATATATATATATATATAAACTTTGTGTAACCTTTTATCATGTTGAGTGCTTTCATCTTTGAGAGACGTTTTAAAGGTCTCTTTTTGCTTTTCACGAATAGAAATATTTATCTGCAGAAGAATCGTACTACCGCCTTACACTGCGACAAATACCATTATGGAAGCCGCTGATTCGTGAATAGTTGCGTATAAATAAATATATAGATATAAACAAATGAATAAATTAAGACGCACTACTATGTATATGTACGGAATAAATACGAAACCGGGTTTGCATCAGTTCATGTATTCTTTATTAAATCGTAACAATTATTTAACATTTTTTTTTTTAAATATGATATAACCATATTTTAATAATTTAAAAGGAACAAAATCAAGAAGAGAGCATTTCACCAAACAGTTATTCCGCATTCTTATTCATTTCTTGCTGTAACCTATATATATATATATATATATATATATATTTATTTATTTAGATAAATGCCTTCTGTTTTTGTATTCGCGAAATTTATCGCTTTCCTTGTAATACTCCTCATCATCTCCTGTAATACTTACCTATCTCTTGTAAGTATTTTCTTATTTGTTCAAGCGCTGAATATTCTATAAAGGTATGTACAGGTGAATCTGTTCCATCTTTACATATTCTGCAACAATCGCTGCTTACTATTTTGAATCTTTTCGAATAAGTCTGAATGGAATAATGCGGTAGTAGATGTTTAGATAAACGTTCCTCTATCCTAGGAATTCTGTTTTCGGCGTCCTACTTGGTAATTATCATATTAGTCCTCGCCACTTGGCTATATATTGTAGCCGTATTTTATAGGTATTCATTCTTTTACGTCCTTTTTCTGTCGAGATGTTTTGTTTTCAGCATTTTTATCTCTTTGGTTTTCCCCAATTGTAATTGAAAGGACAGCACAATAATATTTCGTTGCCCGGTAGGAAATTGTCCTTTAAGCGGATATTACATTTATTAATATTTTTCTCGTTCCGATTTTATTCTATTTATATATTTTTTTAAAATTTAAGTCTGGGTAATAAATACCACTAGCATATTCTATAAATGATCAAAATAGGGCAGAGTATAAAATTTGAGCTCAAAAAAAAAAAAAAAAAAAAAACTAAACTACCACGTTTATGCACGAGCGAGATTAGACATTTATTTTTTTATTAAACTTTACAGTCTTACAACCGTTTCATCCCAGAGAACACTAAGTAGAATACGAAGTGTTACCGTGCGGACGAAACACGACCTATTTAAATTAGGTCTGACAGAAGATGATCAATGTGAACGTGGTGAAAGCTAAGATGGAAACCATTTATTCAATTGCAAATGAATTGAAGCATTCGATCTATCGAGACTTTACAGTGATTTCGGAGAGAACGCATTAAAATTTATAGATTACTGAACAAACATTGGTATATAAGTCGACAAAAATGATGATATTTTTGCGTCGTCCGCTCATATAACCGATACCTTCCATATAGAAGTCCGTGCTTCTTAGCCACTCGCCTATTCCGACGACTACCAGACTATGATTGAACGCAGGCTGTCAGCATTTTTTGAGTTATAGAAAAATCGAAGATAATGAGATTAATTTATTGACACGACTGAGAAAGCGAGTACATTATTGGGAACAGAAAGTAAAAAAAAAATTCGTACGTATATGACGCTAAATTTAAAAAGTCAATAAAATGTGAATGAACAAATGCACTCATCATTCATGGTTAGTAAAATATAAATTTAATGAATATTAAACATATAGGGGGTATAAATAATACTAACAGACAGTGACAAAGTGAAAAAAACAACAACATAATAAACCAAATATCAATCAGTAATAAATATAATCCTAATATAGTTGACAAAATGTGGAATAAATCTGAGAAAACAATAAAAATACAGAAACCGATAAGAAGAATGATTTAGGTTCGATAAATTATGTAGGAAATCATGTAAATAAAATGTTTAACAAACATAACATTTATTTAGGAATAATAACACATTACTGAAACAATTAGTAACAGCAAAATAGAAGATAGAAATATATTCAAAAATTTAGGCATATACAAATTAAATTGTAATCGACATTAAATAGAATACATAGAGAAACGGGCAGACAATTCATAATCAGATTTAAAGAACACTTAAATTCATATGCGAACAACGATGAAAATCATTATTTGGGAAACATTGTATATAAGTAAAACGCAAAATAAATAATCAGAATTATAAAATTTTACATACAGAAAAAATTTAAAAAAAAAATCAAAAATTACTAGAAAAAAATGGAAACAGTAAAAGAAGAGATAAAAATAATTTACTAAATTCAATGATTAATTTCGATGAATAATTAATTCTAAGAATTACGTTGTAATTTTCATATTGAACAACTATTATTTAATTTTTTATTATTTTATTTTATCGGCTGTTGGTTTTTATTTATTTATAAATTTTATGTTATTCAAATATTTTTAAATTATTTTCACTCACCATAAATTTTATATTACGCAACTGTTTTTCAAGTATTTTCATTTTACTGGCTATTGCTACGTAAAGAATTTTATATTAGCGATAGATGATTGTGTTGTTTACCACATTTAATGTCAGATTGTTTTATTAATACTGTTCTTCATTTTGCTGAATTTTATTCTTAAATTAATATTTTTCATTTTTTTTTAATACTTGATAATAACGTAACAGACGAAAAGTTTTATAATTTTGCATTTAAAAAAATTTAATGATTTTAACTTATTTTTTTTGTTTATAGTACTATTATTGTTATTATTACTAGCTATTTATAGTGGCCTAGTTGCGTTAATTCATTGCCTCTTTTGAAATCAGATTTGAAAAATAATAATTAATTTAATATGTTTTAGGTCAATCAAATTCCTAATAAATAAAAACGGACATTCGGAACTGTTGTGGATAACTTATATAGCTTTCAGCTGGAAACTGTCGACCGGACATAATGTATTGTATTAGTGTATTGCTATTACTAACTTTTGATACAGATCACTTCCTACAGCTCACTTTCTCTTGTGATATGTGTAAATGATTTTGTGGATACTTCACTAATTGGTTACATGTACGTATAAGATATTTTTAAGGATATATTGTGTGTTCGATATTTTCCTGGATCGTCTTGTTAGGTGTTGTGTGAAATCCGGAGGTTATTTCGGCGTGTTTAAATATATTTATCGACATATATATTATTAAGTTGTAGTTATACAAGTTCGTACACATATCGTTATGTATTCGGGTGGGCGAGTTTACGCGGGTGCCCACATTTTACATATTCCGTTATTCGGTTTTTAGGTATATTTTTTATGTCCACTTCCGTAGAACGAGCATTTTCTATGTAATCGTATAAGGTGTTATACTCCTTCTTAGTAATTTTACCGTGTTTTATATTTTTAATAAACAATATTTGTATATTGAGTCGTAGTTGTGTGGATTTGCATAAGAAAATTTATGTGTACCTTTTTATATATATGTATATATTATATATATATAATTGTATTTTATTTTAATTTTCGGCATTTATTATTTACCGTTGTTAAACCGGATTTTTGTTTTTCATCGGCTACTTGCGCAATGTATTTACGGATATTAATGTTGTATTTACTATTTTACCGCTGTACATATGAAATGATTCTCATTAATGTTAAATTTTGATTTGATTTAATTAATTAATAACGATAATATCGCTTCATCGTCGACGCCGTCTTATATCATTACCATGTTCCTATTTTGACAACGATGAGCTAGACGGTGAAGGTTAGTAAAGAGGAAAAATGCGATTATCCTGTCGAACATGTAATACGGCTCCATGGTACATAATTTTTTCGCCATTTCTCATCGTTTCACGCCGCCGGCACTATCGTTTGGGTGGGCTAGGGAATTTCCAACCCCCCCGGCCTATTACATTACGGGGGGGGCTAATGCGAATTCGAGCGAACTGTACACGGTATCCATTCTGCATCTACCATCCGGAATATTTCGGCAGCCGCGGAAAGCGACTCGCTGATTAATGGGAAACTCGTGTACCCCCGTAAAACAGATTTTCCTTTGTCAGTTTCTGTTGTTTGAAAACCTAAAGCTCCGGTTTTCCCGATTATTTTCTCTTTTTTCCGTCGACTTCTTTTTCTAGATGCGCCTGTAGTAACTTTTTATTTCACGGTTTGGGTTTTTCCGGTTTTTTCTTTTTTATTCTGAGAAAAATCCTTCTTTCATTCGGTTTAACGAACCCGTTTATTCGTTTTTCTCTACATTACTCGCGTACAGACTGAAACGTTACTACTTGTAACGACAGTAGTTCGTCATTAGAACGAGAAATTCCATTACGCACGGCCGTATCTTCTATTTCTTTTTTTTTATATTCCGAGGTGTTTTTTTCTATCCAGTTTTTCCTACGAAATGTAAACAAATTTATGATACGGTCGCCTGTTAGGTTGCTGAAACGGAACGTGTTCTTTACGTGAAAATAAATTTTTAGCGCTTGCGTATATATAAGGTGTGACCACCCGGAGAAGACGGACGGTTTTGTTGCTATTTGGATAACTCAAAAACCACTCGATCAAAAGCTTCGAACGAAATTTAAAAACACTTGTGGGTAACCAATATCATTCAGGAGATGACCGCCGTTTGCAACGATACATTCATTCAGTCATTATTAGAAAATTTTCGAAAACTTTTTCGAACGTATATCGCTGAATTTTTGAAATTTCTTCAAAATTCGAGTTTGCAGGTCTTCCAAATCTCGTTTTGGAAGTCTTTAGTGAACGCGGCTCTTAAGATATTCCCACAAAAAAGAAAAATCGGGTAACTTTTTCTATTGAAATTCTGCAGTGTCTCGATCGATTCACCCCGAAAATAACGTTCCACGCAAATCGCGCGCTCTTTCATGTTTTCGGATGCTGTAATAATTGAAACTAAACAGAAAAGAATCTCTCGTGGGTACAATAAACATGAAGCACACGGTTTGCATTGTAGAAATGTTACCAACTGCGTTATTCAAAAAAAAAAATCGTCCCCTTCTCTGGGTCACCCTATATATATATATATATATGTATTATCACGGAGATGGCGGTGGCACCCCACTCCGTATAGTATAACATGCGCGCATCAGCGTCGCATATAAACAGTGCCTCGAATGCTAGCTCATTTTGCGCGTAAAAATAAATGTACAATAGCTAGTCACGATGTTCCGCAACGAACAATACGATTATGATGATGATGATGATATATATATAACGCACTTCACAACTTTAAATTCTTTCAGACAATTCCTTTGGTTTTACTTTCGATGAAATAGTAGAATTTCTATTACGTAAGACTTGCAGCTTCGGCAACGGATATACTACGTCGAATATATTTTATTAAAATTTTATGCAGAAATGACGTTTTAGCTCATTCAGTCGAACAAAATCGATTTTTCTACGTATTTATACATTTTGGTTTATGGAAAAGACTCGAAAAATTGAAATACGATATTTCGCATATAGTATCGCTTTTTAGATGACTAGATAATTTTTATCGTGTAAGTATTCCTAGAGTTGATTATCTATTCTGCTTCGACATCTGTAGTCAGACTTCGTGACCTATAAGTTTTTCAATTAAATTCCGTCATTTATCTCCTATTCTTAGCGAAAGAATAGCTAGTTCACGAATTAATTAACTAATAACTAGAAAAAAATGAAAATAAAACAAAATTAAATTAAAATTTTCTAACAGAAATATTTTAACAAAAAAAAAATTGTAGTTTATAAAGGTATTACTCATACTTAAATAAAAACCGAAAAGAAACAAAATAAATTCATAATAGGGATGTTGACTTATATCCAAGAACTTGTTAATATAAAAATAAAGACTCTAAAAGAAAAAAAAAAGAAAAGAATAATAACAAATTAACAAATAATAGTTAAATTTAAATGTTAGAATTAATTAAAATTAATTTAAATAGGGGGAAAGTCGACCACGCTAGAAACAAAGTAATGCAAAAAATTATAAAATGCAAACACTGCGAAGGTATTTGCGTCACGGTTGATTTAAGTTGCGAGCTATGAAATTTTTAATTTCAAATTTGAGTGCACAACCTATTCAGCCAGCAAAAGGAAACCTACAACTTACTGAGAGGATATACAGTCTTAATTAAACTTATGACGGAGGGCAATAAACATAGGGCAAATTACTATAGTATGCTGTATATCGTCTACCTCGCCTACAGTACAACAGGTGCAGAGCTGGAACCAAACCTGCCATGACCTGACAACAGCACTGAAGAAGTTGATATCAAACTTCAACATTTTCAAACGCATAGAAATATCTAGAAATATCAGGAGGCATACGTCTTCCGGCTAATTTGATCTTCATCCCACCCGTCTTGCCCACTCAACAAGGAAGTGATATGTTTCTGAAATTTTGAATACGGATTGGACTGCACTGAAATACCCTCTAGCAGGTTCGAATGTTTCGACTCAGCAACATGTCCCCTGAGCGTCTGCTCGTCAGCGAGAGCCTTGCCGGCGAGAAATAAATCGTTCGGCAGGACTCCATAAATAACACAAGCTGCAGAGGTTTGCGTAATCTGATATAAGAAAGTCATTTGTAGGAGAAATTTCCTCTGCTGTTTATTGGCCTGACCGATGGCCGCACCATACTCAAAATTGGCCTGAATGAGGTATTTGTGTAAGATTGAACGTAAATCTCCGAGCAATTTTTTTTATAGACGTAGAAATTTGTTATAATATCCGCACACTTCGAAGAAATGTACTGGAAATGAGGAACGAACGACATGTATTTTGTCAAGAATTATTCCTAAATATTTTACGCGGAATACGGTATGCTCGAATCAGATAATAATTCAAGCTCATTCATCTGGCCAAGAAGCGAGATAAAAACACAGAAAATCTGTATTTAGTTGGGGGAATAATTTAAACCTATATCCATCACCACAATATTCAGGTATTTAGAAATATGTTCGAGAATTGATAGTGATGTAGAATTCTTATAAACACGAAACTTAGATATCGACACACTGACACGAGGCATTAAACAACAATTCCACAAATTAGGTCCAACGACGGAACTCTGTGGAACACAACAAGAAGATGCCCTAACACTAGCCGAAGACCGAATTTTAAGTGTAATGGAACGATTATTAAATTAATCTATAACAATATTAATTATAAAAGGATTAAGTATTATCCTTAAGGACATCAACAACTGCAGATCAACAGCAATTGTTGAATGCCTCTTTGATGTCGTATGAAATGACAACTGCGGAGCAACCATCTGTGATGTACTGCTCGATCGTTGAAACTAAATCATGAACAGTATGCTTTGCTGACAGACCCGAGTGAAAACCTGTACCAGAATCAAACTGATGATTTTTTCATAAACCTTCCCCGTACAATTAAGCAAGGAGGTAGGCTTATAAGTCGACAACTCAGTCGGATCTTTTCCCAGCTTGGAAGAAATCCTTAAAATAGCTGCATTCCAACAATCCGGGAAGAGATCAAATTTTAGTCATTTATGCATATAATAGCGCGCAACAAAATCGTATAAAAGAGTAAATTAATAATTAAATTGCTAAACCCTTACTTCAGCAGGCGTCTTTTTATTGCGTGATTTTTTAACTATAATTGTAATGTTATTCTCATTTATTACAAGAGGAACACAGCTATCAGCAGGAAGCACAACCAAGGTAATATTTGCAGTGAAAAAAAATTGTTTCTAATAAAGCGCATACTTTTTTTACCCTCGGAAACCATTACATCAACGAGAAAGCTTCCAATGAAGTTTATTGTATGGGGTAATTACCTTAAGATATTTGTATATTATGAGTCATAGTTATATTCCGCATCCGTGTCTGTCATTAAACGCCAACAGCCTACGATCGTGAGCGTCTATTAAATTGTTTTCTTGTCCGGATTTCACATTTCCCATTCCTCTCTATGCTTTTTCCTTTTTTCTTTTTTTTTTTACCACATCGGCCAGTTGTGGTCATAATTAAAATAAATAAAAAACATTATTTGTTCTCCACGTGGATAAGAGACAACTAATAGATAAGCACAGGTTGTTAGCTCTTAGCTAAGACTGATTAAAATTTAACAAATTAAACTTATGTTTTCATAAAAAGTGAGACCGATCGACTATCGCGTAATAATCGTTTATTTGTATTGTTCTACGCTGAATGATGTCGTAGCCACTGATCTTTCGGATACTTGGAAGCATATATAGTATACGCTGCCTCACTACTCGTGGGCAAGATGATAATGATAGACGAATGCTTGACATCTTGACATCGTTAGGACATTTATCCTAGCGGATGATGTGCAACGGTTATTGAATCATCATTAGTAAAAAGAACGTCCTGACGGCATCTTCTTTTTAATATTCTAGGATTTCCCGGCAACCTATATCTCGACATCCGAAGTATATTCAAATTATCGTTTAGTCGAAGTTTGTCGAAGAATCTTTGATATTGTTGATTAACAAATGGAATATCAAGATTCTTTGTGAAGAGTGTGGTTCGAAACACATCGAGGAGCCCCGACCATCGTACAAAGAATTTTCGATTGTTTTCTTCGAATTAGGGCTAAATCGTGAGGTATATATCCGCCTTTTAAGATCTAGATTTACAGTGGACCTTCTCTCTATTAACAGAGAAAGCAAGTTGGCTAGTGCCAAGATTCGTTTATCAATTTGTTCAACGCGACTCTGCGATCTATATGTATTCCCAATTATCTAACCGAAACGTGACTTGCGGTATTTCAGAATTATTTATTATTAACTTTGTAGAAGGTGCGTTGGTAAAACTAATGTGTTAACATTTTTTATTAGTGAACTTTATTCGCCAGTTATTCGCACTTTATATTATGTTCCTGGATTGCTGTGTTCGCAAATTCTGGATTTTCATTGCAGGCCGTTTATATCGTTTGCAAAGGTAGCTAGAATTGTCTTTTGCCTTGTATATTAAATAGAGAATTGGTCCCCCAAAAGAGTTACCTGGGGAACAGAAGCAGATAGTTTCATTCCTTCGGAGACGAACTTAATTTAATATAGATGGTAGATAAAGATCTGATGGAACTAGATGCTTCAATTTAAATTTAAAAACCTTGCGTGCTAAACACGATCGAAACCTTTCTTTTTTTTAAATTTTATTTTTATAGTGCTGTGTTTAACTATCGAGGCTACTACAAAGCTGGTGATTTAACAGTTGGATGTAGTAACTGAGGTTGGAGAAGGAAAGAAACTGTATAACTGAGGGAATAGTTGAAGAACTGTTGGAGAGGAAAGCAGATAGAGTACACGGATGGATACTGGGCCGGTAAGGGAGGAGTGTAGGGCAGTACATTAAAATATGGTAGATAAGAGAGCGGGTTGGGAGTAAACAAAAGGGGAAAAAAGCTGGGGGGATTGGTATGTTGGAGAAGATGGTCATGAGAGAGCGAATTGTGACCAAGGCGGAGCCTGTTAAGTGCTATGTAATTGGAACGGGTTAAATTGGCAGGTGGTTCCCGGAAGATTATGGATTTGATTGCAAGAAGGAAGTTATAGTGGTAATGAATTCCACTTCAAAGCTTGTTCCACATCCAGGAAGACAGCTGAACAAACTTGTTTTTTTTTTTTCAAACACTGTTAACACGACATCTATCAATCTGTGGTAATTTTATGACTGGGAACCTTAAACGCGTTCGTTAACCTTATTTTTAATCACTCTCGCCGCATATGAATGTGTGTACCATTTGCTGACAATTATATAATGCTCGTTTCGGTATAATTCGACGAAAATTTTATTATCGAAATGAACGAATACACCTGTTTGAAGAAAACAAAACTTTGATTAGAAAGTTTTTCGAAAATTTTAATTTGAAAACTTTCGAAATATTCTTTAAGAATATCGGAGAAGTAGATTTAGAAATCTTGACAAAGTTTTACTGTTTACCAATTGCGCATTTTTCGAAATATTACTAATTATTTCATTTAGATATTAAGAAAAAGTACTTCCTTCACAAAACATACGATTTAAATTGTCCCGACAAAGCAAACGAAAGATTCTCGAATTTACAGCAAATACAACAACTGGATGAATTAAACCGCTTGTCATAACTCAAATAGAAGAAACGAAGTGGTTCTGTGTCAAGGCCACACTTTGTTTACCCATAAATATTTATTTACTAATAAAGACCAGCCCAAATGTACTGCGCGCAATATTCCTCTTTAACTATTGCTCACTTGCTTCATATGTCCACTCTATTCCTCCGAATGTAGAAACTCTTCAAATACTCTCCTGAATATTTTACAACATTCTCCTACATCTAAATCTAAACTGTTTACCTTCCTTCATTTATCCAGAACTATTGTTAATATAAATTCCTCTCGCACCTCTAGCCTTAGGAGCAGTACACGGTTACCTACGAAGAAGAAGTGAAAACGTCATCCGTGTAAAGGTGCGTATTTCGTCGGGGAGATATTTCTTATAAATTGAAATTTTCCTACTTTTATACATGACCTCTCGATGATTGTGTCCGTGTTTTCGATGTTGATATAGGCAGTTTATTCGCTCGTAAATTCGAGAAATAAGTCGAATGCACTATTGCGCGTCGTAAATTATATTAATAATCGTAGGTGTCATCATCGCCATTAAAATTCCCCGTTCGGTAATAACATTCTTATAAGAACTTAATACTTTTATCAAAGTTTCCGCTGCAACGCGAATACTTTCAGCGGTTTAACGTGATTTATGTTCTAAAGCTTTATAAATCCAACAACACGGTACAGTATTAATTCAATCGCCGTGTTGTTTGAACTTTCCACTTTTATCTTAACGTCTCGTCTCCGAAGCTTTTCGGCACCTTTTTCAATTTTCCGTCTTTTTCTACTTAATCAAACTCGTCTTTCTCGCCTTAGTCCTACTCGTAAATCAAAACGTGAAACGGGAATTTTATATTCAGGCGTGAAATTTTAATTAGCGTTTGGTCGACTATAACTTTCATCGTGTGAGAGATTACGACCAGCGAGCCAGAAGCGGTAAAATATTTCGGCAAAAAACTTTCGTATCTTCCGGAATTACCGGCGGTACCTTTCTCGCCATTATTGCGGACGATAACTAGCTTCAAATTGTAAAGCGAGGATTCAATAGTTTTGCTAACGATAGGTCTATCACGAAGAAAACAAAAGGAAGTGAATATTTTCAGAGTAGAAGATTAACAACTGGACCGATATACAGTGTTGCCCGGGATGGCTTAATGTACTTGCTCAAAATTTTTGAATGACGAGAGATTAGCTTACAATCATTTATGGAACGTAATATCGTTCAGAACACATTCATTCGGTCTTCACAAAATATTCAAAGATTTTTTCGAATCTAGGCCGCTGAATTTTTGAAATTTCTTCAAAAATGCGAGTACACAGCTTTACACGTGCAAGCAAATATATTATCACTCCAATACGGAAAATAAATACCAGCGATAAAATATTACACGAAATCACCATGTAGGGGTACCACTGCCTTCTCCGCGATAATTAAGAATTAAATAACGATGAAAAACTTTCTACGTCGCATATTGGTTTAGAAACACCGATCGTTGAGTTTACAGTCGAGCACTCTAGCAACTGATTTTATACCTTTGCCTTTTTATAAAATTTTACTATATAAGCGTTGTAATATATAAAAATAGATTAATTTTATAGGCGACTGAGGTATGCTAAGACTTATCGTGTATTATACCAGGTAAACGTCGTACAATTAAGCATAGATTACTCATTTCAGATTCAATGTCTACGTCGATTATTTATTTTTCATAGTTAAACCAGTATGTGTTCATGTGTGTGTACATACATGTGTGTGTGTATTTGTTATTTTTTTTTACAATATTTTACTTATCCTCTCATCGGTTTTTCATTTGTTCTTTCCTCTAGTCTAAAGTTTGGTCGAATTAATTTTCCGGATTTAGCGGTATTATTTAAGTTAACGGTTAAGGTATAAGGTATATTTAACAACCTACTTACGCGCGTCTCATTATGAAATCTTCTATATTATATCTCCGGTAAATTAAGCAATTCTAAAAGCCAATCGATGCCCACGAAAATGTGGCTATACTACCGATCTTGCCCAAAATATAAAACTAACCACCCCAAAAAAATTAAATTGTATTCTGTTCTAATAAATTAAACACATCAGTTCGGTTTTCAGGGAAAAAAATCATTCGATCGCGGAATTAAAGTATATCCCTTTGGGGTACAGCATGGAAGTCTAATATTAACACGATGCAACGATGCCGGTCAAAAATATTAAGAAATATAACAAATGCGCCATGGTACATGTGAAATCGAAAGCGCACAGAAAGTCGGACCACCACTTACATCAATAGGATGAGTAATTTATTGCCTACGGACCCCTTCGATCGATACGACCATCTTTTTCATTTTTAAAAATACATGTGTATATATATATATATATATATATATATATATATATATATATATATATATATATATATATATATATATATATATATATATATATATATATATATTAGCAGCTAACTCTACCCTTAGATAAAACTACCTTATATATATGTATACACACACACACATATATATATACTTATACATACATACATACCCACACACACACAAACACACACACACATATATATATATAAAATATATATATAGCTGTAGAAAATAAAATCTTTTATCTTTTTTCTCTCCCTCTCTCTATATAATAAAATATTATATATATATATATATATATATATATATATAAAATAAAGAATTTTAAGTAAGATTATGCGAATCTTACATCATGATCGCCATGTTATAGAGAAATTAATAAACGATGCGAAGATCTAATTCTCTATCCTATCATGTGGAAGAAATTACGGTACGTTAATTTATATGGATTTTTTTTCAAGTTTTTAATGTAAAATTTTAAACGTTTATTATTATATTTTTTGAGTTGGTTGGATACATTATTTATTTTAATTATTTAAATAATTGTGATCACCTTTAGTTATTTACATAGAGATCAACGCAATTGTATTTCTCAAAACGCTATTACTTAAACAGAAGAGAGTACCTATATATTTAGGTCATTATTTTAGTAATCAACCTATATGTTACTATTTAATATTTCTTTGTAGGTAAATACTTTTAAATATCCTATTTCTTATTATTATTTCCAGGTAGAAAGATTTCACAAACATGAATAAAATTCTAACATATTATACATGTAAAATATTTACGACACGTAAAACAATTATTACTATATGAAGTAAATATATATATATATATATATATATATATCAGATAGTATCCCGTGTGTGAAGGAAATTGATGTCGCTGACGAAATGAACGCGAACGGCATGTTTTACTTATATCCGCTTCTTTCTTTGATTATTTGATACTAACGTTTTCGTTAAAATATCGCAAGATTGACTACATTTATATTCGATTATTATTATTACGGTCTTTCCGTTACATAGGAATAATTCAGTTCAATTTTATCTATTATATCAACTGGATCAATTTTATATGATTTTGACCTGTAGCATAAAGCCATACCGCCTAAAAATTAATATTTTAGCGAAGTATCATACAGCTGACTACTATCCGTGCCTCATCTATGTATGGATATATATATATATATATATATATATATATATATATATATATATATATGTAACAAATTCCCAGCAGTCAGTAACATATGTAAGATGTTTACTGTACAACTCTGTATATATAAACATAATATTATTATTATTATTATTCCTTAGGAAATTTCGTAATTTTGGCCCTTATCAACATCATTCATCAACTGCTTTATTATATTTCGAATAACGTCAACGTAACAGACCGACCTTTATTAGACGATCACGATAAGCATTTGTCTATCCACTCCAGGACGAAGGCTTTCCCCAATGTCTTCCAACCACTTCTGTCCTGTGCTTTCTTCAGCCAATTTTTCCCAGCTACGTTTGCTCTATCATTGTGTCACCGCGTCATTGGCCTTCCTTCTTTCCTTTTTCCTGTCCATTAGCCACCACAGTAAGATCCGCTTTTACCATCTATAATCTTCCCTTTAAGCCATGTGATCAGCCCAATTCCATTTTGTTACAGCTATCCGCTCCACTACATCATCCAACCATGTTTGTTCACGTATTCATGCATTCTTTTTATGATCTGATAATCTTATTGATTTCAATCTGCTAAAAGAACAGGTTGGCTTTAAAACAGGATTTAATACGAACGAACATCTGCTGACAATTACAATGCTAATACAAAAATGTGAAGAGTACAATATAGATTTATACATGCCATTTATAGACTATGGTGGATACCTGGGCAGTACTGAATTCATTAAACCTAATTTGTATCAGTGATAAGTGCATACACATTATAAAGAACATTAATGGGTCTGCTAAAATGCAGATAAATTTACGAGCTTCATTCTCTCATGTGCCGTCTGAGCTTTTCTTATCTTTTTTTAAATTTGTTTTTGTATACGGCCATGTTTCCGAACCATATATAAGAATCGGAAGTACACATTGGTTACATAGTTTATACGTTTCAGATTAATCGATATTTGTTTATTGCGGAACACTATGCATAATTTCCCAAACGCAACCCACGATAGTGATATTCACCTTGCACTTCTGCTTTTTCTTTATCACGTCTTTATTTTTATTCATTTTTTGACCTAGGTTTATGTAACTATCTACTTGCTCCATTTATTCCGATTTTACTGCTATTTGTACACGTTTTCCTGTGTTCGTCATTAATTTTGTTTTATGTAAATTTATTTTCAGCCCTATTTTGTGTGAGTGTAATTTAGATCTGGCACTTCTACCCACTAGAACTATATCGTTCGCGAATCTGAGGTGATTTAAATATTCACTGTTTATTCAAACACCGGTTGTAGTCCAATTCAAGTTTTTTAAACACGATATCCAAAGCGCAGATAAATAACTTCGATGAGATAGTATCTCCTTGTCTAACACCTCTTTTTATTGGGATTTTTTAGTTTTATTCCATAAATTTATTTGCATTTTAGCAGACCCATAAATGTTATTTATAATTTGTATGTACTTGTCACTAATACAAGTTAGGTTTAATGAATTCAGTACCTGCCCAGGTATCCAATGTGTTGAACGCCTTCTCATAGTCTATAAATGCAATGTATAATTCTATGTTGTACTCTTCACATTTTTGTATTAGCATTGTAATTGTCGGCAGATGTTCATTCGTATTAAATCCTGATCTGAAGCCAGCCTCCTGTTCATTTGGCTGATTGAAATCGATTTCGTGTTTTCTATTCATTATTATGCGAGAAAACAATTTATATATTTGTGACAGTAAACTAATTCGTCTGTAATTGCTCAGATTGCGCATATCTCCATTAAAATGTATGATTACTTCTGCTTCCATCCATATAGTTGATATCTTAACTTCTTCCAAACACCGATTGAAAAGTTGACAAATTGCATTAATCATGGTGTCTCCACTATACGTATATATAATATATGTATATATATATATATATATATATATATATATATATATATTATTATTTTCGATTTTGACCAACTATGGACCACGTAAAAACAATTATCATGAGATTTTCTTTTTCCTTCTCCCATATTCTTTCATCTTCAAGCTGTGCTGCGCTTTTCTTTCTTCCGTCCACATGTAACTACTGGTGTTCTTCACGTTTTCAGCAAAACATTTAAATGTGTTAATTTTTTCTCGGAATTTATTTCTATTATTTACGTCCTCACTTTTTATGTTCATTTCTGGTATATCTTTTTTGGTTTCTATAAACCACATAAGTTTATTCTTTGGATTGCTTTCAAAGTATTCAAATATGGCTTTAGTTTGTCTATTCCATTCTTTTTAGGTGACCGTAAAATCTTATTATTCTTTTTCTCATTGTGTATCTTTTCAATTTTTTCATATATTTCCTTGTTGCTTTTTCGTTGTCCATCTTTAATGTTCGGTCCCAGAATTTTTCTCATAATTTTCCGTTCCTTCTTCTCTATGAGCTCGATTTCTCTTCTTGTGTTCATATTCAGACATTCTACTGCATATTTGCGGTTTAATTACAGTATCATAATGCCGTATCTTCGTATTTATAGATAATGACTTCTTTTTATATATTTTTCTGGTTACATTGAATGCTTGTTCCATCTTGTGTACTCTGGTTAGATTCGCTCCTTTATCTAAACCATTTGGTTGAATTATTTCACCTAGATATTTCAATTTGGTGACTTTTTTAACCTTTCCGTATTTTGTTGATAAATAACATGGTGCCGAACATTCATTGGTTATATAAACTGTTTTTTCATATGAAATTTGCAGGCCAGCTTTTTCAACTACTTCTTTCAACGAATTTAACTGAATAACTGCATCTTCCAAATTATCAGCTAAAATTGCAATATCATCCTCAAATGCAAGACATGAAATCTCGACCCCAGATTTTTTCCTTCCTAATATGATTGGTTCAATTCCGCAATTTTCCAGCAGTATCTTCCACTCCCTTATAACTTTCTCCAGAACACAGTTAAAAAACACAGGGGATAGACAATCTCCCTGTCCTACTCCTGTTTTAATTTTAAAAGTCTCGGATATTTCTCCTCGAAACTTGACTCTGGATGTTGTGTTTGTTAAGGTTTGTTTTATTAATGTAATAGTCTTATTATCCACATGGAATTCTTCCAAAGTGTTGAGTAGTGTCTTCCTATCAACGGAATCGTATGTTTTTTTAAAGTCTACGAACGTGATGATTATGTTCTTTCCTCTTATTCTTTTATGTTTAATTATTGATTTAAGATTCATAATTTGTTCAACGCAAGATCGACCTTTCCGGAATCCAGCTTGATATTCACCTATTTGTTTTTCTGTTTGCCTTTCTAACCGGTTTAAAAGTGCTTTAGACAAGATTTTGTATGTCACAGGCAATAGTGAAATACCTCTATAGTTATTGATATCATCTTTTTTTCCTTTTTTATGCAGTGGATGGATTAATGCTATTTTCTATTCATCTGGCACCTTTTCTTCTTTCCAAATTTTTTCTATTACACTTTGCAGTTTTCCGATCATTTCTGGGCCTGCGATCTTCTACATTTCAGCAATTATTCCATCTTCACCAGAAGCCTTATTGTTACTTAACTGTTTCACAATCTCTTCAATTTCTCGATAATTAGGGGCTACAGATTCTTCATGTTTAGACGTTGTTAATTGTCTTGGAAATTTTTCTTTTGGCTCTTCACAATTAAGGAGCTTATTAAAATATGTTGCTAAAATACCTACAGTTTTCTTTATCATTAAGAGCTAATTTACCTTCCGCATTTTTAAAACATAAATTAGGAGGCTGATATTTTCGGAGATTTTTATTGAATATTTTGTAAAAGATCCGAAAATTATTTTTCTTAAAATTCTCTTCTATTTCAACGAGTTGTTCTTTTTCAAATTTCCTTTTTGTTGACCTAATTATTTTATCTGTTTTGGATCTTTGATCTTTAAATTGAGTATAATCGTCTTCGTTCTTCGTCGAATACCATTTTTCCATGTTTTGTTCCTTGCCTCCACAGCTTCATCACACTGTTGATTCCACCATCTGTGTTTTATTGATTTTTTCAGTGGGGCTATTTCATGCGATATTTCAATTAATTTCGTTTTAATTTCTTCCCAGCTATCCGACTTTATTTTTGTATTCAGTTTGTTTTGAAATTCATTTTTCTTATACTTTAACATATTTGTGTCAACCTTGGAAAGTTTAATATTCATTCTCAGATGAATTTTTTTCTCAGGAATGAAATTCATTTTGATAGTGGTTAAATAATGATCCGTTTCCACATTTGCCCCTTTTTTTAACTTTGACATTCATAATTTCCCTCCGATTATTATATGTTATAGGTACATGATCAATTTGAAACTCTCCTAACCATGGGTTAGGTTATCTCCATGTCATTTGTCTCTTAGACAATTTTTAAAAGCCGTTGACATTAGTTTTAAATTAAACGCATTATATATTTCCAGGAATCTTTCACCATTTTTATTAGTTCTTTTATGGGCTGGGAACTTTCTCACCATTTTTTGGAACTTTTTCTCCTTACCCACTTGAGCGTTAAAATCACCTAATAATATTTTCACATTTTTAACCGGAATTTTAGCCATCTCTTGATCTACAATTTCCCACCTACTTTTGATGGATTTTTTCTATTGTCTTCATTTATAGGTGCATGGCAATTTATTAATGTATATACTTTATTTGCACAGCAGAAAGTTAAAATTGATATTCTCTCATTAACCGAGTAAAAATCTTTTATTGAATCAAGAATTGCTCTGTGAACAATGAAAGCTGTTCCGAGATGAGGTATTCCTTTATTCATTGGATTTTTCCCATTCTTACCTTTAGAGATTCTATAACCTTCTGAATCTATTATGTCCTCATCCGTAAATCTTGTTTCTTGTACAGGCAGTATTTGAATTTTATTTTATTCCATAACGTTAATTAATTGTTTTAATCTTCCTACTCTTAACAACGAATTCACATTTAAGGTACCAAAGAAATATTTCTTCTTAGTTTTTAATTTTTCGCTATTCCTAACACTGCATGTTGGTCCAGGCTCTCCAGAATATGATTGCCCGGTAACATTGTTATTCACAGTGGAGGATTTTCATTTCGGAGTACCACCTGGAGTATGTATATCAGAAGGATTTGCCATCATTCATTGTTTAATAATATAGGGGGGAATCAGTACTTGATTATTAATCAAATACCAATTCAGCGTTAAAACTGAGATTGTAAGTCCCAGAGTTTAAATTCAACCGTTGCTAACCTGCAGAACAGACGTTGACCAGATAGCCGCTCCACAGGAGGCAGACGCTTCTGGATTTAAGTTTTGTTTTCTGTCAGGGTTTACTCCCTTAGCCTTTGGATAAATATCCTAACCGCAAGGCAGCGGTTTGTTACTGAGGAGGTAATGGTTTAGGGTTTTTACGGCGACCCAAAGTCACCGAGGGGGAGACAGTCATAGGATTTATGCAGACTTTTAGTGGACAGGTCCTCAAGCTGTCCATCTGCATCCTCGTGTCTCCTTACCTCTCCGGGTCCCAGGAGGTACATAGTATCTCTGGGGGATATATATATATATATATGTGTATCATTATCATCATAAGATTGGCAGTCCTAGGACTGATTTTATTCTATAGTAAGTAACTTCCAGCCCAACCGATTCTCTGCAGCTCTTTTCATTTTTCAGTTTTAATCTGTGCCTGTATCATGCAACAAACCCGACTTATATACATATATATATATATATATATATATATATATATATATATATATCTCCTACCCATTTTTTTATTAAAAGTATTTATTTTAAACTTCATATTTTGATTATTATATTTTATTTCCCAACGTAACCAAAGAAATAATAGATGAATTAGTGACAGAAAAAGCGAGTGGTTATGATAAAATTAGAATAAGAGATATAAAAATGATAAAAAATAGCATTGCCAAATACAATAACTAAATTAATAAATCAAACACTAATCGATAATGCGGTTGAGATGAAAATATCATTAATTAGACCTATATATAAGTTGAAAAGTTCAAATACAGTAATTAGTACCGGCAAATTCAGTAGCAACCATAGGTGTCTTAATGCTGTGCCCGGCAGTGAGAGTTGCAAGGCTCTCTCGGTCGTCACCAAGCGAAATCCTTGCCTAAAAGTTGGAGCATGGAACGTTCGCACCATGTTCCAAATTAGGAAATTAGAAACTATTAAACGAGAAATGGAAAATTATGTGATAGACATTATGGGAATAAGTGAAACACGTTGGATCGAAGGAGGATTTTTTAGTGGAGAATATAAAGTTATACATGGTAAAAGTAACAACGGTCAAGGCGGTGTAGCTTTCGTACTGAATAAGATGTCAGCACAAGCATTATTAAATATTAAAACCGTTGAAAATAGGTTCCTGTTAGCACGTTTTTCATCGTATCCAGTAGACCTGGTTGTCGTTTTAGTTGCCTACATCTAACAGTAATGAAGAAGAAATTGAAGAAGCATACGGGAAGTTGGAAGAGCTGTTGGAAAAAACACGAAATGAAGACAACGTCATCATAATGGGTGACTGGAATGCGGTAGTTGGAGAAACCCCTGAAAATGGAATAACTGATAAATACGGATTAGGAAACAGAAATAGTCGCGGTGATCGCCTAATTGAATTCTGCAGATAAAAACAACTTATTATTACAAATACGTGGTACAATGTGCTAAAACGGAGACGTTATAGGTGGAAATATCCGGGAGATGAACATAGGTACCAAATTGATTACATCTTGGTAAAACATAGATACAAGAATTAGGTAAAAAAGTCCATAGCTTATCCAGGAGGAGACGCAGATTCCGACCATAATTTAGTCATTATGAAGGCAATGTTCAAGTTGAAGAAAACTTTGTAAAAAAAACATGCAAGAACAAAATGGAATATTGATAAACTGAAGGATGACAATAAAGTACCAGATAGAAACAGATAAGCAATTAGAAGTTATGGTTAAGGACGACAGCGGTACAAATTATATAGAAAAAATATGTACCGGCATTAACACAGTTATCAAGGTATCAGCTGAAAAAATAATTGGTAAATTGGGTCAAGTTAAACGCAAGTTATGGATTACTGAAGAAATACTACAAAGAATGGATGAGAAAAGAAAATACAAAAATGATACGAGTAAGATAGGAAGATTAGAATACAAGTCCTTGAAAAATCAGATTAATAGAGATTTCAAAAAACCTAAAATCGAATGGTGGAACATACAGTGCCAACAATTTTAGAAAATGGAAAGACAAAGATATAAAAAAGTAAAAGAACTGAAGAAGAAATATAAAGGTATCAAAACAACAGTAATAAAAGATAATAATGATAATGAAATTGTAATGGACAAAAAGAAAGTCTGGCTGACATATGTTGAAAAAATGTATAAAGAAAAATCTTCACTGAAGTGGTTCCCGAAAGAAGTAGCCTGTCAGTTAGATGACGGTGTAATGAGACATGAATTTGACGTTGCTCTGCAAATGCTAAGAAATAATAAAGCACCGGGTATTGATAATATTCCCGCAGAATTGATAAAAAACAGCGCGAAAAATTTGAAAAATGAACTTTCTAAATTAGTTTCGAAGATACACAGGCAGTCCAAATGGCCAGATGACCACTGCACAACAGTAATGGTATCAATTGTGAAAAAATCAGCCGCAAATAAATGTGAAGATTTTAGAACAAAAAGCCTAATTCCGCATGCTTCAAAAATAATGTTGCAAATAATCAAAAAACGATTGGAACAATATGTAGAAATATATCTAAATAAATTTCAGTTTGGATTTCGTAAACACAAGGCTACACGGGATGCAATGGAATATTGAAGAGTGAATGATGAGTGTAAATCGTGATATTTACATATGCTTCATTGGTTACTGTAAAGCATTTGATAAAATGCGTTGGAATAAGCTTTTCCCGTGTCCTCAACGCATACTTAGCCTTATATATAATCTTTATGAACGACAAAAAGTGGTAATTAAAATTAATGATGATTTATCATACCCATCAAATGTAAACGAAGGAGTAAGGCCAGGTTGTTTGTTATCACCATATCTTTTCAACGTGTACTTAGAGTTAATAGTTAATGAAGCGTTGGAACATACAAACTATGGAATAAACACAGGAGGAGAAAAATTAAAAACAATAAAATTTGCGGATGACCAGTCGATATTAGCAAGATTTCCTCATATGCTCCAAAAGATGATACATCGTTCAAATAAAGTAGGCAAGGTATTTGGTATGGAAATCAATGCAAATAAAACAAAATTAAATAAAGATTGGAAGAAAACCACGATCATTTCTTATAAAAATTGGTGGAAAAAAAATATTGAACAAGTACAGAAGTTTAAATATTTCGCCCAGATTATAACGGAAGATCTGTACTGTGATGATGAAATTACCCATCGGATTGGAGTATACGCATTTCACGAGAAGCAAGGTATATTAAGACAAAAGTCAATGTCGCTGTATCTTCGAAAACGGATATTGAAGATGCATGTGTGGTGCGTGGCCCTTTATGGTGCTGAAACCTGGACGTTAAATAAATGGAATATTGAAAAATTACAAGCGTTCGAAATGTGGGCTTGGAGGAAAATGGAGCGGATAAGCTGGGTAGAAAAGTAAAAAATAAACAGGTGCTCCGGCAAATTGAAGAGAAAAGGTCCTTAATCAATAAAGAAAACACGGATAACTTGGATTGGCCATGTACTTAGACATGGCGGATTACTGCAATATATATTTGAAGGTAAAATCCAAGGAAAAAGAATCCGCGGAAGACCGAGAAATACGTTTGTAACAACTTTACTAGAAGACACTGGGTTAGAAAATTACACCGAATTAAAAAGAACTGCAGAAAACCGGGAATGTTGGAGAACTATTGTCATGGCGTTGGACCAGTCTTAGGACTGCACTAAAATGATGATGATGATGATATATAAGTCCAGTAGCCATAATGATTATAAAACTATAGATCAATAGCAGTGAGCTCAGTCATTACAAAAATTGTAGAAAAGCATGTGACGAGACACTTAATTAAATATATCAAAGAAAATAACAAATAATAGATAAAGGGCAATATGGTTTACGAAAGGGTAAGTTAACATCTAGAGCTCTAGGAGATTTCACGCAGAAAATCAAAGAAAACTTTGAAATACGAAATGAAACAATTGTAACTTATATAGATAGAGCTTTTGATACAGTAAACCATGAAAAGTTATTAAATGAATTAGAAGAAATAGGAGTAAGATCAAAAATAAAATTAAAAAGTGGTTTGAAAGTTATTTACATAACAGAAAAATGACAGTTGGTGTGCAGGGAATGTGGGAGAAGTACAAAATATGAATATTGGAATACCACAGGGAAGCAACTTAGCTCCAATATTGTTCATTATATATATAAATGGACTACAAAAGCTATTAAAATATAGTAAAATATTTGCATTTGCTGATGATTTAGCAATAATGACCTCTCGTAGAGATATAAAAACTGCAGAGATAAATATGCAAAATGATATACTAATAGTGAATAAATGGGCACATGATAATAATTTGACAATAAATGGGTCAAAAACTAAGTGTATGATGTTAAAACCAATGTCAGAATTTAAACCACATAAACCAGAGATTGTAATACATTCAAATTAATGTGTACATGATATGAACGAAGATAATAAATGTACATCTGAAAAATGTGAAAAAATAAAAGTTGTATATTCGCACAAATATTTAGGAATAATAATAGACGGGCATTTCAGATGGAACATGCATATGGAATATATGGAAAACGAAATAAAAACAGCGATACCAACAATATATACAATAAGGAACTATGTAGGAAATGATACATTGAAGATGGTATATTATGCTTTAGTAGAATCAAGATTGAGGTATGGCATCCAAGCATGGGGATTAACTAAGAAAACATACACAGAAAAAATTGAAAGATTACAGAAAAAATGCTCGAGGTTAATAACTCGACGCGAAGATAAATCAATGAGTGAATTAAAAAAAGAATTAAATGTATTATAAATGGTCTATATTTGTTAGTGAAAATATGGAATTATATTATAAATGAAAAATGCGATATAAAATATGAGAAAGTATACAGACAAAACACTTACCGAGGAAACAATTAAAATACAGAGTACCGATACCGGTGGTAAATAAAATAATAAATAATAAATCAAAATAAAGAAAAACTGGAAAAAAGGCATTGTAAAAAACAAAACTCAGGGGGGGATTGAGCATAGCGACGCTACGAAAGTGCTGCTACAAATACTAGTGCAAAAAAAGTATATATATGTATATATGTGTATATGTATATGTATAAGGAATTAGAATATAATAAAATTAAAAATAATAAGTGTGAGTGAAAATGTGGAAATGAATGTGAGCAAATGATGTGTAAGTGGGAACAAGTGTTAAGTGTAATTCAATATCTCTAAGTTATAAAAATTATTACATAATTATATTACGAGGATGTAAACTATATATAAGTAAATCTGTCGACAAGAAAATGCTTGATGGAACAATTGAGAAATGTTAATTATAAGGCGTGGTTGTGTACTATATAAATGTGCATGTACTCTATTTGTAAATTTACACAAATATGCGTTTTCAAAAAAAAAAAAAAGTAAAAAAAAAACTTACTTCTCGCCATAATAAATATGTATATACATATATGAGATATAATATCGTGTTTTTTTAAAAATAAAATCGTGTTTATTCAGAAAATATATTTGGATACTAATTACATTATATTAAAAATCGTTATATACATAACTATAACTAATTTAATCGCGTGGAATTTCATTTCATACATTTGCGCAGTTATAACCAAAAATATTAGTTTTGCCAAAACATCAAAATAATTTATATATCTACTAGGAAAAGTATCGTCCATGAATATAGGCTTAAATATTAGAAAAAATACGTTAGATTTCGAAAAAGCGGTGCAAAATGTCGTTATTGCAGGTTCTCCGAAGTATTCAGTTGTCGGTTTCATTTGGGTCATTCATGATATCGAAACATAATTGGTATCGGAAATTTAATAAGAGATTATACAGCGGATTCGGAACGATTTTTCCGACTAAAATTTCTGTCTCCAAATTTGATTTTCTTTATTTTGCACGTAGCTAAATGTTAAATATTTTCTTTTCGTTTACAAACATGTTGTTGCCTAGAAGATTGTTCATATCGTGTATAGGAATTGAGTTTAAAAAATTATTAATTTTGTTTTCACGAGTACGAACAAATTATGTAAAGAAACCTTTAAAAACCCATATATACTTCCATATATAAATGCATATACACAAAATAAAAAATTTCAAAATTATTCGTTAAATATGGCACACATAGATATCATAAATGTACATGTATAATATGTATAATAAGTTAACGTAAAAAAATGTTTTGTGTGATGTGCGCATGAGTTGACGTATTTGTGTCTTGAATAAGCAGCAGTATATATTTTGCTATTTAATTGCGCATCGACGTTTAATTTTATTCATCATAGTTTATTAGGAATAAAATATAAATTTAAAATAAATTATAATTTTAAATTGAATTATTATTATTATTGCTATTTCTATTATAGGGGCTATTTTCATCATAGAAATACTATCATTATTATTATATTTATTATTCCCTTTATAATTATTATTATTACTTTATTATATGTGTTATCCTCACATCATAGAAATACAATCATTATTATTATATTTATTATTCCCTTTATAATTATTATTGTTACTTTATTATATATGTTTCCTCATCCTGGAAAGGCTACTATTATTGTTTTTATATTTGTTATTCTCTTTATTATTATTATTATTGTCATTTGCTATATTTATATATATATATATATATATATATATATATATATATATATATATATATATATATATATATATATATGGAATCGATCTAGTCTCTTCTGGTTCATACCAGTATAAGAATAAACGTATTGTACGTTATCTTTTTTTCACGCATGTGTTGAAACCTTTGGGTGGAAAGGTTCGCCAGAAATAATAATAATCATATAAAAGATGACCATTCTTGTCGTTAATCGCTTAATAATTTATTTTGGCATTTACATGACAGCTCCTAGCTGGAGTTTAAAAAGGGTCATGTCGCTTTCCTATGACGGCCATGTGAAATGACAAATGTACCATATGTGCACCGGGTAATTTAAACATATAGTGAATGCTTCCTGCACAGGTTAGAATACCACCCGAACCGACTGGCAGTTGACTTGCTAGCGATATCCCTAAAAACTGAACCATTGCACCCCATTATTAGACCTTCGGCATCAGTTTGATTGATTGGCGAGGTAACTGGGAGTATCATTGATGAATGATGTTTCCAAAACCTGTCACAACTCATATAGGTAAATTGCTTATTGGCTATGTAAGCCAGATTGCAATTACATATATCTTCTTCTTGTTCTTCTATGTGTGCCATACTCGTAATAGATTATGCCAATTAGATTTTACGTTGTCTTGCATCTGCTATTAATTGTAACAAAAATTTGATTGTGGAATGTAGTGATTTTTATTAGTTTAATTACAAAAATCCGTTAAAATCGCTAAAACTTTATTTTCTTGAAATTCACAAAGCTTTTCGGCAACTACGACATTATCAAGCCATATTTAAATTTAAATAAAAATAAAGATTTAAAAATAAAAACACAAAATATAAATTTAAATATAAGTTCGCAAATTTATATTATTCTTCATTTTATATGTATAAATTTGTGAACTTATATTTTTAAATTTATATATATATATATTTTTTAAATCATTATTTTTATCTAAATTTAAATATCGTTTGATAATGGCGTAGTTGCCGAAAAGTTTTGTGAATTTAAAGAAAATAAAGTTTTAGTGATTTTAACTGATTTTTGTAATTAAAGATGTGTTAGTCCTATTTTTAATATTTTCCAGCCAATCTGTCCTTCTTCCTAGGCTTCGTTCTCATTCTATCTGTCCTTGTATGATGATTTTTAAAATTTCATACTTGGACCACCTTTAAAATTATTCGCGAGTCCAACTAAACAACTTTTCGTACGTCGGTCTATTGTATAAAATCAAAGAATGCTCCTATTCTTCGTTATTTATATATTTTTTCTTTTTAAAAACGGAATTTCTGTGCGAACTAAAGTCGCAGCGTATTTATCTTTTAAACGCATCATATTCCTCGCTCTCTCTTTCTCGTATTTAATGCTAGAATGATGTAAAATAACTCGTATCATATATAATCTCGTACATATTAAATCTTTCAAGGAGCTCCTAATAATTTTCTCGTACGAATAAAGCGTAAATAGTAACACTGGTCGAGAAATTTATAAGACGGACCTTAGAACCGAACAGGGTGAAACGGACCTCTGGAAAAAAGAGACCGAATTCGACCGACTAAACCAACGAGGAATCCGCGTCGTATTTAATCTCGTTATTAAATCTTTTATATCGTTTTAAACCGTAGAAAATCTCCACGTCCTTACCACCCTTTTGAATGGTTAATCCCTTACGTTTAATAACTTTTAGAAAAGAAGCGCATAGTACCCCGTCTGCTTTCGTATATATAGTCTGCTTTCGTATATATACAGAAGGCAAATTTAATATACGGCCGTCGAGTGTCCAATAATACGGCAATGGCGATGATGATGTACGAGACGACGATAATGACGATGACGACGTTCTTTTAAAAGGAAAATGTAGTCTGACGAACTTTTCAAAGGACGAACTTCAAGTCGAGCCAAATGTTAAAGACCGTACGGTATACGTTTAAAAAAAAAATTTTAAAAAAAAAACAGATTAATTCGTTTTATTACTGATTTTTCTTTTTCGGGTATTTTTTAAATGGAGACGAGTCTCCAGATGAGCGTCTAATTTCTAGAAAGAAAAACTTTGACAGCTGACGGGGAAAGTGTAATTAGAAATTCGGAGAAATAGAAATCATTCCCAGTTTTCATTTGAAATTCAAATCGATAGTCGATAATAATCAAAATGATGACAATAGTAATAATAATAATAATAATAATATACTAAATAATCTTAATGATAATAATAATAATGGATAACGGAGAAAAAGGAATTGCGCGATTAATTCGATTTCGCCGCCTATAAGAACCTTCGTCCGGTCGAAAAAAGCGAATTCGCCATTTTTGTTTTCCGATTTTATTATTATTATTATTTTTTTTAATTTTATTTTTCGCGAATTTCAAATCGGAGATTAAAATCGGTACTTAAGATTAATTAGCGGAACACCGAATGCACGAATATATAAATACCTAATGAGGGCTTAACTTTCTCGGACGGAAGAATTTAATTAAATACTTCTTCGGCGATAAGACGAAAAGGAAACGCAAGTTTTTGATTTTCGCAGAAATTCAGCTGACAAATTGTTGATTTTTTTCGACGCTACATTTTCAATTTGATTTAATTTTCTCATTAAATCGGTAATTTCGTTTTAAAATTAGAATATTAATAAAGTCGAAAAAAAAAACCAATTAATCATTTCATCTTTATAAGTAGAACAAATACGTTTAATCAAAAATTAGTTATATTTATTTTCTGGAGAAAAATTTACCATCAGCACAGTATGGAGCATTCTAGGCTTCCTTTATAAATATATATATATATATATATATATATATATATATATATATATATATATATATATATATATATATATATATATATATATATCATGGACACATGTACGAATATTTTATATTACTTGTACCCCCATATCATCGTCATTATCGTGGCGGATTCCGAGTATCGTCATGGTCTTCGTGAACAAAGTATGTTTTTCCGCCATTGGATCCGATTTGTTGCCCGGTTCATTACTTTCCGCATTGATTCGGCAACTCGCAATTTTTTGAACTCTGTCTTAAGATATCTCGTCGGAAGTTTCCCTCTTTTACGACGACCTTCAAGTACCAGTCATGATTATTTCTCAGTTTGACGTATATCCGGCGTATTAACCGTTTCTGTCCTACAACTTCTAGTCTCTAATTCATCTTTACTTCTTAGAGTATGGACGAGTCAGTTCTTTTCGCAGTTCACGACACTCTATTCGCCTCCGAGAGTAGATTTTAAAAGCATTAATCCGTTGTATATCATACTTCTTTAGAGAGTCCAGCATTCTGATGTATATAAGAAGACAGATAATACCAGCGAATGCGTAAGGCGTACTTCTGCGTGCATTGTTATTTTGTAACTTTTTCATATTTTTGTTAGTTCCGTTTGATTTCCTCCGTTGAACTTCAAACATTTGCAATCAACGTTCTTAAATGTACGAATTTAATCTGTGTAAATCATATAAACTTTGTGGGCTTTGTGTGACTGGTTATTGTGTATCCTATAATCATTATCTTTGTCTTATTACCGTTTATGAGTAAATCATATTCTTTACTTATGTTTTCCGATTTTTCAAGGAACCTATTCAGTTTTTGTTCCGATGAAGAGATTATAACACTTTCATCAGCATATCGTAGGTTATTGATTAAATTTCCCTGCAATTTTTATTCCATCCTTCCTTCTAAAGTTATTCGCATTCTCCATTCACGGTAGGTATTGAATAATATTGAGCTTAATATGCATCCTTGTCTCTCTCTCTCTCTCTATATATATATATATATATATATATATATATATATATATATATATTTTAATATATTTATTCATTTATATAAGAAAATAATAAATATAAAGTAAATTGCGAAACTAGCTTATGGCTGTCGTTAGTGACTATTAATAGCTATGTTTAATCTTAAATAATTCCGAAATAAATATTGGAAATTGTTTTAATAGAATATTTCATTTGGATTAAGAGAGACAATTCTCTCAGACAGTTACATTTACTACATGTGTATACGTTGGACATCCTCTATTTCATTAGTTACAGAATTACTACATTTTACATGGTAACGATTTGTAATTTATTCAAATAATATCCGATTTATCCATGGCCAGTTGTGTCATGTAAGAATTTACTTTTTTTAAAACATTTAATTGAATTCACTAAGAATCTGTAAGTTGTTTCGTATGTTTTTTATTTATAATACAATTTCTTAAACCGAACAAAATCATAACACCCTTTAATCGCTAAAAGTTTTTTATTGCGATGCTTGTCGACAGTTATCTTCAAGTACACAAAAATATAATGTGTACTTGAAAATGACGTAACTGTCGACAGGCTTCGCAATAAAAAACTTTTAGCGATTAAATGGTGTTATGTTTTCGTTCGGTTTATAATTTATAAAATCACCACTCTCCAATATATTCAACAATTAGGTTCTTTTTTAATAAAAAAAATAAAAAAAGTGATTTCTTTTAATATATAAATCAATTAGTCGTGCAACAGTTTGAAAAGAGCAATATTTAAAGGCAGTTACGTCTGAGAATGTTAAATCAGTCAAAAATTATTAGAATTTACTTTATGAGTTAGCAGTTTAATTAAACGGTTATAGTAGATGCACAATACGAGTATAAACTCCGTAACAAGCCTTTGTATTAACCTTGAATTATAATTTAGTCTCCATAATTTACCACCGAGTGATTTAAAAATATAGTAATATTTATTTATCATTTACATATTGAATAAGTTTAGTATATTTCAGTTGATTATCTATAATAAAGACTAAATATTTAATATGATCAGTGCAGTGGCGCACCCACGGAGAGGGGGCTACCGGACTTAAGCCCCGTCAGAGGGTTTAGAAAAGTATAAAATACACACATCAAGAAGGCACTCGCAAGCTTCAAACAATTTCCCAGCTAAAATGATAGTAGAAACAGAAGAGAATATTTGATAGATATCACTAATAAAACCTCATCTTGAAGAGCGTTCAAAAAGTACTGTTAGAAAATATGCCTTACATTCCATCTGCTAATGACATTGAAAATCCAGCTGACTCTGCAACACAAAGAAAAAAATTGCTCTTGTTTAGCCGTTCGGCGTTCGAATCTGAGACCAGTACAATTTTTTATGTTGTTGTTATTACTAAATTAAAAAAAACGACGGTTACTCTAATTCCAATTGAATAAACGGCTCCGTACAAAATATTCCCCTAAATACAAACGGTAAGTGTTGTCGCCGCGATTCTGGTTGTTGCGGCTAATTTTAGCTGGAAGAAAATCGAATATCGTTAAAAATGCCATCAGCCTTGAAGGTTTGTCTCTAGTAGGTTAAAATTTTTCTTATATATAATAAAAAAAAAAAAAACATTGCAAAGTAATCCATCTAAAACGCCGTCCATTTTCCTTTGAACTGCCTTCGAAAGAAGTACCAATATAAATATAGGCATAAATGAATCCATAAATAACGTGTATTTGTGTATCGTGTAACGCATACAGGCTACAATAATTTAAACCCATCTCCAAGAATGCACGTTCTCCGTCTTACTACGTCGACCGAGCGGTTAGGAAATGAAGGAATCAACAAAAATGTTATCCCCTGCACGACGTTGATTTATTTCCATTGGCTTCCATCCAAAACATTGTGGCGTATTCTTTTTGGTAGATTTGTCTCAATATGTATATAGGTTGAAATGGAAATAAATAGTGTTTAATCCCGAAATACGAAAATCTTAATAAGATCCTTTTAAATTCACTCTCTCTCTGCCTCTTACCCCTTCTCTCACAACAACATCAATATGTATATATATATATATATATATAAAATTTCGAAGTGGCGTAGTTGCTAGAGTGCTCGACTGTCAAGTCAACGGTCGGGGTTCAAAACCAGCAGACGACGCAGAAAGTTTCCTTCATTATTTAATTCTTAATTACCACGGAGAAGGTAGTGGCACCTCACTCCGTATAACATCATATGCGCATGCATCTAATAGATTATTACAAATGAACTTACAATAGCTAGTCATGACGTTCGGCAACAAACAATACGACAACGACAATGATGATGATATATATATATATGTGTGTGTGTGTGTGTGTGAGTATATATACTTAACATAGATATATTATATCTATGCAGCTCCTAAACTGAATATACTTGAGCTGGATAACTGTTAAGGTAAAAAAAAAAATAAGGAATAAAAAAAAACAGTCACAAGAGTAAGTACATGTAATAAATAATTTTAAAAATTCATAATTATCGCGTCTATTAATTATAGTAGTTAGGTGATATATTAATATTGATTATAATTATGAGAACTTTTTATAATTTATAATATCACTAATCTCCAATATATTCAACATTTTATATATGTATACATATATATATATACATATATAAATAACACGGCGTCTCTGTCTTCCCTGCTAATTGCATTAGGAGCGACTTTACGTCTCTAATGGGATGTTTGATACCGGAGCTACACGTCTTCCGATTGTTTTTGTTTACTGTTTACGACGCAACCTTTGTACTCTCCTCACCCCAACTCATCTAACATAATTATTAATTATTTTCTATTGAGGACGATTCCGAGAAATTGCTAATTGATCGATTAAGAGGCTGCAATCGGTCACATATTAATAATCGTATCGTTGGAATCGTACAGTTATGTACATTCCATAGTATGAGACTATTTGCGTATTTGCGTAATTCTATGTTATTCTTAATAGTTACTTGATAATAAAACTAGCAGCGGTGTTAATATCGTGCGTAATATTACTATGGAAGATTAGAAAATTTCGCAAGATGTAAATCCGACTTATTACGATCATCTGAATTATTTTCTGCGAAATTACATGAAACACGAATATTCCGATTGGACGCATTTACCGCTGTCCTACCTGTATTTTCTACCTCTATAACGAAAACTGCGGGACTGTGCGCTATTTCGAAGAGTGTACGTAATATTATTGGTAATATACAGGAAAAGGTACAAGGACACGAGGGAATTCTCCATAGCGATTGGAGAATTCTTATCCTGTCACAATTGCAACGGATTAGGAAAAAACAGCTATTACTTAATCATCATCTAATGATAACATTACAGCTTTATGCGATGCCTTTGTCCGTTGCGAACATTATTTAAAATTATTTAACCTCGAAGAAACGGAAGAACTTTATCTCGCAATTGGCGAATATTTGTATATTATTCTCGAGGCTGCGATATTACAGCTTTATGCGATGTCTTTGTTCATTGCGAACAATATTTAAAATTATTTAATTTCGAAGAAACGAAAGAACTTTATCTCGGAATTGGCGAATGCTTGTATAGGTGTTCTTCTCGAGGTTGCGATAGGTTACATAACTTATTTTTCGAATAATTCTTCTCAAATATTTCATACAACGCGCGTTACATTTCAAACGTCTCACGGGTGTTTTTTTGTGAAATATTTTTTTCACCGTTTCAATACAACTCTCCTCATAATGGAATCGTCTAATCATCAATTTATTCAACCTACATCGTCGCAATGGCTTTCGTTTGTTCAAGAAGTTGATAAATTATTAATAGAGCTTGGACTATTACCAGATGCTTCTGGTCAACAATGAAAACAACAACAACAATTAGGAACAGCTTAACGTTCCAGACTTGGATAATGTATGGATACACTGCGAACTTCTTCTTACGGCTTAATCTATGATAGTAAATTACGTACCTCGTCATAAAACGCACGAATGGATTGCATTTTATATTTTGGTGCTTCCAATTTATACGCGTTCGATCGACTGTTTTTGTGGGATTATGTATCATTGGAATATTTTTTGTTTTCCGTAAAGTGAATTTGATGGATTTGTTCAAAATTTATCCGACACGACTGATTTCATCGGTTAGTTTAGGTTAGGTTAGGTTAGAATAGGGTCGAGTTTATTTTTTTTTTTAAAATAAATATATTTATAAAGGCGTAAAAAACTAATTTATTTATTTATCAGAGTAGAGCCCACGCAAAAGTTACCAATGATAGCGTAAGCTTATAATTGAATATTACAATGAATAATTTAAAAATTGCAAATAATGAAAAAAAAAAGTACAGATAAAAAGCGCACATATACTCGTAAATATCGCGCGTGTTGAAACGCCTATAATTTATTTATTCCGCACACATTTACGGAATTCACGGAATCCTACTCAAATATATTCCTCGACAAATTAATGAATAAATTATACTCACATACCTGGTGTGCATCGACAAAGAAATACACACGTCAAACACCCACCGCGTAACATAAATCTCGAACGATCACAAATGTAACGAATAGAAATTTATTTTAAGTAGAAACGATTATAAATTTATTCTATTCTACGTTCATTATATGGACGGCCGACGCCGGCGTTCGCCTAGTGAAATATTATTAGGCCAACTATTTTCTTTTCGCAATATAAAAGTGTAAAATTTAAATAAATTGGTATCAAAATTTATTACCTTAATTAAACTGTCAAACTAAGACTAAGGAATACTCGATGCGATCTTTCGCAATTGAACGGATTAATTAATTTTTAATATTATTATCGTTTACGATGGAAAGATGTAATATAAACAAAAAATGACATATATAATAAATTCATTTTTTCGCGCGTGATTTAGACTCTAATTTAAAGCGCAATTATTTATTGATGAGATTGTGGTTACAATATGTAAACATTCTTAGATTAAGCACACTGACACGGGACGACTACACAGTGGCGCATACAGAATTTGTATCTATGGTGTGATTTCCCCCACAAACAAAAAATCGTAATATAAATGAATAAAATACACACAGCCGAATGTGCAACAAAATTCGACAGGCAAAACGAACTATAAATGAACAACAACGAAATAAGTAATAACAACAACAAAAAACGGACTGGTTACGATCTGGATCAGATTGCCGAACAGACAAACAAACAACGGCCATTTTTTTACACAGTCAGCTGGATTTTCAATGTCATTAGCAGACAGAATGTAAGGAATATTTTCTAACAGTACTTTTTGCAATCTAGGCTGTTTTGTACATTCTCCAAGATGAGGTTTTATTAGTGATAACCCGAGCTCTTTCAAATATTTTCTTTTGTTCTATCATTTTAGCTGGGATATTTTTTTTAGCTTACGAGTTATGCGCCTTCTTGATATGTATTTTATCCTTTTCTACACCCTGTGGGGGGCTTAAGCCAGATAGCCCCATCGGTGCGCCACTGCTACTACACATTCAGTTTATTATTATTTTGAGGTTGCGGGTCAATTTTTAACTAAACTAGTCTTCTGCACCTTTATACAGGGTACAATGAATATATTTGCCCCCACATGCGCTGTTATGAATGGTGTTTAATAATAAAAAAGAAAAAAATAATGGATGGTATTTCTGCTGTAGTGCTTCTTGGGTGATATATATTTTTAATCTAAAAATTAAACTCAATAAAATTACTTTTATATCGTATCCTAATGTGTATATATAAATTAAAACCTCAACTGCAGAAAAATCACCACAAATTGAAATGTGGGAGCTGAGAAACGCTGTTACAAGAGCCAGAAACCATAATGCTGTGGGGGAAGATCTTATTCCTGTAGATTTAATCAAACACATAACACCGACGTATGAAAAAGGGATTTTGCAGATACCGAACAAAATATATAATGAAGGAACACTGCCCGAGGACTTCAAAGTGATAAACCTCGTGCCATTACCAAAGAAAAATAATGCGCAAAAATGCTCAGAATATAGAACCATCGCGCTAATGAGTCATGTGCTTAAATTATTACTGTCAGTCATTAATGCCAGAATTGGGAGAAAGTTAGATGAAAATCTAAGTGAAACCCAGTACGGATTCGTAGCAAAAAAAAGGAACGACAGTTGCAATAGCCCTTCTGAAAGTAATCATTCAACGGACATTAAATGCTAATAGGGAGCTCATTGTGTGCTTCATTGATTATGAAAAAGCATTTGATCGTGTCAATCACGAGAAATTGATGAGAATCCTAAATAAATATAATATCGATAATAAGGACCTAAAAATTATCAATAATCTGTACTGAAGTCAAAGCGCTAATATAGAGATCGAAGCGGAGTACTGGAAGAATAAATGCGATATACAGAAAGGAGTCAGGCAAGGCTGTCCTCTCTCGCCAAGGCTGTTCAACATATATGCAGACGAAATGATTAAAGAAGCGCGAATTTGAAAAATGGGATTGAAGATCAATGGGAAACGAATAAATGAAATTAGTTACACAGACGATAAGGTAATAATTTCTGAAACAGAAACGCAAGCGCAGAAGACGATCGACCGAATAAATAGCGCTGGCTTAAGATACGGAATGAAAATCAATGTAGGTAAAACAAAAGTGATCAAATTTACAAAGAATGACGACAAGAAAGTTATAATCAAAATTGGAACACATGAAATTGAAAATGTAAATGAATTCAGATATCTTGGCACGAAGACACGAATTGGTATGGCGAAAAAGGTCTTCAATAACCTAAGCAAAGTTCTTGGAAATCGAACGATGAACCACACCCTACGAAAGCGGATAATGAAATGTTATATATGGTCCGTTTTGAAATATGCCTGTGAAACGTGGACTATGAGCGCGAAGTGCGAAGAGAAACTTGCTGCTTTTGAGATGTACCGAAGATGGCTCCGGATTTCATGGAAAGATTAACCAATGTGGCAGTTTTATCAAAAATAGGAGAAAAACGGAAAACATGGTAGATGATGTTAAGAACAGAAAAAGGAAATACATAGCACATAAAATCCGTGAAGGTGGAGTCTTTCTGCTGGCAGTACGAGGAAAAATACAGGGAAAGCCAGCAAGAGGAAGAAAGCGGATGGACTTGATGACGGCAAATCCACCGGATGACTCACCAAGCAGAACCCTGACAGAGATCATTAAAGACGCCAGGAATCGCAGCATATGAGAAAGGATGTACGCAATCTGCTGTAAAGGGGAATACGATGATGATGATGATATATATGTATATATGTTGAATATATTGGAGAGTAGTGATTTTATTAATTAATAATAAACCGAACAAATATAACACAATCACTAAAGGTTTTTTTTAATCGCGAAGCTTTTCGACAGTTACGTCGTTTTCAAGCGTGAACAAGAATTATTACATATTTTTTTATATATGAATTACCAGAAATGTTTATATAACGACAACTTAAAATTTGATATACATATTTCATTAGCCAGACATAATTTCAATTTTAGATTTATTTACAATAAATTTTATTTATAAAACAGATTTGAAAAATTCTTCATCAAAATTGATAAATATCTCCAAACCTGGTCAGGTTCCATAAATGTTGAATATATTGGAGAGTAGTGATTTTATTAATTAATAATAAACCGAACGAAATATAACACAATCACTAAAAGTTTGATAATTCATATATAAAAAAAGATGTAATAATTTTGGTGCGTGCTTGAAAATGACGTAACTGTCGAAAATCTTCGCGATTGAAAAAACTTTTAGTGATTGTGTTATATTATGTTCGGTTTATTATTATATATATATATATATATATATATATATATATATAATATATATATATGAACTAAATGAAAAACGATTACCAATGGTTGAGTTTATTTACTTGTTGTTTATCGCATGTTTCATCCAGTGTTTATGATGTTTTGACGCTCTGTAGTAGTTTATACACATTGTGATGCGGTATAAAAGTAATTCTTAATTATTATTTTGGATTTTGACCAACTACGGACCCCATGTAAAAACATTCTTCTTCCTCACATTCAGGACGGAACCTTTAAATGCGTTAACTTTTCCGCGAAATTTATTTCTATCATTTATGTTCTCGATTTTTATCTTCATTTCCGATAAATTATTTTCAGTTTATACGAACAACGTGAGCTTATGTAATTGAATACGATCTTAAGTTTGTCTATGTGACATCCATTCTATTTAGGCGTCTATAAAATCTTATCCGCGTCTGATATCTTTTCAATTTTTTCATATATTTCCCTTTGCATTTTAACACGCGTTGTTTATCTTCAACGTTTGGTGCCAGTATTTTCCTTATGATTTTCGTTTCTTCTTTTCTACGAGCTGGATGTCTTTCTTCGTGTTCATATTCAGGCATTCTGCAACATAATATACATGCGGTTTAATTACGGCGTTATAAAATTTTACCTTCATATTTATCAACGTTTTATCGTGTATTTCTCCGGTTAATCGAACGCTCGTTCCATCTTGTGTAATCCAGCTAGATTCGTTTTTTTATCCAGTCCATTCGGTGATCGATAATTTTGCCGGGATATTTAAATTGTGCGTCTTTTTTTACCTTTCAATATTTCGTTGTTAAAGAACACGGTGCTGAAGTTTTTTTTTACGCGAGATTTGTCAGACAGCTTTTTCAGCTATTTCTTTCGATATATTTAATCTGAACCACGGCATCTTGCAAATTCTCGGTTAAGATTGCCAGATCATCTGGGAATGAACATGAAACCAGAGTTTTTTCCTTCCTAATCTTATCGGTTCAATTCTGTCATTTTTCAACGTTGTCTTCCAATCACGCAAAACTTTCTCTCAAAAATCACACGGAATAGACAGTGTGCCTGTCTTACTCCTGTTAATTCTCCTCGAAACTGGAGTTTCATTTTATTTTACTTAATATTTAAATTAAGAATAATAATAATATTATTATTATGAGGTTATTAATATTTGGACGAAAATTAAATCTTCTTCTTCTTTTAGCGCCTTACGTCCTTGACGCGTTGACTGTTTTTAGTGTTCTATTTCTTGCTGCTTCCATTAGTTCTCCAATTCCCTTTATTCCCGTCCAATCTTTTATGTTCATTATCCGTTCGGACTTTCATTAAATATTACGTTTAAATTATACGCCTGTGTATATATATATATATGTACATATATTGCTGGGTTCCTGATTAAATAGGGTGAATACTAAAAGTGAAATGCGTGATATAAAAATATATTAATATATATCCTCTAGTTCATGATGGTTGGTCACGACGCACCCAATCGAGCTAACGATTGAAGAAAGATAAAGATATATAGTCGAACGTACGTATATGCACTTTATATGATTTGCGGATTAATTTAAGTACTTTTATTGTGATTTTTTCTCAAATCTTAGCAAGCTTTTTTTTTTTTCAGTTTGCCGTTTTTTCTGTTTTTCTTTTTGACCAGATTTATACTAAATATGAAAAATAATGAATCTATTATTAAGTTAAAATAACTACTTTCCAAGGTGGTTAAATGTGGTATTCGGCTAATCATTTTGTGAAAAGTTAGTTAAGGATATAGGCTAGTGACTCACGGACTTAGTACGATCGGCGATGCAAAAATTATCATCAGAAAAAGAAAATATTCCTAAATATTATCTTCTCGTGGTAGGCCAATGCAAAACGTACAACACTACGTGGCGCTAGTAATAATATAGTACAATACAATGTGTTTAACTATAATTGCGTCTTGGCATCTTTTTTATTTTGCTGTTTTTCCTTGTATTTCTTCTTGATCAGACTTATATACTAAGTGTGTAAAATAGTTAATTTATTATGAAGTTAAAATAAACATTTGTCAAGGTTAGAAGGTGTATTTGGCTAATAATTTCGTAAAAAGTAGGTTATGGATAGCCTAGTGGCTGACGGACTTCTATACGAAAGGCACAGAGTTCGAGTACGATCGGCGATGCAAAAATTATCATCAGAAAAATAAAAAAGTAATCCTAATATTATCTCGTGGAAGGCCAATAGCAAAAAACGCACATCGTATGAGCGCTAGTAATAATGACGCGACAACAAAGCGATTACAATCAGTTCTCCCGGATGTGTGTGTGTCTATCTACGTTAACGCCATATTGTGATTGCCTCGTACGCAACTTACGCTGTAGGAGAAAATATGCAGAGGTAAGTAGTCGCCTATCTCCGATACGGAGACGGAACTTAATGAATGAGGTTAATTAATGAAGTAACGATTTTCTTCTTGTTTACTAAATTAATAAATAAATGTCCGAATGTGTATTTATTTTGTCCAAATTTAATTTATATATAATTTATTGGTTTATATCGTTTATTCGATGATTTAAAAAAACCCGTATATATTTCATTATATAATGTTGATGCGCCAAATCAATTCGATCAAGTTATTTGATATTATTATTTTTATTAATATTATTATTGTATAACCTTTTCTGAGAATTGAGACCGGATTACCTTATCAACAAATTCAATACCACGAATGGAGCAATATATACGAAGGAAAAGATGTTTCCAAGACTTTGGATCAAAAATTATCATTACTACTACTATTATTATTATTATTATTATTATGTACGCAAAGGGTTCTGTGTAGTACCTTTATTTTTTTATTATTTATCGGTCGGTTATCCCCTTTAACAGTCCTCCTGAACAGCGAACCTTGACGGTGTGGGGAATGTCGGCAGGAATAAAGGGATTTCCTGCGGGGACATTAGTAACTCGGTATTTAATTAAATTTCCGTCGCAGTAGAATCGTGCCCAAAGTATCATCCGGCCTTTCCTTTTTCGTCCGTTCAAATTAAATACTTCACCTTCTACGTTCAAAGTTGCCTAACTTTATAACTTCTTTACTTTCCAACGATTCTGTCTCGTTATACACATACTAGCTAACTAGCCGCCGAGCTCTCTAGCGAGAATTCGCCGCAATAACGACAACTGTAACAACTAGGCGATTTTCTCGTATCTCCGTTTGGAATTTTTAAACCTGCGGTGGTCGGTTCGCTAGTTGTTTCGACCGACGAAGGAAACATTGTTAATTTTAACGTTTTCTTCAAAAAGGAACACGATTACGATATTCATCTTCCCCCTTTTTAAGTTGCCGTCTTATTTTATTTGTTCAATGTTCTAGGGTACTTCCGTTAAAAGTTTTATCGGTGTCGATATATATATATATATATATATATATATATATATATATATATATATATATATCGGTAATGTCGTTTATGTCGTTTATATAAAAAAAAAAAATGTAGTCGACGTATAATTTCGTATTGTTTTTCAATTTATTTTATTATTTTTTTTTTTAAATTATAAGTAACGGTTGTATTATACGAATAATAAGTAAAAATTTTATGAAATAAGTAAAATACAGTCTATAAACGTAATTGATAAACATATCCTGTAACGGAACGGTAGCTTACAAGATTAATTAATCGCGGTAGGTAACAAATGAAAAATGCGCAACTATTGAAGAAAAGGGAGAAAAAGAAGTACAACAATTCTGACGAAAACCGAAATTGGCAACAATATCGTTAGTGTCGAAATATTTATTTAATCGGAATTAAGTTGTTAAGCAATTGGCGCCAAATGTTGCAAATCTGAGAACTGTACTTTTTGCGCTTTTCCAGCAGTGCGGTAAATAACTGAATTTAAACGTGCAGTTTAATATATATTGGTAAATTCTACGATAGTCTTTAACGAGAGCTTCTTAATTACTATAGATGAAATTTTATCATGCCCTACAGAATATTTAGCTTCACTATTGATTTAATAGTAGTAACGTGGATATTTTTCGGAGTGACAAAAATTAAGGTCTGTAAGCGGATGTAATTATGTTTAATACGATCGGTAAAAGTACTAATAATATTTTTTTTTCGTCACTAGCACTATTGGTATTATTAATGTAAATGTTAATGCCGGCAGATTACATACAATACATGCTTGACTTAAGTGGAACTTAGGCTTTTAAGTGCTGTTTCACTAGCAATGCAATTACATTTCTAAATAGTCATTGTTCAGTTTAGTTTTTGAGACAATGGTACAGTATCAATTTGTATATTACAGATAAAACACCATTTGTGAATTGAGGAATTACGATTCCAATTATGCTAGTTACGTTAACTCGACCATAGTTTCAAGTATAATTTGCATAGATCATGTCACTTTAAATGAAAACTGTCCCGCTTTTACCGAAGCTGTAGATAATTTCAGATCTAAAATAGACTTCGGGTGTTAAGTTGACATATTTAAATGTTGGTAATTCTTGTGCCTGTCAGCTTCTTTTTCTGAGGTCAATGCTGGACGATCATGCTGACATAGGTGTAATTGCTGAAACTCTTTTTATTTCTAATCTATTTCCTATTTTAATAATAGGATTGCATTTATTATCAAAAAAAAAAATATTCAATATACATTGATTTTGAATGAAAATAATTTAGTTATTGTTACTATTGGCGAATGCCTGTTTATTTCTTGTTATCTGTCTGCTAATAAGCCTAGGTTACATCATTTGGACCGTATGAATTATTTTATTAAACTCAATTGTCTGCTTTTCCCTATTTTAATTGGCGATTTTAATATAAGGTTGCCTTTCATGGAGGATAAACAGACTTCAACTCAAAACTCTGTCATGTTTACTGAATTTTTGCATTGCAATAATTCGTTGATCGTGAACAACAAAAAACCAACTCTAATCATAATGGAAAGAGCATCATCGATTATTTGATTGTTCATAGTAAAGTTAAATCATTGGTTTCTCATTGAATAATTTTTTTTAAATTTTAATCTGACATCCCATAAAAATATTTGCTCTACTCTACAATTAGACCTGCCTAGTGCTTCCAAAAACACATTCAACACGCTAAATTATAAGAAATTTATACATAATATTGACAATAACTATATCAATTTCTCGCACTCTAAGATTAGTGATTCTTTGGATAGACTAGAGTTAAATAGTACTATTTCTAAATTAAATGCTTATGTTTCTAGGATTGTAATATTGTCACAATCTGACGTGACTGTCCTAGGAGTTGATTGAATCCCCAGTTGCAAATTTTGAAGGATTCTATAAAAATAAATGTAAAAACATAACTCGATTATTTGCCCTAAGTTCTATTCTCAAAGCATTAACTTTAGACTACAAAAAATTAATTATCAAATATAAATTAGATTCTTGGCGGAAATTTGTACAGGATAGCTACCGCATGGGGTCGCCCTTATAAATATAAAATTAAGCAATTTCTTATTTCTAATATTCTATCTGGTAAAATTCAGTCACTTTATGCATATGGCTCTCTGTCTATATTAATAAAATAATTCTGTGCTCAATTAATAAGTACCAGAGGAAGTTTCTTCTTATTATTTCATGTTTATACCGAACCTGTCCCACTTCTGCTGCAAATGTTATATCTAATATCATGCCACTGGATCTTTTTGCCATTGGCGCCTCCATCATCTCAGAATTTAGAGTTGTTAGAGACGTTGCTAGTGTCGAGAATTTCCAGTTTCTTAATATTTGGAATCGTTTCCTGGTGTTCCTATCCTAAAAAAATATATTCAATCCTCACTTATTGATATTTGGCAAGCTAGGTGGGACAGTTGTCCGACTGGAAGGAAAACCTTTATGTGTTTCCAAATGTTTTGGAGCGTTGTAAACTTAAAAATATTCATATTAATTTTTATAATTCTCAGGTGCTCTCTGGCCAAAGTTTGGTTCATATATTCATAGGTTCCATCTTGTTTCTAGTTCAGGCTGTACCTTTTCAGTTCCATCGAGGACTTATTTGGTACTGTAGATGATATTGAGCATTTAATGTTTGATTGTCCCTTGTTTGATGATCTTAGAATTAAATTTAAAATAGATAGAGGACAGCCTATTGTATTGTCTAAACAGAATCATGCCAGTCTCCTGTCATACATGGAGTTGTCGATGCTAAGAAAGTTTAAAAATGGTGGGTAAATTTTTAATAATTTTTTGTCCTGTTTTTTTTCCATATTTTATGATATTAATTCAACCGTGAATCCGCATCTTTTGTTGATGGTCTTCGCCTCCATTCACTGTATTACTAATGTTGCTACTTTTATAATATTGTCTAAAATCGTTATTATTGTAATATATTTATTTTTCTTTTTTGATTGAAATTGTATACTATTTTGTTTGTATAACATTAATTTTTATATTTATACAAAATAATTTTACACACATTCTTGATGGTTTAGGGGACTATGTTTCTCATCCCTTGTTCCATCCTATTTTTAAGTTACATTGCCGGGAACTATCACACACACCTATTTATGTTTTGTACTATATTGGATGTTTTCTTTTGTTTCAGGTACTCAACACTTACACACAGCTATCTATTAAGAACACTAGTTCCCTCTACCTTAATAGCCACAATTTATTTAATATAAAATTTCTTCACAAAAAAAAAAAAAAAAAGAAGAAAAACATTGCGTAATAAAAAGAATTCCATTAATAATATTTCTAAAATAATTAATTATAGTTTTAATTATATTAGAAATGTAACTTAAATCCCGAATTAAATTAAAAATGGAACAGAGAGAAAGGTCATCATTTACTGGAACCTGTGTAGCATTATGCTTTCTTGCCGCAGTTCCCTTGTCTATCTCTATTAACCTTCAACACGATATTTTGCTTGCTAGTAGACGTTCCGTTTACGTTGCTGTTTGACAGCAGCGCTATATACTTAATTAACTTTGAAGATAATAACCCTTTGAACGACGGGGCTTCAGAATTGGAAAGATGATTGCCGGAATAATTTTTAGGATTATTTATTCAAACACGCATTTATTTTTAACGTGATTATTACGGTGATACATAATTGATTTAATATTTAACAGGCCATCGTGATTTAACTATGGGGTATTATCAATATAAATGATGTGGTTAATCGCGTCCTCGTTTATTTATAACGGTTTTAAGTAACAATCGCTGTTATTATACCTCTTTGTTTTTTGGAATTACTTTTTCATTATGAACAGCGGCATCCAGCCGGGTTATTCCCTCAATATTTTCAGATAGATCGGATGAATCTATCGCTTCCACGTGCTGGGGAATTACCTGAAGTACCAGGTGCGCGTGTTTCCGCCAAATCATCGTCTTGTCATAATAGTAATAATTAATAATAATAATCCTCGTGCAGGGCGGAATAATATGCCCTGCTTAGAATCTTGTGTCTTGAGACGCAAAAAGAAAAGTGAATGTTCAACCTTAATTCGGTTCGACACCGCTGCCTGTGTTTTTCCTAAATTTACGAGGGTTTGTCTCCAGTAGAGCGGTCAACGTTTAACTTTTCTTAGTTATGAGTTGCTATTAATATATGTGTCAGTAGGTATAAAATGTCCTTTTTTCGCATCGGAATAATATAAATAGTAATATTAACGGTATGCCGCCTGGGGATAAGGGCATGTCTGGAACTAATGCCGGATATGACTTCATGCGAACAACCAGTGGTAACGTATTCGACAGGCAAGCTTCTACCGTATGTCACGGTCAACAGTATGAGGAAATGTTGAGTGGCGTTCGTGGCGCAACCCCGGATAAGTTACAGTCAATGACACAAGACGAAGGAACAGCTTCTAGGATGTCGTAAACAAAAACGAAGGTTGTCATTTTGTGGTCATAAGGACGTAGTCGGCCTATATTCGAGTCTTTTTTTTCGTTTTTTTTTTTTTTTTTAAATATACCTCGGTTTGCAGAAGTTAAGACTTGAAATCGAAATTATGATAGAAGAAATTCAAAATAAATCCAACATAAAAAAATAGAACTTTTTGGAAGTTTTAAAGAAAAACAAAAGCAGGTGTCTGAAGGACTGATGAAAGAAAAGACGGACAACTACAGGTTAGCTGTAGACTTTTTGAATCTTAATTTATTTTACATGGTTCACCCGAGGTTTCGATTTCAGGAATAAAAGGATAACGACTTACTATACAACTTTGACTATTTTGCCTTCTACAATTTTCGATTTTCGTAAATTAATCATTTACGATTGTCTATTGTATATTATTTTTTTTTAAATTCATTTCTGACGTAAACGATTAAATCATATTTTTCAAACTTATCGTCGGAATTTCGGTCTAATTTGTTTATGTCGGCGAACTTACGAATTCCAATATTGGCGTGTTGTATTGCTTCTTAATTTGTTCCAACTTGTTTGTTTTCTTTTCAGTCGTTAATCTAACTGTACAGAACATTTCACACGCGATTCGCACTAGGTTTCCACTCCCATTTCCCGTCCTTCCCTCCGACTCCTACATCATTCCTCGCCTTCACCAGCGGTGCGAAGTATATATCCTTTCTCGATCAATCGAACTGCCGACACTTTGATATACTATTTTGTATTTACAAAAGTTTTTCGCTAGTTCGACGATCCAATCCTCTTCTTCTTATCGTATAATCATCGGTTATATATAATTACACAAAATTATCATCATAAGTCCAACTTTAAATTTGTTACTTAATCTATGGCTCCGTCTTAAGATTGTGAATATAATGGTGCAAATTCATTACAGTCTTCTAATATACGATGCGTTGTTTGTCTCGGATTTCCGCACTGGCACGCAGCAGTTGTCGTTATACCCAATTTTTCTGCACATTAGATATCCGCATCTTCCCTCTCCCTAATTCTATCGATTGTCTTCCATAGTTTCCTATATAAATCCATTCCTTTAATTTCCTTCCTCGGGTCGACAGCTAAATGGGAATTTGTTGTATGTTCTAAATTCCTTTCCCACGTTATTTTCCATTTATTAAACTCATCCATTAAGGTGATCTGGATTTGAGTTTCGATACGGGTATGGACTTTATCTCTTCAGATATTGGCAGTTCGAGGTACATCTGAAATTTATTTCTATCTCTGAATAATGCTGTCTCCCGTCTAATTGCGACTGGAGCTATATTAGCTAAAAACTGGAAGCGTATGTGGTGTAGATTTCAGCGTTCCCGATATGGTTCGGAGTTTTAATATTACATCTACCTTTTTGACATGGCAGCTATTACACCAAATTGATGAACAATTTTCGGCTGCTTGCTGAGTATACAAGTGCCAAGGGAGAAATTCTGAGTGTTCTGGCATCAGCACCCCAAGTCGAACCTGCGAGTCTTCTAATAAGATTTATACGTCTTTTTAACGTTTTTGATAAAACCGTTAGATGGCTCATTATATGATAAGGTCTAATGTCACGCCTAAGTACTTTGGATATAAACTCAGGTAATGTAGAACTTTCATCTGTCCGCTTTATTCTACTAAACCGACCGCAATCTTTCGAATATCACAATTGACAACTCGATATTAACTTCGACTTTGTCATATTTGACAAATGGCACGGTACTCTCGTAGTAACGACGGGAATCCTCGAAGCGATCAGTTTATTTCGCGACGGTATAAGGTAATATGAGCGTTCGTTTTCAGTCTGCAGGAAAACTCGAAAAAGAAAATTAAAAAAAAAAATAAACTTTTACAAAATTTCGGTTTTTCATTTCGGCCAGGAATTTCGAATTGGAAACGAACGCATTTTTCATTTCGGGCGAGAAAACTTTTCGCATTAACAGCATATTTTCGAAGAAAGAGACCACCGGACGAAAGACAAAGACGGAGCGATAGTACGGGCTATTTCCTATTCGACGCTTCTCTATCGTGGTCCGTCCTTTACTAAAATAATTATCCGTTCGTTCGTATTTATCCGGCTTCTCTTTTAAGGAGTTCGTTGATTGTTTTCAACATTTCATTTTCTCCTACCGAAACCGCGTTCGCGTTAATATACCGCTAATACTGGTGCTATACTAATACTACGGAGGGGGTTCAGCCAGATGTGCTTTTTAAAGTTCGTCGTAATGCTCGTTGTAATAATAATAATAATAATATGTCATAATAATAATCGTAATAATAACGGACGGTTTTAATGAAGTTTAAAAACCCCCCCGGAAAACTAACGAAAAAGTGATCAACGCCTGCAAACGAACTTAACGTTTTTTCTTTCAGATTTTTTTTTTTATTATTATTTTTCCTCGCGGAAAGTTGTCTTCGCTTTTCTGTCGGCGATGATTTCTCATTTTTCGTCCGAAATGTCATCCGGAATTGGACTGCGATAATACCGGATAGAGAGAGTTCCGTCCGGTTAAGCACCGCCAAAATAGGAAATAACCGTAAATCGTAACACGCTCGGTAGCAGCAGCGTGCGAAGAAATACCAACAGCCGGAATCCTGCTATTTCGGAATATTACGAAACCTCGGCCGCGAAGTTCACGTTTTTTTTTTTTACACACTTCCGGAGACTAACGATGAAGAAATCTAATTTTTCGGAAATCGAACGTTTAAATATTATGAAAATTGTAATAATACAGACGTAGTCCAGAAGGCTCGGGTATATTACAGAACAAGCGGTGGAGAACGTATGCGATAAATACGGATTATTAATTAACTCGGCCGACGAAAAAGCTCAACTTCCTATGTAAAGCTCAACTTCCTATGTACCGATTTTATTGGATTTTTAGGTAAAAATATTGAAATTTTTCGATCCAGTGAACCGTCGCACTTTCTCAACGAAGGTAAAATCTAAAGATCATATACAAATTTTACCCGGACCAACTGCGAATTCGGGAGCGTTGGAGTTGAGTAAAGAGAGTTTCGAAAAGAATTTAAAGCTACGCGAATACATTTTGTGGGGATATCTTAAGAGCCTTGTTTACGAAACACATCGACGAGATTTAGAAGACCGAAAAACTCGGATTTCTGAAGAAATTTCAAAAATTCAGTGACCTATGTTTGAAAGTATCGTAAAAAGATTGAATGAACGTATTGTTCTAAATGGCGGTCATCTGAACGATATTGTGTTCCACAAATGATTGTAAGCTTTTCCTATTTTTAAATTTCATTCAAACATTTTTGTCGAGTAGTTTTTGAATTATTTAAAAAACAAAATCATCCGTTTTCTCCGAGTCCATATATTCCAAATTGGTTTTAAAGAAGGACTTTAAGAATTTTTTTTTATAATCCATCATAAGAAGAGACGAGTTAGAGAAGTAACTCGGTTATTTTTTTTTTTTAACATTTTTTTATTAAGAAAAAAAATGTACAGTCACTCTTTGTCCTCGCCGGCAGACTTACGATAAAATTAGTGATCGTGGAAGGAACTTCGAAAACTTTCCTAAGAAATGCCTTTACAAAAAAAACCCCCAAACAAACATAAAAGAAGAGAGGGGATTTAGATAGCGAATTATCGTATCGAAAGTGAAGTGTTGTCAGAAAATTTTCGAAGCCGAACGAGGAAAAATAATGTAAACGCTTATCTTATAAAAAGTTCTCGGATCGGTTGGCAAGTTTTGAACTTTCGCATGAACGATGAAAAATAACTATTTTCAACCGTTTTAAGGATCGCGTCAGCTTAACGTTTTGTTTTTAAAGAGTCCGGGAAAAAGTGGGTACTTCAACTTTGTTGCAAAAAACCAGAAGCGATAAATATTGTGGTCAACTCGTTCGTGAAATATATCAAAGTGTTGTTATTTTTAACATTGCACTTCGATACATATGTGTGATACGTGTGTCTGCGGTTTCTACGAATTACGAAAACTTCTACGATCGAGCCGTTCAGCTTTACGATGTCGAAATTTAATTCTACTGTCTTTTATTTTCTCTGAGGACGTTAAATTTTTAAAATCGAACATTAATTTAAGATATCGAATGTGGGCCGAGATACCTCGATTGGAACTTTATATTAGCCTAAAAGTATTTAGGAAATTTATTTTAGGTATATATTCTTTGCGCTACGACATGTAGCCTTCGAAAATGAGGTTAATATGTAACTTAAGCAATACAGTGTTGTATAGATTTAAATTTGCGAAAAAATTTTTATTAACTGCAATCCTGTGTTTGTATTATTTTTTGAAAATTTGGAACCCAGATTTTACAAATTCGATAAATATGATATTATTTGACTATTTATATCTGTAAATATAACAGTATATAACTAAATACATAATGACCTAATGTTATATTATTAAAATTTATAGGCAGTCGATGATGAAATGGTTGAAGTTGGATTTAATGTGGAAGAAAACATTGTTTATGAAGACCTAGATATAAGTGAAATCATCACTGATCCTTTTCAGCATATTCCTTTACGTAAAAAAGGAACTGTGAAGTGGAGAAAAGTTGATAATTTTGTGTGCAACGTAGAATTGAAAAGTAAAGCATACACTGACGATATAGAACTATTATTGCCCAGCAGTTATTTTTATAAATACATTACACCAAAATTGACATCACAATTTGCTGAATGTACAGCAATGTATGCACACCAAAATAATGATACGAAATTTAGTTGTGTGGACAAAGATATCACACATTTTTTTGGCCTACATATATTGATGGGTACTTTAAAATTTCCACGTATTCGTATGTATTGGAATACTAATCTGAAGATGAATGCATTTACAGAAACAATGAGCGATAATAGATTTTCTGCAATGAGAAATGAAGATGACAAGTTCTGGAAGGTGAGGCCGATTTTCAATACTATTCAGCAGCATTGTTTATCCATAAATAGAGACCGGGATTTATGTGTTGATGAGCAGATTGCACCTTTTAAAGGTCAACACATTGCAAAACAATATGTTCCAAATAAACCGCATCCATGGGGGTTTAAAATATTTATGCTATGTAGCAAGGATGGCATGCTATATGATTTCATAATCTATCAGGGGAAGACGACAGAAATTTCGAAATGGTTTTGGAGCTGCAGTAGTTTTACATTTAACACAAGATGTTAGACCTGGACATAGATTGTATTGCGATAATTATTTTAATACTTATCGGTTAGTTCAAATTCTGAGAGAAAAGAATATTTATTTTGCAGGAACTGCAAGAATAAATCGTTTCTTTGATCCTCCTTTTACTACCATAAGAAATATAAATTCTAGTCGTGGATATAGCAAGGACATTGTTTCAACCGATGGCGTTGTAATGACTCAATGATGTGACAGTCGAGTGATCACGATGGTCTCAAATTATGTTGGAAAAGGAAACATAGACACAGTTTGCCGATGGTGAAAGAATGATAAGAAGAATGTGATCATTGAAAGACCACAGGTAATTCGTGATTATAATAATTCGATGGGCGGCGTTGACAAGTTCAACTTTTTATTATCACTATATAAATTAAACATTAGATGTAAAAAATGGCCGTTAAAGCTTATATTCCATGCAATCGATATTGCTATCACCAATGCATGGATGGAATATCGCCAAGATGCAGTAAAACTTGAAATACCACACAATAAAATTAAAGATTTATTAGAATTTAGAACAAATGTTGCTGAAGCTTTACTTAAAGTTGAGGTTACAACAGTGAGACGAGGACGACCTTCAAATAATTCGCTACCAACAACAGGTCCAACAAAAACTGTAGAAGTTCGTCCAAGTGTAGAAGTCAGTTTGGACAATGTTGGACATTTTCCAATTCACTCAGAGAAAACTTTGCCAACAAGATGCAAAAAGAATAATTGTAGTGGACGTAGTCGGTGGTCATGTTCAAAGTGCAAAGTGCATTTATGTTTATCGGCTAAGAGTAATTGTTTTTATGCATTTCATAATAAGTAATAATAAGCAAACTTTTCACTATTCTGTATTTCTAAATAATGTAAATTTTTATTTATTTGATATACATAGTTTTTCACTTGATAATATTTGTAATTTGTGGGTTGTTTTTTTATCATTTTCTATTATAGTTTTTTTATTTTATAATATTGTAAAATTATGAAATTAAAATACTTTTTCATTAATTTTATTGGAAATATATTTTGCAGTTATTTACCGTATTATATTGTTTGTAATGTATTGCAATTTGGCCAGTGATGGAAAAATATAATTTAATATAAAATATTCCTTTAAGTCACGATGGCTACATTTGTGCACATTTTATAACTTTTGAATGGGGGGAGGTATCAAGACAAAATAAAGTATTATACAATGCTTGTAAGCTGAATAATTCACATGTAAAATTTCAGAATTTTCCATCTTGTACATGATGAGCATGACAGAAAGGGTTAAATGTATTACTCTGCTTTTAACTACATGCAATCGTGTGATTTTAACTGTAAGTTTGCTTATTATGATTCGCAAGTATATTTATATTACATTTATGTTATATATATATATATATATAATACTTAGTAAAATTTTAAAAAATTTGTAGAGTTAAGATCACTAAATTTTTTTCTTTATGAAAATCATAAAACTTTTCGGCTATTAAGCCGTTATCAAGCGAATATTAAAAAATAAACAAATAGATATATACAAATTTATAAAAGTATAAAATGTAAAATTACTTAGATACAAAATTTTCAAAAATTATCAAAATGAAAAAGTTGTATTTTTAAATAATCTGATAGTGAAAGTGGTAAACAACACAATCAACAATCAGAAATACAAAATTTATACATAAACAATAACACTATAATTATGTAAAATAAAGAACATAAAAAAAAAAAAATTATATATGAACAATAAAACAGTAGTAATTAAAATAAAAATAATACAAAAAATAGTTATCCAAAATGAAATTTACAATATACTTCTTAGAGTTAATTCTTTATAAAAATTTATTATTGAATTCAAGAAATTATTTTACCTCTTTCTTTAATTGTTTTCATTTTTTCTAGTAATTATCTTTTTTTAGAACGTTTTTCTCTACATAAAATTTTATAATTTCAGTTAATATTATTTATTTTGTTTTAATTCTTCACAATGTGTTCTAAATTATGATTTTTCATCATTGTTCACATATGAACTGAAATGTTCTTTACATCTTATTGCCGAATCGTCTGCCTGTTTCTCCTATGTACTCTTTTTCGCGTTGATTACAATTTATATACTCCTAAATTTTTAAATATATTTCTAACTTCTATATTGTTGTTACTAATTGCTTTTAATTATTATTACATATTGCTAAATCTATGTTATACTAATTAAATATTTCTATCATTTTATATGTATGACTTCCTAAATATTTTATTGAACCTAAATAATTCTTTTTATCTTTTTATGCATTTTTATTATGATAAGATTTATTTCATATTTTACCAAACTATATTAGAATTATGTTAATTATCGATTGCTATTTGTTTTGTTATGTTTTTTTTCTTTATTTATTTTATCATTATCTGTTAAAATTGTTTTTACTCTATTGATCAGTATTCTAAAACTGTTTAATTTATGCATTTTTAAATGAAACGAATTGTTGATTGTGTTTGGCAAATTATTTGAAAAAATTGTTTTTCGTTTTAATAATTTTGTAAATTGCGCATCTAAGTAATGTTTTTTACATTTTTCCTTTTTTATAAATTTGTGTATGTTGTTAATATTTTTTACTTTTTTTACATTTACTTCATAATGGATCATCAGTCGAGAAATTTTGCTACACCGTAAGTGTTAGATTGATATAATTGCGTAATTTTTGTTTTAAATCGTTGTACGAGTGTATTTAATTGAAGTAATTTTTTTTTCGAAAAATAATTCGTTTGCTGTAAAGACAGTTGACATGTTTAGTGAAACTTTGCCGTTAAGGATAACGTCTAAATGCGGGCCTTGAGTTGACCACCCGATTCTATTTACTGATACTGTTAGATTTTTAGTCGTTTGCGCGTGAAAACAAATGTTTTTTTTTTTTTAAACGATCGAATCAGTGGTATTTCAGCTGTCTAGATGGTTGAGACGGGAAAACAAATCAAGTGGTCTATTGCAAGAGTGAAAAAAAATGTCGGTTGTAAAGTACCCATCGGAGAATGCGGAAAGCATTAAACGAAATGTGGATATTATGGCGAATACCATGGACACCGAAAATAAGATGGAAATACTGTGAACAAGTATAATCAAGGATATGATAGATGATATACTGAGCGGTAAAATAAAGTTTGCAGGACAGAAAGTCCAGTGTAGAATACTCTTGCTTAGTAAAATTGAAGAGACGCCGCCAGTGTGAAGAAGAAGAATGAAATTGATAACGATTCGGGAAACGTTAATTGTACGAAATTAGAATCAATGTTGTTGCACGCTACCTTTCGGCAAAAGCATATATAAATAAATAAATAAAGGTGTATTTATCAATTTAAAAAAAAAAAAACATAATAGTTACACTGCTACAAAATATATCACGGATACCGAAAACATGATTCTTACTCCGTATAATATAAAGGCTAGAATATAAAGTCAGATATAATAAAGAACAAGATAAAATCACAGGAAAAACCACCACCAAAACCTGCATGCTAATAACAAAGCTAAAACATTAAATTTAAAAGATTATACATATTTTAACATGTACTACTACTAGTAATCAATAATTGTATAATATCTAGTACATAATAGTTTAGCTAATAAATAGCCGGTGACACATTACAACAACGTATGTTTAATCCGTTTATGCTTATAACGCTTATATTTTAATTGTAAACTAGTTCTAGTATAATCACCGATATCATTAATTATTTTAAATTTACTCAATCTACAGGAGTCAAAACATTTTTTTGTATGGCGCTTAATTACATCATCTATACCTGGTAAATGTAAAATACGATGCATGCGGTCAGTCCTTGTAAAAATAGGGAGACTAAGTATTATCCTACAGCACTTGTTCTGCAGTCGCTGCAAGCATGACGTGTTAGATCTGGAAGTGTACGACCAGATTGGGCAAGCATATAGCATAGCCTTACAAAAGACTTATATATTAATAATTTATTAGCAGAATTAACCTGGCAATGTTTATTAAAAACCGGAAATAGTTTAAAAAGTGATGCATGTATTTTGTTAGATATATATTCAATATGTTTGGTGAAAGTAAGACCTTTATCAAGTATAACACCAAGATATTTAATGTGCGTTTTCCATTCAAGAGATATGTTGTTAACCACTATGGGTGGTAAACAAGCAGGACGTCTTTTAGTAAATAAAATCGATTGAGTTTTCTCAGAATTTATTTTGATTTTCCATTTATTGAAATAAGTATTTAACTTCATATAACCATTAGTTAATCTTCTTTTTATTATGTCAGGTCTAGATGATGAGCAATAAATTGCCGTATCATCGGCATATAAAGCCAACTCTAGCTCACGAATTTTGGGAATGTCATTAATATAGAGAAGGAACAAGAAGGGACCTAGTAAACTGCCTTGGAGTACTCCAGCTAGTACCGATTTAACATCCGACTTAACATTATTTGACAACAAAATATCTATCAGCTAAATAACTACGAATAAGATGGACTAAATACGCGGGAAATTTATATTGGATAATTTTATATATTAGACCAAGATGCCAGGTAGTATCAAACGCTTCCTCTATATCTAAAAGGCCTGTGTGCTTATTATTATTGAACCCATCGGTGATCAAATCGGTGACACGCGCTAATTGCATAACAGTTGATAAATTTTGTCGAAAGCCAAATTGTTGTTCTAGAAAAATGTTATTATCATCCGTAAACTTTTTTAGTCTGTTTAAAATAATTTTTTCGGCCACTTTACTAAAGTTACTGATTAACGATAACGGGCGTAAGTTTTTAGGATCGGATATATTTTTACCAAGTTTAGGTACTGGGATTACTTGAGATATTTTCCAACAGTTAGGAAAATTTGATAGCGGCAATATAGAATTCATTATGGTAATAAATTTGACAAATCCCTTCCTCGGCAAATTCTTAATAAGTACTACAAAGATATTATCCAGCCCTACTGCGTTTTTACTTTTAATATTTTTTATAACGTTACGTATTTCATTAACCGTAGTCAAGTCATCTGTTAAAAATTGATGGGGTATTTTTAAGTACCTCTTGACAGCGGAACTAATTTTAGTGTGATGGTAGTTAGAAGCCGTATGACAATTTTGGCTATGGATGTGGTAATAGATGTTGGCTAAGATATTACTTTTGTCTAAGTCCGAGTATGCAGTCTTACCATTATAAGTTAGAATGTGTGAGATTTTGTAGCTTGTGATATCGTCTTCCAAAGGCTTTTATCTTTTACATTAATATTTTTTAGTTTATAATTCCAACTCGCATTTCTATCTTCAATTAATTTGGATTTAACAGTTTTCGTTAAATAGCGTAATAATACCTTAGTTGATTGATTGCGAAATTTTTGATATCTTTTTTCTAATGTAATTTTTGAATTTGATTAGAGCTATAAGACTCGGTGAAATTTGATAATAACTAGAAGATACTTCTGCTTTAGGAATAGACACATCTGCTGCTTTTATAATCAGATCAGTGAAATGTTTTACCTGATCATTAAGTTCCTCCTTAGTTTTTGCAGGGCCTCCTAATATAATATTATCAGATATATAGTTTCTGTATACGCTCCACATAGCTTTTTTGAAAATATAAGTAGATGGTGCATTAATCGATATATAGAGGTATTAGATATTTTAAAAAGTATTATGATTAGAATTTAATAATGGCATTGATACCGGTTTAGTTACCGTTGAAATATTTTTTACTAGTATAAAATCAATGATACTAGGGTGAAGTTTATCATTATCAGGTTAATAGGTAGGTTCATCAGTCGTTAAAATACGGTAATTGCAACTATAAGACATATTTAAAATACAGTTACCAGCCATATTATTGGAATAACAATTCCAAGCTTTATGACGGGCATTAAAGTCTGCGATAATAATTACACTGCTATGCGATGAAATTAATTTTAAAATATCGACAGATAACTTTTTATAGGTTATCTTTGGAGGACAATAAACAGAATAGATGAATATATTGTTATTATTTATTTGAAGTGAAATACCTATAGCTTCAATTTTATTTAAATCTGGAGTTGAAATCCGCCAAATATGTTTCGATCGGCTCGGTACACTTTGTAACCCGGGCATCTTAGCCTATGTGACGAGTTAATTTTAGTTTCGCTTATACAAGCTATATGAATATTTTCATCATATAATAGCTGGCCAAGTTCTAAAAATTTATTTTTGATGGAGTTAGCATTCCAACCCACGACATTAATGTCTAGTATGACATTATTCACAGCTGATATATTCAATGACGGTTTCCGCTATTACAGCGATCTTATTAAATGTGTCACCAGCCTGCTTAATTCTATTTAGCGCTAATTTAACAAATTTACAAATTTTAACTAAATTAACAGCTTTAACTGATTTAATAATGTCGGAAATCAACGTACCGCTCGATACGTCAGTTGTATTCGAATTACGATTCTCATAATTATCAGGTGAACCTTTAACAGTCTGCGCACAGGATCTACTACTAAATTTAATATTATTATTTGTACTACTACTACTATTATTATTATTATTATTAATGTTAGTGTTCAAGGATGAAGATGCATTAACCGTATTTTTGTGTAGCGAAAACTGTTTACGCTGTTTTATGTTGTCAGCAATTGAGTGATAAACTGGGCACTCTTTACTATTTGCTTGATGAGAGCCTGCAACTATTATGAATAGATCGAAGCAATTACATTTCCGACTTTTCGAAATATATACTTACGAACACTTCGCAGCCGCGTTTTTGTTTTAAATATTTTTAATTTTTTTTCATTAAGATTATCGTGGCGACTATATATAGTCTTTGACGATAACGGCGATGAAATTGAAAGCACGTGTGAAAAGTTATTCCAATTAAATGGCTGAATTAATAGTTACTTCATAAAGTAATATGGTTTTCGACGTTTAAGTCGTCTTCAAGTCTCAGAGTTGTCCAGGAGCTGTATGACTTTAGCATTAGTTTTGATTTTTCAATTGTTTTTTCGTGTTTAGAAGCAAACCTTTGACAATAACGGCGACGAAATTTAAAGCACGTATGAAGAGTTATTCCAATGAAATGACTGAATTATTAATGACTTCACTAAATCATACGGTTTTCGACGTTCAAAGTCCTCTTCAATTCTCAGAGTTATCCAGGGGATGTATGCCTTGAGCATTAGTGCGCTTTTCCAATCTTTTCGCGTCTTTGCGAGCAAACCTGGTAATTTCATCGATAGTCACGTGATGGTTTTACACTAATCATCTTTATATTAATTTTCCTTCGGATTGGAAAAACCGATAAATACGTTGTCGCCGATAATAATCGCGATAAAAACGAAGCTTTTGAAGAAATGCTAAAATAAAGACAAAAGACGAGGGAAAACTTTTATATATTTCTAGCGTCGAGCAGTTAGCGATGAAATAACCGACTAACGTACACGCTAAAGCGTCTAGCGTTCTATAACACGTTTAAGGAAACGAGCGTGCGGAATTGGTTATAAATGAGACGGATAACGTATTTGCCATTGGACGTATGGAAGTTGGGGGGCTACGACCTCGATAAATCATAATATATTAGAAAACATTTTCAACAACTCGCTTCCCGTTAAGTAGTCCCATATGTTATACTCGCGTTTTCACATATGTATTTTATATGTGGATATAAACAAAGATTATATATATATATATATATATATATATATATATATATATATATATATATATATATATATATATATATATATATATATATATATATATATATATATATAGGGCATAGTAATATATTTTCTATTTCCACTCTACACGTTTACTTGCAAATCTCTCATCTGATTACCCGCGAAACTTTTTTCCTACAAATAGGAATACCGAGTACCGGATATATATATATATATATATATATATATGTATATATATTTCATGCACCTCCATCCTGGTACGTATACGTACTTTCAAGTCTAATTTCTAAAGCCAGCACGAATGTGTATCTGGCTACACTACATGTATATCTTGGTGTTCGTATTGGGTTATCTGAGCTTTCGTATAGATGGAGCGATAGGTTAGACAAAGAGATGGGTTAATTCACCACATACGTGTCAGTTGAAGTGGAAAACGAACCAAGAAGTTTGCGACACAAAACTTTCGTTTTCTCAATTTATTTTCTTTCTTAACTAACACAGACATTTTTTACGTTTAAATGTATATATATATATGTACATCTATATAGACGATGTAGAATTCTAAATGTGTATATTTACATGTACGATATACATGTGTACATACACACATACATATATATATAATATGTATATATACATTGAATCGTACATAACGCATGATAGGAATTATATCTTCATTACTTTCTCGGAAAGCTCATTATTTTCAACTACGTGTCTTTCCGATTTTGAAAATTACTCATTATAATCCAACAAAACATATTCCTAATACAGCTCTCCAAATGTAAACGCGTTGAAACAAAAATAAAACAAAAATGCAATAACGTAATGATGGGGAAACCGGTTGGATAAAACGACTGAAGCTTTATTCGGCGTTTATATAGGTTAGATAAATAAGTGTTCACAGAAAGTCATCAGTACGTTATTTAGGTCTGGTTTTAGATTCTAAATTATCTTGTGATCAGCGTTTGATATACATAGAAAAAAAGTTGCTCAAAGAAAATGAACGTTATGAAAAAGCTACCCCACAGCACTTATGGGGCTTCAATCGAATTTCACTCTAACGCATCTATCGCTATCTGGTACGAACAAACATAACTACGGAGCAGCGATATATTCCTCAGCAAAACCGTTATTACTCAATTTCTTAGATATAGTTTAGAATTTAGCTATTCGCTTAGCTACCGTTGCATTTAGGACTTCCCAAATCGTTACTCAGACTCATCAGAATGACCTCTCGATATTCGTTGGCAGTTCCTTCTAGCTAACTTTATATACCAGTTAGAAGCTTCTGGATTATTCATTCATTAATTACTTCCATCTGCTAGCTTATTCTCTTCGATACCACCTCAATAGGTTACAACCATCTTTAACCACATCTTATCAGAAATAACATTCTAAAACTGTGGATATATTAAAACAGATGGAAAGTCCAGTGAAACTGGGTGTCTCAACCATCAGTTTGAGGACCTTTTCTCAATTAAGGAACTCAATAAAAAAGTCCTATCTCTTACCACCAGTTCATCAGTGTTGTATACTGACGCATTCTCATTCAACGGGTTTATTGGCTGCTCTGTAGTCACGAACAATATATATTCGCTTCCTAAAATCATTTTCCATCCGTTTTGTCCATCTTTTTACGATTCACCTCGCCGTGGACTTTATAATAAGTTCTAACATCCAACAGCCATCTGTTGTATGTTCCAACTCTCTCTCTCTTCATTTTTCAACTCTTTATGCGATGTATTCAGCAACGATCAGCATTGGTTAGCCAAAGAAGTGACACGGCTGTTATTAGTCAAACCGAGCCAATTAGTCTCGTTCCTATGGATTTCAGCTTATGCCGGGATTCCAAGGAATTAACTGGCAGATAGAGCAACGAAGGAGGCTGATACATTTTTGTCGATCACAAATGTCCCAGTTCTCTAGCTATTGATGTGCGTAATTACGTCAAATCAAGACCTTTTCTGCTTGGGTGGCAACAAAAGCGGCAGTCGACCTTCTCATTGAATAAACTTTGCAAATCAAGAATTTTGTTTTACCCTCGAAGACTTCATTACAAACCGCAGAAATGACGTTGTCCTCAGTAAAGTATCAAATTGCGACTGGATAATACAAGACTCACCCATTCATATGTGATCAATAGAACCCAGCTCTTCAGTTCACCGTATGTAGCGTCACGCCATCCTTTATATCCTCATCTGTCCTTTGTACTGCTCACTCAGATTGTCTCTCAACCTCCCCAGTTCTTGTAGTTTTCAAAGATGAATCTATTATTAACCTAATCATATTCTTACGTATGTCTCGTCTCTACTTCTTGATTTAACTTCCCCTTACGTGCTTCTAGCCTCAGTTGCTGCACACGGTCCTTTAATTTAGATTAATAGTCGTAATAAATATGTTGGGACGATACAGTATACGGTGTATACGGTGTGGAAATAGATAAAAAATATTTAAAAAATCAGATGACAGAATATATATGGATTATGGACTTACAAAAAAATCAAATGACAGAATATATATGGATTATGGACTTACAAAAAAAAATCGGTGATTGAGTGTCGATACAATAAAAACTGAATACATGTGGTTCACGGATTGAGCAATGCACAAAAGATAAAGACGGTCTTTGCAGGGCCGAATAAAAGAGATACCAATAAATAGAAAAAAATTTAAAACATCGGATGACAGAATATATGGAAAATATAAATGGACGTCAATAAATTAAAGTAAGACATTAAAAAAAAACAACAACGAATAAAAACAGAATAGGTGTGGTCATTCTCAGTTTGAGCATATATGCGCAAAAGATAAAATAGTTCTTTGCTGGGTCAAAAAAAAAATAGAAAAAAAATAGAAAAAAAAATAATAGAAAAAAATAGAAAAAAATAGAAAAAAATAAACATATTTCCAACAACTCGAAGGTATAATGACGATTCTCATTAACCATTATTCTTTATGCGTATAACTTAATGCCGTTCGTATAACGGGGATGTTTTGTATCGTTTTATCGATTTTTACTTTGCGTTCATACCTCGTTGAAATCGGTACACTGGATAACGAAAATTTTGACGCGAACAAAAAAACCTCGACAGGTTTTCACTATCGCCATAGGCATAGATGATACCTTCGAATTTTGCTTTTTCATATAATTGCCATTTCTAATTTCGCTGTTTTCTATCGTGTCGTCATAAAGTGTCCAACATCTTAATTAATTTACGATCAATCTTTTATAAGCGACACTTTTGATAACGCACCGAATCCTAAGCTTTTCGATAGTTCGTATGAGCTGTATGCAGTTTTATGCGTCTGTACACAACGATAGATGTATAAATATCGACGGTTAAAGGAGAGGTCCGACCGAACAATCTACTCTGCGCAGAGCGCTTAAGGAATGAGAACAATCAATTGACATGTCTCTTTTCGAAGACGGTACTTAATTTAGACGGTGAAAACGATCGAATATGATCAGTTAATTAAGCATCTGCGCCCTGCTCAGGGACCAACTACCGCATAGATGTTATACTCTCGTAACTCTCGCCACCGCTGTTATCGTCTGTAAATAAATACCGATTGTAAACAGAAATGAATAATAATTTTTAAAAATTTAATTTAATTAAAATCGTAAACCGACTTACGCGTTTAATCGATATTATTTTCTTATTTTCGGAAAACATTTAACATATTTATACCGTTTTGTTTTTTTTTGGTTTAAAGTTTATAATGACGTAACGCGCAACATTCCAAGTGAACTATAACGTGATTTCCATATACCGCTGACTGGTAGTTTCGATTAAATATTAAAATATCCGTCAATAATCCGTGACAATTTTTAAATGTATATCGAGGTTCGGTGTTTTTGTTTAACCATCTCCGTAGTAGTAGCATCGTATTTTTAATATTATAAAACTGAAGTTTTATTTCCTTTTCATAATAAAAAATTATATAACTATAAAAAAAAATTTAAACAAAAATACGTACGTCATCTATTTTCTTATTACATTATTAATTAATATATATATATTTTTTAAATAAAAGCATTATAAACAATAAGCAATTAAAATTACTAAATTCAATATTAACAGTTCGCAATGATTTTCGTCTATTAAACTAGTTTCAAAACAAAAATAATAATAAGAAGAAATAAATAAAAAACAAGAAAAAAATTTAGACCTAAGGAAATACAATATTACAAAAAAAAAATAAACTGGACATCCCCTGTAGCTTGCGAGATGATTTCCCTGGCCACAGGTTGCGGGTTCAGCGGTACCTTTGGAACAAGATTTTAGCGTCATGTCCACCGACAAATTTTACACATCGAGAAGTATATAATTGTGGCCAAAAAGTTGACAGCACCTACAATGTTTCAATCGCGAATCTTTTTCGGTTCTTCTATCATAATTACTGTGTTCATTAATCGTGTAATCTTAAAGATTTCATCATTTTTAACGAAGGGTTTAAGTTAACAAAAAAAAAACATAGATAATGCCTAGTTCTATTTTTTTAATATATTTGTAATAGGAACTACATTAAAACCTTTTGATTTTAATTCAGCCGATAATTCAGTTATATCGGTGGAACAGTGTAGATTTTTTAAAACTACTCCGAAAGCTTTGTCCTCCTGTGCGATATAATTGTCTTTCAACGCCTTTATGAGGGCACGATAACTGTGTGGGTCTGACGGTTTTATAATCACTGTTGACAATGTTGATTTCAAAGGAAAATCTATAACGGCTGCTTTTAGTAGGAACTGTCTAATCGTAGTTCTGTGGATTTTTTGACCATTATTGATTGAGCTCGACGTTTTTGTTAGAATTTACATCATGAGGCAAATAATTCGAGTTGTTAGCTAGTAGTCGGTTGTTTCCATTTCGTCATCATCAATTATTGATATAACTATCGCCACTACTGTTGTTATTATTACTAATATTATCATCATCATTTACGTCTGCTAGAAATTGAAAAATATCACGTTTTTTTTTTTTATAAATCGGTTTTATACGATCAGAAGGAACTGATTTTGCGATTTTATATACGTTTGATTTTTTGACAGTTTTCATTACTTTCGTCATTTGCGGAGTTTGAAATCTCTTTTAATAGCAATAATTACCGGTAGAGGCTGATTTGTGTGAATGAACAGGACTAGCTTATCCGATCCTGAATTAATATCGGTATATTTTCTTTCAGATTTATCATATATTACGATTGCTGTTAGAATCGTGTCTACGTGTGGCATCATTGCCGGTGAAAGGGTTAGAGTTGCCCTTGATAATACGGACTTCGGGAGATGCGAAGTTGGGTTAGTCTGGTGAGGGATTCTTGTAGATGTTTCAGATGCCCTACTTGGGTGAGCGACCAATGATCCTGTTAATTTTTGTTCTTTACATGAGCTTAAAAAATAGTAAAGTGAAATAACATATTAGATTACAAAACTAATATGATATTTCGATCACCTACACGATCGGATTAGTTTGTAATTAAATCTATTATTTCACTTCGATATTTTTTTTTAAACATTCAAAATCTAGATTAAGTATTTTCTTGCATTTTTTTTATTACATTGTTTTATTTTTATTTACGAAAACGGGCTTCATATTCGAAAATCGTGTAATCTTTTAATATAAAATTTAGCCATTTTAAATATTATTAAAAATAACTACATCCCCGTAAAACCGATTTAAAATTTTTATAATCTTTCTTCTAATATCAAAATTCCGACCTTAATTCGAATTATCAGTTTTTATATTAAACAGCGATGTTTAGTTCACCGGCAAAAGTTAATTCGTAATAATACGTGTGAATATTAGTATGCGCGCCTACTTTTTTTTATGTTGTAGAGCAAATTCCGATTGAAAGAACATCGCTCGTAGAAGAACACTTATAACGTCTAGATTGAAATTTTACCCCAAAAAACAAGCGGCAACTAACTGAGTAGATTAGTTACAAAGGTACCAGAATTTACACAGTCGAACGGAGCGTAAAATTTACAGAATCACTCCGAAAGCAGGCCGCTGTTTTTGCTGTAAATCGTATTCGTGTCAACGACAGCTGGCGTTCGTGACTTTCTCCTTATTATAGAGTTCACCCTTACATTTAGACAGTACCTACTAACCGATAGTCCAAACCGGTGAATTATTAGTTGATACGGAGACCTTTATTTTTTTCTTTCCAAAGTTGTCTCCGAAGTGCTTTCACTATTTAGAACTGGACAAAAATTCCACTAGTCGCAAATGAGAACGCCCGAAGGGTAATTTCGAGTACGTTCGCAATTATTGCAATCTGGAAGATAAACCACTCAAAAACGTATTAAAGTTAAAAGCTTTAGAAAATATATACAACGATTGCGCTTGAGTTTTATGAGATTTATATATATATATATATATATATATATATATATATATATATATATATATATATAATATATATAAGAGGAAATACATCGACCATAAATTACGGGAGGAAGACTTATTTTGTTGGTAGTACAGGGCAACATACTTGGACAGAGGAAGGAAAAGTTTCCTGTTACCATTATTGATGTGCAACCTCCTTGGCAGGAGATGCTACTTGATGATGATGATAATCGTATTGTTCGTTGACGAACGTTGTGACTAGCTATTGTACGTTTATTTTTACGTACAACATTTGCTAGCATTCAAGTAACTATTTATATGATGTTATACGGAGTGGGGTGCCACTGTCATCTCCGTGTTAATTAAGAATTAAATAATGAAAACTTTCTATGTCGTGTGTTGGTTTCGAACCCCCGACCGTCGAGTTGACAGTCGAGCACTCTAGCAACTACGTCAGCGCGACGTATACACACACACATAGATATATATATATATATATATATATATATATATATATATATATATATAAAGTGATAATGATGGAAAGTGAAACACAGACGGAAAAAGTTGCAAACCAAATAAATAGCGCCGGTTTAAAATATAATGTGAAAATGAATACTGATAAAACAAGGGTGATGAAGTTTAGAAGAAGCGATATCAAACATGCAAAATCTAATCTAATAATTCGTACTTCCAATTTATTCTTCCAACTTTCCACCGATTCTCATTAACCCTACCTTCTCTCCTTTCCCGTGCCTCTGGCCTAGGTGCAGTACATGGCACGTAAATCTACAGGTACATCTACAGGTAGGTAAAAATGCAAATATAAATATAGTAACACAGAAACTGGAAGAAGTAAATTCATATAAAAATACTTAGGAATTCCAATAAGTAACGATGGTAGAAATATAAATAAGAACAAAAATTGCTATGACGAAGAACACATTTATGAATCTGAGCAGGGTGTTCATTTATCAAAAGATGAGCTTAAATCTGCGAAAAAGGGCATTGACGGTGCCGAAATATTGATATGAGGCATGGACCATGAGCGCCAAGGTGAAAGAAAAATATCTGCATTCGAAATGTGGTGTTATCGAAAACTGTTAAAAATATTGTGGACCGATCATTTACCCAAATGAGACAGCACTTGTTGTGTTAACAATCACTGATGGCAATCAAAAGTTCCTTTCTCTGGCTTTTTGCATGTGTTTTTATATTGACCATGTGTTCATCCATTGTTCGATGATATCCAACCAGCATGTTTTTCGCCTTCCTCGACTTTTTTCCCCATCTACTTGTCTTTAGATAATTAGTTGCAGTAGTTTATATTTATATCCTCTAATTACATTGCCAAAGTACTTTAATTTCTTCAAATAACTGATTTCATTAAATTTCTTTCAGTTTTGCCTACATCTAGGACTTTACGATTTGATGTATTTTCAACATCCTCCAATGTACCCACATTTCTACCGATTTTAATCAATTGATTTGCCTTTTGTTTAATGTTGCTGCCTTAATCTATAATATAAAAATGAATCGCTAAACGTTTTAAGCGCATAACTCAACAACGCCTGGACCAATTTGGCCAATTTTTTGTTAAAAATGTTCGTTGAAGTTCAAGGATGGTTTTTACGGCAAGAAAAAATTCGAAAAAAAATTTCGGGGGGTTAGGGTGTTGAAGGGGTAAATTATTTAAATTTTGATTTTGGAAAAATTTCGATAGAATCGATTTGGTAGATATTAAAACGACCGATACGAAACAGAAAACCGTTTTTCGTTACGATCGATAGGTGTTGAGCTACGAATTTTTGAAAATCGATGACCTGCCACCTTTGGCAAGGCATAGCAAGCGACGTAAACATTTTTAAACGATTCCGACTTTACAAATAGTCGTCACCATATAAGATCTATCGGATGAAATGAGAAAACCGCGAAAAAAAATTTCAAACTCGATCTGAAAATTTCAAAGGGGGTTGCGATTTTTTCGCAATAATTCGCGAAAGATTCGAAATTTTGGAAATAGTGTTTTAATAAAAGTTATTCGTCATTAAAACACGCGTCTAACGATGGTATTGTCGTATTTTTATATCGAATAATCGCCGAGAAAATCGGGCTTAAAGGGTTTTAGGGTTTTCGGCCCTTTTTGAAGCCTCTATGGTAGCTAAAGGGTTTGGGTTGGTCTTAAAAGAAATTAGACGTGGAGATCTATAATCTATGTTATTAGATAAATATCTTAAAAATTAACCGGTATCGAGAAATCGCGAGTTGAAAATTTCATTTTCGATTTTTAAAAATTCTGCCGGCGATTTTTGGCCGGCCGATAAACGAAAAACACGCCTGGACCAATCTGGCTTTGGAGGCTTTAGACAGAACCTTAAAAGATCTACGGAACAATCATAACCGATTTGGTGGTGTCATGATTTTATTAGCAGGTGATTTTCGTCAAACATTGCCAGTGATTCCACGATCAACGCCAGCTGATGAACTCAATACATGTCTAAAGTCCTCCAATTTGTGGAAACATGTCAAAGTACTTCATTTAAGCAAGAATATGCGTGTCGAATTGCAAAATGACCAATCTGGAAACATATTCTCTAAACAACTCATTGACATTGGTAATGGCAAATTTCCTAGAGACATGTTGACTAGCTGCATTAACTTTCCTGAAAGTTTTTGTCAATTAACTCGATCAAAAGATGAACTTATTCAGAAGGTGTTTCCAGATGTTGCTGAAAATTACAGAAACCATGATTGGTTGAGCGAACGAGCTATATTGGCTGCAAAAAACCATAGATGTAAATGAATTAAATTTCAAAATTCAAGAACAAATTACAGGCGAATCGAGGATATATAAATCAGTTGATTCAGCTACTAACCAAGATGATGTAATCAACTATCCACCGGAATTTTTAAACTCGCTGGATTTGCCAGGATTGCCACCTCACAATCTTCAATTAAAGGTTGGATCGGTAGTTATAATGTTGCGAAATATCAACCAACCGCGTCTTTGCAACGGCACACGTTTAGCGATAAAAAAATTACTAAACAACGTGATAGAAGCAACTATACTAAAGGGAAAGTATAAAGGAGAAGATGTTCTCATACCGCGCATCCCAATGATTCCGACTGATGTGCCATTTGAGTTTAAACGACTACAGTTTCCAGTGCGGCTTGCTTTTGCTATGACCATAAACAAGTCCCAGGGGCAATCATTAAGTGTTTGTGGTATTAATTTGGAAAACCCATGTTTCTCACATGGTCAATTGTATGTTGCCTGTTCCCGTGTTGGAAAACCATCAGATTTGTTTGTCTATGCGCCAGGTAATCAAACGAAAAACATCGTATATCACAAAGCACTACAATGAAAATAAAACTGATTTTTGTTAATAATTATGATTCACATGATTAACAATAAAGCTATCTATCGGATGAAACGAAAAAACCGCGTTTCAGCTAATAAATTTATACATTTATTGATTGTGGGGCGATACGAAGTTCGCCAGGTCAGCTAGTTCTATATAGTAAAATCAGATATATGTAGCACTCATATATTTACACGTAACGATCTCTCACAAGGGAGACTGCGCATACTAAAGGCACTCCGAGCGTAGTTATATAGCATTTTTATTTCTGTGTCTATAGATTCTCCGTAATGTAACTGCCCAACTATTTGAATTTCTGACTTTTTTCAATCTTACTGCTATTAATTTTAATGGAGACTTTGTTAAGATTATTCTCTTCGCTGATTACCATCAATTTGTTTTTTCTTTTACATTTATCTTCAAATTATATGAATTACCGACTGAGTTAAGTTTATTAAGAGCGTGTTGAAAGTGTTTTTCATTAATTGTAAGAATAGTCACATCATGTGCATGGTTTTCTTCCATTTATCGTCACTTCTATTAGCATGTCACCGATAGCTAATTTGGACATATGCTCGACACATGGTTAAATAATAGAGGTTAAAGAATGCTACCTTGCCGTACTCCATGTTGGACATCGAAGTCCATAGTTTCACCCTTTCCTAGAATGAGCTCAGTTGTTTGATTCCAATGCAGATTCTTAATTATCCTAAGGTCATATTCATCAATATCGGTAGCTAGCAGAATGTTCATTAGTTTATTTTGTGTTGAACACTATCAGATGCTTTGTCATAGTCAAGAAATCAAATGAATACATATTTATTCATTTCCCTGTGTTCTTAATGTAGGATGTTAATTGCCAGTAAAGTTTCTCTTGTTCCAAAACCTCTACAGAACCAAATTGTGTATCACTTAAATTATATTCACACTTATCACGAATTCTATGATAAATAATTCTCGAAAATATTTTCGAGAGGTAATAAGACTAATTGTGTGGTAATCGCCACATTCTTTAGGATATTGTTTTTTCGGTATAAGCACAAAAGGAAGATTTCAGTCATTCATATGATATTTCCCCGTAGATTCTATTAAACAATTCCGTCAATTTGTTGATATTTCCTTCGTCAAACAGCTTAATTATGTCTGCAGGAATTTTGTCTGGATCTGTAGCATTCCTACTGAGTATTAATTTAATTGCATACCTTACTTCCGCTTCTAACATGTGTGGAATCTCTTCTAAGTATTTTATTATTAACATTTATTTTAAATTTTTTTATATCTTAATTATAATAATTTATTTCCTATCGTACCCCAGATAGATAGACGTAACCAACTACTTCACATAACCGACTAATTAGTAACACCCTTTATAAAAAAGAAAACAATTAATTATTCGCTTTTTATTTAGTTAGATTTACTTTAATTCTTTATTAGTACAATATAAAGACAGCACGATATATGAAAATATTCTTAAATTATAATAGGTTATATAACAAATAACAGATATAAAATAAAACTGCACGTATTTAAAATGGAGTCGAAAAATATTTTTCAGTTGAAGAGTAATTAACGGATAATCTAGAATTGTTTGAACGTTACGAAGTAAATCATTTAATCGTACAGATTTTAGAATTCCATCAACAAAATGAATATATTTCAAATACAAAACGAGTATATGTAATCGGTGTTTTACAAAATCAATAATTCATTCTGGTAAATATATAACTAAGAATATCCGTTTTCAAAATCCGATTAATTTTCAGACGGTTCTAACAAAACGTGCCAATATCGATATACAACTCTTCAATCAGCTTTAACAAAATTTACTAATATCGTTATTTGCTATATTTCATATCCTTAAATTACATAAATCAAATTAAATTTGTTAAGCTCTTATTATTAAATCCGAAGTAGACTTTAATAAACACAGTAAAGTATATTAGTAGTAGTATATTTATATTTATTTTAATACAACATTTTATAAATCATGAAGAATTTATATGTACATACATATAATTCCAAGTATCCTTAAAGCTACCTTAGCAGTTAAATACAATCAAATTACTTTACAAAACTAAAGAAATAATAAAGAAAATAACAATAGGAAAAATTTTTGAAAAAAAAACCCTATGAGCTTGGTATATTAAATTTAGTTTAACTTGTATATAAATAAATAAAAAAATCATAGCACAGATCTGATCGTTAATTTTTATATTGTGGAATGTAGTGACGTTTTATCAATTTAATCACAAAAATTAGTTAAAAATCAATAAACGTTTATTTTCTTGAAAAAAACACAAAGCTTTTCGGCAATTACGCCATTATCAAGTGATATTTAAATTGAAAAATAATATTTTAATTTAAATATCACTTGATAATGGAGTAATTGCCGAAAAGATTTGTGGTTATTTCAAGAAAATAAACGTTTAGTGATTTTAACTAATTTTTGCAATCAAACTGATCGTTAATGCTACATTAGAAATCGGTGCTTAATACGACGATGCTTATATCTAGTGTAATGCATGCTGAGATCAAACATATTGTAATGCCCGATTATCTGAATTAAGTTGTTATCATGGTACATTTATAATAAAATTTCTTTGATAATTTATAAATATCATCATTAATATGAGGAATATATAGCTTGGAATGCATGCACTGTATTTTAGACCATCGAGGAGCATTTAATGGTATTCTGCAACACCGGTTTTGCATTATATGGAGTTTTTACTAACGGACACTGAACACCAGACCGGACAAAACCCAGGTCTTATAATGGTAGTGTAAATTAATATCTTGTTTACTGAAGAAAGATGAGAACGGTAAATGAAAATTGGTGCAAGTATTCGAATGGCGTTTTTCTTGTCACCGATAGATTTATTAATGTGCGCTTTAAATGAAAGGTGAGAGAGTCTAGAGTAACTCCTAGATAGTTAACCCGCTTCTGCCAACGGATGCATATTAATAGTAATATCAGACAGAGAAAGAGGAAATCTTTTAGTAAACAGTATAGCGTGCGATTTATTTAATTTTAGCCACCAGCGTTTATAGTACTTGTAAATAGTATTTGTCGCTTTTTGTAATCTATTGTAGATGGTATCAATTCTGAACGATGTGCAAAGAAAATTGTTTAATAATATTAAAAATATGTAAGGGCCTAACCTTCATAAGGAGCTTAAATGTTGATTGTAAATGTAGGTGATGAATGTAAAACGTTCTGTCGCTTAAATAGGGCCTAATTAATTGTAAGTAAATCAGTACTTGTTAACTTTTTTTTCTTGTTATCAATATATCGATGCGTAAAAATATGTTGATATCGTAAGTCCACGTCGGATTGGTTTTACATAATTTTTGACATAATTGAATAATGAAAGTTATTTTTTAAATATCAAATTATAGTCATCGATACATTTGCAACGTCATGAATAACAATTTGATATAGAACTTCAATGTTTTGCTGTAACATTGGATTTTTATTCGCTCATATGAAAATTTTTAATAACGCATTACCGCGTACGACGTGTTTATGTAAAATTATAGTTAAAATGTAAAATTATCATAGTTAAAATAAAACGTAAAATTTTTATAGTTCAAATGTAGAATTATTACAGTTAAAATGTAAAATTACAATTAAAATGTAAAAGTACGGTTAAAGTGTAAAATTATAGTTGAAATTTAAAATTATATTCAAAACATAAAATTATAGTTAAAATGTAAAATTATAGTTAAAAGTACTTTTTTTTTTAAAATTTTAAGTTCATATTTTTTTTTTTAAATCGAGTTCATAAGATACTGTATATTGAATATTTTAAAAATCAATCGATAAATTTACGAACATAATTAAACTGAAATTGACATAAAATAAATTTAAGCGGCACAAAATTAATTTATGAAAATTCATTTGAATATTAGGTAATTGTTAAAATATTAAGAATCAATTATGTATTAAATTTTAAATTAATAAGAATTAATTATTTATTTTTTTAATAGCTCGCTCTGAAACATTTAATCGTTAACCAGAATTCAGTGGAAAATTTGTCGATGGGTTAAAAATTAAACGAAATAGAATTAGGGGAAAATGGAAAATACATAAATAAAATGTATATAAGGAAACATGTTTAATCGGATATGTAGCGGATATGTCGACTTTAGTGTAAAAGCAAATTCTTTACGAGAAGCAAATGAAGCGTATGTTTTTACATGAAACTCCAAATTTGCTTGGAGAAGGTGAGATACATACTGCAGAAATGATCCTGAAAGTATGTTACATGAAATTAGAAACTAACAGTCGGATTCTTTTTATAGCGGATTCAAATGGAGAATTAGAAACTAATTTCAATTTTTTTTTTTTTTTTTTTTAAATTATGGAGATACTGCTGATGTGCAAATCGTTTCTGTAACCATTCGATAACGCACCTAATGATTTAACAATGTGCAAAGCATTAAGTACTGAAGTATGCAACCAATTTAAAACTTTCTGTCATTCAACCTGTAGTAATCGGTTCCGATTTTTTTTATTTCTTGACCGGCCACATATGTTAAATATGGGATGACATTTCCATGCTAAGTAATACGAATAATGATAACTGTGATTTAACACTATATAAACGGCCCTCCATCTTCTTCCCAAAGCCGGCATTCCTCTACTTGGGACTAATTGTCCCTTTATGTTTATACCGTTGATCCGTTCCTTCCAAAGATCTAGAAAACCTTACAAGAAGTATGAATACGATACTTGTCGGGTGTTGGATGACATAATATTGGATAATGAGTTTACGGTCTTATGTTGTACAGCACAAACTTAATTTTCACTTTCAAGTGCGATTCTATGAAGTAAGCATAGGTGATCTTGGCCGATTAACCAGCTAGATTTCGGACGGAAGAATCACTCGAGATATTCCGTTGTACGCTGTTATAGCTTTTGCAACAACTTCGCGAAGATGTTCTGAAAAATTACCGTTAGAGTCTAACGTAATTCCCAGATACCTCAAAAAAGTTCGGCATAATAGTTTATTCTTTAATCTTACCACAGGTTGACGTTCAAGTTGTCCTATAAGGAACATATACATAGTCCTCTCTGTGGTAAAGATAATAACTGAGCAGTGAGCACCGACGCGATAATATGAAAGTTACCTGCTGGCTAATCGCTTCCAACTTCTATGACTGTCACCGGCAACGAGTACGGCAGCATCATCAGCATACGTTATTACTTTTGTCCTCTCAGACCAATTGGCTATGAGTAGCAGGTTTATGAAAACCCGTTGAAGCACCGGTCTTAGCCTTGAGATAATGTTTTCTCTACTGATGTAGTAGATGCCTTAAGGACCACAGTTCTTTTTAAGAAGTAGTATTCCATTATTTCAAATACCCACTGCTTCTGTTAAGAATACGATTCATTTTGGGTAAATGCAAAGTTTTGCAAAATAATGCTGCTTAAATATTTCAAATAAAGAATTTATTCTTTTCGTGTAAGTAATCTGTCACCTTAATAACTAAATAATGACCAATATTTATATATATATATATATATGTATATATATATATATATATATATATATATATATATATATATATATATATATATATACATGCGACTATCCGCTTATATTTTAGCAAACGTGTGTCTCTGGAAAAAATACATTAATTATTAAAAAGATCTTTTCTTTTTAAATAAAAAACAAATTTCGATCGAGATGTTGAATCGAAAAACTTCAACATTTTCCAACGCGTTATGTAAATATGGGATATCATATAATTTTTTCTTAAAATTTTGAACCAAACGCACGTCCTAAATTATGCGCCCGGCACAAATTAAACGTACTCTGATAGTAGTAGTTACACAGGTTAAATAGTGCGTAAATTATTGCAACCAATGTTTTATATGGAAGACGGATATACAGTAGACAGGTTCAGCGAGATATATCGTTTTATCGCGTGTTATTGGGCAATATCTTATACCGACAATGCGCTGTTATATCCTACAGGAATAGGAATTATGTTGGGGATAGCCGACAACTTAATTAAGTAACTACTCGAAATTGAGGATTGTCCGATGTATAAAGGTAGTCCTAGTACTACTAACGAAATAAACGAACCAGGCTGGCCATTAATTACGCGGATTTCTTATTAACAGTGTACCTCTGATAAAGGTGTGCTTGTTTTTTTAATCTTTTTACGAATGCAATTAAGAAAATAAAAAATTACCAGTACAGAACATAGCAGTTTTAGTTCACGCGTTCTTTGTATTACACAAATTATCTGTAAACGATATATATATATATATATATATATATATATATATATATATATATATATATATATATATATAAATAATATATTTATATATATATATATGTACTAGGTGACTCGGCCATATTCGCGGTGGCTTACTTATTGCAGGTTAAATTAAAATATTTAGATCGATTAAATTATTATTGATAAAATTAAAAATTTGAGATTTGCAGAAACCACAAACGAGCATAAAATTTTTAACTTAATATTTTATTTATGTAGTACTTGAATATAAGAAGTAATATAAAAGTTATTAATTTGTTTTCATTTATAATAATGAATTTAAATTTCACTTTAAGGTATCCGCTCGTTTGTAACGGTGTTGTTTCGTCGTTTTTAAATTTTATGCTTCAAATATTGCCAATTGATGATTGCAAATATACTTTACGAATTTCACACAACGGAAAACTCGATATTTTGTATGAGTCACATATGTTTTGAAAGCAGTGGTGAGTTTGATACCACCCGCTGATTATTATATTCAAATTCATTTGTAGCATTTGACGTTCGCATCTTGAATGTATGACCATCATTCTCAGCGTTTCGGATACAAATATCGTTCATGCATTGCTTTGGGCAATCATTTATCGGCGGTTGTTTATGCCGCAGATCCACCAGGACCTCGAGCAGCTTCCCAAACAATGGACCATATCATGAACAAGTGTCCAACGCTGGCATTAGCTTGCGGATGGAAAAAAGTCAGAGACCTTACGAGTACAGCCAAGGATTTTGGATAAAAAATTTGGACATAGAATTTTGACGGATAGCTCGAAGACATACGCCTTATAATAATAATAATAATAATTGATTTGGGAATCTATTTTTAGATTTTCCATCCTATATACACGGCGATAAAAAGTGGAGCAGCAAGCCTGGATCATGCGACTAGTATCAATATCACAAATAATTTTAATGGATCTCGAATTTCGGCAGAAATTATTTGATTAGTACGTCCTGGACGGGTTTTATCTTCAAGCTAAATCAAAATATGAGCACGATGCAAACCACACTTTTCGCATCGAACTGAATACATCCAGAACATGTTTTACAAATAATTGAATATTTGAAAATTAAATTCATCGATGATTTTAATTTTAAAATTATACGCAGAATTGAATATGTAGCCAGTTAGAAGCTCGAAATATTTAACGAAAATTACAGTCAAAATTTCCATCACTGTAACGATTTTACATTAGAAACGACAAAATAATACACAACACAAACACACACAAAAAAAAAAACGAACGTTTATATCGTATTTATGAGAAGAAACGCACGAGCTAAATTAATGGGTTAAAAAGATATTTGAAATGAAAACACGGCGTCATCCAATGAAAACTTCAAATTTATTAAAAGTGAATTCAACTAATAAACAAGTTGGCGGTCACTGTTTGGGATAAAAACTATCCTATCTTTTAAGTTGAACCAAAAACAATAAGTGTCTACGAAATTTTATTGAAATCGGTTTACTAGTTTCAGAGATCAGAGTGTCGACGAACATATATATATGTATATGTCGTCGGAATAGCCGAGTGGCTAAGAATGCGGACTTCTACACGGAAGGTGCTGGGTTCGAAAACGATCGACGATGTAAAAATATCATCGTCATCATGAGAGAAAAATGTAAATAATCCGAATATTTTCGTGTGGAAGTTTTAATGGCAAGCCACCGCACAAAACCATATTAAGTACACTACAAAAACACGCTGGGATGCATTGTGTCGTGACAACAAAGCGATTACAGTCAGTTCTCCCGGGTGTGCGTCTATTTATAATGCCATATTATACTTTTTTTATATGTGTAGGTAAGTAGTCACATTGAATTTCCCACCAACCGGGCGGTTGAGGATAAACGATGATGGTAAGTCATTATATAAAAGATTCCTGATTACAGTTTCTACATAGAAAATATTATCTATAAAAGTATGTTTATACACGTGGCCACCTGTGTATATGTGTATTTCTTATATACATTGTGGATTATGACGAGGTATTTTTCGTTAATTATTTATTACTACACGGTTCATCGGTATATTTATACCGCATTTCGTACGAAAGTGAATCGCGCTGTAAAAAATCGTGATGGAAGAGAAATAAATTTTCAGAAACGAGTTGTGTCCGTTATCGTGTTTCTGAGTTTTCAAATTAACGGACGTGTTTAATTTGGAAATTAGGTACGAAATAATAATACTAATATCCACTAAAAATTATAATTATCTGCCCACGATAATTAACAAATGAAAAAAAAAATCGCCATTTACAAAGCGCAGAATGAAGGTTGAATAAATCTCTTCCACCCTGATATCTCACGCGCGAGTGACTGAATTCTATGTTAATTTATTACTACATATATTCAGTGTACATATAAACTCATATGAATAACCATATATACATATTATACCCATATATACATATATACATATGTATAGATATGCACATATTTTACTAATTTATACATAGAAGGATATTATACCCATATATACATGTGTGTGTGTGTATGTGTGTGAATAACATAATATATATGCGTTATATTAGTGCCTTGGATGCTATCCCATTTTGTACGTAAAAATAACATACAATGGGCTAATCACTGAGTATATCGTAACGTACACTACGCAACGATAACGATATGTATTTAGTTCGAAAGCAGAGAAACACATTTGACCGTCCGGCGTATTTCGTTAATTAACCGGAGTGTATATAATTCAGAATCACCTGCAACACTCGACCATCGAAATTATTATTCGACTAATTTAAAACAGGATAATTATAATTTCGTTTAACTGTTTGATAAATAAAAAATTTTAGAGGAACGGGTGTTTTAGTGGGTAAAAATTCCACGCGTATATATTATATGTAACTTTTCTCGTTGTAAATTTTTCACTCGGTAATGGTGTAATAATTGTATCGATCTTCGGTAATTTTTTATCCTACTATGTGAAATAGTCGTTTTTTTCATCTTTACGATACCAAGCACAAAATTACCGTTTAGAACGCGTGTAAAAACATTACGACGGATTTGGGATCTGATTTAAAAACATTATATCAGTATAAACATATGTTAAACTGTCGAATAACCAGACTTTATTTCCAGATGTTTGTATAGTTAAATTTCGCGTTGGAGTTATATCGTTTACAGATCTAATAATTAAATGACGAATATATCCGGAGAATAGTGATTTTATTAATTAATTATAAACCGAACAAAATATAACACTAAACATTTTTAATCGCGTACCTTTTCGACAGTTATGTCATTTTCATGTGCGTGCTTGAAAATTATTACATATTTTTTTATATAAAACTTTTTATCATATTTCCCTGCGTTGTAACACAAGTTATTCTGGAACTTTTCCCTTAGTTCATTATTATCTAATCTTTGTAAGTCCCAATTCCATGTATTGGTGATGTTGTAATCAGTATACTACATTATGTACATAGTGACATAGTCGTTTTAATTTGACGCTTAAAGCGTTTAAATGTCACCCGAAAATCAAAAAGACACGTTTGATTTAATGAGTATAATAACGAGAACATTCTGTTTATTCGTATGTATATACTTATATATATTTAACGCGTACAGTATGAAGAAAATACGGGGTTAGAAGTTAGAATTCTAACTGTTTCGCGTCATGAAAGTAGTTTCTTAGAGGATAAATATCAAGGTCATTGGAAAAGGTACAAGTAGCGGATAAGCTGATTCGGTCCGAAAGGCGTTTACTATAATAGAAATCGAATATTTCTGGTTGATACGAAACAACCGAATTAAACAATCCGAAGAAAATTAAGAAGACGACGATTACGTGAAAACTTTAAATTTTCTTCGAAGTTTCTCATTTTCTTTTTATAACAAAGTCGTTGTTTCTTTAGTGGGTCGCTCGTTTATTATTTGTGCGGCTACAAACGATTCGAAAGTATATTATGGAAAACGAAAATTCGAAACGTACTGATTGAAGAGCTAATAGTATTTCTCAGATAACCTTGAATATGCACGAAGAAATTAGAATAGAGAACTCTGAATTCGTTTTACAACATTATTTATGCATTTGTGTGCTGCGTACAATTTTCTTCAGCAGTAGTTGATTTACTAGAACAATAATAATTCCTCCTAGTTTGAAATAAAATTTCAAACTTCTACCAAACACACACAATTATGTATATCTTACATATATAAACGAGCAATTCTTGTGTATATATATATATATATATATATATATATATATATATATATATAATGTTGAATATATTGGAGACTAGTGATTTTATAAATTATTAACCAAAGAATATGATAACACAGTTTAATCATTAAAAGTTTTTTATTGCGAACCTTTTCGACAGTTACGCCTTTTTCAAGCATACACAATAAATATTACGTATGTATCATGATTTTGTTTGGTTTATAATTTATAAAATCACTACTCCCCAATATATTCAACATTTAATGGAACCCGAACCAGGTATGGAGATATATATATATCAATTTTGATGAAGAATTATTTTTCAAAATCTGTTTTATAAATAAAATTTATTGTAAATAAATTTAAAAGTGAAATTTCGTCTGGTTAGTGAAATATGTATATCAAATTTTAAGTTATTGTTATATAAATATTTCTGGTAATTCATATGTTTATTGTGTATATGCTTGAAAATGGCGTAAATGTCGAAAAGCTTAGCAATAAAAACTTTTAGTGATTAAACTGTGTCATGATGTTTGGTTAATAATTATATATATATATATATATATATATATATATATATATATATATATATATATATATATATAATGGCGAAATTTTAATGACATTATGAGTTTGCCTAATACTATATTCCGTTATGTGAGATCAGTTTAAAACAAAGTGTTACTTATTTTACAGGTTTTTATGTTTATTATTATGTATTCCATCGCTAATCGCCAATTTAAAACCTACGTCATGGTCGGCAAGTTATATTGAACGAATAGTTTTAATATTATTTAAATGCTTATCGCGCATTAAGTTTTGTTCATTATATTTATGTATGAAATTTATTTATAACTAGCTGACCCGGCGAACTTCGTATCGCCCCACAATCAATAAATGTATAAATTTATTAGCTGAAACGCGGTTTTTTCGTTTCATCCGATAGATAGCTTTATTGTTAATCATGTGAATCATAATTATTAACAAAAATCAGTTTTATTTTCATTGTAGTGCTTTGTGATATACGATGTTTTTCGTTTGATTACCTGGTGCATAGACAAACAAATCTGATGGTTTTCCAACACGGGAACAGGCAACATACAATTGACCATGTGAGAAACATGGGTTTTCCAAATTAATACCACAAACACTTAATGATTGCCCCTGGGACTTGTTTATGATCATAGCAAAAGCAAGCCGCACTGGAAACTGTAGTCGTTTAAACTCAAATGGCACATCAGTTGGAATCATTGGGATGCGCGGTATGAGAACATCTTCTCCTTTATACTTTCCCTTTAGTATAGTTGTTTCTATCACGTTGTTTAGTAATTTTTTTATCGCTAAACGTGTGCCGTTGCAAAGACGCGGTTGGTTGATATTTCGCAACATTATAACTACCGATCCAACCTTTAATTGAAGATTGTGAGGTGGCAATCCTGGTAAATCCAGCGAGTTTTAAAATTCCGGTGGATAGTTGATTACATCATCTTGGTTAATAGCTGAATCAACTGATTTATATATCCTCGATTCGCCTGTAATTTGTTCTTGAATTTTGAAATTTAATTCATTTACATCTATGTTTTTAGCAGCCAATATAGCTCGTTCGCTCAACCAATCATGGTTTCTGTAATTTTCAGCAACATCTGGAAACACCTTCTGAATCAGTTCATCTTTTGATCGAGTTAATTGACAAAAACTTTCAGGAAAGTTAATGCAGCCAGTCAACATGTCTCTAGGAAATTTGCCATTACCAATGTCAATGAGTTTGAATGTTAGACAATTAAAAGTTTTAAAACCTTATAAACACAAACACGATTCAGTAATAGCCAATTATTTCTTCTAAAATTAAAAAGAATATCATGTATAAAAGTAAATGTAAAATAACTGGCTATAAATATATATATTTCCCCCCCCTTCGACCCGCCAAACAACCTAAAATTTTTTACGAATTTTTCTCGCCGTAAAAACCTTCCTTGAATTTCAACGACATCTTAAAAAAAAAAATTGGCCAAATTGGTCCAGACGTGTTTTTCGTTACGATCGATAGGTGTCGAGCTACCCTGAATCTTTTTTTATATATAATTAACATTGGCCCGTGCTAAATGCATTGTAGTATCGGCCGGCCAAATTCGCCGGTAGAATTTTTAAAAATCGAAAATGAAATTTTCAACTCGCGATTTCTCGATACCGGTTAATTTTTAAGACATTTATCTAATAACATAGATTATAGATCTCTACGTCTACTTTCTTTTAAGACCAACCCAAACCCACAAAACCCTAAAACCCTTTAAGCCCAATTTTCTCGGGGATTATTCGATATAAAAATACGGCAATACCATCGTTAGACGCGTCTTTTAATGACGAATAACTTTCATTAAAACGCTATTTCCAAAAATTTAGAATCGTTCCCAAATTATTGCGAAAAAATCAAAATTTCGAAAAAATCGCGACACACACCCTTCGAAATTTTCGGATCGGGTTTGAAATTTTTTTCGCGTTTTTTCGTTTCATCCGATAGATCTTGTATAGTAACGAATATTTGTAAAGTCGGAATCGTTTAAAAATGTTTACGTCGCTCGCTATGCCTTGCCAAAGGTGGCAGGTCATCGATTTTCAAAAATTCGTAGCTCGACACCTATCGATCGTAACGAAAAACGGATTTCTATTTCGTATCGGTCATTTTAATATCTACCAAATCGATTCTATCGAAATTTTTCCAAAATCGAAATTTAAATAATTTACCCCCTTCAACACCCTAACATCTCTGAAATTTTTGTTTCAAATTTTTCTCGCCGTAAAAACTATCCTTGAACTTCAACGAACATTTAAAAAAAAAATGGCCAAATTGGTCCAGGCGTTGTTGAGTTATGCGGTTACAACGTTTAGCGATTCATTTTTATATTATAGAAGATTATTGAAATAACTGTGGTCCGTGACTCTCAATACCTTATTATTATAATTTTTTCTTTTTAGCCATGTCATGTACTGCTACTGTGACCAGAGACACACCATTTGTGATATTTATATTAGGAAATAGAGTTTAGTACGTTTCAGAAATTGGTAGGTGTGATCCATTATTTTGAGATTGTCAGAGGTAGTAGATAATGAAGAAGGTTGGATTAAAGATTTAAAGAATGTATTGTAGAGCAATAGCATCACGATGAGGCGTCTCTTCGATCGGGGATATGCTTGTCTGAAGGGCGTATGTCCGATGGGATAAGAACTACTTCTTCGCTGCGCGATGATTGTAGCGACGTTTTCCGGGGAGTTGTGTTTGAATTCGTACTCCGTAGCTTATTCCTGGTTCGAGTGTCTATCCATATTTGCCTCCACGTATCCCCGAGACGATGCTCTATATGACTAGTAACATCCGTTGCAGTAACAGCAATCGGTGGAATTGGAAACATAGTTGATGCAAGTTTCACTGTCTTATCAGTTGTTGTTGTGATTGATGTCCGAATGATTCCGAATCCAACAGAAGATTACGTTTAGGTTAGATCTATAAACGGCGGCGTGGATTTCTTGAATTATATTTTGTTTAAATTAATTGGTGATCGTTGATACTTTGTAAGTAAGTCTGCGAATATAACGACATTTGAATATTTTGTTTCTACCGCCCGTTCTATGGCTAATTTTAGTGCAATCAGTCGTAACAGAGAAGCCGCACAAATGTATCTGACATGTTTTTTTTTTTTTTTTTTTTTTAACATCAAAGGCAGGCCCGATTTGAAATTTCGGTTACTCTAGTTCGCGTTTAGTGTCACCGCTGGCGAAGGAGCGATGTAAATCCACGCGAATATTCCTAATTTATTCGCGTTTCCTAAGTGCGGTAATTAACGTCTACTTTTCTAAATAACGTTTCTTGTTATCGTCCGAGTTAGGTTGATTTTTAAGGGCGTTAAACTTTTTCAATCACTTCGTACGTCGAAATTTCGATTCTTACGTCGGAATTTATCATCATCATCATCATGGACGTGGTGACACCGTCTATTAATACGTAAGTTGTATTAATAGTTTTTCTCCGTAAATCTCTATCATCGGCGGCTGGAAACGCCTGCGATATAGTATATCCTGTTGATATCTTTACTTGAAGAATTTATCACACGCGATATTAAAAATTGTTCTAAAATTTTAAAATAACCGTTGGTTTCGCATTGCATCGCGATTTATTATCGGATTCGTTTCTGGAATTGAACGTAATTTCCGTTTTCACTTAACCCGTTACTCGAGCAGTTCTACGAATTTACTAGCAATTTAATAACGTCTACGAATTAATTTATTTTCCGACTCGAACATTACTAATTAATTTTACCTAGCGTATAAATAAAAAATTGATTTTGAATTTCGAAGTTAGAAGAGGGTAATATATGGTTGCATCTTGTAGTTTTTTAATTTATATGCGGAAAAAATTTTCAATGTTGCGTTAACAGCAAATAAGCTTGGAATTAAATGGAAGAACAATAAACAACGTACGATCTGCTGATGATATTGTAATCTTTGCTAAAAACGCCAGCGATCTACGGATGATGCTCGATTATATTGAAAAAAATTGGTAGAAAGTACAGTCTTAAAATTAAAATACGAAAAAGACTAAATAGATGGCTGTCGGTAGAAATGATATTCGAAATAAACCCATCAAAATTGTTGATGGAAAATAGATTACGCGGATAAGTTCAAATATCTCGGATGTCTGTGTTTAATGAAAAACTTACTACGCGCTTTGCGATAGAACCTATAACTTGAAAACTCGACAGAAGCTGGTGCATAGTTATATTTACTCTGTACGACTATACGTGCAGTAATATCAACATTGAAACAGCGGAAGAGATTAGAAGCTATTGAGGTGTGGATTCACATAAGAATGATGCGCATATCACGGACCGAAAAGGTATGAAATTTAAAAGTATTCGAATTGACGAATTCTAAAGGACATGATATGGAGCAGGAAAATATAATATTTCGGGCATTTGGCCAGTTTTAAAGAATATGGACTACTAAAAGTCGTCTCGTCCGAGGGAAGTTTAATTGTGAAAGAGCACAACCGAATGGATAGACAACCTAAAACAGTGAAGTTCACAACAGTTGTTCGCCCAATCGAGAATATTGCGATGTCTACGTCCGGTGATGCATACGACTCTTAAAGAAGAAATTACGTTACAGATTTGTCTAATTTTTGACACAAAATTATATTAACCCTTACACTTTAATAATTTCATACAGTTGTTTATTATGCAATAATCCCCTATAGATAATTTTCTATGTATTTACATGAATATTTTTAAAATTGTGTCATTTCACGGCAAGCAGAAAATAAAACATTTTGTTCGAATGAAAATTTCATGTACCACATAGTGGACATAATGACTGAAAGAGTTAAAGAAAACGATTCGCCAAGGTGAAAACGTAACATTATTTTATTTAAAACGTTACCTTGTAGCCGACGTTAGATAATGTCTATATATCGTTTATTACGAAGGTATACAATTTTTACTATCCAAAAAATGAATACTTACCGTATAGGGAATATCGCGACTGAATCGGTTAATATTTTAAATTGTTTATTTGATCGACATAAATGCGAGCAATGTTATCGCGAGCAGTCATGTTGCCGTACGTGTTTTTTTTTCATTTATTTTACGAAATATTTTTTTTTTTGCATTTTACTTCCTTTCATTAGTATGCTACATACGGCAAACCTTACGATTCTGCGTAGCGAAGTTGGTTTGCTATTGAAGTAAACTAGGTGGGTAGAAATGTTCTACTTCGTTACATGTGTATATAAAAAATATATGTATGTGTGTGTATATGTTTAGATGAAATAAGAATTGGAGAACTGGGAAATCTAGTTTAAACGCCGAGCCCTACATGTTTCGAATTTTAGATAAGGCTGCTTAAAGAAGTAAGTGGATAGTGATAAGAAAATTTTAAAAAAGACATACAAGGATATATATATATATATATATATATATATAGACATATACATAAGTGTGTACAAGATAAATGTATACAATACTCGTACGTTATACATTATATATATATATATATATATATATATATATATATATATATATATATATATATATATATATATATATATATATATTAACGTCTATTCATTTGTACATGTCCGTGGTGAATACATTTCCTTCACGTATGCTTACGTATCCGAGACTGTTCTGTAATTTAACTGTTGGTGACACCTATTAGTCGATAAAAATCGTCTTTAGATATCGGACTAGAACTTTTTCGAATTTTCTATATTTTTTTTCAGTTTATTCTCTCAGCTTTCTCCATTTCTGTCGGAAGAAAAAACAAAAAAACCCCGAAAACGATTGAGCTCTGTAACCGCCCATTTTAGATAAAGTACCGTAGGAGACGAATGTGGAAGTCTTCTTCCGTGTTGGAGAAGAACTTAAGCAAAGTCGCTTCGCGTATTAAAGGATTCCGTGTCTCCGGGTATCCGTTTTAGCGTTTACGTTATTTCAGGCGAAGTAAGTAGACGATGAGACACCGCTTTAAATAGATTCTTCTTTTATCGTCCGGAAATATCCGTTTGCCCTTTTCGTATCCTTTACCGACTTTTGTTTTCATTCTCTTAAACTCGTCCTATACTATCTTATCGACCTTTTAAAGACGATGAGAAAAGGTTCAATCTTTTAAATAGACTCTTTAATTTAATGTCGATCGTTCTCGTATTAGATAGCGTTCCAAGAAAAACAACGTCCGTAAGTAAGCGGCGAACTTGGCTAATGTTCCGTTTTTTCCTTAAGTCGAGGAAAAAGAAATACAACAGTCTGAATCGAACGCCGTTAGAAGATTATCGAAACGAACTTTGCTCCGAATGTTGTACCGTTAAGTAAATCGAATTTTTGTATAAAAATAAAAAACTTTAGAAAAAAAAGATTTCGAAAATTTATCGACGCCAAATCTACACTCGGTCGTCCTAAGAATAAATTAAACCCCGCATATAACGTTCGTCGATTCGAGGAGTACGCGATAAAATTATCGCTAATTAAATACAATAATTTCGGAACAACCGCGTATGAAGGGAAAAAAAAACCGATTTATTAATAAGATTAAAACAATATATTAACAAAACGCGAGTTTAGGGAGTGTCAGCTGTAGCGCGGATTATCAAGCGGTTGCATGGAATAAGGTTTGAGGATAGAAAAGTAATTGTTAGCGTTAGGAATTGGAAAATTCAAGAACTTCAGAGATGACGACTTCCGACTTGATCCAGGCTGGAGAACGGTGATTGACCAATTGAGAACCAATTACAGTATTATCGATACAGTTAAAGGTAGTTTACGTCATTAGTTTAGTTCCGATGTTGCTTGAAACGTAAACTGGCGTTTTATTAATATATTGTTTTACTTTTATTAATAAATATTTTATGTTTTATTTTTGTACGTGATTCGAAATTAATTTTTCAACAAAAAATTATGACCGCTATTTCTCCAACGGTAACGCTGACGACATCACACGCCAACTAGCTCCACTCTGTTGTCTATAACACGGCAGTATTTTGTTCTAAGTGTAATTGGTTGTGCTGGTGTCGACGCACGTTTAACCAGATGTGTTCGAGTATGTCGCGCAACGGGAAAAAGTAATAGATGGCCGATGTGTGTTATCGCTGGCGTAAATAGTTTATTCAGTGAGAAAATTTAATAACGGCTAAGGAAAACTGTCTGTATTTCGTAAAAATTACACGAAGCATCTGCATTTGGAACTTGTTGATTCAAGCGGCTCAAAAATCACCTTGAAATCCTAACAACGTCGTGACACTTAAAAGAAAATATATAATATTTATCGAATTTTCCCGACGATGAAAATACTTTACCTAACTCTCCAACATCAGCCGTTGTTGAAGTAAAGAAAATTAAAATTTTCCGGTTGTGTTCGTATAAGAAAGGACGTATGTCGGAAACAGGTTTGTTTCAAACGTGGTTAATTATAATTCGAGATTTTTTATTGTAAATAATGCTCGTGTTAATTTCGACAAAAATGATTATTCTAAACATTTCACGATGTTTTTTTTATACGTTCTGTTTACTTGCATAATAAATCTATGAAAAATTTTAGCAATGTTCGATACCAACATTTAAAGATTTACATCGATAAGTAGGTATAAATAGATTGAATTTTGTCGAGTCGACTAATAGCTTAATATTTGGAAGGTTAGCCATGTCGGATTGAGCAATTATTTTTCTTAGAGTTTGGCGATCGACAATGTGAGGCTGTCTTTTTTTTTAGTGACTCCGTCAGTTACGTTTCTGTTTTTTTTTTTTCACTCCGTTTTAACGGGTCATCTCTATAAAATATTTTTCTTTGCACTATGCTCGTTTCGTTATATACGTTTTCCATTCGGAAGGTTAGGTGTGACGGGTTGAGCAATTATTTTTCTTAGAGTTTGGCGATCGACAATGCGAGGCTGTCTTTTTTTTAGTGACTCTGTCAGTTACATTTCTGTTTTTTTTTTCACTCCGTTTTAACGGGTCATCTCTATAAAATATTTTTCTTTGCACTATGCTCGTTTCGTTATATACGTTTTCCATTCGGAAGGTTAGGTATGACGGGTTGAGGAATTATTTTTCTTAGAGTTTTGCGATATCGATAATGCGAGGCTTTTTTTTTAAATAACGCCGTCAGTTACGTTTCTGGGTTTTTTTCACGCCGTCTGAAAAATTCGTTTTACTAAACGTTTTGTCTCAATTCTTTAATTTGGTTCATTACCATTATTATTATTATTATTATTATTATTATTATTATTATTACGATGAATTTTATAATTTTACTGGTTTCCCGACCAGTTCCAGCGGCTACGCAAATTTTCCTACTTGGGACAACGAAAAAACACTTTCATCCGAATTTAACGCGATGTAACTACGTCCGGAGTGCCTTTGTACGCGGAGTCTCCTGTGTGATAGATCCTTATTTGTGCGGCGCTACATATATCCGATCTCATTATATGGAATCGAGGCGGCAACAATAAACAAAAGGTAAATAAATCGATTGCAATCTGCACAGATGTGACTACATAGAAGCGTGTTGAAAAATAGTATGGATAAACAAGATATCAAATCGAAAACTCCTTAAGACGGTCAAAACTGAGAGAAGAATCAGTTATTCAAAATGAAAATTATGTACTGCGGCTATGTAATTAGAGGAGATAAGTATAAACTACTGCAACTAATTATCCAAGGACAAGTAGATGGGAGAAGAAGTCGAAGAAGACAAAAGACACGCTGGTTGGGTAACATTAAGGAATAAATACGTGGGGTCGGTATAAAAATTCATGTAAAAATCCACAGGAAGGAACTTTTGATTGCCATACATGATCACCAACGCTCTTCTTAAAGTAGGGCATACGATAATGAAGATAAATGCGCGAATGAATTTGAAATCGACAAAAATAATTCGACAAAACTAAATATACCAGAATATCAGAGAAGAAATTATCTAGTACAATTAAACAGCGAGAAATCGAGTATCCTGAAACATATTGTGAGTGGAACCGGTACGAAATATCGCAGCGGAAAACAGAAGTGAAACCGAGAAGCTAAAGAAAAGACCGCGCTGGAATCATTAATTGATGGATATATTCGCGTAAACAGAAAGGAAATAATAACTCGGCATCAAAAAACAAAACAACTTTCAAATTAAGAAAAATACGTTACAATAGATCAATATCAATCAATATCAATCAATATCAATCAATATCGATATATTTATTTCAATGCAAAATTTTATAAATTATGAAAAATTTATATGTACATGAACATACGTCGAGTATCTTTAAACTTAGCAGATAAATACAACCGTATGACTTTGACAAAACTAAAGAAATAATAAAGAAAATAACAGTAACGTAAGAAAATAGGAAAAATTAAAATAATTTACGCTCAACATATGCGCGAATAAAGTGAGCTACTTCTTGTTGTACTCTATCTTCAATATATGTTGGTGGTTATCCGTTTGGCTTCTGATCTGTGTCAGATAGTGTTCGCAGTAAGGCAGTAAGACTTTGTCCGTTCGTTCACGTTTTCAAACAAGCGTGACGTTTTCTTCAATGATCATTTAAAGTAAGTCATATCATTTCCTCAAGACATGACCGAGATAGGATGCATTCCGTCTGTTTATAATAGTCACTGACTACTGCTCCTTCCTGTATGGTAATGCCTCCCGACACCTCTTAACCAAATTGGATAAAATACAAAACCTCTGTATGCGCTTAATTTTAGACTCTCTTTGTTCTACTCCTATTTCCTTTCTTTCCTCCGAGTCTCATATTGTTCCTGTCTCCCTCCGACGTAAAAATTTAGCCTTCCGATTTATCTCGAAATCTCTCAATAAACAAGTTAATTCCTTCACTTCCAATTTTTTAAAAATTTTCAGAAAATGGCGTTTCACTCGCTCCCGTATTCCACTACTCTCCACTGCAGCTTATAAATACCGGACGTACAAGTATCTTATCCTTCCATCTTGTCCCACAATTTACTTTACTAATTCATATCGTGTCAATCTTTTTAACATCTCCATTGACACCTCCTCCTTCTCATCCATCATGTCTTCCCATCCTGATCTTAATGCTTTCATACAAAATTACTGGCCTAATCATGTACATATATTTTCAGATGGATCCAAATTTCCCGGTCGGTCTGTTACGGGAGCATTCTATATACCGCAATATAATATCTCCAAATCTTTCATTTTTCCGCAGTTCAATTCAATTTTCACTGCCGAGGGCCTAAGCATCCTTAAAACTCTGCAATTCTTATCACGTTTAGATCACCATTCCTCCTCCCTATACTTAATTTTATCCGACTCCCTAAGTTTTCTCCTCGCATTGAAGCATTCCTCCTTTCAACCTAATTCCAATTATCTTCCCTTGGCAGTGCGACAATTGACTTATTTACTATTCAGCCGCGGCATCTTAATATCATACGTCTGGATTCCCGGTCATTCCGGAATTCATGGCAATGAGGTTGCCGACAGCCAAGGAAGCCATTTTCTTCGGCTCTCTGGGCCGGCAATTTCCACCACAGACCTGATATCTCTTGCCAACATGGATATATCCTACGAGTGGTCATCGTGGCTAGTTAGTTTTTCCACCCCTACATAATATCTGGCCACATCACCTACTCCCTGGTACTTTAATTTGTCCAACATACACCTCAACTTCCGAAAATTTATTACAACCATCACCCGTTTACGTTCTGGACACAATCGTCTTCCGGCTCACATGTTTCGTATTAGGATTTACAGTTCCCCATATTGTTCCCATCCAGCCGATTCACAAATTATCGCCGATGAAAACCATATCCTTTTCAATTGCAGTTTTCACATACCTGACCAACTCGCACTTCTGAATTCCTTAATATCCATCGGTTATCGTCCTCCTTTCTCTATTACTTCCTTAATTTTTTCTAATGACTCCCGTGTTTTCCTCCTTCTTTACAAATTCCTAACTAATTGTAACATCAATATATAATAACTATTTATCAACACGTTAGTGGGTTGTGATTGCTCCTCAGCAGTGCCCCAAAAAAAAAAAATAAAAAAAAAAAATACCTAGGTTTTAAATTAATCCTCGCAAAATCTTTGTATTCAAAACCTTATCCGTCCACGATAACCGCAACCACATCTCGAAAGCGTTCAGTTTATTTATCGCCGATTTTTAATTGTCCTGGCTAGAGCAGTACGGATCATACATAACATTTAGCCAGCTTCCCTTTTGTTATCCGTGTAATCATTTTATTTATAAATACTTTTCCAATTTTCATGAATATGGTCCTTGCCTGTTCAACTCTAGTCTTTATAAAATTAAAAATTAAAGAGTAGCGCTGTTGCCCGAAACGAACATTTTATAATTTATTTTAAAAATCTCACGTAAATACACGTCCAATACATCCATATATATACAACATTCATGCCTACCATTCTTATAGAATTTATAATTAATTGAACCATCTATACGCCGATATGGTTTTAACTTAAGTGTGGAGTTCCTCACTATATACACAGTAATCATTTCATTAAATGGAGCACTAATAATTCACTGTCCTACGTACAGGGAATTTAAAGAGAGAGAATTCCGATTGGATTCGCTTTAACCTCGCAGATAGTTCGAATTCTCTACGTAAAATATAACACGCCAGCTTTCTTGACGACTTCGTTTATAATTAACGAGACTTATTTCCAGATCCTTCGATGTAGTTTCTGCGTAAACAGCTTGCGCTGTAATATGCGCCCTATTGAAGTGAGACGATGAAAGCATCCCTTTTGCATCACCTACTTCAATTTTTTAATTGCGAGGAATGAAGAAAAGTTTAAGATCGATTCATACACGTAAACAAGTTAACAATTCTAGAGCATCTATTTTTACTCCTTTCAATAGCAATTAACCTGCATTGGAGATTTGTCTCGCATAAAATTCCCCACTTAGCTGACTCAGAACTGACTACCCTATACCGATCTTATTATACCTAAAGTTCCACTCAAATATTCCTCCATTCCCTACAAGTGTGGTTTTTTAAAGATCGATATTAACATTACATGTTATTCTTCCCTATCTCAAACTAGACGTCACTGCCAAATGAATAGTATAATCGCCCGATCGCATGTTAGTTTTATCAAACACTGGAGCAGCATTTTATATTCCTCATCTAAATTACACCAAACTGATTAGATTTGCGAAATTTTGTAGTGCATTTACATCAGAGGCTTTCGCCATTCTCAAAGCTATTCAGTATATCCGATCTAATGGAATCAAGGGGAAAATATTAATCGCTACTGACTCTCTGAGTATTTTTAAATAAACCTATGCCATCCTACCATAGGGACTACATTCTGTTAATCATTATAGAAAATTTATTTTATTTATACGATCACCGTGTCCTTGTATCTTTCGTTTGAGTTCCAGTGAGGGTATCTAGGGAAATGCTAGGATTCCTTCTTACTAGTCGCATCCGCTCGTGTAGATCTTCTTCATTGACGGAAGTTTATGTTCTGTAAAAGACGACTAAACTTTTATAAATCTATCCAACCAAATCTTTCCGCCACATCCATTCTCGCACTTATGTCTCCCTCATAAAAACCTTCAACCTCGGGTTTTCTTTTCCATCCTGGCAGACTTTGTTCCAATCACAATTCCTTCGTAGCGAAAGCAGAAATTTTCTTTTACCTTACGCGGTACGTACTTCCGTTTTCTGTTAAAAAAATATCTTGCACTGCCATCACTCTTTTAAGACTACATCTCTCAGAACTTCTTTATTAGTCTTTTTTTTTTTTACCACTAATAATAGAGAGAAAAAAACGATTTCGCCCGAAGATTTTGTCATAAAATTAACAAAATTCGAGAAACGATCGTCGCCATACTTATCCGTACACAAAACATCGCAGATGTGTCGAAAAAAAAACTGGTGCAGGGAAAAGGGAAATTTAAAAACCGTGTTTCCAAAAAGACACTTATTTAATAAACTCACGATTTTGTACAAATTTTACTAACAAAAGGAACACACTGTCCGCCATGCTTTACTTAACGTGGCGATGACTCAAATGTGTTCGTTCACAAATCTATGGCGCACATACATCCTTTGTGCACTGAACATTGAAACGAAATAACAGATAGCGGTACGCGCATGCGTAACAGAAAGAATATGAGCAGGAAAATATATATACAGAGAGGGAGAGGGTTATAGGGATAGATATGAAGATGTATACACATATTTTAAGCATGTCTCTCATAATTTCTGTACGTTTTTATCTATGTAAACTAAATATACTAGTACATGAGCACAGTATGAGTGGATGATTGGAGGAGCCCGATTACACTGTGAGAATAGGCCTGCCTATGTGCCAGTTAAGATTTTGGCTCGCTCGCTCGTTTTACAGGTTAACTCTCCATATATGGCGCGCCAATAGAAGTTTCACGTCAAGAAACTTTTTCCACTCCCGTTAATACAGTAACGACGTAATTTTCTACTTTGTCACGAATTATTGAATAGTTTTTGACGCAAATATTATAGATCATCATCCGAGAGGAGATGGCGGCAAACTATATTGTTACTTACTTCGGTCGGTTTTAAGAGAAAATTTATTTCAACGGTATAAATGTCAGAGAAGTAGAAAAAAAATTAGAAGATCGTGCGTATTGGAAAAAAACACTGGATTGAAATAGCGTTAAACTGTCTCTGTCGCTAATATTTTCGACCAGATGAGCTAAGATAATGTATCTATCTATTTATAAACATATATATATATATATATATATATATATATATATATATATATATATATATATATATATAGCTATGATGATCGCAAACCTTCGACTGGACATGGCATAAGAACAAGAAGAAGTACATAAACTTCGGCTTCTGTGTGACTGCGAAAAACTTTAACTTTATTTCCTTTTGGTCTTTTTCGGACATCTTAATCTGTTTCACGTCGTTTTTCTTCCTTTATCCAATATAAGGAAAAGTCGTTTTCCGTTCGTACGTACGAATTTTTCACAGAACGTCCATCTCGATAACATCTCGGGGATCGTCTTATGTAATCTTTCCCCTGTACAAAGCGAAAATCTATACATACACACACATATATAATATATATATGTGTTTGTGGACGTATCGAATTAAATCTTTCTAGTTCAACGTTTCGTTCTGGACGAACGAAAATCTCTTTCGCCTTTTTGAAACCAAACCGTAGTTAACCCCTCGTCTAGTTCCTTAGGAAAAGAGACTATTGAAAAAAAAATAAGGATTACGTTTATAAAGTTTAAAAGGAAATTGAACGGATTACCGAAGCTTCTTATTTTGAAACCGAAATTTTTTCTTGGCTTCTTCGGACGATATTTGGGTCTTCCATCGTTAACGTTTAACCTAAAAACGGAAAAAAAAAAAAATATTAAAAATAGTTTTATTATCGCAATAGAAAATAATTCTTACCTCGTCACTAAAAGAATTTCCGAGGCCTCGACGAAATTGTCCAATTACAACCGTCTCTTTCTGAATTTCCGTGATTTTATTTTAAAAAAAGAACGTTAAACTGAAAGGAATCGTACTTATTACCGGATCGCGATTCGAGTGGTGCTTGTTACTTGTTACTGGACCGCCTATTTCTTATGCAATTTAGAGAAACTCCTTACTACCCCTCCAAACTGGATGTGTAATTTGCAATATTCTTCTAGCTCCTTTTCTTTGATAACAAACGGTCCTCGGTACAATTGTCCATTTTTTATATTAAGAATTTAGCGTTATTTCTAGAGAAGTTATCCGCATTTATTGAAATACGAGTTAGTTCGTACATACTCCATCGTGTTGGGTAGGATGTAAAGAAATGCCCATTGAAAAAGAAAAAAATATTTATGAGAAATTACAAAAAGAAATTTGAAGGTATTTTTATTTCAATCATTAATATTAATGCACTCCAGCTGAAAATTATTTCAATCGTAATTTACGCACCAAGTTTGATCTGCTCATCCAGTCAACAGGACCTACAGACAGAGAAGTTAAAAATGCTCGAGTACCACGCAAATTATGTGTGGGAGAAAGGGTGTTAACACGGAACTACATTGGTAAAGAAAAATGGCTGACCGGAGTAATCACAAAAACCATGGGAAACCTACATTATGAAGTAAAGCTGGATAATGGACACATACAAAAAAAACATATCAACCAATTACGGAAGACAGAGGTAACTTTTCAGCAGCCACAAAAAATGGTTTCTTTCAAGCTACCTCCTCCACCACCAAAGAACTTGCCAACACAAAGTCACAGTCAAACACCAATGGACGCACAAGAGAGCAAAATGATGGCGACAGAAAACTTAGTTCCAACAGAAACTCCAGTTACTGAAGCGAAAGTGGGAACTCCAGAATCAATACCAGTGCAGATACAACAAAGAAAATCCGCACGGCAACATCATCCACCAAGATATTTACAGGATTATGTTTGCCAATAATAATAATAAGTATCACTCCTATTGTTCACTTGAATTTCAAATTATGTGTGGGAGAGTGATATATCTAAATTTTAAAATATTATAAAGTATTAACACAGTGTGTGGATGGCTTGAGTTGTTACATTTAGTTTTTGGTTGTAAATACGTTTATAGATAAGAACATGTGTTAAAATAAGAAATATATGTTTAATAAAAAAAGATATAACAGGACGTTTTTTACTTATGGAAATATCGATGTCAGAAATACGTCTGCGTTTTTCAGATGTACATGAAAAAATGGAAAAAGCTTATTATTATTATTATTTATTTACGTGTCATGCGCAGCAAGTAGAGACATTGGTTATGTGATTACAAAGTTTAAAAGGAGGAAAAAAAAATTATATAGACATTAAAACAATTTCAATAAATCGTAATTCTCCGAAAAATTAAATAATCTGTTTGACTGATCATCGCACAGCAGATCGCTTAATTTCGATGGTATTCCATAATGTCCCCGATATATAAATTGAGCATTTAATGAGTAAGTGATCGATCGATAATTGAGACAATTGCATAAGGAACACCGCGGTTCTTGTTCGTTGTTTAGTAGATATATACGAGAGTGTGTAAGACGGGTATAGTCGCAGTCTGCATAACGTTAGATCTCTCGGTTTCTGCATACTTGATGTGAAAAACGCCAACGGTTTTATACGGCCTAATTTGTTTTCCGTAGTCAGACTCTGCCAATCGTTATTCCAGACGTTATTGAAATGTCGATTGAGCTGATTTTTAAAATCAATAAACCGCATCGCTACATTAGATGGAGTCAATTCTTTTAGGGGATGTATCGATCGTTCTTTCGGAGCCCTGTACGTCGCATTGCATTGTGTAAGACCATGGCGGTACAGCAGGAGCTCGTGACAAATGTTGGTATTTCGATATTTAATTGTTGCGACCGGATGATTCGTCATCCTCCCCGAACGTCTTATTCGTACATTTTAGGTTTGGCAAAAGCTAAGACGGTTAAATAATTCCGCCGGTAATCTAATGGCCAATGTATGTGAAAGTTAAAAAAAAAAATTCGAAAGAAGACAACTTTTTCCTATCAGGCTCGGTGAAACTTCAGAAGACGATTAAATTCGTAACATCCGGGAAAATTATATGAAATGTGAAAATTTGTAGAAAAATTTTACTCTATTAATATAAGACGAAGCACATGTGCGGAGGGGGCGGCAGCAGGGGGAGGATTGTAACGCGATGAAAATTTTGAAAAACGACCTAATGCTGAAAAGTTTTCTCTCGAAGTTTTCAATGGGCGATGGTTTAACAGCGTAAAAGGAAAAATCGGTAATAAAGTAGCACAAAGCTTTTTATATATATATATATATATATATATATATATATATATATATATATATTACCCATGTACGAACTAAATGCACACAACAGACACAGATATGGGTGTGTACATACACATATATATATATATATATAATTATTTTTATATCCGTATTTATGTACAGATCTATCTGTCCATTTATTTGGGTATATTTGTAGATACATACATACATATATGTATATGTTTGTATACATTTACGTGTGTCATCGTGTGGAGTAAGCAGATGTTGTTTCGAAACTTTTATTCGGAATGAAACGGCTCCGGACATGTATCAAAGTTCCATAACCTTCGCTTAGTCGAGAACAACTCACGCTTATTATTATTATTATTATTACTACTATTAAAGATTATTATTATAAATCATTATTATTATTACTATTTGGTACGTGGAATTCCGTTAGATTCGTTTCATTCGGTACTAGTAAGTTGTCGTCGAAGATTAAGCTTTATTAGTCGGGTATTCTTCGATTTAGCACACTCGCGCACAGCGGACTCGGAATAATAAAGCGACTAAATTTGTCAAATATTTTTCCGCGCTATGACGTTTCCCCGATCTCGTTGGCGACCTATTAAATTGTCGCCCCCCCTGCCAACCGTCGCTTATAGAGGTTACTTTCGGTTAATGTATAGGGTAATGGCGTCGGGGGGGTTCGTACGTTAATAGCGGGGTTAAGTAAAACTTTCAAGACAGAAACTATCGCACTTAGAGAACAAACATTTATTTCCAACCCGTACGTAGCTTTCAAGCCCGAAGTGTATATAGGTAGTATAGGCACGCGTGTTTTATAAATTACAGCTTAGGAAACTTTGATAAATGTTTACAACGCGCTTTGCGTATCTTTCGACCATATGACACTTTGAAAACTTTAACATCGTTTATTACGTACCGGAGCCGCTATTAAATTTCGAAAATTTTACCGCGTTTTACATGCTGCTCGTCGAAAAAAATATACAATTACCGCAATCGTACGATTTTTTTGACCTCCGATTTCTCGAGGGGGAACGCTGAGAAAAATTCCACCGCCTAGAATTATCTAAAGTGATTTACGTATATATCAAATTTCTCGATACAATATCGAAATAATTCCGGGCTTACGCTTTAACGGTATTTCCAAACGTCGATTTACAGGTTAATTGGACAAAACACCTCGGACCGGGGGGGGAGGAATAAATTAGAATAATAGTCGCGTCCAATTCCCCGGGGTATTCCTTGAGGAAGAAGAAGTTTATATTTATTAATTATTTCGCACGTAAGACGACGTACAATGATAGTATCTACGAAGCCTTTATCTTCTTCTGGTGTCATATTGCAACATGCAAGGGCACGATCATCAATTAGTTAAATTCCCTCGTTGTCTTCTATCGTTGTTTCCCCCTCAATTGTTCTATATTCGTTGGACCACGACAATGTCCGTTTTATTCCACTTTCCCAGTTAAGTTTCCCTTCTATAATTATCTGCAATACTTCGTATTGTCTATTTTTGACCACCGAAGCAATTATATATATATTTTTTTTTAATTATGTCGAATATTTGTTTTCATGCTTTTGTTCTTCACAGTACTTCGTTGTTTTACAATTTCAGCATTCACGATATTTTCATTGGTCGTCGATAAAGGGGAACCTAAGAAAAAAGAAAGAATGGAATTGATATGTTTCTTAGTTTTAACGTAACATTAAAATGTATATATATATATCTCTCTGAAACGGAAAAATATGATGTCCTTATCAGATAAGCTTAATATACATTAAATAGGAATATAAAACTCTAATAATTGCTAACAAGAAAAGTTTCAACAAAAAACCCCGATAACAAGTACCCACTTAAGTTATAATAAAGTAATAGGAATATAAAACTGTTATAATTGCTAACAGGAAAAGTTTAAAAAAAAAAAAAGAAAAAACTGATGAGTATTATTACCGACTTAAGTTATAACCAACTTAGCCTTAAGGTGCACGTAAATGGCGATAAAATTATATTTTCAGTATTCTAAGGGTTCGTTGATGGAATTCACCGATTCGGAGACAAACAAGAAATGCAGAGAATGAACTACTCGAAATACGTTTAATTCGCCTAAGTTTATACTTCTGTTATCTATTTTAAGGACCGACACCTATATTATTATAATCATATTATCCAGACACAGCGCAACAATCAAAGAATTTAGTTGCACGTTATTTTAATATATATATAACAGAAAAAATAAAATAAAAAATCTTATAACAAAAAGGTTGCACAATGTAACTTAAGGCTTAAAAAGTATTAGTCATACATAAAAAAAAAAATAAAAACTGATAATATTGATACTTAATTCCAAAGAACAAAAAAAAGGCACAATAAAATAAAACCTTTTAACAAGAAGACTTTACAATGTAATTTAAAACTTAAAAGGTATTACTCGTACCTAAATAAAATAATATAAAAAATTATAATAATACGGATATTATCTTTATAAAAAAACCTTCCTGATATAAACATTAAAGAAAAAAGAGGAAACATAACAAATTGCTATGAAAAAATTTGTAAAAATAGTTAAATTTAAATATTAAAATAGTTAAATGTAAAATATAATTCGATATTGAAATAAATAAATAAGCACAAGATTTGAGCACACTATAAAAAAAAATGCAAAACACTGTGATGGTATTGGGGTCACGGTTGATTTAAACGTTAATTGCAATACTACAAAAATTTGAATTTTAATCGCATGACCTGTTCAGCCGGCAAAAGGAAATTTTCAACTTTTCTACTATGAGGATATACATCCGTCCACTCAATACCAAACCTATGTCGAAGGGCAGTGAATGCAGGGCAAACGAACATAGTATAATAAATATCATCAACCTCACCTACCGTATAACAGGTGCAGACAGGATCACTGTCTACAGAATTAATCTAAACGCGGAAGCTGATAGTGCAGCCAAATCACCGATTACGGGATACGGCACCGTCACGAAAATAATCATAGCGCAATATCTTAAACATGATAAACAAGTATACGAGCATCCGATGGAGGAGCGACTGTTGACACAGCTTTCTTTGAAAAATAAAAACAGATACGTCTACACGATTGATTTGAGCAAAATAAGACAACAGTAGTTGATCGCGATAAGGTGAAGAATCGGCCACACATTGTACACGATTAGCAATAGACCGGTGCGCGACATACGTAATACTCCCGTCACCGTGGAACACATCTATACCGATTGCCACAAATATACAAAAGAAAGAAAGGCTAACGGGTCGAACGAAATAAATGAAAAAATCTCCCGCTATAGTACAAAAACAGATTGGCAATATTAACCGGACGAATGCAATTGAAGGTCTTAATCCATACTGATAGAAAACAACTTAGCCTCGGGGTGCAGGGAAGAAGTCAGACTTAAAGACATTTTCCCAAAAATGCATTTATTTAATACACTCACGATTTCGAACAAATTTTACAAAGAAAAGGAACCCACTACTGTCCACTATGCCTCACTTAACGTAGCGATGACTCAAATATTAGCCGTGCCCATGCTCAATAAAAATGAACATGCAAACAATTTTTACACGTATATATATTACAAGAAACCTCATATATACTATTATTATTATTATTATTAAATAAATACAGTATTTATAAAGAAATAGTTTATTTCATATTTAAAAAAACTATTATATATATATATCTATTAATAAAATAAATAAAAAAAATAATAATTTAATTAAAAAAATAAAAACTAACCTAAACCGGATTTATAATTACTTGCCATTCTTCTTTATTAAATCGTAACTGTCTTGATCAAGTAACTGACAACTGAACTATTTGCGGGAAAAACTAGAACTCTCTCGAAAATGAACAACCATCCCTTTTTATACATTTTTCTTAAGCCTTGTTAAACAAAAATTACTGGATTTTCTTCATTATTTACTGGCTGCAATTTATTTTTACTGGCTGTATTAACTAAAATTATTTGGTCAAACTAATTTACTGTTTTCTTTTTTCCATTGACTAACTAAAATTAATTTTAACTATTGTATAATAATAGTTTATCTACTACAAATCCGGTTTGGTTATATTATAATAATTTTAATATATTTTACTTTAATTAAATAAATAATTATATATATACTTTGTTTTATTATATTAATTAAATTAAATATTAGTTTTCCACCTTCAATATAATAAATTTAGATTTATTATAACGTGAACATACGACGATCGTCATTATGTATATATATACATACATACATATATATATATATATATATATATATATATATATATATATATATATATATATATATATATATATATATATATATAGACACATGTCTGTCATAATTTTTGTACATGCTTTATGTATGTATGTAAACTCGTATATGAGTACATCATGCGAGAGACGAGTGTGAGAATATGCGCGCCTTTATGCCTATGTGTAGGCCTTTGGCTTGCTCGCTCGTTTGATGGGTTAACTTCCCTATATAAAACGCGCAAATAGAAGTTTCAATTTAAAAAACAAAGTGAGTCCATCATTTAGTGGTGTTGATCGCATCTTGTAAAGAATTCTGCGAAGCTTTTCAACAATTGGTAAATTTTCGTTATCCATAGCCTTCAGCTTATTCTTTACTGACTGAACCATCCTTTCTGCAAGACCATTGGTTGCTGGATTGAATGGCGCACTAAATTTTTGTTTTATACTATTTTTTTTTTTTTTTTTATATATAAAGATTTTATTGGAACTGTAAAACTAATTACATTTACCATAACTAATTATAGGAGAATTTCACATGTAGTTAAATTATTTTATAAAATAATAAAATTAAATATTAATAAGATCCAGCTGATGTTTTCTTTTCAGCCGTCGGGTATCATTAGAATCATCTAATAGTAAGATTGCTTCAACGTTCGGATGAAGGTGAAGACGATTAATGTAGCTGTTTGACTTCTGGTGGATAATAACAGGAACTGGATCGATTTTGAGATCGATACGAAGTTGGGCGTTCGAGACAAACCAAGGTGCTCTTGAAATCATACGCATGAATTTTTGTTTTGAAATTTTTCGAGAATTTCGAGATTAGATTTGGCTGCAGATCCCCAGATCTCTGCACCATAGCTCCATGCTGGTCGGAAAATTGAAGTATAGATGAGCCTCTTGCTTTCGAGACTAAGCTCAGAATTAGGCTGAAGGAGCCATCGAAAGTTGGAGAGCAGAAGGTCCAACATTTTCCGTTTTCTTCTAATATGCTCGTGCCAATTGAGCTTACAATCAAGATGCAGACCTAAATAGCGAGCAGAGTTAGATACTGGAACCGGTTTACCATCCAAATAAGTTGGAATGTAACCATGGTGTCGGAGAGAAAAGTCTACTCGTACTGACTTGCTGTCATTTAATTTAATTTTCCAGGTATGAGCCCAAGTTGAAATATTGTCTACAGCTGTTTGAAGAATGTATGCAGCTGTAACATAACTGCGACTATGTGAAATTATTGCAGTGTCGTCTGCAAAAAGACTTGTTGTTGTCTCAGGAGTTTGAGGAATATCCATAGTATAAAGTAGGAAGAGTATAGGACCAAGTACAGAGCCTTGTGGAACACCAGCGCGAATGCTAATGTAGTGCGTAGTCGCTGATCCAAAATGTATGTAGAACTGTCGATGTTGACTACAAAAATCTGTGAATTCCTGGCTCTTGAAAATAGTAGCATTATCTGAGACTAATACTGCTGGAATTCCATGTACAGCAAATATTCGTTTTAGCATCTCTATGGTTGACTGTGATGTTGGTGGCTTTGTAAATATCTCTGCAAATGGAAATTTAGATTTTCCATCAACAGCTATCAATATGTAATTACCATTAACTGGGCCAGCAAAATCCATGTGTATTCCTTGAAAATTCTCTGTTGGGGTCTCCCAGGTATGATATATTTTCTTGGGCTCTTTTTGTACTTGAGCACACTCGGAGCATTTTTTGACAAATTGTTCTATTGCTTTGTCCATTCCTTTCCAATAGACATAGCGTCTAGCTAGTTGTTTCATTCTAGTAATTCCAATATGTGTCTCATGGAGTTCTTGAAGAACTGTCAGTTGTAATGATTCAGGTATAACTACCCTATTGTCCCTAAAAATTATTCCATTTAACAATTGAAATTGTCCTTCTGAATTTTCACCGGATAAGAGTGTAGTTTTGAGCTGTAACAGGTGGTTATCTTTTTCTGTTTCTAGCTTGATGTTTTCCTTGTTGATTGCTACTGAGCTGATGTCCTGAACAACAAGCTCTTGGATTTGATTAACCTCTTCTTCTTCTATATCATCACTTTTGACTGGAGAACGGCTAAAGTAATAAACATTTGACATTTCTTCTGTAGGCTTGTGTTTGATTGTATATTGAAATTCTGAAATGTAAGAAGCATATCTAAGTAACTTTGCCGATGTTATAGATGGTAAATTTTTATTTGGATGAAATATATGATATAAAGGCTTATTATCTGTTACTAATACAAATTTCTGACCATATAAGTATTTGTACAGTTTTTTGAATGCCCAATATATTGCTAAGGCTTCTCTATCCAATTGACTATAAGATTTTTCTGTAGTGTTACGTGACTTAAAAATAACTGGCCATTCCTCTCCATTATCTTCTTTATGTGCTAAAATTGCAGCAATGCCCACTGGAGACGCATCACATGTTAATATAATTTGTAACTTAGGATCAAAAGGTCTAAGTACAACATCACTTGCAATAATATTTTTTAACTTGATAAATGATGTTTCTTGTTGAGGTCCCCATGTAAACCTGGCGTTTGCTTTTTTAAGTTTCCTCAATGGATAAGTGATGGTGCTTACATCTTTGATAAACTTAGAATAATGTGCTATCAATCCTAAAAATTGTTCAAGCTCTTTTTTATTTTTTGGAGTTGGAGCTTTCAAAATACCTTCAGCTTCTTCTGGTGATTTTCTTATAGCATTTCTGGTGATGTGGTACCCTAAGTAATTTATTTCTTGTTTGAAGAATGAGCATTTACTTTCATTTACATGTAAGTCAAATTTTTCAAGACGTTTCAATCATTTATATAAGTGTTCACGGTACTCATCAAATGTAATACCATAAACTACAATATCATCAAAATATGATACAATGCCATCAAGGCTCTGGAGAACTTGGTCTAGAATTTTATGAAATTCAGCAGATGGATTTGATTCCAAATGCTAGACGATTAAAACGATAAATGCCACGATATGTTGATACTGTTTGAATAGCTGCACTAGCTTCTGAAACCTGAACATGATGATAGGCTTTGTATAGATCAATAGTACAAAAATAACCAGCATCCTTCAACTGGTGGAGAACTTCTTCAATCTTCAGTATAGGATAATGGTTGTCTTGTAGCCAGTGATTAACGCCTATCTTATAATCAATGCACATACGAACACTTCCATCTGGTTTTGGAATGAATAATGCAGGTTAACCCCAATCACTTAATTGAGTTGGAGTCATAACACCTGAGGTAATTAACTCATCAAGTTCTTTTTCTGCTTTTTCTCTGAGTGCAAAAGGTAAAGTCCTATGCTTAGTAAAGACTGGTTTAACACCTTCTTTAAGTTCCAAATTACAAATTAAGTTTGGAATCTTGCCAATTCGCTGTTGAAAAGTATTTATAAATTTTTCTTTTAAGATTTTGACTTCAGACAATTGCTTTTGAATGTATACTAAGTTACTTTTTATGTGGTTTATATTGCCTGGTGGTTCAATATAATCACAGTTAAGTAAACTAATGTTTAAACCATGTATAAAATTTCCACCCAATAATGGTGTATGATTATTCTTCACAATGTATACTTTACCTGTATACTTTTGTTTTCCATGGGTGGCGGTGACCATCACCTCCCAAATTGGTTTAAATGAGTGATGCGTAAATGAACGGAAAATCTTGTCAGATTTTAAAATTTGCTTTTGTAATCCCAATGCCTTCCACATTGATAATGGCAAAATTGTGTAGCTTGCCCCAGAATCTACTTCTATGTAAATTGGTGTTTTTTCAAGTTTCACACTTGTATAGAATTTATATGGGCGTTCCTCATCAATTAGGTTATTTACTTCCACATAATTTGTGATGGATGACTGATTTTTGAGCAATGTGGTTATACATACTTTTTCTACATGTCCTGGCTTTGAACATCCTTTACAGTGTAATTTATTTCGATCTATTTTGCATTCTTTTGTAATGTGATTATCCTTGCCACAGCGTTTGCAAAGTCCTGCTATTCCAAGCTGCTTAAAATCTACTCGTTTTTGTGAATGAGAATAGTGCCGATTGTATTCATTTACTTTTTGGCCTGATGGTGATTTTTGTCGTTGCTGTTGTTTCTTTTGGTAAGAACCATGACGACTCTGATGGCTATTCACATTGTGAACTTCAGCGGAACCACTTTTTGATAATGTTTTATTGTCTAATAATGAAGCCTCCAGTGAAAGTGCAAGTTGAAAAAGAGCATTAAAATATTTTTCACCGCTTTGTAATAATCGTTCTCTAATATGTTCATTTGCTATACCTCGAATAAACTGTGGTTGTAACAACAATTCTGGATTGTCTGCATTGCAATCCTTGCAACGTAATTCACATGTAGTTACGTACTGTTTTAATTCCGCAATGTAATTTGAGATCGACTCAGATTGTTTTTGCATTGTAGATAAAAATTTATGTCTTTCTACAATTGGGTTTGGCTTCGGACATAAATGAATAGTTAATAAATCAACTATTTGTTTATATTTAATGTGTCACTAACTGCCTTTGGTGCTACTAATCGCGATAATAAACCGTAATGCTTTGCACCGATACAATTTAGGAGTATCCGAGCTTTTTTTTCGTCTGTAATAATATTAACTAACGTAAAATAGTTTTCTAAACGCTCTATATATTGTATAAACGTTTCTACGGTAGCTTCAAATTGACAAAATGTGTAATTATTATTTAAATTACCTTCAGTTGTTTTTGACGTTATCTGGTCGGTATTTGATAAACCTGTGACGGTGACTTTAACTCCTTAATTGTGTCACTCAACTGCGCTGCAAATATTATCGACATTTGTTTCCCAAATTCGCTAAAGTATTCTTTTAATTTAGGATCCATAGCGAAAAAACAAAACAACTGCTGATGCTTTTTACTGATGAAATTTTCTAAGAATTCATTTTACTTTTTACACGAAAACAATTTAAGTCTAACTATGATGATTAACATAATTATCAAACTTTACTAATTTGTCAGCGTAATTTAAGCATAAATTCGACCGTCCTCGTCGCCACTGTTATATCTTTTTTATTAAACATATATTTCTTATTTTAACACATGTTCTTAACTATATACGTGTATTTACAACCAAACTAAATGTAACAACTCAAGCCATCCACACACTGTGTTAATACTTTATAATATTTTAAAATTTAGATATATCACGTCCATATTAAAACATCGATATTTTTATGAGCTACGTCGCATCTCTGAATCACTTTCGGATTGCGTTCTGGGCGGCACCGTGTATCGCGGTATTTAAAATCGCGTGATCAGGTCGCGTTGGGCGTGCTGGAACTTTTAATCTCGTTAATAATTTTCTACTTTTTTAAAAAAAGGTAATCTCTAATGAGTACGCCTATTGTTCGAAATTCAATCGAATTAGCCTAAAAGCAGTGTTTTCCAGAAAACTATAAATATCGTGTTTTCCGTGATACGTGGGCATTATTCGAAATAATATTGTTCGAAGGATGTGAGACGAAGTATTGAAAAGAAAAATAAGAACGAACGGGACAAGGTAACAATAGTAGACGATAACAACGACGAGTCAAAGTATAAAGAAAAAAAACAAGTTATATATATATATATAGGAAAAGCAAGAAAGGTGCAAAGCGGTCTGAAAAACTGTGAAGAAGTCATAAAGAAGGACAATCAGTTAACAGTCGAAAAAAACAAAACTCGGACAGTGCTGTTAATGAATGTTTACATTTTAACAAAAATATTACGTGTGGTCGCTGTTTCTAATTATTATCATCATCGTGTTGACTTTTCTATTATTTTTGTTATCGTTACTACTATTGTTATTGTCGATATTATTATCGTCAATACCATCGCTGTTGTAATTATATTACTATGATTATTATTGTTGTTAGCCTGCTCTATTTAACTACTAGTACACTATTTCGCTATCACTCTTGTCAATATTATTGTTATTATTATTATTATTATTATTATTATTATCATGTTGAATTGGTTTATACAATTTTGTTATCATTACTACTATTGTTATTGTCAATATTATTATCATCAATACCATCGCTGTTGTAATTATAATTATTATTGTTGTTAGCCTACTCTTTTTAACTACTAGTACACTATTTCGCTATCACTCTTGTCAATATTATTGTTATTATTATTATTATTATGTTGAATTGATTTATACAATTTTGTTATCGTTACTACTATTATTATTGTCAATATTATTATCATCAATACCATTACGATTGTAATAATATTACGATTATCGCTATTTTTAACCACTACTACACTATTTTACTATCATTCTTGTCAATATTATTGTTATTATTATTATTGTTATGTTGACTTTAGATTTAATTATTAAGTTATTGCCCATATTATTATTATCATCGATATGTTTATTATTGTACTAGCGGCTACTATTATTTTTATTATTGACTTTATACTAGTCACCTAGTGGATTTCGGTTTTAAAGGTAGAAAACTAGTAGCGCAGTTATTCGAATTACGTACACGGGTAGCATTTTGTCGACAGGGCCATTACATTAGCTTTAACCGATGATAATGATGATGACGATTACAAAACGCTAATCGTGGTCACGCGAAATAACCATCGATAAAAGAAAGAATGCCACGCGATAAGTGAGAACAAAAAAAAAAGAATAGTGACGCTGAATCCGGAGGGGGTATTTGACGAACGATGAAAGAGAGCAGATAGTGAAAGTGTCGCGTGCAAGAGAGTGAAAAATAAAATGAGAAAATAAAAAGGTAAACGTCCCGCGTAAGTTCGGAAGCTTTATTTCATGAACTTATCGCTCGTTTTAACTTTATTCACTCGGCCAATCCGACTACCGAAAAAAAGTTTACAACTTTACCATTTATACACTCGTCTTCGACAGATTTTTATTCTCCGTAACTTGACCGTGTGTGTGTGTGTGTGGAAATAGTGCGTGTATCTGAAATCACATATATGTACGAATGTAGGAACGAGTCTATGATTGTGGATTGCGAAACGCGAAAAAAAAAGTTCTCCCGCGAATTAGGCGACTAGAACAATTGGTAAAAATTGGCTTATTGCGAAAATAACGAGCTCTGACCTACTTCTCGGAAAACCTATTCAGAAATTGTTGTACTTTCTTTTCTTATTCTATTTTGAAAAATGTCTAGGATGGAACGATTAAATCCATCCGAACGACGATAATTTTAAGTTTCAAATTTTTCGAATTGAGTTCTATAAATAATGTTCGATAGAATGATGAAAATAATATATAGAAGAATTACATAAGGGTTAGCAGGAAATAGACCAAACAAGAACCGGACAGGTTAGTTTGATAGAGTTGATTTTGTTTTTGATTCTATTGAGCGGAATTTTTGTCAATATTTTCAAAGCATGTGGGAGGAGTCCTATCATTCGGTGTTCTACTTTATTTAAATGTTTTATTATTTTTAGGTATCGTATACGGCAGGTCTATTAATTTATAGCTGTTTTGAGAGATAATGATCAGATTCTTAATAATTACATTTTTAACCGAAAAAAATTAATTGTTATCGAAGGCTAGGTTTTAAAGTTAAGTGGGAAAATATGTGACCAGTACTAAAAAATCTTCACGCTGTCGGTACTAAAAACAAACCGTTACAATATAAAAAAACTTAAATACAGTAGTGCCACCGCGGACAAATAATTCGTGCAACATAGACTCGCATATTTATGAACCAGAAGACAAATTCCGATACTGATTAAGAAAAGAAATTATTTAATTTGTTATTGTATGAACTTCTCAATCATTAGCATTCTGTTGAGTTGGCTTAAAATCTGAATCGTTCGTCGAATGCTCCATTCTTAAAGATAACGCAGTTTGTTTTCGATTCTCGCTACCGCAATAATTTACAATTTTATCTGTCGAACTATATGCAATATACTTGGCCAAAGATTTCCGTATAAATACTGAACTTGAGTCTGACTTGCCAATAATAATCTGCTCGGACTCTCTTCCAGTTTTGAACGCTATTCATAATGTACATAACAACAATAGACATCTTATAGCGGAAAAATTATAGAGATTAGAAATACTGAAAGATCCAACATTCCTCTGGATCTTAGCTGAAATTTCTCGAAATAAACTAGCAAATAGGGCAGCAAAGGAAGCAGCAACTGCATTAATGCCTAATTTACCAGTTCCATTCGCAGACTTCGACAGATATATGAGTTCATCATTATTTCAGTTATGGCAAGAAGAATGGAAATCCGTATCAAAATCAAATAAGCTACGATCAATCAAGCAAAAAATAACACCTTGGAAGACCCATATATAGAACATCAGAGAAATGATGTAGTTATCAGCAGACATAGGCTAACACATCTACATCTTTTTAATACATCAGAAACTTTCTTATTTATAGCCTGCACTGTTATACTATGTGTTCAACATATACTAACAGAATGTACTTAATATAGCCTACAGAAAACAATACGGCCTTTCATTTTCCTTGCAGCTACTCTTTGATGACAACATTTCTATCCTGTTCAGACTCATCCTGTTTCTGCAACATACTGGACTATATCACTTAATTTAATACGTATTTACCTCTGCGTCTAGTCATTAGTTGCTGTACATGGTTCATTAATTTAAATAATAACAAATCTAATGTTGTATTTAATTTTCAAATTTACAATTGATTCGCAATCATCTTCAACATTGATTTCATTATATTTTAAATGTGTTCCAATATATATATATATATATATATAATATATATATATATATATATATATATATATATATATGTGTATGCACAAAGGTCATGGTTGCACAACAACCAGGAGAACAACATAAAAATTGATGATGTAATTAAGGAGTTTAAAGTATTAATTATTTTATGGAGATTAAACTAAGTGAAATTTATATAAAAATTAAAAAATAGTTGGTGATTGCATGTTTGTTGCAACCTGAAGAAGCAATCAGGAAAGTTGTATACAACATTATATGGTGATTTAAGGCTGTAAAGTTCACATAGGGTTGTATTAGCAACTGCTGGTTACAGTCATTTTGTTACCAAAGTCCTGCGTTGTTCATAACATGTGGGTGCGGTTGGGTGCGCGTACTAACGGCCAGCAAACGAACGAGTCTCCAACTTATATTTCATCATCTCTTTCTGAGATTAGTTCTTCTTCTTCGAATTTCTATCGGTGTTTCTTTTACTGTGTACATTTCCACGTGTGAATTGTTTCATTGTTTCCTTCCAGTTTATATTGCTCATGGTATTATTACTGACCTATGCTAATATACTTAGAATTTTTTCCTTACAGAAGCTTTATTATTTATACGGCAATTGATCATTTCATTTTCAGAAGATTGTTTTGTGTAAATTTCCAAAAAATAAGAATACTTAACAGTCCATCGATAATTGTTTCGTTTTAGTATTTTGAAAATTTTTATACTTTTCTAATTGAATAAATTTTGTACCTATTCCTGCGGAAATAAATTTTTAATATATTTCGGTTCAATACATTTTATTCACCTTAAGGTTGATAATCCATAATTTTTAGCTTTTCTGTCTGCAATTTTAAAAGGTTCTTATATTTGTATTATACACTTTGTTAATTTTGATATTATTTAACGTTATTCGGTGATGTGCGAAACAAAAAAAATTTTAGCGTGTGTATGTTGGTGAGGGATAAAGTTTCAAACGCTATATTTTTTTTTTAAGTCGTCACTATATGGAGCATGTATACACAATATTCGAGCATGGCGTTAGCAGGGTTACGAATTTAAAAATGATCAATAACTGAATTATAGTTTAAATCGTTTTTTTTTTATATGAATCGTAAAATTTCGACCGGTAATCGACTGTTAGCGTTATCGAGGATAAATTATTTGATAAACTTTTCGAAAGCTTTCTTTGGAACTATTCCAAAATGTCGTATTCAGTTATTTTCGTTTTCAAACATTTTTCAACGAACCGTTATCAATTTAGAAGAACAATCGGAGGGATATCGAATTATCATAAATCAGCGACTTTTTCGTCCTAGTCAAAATACCATTTCACCCGGCCGAAATCGATATATAAGGAGTTGTGTACAAGAAGTAACGCTAGCCACCACTTGTTATCGGAGATGAATTAATAACTCCCCTCTAGATGATTTATAAATTTTATTAAAAGCCGGTAAATACAAAGTGGGTTAAAATTTCGATAATGTCTTTCTAACACGTTATAGAATATGCGGCTTATACTTGATAGAATTTTTACGCGTATAATACATAATGAACGCAACGAAATTACATAATACGAGCTATACATTTGACGATATTACAGATCTGGCGGCTCTCTTTTTCAACGCTATCAGAATTATAGGTATATCAGAAACGTGAAATCAACTAGGTACAAAACGATTCGGATAGAAATTAAACGAAATTTCAATATTGATACTGTACGGCGTATTACCATACAAATAAGGAACTTGCAAAAACCAAAAATTCCACTATAAGATTATAATACGAAATGATCTAAAGATAAACAATATGGTCGCTAAATCAAAAGTGAGAATTACGGTGAAGCAAAAGCTGCTAAAAGGAAATTTTAATTATATAAAATTTTCCAACATCAATATTAAATATCACTCTCTTATATGATAGTAGCGAAAAAATAGAATGTCCGCAAATTATTTTGAAAATATTTAATGTTGTGTCTCTGTTCTATACGTTCACTTTGAAGATTATTCAGCTACTAAAAGTCGTTTAGTCTCGATAATCGGATTTTCTAAAATATAAATTATCTTAGTCCAGCCGCTTGTCCTAAATAACTAATTTTACACGTATCATTTGATACAAAAAGGCAAGAGGACGCTATAAAGAATGGAACCTATTTTAATAGACACGAGTTATAACTGACGTGAATACAAATCGCATGCTGGCTCGCTTGCTTTATTTTTGAACACGTAGAAACCGTAATATTATCAGAAAGTTTCCGCCTATAAGCTTTTGTCGAGTAATCTCAGTAAGATCGCTGAAAAAAAAATTGATTACCAAAAGTTACAGAGTTTGGTTTTCGTCCTGGTCATTCTACAACTCATTAAATCGCTAGAATAGCAGAAAATATTACTCGCAACTTTTAATAAACATACGGGGGATTGTTTTATTTGACGTGGGCCAAATCATTTGATACTATTTGGCACAGTCGTATATAAAATGATCGAATGTAAATGTCCGAAATATCTAATTATGCTTATTTTAAGCTATTTATGTAATAGATCGTTCGATGTGTTTATAAATGATGTATTATCCTCCAGCAATAACATGGTACTTCAGGGTAGTGTTCTCGGTCCATTTTTATTATATCCCTATAACAAATAGCACAGAGGTAAACTTGCGTGCAGATGATACAGCATTATTTTCTAGTTCTTATATTACAAGTGAAGTAAAGAATAAATTACAGCTAGGAGTAGATAGGTTAATTCGTTATTTTACTAAGCGGAAAATAGCCATTAGCTGTAATGTGAATGAAATGGGAGACGTAGCTTGTTAAATATTATTTCCTCTACAAATCTTGCTCTTATCAATAATGGCCGACATACAACCGTACCCTCCTTACATTTATCTTCTAATTCCAATAATCTTCTACTTTTCATTAAATGGGATGTTTTGGATATTCCGTTAGGAAGTGATCACTTGCCTACGGAAATTGTTCTCTGTGACCCGACTGCAATCATATTTAATTATAAACATCTAGAACGATTTATCTGAATTCTTCCTACTAATAGAGGCTTAGATTTTGCTAATTTTCTCGAATTCTTGTGCCAGCCGCTTTTAAGTAGTCCTGCATTTAATATTCCGGTATATAAAGAGTTTATCAGTTTGTTGCAGTTGTCGTTAAGTCGTTATGCTTCTAAAAGATTTTATCACTCAGGTAACCTGAATGTACCGTATTGGTGGAACTATAATTGTGCCGTGCTTCAACACAAATTAAGCGTAGCTTTTAAACAATTTCGTAGAAGCAACACGATGTCCGATTACTTATCTTATAAACACCTGGAAGCAAGTACTAGGCAAGCATTACTAACCAGTAGTAAAAGGGAGAGTTGCAAAAAATTCCGCTTTTAAGTAGTCCTGCATTTAATATTCCGGTATATAAAGAGTTTATCAGTTTGTTGCAGTTGTCGTTAAGTCGTTATGCTTCTAAAAGATTTTATCACTCAGGTAACCTGAATGTACCGTATTGGTGGAACTATAATTGTGCCGTGCTTCAACACAAATTAAGCGTAGCTTTTAAACAATTTCGTAGAAGCAACACGATGTCCGATTACTTATCTTATAAACACCTGGAAGCAAGTACTAGGCAAGCATTACTAACCAGTAGTAAAAGGGAGAGTTGCAAAAAATTCGTTACTTCTATCAATCGTACGCAACCTGCGTCCCAGATATTACGTAACTTGTATATAATCCACATTGTATAACTAGCCATCCGGACATCCACTTTCCTTCTTTTCCCATTACTCTAACAGAGATCCAACACACTTTATCTCGTAATAAAAGATCCTCCTCTGGTATTGATGGGATCACCTTCCAAATATTAAATAATTTGCCAACTTCTGCCATACGTATATTATTAAACTGCTTAAACTATTTTTTAAGCTTCATTTCCCGAGGAATGGTCAGAATTCATTATTATCCCCATAAAAAAAATCATACCACTTTACCTATATTTCTGACCTCTTACCTAAGAAAAATTTTTGAAAAGATTCTCAAAAACAGAATAACGTGGTGGTTGGAAAATCGTCGTCTATTTCCAACTGGAATGTACGGCTTCCGTAGTAATCTTAGCTCTTTAAACTGCGTGGCGTAATTAGTAGATGATATCTACAAATCTTTCATTTCCAAGAAGTATTTAATAACTTGTTTTTAGACATAAATAAAGTCTTTGATAACGTCTCAATTCCTCTCTTACACGAGTCTCTGACGAACTTAAATGTCCCATCCCCATTTAAAGAAGCATTGTGTAACCTATTCACCAAAAGACAGCTTACTTTCTTTCATTCCAATATGAAACCAACAACTCGCACGGTGTACTTAGGTATTCCCCAAAGGTCCGTTCTTAGCCCTATTTTATTTAACATAGTATTGTTTAAACTTCTCAATACACCCCTTCCAGATACAGTGAAAATTTTATCTTTCGCAGACGATATAATAGTTTACGTCATGCACGATAATCTAGATAATGCTATCCAAACTCTTAATATATCGCTTAGATCCATAGTCCAAGTTTTGTCTAAATTAGGTCTTATTGTTTCGCACAACAAATGTGCTTCGATAATATTCTCATATAGAACCGTCAATACCGACTCACGCGGACTTGTGTATAACAACAATCTCATACCCTTCGTTCATTACCATCAGAAATTACGATTTCAGGCAGCTACAGTTTGTGTACACAAAGTATAAGCATAGACGCCTTAAACATAATTTACTGTAAATGATTAATATTTAATGTATCTGTGTATATGTGTATATACATGTGTACGTATGTATGTATATATATATATAGGTAAGTATATGTGTATTATATTATATTTCTTTATAATTGTTATTATATCGAATAATATTCCTTTTTGTATGCTTAATGTGATAAGCGTTTTATGGAGTGTTTTTTTTTTCAAATTTTTTCCCGCGTTTTATATATTTATATCTGTATTCTAGTAAATATACTATAAGATTTATTACATAAAGAATTTTGTTTATTAGCGGTAAGGATATTATAATTCCGGTACGCCTAATTCTTATTATTTTGTACTTTTGTACTTTTAATGAATTTATGTCAATAAATAAATTTCTTCTTAAAAAAATCAGTACTTAGAATTTTTTAAAAAATAAAAAAAAAATAAAACTTAAGTTATATAACAAAACTTGTGTAGGCGTGTAGTGTATATTGTGTGAGGAGTGCATATGTAGGAAGTCATTGAGAAGCATAGACCACACTATTGTTACGGTTTCACGTTTTAATCAAGTATTAAAGAAAAATAATTTACTATTGCCCGGATTTAAACTTCTTACACATGGCAGACTCCATATACAACGGGAGATTTTTGGAATTAGATTTGTTAATTACCATTGGTTCTGTGGAATTAATTCTGAATTGAGACCGAAGTTCAGAGAAATGAGGGCAGTGATATAATAAATGTTCAATGTCATGGACGGCACCAGAGGTACACAAGGTGCAACAAGGGTCACTTATAAGATATGGAACCTATGTAAATAGGAACCAAATTTTCCATGCCCTGAGAGCACCTGCGCATTATAAAAATTAATGTTTAAATTTTTCAATTTCATTCGATCGGACTTATTGCAGCATGGCAAGAGAGATGGGATAGATGTAAAACTGGAAGGAAGCTTCCAGTTTTACATCTATCCCATCTCTCTTGCCATGCTGCAATAAGTGAGTTTTTAATGAATTTTTTTAAAATTTTAATATTAGGATTGTTCCCTAAGCTAGAGGTTTCAACATTTAAGAACTAGAAACTCCCAACACAGGAAATATCCCCAACCACCCTCTATTCAGAGATGATTGAGGAACCTGTGACAAGCAGATCCAGTGGAAAAATGTTAGAGATAAGCAGCAGACGTGGGGCAGGTTCGATATAGAGATGAAACATTTAAAAGACATTCCCTCTGGTTTTTCCTCTGGTGGCGGTTAACAAGATTAATGGTTCTTTTATTGATATATATGAGAGAGCCATACCTATAGACTCAATAAGCCCCTTATAAAGGATGACCCTTTCCCTATATCGCAGACCGAAAGTGTTAGGTTGAAGGCGTCTAAGTTTATTATAAACGCCATCACATTTACGATGGATATACTCTACACGTGGTAGGAAAATAAGTCTATAATCCAACATGAGACCTACATATTTCAACTATTTAGTGTGAGGAAATTGGTTGGCCAGATATTACCCTAAGTTCTTCTACTTTCTTTATTATTATCTGGTCACCAAACACAATAAATTGGCATTTGGGAGCAGAGAAAGCAAGACATAATTTGTTAATAATGGATTCCAGTTGTAGACATACAACTTTAATTAATTTGAAGTCATAATGCCTATACTGAAGGAGATGCATAAGTCGTCTGCGTAGGAGACAAGCTGAATACATTTGTTTGTATAAGAAATGAATTTATCTATTTAAGAATGAACACGAGAATAGAGAAGATTCCAGATTGTGGGTCCTAGAACAGATCCCTGAGGAACACCACACTGTAATCTATTAATGTTAAGAATCGCATATCTGTTTTGGAAATAATTAATAATTACATTAATGATGAAAGGGTTAATATTAAATTGTTTTAAAATAGTAATGATTGCTGACCACCTTCAGCTATCAAAAGCTGCCTTGATATCGAAGGAGATGACAACTGTAGAATGGCCAGCAGTCAGTTGTGTTTTGATTTCAAACACGACCTTGTAGAGGGCATTCTCAGTAGAAAATTCCCTACGGAAACCAAACTGGTTCTGGTGAAAAATATTAAGGTTTTTTGTTAAAGGATTTCATTGATAACCTTTTCATACACTTTACCAATGGAGTTAAGTAAAGAGATGGGCCTATATGCAGAGAAGGAGTTGGGATCTTTTCCAGGTTTCAAAAGTAGTTTAATATTAGCCACTTTCTAACACGTTGGAAAGATCTAGTGTGCAAAGCAATTATTAATAAATCAATTAGGGAACTTAGAATTTAAATACTTGACAATTTGTTATTTATTTTATCTGAAGAGGGAGCTTTTTTATTATTAAGCCTCTTCACCTGGATAGTTACGTCATTAGAAGTAGTTGAGGGAACAACTGTTCCAGCAATGGAACTAGTGAAAATCCAACTGCCATCGACACGAGGGAAGAAATGGTCTAGAAAGGCATTGCATTTTTCAAAATTCTCTGTCAAGATAGAATTACCTATGGTAATATCAGAAATTATGGTTAATTTGTTCTTATCGAAGATATATTTATAAGGGCGACCCCAGGCTGTGCAATTTTGAATTAGTTGTCGCCAAGTTAAAAGTTTACTTTTTGTAATGGCATTTTTATATTCTTTATTTAATGTCACTAAGGTGGCATTCAAAACAAAGGACTTGGAGATGTTTCTACATTTGTTCTTAAGTTAGGAACTTTATCAATTTGAGTTTTCAGCCTTTGAAGAGCAGGATTCCACCAGTCAACTGCTGGAGCAGTAACCTCAACATGTGACATATGAGAAATTTTAGATAAATAATTATTAAATTTGGTAATGTTACCATTAAGATTTGTGATATTATTAGAATTTTCAATACGTTGTTGAAGGTTGATAATATATTTTTCATTAATGTTTCTAGAAAAAAGAACTAAATCTAATTTTTTAAATGTCTTTGAGTTTTACAAATCTGAAAAGAAAGGGTAAAGATTCGGTGAAATGTTAGGTCAAAATGATTTAGTAAAAAAGTAACCAATTGTTGGATTCTGGCATGAACAATTAAATAATCAATAATGCTCTCCCCGTTGTAGTTACTAAAGGTAGGTGTTTTATAATTTTTAATGACTAGATCATTACCGAACAAAACTTCGGTAAAAGTTGTTGAGGTGTCATTGAATGGAACTCTACTCTCCATGGCTGGCAACCTTATATTGAAGTCGCCAACCAGAATAGGTAAATATTTACAGTGGGACTTAATGGTTCTTTCCATAAGGTCCAGCTGATTATATTTGGGTTCATTAGGAGATAAATAGCATGCAAGGAACAAGTATTTATTTATAATTATGGCTATAACGTTGTTTTGGTTGAACAGCAACCAATGGGGGACATCGCGCTTGATTATAAATGCGATTCTATTATTATAATACGAAATAAGATCATAGGGAACGGAGAGAGCATCATTATATAGATGATGTTCAGCAATAACCGCCAGGTCACTGCTAGAATCCCCTATACTCTTTAAGAAAGGAGCTGACAAGCATATGAGTTACCTACATTAAGATATGTAAGTTTATAATCCAAAGTTGGTCTTTAAATTTTGAACCGCTTTAACGTAACACGGACAATTTTTGTTTGAGGTAGTATGGTCTATGCTTGCCATAGACTTGGTGATGATGTCTGTATTACCAAGGGCGCAATCGACATTTTTATAGTTGCACGATTTAGCTATCGAGTTATATAGGCAGTTAACACAGGTTAACGCATTGTGTTTCGTAATAAATTGTAAATAACTATCTTGGACGCGACAAAACTTTTCTGAGTGTCCAAATCGGTTGAATTTCTTGCAGAATCGAGGGTTCAGTGAATCTTCAAATACCAGCGATTCCCATTTTATTCGGATACGTTTCTCTTCAGGTAGTTGCTTATATTGATCCAGTGTGCATCTTATGTACACACGACTCGCTTTTGGTCCTTGGACTTTTGTAACAGAGACTGGTGGCGAGCCAAATGTGTCAATAAAATAATTATTGAAATCTTCTTCTACAAAGTTACTTGTTTGAAGACTACAATTGTGGGGTCTAGCAGCTTTTCTTGCTGCACACGACAGTTTGTTATACGTTTGTTAATAATTGCTTTCAATTTTTCTGAATCTTGTTTCATTGCTGTATTAATTATTGCGGTGTTGCTATTTAGTTTTTTATAAAAGGTAATTTGCACCTTTTCTTTACTCGGGCAGACTTTTTTCTTTAATTGCTTATCAAACGCTTCCACATTATCCACTTTAATTATAAGTTTATTCTTATTTACTTGTTTCTTATTAGCAGTAACACTGCTATAAGGTGGTCGTTGAGTTAAAAAAAACATTAGTGTGAAGAACAAATTTAACCACATTCTGTATATTAGTCTGTTTTTCAGTTATAATTTCTTTAAGTGCATCAATAAGGGCTAATGACACTACCATGCGAGTGTCAATTTCTGACGTCCATTTTAGAATATTCTCCTTCTTGGTTTGAGTTACACTCTTGTTATTAAATTGAGCTCTCACTTCATTTGTTAAATTAGAGACCCCCCTAAAAAGGTTACCCAATTTTTTGAGTTTGTGAACTCACGAACAAGGATGAGCACCCAAACTCCAACGGAGTGGGTGAGTAAATAAAAATATTAAATAAAATATAATAATAATAATAAATCGAACAAGATGTAAGTTAATTATGACGATAATTTTAACCGTTAAAGTGGTTGCAATGATAATTTAAAATTAAACGGTCGGTCGTTCCTATCTCGATATAGCGATGGAAGAGAACAATCTTACCGATTTTTACTGCAAATTTAAAAATTACATAACTTATGACCAGTAAATTTTTCCGTAATAACAATCTCAATCGTAATACTCGAAACAAACTGATTCGAATAAGTTATATACTTAAATTTTCCTTTACACTTCAAAAAAAAGGTGTTAATGTAGAGCAAGAATAATAACGTATTCACAACTACACGAAACAATGTATTACGCATGATAATGACCTAAATTGGAAGTTACGATTCCAATCAGTTAAGAACAAAATATACTATAAGCATCGCAGACTCGAGCATAATTTAGTATAGCTTGTTAAATAATTATTGCTAACATTCATTTTTAAATAGGTTTTTTTTTCTTTAATTTATCGCTATTTTTGACGGTCTGCTTTGTATATTTTTATCGCAGTTTTTTTTTGTTTATTTTTCCCGCATTTTGTATATATATATATATATATATATATATATATATATATACGTTATTAAAAATTAAGTTTCTCTCGTTATGTTTATCTATGGTAAATTTATTTTAAACGGTACGCAGTGTCATAATTATTGGTTTCTTTTTTGTAATGCTTAATAATGTGAAAATATACGTTTCTTCTTTCTTTCTTCTTCTTTCTTCTTCCGCTAGATACATTGCGAGAAGAAATGAACGAATATCTGAAGAGCATATACAACGTGTTGCTATAAAAAAATGAGGAACTTGCGAAAACTTAAAATTCCACTACAAGAATGTAATACAAAGTGACCTGAAGATAGCCAAAATTATTCCTAAATTAAGAACTACGCTTAAGAAAATTTTCTACTGTATCAGATAAAATTTTCCAATAATGCGTTAATATCACTCTATGCGCCAACAAACTATTTTGAATTGGATGACACCCTTGATAAAAGAAGAAAGTCTACAAATTATACTGAAAATACTTCTTTTTAATTGCTTTTTTTTTTATACCTTCACCCCGAGATTATTCAAATACTGAACTCTGATGAATATCTAAGGAGGAATGATCTAGTTTTCTACAATAAATCTTATTCTATTCCAGCCGCGTATCGTAGTAAACAGATTTGCCATTTTGTTCTAAATAAGTCATTCAACATCGATATAAAAAAAGGAAAAAGAAACGATAGCGTACATAACGGTAAATTTAAAAAGCGCTACCTCGTTTAAGGAAATCAATCTTTTCCTTTAATGATTGTACTTCTTCATTGTCTGTCATTACTCCGACAGTTAGTTTACTAAATGACCTAGGACTAAAGAGTTTAAACGTTTGTCGCTATTTTCTTTCTGATTCTTTCTATTCTCATCTAAGAACAGTTAATCTTCCTGTAGTCAACCATTCAATAGCGTCTTAATCAAACAACAGTTTCTTTAGTACAATTGACAGATTGTTGACAGATCTTGTTATTCAGCTACCGTCGATTCAATAATGCACGTGCTTTACCGCTTTGGATCTTCTTAGATATTGAGTTATGACCCTTTTGCAAACCGAATGTTGGCAGGATATCAATTCTACACTTCGGAAACAGAAAAACATTTGAACGTTTTATACTGATAGCTCTATATTAAAAAAAAAATGTAGGCTGTGCAGTGTCTACAGACAACGAGATCCCTATGCGCTATTCCTTACTACCTAATTACTCTATTCTTTCTGCCCAGCTTTATGCTATGTTCCTCGCTATCTTTTATATATAATTAAAAACCTAATCAGAGATTGTCCTCAATCAGCGATATTAAGAGACTCATTCTCGGCAATTATCTCTGATTATCATTCCTTTCGTCAACATCCAATAGCTAAAATGATCACCAAATTATTGTGGTCAATAGAACCAATATATCGACCGATAATGGTTTGGGTTCCTGACAACTCTCATATTGTAGGTAACGATATGGCAGAAAGAAGTAGCAGCCATGCTTCCTCATCCAAATCTTGCCATTTCACATGTAGATGCTTTAAAATTAATATCACATCAATTAAATCATAAGTGGCAATCTCTCTGGGCGCATATGCCAATTACTAATAAATTAAGGTCAATAAAATTAGGCACTGCGCGTTTCATTACCCCTTCTTACTTATCAAGCTGAAATAGTTTTACGACGTCTTAGACTTGGTCATAGAGCTATCGCGCACAGTTACTTGCTTCAGCGTCAACTTCTATCATCACAGTGCGTCATCTCCTAATTGATTGTACTAATCACAGCTCCATGAATTACTGAATTCAGGATCAGATAATATGCATCGTGTTCTTCGATCCATCCAATCATCCGGGGCCTTTCACTTCTAATCTGAATCTTCTCATCTGTGTCTCCAGCCTTGCAACGGCACGTTAAAGGGACAAAGAAGATAGTAAATCTACTCTCTTTTGTTCTTTGCTGATATTTGTAAATTATATTAATTAAATATTTTTCACGTTTTATACTTGTATAAATTGTATATATTTTTATATTTTATTTTTTATATGTTAAGTCATTATCAAGTGAACGCAAAAAATAAAATAAAAATATATACAATTTATAAAAATAAAAAATGTAGATAATTTTAATTTAGGTTTTAATTTCCAAAAATTAGCAAAATGAAAAAAACAGTATTATAATATAATTTTTTAATGAATCATCTCTTTTTTTCCCTTGCTAATTTCTATAGATTGTAACTTAAATTAATATTTTTTATGTTTTATGTTTTTATGCATTGTATATATTTTTATATATTATTGTTTATGTGATGTGTAATTAGTAAACATAAAAAATAAAATATAAATATATACTATTTATAAAAGTATAAAAACTGGAATCCCTTCCACCGACTTACCATATGCAACATTTACATACCTTCTGATTCGGAACCATCATTTACAGAATTAAATTCATTACTATCGCAACTGCCAAAACCATTTATAGTAGTGTGTGTTATGAATGCGCATAACCTGTTGTGGGGATCATACAAATCCAATAAGAAAGGATTTACATTTGAAAAAATACTAACTCAAAGACCATCAATTTCACTGCTGAATACTAAAGTGCCCACTAGGCTAAATTCTTCCATATGGGAAACTATCAGCCATTGATCTATCTATTGCATCTAATGATATAGTTTAAATTCCTATGGTCGACCCACTCAAGTCTATGTCATAGTGACCACGTTCCTATTTTCATTCAGACTTTGAACCAAATTACACAAGCCACTTTCAAAACACCTCAGCGTTGGGTAAGGGACAAAGCAGATTGGAACAAATTCCAACAGCTGTGCAGATTACCACTAAATTTAAATCTGGATAACGTTGACTCAGCGATCGATTCATTCAATAGTCACATTAATCATGCCGCCGATCATCTCCAGTGGTAAAAATACGCAACGTACCTTGGTGGAATCATAATATAAAAATAGTGATCCAAAATAGGAACAGAGCGTTAAATAAATTCCGCACTTCAAAACTAGACAACGGTCTAGCTAACTTCCGTTTTTATCGTACTGAAGCTCGACAAGTTATTAGATGAAGAAAAAGAGATAGCTGGGAAATGTTTATATCAGAAACTAACACTGATTCCGATCCATTTGAAATCTGTCGAAAAATCAATATCCTAAATAGTGCTAAAAGTCCTTTTCCGGTTATTACATAAAACTCATCAGGTCTAATCCAGGATCCGACTGAAGTTGCAAATACCTTTGGTGGATTTTTTGCTGGTATCTCCGCTAACACCAACTACAGTGAAGAATTCCAAATCTATAAAGCTAAAGAAGAACAAAGACAGCTAAATATGGAGTCAGATAACATCATGAAGACTTCAAACAAACATTCACTGAGCAAGAAATGAACAACAGCATTAATAAACTAACTAATAAAGCACCTGGACCAGACCAAATCTCCCCTTTGTTTCTGAAATATCTTCCTCCAGACATGAAAAAAACTCTTACCGAATATTTTTAATAGAATATGGACTGGAACTTGCTTTCCGAGTTCATGGAGAAAGGCGATTGTCATCCCTGTTCTGAAGTCAGGTAAGGAGCGTGTAAATCCTTCATCATACAGGCCTATATCACTTACCTGCAGTGCTTGTAAATTAATAGAGAAACGTGTGACCAACCGGCTATTATGGCTTTTAGAAAAATCTAATTATCATCCCTGAAAGCCAATCTGCTTTCCGTAAATACAGAAACACTCTATCAAATCTGTGTAGCTTACAACAAGAAATACTAAACACATTCAATAAAAATCAATATCTATTCTCTATATTCTTTAACAACACTGCCTAGAGGTATAAAATTATTCAGTTGCTAACAGAGATGGGCATAAAAGGTCGATTAATATGGTTCATTAAAAATTTACTTTCCAGCCGTTCTTTCAAGGTTCGAGTAGGGGTTAGTTAGTCGCGAGACTTCATTATTGAAAATGGTGTACCACAAGATAGCGTTTTATGTGTATATTGTTTTCATATCCCGATGAATATTATTACGGAGATCATCCCCCCTCTAATTTCTGCCAGACTCTTTGCGGACGATTTAAACATCACTTTACAATCGGGTGACATACAATATGCTCAGATATTCTTACAAAAGTGTCTAGACAATTTACACGAATGGAGCTTATCTACTGGCCTACAGCTGTCCCCGCAAAAAACAAAATATATTATTTTTACCAGGAAACGATCTGACTCGATACACTTAAATCTAACAATTAACAAATCAAAGATACAACCCAGCGAAAGAACATAAGTTCCTTGGACTACATTTTGACTCGAGACTTACTTGGAAAAGTCATATTCTGGCAATGAAGCATTCATGCCTCCAATTACTCAATATCCTTAAAATTATGAGTAATAAGTCATTTGGACCAAGAAGTTCAACGTTACTCCGCATCTACTATACCCTTATTCGTTCTAAGCTGGACTATGGTTCCATCATATATGCCTCAGCAAACCTACGGCTGCTCAACAGACTGGATATAATACAAAACAACGCACTTCGAATTGTGCTGAAAGCATTTCCAACAACGCCTACAGCTAGCCTCCACTACTTAAGTGGTTCTCCACCCCTTCGCTACAGACGGAAGCAATTTGCATTAAAGTATGCAGTAACTGTTGCCAGTCATCAACTTCACCTAAATCAAGCTCACATCAGTAAACTGCTAAAACCAGTTGGACTTCAGTTTTCATTAAAGATTCAGTGTAACATTCTAAAGAGAATACCAACAGTTCTTCTACCATGGAGTAAATTCAAGCCAGAGATTTGCTGGGATCTTGCTATAGCCAATAATAAATGCAAACCAAACCATATAATACACGCAACCTTACAACGGATGTTGCTCCGGGTACCTCAAGCAATTACATGCTACACAGATGCATCAAAAACTCCGTTTCATGTAGGTGGTGCATATTCCATCCAAAACAAAATTCAGTTCTTCAATCTTCCGATAATGTTGTCAGTCATTTCGTCCGAGCTAATTGCGATTCTTCAATGTATAGTCCAAATCGCTGATCTCCCACAGAACTATTATGTAATTTGCTCAGACTCTATGTCTGCACTAAAATATATAGAAGCCACAAACTCTGAACTATCATCTGTTGATCATATTCTTTTCTCGTTAGTGGAGCTGTATAAATGGAACACAAAGATCACCTTTGCTTGGATTCCTAGCCATCATAATATTACATCACACGATGCTGTACACCGGGCGGCCCATTGGCCGTCACAAATTCGCCTTCCAATACATACGGGTGCGGACTACGCTCTAGACTTAGTCCAGAGCATACTGCGATCATGGAGTCGATCCTTCCATAGTCAGCCCAGTATTTTGGGTTGCATCAAGAAGGATCTGATGGCATGGCCAAAATTCGTTGGAAAAATTTGTCTAGCGAGATTGGCAACAGCGGTAAACATAGTGTATCTTGGACTTACACAAATCACCCACTCATACCTGCTTGGTAACTAGCCACCACCTGTATGCGATAAATGTAACGTTAACCGTCTATCATATACTGAAAACCTGCCGGAAATACGCTCAACATCGTACTAAGGAGTTGAGCTCAACTACACCAGACGTCTACAAGTTAGAAATTCTTACGGCCTTTCTAATCAAGACAAATATTATTAATAATATTTAATTATATGTATTTTAATTAATAATCATATACATCGAGTAATAGCCACGAGGCATTAAATATACTCATAAAAAAAAAAAAAAAATAGGTTATAATTTAGAAAAATTAGCAAATTGAAAAAGCAGTATTATAATATAATTCGTTAATGAATTTATTGTGTTTTTTTCTAGTTAATTTTTGTACTTGTAACTTAAATTAATGTTTTTTAAATTTCATATTTTTATAGATCGCATATATTTTCATATTTTAATTTTTTACGCGTTAAACTATTATCAAGTGAACATAAAAAGTAAAATATAAAAATATATACAATTTATAGTGATATAAAATCTAAAAAATATTAATTTAGGTTTCAATTTACAAAAATTATCAAAGTGTAAAACTAGTATTAATCAAATAATCTGATAGTGAATCTACTAGTTTTACACTTTGATAATTTTTGTAAATTGAAACCTAAATTAATATTTTTTAGATTTTATATCACTATAAATTGTATATATTTATATATTTTACTTTTTATGTTCACTTGATAATAGTTTAACGCGTAAAAAATTAAAATATGAAAATATATGCGATCTATAAAAATATGAAATTTAAAAAACATTAATTTAAGTTACAAGTACAAAAATTAACTAGAAAAAAACACAATAAATTCATTAACGAATTATATTATAATACTGCTTTTTCAATTTGCTAATTTTTCTAAATTATAACCTATTTTTTTTTTTTTTTTTATGAGTATATTTAATGCCTCGTGGCTATTACTCGATGTATATGATTATTAATTAAAATACATATAATTAAATATTATTAATAATATTTGTCTTGATTAGGAAGGCTGTAAGAATTTCTATAAAAATGTATTTATAATTATCAGATTATTTTATAAATACTGTTTTTCTTTTCACATTGTTAATTTTTTTAAATTTTCTATATTTTCATTTTTATGTTCACTCGATAATGACTTAACACATAAAAAAAATATATAAAAATATATATAAAAATATAAAATATAAATAATATTATTTTAGGTTAGAATTAAAAAAAAAAAATAGCAAAGAAAAACTAGTATTAATCAAATAATCTGATAGTGAATGTACTAGTTTTTCTTTGCTATTTTTTTTTTTTAAATTCTAACCCAAAATAATATTATTTATATTTTATATTTTTATATATTTTTTTTTGTGTTAAGTCATTATCGAGTGAACATAAAAATTAAAATATAGAAAATTAAAAAAAATTAACAATGTGAAAAGAAAAACAGTATTTATAAAATAATCTGATAATTATAAATACAGTTTTATTTTTTTAACTGTATTACTAAATTAGTATTATTTATAATTTATATTTTTATAAATTGTATCTACTTTTATATTTTTTTGTTCTATGTTCACTTGATAATTGCTTAACAGTCGAAAGCTGTAAAAAAGAAAATTTTAGCTGTTTTAATTCCGGTTTTTTGTTTATTTGTTAGAAATCACTACATTCCACCACACTTTTTAAAAAATTCGATAAACCGCTTTTAATAGATTTTTAATATCTGTTTTTTTTTTCTTTTTTCACTACCCTATACTCATCTCGAGTTTAAATCGTGCAAAGGCTATTTAGAGTTAACACAAGTAGATGTACATGGTAATAAGTGTGCGGGGAACTTTCGTTTATGTTCAACCGAAGTAAAAAAAAGTTTCCCGGAGGAATAATAATAATCGATTAAGACGAAAGCGAGCGCGAAAAAGAAAAACCAACTTATCATCCTGGGGTGTGGTAAACGGTGTGAAGTTGTGGAAACTTTTGTAAAGGTGTTATAAAATATATATCAATCCGATAATGAGACTTGAATGAAATTAAGAAAAAAAAAGGACAGAAAAGTATTCTTTTCCCTTTCTATTCTTAACAGTTTCCACTCCATTAACGTCCGATTCCATTTATCATTCTCTCGACTTCCGACGTTTCTTTTACAGTTTATCAATTTACCTGCTTATATAAGATATACATACACGTGTATATATATAATATTATATATACATATATAATATTATATATATATATATATATATATACATATATAATATTATATATATATATATATATATATACATATATAATATTATATATATATATATATATATATATATATATGTGCAAATATATTTCATTCATTTCTGAACAGGTATTCCGTTAGTAAAGTTAATGGCGAAATTTATACATATAACGAGGATATATCGATTAAAATTCTTGTTAGAAGTAAAGGTTCAAAACATTGAATTGAGATTTTTTTGTGAATTTATATAAATATCCTCTATAGCACTGAATGGCAAAATCGCAGAAATAAAGTTAATAATGTGAACAAAAAATTTAACATAAACATGAACAAATTTTAAAAACGGGCGCATTTTGAAATTAGATTCTCTTACAAAGATTCAACCAAATTTTTTTTTTCGATTTTTTTCTGTGTGGGCAAATATATTTTATGTCGTGTGTAAAAGCACAGAAGACTGATACATGTAAACATTGGTGTGCAACTGAAGTGTGACAGTTATAAAAGAAAAAACAATTACATATTATTCAAATAGGATTAGTAATTTTATCGGTGGAAAATTATCATCCGACTTCAGAAATTACTGTTCACCTATGGTCACTATCCAAACTTGATTTTACTAGTTGTATACAAGTTTGAGGAACTTGAACAAATCTTCTACCGTTATACGCAAAGTCTTAAGAACAGACCGAACTGTGATTTTTTGGCCTGCACCATTGGTCGCTTTGGCTACGATGGTGTTCTTGTTTTAAGCTATGATAGTTGGCTTATTATATTTCCATGTTATTCTGGACTATGAACTTATAAATGGATCTTCGTTGTTTGGATCACTTACTATTGATTCTATATATTTAGAGAGAGTGTGTGTTTGTATTTTAATAATTCCCGTATCACATTATTTCGATTTTGTTTGTACTTCTCGCATTTCCATATAATGATATCGAAATAGCGTGTAATACTTAGAAAGATACTGCGTGACCCTTGAATTATATTTGCAGTTTCTAAAAGGGGATAAGTGTAACCTGTAGTTCTTCTAGCCTATTAAAAGCTCTTAACAACAGATACTTGATAAGGTAGTGACCAGTACGGCGAATTGCGTTAAAAATATACGTTAGGAGACTATTGCTTTCCGTGGCATGTTTTTAAGCTTTACTGAGGTTATTAAATCATAATCAGGTGATTTTGAATCTGTTTTCGTATACATGCCTTAACTTCCATATGCCGATTTGTGAATACATTTAATAAAGTGTTCAACACCCATCTCGAAATCTTCTTCAGTTTTTAACAGAATATTGAGGTCGATTTCACTTTCAATTATCTGCTGAATTCATTCCAATTAGTTTTCTTGTTTTTCAGTTTTAGTGTAATGAGAATCTGCATCATTGCGCTCCTGGGGCTTAATATTTTTAGCGAGTGATCAGAAATTCCGTCCATGGACGATTCAACTAGTATCTGACCCATGTTAATTTTGTTGCTGACGAAGAAATTCAACGAATCCGGAAGTTTATCTAGATCACTTGGCCAGCATGCTTTCTATCTGACAAGCAGTGATATTTATTTTTCAGTAGACACAAATATAATTTGTCTTCCTCTTGGTGGTTATTAAGCGAGAGCCAAATGGTGTATGATTGGCGTTGAAATCTTCGTCATCTCTAATTTATTTCCAAGACTTTTAAAGCGCTCGTCTTAATGTTTTCCGTAGGGGGGTTGGTGGAATAAACCGAGGATAGTGCGAGAAGGCCTAAAATTATTTCAATGATTACAGTGGTTGCCTATGGATATGCTTTAGTAAAGTTGGTTATTGCATAGTGCTTCGTTGATGTTTTCATTATAACAGCCGTACCTTCGTGCGCTTTACCATCTAGATGTAATGGTAGGCTGTATATTGCGGTATTTCAATCAGAACTCTCGTTTATGAAGTTTTATTTAGATATAAACAGAATATCAATTTTATTACTTATAATCAATGCCTCAACTTCATGACAATATTATGCTAATCCGTTTATGTTCCACGTAGCTGTTCTTAATAGGCGATTCATTTAAAGACCAATTTATTTATGACTGTTTAATAACAAATTCATTATCACGCTGTTTTGTTGTATCGCTAAGCATGATTTTAAATTCCAGCAATAATATTTCCTGCAGTTTGATTATTAATACTTTTATTCTGATCGTTATTTTTTGCGTTGTAGGATGTTGTTGGAAGCATGGTTTGCTTTTTTACGGAGTCGAATAAAACAGTGTTAAAAGAACGTTTAAAAGTATTTTTAGGTTTTCTCAAATTTCTATTCAAAGTTGAGCATATCGCCGGTTCATTCATTAATTTAGTACAGTTTTTAGTGTCACGCTGTCCACCACACTTCACACAAATGAATGGCAGCGCACCTTTGCTATTGTTAAACAATTGACATTTCTTATTCTTATACAGCGGTTCCACATTTATTTTCATATTCATCAGGTATATCGTATATCTATAGTTAGGTTGGAGGTGTACAAAAATTATTGGTAAAGGTTAGTTTTTTTTTGTCGTTGCACATTTAGTTTTTTTTTGTCGTTGCACATTTATTAAATCACTGTTTGTTTAACGCATCTTTGATTTCCTCTAGCGGCATGGTGTGATGTATATTTTTAATATTCAATTGATAAGTTTGGTAAATGATTTCCTTTCAAGTATCTGATGACTTTTCGATAACTGTCTGCATTGTTAACTTTTAACTTAATTTTTTGTTGTCATTTAAGGCCCGAAAAATGAATTCATCTTTGTTTATGATGGAAGAGATACGCTGTCCCATATGTTTATAATTGATTACCCGTACAGAAATATTGGGGGGCTTTGGACTTGTTACATCGATTAGCCGATCACATACAGTTCTTGTTTGTGTATTCGACGTACGAATGTCACTGTCAGGAAGATTTCTTAAAGGTCTATTTCCATCTACTTGCATATCAGGAGAAGTTTCAGTAGTTTGTACAAGTTTTCTGGCTGGTATAATTTGCTATGAATTTGTTGTTTGTTTAAATGTAATAGGAGGAACCGTTTTACGTGATTTTCAATTAGTGTGCCTAGATTGGCATGTTGTGTCCATTAACTGTGTGTTATTTGCTCGTTATCAACATTTATGTTGACATTACTAGAACAATTATGTACAATATTATTCAGTGAATTTATTTGATCAATTCCTTTCGTATTCGTAATATCGGTATTTCAGGTGATCTACTGCTGCCGGTATTTATTATTACTTATTATTACTAATTCTGCTGTTAGTATTTGAAATTGTTCAAAGTTCAATTGCCGCATCGCCTGGTTCGATGTCTTCTGGTTTTTCATCTGAATATTCGATATGGAACAACCAATCAGATTTCTTCCTACTGGTCACGCGTTCGATCATACTACCGGTCAGTCGTTCTAGCGTTGGTATAAATCGGCCTTCCTTAAGGATGCCAGAGTCAGTCTGTTCGAAGTGTTCTCGAGGTTACGTGTTTCCGAATTGACGTTCGTTTTCGTTAAATTGTCATTTTTCATTTATGTGTATATATCGGCTTTTGTTTTATCTCAATTTCGTACATTTAATTATCTCGTTAATTTATTAAAAATAAACTGATTTATTCTTATGCGGTTGTTAATGTCTGTTAAAATCAAAATCGGCTGAATTCTTTATAGCAGCATTATTTTTGGTTTTGAAGATTTTTCTTACATATCTAACAGTATTGGTAATATTAACATTTGCAATCGCGGCGGTACAACTCGACAAAGATGCGGCGGCACTATTCGTCTTTATTAAACCATGTGTCGCTGTACAATGTAGTAATGAGAAGATTTATCTATTCTATAGAATATGAATTTTAATTGGGACGAACTTATCGATCAGTTGACTGCGATAACAACTATTAAAAGCAATTAAGACACAACGCCGTAACCGATATCACGTTAACCTTATGGTAAAGTTGTTTTCCCTAAAAAGTTAAACCTATTCAATAACCTTCGGATTTCTATGAATTTCACAAAGAAAAGGAACGCGCTATCCGCTATGCTTAACTCGAATGTTTTCGTTCTCAAATTTACGTCGTACATACATCCTTTGTACACAGCAGCGATGATTCGAACAAAATAACCGATAGCCGTACGCGCGTACGAAAGAAAAGAAATACGAATGAGCGAAAAATGTTATTTCATAATTTTTGCACGTTTGTAGAACGGAATATACATACGTATATATGAATACATCGCGGAGTTAAAAGGTAAGGAACCCGACTAGACGGTAAGAATAGACCTGCCTATATTCCTATGCGTATAAGCCTTTGGCTCGCTCGTTTTACGGGTTAACTCCCCATATATAACGAGCCAATACAAGTTTCACTTACAAAATTTAGCGAAACAATGAATGAGACGTCGACGAAATTATGTTTGCACACGGGAGATACTTCAAAGACGAAAGATGAAAAGTACTTTAAAAAAATTATCCGATTTCGAGGCAACGAAAATATCTACTTCTTAAATTTTTATACTTATTACGCGCGAAAATTATATAATCAGCGCACTTTTAATAATATTGTCATTTTAGCTAGTTTATAAGTTTATAGAAACGATACGCTACTGACCTAATAGCAGTTGACATTTACTGGTTAACGTGTTAAAATAAGAATTATTAAAACGTTCGTAGAGAGTTGGAAAACATTTTATTTAATTACGATTAGCTTCATCCATGAACACAGAAGAAAAGGAATTCAGAGGTCTTGGGAATGGTAAATGAAAAAAAAAGGAAACTAATAGAAACAATACAGCGAAGACGCGAAAGACTTCTAGGGCACATACTGCGGCATATTCATGAAGGTCATAATCGAAGGAAAATTGAGAAGAAGAAGGGGAAGACTTAGAATAAGATGGATAGATCGAGTAAAGGAGAATAACGTATAAAGAGATGAAGAATGATAACAGGAAGAAATGGAAGAAAATGATTGGCTAGCTGCTAGCTACAACGATACATGCTCTTGAATACTGATGATGACGATGAGCTTCATTATCACATTTCGTTTAGCGTTGTTTAAAGTATTATATGACTAACCGTCTGCTTCAACTAGTGCAGTTTGCAGCATGATGATGGCCACCACGGCAATCGTATAACATGTTTTAATACGGACGATTTCATTTTACTTGTTTAGCTCCTGAATCGAAACGCACTGAAAGCTGAACATTGTATTTTGAAGTATTTTTTTTTTTTTTTTTTTTATTTTATTTATAGACGCTCGATTTATCATTTGAGTCTTAGAGTTGATTATAAGCTGTTTATTAGGTTAGTCTCTGTAAGGTACTGTAAAAGATTTTAAATTTTGTCCGGGTTATCTTCGAGTATTGTTTTTATTGTGTCATGATTTAGGTTGTATTTTATACGTTGGTTTCTGTAACATTCTAATAGTATGTGGTTTATATTTAATTGCGAATTGCATTCATGACAGATGGGTGGAGGGGTCCTATTGAGTAGGTGTTGTAAAGTAACGTGTGTCCTGTACGTAGTCGAGCTAGCGTTTTTTCTGTTTTTCTTTCTTTCTGGTCTGTTGTTTTCCAGTTTCCTAATTTCGACTTAATCTGATATAGGTGTGTATGTGTACATTGGGTCTCCCAGAATTTTTGAAATGACATTTTAATTTTTTGTATAAGGACTGTATGTAAATCAGTAATGCGAGTTGATTTTATTGTTTTTATATTCGTAGGAGTTGTTTTGACTAGTCTATCAATGTTTTCATTTCCAGCTATTCCCGAATGGGCTGCTGGTGTCCATAAAAGAAAAAGTTCATTGTTATTTGAGATGAGGTTGTTAATAATGTGTTTTAGGTTGAAAGTATCTGAGTTTGTATTTTAAATATATTTTTGAATATGTTTAAGAGCGCTGTAAGAATCTGTGCAGATTACATATTTATTCGGTTGCGCTTGTTTAGATATGTATTTTAAAGCTTTATAAATTGCAAGAAGTTCTGCAGTAAAAACTGATATTGAATCCGGTAAATGATATACTTGGGATTGGTTGGGTGTAAGATAGGCCGATGAGGTTTGGTTTGTGGACTTTGATGCGTCAGTGTATATTTGTGTATTTATTCATATTTATATAGGTGAATACAGCGCGTTAATTATTTTTATCTGTTAACGCTAAAGTATCGTTTCAAGTAAACGTATCTTAATTATCGTTCTTCGTTTTTTTTTTTAATTTTTTTCAAAGTAATTTCAATTATTTGTCGGGAACGTTTCACTAAATTGATATTTTAAACTAAACGCATAGTTCGCCGCTATCAGGAGATAAATTCTCGAAAATTTTAAAATAAACGTTCAAAAATTTTATTTGATAATACTCGTTATCTCTGATCTGACTAATACGTCCAAGTAAATGTTTTAAATATCGGTCATTTTAAAAAATAAATGTACGAATTTTCGTGCGAAGTGATAATTTAAATTACGCAACATTTTACTTTCACAATTTATGTTTACTTTACTTTCGTGTTTAAAATTTATGTTACCGCTAATGTTTTTTTTTTTTTTTTTTTTTTTTTTAATTTTCATCATATCGGCTCCAAAGCAGCATAAATGGTGACGATGAATAAAGTAATACGAATGCGATTAATTTAAACACACAGAGAGAGAGAGGCAAGTAGATTCTCAGTGAAAGTATGATTAAAAAATTATCGAGTTATTTTATTACTATAGCTATTCGTAAGTTTATTATTCAACATAGTCGATATTCAGAATTATTAAAATCGTTTATTCTTGCGATTTGAACTATTTCTCTTTTTCAAGTTATTGAAAGAGCATCTCCGCACCATCTCCTCTTTTTTAATCGCTTTCTAGGATTATCAGGGAGTGTAAATAAATGCATTCTGCGGATATAAGGATTAATATTGCAATTTATCAAAAAACTATTTATACCGGTTTAATATATATATATTTCATTAACATACGCAGTATATTTAGATCATTAGTGGAATAAATTAATAACATCCGATATGCTGACGATACCCCGTTTTTATTGCAAATAATAAATGTTAGTAGAGTCAACACGGAATATAATAAAATGGGTATATTCGTAAATTGCAACAAAATTAAAGTTGTAGTTAGCAAAAAAGCAGGAACAGAAAAGACATCAATTAAAATCGGTAATAGAATTACGCAACAGGTCAATTAAATACTTAGCATATAATATTAACAGAGACCCTGATTACGAAATAAAAACGAGAAAATAATATGCAAGAGTTTCTGAACATGAAAGGTATATTTGTGAACAAAACGATGAAATTAGACACCACATAGAAATGTGTGAAATGTTGCATATAGATCATACTACTATACGGAATGGAAGCTTGGACGATCAAAAAGTCGATGCTAAATAGATTAGAATCATTTGAAATGTGGCTATACCGTCGAATGCTAAAGATTCCACGGGCGTATGAAGTATCAAAATAACGACTAAATAAAGGATTAGAGAACTATTAAGAAAAGAAAGATAGCTTAGTTCGGGCACATCTTGGGGAACAACAGATATGAAATGATACAATTGATAATTGAAGGATCACTGGAAAACGGACAAAAGGAAGGAGAAGAAAAACGTGGTTGGAAAATGCGAAAGAATGGACAGGACTTAATACAGAAACCTTATTAGCCAACAGATTGGAAGCCAGAATCGCCAACATCATTGAGGATGCGACACCGGAAGAAGAATATTGCCTCTCTTGGATTTTTCCGCAATTCACATTGATCTAAGTTTTCTTCTATTTTGTTGTTAATTGTATTTAATATGATTTTCGTACGAGTAAACTTATCGTTCTCCATGTCATGAGACTTGTATGCTAGGGTAATGATCGTTGTTTGACGAAGCTGGGTACGTGAATTTATTGAAATTATCAAACAACGATTTTATTGATTTCGTATCAACAGTTTGTAGTGAAGTTTTTAAAAAATGAATTATTAATACTCGACATAGAAGGTAAGATACGAACGGCGCCTAATTATGCCAGATGTTTTATCTGGATTTAAAATTAAATATTTGCCAAGTTCGTCGAGTTTTGCAAATATCTAAGATTGCTTACATACGTCAGCCATCGCCATTACTGAACTTTCTTTTTATCTATTCTAATAATCTCACATTATGTAACGTACAAAATATTGATGAAAATCATAACATATATGCGGGTAGACGAATAAACGCGTGATTTTCATTTTTATTGGAGATCTCTAAATGAGTATAATGCGTTCTGTTGAAAGCTGGAAAACCCGATAACCGTTTTCTAACGAACGCTCGATATTTGAACAATTTTATTGTCCCGTACCGTTTAAAGAATGTTCCTCTATAAATATACATATATGTATATATATATACATACATATATATATCTCTTGCCCCGTACGTGTGTGTAAAGAATTTATATATACAACGAAAAACCGTCAATAATTAAAGAAAGAAGCACGAACAATTGGAAAAATGCCACTGGCACGCGTTCCAAAAACTTTCTAACGATGCGTCAATTGATAATCAATATAATCGGAACTACCAACTCTTTATAGTCTCTTTAGTTCTCCGCCATCTTTCTGTACGCTCGTTTGTCCCACTCGCAACCCCATTTCAAGTCAATTTTCGAATTGCGAATAGACCAGCAGCAGTTAGTACGTATTTCATTCTGCTACGTGTTTTACCTTTTACATTTCATCTTTGAGCGTGTAATTTTTATCACGATCAGAAAACATCCGCTAGTCTTCTCATAAGTTACGCTGTTTATCGCATATTGACGAATACGTTCGAAATCACTAATAAATTATCGAAATATAAATTATTTATATTGAGACTTTATAATAATGTGTGTGTTTTCTATTTTCGTCTGTAAGGAAAAATAATACAGAATTTTTTTTAAACAATTTTGGTGCTGTCCTATACTCAATAATAAATATATAAATAAACAAATAAGAATATATATATGGTGACCCAGAGAAGACGGACGGTTTTGCTTTTTCAATAGTTACATTGGTAACATTGGTACAACGCAATATGCGTATTTTAGCGTACATACAAGAAACTCGTTATAGTCCAGTTTCAGCTACATATGGCATCCTGTAACGAGAAGCAGCGCGTGTTTTGCGCGAAACGTTATTTTCAGCGTGAATCGAAAACGATAGTGCAAAGAGAATTTCGAAAAGAGATTCAAAGTTGCACGGTGTAAACCTGCACCATATCGCAATTGAATTTTAAGGTGAGTTGAAAACTTTCGAGAGACAGCTTCTGCAGCGAATAAAAAATGTCCTGGACAAGAAGAAACCGGTTCGTACCACCAGAAACATCGATCGACTTCGGGCAGCGCTCATTCGGAGTCCCAGGACACACTGCTCGTCGTCATGTTGCTTCTTTAGACCTGTTGAAACAATCTGTTCGTCGTATATCGCTGGAAAACCTAAAATTCCATCCTTATAAACTGGCAATAGCTGAAGAATTAAAACAGTTTTTGCTGAAACGATGCTGAAAAAAATCGAAAACGAAGAGATTGAATTAAACAATCCTTTTGATGAGCGATGAGACTCATTTTCAACTATCCGGATTCGTAAACAAACAGAACTGCCGCTACTTGTCCGAATCCAATCCGAATTAGAAGCCGTCACACAAATAACCGTCTGCTCTGGGATTGGCGAAGTGGGGAATAGTGGGGTCTTATAACGCGTTATGATAAACTCGTCTGTGCTTCCTTCACTTCGTCGTCATCATCTGGGCTATACATGGTTTCAACAAGATGGTGCGACGTATCACTGTTCGGCAGAAACGCTCGCAGTTCTAAAAGAAGCGCTTGGTAACCTCATATTTTCGTGTCGCACGAATTTTACTTAGCCAGCGCGCTTGTTTGACTGCTCAGATTTTTTTTTTATGGGGGGTACCTTAAAAGCCGCATTTACGAAACACGTTCACGAGATGTGGAATGAATGGATTTCAAAAATTTATGCTCGAAAAAGTGTCGAAAATTTTGTAAAAAGACCGAATGAATGTATTGTTGTAAATGACGATCACCTGAACGATAATGCGTTCCACAAATGATTGTAGGCTAATCTCTCGTCCTTAAATTTCATTAAAAAAATTTGGTCGAGTACTTTTCACGTCTTCTCTGATATGTGTATTTATGTATGAAAAAATAACATAATAAATCTAACACGTCTTGCGTTACATATACATTTAAGATAGGCGTGTCCAAAATATTTCAAAGCACTACAGTAATTATTTCGAAATTTATAAAATTTTATCTTTAAAGTCCTGGTACTGGATTTTCAATTCACGTTTACCTAGTGATGACAATCGCATATAGTTTCCGCTTTCCAGAGTTGAAAACTTAAGATTGTTTAAATTGTAATATTAAATAAGTAAATACGTCGACTAGTAAATACTCGATGAAATAATTTTAAAATATTAATCATTATAAAAGAAAATGATATTAACGGTATAATTTGCGTACTGAAGTTCAAAAAAATTACAATAATAATAATAATAAAAATGTTATAAGTTTAGTATTAGTAAAAGTATGTTGTAGAAATAGCGAATAGTAATAGTAGTGTTAGGCGAAGTAAGTTTCATCCGAATTACTGGAGCTTCAGAATCGGAAAAAGCGTGAAATTTGCTTTCCAGGATGTTACAGTTGTCAACTGCAGAGTATTCCGTATAACAAGCGCAAAAACTGTTTTTCACATCTACCCGTACCTATTTTGCTACTTAAGATGATGATCGACTAAGTGTATATATATATATATACATATATATGTACATATATGATTACATATATATATATGTACATATATATATATGTACATATATATATATATATATAGTACTCCCGAAGAGTATTAATTTTCCGCTTGTTCGAACTGTTTACTATATATAACTACTACGGTCGTACGAGATGGAAAATTTTGTGCTACAAACAGTCGTCTAAAAATTTATAGTCAATTTTTTGCTTCGCTTAAACGACAAATTGACTGGAGTGACTCGGTTTAAAAAAAAAATAATTTTTGTTTGGAACCAAAAAAAAAAAAAAAAAGAAGAAGAAAGAAAAAAGAAAAAAGCAAATAAAAATCAATTTTAACGAGTATTCCATTTTTATAATAACAATCCGACCAATCGCTTTAGGTTTCTAAATATTTATTTTATATTATTATTTTTGCAGCGCCGTTTGTAGTTACCGAGTCTACTACTACGGCACTGGTGTCTTAACAGTTAAGTGTAGTACTACATTGTTAGCAAAAATTTTTTTTATTTTCTGCTTTTCGGTATTTTTGGAATATTTATATTCGAAATAATTACCTCCTTCATTATCGTCGATTTCTTGTGCGATCCCGCTTTTACGGTTGAACCTTTTCCGCTTGCGGTCAGTTTGTTTACCGTGCGGTAGGTTTTTTCTTGCTGTTTTTTTTTTTTTTACTATACGTTGCTTCCTTTATGTACAACCTTTAAAAATAAAGAAAAGTTCTCGGAATTTATTAAATATATTGGAAGAGATATTAATGAACCTTTTTACGAAGCTTAGTCTGATTTATTTCTCCGTTTAAATTTAATATGCGAGCTGTCGTGTTTCGATAAAAACTTGACTTATATTGCACGCACATTTACAGTTATATTTATTATTAGTTCATTTAGGTAAGAAACCGTTCGAACTTTTAATTTATAACGCCACGGCACTGTCGTCGAAATATCGAAGTTTACGTTGACTATGAAATAAATGTCGGTCAATTCGGTTCTCGGGAAGATAAATCAAGCGAAACACATATTGCACGATAAGGTGAAAAACTTATTTATTACTATTATTGTAACAGTTTCATTATTTTCTGACTCCACCCTGGACGATCTTCGGCATCATGAACGCATTTTGAAAATGACATTCGAGCTGCAGCAGTCACTGCATCTGTCCATTTAATTGGTACTCTGCCTTTTGGCCGCACACCATTCATTCTTCCGATTAACTATTGTTCTTTCGATTCCGTCATGTTTTCATATGACGTGACCAAAAAATCGCATAATACGTGCGAGAACTTCCGTTGTTAATCTGCGGGTTGGACGAATTTCTTCCAAAATAGACGTATTAGTACGGTTTTCCATCCGGGAAACTCGAAGGAGCCACCTCCAGCATCGTATCTCGAAACTATTTATGCGAGTTTGTTCGGACTTTCTGATCGTCCACGTTTCTGAACACCATATAGAAATATTGAAAAAACCAGAGTGCGTGCAAATTGAATTTTGTATTTTTCGTAACAGAGGAATCTTTCCATATCCGTGTTAGTTTAACCATCGCACTCCGTGCTAGTTAAATTCTTCTCTTGATCTCACCTTCAGATCCGCCTTTACTTTCCAACAAGGATCCCAAATAAACGAACTTTTCTACCGTTTCATAACCAGGAATGGTTTTATGTTTTTCCTTTATTGTATTCTTCCGATCAATTACCATTAACTTAGTTTCTCCATTATTTACTTGTAGACCATAGCATTTACTTATATCTTCTAATTTCTTCAACAATCGTTGCGTTTTTTCCATATTAGGTGCTATCAATGCTATATCGTCAGCAAATCGTAACTTTGTAACTTTGAGTCCTCCGATAGAAACGCTTTCATCCCAATCCTCTAAAACTTTTCTCATTATATGTTCTCTCCGTATAAATTAAACAACACGGGTGAAAGTACACGTCCTTGTTTTACACCTTTCTTTACAGTAAATTCTTCGGACTGTGTACCGAGTTCTAGCTTTATGATATTTTGGTTGTGCTCGTATAGTTCTTGAATCAGATGTACAATGTGCTTTGAGGCACCTATCTCCATCAATATTTCCCAGAGTTTGCTCCAGATTACATTATCGAAAGCCTTTCGATAATCAATGAAACACAGCACTATAGGCACATTCTACTCTCTTGATTTCTCTATTAATTGTCTCATATTTAGGATCTGTTCCCGTGTGCTTCGTCCTTTAACGAATCCAGCTTGTTCTTTGGCAATTTGTTCGCTCATTTTTCCGCGGATACGATTGTTAAGAATTCGTAACATTACTTTACTAGCGTGCGGCAATAGAGAAATGGTTCGATAATTATCATATTTAGTTCTCTTTCCTTTCTTGTATAGAGGAATATATACATTACATAGATTTACAACATTCATGTGGCCATTCTGTAGTTTTCCATATGGTGTTACATATAGAATGCAGCATCTGCACGCCTACTTCTCCAGTATTTTTTAGGACTTCTGCTGGTATTCCATCAACGCCCACAGCTTTACTGTTTTTTAAATAATTAATAGCTTCTATGACTTCGCTTTTTAGTATGTCTTGTTCTATTTCTAATTCTGTCAGCGGTTGTGAGATTGCCAGTGTTCGTTCATATATATATATATATATATATATATATATTTGAAGTACAATACAAAAGGGATGCAAATAACAATTCGTTCAGAGCCTATCCATTTAAGTTTATGGAACCCCGAACAAACTGTTTTACAATATAATAATATTAATTTATGCACGTAATTTAAGCTAGTTGAGATTATATTAATTAGTTTATAAGTTAGCAATTATATTAAAACATATATTTCAGATAAGTGCAATTATATTTAATTGTATAAGTTCTTCTTCATCGGCCAATTCTATAGATCAACTTGGCTACAGTCTCTTTTGATACAGCAGTCCGAAGTAATTGAAAGGACGAGCAGACCAACCAGCACCGTAAATCTCCCATCCATGAATTTTGAGGACGTCCTGCTAGCGATTTTGCATTCTATAATAATTCGCAGTATTTCATACTTGGGTCCTCTCAAAATGTGTCCCAAGTATCGCATCTTCCTTTCATTAACAACACAGTTTAATAATTCTGTACGCTTTTTTTTTTTTAACTTTATTGAGGACTTATTTATTTCTGATTTTTCGTACCCAAGGAATATTTAGTATTCTTCTATACAGGTACATTTCAAAAAGTTCGATGCGTTTTTTCAAGACTAGCATTCAACGTCCAACTTTCACAGCCGTATAAGAGAAGCGAGATGACATAACATTTGGAAATTCTTAATCACAAATCCAGATTTAGTTATTTCCTAACTAACGCGTTCTTAATTTTTGCCATCATCAGTCTTGCTTGCTCTATTCTCAATAGTACTTCCCTTTTCGATTTACAACTATCGTCCAGGTTGGTACCCAAATATTTAATAGTTGAAAATTGTTCCAGCTCTGTTCCATTTATCCATACCGAGCATTTTCTTGGTTTCTTTTGTTTTATGTTTGTTGATTGAGAGCCCAAAAGCTTCGCTATGAGTAACAAGTTTATTTACCATTTCCTGTAGTCCGTCCTGACTATGATCTATTATATAGCTGTCATCTGCATAGTGTATGTTATTAATCGTCTACTCATTTGATTTAATTCACCCGTCATATGTGTTCAGGGTTTTCTTAATGATTTTCTCTGTATATAAATTAAAGAGCATGAGATCTCTTTTTTAACAGCTATACTTTCAGATTCGACTCCTGTCCCCAATACAATTGGCTTATAATACGTAAGTCATTCCTGTCGTTCGGAATCATCTTCAATATATCAATGAATTTTTCATGATTCACGCAAATCGAATGCTTTATGATAGTCGATAGTACACGCATATATGTCTTTGTTCGTGTCTCGGCTTGTGTAAGCATGCGGACTGCAAATAAAACTTCCCGAGTACTCATTCCGTTCTTAAAACCAAATTGTGTGTTACCTATTTGTCCTTCGCACCGTTTATGCATTCTCGAGTGTCTTAAGAATATCTTCAATGCATGTGACATCATACTGATCATGCGCTAGTCATCACATTTAGAAGATTTAGTCTTCTTTGGTATAGCGATAAAGGTTGATCTTAGCCAATCTCTCGGAAATATAACGGTGGTGTAAATTTTGCTGAACGCTCTAGTTATCCCATCTTCTTTACTGCATTCAGAAATAACCTTAAACATTTCTGCATATATTCCGTCAGGACCGATTGCTTTACCGGTTTTCAGTCGTTTGATAGCGTACAATAATTCTTCTTCGATTATGGATGGTCCAACATCACTGCATCCAGATTTTCGTCAGGTAGATCCAATGTTCTATCATCATCATATATTTTCCATTCATGTAGTTCTCCCGATATTCCGATTATCGTCTTCCAATTGTTATCAAGGAGTATTCCTCTATCTGTTTTCCTGTATAGGATACCTCTTTTATAGTTTTGTGCTGGTTTAGTAAATCGTGTTCAGTTTTAAGCTTCTCAATCTCTTTACATTTTCTATTCCATTAACTTTCTTTCGCTTCCCTACATATTTTTCGAAAACCACTGTTTAATCTTTTTTTGTTTACCATTGAGATACCCGAGTGTAATCAAGATAGACAAGTAATAATTAAATTTAATAAAATTTATCTTGTTTTAATTATGCATTGGATACAAATTCATTAAATGAATAATTCTAACGGTAATTATAATAATAGCCATAATGAATGACTAATAATAGTAACAGTATCTTACATGCAATTTCGTCAGAATATCTACAATATACATATACATAATTATATATAAATATATATATATATATAAAATCATAATCGTCGTATTGTTTATTGCCAAACGTCGTGACTAGCTATTGCACGTTTATTTTTACGTATAAAATGAGCTAGCATTCAAGGCACTATTTATATGCGACGTAGATGCGCGCGCATATGATGTTATACGGGAAGTGGGGTGCCATTGCCTTCTCCGTGATAATTAAGAATTAAATAATGACGAAAACCTTCTATGTCGCGTGTTGGTTTCAAATAGAGTTGACAATCGAGCACTCTAGTAACTACACCACTGCGACATTTATATATATATTAGCATCTGTCTACTGCATACAAGATGTTAATTACATAAAACTGAATTTTATGGCGCGAACTGAGAGCGGATTTCGTTTGTTGAAAGTTAAACAATATACATATTCCACTTGCAGCCTATATACTATATATATATATACTAATACATCAAAATGTAGTTTCTGTCTGTGACTTGTGAATATTTTCATTATAATCACTACATTAGGTTATTTCTATCACACATAAACAGCTTTTAAAATTTTTGTCTGTCTAACTGTTCCGATTTAACTGGAAAACTAATTAAATCATGGACTATTTTTCAAATGATACGCCAGCCCTAAGCGCGGTCTTATAGACTATGTTAATTAATAAAATTACGCTTTTTATAAGCGTATGAATCTGGACTGGTTTACGGCGACTATTGAACGGCAAGATCCTATTTTGGGCTGACCGTATGGCATACTGGAATTGTTAGCTGAGTTTCAAAGTTCTACCGCGTAAGACCACGCGTGCAGATTAACTCTTTCAAGCACGAGAATAGGCAGTAAAATATTGGCCCGTCATGCGCAAGATTTTTTTGCAACCACGTTTTCGTTCAAATTGGTAGCGTACAATTTTCTAAGGACGTCTAGAATTTTTCTGCGAGGTATTTGTCGTTCCTCGACATCTTACTCGCTGGAAGGGAATACTTGACATATTTGGACAGATTTTGGACCTATGTGCTGCTCCGTAGAGAAAAATATATAGATGAACCAGAAATCGTACCACCATGCAGCTATTGTAATTAAAATATGGTTCAAAGTGTGTACCAGTGTGCTTGAAAGAGTTAAATATAGTACAAAACGATGCAAAATAATATTTATAAAGAATGCGCACTCACTAAAGTATATTATTTTTTCGGTTTTTTCACTGTACTAGAATTTCCATAGGAATATTTTATCTTAGAAACATCGATAACAATCGAGCAGTTACTGGTTAACACTTTTCGCGTGAAATGTGCAATAATTAGGAAGCGTTTAATATAACTAACAAAAAAAAAAAATTGGCAGCTAATATTAATAGCCGGAACTTGAGAGCTTCAGAACTGCTTTGAAAATATATTATATATTATATATATATATATACACGTATTTAATGATATCCAGTTCGTGAGTTAAACGACGTGATCAATATCGCATCAATCTTACTGATGAACATACACACACACACACACACACACACAAATGTGGCTGAGTAGAAAATTGCCTTCTTTCGCGAAAATGATCTAAAAGAAAGACTTAAAATGTTTCTGCCTTGTTTTTTTTTCCATCTCTTCCGACTGTAACGCCTTGCGTGTTAAATGTGCCGAGAAAAAATGTCGCGGCATCGGGGAGAAAATCCGAACTTATTTAAAAACTCGGAGACGATGCAGCTTTCTCGGCAGACTTTTACCCCTTCAATTTGAATAAGATAAATTGCCTCAATAATATCAACCTGGGAGAAAGTATTTTCAGCGAAAAAAACATCACGTCTGAGTTTCCATTGTATATATTATATGTATAATGCGTACGCGACTGATGTGTATCAAAAAATTTCGTTTAAACTTCTCGCTTTGATTTAACTAGCAATACACGGCACCGCTTCAAAATAAAAAAAATAAAAAAAAATTAAATAATAAAAAATCTTTATATTACAAAATTGATCGTGAAAATCGAAAATCGTGACGCCTGTTAACGCGGACTAGATGAAATTTATCTGTTATTAGCGAGGACTACCGAATTTATTACCGATACGTTCGATGAATAAGTATAGGACTAATAGATCGATAATGCGGCGACGATCATGTATCTAGAAGACGTGTGGATCTGGCGTGAAATAAACGTCTTGTACAGAAATGAGAAGAACCCTGGAATACACGAAGAATGAAGTTTAATAGAATCGTATAGAAAAACGGAAAATGAAATTGTTAGGACACGTAATAAGACGTCATAATTTTATATAAAAATATAATAGAGGTTAAAAAGTAATCTATAATGAATTATAAGCCAATATCGGCAACATCAGAAACTGACTATCAACAGGGCACAATGTAGCGACAAGGTAACGCATTTAGCGAATAGTACGAAAAATAAATAACAATTAGATTTATCGAGATTAAACTAGTGACAGGTATTTTTTTATTATTATGTGTCGGAGGAATAAATAAAAGTGATTTTTTTCGTTAAAATTATTATTTTATTTTTTTCACAGATAAGTTAATTTTTTTTTTTTAGATTTTTTAATTATTATTTTTGGTTTTCGTAATTCATAATTTTTTTTAATAACAAATAATTATTTTTTTTTAAATTAAATTAAAAAATACATTTTTTGTGTTAAAATTTGGTTTCCTAAAGATTTTTTTTTCAATTTTAATTTCGATTATTTTCTTTCGTAATTTTTTTTGTATTGTTGATATCGATTTAATTTTAAAAAAATATAAATTTTGATTTTTTTAAATTACTAAAATTTATAACAAAAATATCTTCGCTTTATCTTACATTATCGTCGGGCTATTTTGTAGTCATTTTCCGCTACATGGTACATGAAATTTTAATGTTAACAGAAATGTTGTATTTTCCGTTGTGTCGTAAAAAGTCGTATAAATATTTATATAAATACATCTAAAATTATCTACAGTTCACCAAACGAACAGTAGCCGTACAATAAACGCCCGTATAAAAGTTATAATTTTGCGTATGAAATTTCCTAATTTTAAATTACCGTCGTCATGTACGATGTTAATTAATTCATTATCGTGTGTTATAAAAATTTAAACGTAAAACGTATTTTTGCGTAAATTGTGATTTTTCATTAGTGGGACAGTTAACGCTCGAATAACGGGAGTACAGATTAGTTATTTTTTTTGTTACTTACAAAACATGGACCCCTTATCTGCTTCAAATAACAGAAACATAATACAGCTTTATGAGCTCTATCGATAGCGTAACATAATTAATCGGCTGTTCATCGAGATCCGTCCCAAATACTTAACTTCCTGAATCCATTGAACTCTAGCTTTAGAGTTGGGAAAAGCGGAATTTAAGGAACTTCCCAGCTTCACAGCACGTAGAAGAAAATGAAGAAGAATATATAATCGTTTTATTTCGCGTAATTATATATGCCGGTCCTACACAAAGGGTGACAACTAGAATAAATTGGACCGGGCACCGAATGTAAGGGGCCACAAGAACATTAAATATTATATAAATCCTCTTGCTCTTAATTGTATTATTATTCATATTATTATTTGATAGTAAGGTCGCCGGCTAGACTAACGGCGGCCATATATACGCTCGCGGACCTACTGTTGTATCGCATTTAAATTATGTAATGAATGCAAGAAATGGAAAATATTGCGGCTGGTACGATTTATATAGGAGTCCGCGCTGAGATCTAAGTGTTACGACAACATGACAACGTGTTATCATGCGGAGTATAAGCATGTCATTTACCGAAAGGGACGGAAAGTAGGGTCTGTGCCTTGACGGACATAGAAATGGTAATATTGGATCGATGTATTCGAAGTCTGGTAAAGATAACAACTTTTCTTGTTTGATCGGAAAGGAAATGACAATTTTTGCTAATTGGACTTCCGTACACGATTTCGAGAAGCTTTCACGTCACTAGAAAGGGATTAACGAGACGTGTGGAAGCAAGGACGTCTCCCTGGCACTCAGTCAATAGCCACCACCGGGAAATCGATTTATTTTCTTTTTAATATTGTAATTTAATTATTCGTAGAAGCGCTGGGTTAGTGAAATTTAAAAAATATTTAATATTTATTTAGTAAAATATTTTCATTCATTTTGAGGCTTCAAATCACATTTTTGTGCCCCACCCCTCCGAGTTTTCGTGCCGAATAAATATATATACTTTTCCATTTCATTGTCCGTGTATTCGCATCTATATGACTTAAGTCGAACCTGCGCTAGCTTCATAATTCTTTGATCGATATGTACACCTTTCTTCGTCTTTCCATCGATCATTCTCAAGGAGATCATTTTATCAAGCCCGTCTACACATATTTCCAAAAGATTTTAATAATAGGTAACAACCGCTGCCTGACTTCGATTTTAAACTTCTTTAGAACGGAAATAATTTCTTCTACGATCCGCCTATCGAATCCATAGAATTTTTCCATATCCTTTTATTTCGAAACATCTTCGTCCTCGTCAATTTGTCAATCGTCCGGGTTTCAGAGCTTTACGTCGTTCTAGAAAAAAAATCAATGTTTTCAAAATTAGCAGTTTTATTATTTTAGCGACGTTATCGTCTCGCCATGTACGTTGTCAGTGCTAGTCGTCTCGTCATTTCTTCTTTTGTCCACCATTTTTCGATATGCATAAATATCTATAATTTTGAGATTTCGTAACAGAGGCGGATGTTTCTGTACTCCGTTTTCTGTATCAATGATCGCTGTTGAACATATTTCAGTTTGTTCATTGTCACACCCGCTTTATCGCTCACTGTCTGCATTCTCGATAATAGTTTAAGTATTTCTCGTTCTATACTAGCGAGTAATACCGTATCATTGGAAAATCTGATATTCATAATTTTTCTTTTTCCAATAGATATTCATATATATATATATAAAAGATAATATTTAAAATACTTCATTATTACTTACGCGCCTTATTTTGAGTAGGATGATTCGTAAACTGTACAGACTGACGTTTCGCGAATCTAACAATGGAGAAAAATCAAAACTAATACGTCAAAATAGTTATAATATTACCGACTTTTAACGTAAGTATAGTTTATTACGATTTTCTTGTACGCTAAAACTGTAAAACAAAATATGTATAGGTAAGTAGTTGCCTACCTACGATACGGAGACGGCACTTATGGTGATTGATGATAGTTAACCTCAAGTTGAGCGCGTTCTATTCCGCAGTTATAATAACGCGTCATCCTCATGTACATCCAAGACAGTATTAATAACCAGCATCTTCAACGCTGTTATTCGACTGGGTTACTATCCTTCGCAATGGAGAATGACTCAGATTATAGTGATACATAAACCAGGTAAACCCACCAGCGAAACATCCTCATAACGATCGATTAGTCTACATTATCGAATATCTTTGAGAAGTTTCTGCTGTCTCGATTAATGGGACCGCTGCAAGGTACGATTCCAGACTACTAGTTTGGGTTTCGCCCGGGCCATTCTAAAATAGAGCAAATGCATAGAGTGCAGAAATACATTGGTAATTGTTTCGACAGGAAACAGTATTGTTCTGCAGCATCCTTATAGGTTAGTCGATCGTGTATGGCATGAGGAATTACTTTTAAAAATAAAACACTCTTCGCCACATTCGTATTACACGCTATTGGCCTCATATTTAACAGATAGATTCTTCCAGATTAAACTCGACGGCGGTGTATCTGAATTTTATGCTGTCGTTCTACAAGGTTCTATTTGGGTCCAATCATATTTCTCTTGTACACACACGACCTTCCAGTTAAACCCAACATTGAGGTTGTGCCGCATTCGCTGACGACGCAGCATTATTCGCAAGCGACAACGATCCGATAGCGGCGTCAGAAAAATTACAGGGGCCGGTTTAAATCACCTAGAAAAATAGTCACGACGGTGGAGAATTAAGGTCAACCCATCGAAGTCGGTACATGTGATATTTAGACGCGATACGTGCACACCCGTTTATCTTAATGGTCTAATTATTCCACAGGAAAGTGAAGCTCGGTACTCGGGCATGTGGCTTGATCCTCGTATGACGTGGAAAGAGTACATTAGGATGAAGGTTAAAGAAATAAACATGAGAAATTGAGAAAGATTTACTGGCTTCTGAGTAGACATTCCGAGTTTGCTTCTAAAATCGAAATTATTGCTGTATAACGCATTTATTAAACCGGTGTGGACCTACATCTCTTTGGAGTAGAGCGTCAGTGTCTAATAGTAACATGATGCAACGATGCCGGTCAAAAATATTAACAGTTATAACAAACGCGCCATGGTAGAGGAATAACGACAACCTGCATAGCGACTTAAATGTACCGTAACACTGAACGTTCCCTGCATTAGAATACCACCTGAATCGACTAGCAGAGTTGACTTGCTAGATAGTGTTAACGATGTTCGTAGACTGAATCGTTGCACCCCTTAGACCTTCCACATCGGTTTAATTGACTGACGAGGTAACTCCGATTGGTGAATGATATCGCCAATCCCTTCACGACCAATATATGCAAATTGCTTAGTATCATGTATAAATACACGTGTTTATATCGAATCTTATGTTGACACTTTATTTATGAAATAGAGAGTCGGTCGCGTTTAATGTCGAAGTACAAAAAGCTGACGTAAATATATTTTATCTAATAATAATAATAACAAGAATAATCATAATCATTATTGTTGATGTATTGGAGAGTAGTAGTGATTTTATGAATTTAACAAAACAAAATCGAAGTTCTTAGCTTGAAAATAACTTCATAGTCGAAAAGCTTCGCTGATATAATAAAAAATTTTTTAGTGATTAACTTCGACTTTATTTTGTATTGTTAAATTCATAATCATTATAATAGAGTAATATATTTAGAGGCAGACGAAATCTATCTAATTATCCTCGAAACGTGCGATTATTATTTAAACGTGCCAATATTCTTTTCCCGGAATACTACGAAATTCGGAAAATATTTTTTTTTTTACAGCCAACTATAATTCATATACCGGAGCGGCGATATTAACATTTCGCCATAGGAATTTTTAAAAAAATATTTAAATCTATTTAAACGAAGTATACGAAAAATTAAATCGACATTCCATACTAAACACGTGATCCGCATCTTCGGTTTTTATTATAACGAAATTCTAATCCAGAACCTGCTCCACTATTTGAAAAATGAAAACCATCATTGAAACTTGTTTGGCGATAGTCGTGATATTTTTCCTGCAGGCAACCTATACAGACGGGAAATGAGGTAAAGCACTTCGATCGATGTGCTACGTGTACATTTAAATAAATTTCGTCTTAATATTCGTTAATTCCGGCTTTTAATTCGACGACTATTAAGATTGTAACGTTAGTAATATATACACATTCTGATTTTTCGTCTATTTATATGAGGAAATATTATTTTGAAAGTATAATTATACTAATTAATTAAATACTATTTCACTAAGATGTTACTATGTTTAATCGGCAAATTTATTCGAGGTTTAAAATTTTAAGCGAATTTTTCTCTTTCGAATAAGTAAATATTTTATTATATAATAAGTTCGATTTATTGACTACTCGTTTACACATTCATATCCAAATAGCAAGTGACGACTATCTGCTTCTTGTTCACTTTTCTTTGCACTAGCTGATACTTGGCGTCTAATTGCGGGTGTGGCAATGCCCAAGAGAAATCTGACTTTATGTACCGGTGTAGGTTTTAAGCAGCCGGTGATAATCCGACAACTTCCATTTAGGGCAACATCGACATGCTTTGTATGTGCTGAGTTATACCACATTGGGACAGGCGTATTCCGCGACTGAATTGCACAGTGCCAAGAGTTGACACTCGGATGTGGTGTAGCTCTCCATGAACTATTGGTTAGTTTTCGTATGATATTATTCCTTCCTGCGATCTTCATTTTAGTATTTATGCAATGTTTTTTGAAAGAAAGAGTTCTATCAAGTGTGACACCCAGGATATTTTAGATAATCGCTAAGCTCTAACTACATCCCCTGTTACTGTATGTTTAAGCTTCTTTTCACGTCCGCGTTTCTGAAGTGGAAAGCGGCTATCCGTGTCTTATTTATGCTTCGTCTCAGTTGGTTCTGCACATAGTATTCTCCAATCTTCTCCAGTGCTGTAGTAAGTTGTTTTTCTATCTCTTCAAATTTCTTGTTTTCATATGAATTTGGATACATCCAGCAGCGGCGGAGATTCAAATCGCGGAGAAGTTTCATGACCGTAACAAATTCACTCGGCGCCAAGCCTGACGAGGTTAACGGCTTGGAAAGAGGAAGTCAATAAAATTATACAAAGCCGCTGGATCGAACCAGCAGAAAATCTTCCAATACGTGCAGATCTGGATTGCCAAAAGTGTAAATCTCTTAATAGATCAAGAGCTATGGTTGGGCGTACGAGGAACAATATGAAGAAATGGAATATTAGTAAAACTCCACATGTGACTGCGGTGAATCACAAACAATGTAAACGTTCCGGCAACGCGGTAGCGCATACTCGTGTAATAATGATTTGGAAACTAGGAATAAAAAATCACACTCCTCTATTTCGCTACTGCAAAAAATATTTTAATAACTGTTTGAAAAACTTTTGTATAAAATCAGAATAAACTATGAAAAAAATGTAGGGTTTAGAAGAAGTCATACTATGTACCTTCAAGTGCGTAGGATTATAAATAAAATAGTTTGAACGCTATTTAGATAAAATAAAACTATACTTATTATAATGTTGATGTATTGGAGAGTAGTGATTTTATGAATTTAGCAAAACAAAATAAAATCGAAGTTAATCACTAAAAAATGTATTACATAAACACGAAACTTCAAGCTTCGTGTTTATGTAATAAATTTTTTTAGTGATTAACTTCGATTTTATTTTGTTTTACTAAATATATACTTCTTATCCTACATTTATTAAATTCTTCTGAAAAATAGAAATGAGTTAAAATCACTAAACGTTTATAAAAATCACAAGAATTTTCGACTATTGAACCAATTTCAAGTGAACATAAAATAAAATATATATAAAAGAAACATCTATAAATATAAACTTTAAAAATACTAAATATAAAATTTATAAAAATTAACCAAAGGAAAAATAGTCTTATAAGTGTGAATGTGCTAAACAACACAATTCACCTATCAGAAATATAAAATGTAAAAATAGTAACAATCAAAATTTCCGCCATTAAAAGTAAAGCAATCCTTCTCTCAACTAATTTCAGATGTTCGCTTAGCTCACAGAACAATAGAGTATAATATTCAATTAGACATCAGCCTGCAGTATAAATATTTCATAAGATATATCATCAATTTCTTACAGACCTGTTTGGAATCACTAATACCCGTATATAATTAAAACAAAAATAAAAATACTGATTTACGTACAGAATTTATAAAAACCAACAAAATGAAATATAGTGCAAAATAATCTGATAGTGATCTGTTAAACAACATAAACCACAATGGCGCAATTCGAAATTTATACATATACCAAAAGCACAGAAATAAAAAATAGCAACTCCTATCTAATGTAAAAATTTATTTTTATAATCTATTTTTTACTTCATCAAAATTAATCATCTAACTTAATAAATTATTTTTATCTACTTCTATTATTATTTAAATTTTTCAAGTAGTTATATTTTTTTATAATGTTTTTTTTATGTAAAACTTTATAATTTATCGATTTTTTGTTTTAATTCTTAACATGTTTTCCAAATAACGTTTGTTCATCGTTGCTTTTATACGAATTTAAATGTTCATTAAATTTTATCGTGAATTGACTACCTGTTTCTCCTGTGTAACCTTTTCCAAATTGGTTACAATTTAATGTAGATTTTTTTAAAAAGAAATATATTTCTATCTTTTATTTTGCCGTTATTAATTGATTTTAATTATATTTTTTATTTTATGTTCATTTGAACATAAAGTAGCCGAAAATCGTGATTTTTATAACATTCAGTGATTTTTACTCATTTCTGTTGTTTACCTTTTAAATAATGATTATATTCCACATATTTCAAATTGTCTCTTTCATTTGATGTATGGAAGCTCTGTATCCAGAATACAATTTGGACGCAAGATGGAATTTCCGATGATGTATAATCGATTTTCTATCACGAATTATATATATATATATATATATATATATATATATATATATATATATATATATATATATATCAGTCGAAAGTGATATCCCGGATTCTGATTGTATCGTTTTAAAGGGAAAACTCTGAAATTACTTGAATACATAACAAAATTGGCTTACAAAGTTGAAGATCGATGTCCAAAAATCAACATTTTATCGAGCATGTAAAGAATTCAAACATCAATAGTGCTGAAATTAACCAATTCCTCGTTTCTTTTACGTCTACTAGTCAAATTCTTTGCACACTAAACGCTTAATATGGAACCTTACGTTATATAGAAATTAATATCACCCGAAACTGCGTCAATCAAATTATTAGCAACGGAGGATTTTCAAATTGTCCTACTGAACAATATTAGAGGTAATTTAGAACTAAAAAAATCAAAAATTAACCCTTCCGGTTACGATGTCCACCATATGGTACATGAAATTCTAACGCTAATAGAATTTTTCGTTTTGCGAAGGACGTGAAATGTCCCAATTTAAAAAATATTTATTACGTAAATACATCGAATATTATGGACAGTTCACTTAAGAATCAGTATTGTATAATAAACACCTGTATCAAATTTATAATTTTTGTATCGAAATTTTATAATATACAACTGAAAGGGTTAAAGAAGCATTCGGGAAGAAAAATATTTTAAAATTTCGCCCGTCTCGAATTTATGCGAGTGGACTTAACCATAGTCTAAATGTTGTGATCAATCATCGGATCACGATGAAATTGACTACATTCCGTTGGCAAACTACTCTAAAACATACTACATCCTAACGGTCGAAGAATAGCAATTCTCATAGTCAACGAATGTCGCAGAATGATTACAAATCGAGTAACCCTGTATTAACTCATTACCATTATCACGTTTTGGTACATTTTCTTGTTTAACGTAAATTCGTTATTCTCTTTCGCTAATGTGCTTGTACTTACAGCACGAGTTCGAATGTCTGCATGTTAGTCATTAACCACTAGATCGATTATTTAAAGAAACCTTTTTTCGCATTTTCAAATCGGTGTGATAATTTGCTTGTTGAGCAGCAGCTTATGGTTCATATTTAATGGTGAGTCTGGACCAATGAGCCAGTTATAGTTCTTTAGTTATATTCTTTATTTTTTTTTTGTCTCATCCTGACATGGAGTTCCCAAGTCATCCAGGGTACTTTACAAAATATGCGTGTGGGACCGTCAGGTTTCCTAAATATACGATATGGATCTACTTCAATTCATTAACCTCGATCCTCCAATTCGTTACCAATAGCTAATTCGACGAAGTGCACGTTGGAGTTTTGCTATGGCAACAATCTGATTGTTATCCATTGCAAGAACTGCAGTATCATCGGAATCGTCGCGGTCTTAGTATCGTCACCTGTTGGTAGATCTTTTGTATACAATAAGTATAAGATCGGTCCCAACACGCTGCCCTGTGGGATCCCTACTTGTATAGTCTAGTATGATGATACAGCACTTTCATATATATAAGTGTAAATTTCGTTAGAAAATTATAATCACTATAGTTAAATAACACAGTTACCAAGAATCACGTTGGTAGAATCCATATTATGTGTGTGCGATGTCAGTGCTGGCTACTATTTTTTAAATGTTGAACATATCGAAGAGTAGTGATTTTATGAATTATTAACAAAATAAAAACCATAACACAATTTCTGCCTAGTGAAATATGTATATCGCATTATAAGTTGCCGTTATAAGAATATTTTAGGTAATTTATTATGTACGCTTGATAATGATGTAACTGCCGAAAAGCTTTGCGATAAAAAACTTTTATGGCGATTCAACTGTGCTACGATTTTATTTCGTTTATTATTCATAAAATCACTACTCTCCGATATTATTCAACATTTAATAGAAAACATGAACCAGGTGTTATGTCAATTTTGATGAAGAATTATTCTTCAAGATCTGTTTTATAAGTATAACTTATTGTAAAAATAAATCTAAAAGTAAAATTACTTTTGGCTAGAAAAATATGTATATTAAACTATAAGTTGTTAAATAAGTATTTCAGGTAATTTATATGTAATATTTCTTGCGCACGCTTAATGACGCAGCTGTCGAAGAGATTTGCAATAAAAGGAACTTTTACAGTGATTAAACTGTGTTATGATTTAATTTCGTTTATACTATTTTTTACCTATTCATTTACTCAAACGAGAGTACGTTGTTTAAGAATATTGGAATAACAAATCTTACTTTCTATATTTTCGCATGAATGATTTGTTAAATATATATATATATATATATATATATATATATATATATATATATATATATATATATATATATATATATATATGATTATTCACAATGTTTAAGCGAAATGTTCTGAACTCTATCCTCTGACACAAAGAGAAATAATTCAACGCCCGTTTCCAATAACGTTCTATTCGTCCGGAAAGAAATGTGCTCTTAAAAAGAGTAACATTTCCATTTTATACTGACGGTCACCAAATTTTCAGCGAGTGACTGGTACACCGTCGCAAAAATTATTCGCACGATTGAACACCGTCGATAGTAATATTAGCTCGACTTTCAGTTTCACATCCAGCGAAAGACGTGCCCCATTCTAAGAACAAATTCTTACTCGTTTCATTCGGCTGAATGATATTTTCTCTCGTTTCCGTCCGATATAATTCGACGATATTAAGGTCGACGATTATAGTAAATTAATTCAACCGTCATATTCCAATTGGATGATTCTCGACCCGATCAGAAAAGTCTGCAACCTCCCGATTTCAGATTTCCGTCTAGGTGTGTTTGTGTGCTTTGTGTCGTATTATTGATCTTTAAATTATTTTCAATTACCATTGTTTTATATATATATATATATAGTGCAAATTGATTTCTCGTGTTTATATTTTATTTTATTCAATAATTTCTAACTATAAATTCCGTTATAATTTATCTTTGTAAAGTATAATAAAAAAAGGCGACTCATTTACCGACATTTATAGTTGAACCGTTAAAAATCATCAAACCTAGAGAAAGCTGTTATCCATATTCTCTTCGGACAAGGGATCCAACCGCAACGCCCGAACGAATACGTTTTAAATTCGATTTTCTCCGGTCGTTGGCGATAACGGAAATAATTTTTTTTTTTTTTAAATAAAGGTTTTATTGGAACTGTAAAACTAATTACATTTACCATAACTAATTATAGGAGGATTTCACTGGTAGTCAAAATATTTTATAAAAATAATAAAATTAAATATTAATAAGATTCAGCTGATGTTTTCTTTTCAGCCGTCGGGTGTCATTACAATCATCTATGTTTCAACGTTCGGATGGAAGTGAAGACGATTAATGTAGCTGTTTGACTTCTGGCGAATGATAACAGGAATTGGATCGATTTTGAGATCGATGCAAAGTTGGGCGTTCGAGACAAACCAAGGTGCTCTTGAAATCATACGCATAAACTTATTTTGAAATTTTTCAAGAATTTCGAGATTGGATTTGGCTGCGGTTCCCCAGATCTCTGCACCATAGCTCCATGCTGGTCGGAAAATTGAAGTATAGATGAGCCTCTTGCTTTCGAGACTAAGCTCAGAGTTAGAGAGCAGAAGGTCCAACATTTTCCGTTTTCTTCTAATATGCTCGTGCCAATTGAACTTACAATAAAGATGCAGACCTAAGTAGCGAGCAGAGTTAGATACTGGAACCGGTTTACCATCCAAATAAGTTGGAATGTAACCAGGATGTCGGAGAGAAAAGTCTACTCGTACTGACTTGCTGCCATTTAATTTAATTTTCAAGGTATGAGGCCAAGTTGAAATATTGTCGACAGCTAATATTGTTTACAGCTGTTTGAAGAATACATGCAGCTGTATCATAAGTGCGACTATGTGAAATTATTGCAGTGTCGTCGGCAAACAGACTTGTTGTTGTCTCAGCAGTTTGAGGAATATCCATAGTATAAAGTAGGAAGAGGATAGGACCAAGTACAGAATCTTGTGGAACACCAGCGCGAATGCTTATGTAGTACGTAGTAGCTGATCCAAAATGGGTAGATATTGGATTCTTGGAGGAGACTTCAATGCCAAAAATCCAACATGGGGATCAAGAATTTGCACTTCACGGGGGCGAGTATTGCTTAAGTCAGCAATTCGTGCTAACTGTCAGATTATTTCGCCAGGAAGTCCTACTCACTGGTCCTCTGACATCAACAAGATACCCGACATAATTGACTTCTTTCTTACCAAGGGTATGCCGGTACATTATTTTAAGGCTGAGTGCACAGCCGATCTTAGTTCTGATCATTTACCCATACTGCTATCATACCTTACCTCACCAGTCAAAATTAATCATCCTACACCGTTGGCAAATAAAAGTACTGACTGGGAAAGATTTCGAGAACTAATTGATCTCCATATATCATGTACCGTCAGATATCGATGCAGCAGCTGAAAATTTCTCATCTCTGCTATCACACTGTGTCCAGTCGAGTACTCAGTATTTTGAACAAACCCCAACTGAAGTCAGATATCCCAACTTCATTCGTCACTTGGTCCATCCAAGACGCCATTTTGCCAAACATTTTGAGCATGTTTTTGAGAATAATAGCATTAAATCCTCAATAGCTCCTTCCTGTCCTAGTACATCTAATGGCAGAATTAAACCAACTTCTCCCCTCGAAGTAGCCAAGGTTATTGATAGCGTAAAGTCTAACAAATCACCGGGTCATGATAGGCTTTCTCCTGTTGTGTTCAAAGAACTGTTTGTCTATCTGTCGACGATTATAAATGCTTGTATTCGTCTACGGTATGTACCCCACACTCGGAAGATTGCGAAAATGATCATGATTTACAAACTAGGGAAACCAGCCGAGGATCCTGGATCTTACCGGTCCATTTCCCTACTACATATCATTGCGAAAATCTTTGAAAACATTATTTCACAGCGACTTCGGACAATTATTGTAAACAAACATTTAATACCAGATGTTCAGTTTGGATTTCGTGAAAAGCATGTAACCATTGAGCAAATTCACCGTGCTGTACATACTGCAACTCAAGCACTTAAGAACAAAGAATTTTCTACAGCAGTTTTTCTAGATGTCAGTGCTACTTATGATAAAGTTTGGCACCTTGGTTCAATTCGTAAAATTAAAAGCTATTTTTCACCGAGCTTTTGCAGATTACTCATGTCATACTTTACTGATCGACAGTTCTATATACATTTTGGATCAGCTATATAACGGAAATAAAAAAAAAAAGATGAACCAACGATTTATTATTAATAATAATAATAATAATAATAATCGCGAGTTTAACTGAAGAAAATAACGCACCAAACGTTGAAATCGGTAATTCTGCGGGAACAAAACAAGGAAATCGTTCTGCAATAATAATTGAAATTGTTGGAGATTTTTTCAAGCGGTAACTAGTTGTATAAGAATAATTATATTATCCGTAGGTAATACAAATCATTGGCCTACGTAAAATAATGTGATATTTAGCTTATTAATGTTGTTCATTAGTAAAGTAAAAAAAAAAAAAAAAAAATGGTTAAGTTAAACAATTATTTTCGGCAAATCTTTTCTGGGTGTCTGGCGTTTCCAAATATTAGCCCGTGACTTTTAACCCTCAACATTAAAGCCGTTTATGCGAGAAAAATAAATTAGTATTACGTAATAAATCAATGGAGTGAGATATGAATTTTGGAAGTTGAATATTTCATCACAACCAAAGTCAGCATAGTTAGTGAGCAACACGGTAAAAATCAATTAACAAGTTACACGGAAATTAAAAAACTCGGTCGTCTGTAACGTTATATTCCAAAGTGTCGAGCGATAAAACAAAGTATTATAGAATTAAAATTGAAAATACGAATATATTTATTAAAACTTTCATGGTTGTTTTCCATTCGTCTAGAATTATTTTCGGTGAAAACCACGTCCTGATTATTCAAAAAATTTAACGTTTCGAATAGACTTACACCACTCATCATCAGAAACGAACTAAACCACAGTCCCTTCAGTTATTTCCTTTTATAGGCACTTCTCAATCGGAACTTTATATTCCCAGGGCTGTGATTGGTCCTATCGTCAGCCGATACATCACCTTGCATCGTGATTGGTCAATTATAATTAACTAGGAAAAGACAAAAACGGTTGATAATTAATTTTCGGAGATTTTCACGTCTTATAAAATTGATGTTGTTCTAAACGCATTATATAAAAATGTAAAAAATTCTTACAAACCTGTTATCAAATATCCCTTCTATAAAATCGAGGAAATCCAGAGTACACGAATCTGAAAGCCAACCAATAAAAGCACGCTATCAAACGTTTCTGTCAGTATACCAAAGTCATAGCTTCTAACAAGCGTACTTTCCTTTAATTTACGGTCACCAATATCGATATTGCAGTAAACACTGTCCTCTTTCCTGCTACGACAAAACGATCGTGGACCAGAGGATCTACATCCATATTGAACAACGTGAAAATTAACGCCAAAATATTCAACAGGACAACACCGCTTCATTCTTTTGCACTAACAGTAATAAAATAGTTTCAGCTACAGCTATATCTATACTCAACAGAATCGATTAAAGCACCTCCATCCTTTCAGATCAGAATAAATAACGGTTTCTATGAAGTAACAAGTCATCCCATAAATAATTAAAAACCCGATAACTTAAATACGTAAACAAGACTTTTTCAATATAATCACAATAATAAATAATAACAGCAATTGAAACTCTGACTGAGAAGCCGCAAGGTACAACGGAGTTAAATGAACAAAAAATAAAAATATATATTTACTATCGCACTATTTTTCATTTTGTTTATTTTATAAATCTAAATTAGTATTTCTACGTTTCATTAAATTTCTTATTGTATATATTTATATATTTTGTTATATGTTCACATGAAAATGGCTTAATAGTCGAAAAGTTTTGTCGTTTTTATAAAATGTTTAGTGATTTTAACTCATTTCTATTTTTTAAAAAATCACTACATTCCACATTCTTCAAATCCTATATATATATATATATAATATATATATATATAAGAATTGCTCGTTCAGTAAGACAATATATACATATATATATATACATTATATATGTATATGTAATGTTGATGTATTGAAGAGTAGTGATTTTATTGAATTAACAAAACAGAATTGCTTGAAAATGACGTCAAAGTCGAAAAGCTTTGCGTAAATAAAATAACTTTTATAGTGATTAACATTGTTTTTATTTTGTTTTGAAAAATTTATTTTATTTATGCAAAGCTTTTCGACTTTAACGTCATTTTCAAGCAATTTTGTTTTGTTAATTCATAAAATCATTACTCTCCAATACATTAACATTATATATATATTATATACGATTTGACAAATGTGGAATATAGTAATTTAAAAAAAAACAGAAATGAGTTAAAATCAGTAAACATTTTAATATATATATATATATATATATATATGTGTGTGTGTGTGTGTGTGTGTGTGTATTTTATTACACGTTTCGTCTTCTCGTTTGAAATGTTTAAAAGACTATTTCTATTTTGGAAGATGATTTCGTTTACGATTGCGTTTGTTTTCGAATAGATTGCACTCAGAGCCTGGATAATAATTAATAATTACATACGTAAACGTGAAATTAATATCGGCGGTATTGCGTCCATTGTGTTTCCCGCGCGTTGCTTAATTACTTATTAAATATCGGGTTAGGTCTCGTGACTGATTAAATTGTAGGTTACTTAATTCCGGTTGTTCCGGTGAACAAGCGGAAAAATTACAAGACCCGTACACTCGGACGATGTCGACGACATCCGAATCTGTCCATTTTTTGTTGGTCTTTTTTTAATAATTTCACTGGGTCATGGCCGAGAAGTTACGATATACAAAAAAAAAAAAAAAACGATTATATTGGATTACTTCGCATTAAGATACAATCCGGGAGTAAGAAAGGAGACTAACGTATCAGTTACAGTTGTAGACACTAATAATGAGCTGGTCTTGCCGGAGTATGTCGTCAAACAACTACTGCGCGCGACCTCGACACTTTTAATGAGAACCTACCTGTATTCATTATCGGCGGTCGTTAACACCGTTCGAAGATTGAACAGAGACGATCATCGACGAACATATTCGGTTCTTCCGTCATCTTCGATTCCTCGCGTTTAAATACCCTTTTTTTTTTTCAGTCCATCTCTATATATGGTGGACGTCTCGCTGTCATTCGGTTAATGTTTCGGTATATACGATACATATATATATTACGACGGATCACGATATTTAACAGCGTCGCGTTAAAGGTACATCGTTCTAGTTACTAATCATTCTGTCGGTAGTTATTGGGTCATCATAATGTTAACTTTATGGATATTTACCATTTACGTCGGAATGTCGCTAGCGAATTTCGCCGATAACGAATTCGGTAAGTAACATACCGGTATTTATATAATTAAATCGATAATTTATAGAAAGAAATTATCAGAAATTTCTTCCTGATACGGAATCTGTACAGAAAGTTAATTTTGCTTAATATCACGAACAATTAACGATTATAATAAAAAAATATTCTAAATTATTAATTTAAATTCGCACACCACTCGGAAATTATAATAACAAATTTGCAGGTATGCACATAACGAAGTCGGTTAATGAATTACGACTTTGTTTCTAGTTGTTTTTTTTTTTAAGTTCGTGGTAAAGTAAATAAGAGTTTTACCCACATGTGAAAGGTACAACGTATACGATATCGATCGTATATACTATCAATTTCTACAGCGCAAAAATCGGAACAAGCCGGAAATATCTGGGATTACACTCGGACAGTTGACTAACATAATCATACCCTAAAGAAGAAAAAAGAATTCGACTATTCTGCTTAATGGGCAGAAATAGCGTGCTGTTTATTGATAAGAAACGTCTTATCTATACTGCGATTTTAAGGCCTGTCCGGACATACTGGGGGTGAAGATATGGGGTTGTGCAAAGTCGACAAATGTGAGAACTATACAGACTGCACAGAATAAAATTCTTCAGCTGATGACCAACGCGCCTTGGTATGTAGCAAACCAGACCAATCACCGTTATTTAAACATTCCTTATGTATGTAAGGTCATTAAACAATGTGCGCAGAGCTATGCTGTGAGGTTGGAAAATCATCCTTGTAATTGAACACGGCCAGCGATATAATACGCTAAAGACGTAGAAAACTCCTGAACCATATCTAAGGTCGTAGTTACCGGGTGCGTACCAATGGGTACTATACCCTTCCAGTTATGCTCTTCTCCTAAATACTGATAATTATCTCGTTGGCCAGCTTGCAGTAAATATCGATGAGTGAAAAGAATTTGCTACACATACAATTATGTATGTAAGCATATCATAACATAATCGTAGTCGACATATTAGGTTATATGTCGATCAACTGAATTTGTAAGTATGAGTTATTATTACCGTAGCAAAGTGAGCCTGAAGTTCGGACATGCCATATTGCACAGCTCGGCGTTTATTACATAAATCATCATTCGTACTTATAAATAATCGTATATTCAAAACGCAATTTCAGACCATTAAAAAATTTGAACGAAATATTGGATGCTTTGGAATAGGACGTACATATAGATAGGGAGTTAGGTGGAATTTTCGTCGAACCTCCATCTAATCGGGAGGCTACACACGAAGATGATACAGATGAAGACGATGGCTGTTTAGTTGGTCATGTAAACAAACGTAGCTCACAGTTACTGGAAAGATCAGAAATTCGGTTTATAATGATAATAAAGAATGTTTACCGGAATTTTTATCGCGAATTAGTGGAAAGTCTATTTTTACATATCTGATCGATATGTCTATACAGAATTCGTGGATGTTGTTCAGAAATGGAAAATTTTCCTATATCCCAACTTTCATTCAGAAGACATGCAGCGCAAACTTTCCGAAAAAGTTGGCCGTCTTTCACGGTCAACAGCCAGCTACAGCAGAGTAAATACTGATGTTGGTTATGATATGCTGAACCATTTTGGCACGGATACTGGAGGAAGAAGGCTGAGATGTGTATTCGGAGAATGTTCGAGTCAAATGAGAGTCATGTGTAAACAGTATAATGTTGGTTTATGTATACATTGTTTTAAAATAACCTTTTTTTTACAAAATTTTTATGGACGAATTTATTGTTTTATTATGCGAAACCATCGAATATAAATATTGCTACTATTTCACTATAATAACTGATTCGTTCATTTCAGCATATCCCGTATTTGATATATTTTGTTCATTTAATGCCGAATGGTGCCATATGACATCCGGCCATATTTCTGATTCTAATATGGATATCGACTTACTTTTTTTTTCCATTTTGTGTGAATCTATTTATAAACAAGGACAAAAGCGAAAGGAATGTATGGAGTAGCGATAATATGGAAGTGAAATCTATAATAAGAAGAGAGCGAGTAGAAAAATCAATAAAGAAAATTAATGCCGGAGAAGTTCATGGACTAGATTCTATCACTATTGAAATACTCAATACGGCGGAGGTAACGACTATAGATATTATATATATATATATATATATATACCCATGTTTTAAAATACGGAGGACAGGCGTTTGGCTAATGAAATAGTGCCACTCCATCTTTATAGATATACATAAAAAATTACCAACAATCTAACTGCCTTGCACGGAATCCAAATTATGTCGAACAGAATAAATGCGTTTGAAATGTAGAAAAATGCTGAGGATTTCGTGGAAAAACCGAGTTAAAAACGATTACATACTTAGAAAATTGCAGTTACGTCTGTATGAAATAATGGAACTCGCACGCCGTATAATTTTTTGGGGAAAATCAATGGAAAAAGTCTAAAATACGCTATGTGGATCAATTAAGAACTGGATTGAGTTGGCCGCCTAGCATAGAACAACCTTTTGAACTGTAGTTAGGAATTTCCGTAATATCACCGCGTCCTATAGAGAACAAAAGGAAGAGAAATTGAAGGTTGTTTAGGGTGAGACTTTCGTACAGCATTAAATTTCGGATATGATTAAACACGGGCAGTTCAATAATCGACTTATTAAATTATAAACGGTGTCGTACGAACTTGTCTAATGTATTCAGACGGCTATGTCAATATTATTATTAATATTTTTATTATTATCAGACTTTATTGTAGATATGTACTTTCTCCGAGAGAGTACATTGAATGTAAAAAAAAACAATAAAATTACATCGACTAATTCGTTCGAAAGTGAAAGCCAATGCGTATTTATCTACGATCGCACGTATGACGAGGGTAGCGAGTTCGCGATCTATTGTCATCAATGGAATACATAATTGAAAAGTTACTAAAGAGATACGTTTAATCAGCTATGCGGGAACTTCCCGTGAAATTCAATATATCAACGTAAAATTAAATGTATGCATATACATATGTATGTTTATATATATGTATATGTTCTTGCTGACATGTGTATACTCGTATGAACGCATATATCAGTATATATATATATATATTATATATATATATATATTATACATGGGGGAATTGAAAAATTAACACGGAAACCCCGAAAATGGGAATTCGGACAAAATCAGATGCAGCGTCGAAGTAGCGCGTTCGCAAAATTTAAAAAAGTATTCCACGTTATAATGATGAAAAAGCCGAAATTGAAATCGTTTGTTACACGTGACAAAGACATAAATTGACACTCGCAAAATTCGCTTTAGAAAAAATTCCAATTTTTGAAATGTGTATAGACACATATATTAAAGATAATCCAGACAAATAAAATTAATAAGGAAATCTTCGTTTGTGAAGAGAACGTACGAAATTGAAGAAGAAAACTTGCGACAGGCTTGAATGGAAGCGATCGGTACGAGGTGCAAATCAGCTTACGGACTGATACACTGATGATGATGGCATACATATCACACGTTCACGATCACGACAAGCCTTCGTCTATCCACTCCTGGATGAAGACGTCCCCCAACGACTTCCGCCCACTTTTGTCCTGCGCTTTTCTCAACCAATTATTCCCAGCTACCTTCGCTATAGCTACCTTCGCTATATTATTATGCCGCCGCGTCATTGGCCTTTCCTGTTTCTTTTTTCATCGACTTTGATCATCTGTTATCTTTTCTTCGAGCTATGTGCCCAATTCTATTTTGTTATAGCCATGTGGTCATGTTTCCGAACCGTATATAAGAACCGAAAGTACACATTGGTTATACAGTTTACAATTCGGATTAATCGGTATTTGTTTATTACGGAATACTATGCGTAATTTTCCGAGCGCTACCCACGATAGTGATATTAACCTTGCCCCTTTTGCATTCGTTATCTTTATTTGTTGTGATTTTTTAACCTAGATATATGTAACTATCTAATTGCACGCTCTGTTCCGATTTTACTGCTATTTGTAATAGTTTTTACTGTGTTTGTCTTATCTCTAAATTTATTTTCGGTCCTATTTTGTTCGACTGTACATTTAAATCTGTTATTATCATCCGTAGTTCTTCTGAACTTCTGCCCACTAGAACTATATCGTCCGCGAATCTGAGGTGATTTAAATATTCAATGTTTATTCAAATACCGGTTGTAGTACAATTTAAGTTTTTAAACACGGTGTCCAAAGTGCAGGCAAATAATTTCGGTGATATGGTATCTCTCTCTCTCTCTCTCTCTCTCTCTCTCTATATATATATATATATATATATATATATATATATATATATATATATATATATATATAATATATACTTGTTAATTCCTGCAACTTATTACAATTATAAATTATTAATTTATACTCCGTTCCATACACAAAAGTTAATGCTTTTGAATTATTTCATTTTAATTTTACTTCGTCGCATAACGGATTATCATCGGAAATGTCTGTTTTTCGAATCGCGTTAATAATTAAAAATTTCCCAAAAATTCGATTTTCTTCTTCGAACGATAATTGACTTCTTTCGAAAACGTCTTTTTCGAATTAGTCGTAAGGAATTGACTTCCTCTCAACCATTTTAACTGCGGACAGTTCGATCGTTAATAATCTACTCGAATCGTTATTTATATTCGGATTGTTATTTCGGACGACAAATAAATAACGTCGTTAACGTAAATTTCATTAGACCCCCCCGAACTGGATTGAAAATAAGACTTCGGATGAAACTTCGCTTCGAATTAGAGATTCTAAACATTCTACCTGGACAAACCCAAGCGGCGATGTCGGAGGAAAATGAAATCGAGTAAAGAAATTACACGTGAATACAGAAGAGTGTATCCGATTATTATAATCTACGGTGAAAAAGGACGAGGTTAGAGAATGACACGAAGCGATACGCAACGGTCATCATTACAAGTACACTCCTAGAAACAAAAAACTGAAGAAAAAAAACGAAAAAAATTGTCGAACGTCGATCTAAACGATAACTAGTTAAATTTATTAGAAATAATTTTTCTAAATAGAAAATTCCTAATTAACTATATACTACTACTAGCACCGGTCCTATTATCGTCATTTCATCGTTTTGCCACGACTGTTTTCTGAAAAGTTGAACTCAAAATTAACATTTTCCTTTCCCGAATCATAAATAACTAATAATGATAATAATATTAATATTAAAAATAATAAATAATTAAAATGAAAAATAACAGTAATAATAATAACAATAATAACCGAAATATAATAATATTTAATAATATTTAATAATAATATTTAATAATATTTAATAATAAAAATGACACTTAATAATGAACATGAGATAATTACTGTAACTATACTAATACCGATAATGATGAAAGTAAAAATAATTAATAGTGAAAATGAAATAATTCAAATTCAAATTTATTTAATAACGGATAAAATGTAAAAATATAAGGTACTTAAATGTTACATATCTGTACATACGTACATACACACATACATTATATACGTATACAAACATAGATATACAATATAGGTTCGTATCAACATAGATACATAATATGCATATGTACCTACATGTCTATAAATATGCGTAAACACTTTAGATTCATACACAACAGTACCAATAATAATAACGGTGTATCGTACTTTATTTTGAGTTATCAACGGTCCTTGGCACCACCTTCATATCATGCAAACTATACGTACAACTGTTACATAAAATAATAACCAAGATTTCATAATAAACATAAAATAATAATAATAATAAACAATAACAATGAAATAGTAACAATAATAATAATAATCATAATCACATTCTTTTGTAGAAAAAAAACACAGCGTTAATAAAGACGGTTATTTTTTTTTTTTTTAATTTTAATTTTTTAATTTTGTTTGTGATTTTCAATTTTCAATTTATTTTTCTTTTCAACTCAAAGTTGGAAAGTTTAATCTGTTTTTCATTTCGTTCGTAGATTAACTGAATTCGTAATTAAGTTTTATACGTGTCCGCTGAGAGCCGGGAAAAACCACTTTATTCTTTTTAAGTACATTAATTTCGATTTTTCTTCACTATTCTTTACAGTTGCGAGACCGATAATTCGTTATAAGAATACAAAATTATCCTAGCCTAAATTTCAAGTCGCCGTTTCATTAGGAAACTTAAGAAGGTCCTGTCGACTAGAAACGATATATCGGTCATAGTAGATCGTGATTAAAGGAACGATCTTCTTCATTGGTAACCGTGTCGTATACCGCTACCAAGTACATAGGCAAGGAACGAATTGATATTAACGGGTAGATTTTGAATAAACGACGGAAGGTAAGCAGTCTAGATTCGGATGTAGGAGAATGTTGTAAAATATTCCAAAGATGGAATTTGGACGTACGTTCGGAGGAGTAGAGCGGATAGATGAGAAGCAAGTGAGGAATAGTTAAAGAAGAATAAGGCATGCGGTACATTCGGGTTGGGAACGATCTGATCGACGACTGATAATGCCCGTTTCGCCGTGTTTCGTAGTTTAGGGGAAAAGTAAGCGATTTTCGTTAATATTCGGAAGCTGAACGATTCGCCCGGTGAAGATGGAATTAAATGTAAAAAATGTACACGTTAAACAATTGTGGATTTCAATGGTAAGAAGAATTTCTTGAATAAGATACGTTTCTTCGGACGGACAACTGACAACTTTCTTTAGTTCTGAACCGACTACAAAATTTCCCGTAGAGGAATAAAGAAATCCCGGGAAATGACAAATCGAACAATTCTTTCCCATCACCGTCTGAAAGAAAAGACATTTCGGAATTGACGAAACTTTTAATTTTAAAGTTATTATTATCATCGTTGAATTTGTGCAGCTACTAATGAAAGCGCGAGAGGAAAACGATATTAGATTGGAACAATGTTATGTCGGAACAGAATTAATTTGAAGAATGTGCGTTGATGCTGTCAGCGTGGAGAAATGGAAGGAAAATCGAACGAAGGATCCTTGGATGGAATATCGGGGGAAAAGTGACGAAGACGCAATAAACAGTAAGAGTGACACCGCATAAGACACATGTTGCATGAGGTGAATTTTAAAAACAAAACGAATTAAGCATTAAATTAGAGAGACGCGATTATACCGATAGCGCTTTAGACGAAATCGGCTGAAAAAATGTTATTCTTCTTCGAATTAGCCACTTGTGGACCACGTGAAATATCTTCATGTCGGCTGTTTGTTCCTCTTCCATTCAATCCGGTATTTCTTCATCGCTCCGCTCTGTTTTTGCTACCTTTCAACTTATCATTTAATAACAGTTTTCTTCTTCGCTTTTTCTTCAAAACTCACGAAAGTATTAACTTTGCTTCTGAACCTTTTCCTATTCAAAATGTTTTCTACTGTGACGACGTTAATTTGCTCGGGATCTTTTTTAACTTCACGGAATCAGTTTGCGTCCTATAGGGTTTTTATCAAAGTATACGAAAATCCTTCTTGTTATTTCGTCTCCGTTCGTTTTAAGCGACCATAATAGCTTAATTTCCTTTTTCTTTTATTGCGATTATAATATCTTCGATACGACCGTATATTTCTTTATTACTAGTTTTTTTCGCATTTCGTGATCACATCTCGGTCCTAAACGAATTATTATTATGAGTAAATATCGCAAACCGATCTGTCATTACGGTTGACAGCCGGAATGCCTACTATACTAATATATAAATCTGTTAAAAGAAACAGATAGCGATATTGTATTTAAAAGAATAATTACACAGACGAAGCCGTGGGTAACTTCTTTATGTTTTATGTGTGTCTATATGATAACTTCAATGTCCTTCACCGGATAAATAAGTTCATTCCAGATAATTTCTCGAAAGCCTGTATACATCGTTAAATAGTTAATAAAATTAGAAAAAGTTGAACATTTATGGAAAAGTAACTGTCTGCTTTGAATAAAAATTTGAAAAAAATAAATACGTGAAATTTTATAAAGAAAAAACGGCAATTAAAAAAGTTATTTAGCATTGTAACTTCACTGATAATCTGGGGTGGTTAACATTTATTTGGTTTTTTTCATAGCTTAATTATCATAAAGAGTAATATATATATATATATATATATATATATATATATATATATATATATATATATATAAAATAATGTAAAGATTTTTCTAATTGCATAATAATTAATTATGTCAGCACATGTCGAGAAGATGAACATATCTGCATACCCTAGTGTGAATATTAATTAAACTTTCGAAAGCCATACACAATGCTACCATTAACCTTATTTTTGTCATTCAATTTATAAAATACTGTATTATTATTATTATTATTAGCAGTAGTAGTAGTAGTAGTAGTATTAGTATTATCATTATCGAAATTTCATCATCCATTGAGGCGTATTGTTTTTATTTATTAGGTTGTTCTCATTATTATATCTCGTCTGTTGCAGATAAAAACGGTTTACAAGTTTAAAAGTATCCGATCATGACTATTCAGATTGTAATTTTAATTTCGATAATAAGTAATCGATATCAACGACTCTTTATTCACTAAGTCGCGATTCGATTGGATGAAATATAGATTATATATGTCGCGTATTACATAATATATATATACATACACATATATATATATAATCATTACCATCATTATTGAATTAAACATACATAATTTATTTATATTAAAATAAACAGGAAAAAAACACAAAGCTTTTCGGCCGTTGGGCTATTATCAAGTGTACATTAGTAAATAAAAAAAATATATTAATTTAAGATTAGAGTTCACAAAAAAACAGCAAAATGAAGAATAGTAAACTATCCGATAAAATGCTTTTCCTCATGTTGATTTACTTTCAGATTATTTAATTAATACTGTTCTTCATTTTATTGTTTTTTTGTGAATTATAATCTTCAATTAATATTTTTTCATTTTATATTTTTCATTTTTAAATGTTCACTCGACAATGGCGGAACAGCCGAGAAATGATTTGTGTTTTTCATAAAGAATAAATTTTAGTCTTTTTTTTTGTTTAATTCTTAAGCTGCGTTTGTAATGGACTATAAAACTTGCTAACGGATATTCCATATAGGTCTGACCCTGTATGTAGCCGTTATCATTTCCTAATTATCGTTATTTTTTTTTAATTACAGATCTTGAATTACAATCTTCTATAGACGAATATATGATTGAAAACGATCAGTACATCGACGATTGGAACAGATATAAACGGGCTTCCAACGGACAAGAACTTAATCACGAAGACGATCATATTAAGTGTAAACAGAGCAGTAAAAAAGTAATGCCTTTTTTAATTGCCCTTTAAGATAGCGGAATTGATAAAAATTTTAAGTTAATTAAAATTTAACGAATACGGATAAATTTATTTTTAAACTACGCCAATGAATGTTATGATAAACTGTAAATAAAAATTAGTTTCCGATCGTTCTAAACGAATTATATCGAAGTTGAAACAGGTATCGACGATATAATTTTTATAATTACGTTCAGGCTGTAGACGTATAAATGAACAACAAAAAAGTAGTTAAAAATCATCAAAATTTGATTGTTTATTTATTTTAAAAGTATTACAATATTTCACACTAGTCCGAAAAAAAGCATCTATATATAAAGTATTTGCTTAAACATGAATTTATAGTCGACAAGTTTTGCAGACATGAAATAAATGTTTACAGTGATTAACATTGTTTTTATTTTGTTTTGTTAATTCATAAAATCACTACTCTCCAATACATCAATATATATGTATATATATATATATATATATATATATATATCGCGGTGACATAGTTGCTAGAGTGCTTGACTGTCAACTTGACGGTCGGGGTTTCGAAACCAACTCACGACATAGAAAGTTTTCATCATTATTTAATTCTTGATTATCATGGAGAAGGCGTGGCACCCCACTCCGTATATCATCATATGCATGCGCATCTGCCTTGCATATAAATAGTGCCCTGAATGCTAGCTAATTTTGTACGTAAAAATAAACGTACAATAGCTACTCACAGCGTTCGGATTCGTTCTAAGCTTTGTTTCACATTGATATCACAAATAGGAGAGAAATTACAATAATTTAAAGTTTTATAAAGTAGAAGACAGCGATGTTTGTGTCACATAACACGTTTCCCCGTTCGAATATACCTTCACTACAAACTCCCGCTGTACAAACCACGTTTTATTTCGTTCGGAGCGTGGTAGAAATAACGGATGAACATATTATATATATATATATATATATATATATATGTTGTTAAAAGAAAGAGACAGTGATGTTGTATTAAAAAAAAATAATTAGACACAATTACTATTTATATGTCGGTCATTTCGACAAACTGATATTGTATCGGTATTTTTGGGCACCGTAAAAGTGGCTGATTGATGTGCCTTTTCATTTTCATAACTTAAATTATCTTATCGGGCTAATGTAAAATATGTCTATCCATACCTAGCTTTGTGGTGTGTTTTGCGTACGTTCAAACGGCCATATTTCTGCCGATACTGTAAGTAATTTTAATAATAAAATTTGAGCGACTCAATGTAACCGATGACGACAGTGACAACGATAATTTGATTCAGGTGATTTATCGAGTGTTATCGATAAGAAAGCATTGTGAAGCAAAATGGTTTAAGTCGATTTCCTAATTTTAAAAAAGGAATCCAGTTATGAACTCCGATAAAAATGAATTTTAGACGATTTCAACGAATTATATAGAAAGTTGGAAAACGATTAACACTAAAATTTGTCACATTATTGCCACACAGTTGACAACGATCTAGAAAATGCATAAGCGTTCTTATATATATATATATATATATATATATATATATATATATATATTATTAATCCAAATACGAATTTAAAGACTTCAACTTTTAAAATAGTTATCTCGTCGATCAGAAACTCCGAAATATATGAAGAAAAATAAGCTGTGTTTCATTTAAAAGGGTTATTTTTATTTATTATTGTTTTTTAATTATATATACATATATTCGATTTTAAATCTTGTTGCGGTAAGAAGATGTATTTAAACCAGTGGATATATTTTCTTTTTAAGTCGTGTTGCGGTAAGAAGAATCTATTTAAACATTTCGGAGATCACAATAAAACTCTCGGAAAAGCCTGCTACGAAGAAGTTATGCAAGCGTTCAAAGCAGGTAAATTATTAGAAATGTGAACACATACACTCACATATACATACATTCTGTATTTATCTCATTGTAAACCATGCCAATTTTTTTATTATGTAACGTTTCGAAAATACAGTGTTTTCATTTCCAAGTAGATAGCGGTTGTAGATATGTACGTTTATACAATTGCGTATATATATAAAATGATGACATAAACATCAACAGACGGATTTGGACACAACAGGACACTTTTTTTTAAAACTCGAAATCTGGACAAAATTAAGTCTGTATTGCCTTCATTTATGCGCAATTGTGTAAATTTGTGCATAAAAGAAGACAGTGGAGACAGAATTTTGCTAAGATTACAAAAACTGTGTTTTTGAAACTTTAGGTAATATATATATATATATATATATATATACATATATATAATATACATATATATAATATATAATGATGACATAAACATTGACAGATGGCTGTGCATAAAACAGATAGTTTTTTTACCTTGAAATCTGGAAAATTAAGTCTGAATTGCCTTCATTTATGCGCAATTATGTAAATTTGTGCATAAAAGAAGACGGTATAGACAGAATTTTGCTAAGATTACAAAAACTGTGTTTTCGAAACGTTAGGTAATATATATATATATATATATATATATATATATATATATATATATATATATATAAAATGATGACATAAACATTGATAGACGGCTGTGCATAAAACAGATCGCTTTTTTACCTTGAAGTCTGGACAAAATTAAGTCTGAATTGCCTTCATTTATGCATAATTGTGTAAATTTATGAATAAAAGAAACTGTATAGATTGAATTTACCCTAACTACAAAAACTGTCTTTTCGGAGCGTTAGCCAATAAATACATACATATAATTGACCGGCGCAGGGAAGCGAATATCAAAACTGAAATGGACGTAAGCTTGACACGTTGCGCGTATAGAGGATGGCAAGTGGACAAAACATATCCTGCAATAGCGCCCATTGAATTCCAAAAAGAAGACATGCAGACCAACAACACAGTTACGAGATGTCTTTGTGAAAAATGCAGGGGTCAATTGGACCCGAATTGCCCAAAACAGGAATCACTTGAAATGTCTGGGACATGCCTATAACCAGAAGTGGGTTTATATAGGCATAACGTTATAACGTGATATATATATATAATATATATTTTTTCCCTCATAATATATTTATATATACATACATTAAAAAAATATATAAAGTAGCCTGCAAAAGTAGCTTATGGTTATCGGTAGTGACTATCAATATCTATGTTTAATCTTAAATAATTCCGAGATAAAAATAGGAAATTTTTCTACTAGAATAATTTCATTAGGATTAAAAGAGCAATCTATATTATACAATTTTCTCAGATGGTTATATTTACTACATGTGTATACTATGTGCTGGACATCCTATATTTCACTAGTTGCAAAATTACGACATTTTTCATCGTTGATTATTTGTAATTTGTTCAAAAAATATCCGATAGAACCGTGACCAGTAAAAATCTGTGTCGTATAAAAATTTACTTTAATCTTTTTGTTTTTAAAACGTTTAATTATATGTGGGAAAAATTTATTAATTAACTTACCATTAGTTTGAGCATCGTATCTTGATTTTAATTCATTAATAATCTGCAAATCAAGTTATTTAAGGTGTTTTTATTTATAATTCCATTATGTTTTCTTTTAATTTCAAAAATAAGTGATCGTTTTTTAATATGAAATACTCGTGCAATAGTTTGAATAGAAATATTTGAAGCAGTTATATGTGAGAACGTTAAATCAATCAAAAATTTTCGGCAATTAGAATTTAATATATATATATACATATATGTGATATATAATGATAACATAAACATCGATAGAGTGATGTTCACATACCAGGTCATCGTTTTATCTCTTAATCTAAACAGAATTAAGATTGCTTTCTTTTATGAGTAATTTTTAATTAAGATTGCTTTCTTTTATGAGTAATTTTTAATTAGGATTGCCTTCTTTTATGAGTAATTTTTAATTAAGATTGCTTTCTTTTATGAGTAATTTTTAATTAGGATTGCCTTCTTTTATGCGTAATTTTTAGTTATAGAAGATGGCAATATGGACTTAATTTTGGTCAGGTTATCAAAAATGATTGTATTCGAAAGTTTAAGCGATAAAAAAATAAATTTACAGGGTTTACACACACAAAAAAAAATCATGAATGTAGGAATATTAAGAGTAAAAATTAGAAAGTGTTTTATTTATACATACTTGTATACAAATATATCTATATTTGTAACGGCCATCGATAGTGCGCATTAAGAATTCGTTTTAATATTTCCATTTGTAAATCAACCAGTTAAATTAATGTGAGAATTTATATATGTATCCGAATGTGCACAACTACCGAGCTTAATTAAGTTTCGACCGTTAACAAGTTACGTCGTAAGAGTTGATCTGCATCGTAAGGAAATTATTTTATTCGCTTAAAATTTATAAATAAATGCACATACCGATTAACTAACCGGATATTATTTAAATTATTTCTACAATAACAGTTAAAATAACCTTTTTTTCCTTTTCTTAATTATATCATTTTCAGCAGACTCGCTGCCGTACGAAAACAACAGTCAATCATTATTCTCCTGCGACAAGTACAAAATGATGAAAAAAGTTCAATACGTAAGTATCAAATGAATTCCGGAAATTTTCCTATATTTTCAAAAATAAATAATCCCGTTAATTTCTAACCGACGTTATTATTTCTTAAAGTTATTTCGTCAATTATAAAACGCGTTGAAAATTTGGACGTTCGATAATTTTTAGTAACACCGTGAACTACCACTTCTGGAACTCTGCCTGAATCCGGCGCGCTCACTGGCAAGCCGATAGCAATGCAGGATAGATATAAATAACCCCGATAAGTGGTCGCAGACTAAGAGTACTGATGAAAAGTTTTAGGCGACTCCAGCAGCGGCAGGAAAAGATGTGAGGATACAAATGGGCAGCTTGGAGAAATGTTCGGAGAATATTCCTATGATTCTTCATAAACCACGAATTATTACTGAGGACTTTCCCCCAAATCTAAAGCTAATGTACCGGCTGAAACAACGGTATTTCCTTTCTATTTCCTTACTCAGGAGTGTATCTGTTTCTTATTCCTTAATTTTCGTTTTTTATATATTATCTGAAACCTACTTTTTCCTGTTCCGATCCTCTCCAAATAACAACTCGCGAGCCAAATATACCGGTCACATTGGCCTTGCTACGACGATATGGTTGTTATTGACGCTGCCACTACCGTCTGAAAAGTATCTGTAAAATTCTAACGTTTCCGCAATGGACTCCTCGATACGATTTCACTTTGTCCGGAACTGTTTGGTATTTTCTTTACGAAAAAAATTTTGACGTTGTTCTGACACTGAGCGAGTATGACTTGAAATGAAGCGATGAAGAGTAAGTGCGGAGTAATACTCTCTTTGTTCAGCTTATGGCTGCCAACATGAAGATTCATATTTTAACCAAAAATAAATTTTAATTAGGCTATTAATTTAATTTAAATTTAATTTAATTTGATTGACACGTGTATCTGGCCCAAGTAATTGCAGTAGACAAAGAAGCAATCGTTAAAGAGACGGACGCATCTTTCATGGATAGCCTTTGCGAAACTGAATAACGTGTTGAAGAACGGAGACATTTCGGGGATTGTTTAAAAAAAAGAAAGCGTACGAATAGTGCATCCTCTCTATGCTCACATACAAAGTGGAAACATAGTACTTTACGAAATAGATTGTCAGGAAGTTGGCCATAATGTAGAGAGTCCATGAGAGAAAAATGCTGGACAAAATACGTACATAAGACAGAAAATCGAGCTGGCGATGTCATTAAGCGGATGGACGATAGTTGGACTAAAAAAGAACACAATGGAGACCGTGAGAAGGATATAGAATCTGATGATAAGACAATATCCAAAAGTAGTCAAGATGAATGAAATGGATGAATTGAGACGCAGTACAAGGGGTAAGGAAGGGAACAATCGCATTCATCAGTGGATAAAAATAAGCAAATCGTTATTGCGTGAATTTAATTTAATTTATTATATCGGATTTTGAGAGAGTCGGTAGTAGTTATATATAAAACTGTAATTAACTAAAACATTTCGTGAGTTCGTGCCCTGAAGTCAGTTGTTTATTTCAGTCATTCAGAAATTCTGCGCTGTTTTTAAAAAAAATCCGCAATATGAACATAAAATTTAATTATTTTTGTTACAACAGTGAAATTAATTTCCTTAAAAAAAAAAAATACGCTTAAAAAGAATTTGTAAGGAAGAACATAAAATTGAATTACTGATTGGCGAGTTCAACAGACTTAGAAGTTAGTCACGTTCGTCAATACGATAACGAGAAATAGAGTTGAAATTTGCAATTATTTAAAAGCGTAGTTAAGTTCACTCCGTTGAGTTTGAAGTATCGATAATAATAATAGTAATAATTAATAATAATAATAATGCCGTTATTTCATCGCTCGCGCAATTATTAAAGTTATCTATATTTTACTTTGTGTCTTGTAAAGAAATAGATGAACGAAACTAAATTGAAAATGAAGTGATATTATTATTGTAATAATTTTTTTTATTATTATTTTGTTTCAGTGCGTATTTGAATGTACCGGCAGAAAAAGGGGTCTGGTGAGTGGAATTTTATGCACATTTCCGTACTTATTATTTTGATTATAAGTTACACGTTTTGTCATTTTTTATTATTGAAGTTATCGGTAAATAGGATATCGTTGCTTTCACCGGTTTAATTCTTTTATCATTTTAATTCTTCTTCTTCCTTTATCCCGCTAGAGGGCGTAGTGATGTTAATTGATCTCCATGTTGATCTATTGTGAGCAATCGGCAGTGCTTCGTGCATGTTTAATTAACGATTTTAATTGATCAGTCCAGCGCGTTCTTGGTCTTCCTTTTTTTCTTCGTCCATTCACTTTTCCGGTGATTATTAGACGTTGTAGAGAAATCATATTTCTCGCAATAAAGAAGCCGAGAAATTTTTTCTTTATTCCGCTTGATAAACGTCTATGTATTTTCAACTTCTAGAAAAATATTCATTAGGGTCGTTTTAATACCGTCTAATTAATTATACAGAAACTAGTTTACTTATTATGACCGTCGTTTTTATATATATAGGGACCTCGTCAACTGGTTCTTTTTAAAAACAGCAGTAATAAACTTGGTTTTCCTCAATTTTTTTTTAATTTCATATTTGAACAAAATATACGTTTTCCCACCTTGGAAAATCCTTTGGCGGCATTTTTCCCGCATAACACTCCGTTAAAATACGTCGTACTAATAAAATTTTCTCGGACCTTCTTCAGTTTGTCGCGATAGTCGAGGTGAATTTAATAAATCAAAGCGAGTTGCTTTTTTTTTATATTAAATTGAGAAAATTTATTCGCTGTAAGGTCGACGCAATTTTAACGTTTCTCATCGTACTACTCATTACCATAGCACGTCATCAGAATGTCAGTAGAATCTATTCATATTTTTATTTACTAACAATGTTCAATAAGCGAGAGAAAAAACTCTGGTCGCATCACGAGGTATTGTTTATCATCGTACTACTCATTACCATAGCATGTCGTCAGAATTTCAGTAGAATCTATTCATATTTTTATTTACTAACAATGTTAAATAAACGAGAGAAAAAACTCTGGTCGAGTCACGAGGTATTGTTTATCATCGTACTACTCATTACCATAGCACATCGTCAGAATTTCAGTAGAATCTATTCATATTTTTATTTACTAACAATGTTAAATAAACGAGAGAAAAAACTCTGGTCGAGTCACGAGGTATTGTTTATCATCGTACTACTCATTACCATAGCACGTCATCAGAATTTCAGTAGAATCTATTCATATTTTTATTTACTAACAATGTTAAATAAACGAGAGAAAAAACTCTGGTCGAGTCACGAGGTATTGTTTATCATCGTACTACTCATTACCATAGCACGTCATCAGAATTTCAGTAGAATCTATTCATATTTTTATTTACTAACAATGTTAAATAAACGAGAGAAAAAACTCTGGTCGAGTCACGAGGTATTGTTTATCATCGTACTACTCATTACCATAGCACGTCATCAGAATTTCAGTAGAATCTATTCATATTTTTATTTACTAACAATGTTCAATAAACGAGAGAAAAAACTCTGGTCGCATCATGAGGTATTGCAAGATAATAAAGAAATAAAAATAAAATAAGATAATTAAAAGACATTAACATGGTTCATTGATAATAGACTAAGGACGATGCGATCAAGAAATTCGATCTAGAAAAGTGCCGGCGAAGGCCACTTTTTGTTAAAAAAAATAAAACCGTCAGATTCGAAAGATATAAGTTTAGAGCTATGGAAAAGATTAACGGATGTGTATACACGTTTGAATCATTCTCCTGTATGGCTTGGAAAAACCGGGTTATAAATAAAGAATGATAAAAACAACTGGAATACAATTTTACGGGAAAACGGGAAAAATTAAATGGACAAACGGAATAAAAAGACGCGAGTACGTCAAAACGTCCATGAAGAAAGATGCTTACTGAACGTAATAAGAGATAGGAGATGTGGCTCGATTACGCCTATATTAAGAAATAACATATATCTGACCACAATAATAGAAGTATCGATAAATGACAAGATAACTTGAGGGAGACTACGAGAAAAATTTATCACCCGGATAATGAAGGATACAGGTATATACCGACTATTGGCCGAGAAGGCACGAGTAGAGCTCTCAGATGTCACGTTTTTCTTGTTGACCACCGATGTTGATGATTGATGAATAGAAGAACAAAGTTTGATAATTAGAAAGCGTTCGACGTATATTTTCCTCGTATCCAGATCGTATCTAAGATATTCTCCTTTATGATTCCCTTACACTCGATACAACCAGTCTGATAATTGTTTGACTTTGAAATTTTCATAGTTCTAAAACGATATTTATCTATATATCTCCTGCATTCGCTAGCTTGGTGAACTTATTTATCGACGTTGGAAAAAGTTTATTTTCGTTCGCGATTTACTCCACGAATATTCGAAAATTTAATCGTTCTTATTGGAGGTAGCTGTAACCGTAAAATCGTTATCACCATAATTTGTATTCGTAGCGATAAATTAAACGTGTTCTCGACTAGAGTAACAGTAAATCAAGTCGTCCTACTCGTTGGAGTATGACCCCCGAACCTGTTCGGTTTTATTTTTCTATTACTAATAGATGTACTTATTTTACCGCTTAAGCGTCCTGCGTGATAATCAGAAATTCATAACGCAGTTGCCTGTAATTTTTCTCACGCGCGAATATAGCCTTTATCTGAAAAAAAACGTTATGTGCGATAAAAATATTCCAATGTTCACAAATCACAGACAGACACTATAGTTTTATATAGTAGTATATATATAGATAGTATACTATTATTTTGCGCGGCAGAGCTTAAAACAGGGGCTGAAGAAAGTCCTGTTTTGCAATCTGCACACCAGTAATCACGAGAATTTTTGAAAATACCCTTTTGGTAACACCAAACACATAGTTTTCTCTAGGATTTTGTTTTGTTGTTGGCGGAATTGTGCTTGGAAAATGACGATCTAACAATCTCATCGGTTTTCGTGTTTTTATCGTATTTCTGAATTAATTCGTGATGTAGCATATTTTCCTATAACTTGCTCGGTTCAATAAGAAAATTTTTTTTATCCCAAAGATTTATGTATGTGGAAAGAATTTGCAACGTAGCACAACGATGGGAGGAAAACCCTTCAAACAAGCTGAGTAACGTCACAATGACTAAACAATATTATAAGTAGGTCAGCACGGAAATATACGATACGGCCGTTGTATTTCACACGAACTTTTGAAGTCCAAATACATATGTCATGAGCGTAGTAAAACGAAGTGTTACATGATACACGTCAATAGCGTTTAACAGATTAATAGTAATTATTAAGATAGTGCATCATCATCGTCCTATTGTTCATTGCCGAACGTCGTGACTAGCTATTGTATGTTTATTTTTACGTACAAAATGAGCTAGCATTCGAGACTCTATTTGTATGCGATACAGATGCGCCTGCATAAATGATGTTATACAGAGTGGGGTGCCACTCCCTTCTCTGTGATAATGAAGAATTAAATAATGATTAAAAACTTTCTATGTCGCCTTTTGGTTTCGAACCCCTAACCTTCGAGTTGACATTTGAGCACCCTAGCAACTACGCTACAGGAACATAAGATCGTACAAAACAATATAAATAAAAAATATGAATTAGCCTGATTTTCCTCAGTCCTTCCATTAAATTGATCATTACGTAAACGTATAATGACGCATATACTTCATTTAAAACGAATTTATATAATTTTATCTTGATCATACTTTAATTCAGTTTCACACTGTTATTTCCTAGTATTTAGATGATTTATTTATTTCGTTTTTCTTAAAAAACATTTGGAAAACGTACACCATAAGTCATAATGTTCAGTTAATTATGCCATCATATAAAAATAATTGGATGATTTTTATATGATTTTGGAACAAATGATAAAACTTCTATAGAATAATGTTTTATCTTTTCACATAACAAAATAAAGGTGATAATTTTCGTGTGGTCAATCGTATTCGAATTCGCTACGTTCCATATAGTAGTCCGTGCTCTAGCCACTAGGCTATCCCGATATATATATATGTATATTTTAGAAAAATTTCAATTTTGCCTAAATCAGAACAATTGCGCGGTTTATGGGGCATAATATTTATTTTAAATTTGTCACTTGCCGATAAAATTATATAATAATCGAAATTTTTCGTGCTATATTTCAATATTAGGAAACTCTTAAATAATAACAACATCCTTAACATGCATCATGGGGCGCAAATAACATGTCGTGTGGAAAGAATCAGCATTAGAATCCTAAAGCAAGGGAAGGAATGAGAAGTTGATGTGGGGAGTAGATACAGTAAGAAAGGTTGTGAGGTTAACTTTCAGACGTACCTATAAACCGGGAGGATTCAGGGAGAACAAACTTGGAATAGATACCCCGCTGGGATTACCAACAAATAAAAAGAAATCCCATATCTTATCTTATTGCAACATCAATTCTTATATATATATATATATATATATATATAGGTTAGTATATTTCAGAAATTTTGTACATCCCTGTAATTCATTATACAATTAAAAGTGACCTGTATGGAAATTACAAGTTTTAAAATTTCGGAATACACCATCGCAAAGTTTTAGAAATTTCGATTTGTCCGATTTAAAGCTATCGGATTTTTCGGTAATATTTCCTAATCTGTGAAAGAATTATTTTGAAGAATTCAAAATTAACTTCCGTCAAAACGCGTTTGGAGGTCCCTCCAGATATTTATCGTAACTGAAATTTTTAATTACAATTCCGAAAATGAATGAAACGAAATTCTACATGATTAAAATAGTTATATGTGTAACGGTTTTAACTCTTGTCCAACTGTATATTCCCCTAAAAAACATGATTTCACAGAAAAGAAATATCGAGCAAAATATATATATATATATAATCATCCTCATCATCATCCGTCTACCGTTAGATGGGTGGGCAACATAATTTGTAGCTAACCAATCATTTTTGTCTCGAGCAGCATGTTAATTTCAATTGTCTTGTTTTTCAGTATAATCCAAGTTTCGCAACTGTACAATAGGATACTCCAAACAAACGTTTTAATAAATCCAAATTTTCAGACATGGCAAGAAATATCTTTGGATATAAGAAGGTTTATTTCGTTTTAAAAACCATTTTAAGCTCTACCCTTTTCCTGACCTCTTTTTCTATTCCTCCGTCTGACATAATCAAACTGATAATATACGGGAAATTCTTTTATTCGCTTTATTCTTTTTCCCCGTTTACGGTTACGTGTATATTTTTCATCGTATCGTTTGCGCAGGTCGTAATTACCCTCGTTTATCTTCACTTTAGATTTTTCCCTCAAGAGTGCATTCAAATAATCGAAGGACTGTTACAAATGTTTCCGGTCTTCTGCTACCGACGCGATGCCACACTGATATCCGACTCGGTTGGACTTAGTACCGACATTTTTCTTCATCGTTTCCTTTACGTATACATTAAAAAGGTACGACGAAAAGTCTAGTCTTTGTCTTACGCATTTTGTTCATCTTATTTCCAGCTTTACTGTTTATTTACGATTCTCGACTTTTACATTAAAGTATCGTTCGATCTCTTCGAGGCTTTCAAACATTATATTTCAGTTGACATTATCATAAGCTTTAAAGTACCTACTTATTTATTTATATATTTAATTCATTCGCTTTATGCGGTTCCAGGTAAATGCCGACGGAAATTTAAACATCATCGAACTGAACGCTTATTTAAGTAACGAACTGTTTACCGAAGCGTGGCAAAGAGACGTTGCCGAAAAAGCGGTAAAAAAATGTCTAAAAGAAAAATTCGGTAACACATTTTTTTTTTTATATTTTTTTATTTAACTCTTTTCGTTTTAATTATTATTTTTATACGATAATTTAATTTTCCTCGCGTCAAATATAATTCTAATAATACGTACGATTAACTAACTCCTTTAATTTATCATTAGTAACAAAGTAAATAGTAATTTAAATCGATTATTCTCAGCGGAATGGCCTGTCGACGAACCGGGAATCCGGTGCAATCCAATAGCGGTGCAGTTTCAACATTGTTTATGGAAAGAATTCGAACGGGTAAATTCAATTTTTAACTTAATAATATTTTATGCAAATACGGCCATTTTGTCGTCGTTAAAAAATATATTTAATTATACAAAATTTAGTATTTGTAACCGACGTCATTCATATCTGAAATCAGCATTCTACCAATTATAAAATAATTCAATATGCGTACGGAAATATTGAACTTAAAAAATATTGTTATCCTTTTTTTTATATCGCTTATTGTTAAAAACCGCGAGTTTGTCAGGTTGATACTTGAAACCTCGTTGTTGATTTCGAGGTATAAAATAATCCTTCATAGATATACTCAGTTAGAAAAATAACTTTAGTATTTTTCCTAATACTTCGGAAACTTGCTAAGATTATCGTCATACCTAAGCAGGGAAAGGATACTTGGCGGGTTTCCAACATACAAACCAATTAGCTTACACTGAGTAACCCAAACAAAATTAGTGAAAAGGTGTTTCGTGTTTCAAATAATAATATTCATTCCCAACTTTCAATTTTATTTTCGCTCTAATTACGAATGAACAAATACCCGGAATAGCTGATTCTATCACCCACAATTTCACCTTTGACAACTATGCATAGTGTTTTTCGACGTTGCAGAAGCAAATAATATTCAAATTCACTACCTACTTAATTAATGTAATTAGCAATTATTTAATGTGCATGCAACTCTGTATAGTCTCAAAAAAAAAAAAAAAAACGAATTCAGTGGGTGTGCTACGAGGCAGTGTAATCGGACCCTGTTTGTTTACACTGTATCTATACGATTTCTCAAACCTACCTAGCATGCTGGACTACTTAGCTGACAATATTGCAATATTCCATAACTCCATCGTGCCTAGCGCGATGACTATAGCTCGAAACATCGCGGTTACTTAAACACTGCAACAATGGCCAATTTTAGCGTAAATCCGTCTAAAACAGAAGATATGTTCTTTATCCATAGCAGCCCAACACTATCTGGTAATCTGACAGTGCAGGTTAATACATTAGAATATGATAATGTTCGCTATCTTTGTGTGATGCTTGCTAATAGAACGACTTAAAATACGTAAATAATGTCGTAATCGAAACAAATAATTGCTTTTGTTCATTATATATTTTCCTTGAAGACAAGCCCCTTCCTAGATAGTAAGGTGCTGCTCTATGGAACATTAATCCGTCCATTAGTTTGTTACGCTTGTCCTGTCTCTCGGTATCTAAGGATATCTTCAATCAAATAAATGTCTGAAATGACCACTTGTTTATTTTGTAATTCCAGGTTTGCATTTTTTCCTGCGGTATATGTTTTCTTTTAATAACCAATCTGTATCAAATACACGCACATTGTGTGTGTGTACCTGAGAGACACATATATTGTGTTATTTGTTTGAGTGTGTGTGTGTGTGTGTGTGTGTAAAAAAGTAAGGCGTTTCGTTTGTTTGTGTCTAATTTGCGGTTATATTTGTTGCAGAATTGTCCGCAGTCCGAACAGAAAGATGGTAAGTAACATTCTACCTAATATCATGTTTCGAACAAAAACCTATTCGTTACATGTTATAAACAAAAATTTCGAAATTCCATCATCGATTATTATCTTGCCGAATAATTTTTAATTTGAAAAGTGTACAATATAGTAATTTTTTAGAAATATAAACAACGAAAAATGAGTTAAAATCGACATTTTTTTTTTTTAATGAAAAATCGCAGATTTTCGGCTCTTAAGCCATTATCAAGTGAATATAAAAATATATATATATTTTATAAAAATATGAAATGTAAAAAATTACTCTAGATATACATTTTAAAAATATATATAAAATGTAAAAAATTACGTTAAAATTATCAAAGTAATAAAACAGTATTTGTAAAATAATCTGGTAGTGAATGTAATAAACAACAACAACAATCAGCAATATAATTTTTTTTATACATAAACAATTACACAATAGCATGTAAAATAATAATAATAAATAAAAACATCCAATATTTTACAGATGCTGTTTTATCACTTTAATTTTTATTTTTAAATTGTATATATGAAGTAATTTTTTACATTTTATACACTCGTAATTATATATATTTTTAAAAAATTTATATATATATATATATATATATATATATATATATATATATATATATACGATCGAAGGTTTCGTGGTATGATTATTAATATTAAAATTAAAAAAATTATCGGTCGATACCATGTTACTATTTTGAAAAATCCGTTTTAAGTAGAGTTGAATTTTGCAATTGCGTCCAGAAAAATGAATAGAGAGGGAATTTGTAAATAATGGATCTAATGTCGGAGGGGCTGAATTTTTCATTAATAAATTTAATATATTGAAAAACAGAGCAGAAAGCACGAATGGGAATGAAATATTTGATTCTAATGTAGTCCTGCAAAGGAATTACTGATAAAATGGAAGAGTGTTAAGCGGGAAAAAATATTACACCGGTGTTTAATACCTACTATGATTAGTATATGGGGAAAAATAGCATTTGTGTATCATATTTCGTGTTTGCGCGGGAAGTGTTACATTGGTCAAACAAAAAAGCCAGTGGATGTTCGTATTGAGAAGCATATAGCATGCATTAGAACTAAAAAGCCTGCTGCGGCCGAAATTAAAATTGTCTACATCAGTGTATATTAAGAGCACGCTGATGACAGGGCGATATTTGGTAAAGGATTCACACCATCACCCGAGCCAAAAGTTAGGAATTTTTAAAGCATTAATTACCCGGGCAAAAAGAAAAATTTAGTAAATGAATTGAATAGAATAGAACAAGTGATGGTTTGCAATGGGTATGGTAAGAAGGAAGCACACCCTTCTGGTTAAAAAACAATTTAGCCGAAGAAAGTTGAACGTAAAGAATTCTAGTTTGAACAAAGAAATATTAGCTACGATACGCCTCCCATTTGTGAAGGGCATTACAGATCGTTTGGGCAGAATACTGTACAGGAATAATATTATACCGGTGTTTGGCACGTGCATAAAACTGTGTAATATGCTGAAAAATGTAAAGGATGTTATACCAGAGAGGGAAGTAGCGGGTGTGTACTGAATACCATGCTCTTGTGGTCTTAGCTTGGACAAACCGGCAGAGCTGTTGCTGTAAGGATTGAGGAACATGTAGAGCACTGCAAGTATGAGCGTATAGGAAGGTCGGCTGTGGCGGAACATCAAACGGCTACAGGCCGTGTCTGGTTTTAAGAAACAACAGTTGTTGCCAAAGTAGATGGGTTGGATGAAAGAATTGTTAGGAAGCCTTAAAGATTGAAAAAAATAAAGAACTTCAACAGAGAGGAAGGCTTCCGACTTGAACCGGCATGGACGACGGTGATTGGTCAATTCAGAACCAATCGGATGTAATGTAGTTATCTCTATATAATTAAGGTAGTAGCTTGTTAGGTCAGAGTTAGTTTAGTTTAGTTCTGATGATGAGCGCGGCATGTTTCTTTAAAACGTAAACTCGGGTTTATTAATATTAATATCTTTTTATTATTAATAAATCGTTTTTTTTTTCTAAATTGTACGCGGTTATTCTGAAATTATTTTATCCAATTATGAATATCGACTGCGAAAATAATTTTAAAAATTTTTATATTTTATTTTTTATTATTCATACTTGATAATGGACAGCCGAAAAGCTTTGCGATTTTTCATTTAAAAAATATTTTTTTTTATTTAAACATTAATTAGATAAAATTTCATTTCCTCGTTTTCTCATACTTAATAGCGGCACCAGTAGAAAAAAACCCATCTACAGATCGATGATGAAACTTAAAATCGAATACCTACTGTTTACTATCGAAATCGAATATTGAAAGTGAACATCGAGAATAATGAGATTTTAAGATGGAAACATTTACTACAACCGAAAGAAACGCAATAATCTTCTCTATGAAATAACGATATTAATGATAATAATGATTTATATACTTTTTGAAATGTTTAATACAATCTATCGTCAGTTTTATTCTTTATTTCTTTTAATAAGTCGTCGCATATCGTGTTTCAGGCAAGAAATGTAATAAATTACGAGAAGCACTTAAAGAATCATCTACGTTAAAGAAGAGATCGTAGACGACTAAAAACGCAGACGATAACGGGATTAATATAAGTCGTATCAAGTTATCGCGAATACGCGTTTTTTTTTTGTACTTTACATCGTTACGTCGTTAATTATAACACATTTTCAAACTTTATTATTAAAATATACAGCTTTGTATTTTTATTTCCTCGGTATCGGTAGTTCATTTATATATTTTATATAATACATAATATAAGTAAAATCTCATCAACGCTAAAGTTAATAGCGGATGCCGATTATACGAACCGGATAAAAAATCGAGAGCGAACCCGTCAAATGGCACATCCCGGGCAAGTTAATATGTTGCATCGGCATTATTGTCACTGTATTCAACGGCATTTTACATTCCCATCAATATGATACTTATTAACGGATTAAATTTAGAGCTGCGAGTTGTCAGATTTTACAATAAAAATCTCAGTAGGAATCGAAATCACTACGTGCGATCAAAACGCGAAAGCTAATACATAAATTAATATGTATATATATTTATTTACTTTTATAGGTGTATAAAAGTTAATTATTTTTCAAAGAACAGAACTTCCCCGCTCGGCTTTTATTCTGGACAGACTTCGTTCCAACCACAATTGCCTTCCTAGCCATTTGTGTACTCCACCAATCTTATCATCCTCTGCATACTGTCCTTTGCATGCGGGAACGGTCAATCGTATAATTTTTACTAGTGACTTGTATATGCCTATAATAGTAAAATTTTACATTTCAATATTTACCCCTTTCGCGGTTATTCATTAACCGGATCTTAGCTGACCTTCATGGAGTCTGCTGGATGTACTGATGTATCTGAAATAAGTGAAAGATCGTCCAACTCTTATTAAAATTTTATTTTACTATCGTCGTTAGGTAAGCGGCTTACAAGTTGTGAAGATGGCAGAAATTTTTACTTGTAAATTTAAAGTATTGTTTTTTTTTTAGCATATACAAATATGTACAGCACAGTGCAGACTACTATTACGCATGCACGCCTTGTGAGCGCGTATACTAGTGTACGGCTTAATTGCGAAAGTACGTGCTTGCACAGATGTTTATGCGCGGGCTTGCACGACTTCGTATACATATACATTTATTTATGCTAGATTATCGCGTATTGATGGGTGTGTTTAACCATCTATGTTGTACATAATTCCACACGGTCGCGTGTACTTCAACCTAGCACGCGTACATTTACATGTTTGCAGTAAATAATTGCGAATAACTATGCGCTTGCAGTTAGCGTGCATGACTTTGTATATATTTATTTATGCTGGATTATTGTGGATGATGAATGTATTTTAATTATCTATACGCTATATATATATTTGTACATATGGTTGTATGTAACTGTGTAAATGTTCGCAATAAATAATTGTAAATACATTAGAAACTTTGTAATATTGCTTTATTTTCGAATAAATTTAATTTTAATTATTATTATTATTATTATGTTGCTGCGATAGAATACGGACTATAAAAAAAAAAAAAGTTTAAAAAATAAAAATAAATAAAAATATGAACTAGAAATAATCTTATTATCGACAAATTAATAATTCGTTCAAAACTTGTATAAAGCTTTCGAATAAATCATTTTCCGGGATTTCTTTGAACGACTCCATTCTGAAGAGTTGTATTCGCCCTAAATACAATGCCGCCTGTATATGGTTAACACCAGAAGAATTCACTTTCTCCGACTGCCTGTAATGTTATGTTCTTCTTCTGTCTTGTTCACGTTTTCCTTCGATCTTTTCAAAGCTTTAGATTTTTATAACTTTCTGCTCGCATTTTTTGTCGCTTCGCTAGAAACAATTTAATAAGAAATTTAACTTAAACTTACAATATGAAAACTATATATAAATATTGAAAATTTTCAAACGTAATTATTTAAAATATCCGCCAAGAAAGAAACGATGGTCGGAGTAACGGTAGATTATAAATACGATACGAACGTAAGGCAAAGATTAAAGAATCTATTAAGAATCGATTTCTACATAAGTCGAGCATTGGGCACAGTTTTGGTACTTACTCGGAACGATTTAAAATTGTATCTCGTAGCATCCGTGAATCAACTTATATTTTCTGTTTGAATGCTTTCACACCGAGCAAGATGATAATTAACGATGTAAATGGTTTAAGACCTGCTTTTGTAAATTATTGTATAATCTAGCTTAAAAAAATTAACGTTAAGAAAATTGTTCGATAGTTAAATATTAGCAGCGTGGTCGTAATTCAATAAATAAACAACTCTTCAAGATTGTTAAAATTGTATCTCGTAGCATCCGCGAATCAACTTATATTTTCTATTTGAATGCTTTCACACCGAGCAAGATGATAATTAACGATGTAAATGGTTTAAGACCTGCTTTTGTAAATTATTGTATAATCTAGCTTAAAAAAATTAACGTTAAGAAAATTGTTCGATAGTTAAATATTAGCAGCGTGGTCGTAATTCAATAAATAAACAACTCTCTTCAAGATTGTTAAAATTGTATCTCGTAGCATCCGTGAATCAACTTATATTTTCTATTTGAATGCTTTTACACCGAGCAAGATGATAATTAATGATGTGAATGGTTTAAAACCTGCTTTTGTAAATTATTGTATAATCTAGCTTAAAAAAATTAAGAAAATTGTTCGATAGTTAAATATTAGCAGCGTGGTCGTAATTCAATAAATAAACAACTCTCTTCAAGATTGTTCTTTCTGCTTGAGCTTTGTCGAAGATCGATTTGAATTTTTTTTATATCCGTCAAATTTTCATCATTCCGCGAATCAGCCACACTTCGCACAGTTTTAGGTTATCGATTTAGCCGTGTGCTCAGTTGTTTCCCCCCCCCCCCTATAATCGTAGTAGAATAGAACGAATACTCTTTCTAATTGTTTAGACTCGAAATAGATTTTTCATTTCCCGTTAGGCTTTCTTTGTATAAGCAAATTCTCCTTCCACCTTAATTTCTGGTTTATCCGTCGTTCGTAATTATATATATATTTTTTTTATCTGGGAGAAATTTATATTGAAATATTTTTAAAAATAATTTCTCGTCTAAAATTAAATTTAGACGAACGCAACGTATTAAATATATTTTCACCGACGGTGATTATTTATTTTCTCGTTATACGGGACGAATAAAAATAATATCGGTAATGCCGCTCCGTATTTTCACTACAAGTACGAAGAATACGATTGGTGAGAAAACGTGAACGAGAATAAAAGTGCCCGGAAAGTTATTCCGAGTAGTGAACTTTCAGGTTGAAGCTTCAGCTTTCCCGGTAGGAATGTTCCCATCCGAATCGTCGCTACTTCTTCCATTATAGTCTTCACCCGGTTGTCTGTTTGTCGTTCTTTTTTCGTTTGTTTCATCTTCGATGACCATTAAATTTGGTCTACTCGCGTTTTCTTCATTTTACGACGCGCTCCGAATAATAAAAATATTCGGTACAACGTTTCATCTGAAATAGCCCATTTTACACGTTCGCACTTACTACTAGTATGTACACATCATCGTTGTCTTGGTTGTAGTACAAATCACGAAATTACCGACGATATCCGTTTTTTTAATCAAACAATACTCTCCTATCGACCGATATATATATTATATATATTATATATATATATATATATATATTTGAAATTATTTCGCTTAGTAGTATCCTCATTCGTGATAGGCAACTATTCGTTTCATCGTAGAACTGAATCGACCACTTCTTTCAAGATGACGACACGTACGGAGTGAAAATTTCGACAACAGTCCGTTTAAAAGTTCGGACTCGAGAAAATTGCGTAAAAGAAAAAATTGCTAGGTTACTTCTAACGGCCCTTATTATATCTACGAGGTACGAATGAACCCTTTTAGATCCAGCAACGATAAACAAAATTAAGTAGATGATCGAAAGTGTTTAAATTAAAATATTTTTGAATTTTTTTTTTTTAAATCAACTTAATACCCAAAAAGATAATCACGGTAGATTCAAAAGTATTCGCAATGAGCATAGGTGATTAGTGCATTATGAAGAAATTATTTATAAAAGAACATTTTTCATCGACAATATCTTGCATAAAAAAATAAATGAACTCGTTACTTCGCCAAATATGGCCGTAGGCTTTCTCACCCATAAACATACTAACAATATTATCATTATGTGCCGTATCCGTATCGGAGGTAGGTGACTACTTACCCGTATATATTTTGTTGTACAGTATAAGTTATAGCATTAGCACGGATAGACAGTTACACCCCCGAGAACTGATTGTAATCGCTCTGTTTCCACGACACAATGCAGACCAGCATGTTTTTGTAGAGTACTCTATATTATTATTATTAGCGCGCATGTGGTGTTGTGGTTTGCCATTGCTTTCCACGCAAAAAAAAAAAATAATAAACACGAATACCGGACACCTATAAGTAATAATAATTAGACATCGTTATGAACACCGTATGATATTGGCACGTTTTATTCCATTCCGTTCTATCCGCGCTTCAACCAAGTAGAACCCATCCGCTGTCTGAAGCCTATCTTTAACGGTTGTCTACCTACACTTCTTTTATTGTAATCTGAAATTTTGCGGCCAAACCATCCCAAAGAATCATGCGACCAACCTAATTCGTAATGTCCTTTTGATTTTATGCCTTATGGTTTTCGAACGAATTCGGTCAATTCTTCTAATTCCAAGTACAGATCTTTCCATTGCTCTCTTCTGTACACGACTAATTTTATCAATATCCGCTGCTTTCATACAACACGTTTGATGCCTCATACGAAAAAACTGGTCCAGAATACTAACTTTGCTCCTATTTTTTTTATAATACCTTTTGAACTCCAAAATTTTGATTCGTGCTGCGGTAATTCTTCTTGTCATTTCGTTGTCCATCAAATCGCCAAGTAATAAGCACCGGCTAAAATAAATTACTTCATATAGCCTATTATTTTCTATTAATCCGAATTTTATCTGCTGTATCGTTAGTAAGAAGCTTTGTTTCGTGAGAGTTTCTAAACCGACATTTCTACGATTACGCGTGTAATTCTTCTAACGTTATTGAAACTTCTTTTACAGGTCCTGCGAATAGAATTATGTCGTCTGCAAATCTAAGATTAGATAAATATCGTTCACTTCGGGGCATATAGAAATTCGAGCTAGAAAATTGTCTATCCAAAAGTGTATACATCGTGTATGTAATGTCGGAATATTTTTCTAAATGGGAAAAACTTGAATTTTAAGAAATTACGCCTGTCGAGATTATACGTTGGCAATTGTTACATTTATTTGAAGAAATTTAACGAATTTAACCATTTCGGCGGTTATTTTGGATCATTTGACGAAGCTTACGAAATTTTAGACATATATATATATATATATATATACGATTCCAAACAGGCATGCTTATATAAGTATTGTTATATGTCAGATTAGTTTATTATTTAGGCTTAGTTTAGATTTTTTTTTTTTAACGAAATAAGGTAAGATAGTTTTTGCGTAATAGTATATTTATTTAGTAATTACAGAATTACGTTGAAAAAATTTAACAATCCGATTAAGTTTATCGCCACTATGTTTACTTTTTTCCTTTTTCTATGTAAACCGTGTCCATATTTTGATCGCGTAACGTTCAGGAAACACTTTGAGTTTTCATTATCAAAACTGAGATCGATTACGAAAATGTAGTTATATTCATAGAATTATGGCTTAGAATTTGACTTAACGTTGTCCGGAATTTGTGATAAACAGGCACGATTGCACACTCGTTAATCAATGTTTTTATCATCATCACGCGGAAGAATGTAGTTGTTTACTGGATGTTGTTTTCATTTTAACTCGTTTTTTCCCCTATCGGGGCAATAGCCACGTTGATTTAAGTACCCATGCTCTTTTTTAAAATTTGGATGTTTAGAAATTTCAATTGCTTTTCGAACAATTCTGGATCTATATTTATCCGTTTTTGATAAAATTTCAAAATCGTCAAATCATATTTCACTTCCTCTTATGGTTACAATCTGTTGTATGGTTTTATACCAATATCGTCATAGTTTAAGCATCCAGCTTTGTCATGAATTATTTTTCCCTGTCGGCCTTTTGGACGTGTAGGCCAATTATGATATAGTTCGATTAAATTATATTCACTTTTTACTATTCCGTGTTCCCCGTGAATTTATTATAAAATTTACCTTAAAAATATGACTACTCTAGCAATAGCGTTTAACTGAATCCCGTTGTAATTGCCGATGTATTCAAAATTTGCAGAAATTACATTCACTAACCCCCCCCCCCCCGTCATCGTGGATGTCAATTTGTCATACGTTTTATTAATTAATTATTACCCCAATCATCCGATCGTACAATGCCAATCATTACTATCGGTCGTCGTTGCATCGATAATCGTATTTTTTAGTTCATACGTCATTATATGATTAGATTTAAATACAATATCTCTGTCTCTTTTTTTTATTACACGAATGCAACTCGACGAAGAGATATTTTACAGATGGTCTTTGGCAGAGATATTCTCTTTTACAAAGCAAAAACTAGAACGGATGGATCATGCGATGTTTCTACAGTCGGTCTACCGGCTAATAGATGTACTATGTTCCGAATTTAAGATGACTGGTAAATTTTACACGATTTGACAGAGATATCGCTGTCTCAAACTGTCGTAATTTCTGTCCTGTTTTGTGATATCAATGTGAAGCCGAGCTTAGAGCGAATCCGATAATATAGGCTATAAGCTGTATTTCATCATTATTGCTGTAACAGTTTTTGAGTTACATCAATAATAGACAGACAAAACTTAAAAAAAACAGATTTTCTGTATATGTGAGATAAAAATAGTCCAATGCATTAATTATATTGAAAATATTAGCAAATCACAAACGTCATATATATATTTGTAAATAATTTTGTTCAAATAATTTCTGAAACGTATTCAAAGTGTGCTCAATCGTATATTTAAAAAAGGATTTTTGTTAATAATACAAATAAATATAATATAAATTTCACTAATAAATAAAAAATAGTTCAAATTAAAATCTTTAATAAACTCGATTCACCATAGGACGATCCTTAAATTTAACCGTCTCAGTTTAAAAATACAAATGTAAATATTTTCCTACTATTATATAAAATTTCCATAAATTTGGCGGCCTCACGTAAGACAAAATACAGTAAAATTGGGAACTACTTCTACAAGCATTTATTTACAATAAGTCAGGCGACGAGATAGGATCAAATATAGAATAAATATAATTTATATATACGTCTAATTCAATAAGTTGGATACAACCACGATGAAATAATAAAGAATTCAATTATACACATACATACATATATATATAATTCTGTTGTGGCGGCGTAGTTGCTAGGGTGCTCGACTGTCAACTCGACGGTTCAGGGTTCGAAATCAACACGCAACACAAAATTTTTCATCGTTATATAATTCTTAATTATCACAGAGAAGGCAGTGGCACCCCACTCTGTATAACATCATATACGCGTGCATCTGTGTCGCATATAAATAGCGTCTTGAACATGAGCTAATTTTGTGCGTAAAAATAAACGTACAATGGCTAATCACGACATTCGGCAACGAATGATAGTGATGGTAATTATGATTATATATATATATATGTATATATATATATATATATATATATATATATATATATCATCATCATCATCATATTCATCTGATCAACCAATATTTCATCCTGTACCCTCTTCATTGATTAACCACATATTTTGCGCCTCCGGTCTTGAGCGTTCTCATCAAGGTAACTCTTTTAATTTTTGCCTGAACTCGTTTACCCACCTCATATATGGTCGTCGCTGGGGCCTTTTTTCCCCTCGTGGGAACCACTGTGAGATTCTTGCTGTCCGTCTTCGATCTATTCTTCTCATTACATAACCGGCTCACTGCCATTTCATTCTATTTATTACTTACTATTATATCTGTTACTTTTGTTCTATCGCGGACCGATTCGATCGTTTTCCGTTCTTTTTTAGTAATTGATAGCATGCATCTCTCCATTGTACTCTGAGCTACTTGTAACCTATGTTTGTAATACCTGATTAATGTCCATGTTTCACAACCGTATGCCATGTATATATATATATATATATATATATATAAATATCATCATCATCATCATTATCGTTGTCGTATTGTTCATTGCCGAACGTTGTGACTAGCTATTGTACGTTTATTTTTATGTACAAAATGAGCTAGCATTCAAGGCACTATTTATATGCAATGCAGATGCGCGTGCATATGATGTTATACAGAGTGGGGTCCCACTGCCTTCTCCGTGATAATTAAGAATTAAATAGTGATGAAAACATTCTATGTCGCGTGTTAGTTTCGAACCTCCGACCATCGAGTTGACAGTCGAGCACTCTAGTAACTACGCCACCGCGACATATATATATATATATATATATATATATATATATATAGTGATAGAGAAAAATGAAATGACACTGTTTAATAAGTACGTATGTAATCGGACTATAGTGAAATATAGTTCCCAATATTCTAGAAGTTAATGCCTCGACGATATGAAACTAATCTTAAGTGCCAGCACACGACTATAATGCTTTTCGACATTTTCTCAGCGACCGTTGCCACAATCATTTAAACCGTTATGTTAAATTAGTCCTCCGTGACAAGAAATTTCGTTTTAAAAGCTTCGTCGTACAATGAACACTAGGCTACGTAGCGGTTAGTTTATCCGGTGATAAGCGTTACAGATATTCTGAATTTGACGTTGATATAAATAGATATCATATAGGTGTAGAAGGACGAGACAATTTTGTCAAGTACACCACAGACTCGACACTGACTGAGGTAGAAAACTAAGCTATCTCGTAACCGTTAAAATAAACGAGTATATCGTCTTTATTTCGGCAAGATTTCCATTTCAATTTTAAACGACGTGATGAAGTTCGAGCAAACAACCGAAAGAGATATCGCTTTACATTCCAACGGTTATAAGAAAGAAATTGAAAAACATTTTCCACTTACCATTGGTCTAATATATATATATATATATATATATATATATATATATATGTATGTGTATAATACGTTACCTTTAATTTTAAATCATCCCTGATAGTTAAGGGTAATATTATACCTCGGAAAACTCCCGAGGAACGTATCAGATTCTTCCATTTCGAGAGCAGCACTCTATTCGTAGCAGAATCTAGCGGTGGGGATTAATTGTTTTTGATAACAACTACGACACGTTCTTCTTATTCGTGCCAGAAACGGTTATTATCACATCCCTCTTCGGATATTTTCGCTATCATCTTTAAGTACCGTCTTCGTATCGGAGATAGGCGACTACTTACCTATACACATATTTTGTTGTACAGTATAGGTAGTTCACAAGGCAATCATAATATGGCGTCATCGTAGTTAGACACACATTCACACCCCGGAGAACTGATTGTATTCGGTTGGTCGTCACGACACAATGCAACCGCACGTGTTTTTGTAGCGTACTGTATTATTATTACTAGCGCGCATATGGTATCATTCCACACGATAATTTTAGAATTATTTATATTTTTTGATGATAATTTTGTATTTGTACTCGGTACCTTCCGTACGGAAGTCCGTGTTCTAGCCCCTTATCCCGATGACTATTTTCGTTGTAGAAATTCTAATGCTACTGTACAAGAACCACGTGTACGACTTTAAGAATAATATCCGTGGGCGAAAGTGGAAACCCTTCGATGATTTTTATACAGGTACTGGTTAATTATAGAGGCCTATAGAATTGGGAAAAGTACGTTCCATTCGACCAGGTTGAAACTATTTTTCTTCGAGCAAGTCGATGCTAGAATATGGTCGTTTTTTTCTGCGAGGACCATCTGTTCTAGAAAATGAAATAGGGGTCGTACGTGGATAGGCCGTATAAATTTTAGCGACGGTTTCATTTCGACCGTCGTCGTAATATATACGATTTCGATAGTCGCAGTTATAGCCAAAAGATTATTGAGTGCCCATTTCCGAACGAATAAAATAATATTAATCGGTACCTTTTTTTTTTTTTTTTGTACCACGAATCAATAAATTCGTAATTTTTCTAAAAATTTTTTTGTCTCATTAAATCCTTTTGAGTAATGATGCAAAATCGCGTAACGAACGATGTAAACGATCTACAAAACTGTAATAACAACGATGTTCTATACTTGTTCCATACGGTCATGAAGTATACCCATTGTAACTGAGACAAGTTGACTGAAAAATATGCGCTGTAGAATATGTCTAAAACTTCTAGTCAACGCGAAGATAGAAGATATGCACAATATATCGAAGTTACCATACGCGATCTTATTAAACGAAATCAAAAAATTATATTTTTTTTTATTAAAAGATTACAGCCTTCAGCCGTAATAACTAACAAACTTACCTATTAAAAATTAAAACTTACTGTTAATAATTATTTCCACGTTACTGCTCTCATACTTAGTTCCTGGAAACTATCAAAAGTAGGTCCCGTACTAAAAGCGGGTAAACATACGTCAGACCCGACGAATTTACATATCGAGCAATATCGGTAAAGTTGTTGAAAAGATTATCCTGAGCAGATTGTAAAATTTTACGGAAAATAATAATATTTTACTAGATTCGGTTTTCGAACCGACGACGACTATGCAGGTAGCAAGAAGTACCGATTACCGACGGATTTAATAAAAATATACATGTCGGTTTACCTTTATTAGATATAGAATAATCGTTCGATACTACCTGGTTTCTTAGTTTAATTTATAAACTAATTTAAAATGAAATTTCCTAATATCATCCGACACATCGAAAATGAAAATTATTTCACTAATAGGAATTTTTGGTTCGTATAAACCATGCAAACTCCAGAACAGAAACTGTTCAGGCTGGTGTACAGTATTCTCGGGCCTTGTTTATTCTTATACTATTTATAAACGAAATCACAAAAAATTATAACTTAGAAATTGCTTTGTACGCAGATGACACTATGCCATTTATTTTACATCCTACAGAATACCATCTAAAGGAGATTAACTGACGGTTTTCAAAAATTAAACTCTTATTTTACAAAATGGAAAAAATTAAAGTAAACATAAGCAAAACCCGGGCTACCTTATTTACTACAAGAAGTCCTTCCACGCTAGAACCACTTAATTAAAATCGATAATATCTAGGTGTAATTTTGGATAAAAGGTTTTTGTATTTTCTAAGCATATTGATTACTTGGACAATAGGATACATGGGTTTGTTTTTTGAAACTTTACCCTCTGTTTAGTAAAAATCTTCTGTTAACACGTTCAAAAATTAATTATATATAAAATTATTATGTGTCCCGATACACGAGTACTTCTAACCTTTCTCGACTACAACTACGTCAGAATCAGTGTTATAATACTTCAATCACCGATATATGCTAGAATAGATCTTACGCATGCGTCTCTGAATCTACATACCTCAAGTAATAAAACAGCATACAATAACATTTTTCGACTCTTGCAGCAAATATCCAATAATCGATGAAATTAGGGGGGATACGACGGAACTTCTTTGCGATTAAAATACAAAAAATATAAGCATAAGAGGATCAAACATCTATTACATTAATGTATCACCGATATTTCTCATATTTGTAACGTATACAATATTTATTTCAATCTATAACATAATAATTAGTATACAGATTTTGATTGTGATTTTTCCCGTAATCTGATTTATCGTATCGCTATATGCGCTTATTACACATGTGGTATACGCAGTAAGAAATCGTTTTTTTTTTGGATGCGTAAACATTTCTTTTATTTAGTATTGTACTTTTTGCGTTATAGTTAATTCCGTTTTTCGAAATACACTTTTCATTTGTTTATTTTTATAATCCAGTATATATTATTGAATATTCCAGTTCTGTTTTCGGAAGTATGACTTGTTCTTGCAGTGAGTATTCGTTCATAAACGACATAGTGAAATAGAACTAAAATATAAACGATATAAACGGAGAAAAATGCTAAGTGATTTACCGCGGAATAAATGTGTCTCGTCGTGGGTAACTACACCTTACTTTAGTCCGTTTCTAGACTATCAAGCGATATGAGATACTTATACATTTTAATCATTTCGTTGTTCACAGGTATGAGGTACATCGAAGATCAAGTGACCTAACTTCTTCTCTATTGTCTTCCTTAATGTTCAACTATCAATACCTGTATAGAGTAATACCTAAAATACGCAAAATTTCATTCAATTTTAACTCTATACTCTTACTTATATTCACGTATGTATATATATATACAATATCGATACACGCGACTTATTCGGAGTATACAGAAAGACAACGTTTCTTAAAATTTCTAACGATGAATACCGTTACATTCTACTTGAATGCGTACAAATCGGTTCCGAACGATCTATCCTGAATCAACCGTTCAACCATTAAAACATTCTTTCCTGCACTCACAAAGCCGCCAATAACTTATTATTTAACATTCAAAACATTCTTTCCTACACTCGCAATGACACCAATCAATTTCTTGTTTTTTTTTCTTAAATCATCCAACTTATACCAACTACTCTAATCACCCTTCACCACGCACATATAGTAACAATATAGTACATTACAAAAACATGCAGGGCTGTATTGTGTCGTGACGACAAAGCAACGGTAATCAGTTCTTCCGGATGTGTGTGTGTGCCTATGTGTGCTAACGCCATATTATGATTACCTCGTACGCTATAACAAAATATGCATAGGTAAGTAGTTGCCTATGTCCGATACGGAGATGGCGCTTAATAATGATACTTGTACAATTTTAACGTAAAAATATCAGTTAAAAGGAATAGTAATGATATTTCTTTCCAATACATAAAACTCCATTAGTTTCGAGCAAGTTAGTGTTCGTTAATGAAACAAATACACACGTATAAACTCAATTTTATACATATCCGTATATACAGAGTGAGCTAAAAATTAGGGGTGATAACTTATAATTTTTGAAAATAAAGTGGAAAATGATTATTTCGACCCTGTATAGTGCGACTTCTTCAAACTGACGCTGTGTATATGTATGACCTTGTGTTCGTGTGTGCGTATTTGTTACATTATTATACAACCCCTAACGAAAAATTGATATCCATTCTGGACTGAGCGGTGTAGGAAAAAATTAATAACCGTCCGTATTACGATTATCATCATCTCTATTAGAGGGAAGACGAATGAATAAAATTATCGGTGCCGTTTATGGTGCTATACGTTATTTAGTTCCAGAATAGGAGCACGATGATGTAATTAGGAGCCAATTTAAAAGCGATTAATCCGGATAATTTAAACGTGATTTGAGGCAGCTGCTTTTACATGCTGAATTTTCAAGGTGGTGTCATCACATCGCTAGATTTTCCGTATCTTGTTGATACTATTAACGGTATATATATATATACATATATATATATATATATATATATATATATATATATATATATATATATATATATATATATATATACATATATATACATATATATATATATATATATACATATATATAGAGTATATGCAGAAGATAAACTTTTTCGAAAACGACTCTACTACGCGATCTCCAGTTGAATGTAATTAAATAACAGTTAACTTTTTCAACACTGCTGTCAAAAGTTTCTTTCGAGAAATTCGTGAAATGATCGAATGATTTGGAGCATCGCAGCTTTAGGAAATCGAATATCAGCACCATCGTCATTTAATAATCAGTATTTTTATATTCGTTGTTTTTTGTCCCCCCCTTTTTTTACTGCTTATACACGGACCTTAGTCGTTTAAAGAATTAAAGCACACTTTAATAGAGCGCTGATAATTACTAAATAATTCTAAGCACCGTGTTATAATTGTCGCCGAGATCATGTAAATAATATGTTCATATGAATAACACAACGAGGCATCAAGCGTGTGTACTTCGAGGACTCCATTAACAAAACGATTGCAAACAGCAGTCGCCACTATAGTCCTATCTATACACGTAATAACATTTCGCGCAAAGTCTCCATATAACGCTGTATACGGCTTTCCGATGCGTTCTTCAGGTTGCACGTTGAGCGTGAAATCACCAACCTTACGAATCACATCCACGAAATCTGAAATCCTGAAAATTCGAACTTCTGAAGGAATTTTAAAAATTCAGCGACCTATGCTCGAAAACTTTGTAGAAAGACTGAATGAATGTTAGGTAAATTGTTCCACAAATGATTGTAAGCTAATACCTGGTTTTCTATGTTTAAATAAAATTTCATTCAAAAATTTTGGCCGAGTAGTTTATTCAAAAAACAAACCTGTCCGTCTTCTCTGGGTCACCCTATATATATATATATATATATATATATATATAACTAATAAAAACTAATTTTCACAACATATGATTCGAGATTTCTGCCTACAGCTACCACTGTCATACTGTAAACTATAGGAATAAGCGGAGAGAAAAACAATGATATGTCGTTGAGACGAAAGGTGAACATATTTGTTGTATACCATCGTAGGCTACAAATTCAGATCAAACAATTCGTTATATATACAAGTCCTAGCTATAGTAAAGTGAGTGTGCTTTCGACTTATGCATGCTTAAAATGATAACGACGCGATCTAACGAGTTTGTTCGTATTGCGATTAAATAATGTAATTGTATAAAAATTAACATAATCACCATAACGTAAAAAAACGAAATGGTGCAATAATAATAAAAATTTGATCTGGTGCGGAAAAATAAACGATAAGTTAACATAGCTAAATTTTGTATCGGAAAACACGAGACATTTTGGCGCCGTTTTCGAGTGAACATAAATAAAGAATCAAATTTAACAACAAAATACTTATAACGGATTTGTTTATAAATCAACCCCGATAGTGAAATGTGACGAACAAAAAACTAATCAACAATGTACTAGTCAGAAAAATCCGAACCTGGGCCTCCTTACAATTCGATATACGAGCCGTTGATTTACAATGTCTTCTGTAAACAATCACTATTCAGTTCTATTTTTGGACATCAATTCCCACGTTCCGAGACTTTCTTGGATCTGTTTCAGTTTTCTTAATTGTCCCAGTGATCGCATCTTTGTATTGTAATTTTGGACGACAGCAGGTGTCTTTTGCCGCCACTTAGTACTCCGTAAAACACACGTTTCGGAATTCGTAGTGTATTCTTATTACGTGACCAGTCCACCTACTAGACGTTGCCACTTGCTTCGATCCTACGTTAGATTCATAATTCGTTGTAAATCGAATCTACCCATATTCGCGATTTGAACGATATAACGGGCATCGGTCTATCTTTCTTCGTTTTTTCATTGAACTTTCGCTGCAGGATCAGTTTGTCCAGCCCGTTTGCACGTAAAATCAGCTTCGATTGTTATATGTATACACCATTGTTGAAGTAGACACGTACTTAATTGTGGTGTCTAAAACCATATTGCGAATCAGCTATGATGGATTCTCTCTCGCTAAATGCCCTTAATCTTACTAGTATTATTTTTTCGAAAACCTTACTCATATTACCGAGTAAACTCACAGGTCTAACATTTTGAATCAAAGAGCAATTTTTCTAGCATTTGCCAAAGGTACCGTTACTGATACTCTCCATGACACAGGATAATGGCATAGGCGTAAATATGAATGAAATAGAACCGTCAGGGTGACTATTGTTTTCATTAGTGGATTTTTGGTCATTTTATTCTAATTTGATCGTGACGAACTGAATTTTTCAACCTGAGAAAGGCTTTTAACCTCTTTAGGTGTTGTCATATGTACGAGTGAAATCATTGCAGGAGTGTGACGAGTATATCGTCTGCTTCATCTTACATTCTTGATACCGGGTTGACATCGACATATTTTAATTATGAACAGTACTAAAATGCTCAACTAAATTTCCGCCTTATCGTCAACGAAATAAGCTATCCTAGCCGAATTAATTGGGTATTTAATAAGCGGTAATTCGGTTTGGCCTCTACAAAAGTATTTATTGACTCTTCGTAAACTATTATCAATTGGAGGGAGGTTGTTGAGGAATTTATCATACTGTAAATTTCATTTATTAACTTCGTTTCGACTACCTTATTTAATTTGTTATACAGCTTCTTCTACTCGAACTTATTTAGATCATTAGACCTTTGATAACATTTACGAACGTAGTTTTTAAGTTTAATAATGATTTTTGTACCTTTTGAGATCGAATTCACTTTCATCTTTGTAACAGCTCGTGGAATATGCGCGCAGCTTGCATTATGGTGAAATTTAGATGTAGATAGATTGCGGATTAAGTTTTTCGTATATTAATATTTTTCTGGTTGTGTTTTTTTTAAATATGTTCCAGTTTCCTCTGGAATAATTGAAAGATTTAGTTATTTTATTGTACTTAAACTTGATATCACTTTCGAGTCCAGTAGGTTTTATCGGCGTATGCTGCAAAGATAACTAATGATTTGTTTCCTAGCTGAAATTTCGCTCCCACAACCAGTACCTGCCTGATATGCGGTATAGGCAGAGTTGTGTAGTGCAAACTAGTATCAACTATTAAGGATACTCCTACCATTTTGTTCGTTAAATCATTTCTGAGTATTTTGTAGTTAGATGACTTAAAATTAAAATTTCCATCAATTTTCAGCAATGTGTATGTTATCGGCATAAACTATTCTAGTTCTAATATTTCATTTTTAATAGAATTAACATTCCAGGTAATTACAATCACTTCTTCACACATAGATATGCACATTTATATGAACGTGTCGGTTGCACATTCGATAATTATGGTAATTACGGTAGCTATATCAGAATCAGAATTTGATTTTAGTTTAGATATGATATTTTTAACACATCGTAATGTGTTGCTGAAACCTAGTGATTTAAATGCTGTTATGATATACGATAGAAGAAGAAGAAGCACTGTATTTCTTATTATTAAGTTACACGCACATAAGCATGTTAAATTTTAAAAATGAACAATTTACCCGTACCGAAATATAAAACAAAAATTTTTCCCAGGCAAACAAAAATAGAAAAGCTTATATGATAGGCTTATAAATATCAAATGTATAAATTACAGGAAAAATTTGTATAAAAAACCTGTTCCGATATATTAGAATAAAATTATAACTTACTCTATCACAATATAATATCTTAAAAATCGAAATATATACATTTCGTGTGATAACGTTTTGTCACTGGGCATTCATAGACCTCTTTCTAAATAGTTATGAGCGGTTCGTCGTAATCTAATGGCAACTTTTGTTTCGAATGAACAATCTGATGATGATTATGATAATGAAGAATGGCATACTGCTACTAGAAAAGGAGGTAGCAGTCGGAAAAAACAGAAAAAAGACGAGGATACATCAATACCGACCAGAAAACGATACGGGCCGTTACAAAGGATGAACAATGTTAATGGCGATGATAACAGCACTATGGGAAATTTATTCGATTTAATGCAGATAGCTGAAGACGTAAACTCGGTAATACACAGCAGGACATCTACTACTACCTGTGCTAATAGTAATAATAATAATAATAACATCGTATTTAATAATAATCGTAATTATACTAATTTTATTAATGGTAACCGTAAAGTATCCATTCCGCAGATAATATTTCGGTGCACTTTAGCTTTGTAACTAAAATAAATAATAATTTAAAACATAACGTAAGAATAAAAACAAATAAGAATTCATATGTCTTGTACGCGAATATGATAAAATATTAAACATATTAACACAGAAGAATATCGAATATTACACACATACCCCAAATATTAGAAAACCGGTCAAAATGATTTTAAAAGGGGTACCGATTAACGTAACGTTAAGTGAAATTAAAGAAGAAATCGATACTAAAATACAGATTGTGGACATAAAACAATTTTCTAAGACAAATTCTGAAAATAAGCCAGTTTATTTACCGAGTAATGTTTCCCCCCCCCCAACACGAACATTAAAGATATTTTAAATATTAGAGAAATTTGCTATTGCCTAGTTTCATGGGAAAAATTTAAACCTAAAAACAAAATCATTCAACACAGCCAGAACGTTCTATTCCTCGCTGGAATTGTAACAAAATCGTCTGGTCTCGCTTTGACTCTTCTTCTAATGTAGTTAATAGAACTCGTTTACATACTCCAACAAATAAATAGGTTAAAATAAAATCTGTACCATGGTAGTCGACCGACGTCATAGATGTAGGGCTCAAAAAAATGAAATCTAATACTACAATCGACCATCACATAGCATATGTACAAGTTCTATCTAAAGCAATTAAGCAAGCAAAGATAAACTGATGGAGAGATTTTACTTCGACCATAACATCATCGACTCCAGCGAATTTGATTTGGTTAAAACTTCGCTCATTGAGTCCCTCATTTTCCTATTTATTCCTTTCAGTTCTTAAAGTTAGTAAATACTCATACTAACGATCCGGACGACATTGCTTCATCGACATTGCTTCATCTCTCGCTGATTATTATGAGCAAACATCTATTCAGACATATAACTCTCAGACCTACAGCTTTCCTGCTCTGCTCAACAGTAATAATAATTTTGTATTATGCAATGAGGTCATCAGTCTATCAGAGTTAACAACGGCCATAAAATACACAAAAGAATCAACACTAAGTTACGACAATATTCATATAAACATGCTAAAAAAAAAGCTCCCATTAAGACGAATGAAATATTACTCCAAATATTTAATAAAACATGGACCGAAAACATATTTCAAGACACTTGGAAAAGGGCTATTATTATCCCAAGAAAACACATCCCTAACTTCGGAATGGTGCCCAGAAAACGGTATACGAATATCCAAAATGAAGACAGTCGCACTACATTTATGCTACATTTGTAAATGAAAACATGAAGCATATATCCGTCTCGATGGAGTACAACTAAACATTTCGTCATCCGTTCGCTATCTTCGTCTAACATTCGACCAAACGCTTTCCTGGAAACCACAAATGAAGAATATTATCCTTCTACTTTTCGAACTACAATTCAACCAGCGCAAACAATCTCTTCACATTACCAACGAATACCGACAATTGCTATTATAATTTCACCACAATTAATCTCCCATACAGTCACTGTAATTCCAACGTGGAGACAGAATCAAAACAAATTGAATCTAGACCATGACAGATATGGAAGTTTTGTCTTTGTTGAAGGTAAACGAACGATATCATCGTATGCCTCCACCTCATCGACCTTTTTGACTGATGCATCGGTTTTTAACTCATTCGTTGGGTGCTCAGTAGTAAATGATGACTTGTTTGTAACACGTTATCGGAAACATTCTCAATTTTGTGACTGAGCTCCTGGCAATATACCTAGCAGTCCGGTATATTACAGATCAAGAAAATATTAACCAAACACTGATTTGTTTAGACTCGGTTGCTGTACTAGAAGCCATCCCCGATTCTCACAATGAGAAACAACACCCTATTTCTAAGGGAATAGTCAAGCTTCAAAAATATTTCCAAATACTGTTCCACTGGATTCCCGGTCACTCAGGCATATCTGGAAATAATCTGGTCGTCGGAAGAAGCTGCTACGATCCTTCCTGTTCCAGATAGTCCAACATCTACTACAAATTTCATCCGGTACTTGAAGAAAACCCTCGCAATTTTGTGGAGTCAACGGTGGATAGCTGTTACAACCACAAATAAACTTCGACAAATTAAATCTAATATTTCTTCAGGCGACGTCGTGATGAAATACTCATTAGCAGAAACCAACTCGGCCATACTCAACTGCAGAAGAAATTGGTTCTAATATGCAATATATGCAATGTTAATATTTCCGTTAATCGAATGTACTATATCTAATTCTACTTTATCCGCACTAAATTTTTCATTCACTTTAACTGGAATATTTTCTAATGATCCTAGGCCTTATCCAAATTAATCACCTTCCTTCATCACTTCAATGTAGTAACCTAACTTATATTTATCCGTGCCTCTAGCTATTCTGTTCACGGCGCGCAAATTTAAGTAATAATTAGAAGAAGAAGAAGAAACATATAATTTTAATTTCAATACTTTTTTTTTTATAATAATACTAACGATAATAATAATAATAATAATAACAATTAAATATAATTCTCATAACAATAATAATAATAATATTATAATAATAATAACAATATAATTTAATTATTCCTTAATTTATAATTGTCTTATATGGAAAACTATTTGATTAATGTAAACTTTTGTTAATAACATTTTTACGACCAAGCGCGTTAAATTTCTCGCGTAAATAAAAATAAACAAAAAGCTCTCTCGTCTTTCTCGAAAAATTAAAATTGAATTTAATCTATGAATACAGGCGTACTGTTTTTAAAACGTTGTCACAGATAACCGATAATATTAACCGGAGTGTTTAAATTATTAATATATCTATCTGAATTTTTTTTAAAGTAATCTTTTATTGTACAGAAATAATCTCGTGACATTTGTATACATTTAAAAAAAAGAAGAATCAATAAATTTGAAGTAAAATTAAATGAATTTATATTAATAAATATTTAGGAGCGTGCAGCCACATCTTCCATGACCAGTTCGAAAGCGATTGAGCCATACCCACGTTTTTCGTTGTGGGTCAAAACCCCACAACCTGTATTCTTGTCCGGCTTCCGCATTTTCCATTCTTCTCTGCACGCTGTTACTGAATCGAAACTCTCCGACATGAGTTTAGCTGCTGTTCGATAAGCTGGTTTCCTCGATTTCAGCCTTTTAGGCTCGTCTGTATCCGCGTGTATAGATAGGCTTTCTTTGATTCCGTATTTTCTCCATTTTTTAACTCCCGCGACTTTTCTACGAATATGAGCAAGCATGATATTGGCCAGCACTAGTAACGACTTTACCAGGGTCGATATGGTTGTGCAGGATATTATGCATAGTACGGCGTTTAGTACAATGTTGATCTTCTTTGTGTGTTTGCTGTTCAGCCATGCTGGAGCTGCATAATCAGCCGCTGAGTAAACCAACGCTAGAACTGAAGTCCGTAGAGTGGTCGCTGATGTACCATCCCAAGTTGTTCCAGCCAGTTTCTGTATTTTTTTTTTATGTTTACTTTTATACGCGCAACTGTTAAGAAACAATAAGTGCGTTTGCTGTTTGACCATAGCTTATTATAAAGAAGCATTCCAATCAACGCACTAGTGCTGTATAGTTGTTAGCTAATCATGGGAACTTAGTATATCACGTGACCATCGGCGTTTTAGTCTTCGCTTACGCGGTAATTAATTTTCTGCTAAGGCTGATATTAGAGCATTACTATTGTAGGCCAACTTGTTCTGAAATTTTTTATATCTGGTCTTGACAACCTCTGCAACAAGCGATATGTTTAGATCTCGATGAATTATTTTACTCGTAACGAACCACGGAGCATTAATTATCATTCTTAATATTTTGGATTGTACACTTTGGATACGATTCGTGTTTGATGATTTACAGCAACAATGTTCGTTCATGCACGGATTTTAGCAGCTGTATTTTCAAGATGTTTACGATAAGGTTAGTTGACGGTGGAGAGATATCCCGAGGTATTTCGGATACTCTTCGTGCTTTAATCTGCGATCGTTGATCTTGATATTCAGTTTCATTTTGGCTAGTTGGGTAGAAAGATGCAAACATGATACAGTTGTTTTATCTGTATTCAGCTTAGTCGGCATTTGATGAAATAATTAATTATTGAGACCAGATCTTCGTGAAGAGTTTTCTCTGTAATGTGCTGCTGGGCGTTTTGCATAAAACTATATCGTCTGCGTAGATGAACTTATGTGATTCCGTTTGCGGCAAGTCAGAGGTGTATAGGTAGAATAGTAATGGAGCTCGTGTCTGCAGAAGGCCGTTGTTTAGGGACCGCATACGCTTTCTGCCGAGATGGAAAATTATCTTACGATTAGTGATCATGTTGTTCACTAACGAGTACATTTTTCTGAAAGGAATAGTTCACAAAAGTTTTGTGAGCATGCCAGAACGCGGGCGGACAAGAAATTCTTTATTAATATTTGCTTTTGTTGAAATTTCCGATTCTGTATCTTTGACTTATAACGGGCATTTTTTTGCTGTTGCGGCCTGGTTTCTTACACAAGAAACATGTCATATTTCTATCCATCATCAATAGGCCCTTGTCTTTAAAATTCATTACTAAGAAATCTGGGATGTATTATTGTTGGTCATTATCTTGAGAGTATACAACTGTATGTCGGAAATTATAAATATGTTGAAATATTGGCTGTACATGTCCTGCTTTTACAAACGACATCGGTGACAATAATTTTAATTAATTTATTTGGTAAGGGCAGTTTCAATAACTTGATGGGTTATAACGGGTGCTACATTGGAGATCATCAGTTTACGAGTCTTTATCAGTGTGTTTTTAATTTTATTGCACCGTGATTTGAGATAAATTCGTCGGCTATCTTCACAGAGTTGAAGTAAAAACACAATCTACTATTGGACATTTCGGATAAGAAAGTGATTTTTGATGGCGCCACTAATTTACTTAGCTCCACTAAGAATTATTCATTGGAGAAATTTTCAACGAGTAGAAAAATGGCGGCTTCTTCTTCTGTTGGTAAGTTCGGAGCATTATTTGTTTTTGTTGTTTTAACAATATAACTAATATCTTTCGCAGGCTTATTTTCAGTTACATTCAAAGTCGGATAGATTAACATAGGAGTGATTGTTTCGTTCGATTTTATTTGAGGTAATGAGCATGATGGAGTGGGATTTTTTGTTTTATTACCAGTTTGTACATTTTTTGCTGTCGTAGGGGGTACTACGTACCTTCTGGGATCCGGAGCTCTAACCGGAACGGGGCGTGTCCACAGGTGGTGGATAGTGGAATGACCAGTAGATATACTGGTTAGCTCCGAATAACCAATAAGCAGTCGCGAACCAAGAGCGGCTACTGGTGGAATGTCTCTGGCAGACGATTCTAGTAGTGACAGGGCAAGGAGACACGAGGATGCAGATGGACAGCTTGAGGTACTGTCTACTAAAAGTCTGCAAAAATCCTGTGACTGTCTCCCCCCCTCGGCGGGTTTAGGACACCATAAAAACCTTAAATCGTTACCTCCTCAGTAACAAACCGCTGCCTTGCGGTTAGGATGTTTATCTAAAGGCTAAGGGAGACAACCCTGACAGAAAACAAACTAGGTAGCGTCTGTACTCCAAAGGAGCGGCTACCAAAGACGTCTGTTCCCTATGTTAAGGGCGGCCTATTTTCATGCGTAGAAGGAAGCGGGGCCCCACTGCGTTTTTATATGCCTCACGAAAACCTATGGATTACTCAGAAAAGGAAAGTGTTACGCCATGTGACCCGACTGGCACTCGGCGCTACTCGAGTACCGGGCTCGAGAGTGTAAAATATGCGACTGGCCATGTGGTTGTAGGAAACCAGGCAACTCATGGAAAATATATGACTGGAATGAATATGTGGAAAACTATCAACAACATTGGAACCTGGAACGTACGCGGATTAAATGAAGCAGGCAAGTTGACTGTAGTCGAAAAAGAGGTAACTAAATACACAGCGGTTGGCATATCTGAAACGCACTGGCGAGATAAAGGGCACTTCATTAGCAACAATGGTAATGCAGTTTACTACTCTGGTCAGGATGATCAATCTATCAATGGCGTAGCGATTATTATAAATAAAAGCTCTCGCAACAATGTAATTGGTTACGAGCCAGTTAATGATCGGATAATTAATGTAAAGATAAAAGCATGTCTTGTCAACCTGAAGATATTACAGATCTATGCTCCGACGAGCGAAGCTGATCAGGAATGTATAGACGATTTCTATGCAGCCTTAGAAGAAACAATGACGAGGATACCGTCCCGCGAAATTACCATAATTGCTGGTGACTTTAATGCAAAAATTGGCGATACTACTCAGGACGATGATTTACGAAACATAGTAGGGAAATTTGGCCTAGGGAAAAGAAATGATAGAGGCGAACGCTTGCTACAGTTTTGCGCCAGCACAGGGATGTTTATATGTAATTCTGGATTCCAGCACCATCATAGGCGGTTATACACATGGAGCTCACCTGATAACAGATACCGAAATCAAATAGATTATATCCTAATTAATAAAAGATGGAGAACAACAGTCAAAGATACTAAGACTTGTCCGGGCAAAGATTGTGGAAGTGACCATCGGCTACTAGCAGCAGAATTAAAAATTAAGTTACGAAAATGTCAAACGTCGAAACACAGAGTACAAACAACAAGCAACACAAAAATTGGCAGACATTGTACAATTATCAGACCGATGGAGAGATGCCAACACCATGTGGGAAGCTACAAAGAACGTTCTGGAACAGGTAGCAAAAGGATACAGTGCATCGTACCATAAAAGGAAATCATGGATCAGTAATGAAACATGGAGGATAATAAATAAAAGGAAACAAATCAAGATTAATGGCTGGAAATGTGAAGAAGATCTCAGGAAGTAGCGCGAAGTAGATAAGCAAATTAAACAAATGTGCAGAGTTGATAAAAACAATTTTATAAACAACATATGTAAGGACATCGAAGACCATAAGAACAATAACCAGACCAGAGACATGTTTTGGGAGATAAGACAAATAACAAGACATTTTACACCGCAGTATCCGATAATAAAAAACAAAGAAGGAAAACTACTGATAGATGGGAAAAAAATAATATCCAGATGGCGGGAATACTGTGAAGAACTGATGAAAGGGGAACGTGAACAAAATAACACAATGGAAATGAAAACTACAATAACTGAAAAACAACCACCACTGCTGAAAGATGAAATCAGGCTAGCCCTGCAGAAGCTAAGAACCCAAAAGGCAGCAGGAGAAGATCAAATTGTTGCAGAGATGTTCATAAAACTAGACAATGTAGCAGTGGAGGTCCTATATGGAATTTGCCAGAAAATATGGGACACAAATATGTGGCCAAATGACTGGACAAAATCTATATATATATATACCAATCCATAAAAAAGGAGAACGAAATATATGTGAAAATTATAGAACAATAGCATTAATATCGCATGCCAGTAAAGTAATGCTTCACATAATTCATGAAAGATTAAAATCATTTGTATTGCCGCAAATATCTTCAGAGCAGGCGGGGTTCATTCCTGGCAAAGGCACACGGATACAAATAATGAACTTAAAACAAATAATCGAAAAATGTAGAGAATTCAATGTCACAGCATACTTCTGCTTCATTGATTATAGTAAAGCATTCGACCACATCCAATGGGAACACCTATGGCAAATATTAAACAACCTCGGCGTCCCACGTCATCTAATTGGTCTCATTAAATCGTTATATACATCTAGCAAAGGCAGAGTTAAAGTAGGTGATAAATTGTCGGATGAATTCAAAGCAGGAAAAGGTGTACGGCAGGGCTGCATACTAAGCCCGATATTGTTCAACATTTATAGTGAGTGGATAATGAGAAGTGTCCTACAAGAATGGGAAGATGGTGTAAAAATTGCAGGAAAAGCAATCAATAACCTGCGATACGCGGACGATATTGTAATAATCGCCTCATCGGAAAAGAAATGGTTAGCCTCCTTGAAAAATTGGAAAGTATAAGTAAAGAACATGGATTATACATAAACAGGAAAAAGACCAAGATAATGATTATAGATGGCAACTCAATCACAGGATCCACAAAGTATAGATGGCTTACAAGTGGTTGATAGATTTGTATACTTAGGAACGCTAATCTTAAAGGACGGAAGCTCAACAGAGGAAATTAAACGGAGAATAAAGATAGGAAAAATGGCGCTATTACAATTAACGAAAATATGGAAGAGCCATGAGATAACAATACACACAAAAATGCGTCTTATAAACTCGCTGGTGTTCTCTGTATTTCTATATGCATCAGAATGCTGGACAATGAAAAAGAGCGATACACAACGCATTAATGCGTTTGAAATGCACTGCTGGAGGCGAATGCTAAGGATACCATGGACTGCGAAAAAAACTAATTTGTCAATACTTCAAGAAATTAAGGTGGATCAGAGATTAGGTACAGAAACGAATAACATCATACGCAGGACATATCATACGACAGAATGGATTGGAAAAAATGATTATGACGGTATGGTAGAAGGTCGTAGGAAAAGAGGCAGGCCACCAACAAGATATATAGACAGAATTAAAAGAATCGCAGGCACCGAATCAATATGAGAAATGATGGACCGGGCAGCAGATCGAACTACATGGCGGCTAAAAACGTTCGTTTATGAGGATTCATAGGGTCACGATGCTCGAAACGAGCCACCGATGATGATGATGATGAGCGAGTGTTTTAACTTTTCTCATCGTACAATAATTAGTGTAGCGCAGATGGCTGTACTAATTTTATTAACCCTCGCGCGTGTTTGATATGTAATAATATGGTTGCAGCAATTAGATTACGAATTAAATTATATAATAAGACTGGTAAGTGTGTTAGATTAAAATGAATTACATTACATTGAAAAACCGGTTCGTTTTATCAACGAATGCACGAGAGAGGAACAGAAACCTCTTACAGTGAACGATTATACAGATTCGTCCATCTCTGCGAATTATTATTCAGGACCACGTGTTACAAAATAACACGAGAGATAAAAAACGCGAGAAACACACACTATATTGATACGATGCACACGATCAACTAAGTAAAGTATCCTTTATATATTATTTCCACTCTTACTCTTTTTCCCTCTTCCCAATTTGGCCACATTTGTACTTTGTCCCTCATACTGGCAAATACTTGTTGGTTTTCTTTTTTAATACGTATTTATTTATTTAAAATATGTCCCTTTTTTTTCGAGTTTCTTTATGCACACGCGGATTACATCTTCTTCGAATTATCTATTATACAAACACCATCTTATACATTACCACACTTTCTAAACAGTTTCTACTATCTTAGGTTTTGTTTACATGATGTAATAGGCGATTATTTAATTTAATAGTCATTCATATTAATCGACTTTATGTTGTTTTTAATTGATACGTGTCATAGTTGTAAAATATTCGAAATACGAATAGAAAAGGAGATAATTATCGAAACGTAAATAAGTGTATCATCGAGAATCGAAAAACTTTATCACCGCCATCTATCGGATTACATTAAAACGAAAAATATCCTAATTCCCGATAGATAGAGCGCGACATAGACATTTAAAATTAACGCAGTCATTTCAGAGATTTCCAGACAAATTAAACAATTTCATTATTGATCATTCCGATATTGATCAAATTTTTTAGCGAATTATTTTTGCCAGATTTCCCATCGGTATCGATCGTATTTTAGACATAATAATCCTAACGATGTCTATAACTAAAAAAATGATGAGCTTCTTCATACCCAATTCATCAACCTGTTAACTGATTATACGACAACCCTATATTCCGCATACATCGTTCATTACTAAAGTTTTTTCCAACAGTCGTTTTCTTATATTCTGAATTAAACTTTTTTCTTTTAATCCCACACTATTATTATTGCGCATGCAGATTACGTCTTCCTTGAATTATCTATTATACAAACACCGTCTAATACATTAGCACAGAATTACCGCACATTCCAAACAGTTTCTACTAATTTAGGTTTTGTTAATGTGACGTAATGATTATAGTGGAATTATTTAATTTAACAGCCATTCGTATTAATCGACTATTTTTTTTTTTTAATTGATACGCGTCATAGTTGTAAAATAAATTCAAAATACGAATAGAAAAGGAGATAATTATCAAAACGTAAATAAATGTATTATCGAGAGGAAAATCTTAATCACCGCCACATGTCGGATTATTTTGAAACGATAAAATATCCTAATTCCCAATAGATGGAGCGCCGTATGGACATTTAAAATTAACATAGTCGTCCCGGGAATTTCGAAAATAGATTACGAAATAGGGGTTACATCAAACGATTCGGTTGAAATCACTTGATCCGTAAACTAAAATTTAATTTCCATATTGGACCACTTTTTCTAAGAAAAATTATCGTAGTAAATATAATTAACACGTACGGATTTACACGTTTGATTTCAGCGAGTTGCGTTTGAAATGGAAAGTAAAGATTACTTCTGGGACGACGTAACTGAAAACGATTGCTATTATACAAAACCCGTGTTTTATACGCCTCATTTTCTTTTGTTGGTTTCATAATTGATTTGGAGACGTAAATTCGACAAAATCTTGCAGTTACGAATTATTAAAAAAAAAAAAAAATTGAGAAAAATTAATAAACTTTTTTTAAACAATTTAAATTTTAATATAAAATTTTCACACGCGATTGGGACGAAAAATTATTCCGAACGGACGAATAATTGAAAAAAAATAAATCGGAAATAATTATTTCGATTTACATTGATAATTAATAGAAAAACCGAAATAATAATTGTCATTTTTCTAACGATTAATCTTATTACCGTCAAAAATTTTATCCTTATCTTTAAGCGGACGGTGTGTTTCCGCCGTGTCGGATTTGCCTCCGACTGTTTCGTCTTTGGCACATTATTCGTAATCCTTCTCGATTGAATCATCTCCCTCTTCGATAAATTCGCCTTTTTATTTTGTTGCATTTTGGTTATCATTTCTGTACAAAATTCGATTATCGCTACTCAATTTTTAAGTTTTAAAAATTCCACGTTACGGATAGCAATATTCTTTTTTCTTTTTTGCGTACAATCTGTTTGGTTGAACATTAAGTAGAATCGCTACGCATATAGATTACCATGGTGCGCTTACCAATGGCTGTCATTTCTTGTTTACATATTGTTATTTATTGGGTCACCACCCAGAGAAGCCGGATAGTTTTGTTGTTTTTAGAATAACTTAAAAATAATAGACCAAGATTTTCGAATGAAATTTTATTATAAAGTAGGAAAACGAGAGATTAGCTTGCGATCATTTTTCGAATACAATAGGATACAGATGACCGCCATTTGCACCAGTACTTTCATTCCGTCTTCTTACAAAATGTTCGAACACTGTTTCGAGCATGGGTGGCTGAATTTTTGAAATTTCTTCAGAATCCGAGTTTTCAAGTGTTCTAAATCTCGCGAACGTGTTTCGTAAACGCGGCTCCTAAGGTGACAACACTATTATGGCGAGCGCGGGTTGAAAGCTTGTGTGACCCAGACGACGATGACTACGAAGTAAGAGAAACAAAAACGAGTTCATCATCCGGATATAGCACGTTCCGTTGACAGTACCAATGGAAAATTTAAAAATCCACTATTCCCCACTTTGACGCTCGACCCAGATGATTACTCGCTCACTGTGTGACGGCTGTTGTCCAAATTCGAATTAGATTCGGAACAGTAGCGGAAGTTCGTTTTGTTTACCAATCCGCTTAGCTGAAAATGAGCTTCATCACTCGGCAAAAAATTGTTTAAATCGATCTGTAGGTTTCCGATTTGTTTTGCATCGTTTCAGCAAAAAGTATTCTTCGCGTATGGCGGGTATTTTTTCATTCTTAAGTTATTAGCAGTTTATACGAATGAAATTTTAAGTCTTCCAACAATTTACGGCGAACAGATTCTCTTGACAGGTTCAACAGAGCGTCTGGGAATCCGAATGATCGTCGACAGAACTCGATCGATGTTTGTGGCGGTACGAACCATTTCTTTTTTATCTAGGACGAATTTTACCCGGGTTGCAGAAGCTGTCTCTCGAAAGTTTTCAATCCAGCTTGAAATTAAATTGCGAGATGTTACAAGAAATTTGAATTCTTTTCGAAACTCACTTTGCACAGTCACGATCGATTCACGCCGAAAATAACGTTCCACGCAAAACGCGCGTTCCTTTTCGTTATAGGGTTGTTACGATGATAAATCAAACCGGACAAAAACAAATCTCTCGTGTATACACTAAACGCAAATCACGAGTTTTGCGTTGTAGCAGCGTTACCAATTGCGTTATTCAAAAAACCCAAAACAGTCCTTCTTGGGTCACCCTATAGTATATTGAATTTTATAAATTCTGTCTACGGACGGCACTTTAGTTCAATCTGGCTAAGTCGCTTCAATCATCTGAGAATCGCACGTTATTCTACGAGAAACATTTACACTTATTCTTTCGCCCCTAAAACCGTTCAATTTTCCTTCCGATCGGCTATTGCTTAGCGTATATGTAATTTATTTCATCCGTATTTATACGGTATAAATAATTTGGGGTTTAGATAATTTTTCGTTGACTTGAACGTTCCACCGGACTTTGTACAACTTGTTTTCGTTTAAATTTATGACGGTTTTACTATACTTTATTAAATTACATGCAAAATTTTAATGTTATTTATAGCAATCTACACGCTCGTCCAAATAATGTTTGTATCACATTAAGCATACGAAAAAAAATCATAAATATAGATAGACACACATACATAAAAATACATACATACATATAAAAAAGAACGTTAACGGATTACATTTAATTAAATATTAATAATTTACAGTATATTATGTTTAAGACGTCTAGGCTTATACTTCGTGTACATAAACTGTATCGTAACTTGCCGATCGTTGGGATATACTGAATTTCATGCAAGATACAATTATCGCAGAGCTTACGAGTTATAGTTAGAATATAATCCCGAATAAAAATTTAATATCTCCCGCATGTCCACTATTCTGGTATAACTTGGGTCACTTAATACGCATCTTAAACACCAATAAGGTCAACGAATATTATTATATCTTTAAGTCTGTTGGTGGTAAACAGCGGTTATAAATCCAAGGTAATACTCTATGAAGGAGTAGTGCAATAATTATACTCGTAACGCGCTAGAGTCTATTATTGTCGATCGACTGAACAGCAAACTCATAAGGTAAATACTGATTGTCAGAAATTTCCAACTGATATAATCTCATCATATATAACTGCACCTAATATTGCGATATAGCCCATAGCACGGATCTTACTCATTAATCTTCACATTAAAAAGAAATAATTTCCAATGTTAGAAAATAAATAATGATATAATACCAGTAAAGATCTTCTCAAAAATTAATTTACAGATTCATAACCAGTTTAAAATATGATACTTTAAAAAAGGATGAATTAATAAATAAGTTCTTTCGAAACGTAATAGAATGTTTTAAAAATAAAAATATTACTGTATATTACCATATGACTCAGATACATACTAGCCATAATTCTTATCTAAATTAATTAAAAATGATTAGTAACAGTAAGTACTGTAATTGTGAAAGCAATGCAATTGAAAGCGTTAAACATACAATATAAGTTTTATAATACTAACTGTGCACCTGAATTAAATTAAATTATATGATTAAATCAATTTCCTGTTTTCATTTCTGAATTATTTAAAATTAAACGTTTATATACATAAACGCTTCTAGCAACCATAAGCTAATTTCACAGGTTACTCTATTATATTCTAATACTCGCGTAACTGATTCTTGTATTACTTCATGATATAATTCATGTATATAGGCTAAATTTTAATTTTTAAATATATTCTCATAAATTCACGTATATTAAATTATATGCTCAAATAAAATATATATATATTTATGTGTTGATGTATCAGTCAGTGGTGATTTTATGTATTATAAATAAAACAAAATAAAGACACAGTTTAATCACGACACATTTTTTTTCATTTGCGCGAAGCGTTTCAACAATTACGTCATTATCAAGCTTAGACAAAAAAAACTTATATATAAATTAACTCTAATATTTATATAAAAACATATTTCATATACATCTTACTGGCCATAGGTAATTTACTAAGATTTATTTTTTCATAACCATTATTTTTAAAATTGATTTCAAAAATTAATTAATCGTTAGAATTGATCATATTATTTAATAAATTATTACTAGTTCTGTTTCATAATTTATAATTTTCCAATAATTTTCTTTTTTAAAATTTATATTTTGCGTGCACAATTTTTATACTATCTGTTATATTTTCTACATTGTGTTTTTCTTCTCTACAGTGCTACATACCGAATCACTATATATATATATATTATAATAATAAATTTTCTAGTTTTAAAAATTAACATTATTAACCAAAAAAAATATATAGATATATACAGAAAGCCTACACAAACAGATATATTAATACCAAGAGATGCATTTCGCTCAAAAATGTATAAATTAGCAAGTTTAGTCTTATCAATAGAGCAAAATCAATTTTAACAGACAGTGATAAATTGAATAAAGAAAAAAACATTATAAAACAAATAGCAATAAGTAACAGATATAACCCTATTATAGTTTATCAAATATGGAATAAAGCTAAAGTCAATATAAATACATAAAAAGATAAAAAGAATTATTTAGGTCCAATAAATTATGTAGGAAGACATACATATAAGTTAATTAAAATATTTAACGAATATAACATTGATTTAGCAATAAGAAATAATAATACATTATTAAAATCAATTAGTAATAACAAAATAGAAAAAAGAAATATATTAAAAAATATGGGAATCTATGAATTAAATTGTAATCCAATGTGAAAAAGAATACATAGGAGAAACAGGCAGACAATTCATAACAAGATTTAAAGAACATTTAAATTTATATTCAAATAATGATGAAAAGTCAATAATGATGAAAAGTTATTATTTGGAAAACATTGTATAGAATTACGGTACACAGTTTTAAAAATTTCTGTTTGTTTTTAATTTGTAATTTATGTTATACGTTTTCTTCTTCTTCTTCTTCAGAACACAAAATAAATAATATTAGTCAAATTTATAAAATTTCGCATACAGAAAAACGTTTAAAAAAAATAAAACTACTCGAAAAAATGTTGATAATAAAAGAAAGGGATAAAAATAATTTATTAAATTCAATGGTAAATTTTGAGGAAGAATTAAGTTTAAAAAGTATATAGTAAAAAGTTTGTATTATTTTCTGGCTATTGATTTCTTGATTATTATAAAACAAAATTTTCACTGTTCATTCATAATTTTAAAAAAATAATTATTTTCTGGCTACATATTACTGATAGTTGATTGTGTTGTTTACCACAATCACTATCAGATAGTTTTAAATATCTATTCTTCATTTTATACTTGTAAATTTGTGATCTTAAATTTAAATTTACATTTTGTGTTTTTATTTTTAAATCTTTATTTTTACTTTAATTTAAATATCAATTGATAATGGCGTAATTGCCAAAAAGCTTTGTGAATTTTTCAAGAAAATAAACTTTTAGTGATTTTAACCAATTTTTGTAATTAAATTATATAAATATATGTATATTATCAAATCAAATCTATTTAATATATACATAATACAATAAATAATAATACACACTGCAAACACATTGAATAGTGCAAGTAGAATCAAAGATTTAAAAAACCATATCTTAAGACTAATTAGATTTTAGAGAAAAATATAAAGAAATGAAACGACTGCAAGAACTTCAATAGTGCACCAAGCAATATTCTTTTTATTTCATGCATATCACATGTGGTATTGGCAAATACACTTGTGTAAAGACACGTGTGCCGGTATTATAATTGCCTACATATATTTAATGATACATATGCTAGTGTCGTTTTTTGTGCTCGTTTAATTATGTGCCCGTATTATCTGAGATGGCACACAAAAGATCATTAAGTAGACAATTTATAATAATGTAAGTACATTTATTTAAATACAAACGAGATTAACAATGTTAAAATTTTGAATCAAAATGAGAATTGGATAAAAATTGATATAATGTAACTATAGTTAATAGAAATAATAATTAACATTACAATAAGATAAGCTCAAACCACACATTTTTATTTTTTGTGTTTATATATAACACTCTGATTAATTATACTGAGATAAGCTCATCCTACGTTTGATTTCATTATGAGCTAATTTCTTTATCTCGCGATAGTGATTAAAATTAGTTAGTATACATAAATATAATATACAATTTAGTATCTTGATAGTTACAAAATTAACAATACAACCAGATCAATGTATATATACATATATAACATTATAATTAAGTATGCTCAGAATGTTAACCGATTAACAAAGGATCATATCACTTAACATAATTATCCACGCTATAAGAACAGTATCAGTTACGTCACGCTGAATCTCATTATTGGTTATCGTGTACACATATTTGATTAGCGATCCTCCATTTATCTTATATCATTAAATCCCCCTTTAACTAAGATTCAAAATTTATCATTATTTTTAAATAGAAATCGATCGTAATTTATATAAATTCTCAACATTAAGGATTTCAATTCCTTTCGATTAATCTCTAAACTAATGGATGTTATAACATTTCAACTCATTGGATGTCAGTGGCGAAGCGTGGTTCATTACAATTTGTTTCCGGTAGACCTTTCCCTTATACAAACACATTTACAAAAATTAACGCAAATATTATATTTTATATCGAAAATTATGTGAGGTAATGTGCCCTGGTCTAACAAGTCAATATTATATGTCGATTAAATTAAAGAAATTATATACAATAATTGACTATGAAATAACTTAAAGAATACTTTTAAAAATCCAAAAGCGACAAAAATTCAAGTTTATCAATATCAGAAAACTTGTCAATAATCTGCCCTTTTAAAGTGTCGATTATCTCATAAAAGAGACGCTTGTACGATGATTTTTTATCGAGGACAATCGTGTCATTTGTCCGGATTCTTTTTGAACACGATGCTTCTTCTAAATTATCCAATTTTTCCATTTAGCACCAAAATGCATCAAAGTTTTTACGCATTTCATCTAAATAATTTAGAAAATCGTTGATTTGTTTTTTACAGTATCCGATATCACACATCTTCTTCTGCAAAATATTAAAGAAAATATCAGCCTTGGGAAGAATTAAGGAAAATTTTTCGAGCAAAAAATTGAATTCAAAGTTCATTAATTTCAATGATAACACTACACGACACGGATGAAAACCGTTTGCCTACTTACTGAATTACTAGACAGGTTGACCTCTAGTTACATTGGTAGTGCGCATGCGCTGTATGTATCTGTTTCCGATACGCCATCAGGAAACAGTCAATTCTAATTAGCTGGTGTAGATTTTCATGTGTAGTGAACATGATAGCCGTATATACATAACGATGTATACATCTACTCAAACACATACAACAGGTATTGTTTCCGAAATTGAAACCGGTACAAAACTAGCCAGCATTGATTTACAGCTACCGATCTTTCACATCGAAGTGTAACAGCGCTATCTTCCATAATAATTGGAGAAAAAAATCTTCACCAAAAGATTGCGCCATTATCTGGCATAGAAAAATTATTATTTGTGATTTGTTTAATGAATTTTAAAAAGACAGACTTGTAACTAGTTCATACTCCATTTTTCCCATGTTTCTGCCGGAAACACCGGCAACATGGAGGATTTGCCACTGTTGGATGTGGTACTTAGAATCAGTTCTCTCGGGTGTGTTTATCTATCTACACTAACGCCTTATTACGGTTGTCCTTTATGCTTCTTACACTGTACAACAAAATATGTGTAGGTATTGTGCCGAGCGTTCCAAGCATTCGTCGATGCTGGTTGTTCATTCGCGTGTTCGGTTTCCGGGGCGGAGGTAAGTAGTTTTCTCTTACTTCTCCCGAGTATTTTGGTGCTACCCGCATCAGTTTCAGTGCAGTACTTTTTATTATTTTGATTTTTAAACTTTTTGGATTTTTTTGGTTCTTGAGTATATATTATACAACTCGTGGTTCTGGGTATTTTGTTTTTTACCCTACTCGTTTTGGACTTCTGGTTAGGAAATTACTGATTTTTAAACTTTTTAGTATTTTTTTTTAAGTAGTGTTGTTCTGTTTTTTTTTTTTTTTTTTTTTTCTTGATCATGGCCGACCTAGAAGCTCTAGGTCGGCTATTTAAAAGTGTGGTTGACCTGACGTCAACCATTAAGTCTCAGTTTAGTGATAAGAGTGTATCTAAAACTCAGAAAAATTCCATCATTGGAGCAGCTGATGATATCTCTAATAAGATGGCAGAAGCCATGTTGATAGTTGGAAAAGTGGACAAAATAATGAAGTCTAAGGCTACAGAGGTGCAGTCAGCAGTGTCTGCTGTATTGCACACTCCAAGTGCACGTGTTACTGGTGTCTCTTTTAGGGATGCTTTGGTAACAGATAAAAAGAAGGTAGTCCTGCCTAAAAATAAACTAATCTTAAAATCTGAAGATGCAGACAAGGTCCTTGGCCAGTTGAAGGCAAAGGTCTCCCTTGCCAAAGAAAATATTAATGTAACTTTTTTAAAAAAAATTAACGAGAAAACTTGTGTTGTTAATACCTCAACCAAGGCAGACTCAAGTAAACTGGCTGCTATCATCAAGGAGAGGATCCCAGAATGCGTGGTTAAGGAGGAGAAGCTCCTTAACCCTACCATTTTGATATTTCATACTAAAAATATTACAGAAGATGATGTTAAAGAACATATTAAGGAGTCAACAGGTTCTTTACCAATCAGTGTAACAAAGAGTACTAATGCTCGTGGATCGAGGATCTACCTACAATTGACTCCAAGTCAATACAAGCTTCTGCCGCAGGGAGGCAGAATCCACATACAATGGTAATCACTGCCTTTTGTTGAAGCTGTCAGCCCAAGGCAGTGTAGGAGCTGCGGGAAATTTGGTCATCCGGAAAAACATTGTCGAGCGTCTAATGTTTACAAGTCTTTCCATGCACTATGTAACGATAATGGTGCTTGTTCGTTATGCACCTTTAATAAGATTAAGGCATCCTGCTCTTGGCAGGAAGTAGACTCTAAGTTAGTTGATAAGGACAGCTTAGGTGTAGCTTTCAAGAGCATTGATCACGCTACATTTAGCAGAAACTGCCCGTGCTTATTTAAAGCACGTGAAGATATGAGGGCAAAGATCGATTATGGAGCAAATTAATTGCTCATATATTAACGTAGATAATTCAAGTGCCTGTCAGGCACTATTTTTAAGAAACTTTTATAGAGATAACTCGGATGTGTGTGCTCTGGCAGAGCCTTATTTGAGCAATGGGATAATCCCTTTAAAAAGCAATTATATATCTTACGTCAATAACAGAGTTGCTGTTGTTGTGAAGTTAGATATTCCCCATTCCCTGGTTTGCAGTAGATTCAATCAGATTTCTGTTAAGATAGGTAGATATATTTTTACATGTGTTTATTTCTCACCTAATAAATCTAAATCCCATCGTCTAACTGCACTTGACCAGGCTTTAAGGCAACTTCCAAATAATTTTCATATTGTTGTTGTGGATTTTAACATTCGACTGCCTGTGCTGGAGCCTCGCATTGGTGAAAGCAGGGACTCTGTTGATTTCAGCGAGTTTCTTGCCTCTAGTGATCTGGTAATTATGAATGGTAGTGAGTCTACTTTTGTTAATTATAATGGTTCAAGTATTATAGATTACTTGTTGGTTTCTGCCAGTGCAACACACCTCTTAAATTATAAGCTAGTGGAGATGGATTTGGCATTCCATCGTAGCTTTATTTTTAATTTTAAAGGTATGATTAGGCGTCACCCTACTAGACAATTATACAAAATTGAAATGGATCAATTTGTTAGGTGTCTCAGCTGTTCATTTATTAATAATTTAATTACAAAAGTTGAAAATTGTCTGTCAGTTGGGCGGCTACAATCTTTAATTAGTCAACTCAATAAGTATCTGGCTGGGTTGATTAGTAAATGTTCAGTTCCTGTGGTTTCACCAAAGATTGACTGGTGGAATGACAAATTACAGAACTTAAAAACAAAAATTAATCTTATATGGAAAAAACTCTCTAAGTGTAAGGACTCCTTTCGTATATTTCTGTATAAGAATGTGCTAAAGGAGCTGAATAAGCTATATAAAAATGAAATTTTAAAAGCTAGATTCCAACATTGGAAGGACTTTGTTAGTGCTAGCACTGCTTGGGGTAGACCATATAAAATGCTGTTTAAGCATAGGTCTGATGTGTTACTGCCAGATATTAGGGCAGGCAATCAGACCATGGTCTCTGAGCATGAAAAACTCAATGCTTTATTAGACTATTTTTTTCCATCCAAAATTGATTCTCCTTTGATGGTGCTTCCTGTCGGTGGCTGTAGTTCTCCTGTTGTTGATTCCAATAAGATCTCAGATATTGTTAAAAATTTGCGTAATAGGAAAGCACCTGCTGATGACATGGTTAGTAATTTTCTGGTTAAAAAAATCCATTCTATTTTTCCTTCATTGTTGCAAACTTTATTTCAAAAATGTTTAGATTTTGGTCTTTTCCCGGATTGTTGGAAGTCAGCATGTTTAAAGCTGCTTGCTAAGCCTGGTAAAGATCCTTCTGAGTTGTCAGCTTATAGGCCTATCTCCTTGCTTAATTGCATGGGGAAGGTCTATGAAAAAGTTATCAATGGAATGCTACTTCAGGAGATTACAGTTATGGGCGTTTTGCATCACCACCAGTTTGGTTTTCGCTCAGGTTTATCAGCTGAACATGCAATTTATACTTTAGTTTCAACAGTGGAGCAGTACATTTCTGATGGCTGCTCTGCTGTTGTTATATCTTATGATGTTAAAGGTGCTTTTGACAATTGTTGCTGGTCAGCAATTGTTGATATACTTAAAAATAATAGCATTAACGCTTTTATTACAAATGTCATTATAGATTACTTTAAGAATCGTTCTGCAACACTTAAGCTTGGGTCGTCAGCTGCTACAAGAACACCTACATGCGGAGTTCCTCAGGGGTCGGTCCTTGGACCGACTCTATGGAACATTTTATACTCCACTGTACATCACAGTGTTGAAAAATATTGCTTTAATGTAAATGCCTGTTGTCAGCTTGTTTCGTATGCTGATGATCTATGTTTAGTGTTCAAAGCAGAAAGATCTTCATCTCTACCGCTTCTCACTTGTATTTCTAAATACTTGGAGAGTGTGGTAGCGGAGTTAGGACTAGTGTTTTCCCCTGCAAAGTGCCAATTTTCTGTGTTTGGCAATGATGCATTCATTACCCAGATCAGAAGTCTGGAATTATTATCTGATTCCAGCATACCATATACTTCAGAATTGAAATACTTAGGAATTATTATTGATAAGAAATTATCTTTCATCCCTCATTTCCAGTATGTTTCTGGTAAGTGTAGTGATATTTATAATAAGTTACTGCGCTTACAGAAGAATGCTTGGGGTTTATCATTTAGAGAACGTCTGATACTATATAAAGGCCTCATTCAGGCCCATTTTGGCTACGGCGCAGCCATTTACGTTAATAAAAGAATTATTGCTCTAGCTAACAAGCAGCAAAGGAAGTTTCTACTTCGAATTGCTTCCTTGTACCGGACTACACCTACCTCTGCTGCCTGTGTTCTCTGTGGAGTGCTGCCACTTGATTTATTTCTTGTTGGTAGGGCTCTCGTTGGTGAGCACAGGCTCAAGGGGGGTGTGGTACAGATTTCAAGCATTCAAACCTGCTAGATGGATTCTCAGTACAGTCTATGTGTTACCGTGAGTTTAAAAAGTATATTTCCTCCTTATTAATTGCGAAGTGGCAGTGCAGATGGGATGAAGCCCAGACCGGTAGGAAGACTTATGCCTTCCTGCCTGTTATTTCTTTGCGATTGAAGATGTTATCATTTGATGTTAACTTTTATAGTTCTCAGGTGTTGTCAGGTCATGGCAGGTTTGGTTCCTACCTTCATAGATTCCATCTTGTTGGTGAACCTTGCTGCACCTGCTGTAACTTGGGTGAAGTAGATGATATTCATCATACACTGTTTATTTGTCCCGCATTTGATTCAATCCGTCAGAAACACAACATTAGACCTACTGATGTATATCCTGTTGGCACAAAAGTTAGGGGCTTCCTTTTGCTTGCTGAGCAGGTTATGTTGTTAAAATTTAAAATTTCTTAATTTCACGGCAGTCTTCATTTGGTTGTAGTGGGGTCAATGGCTCTTGTTTTTAGTTATTAATATGTGCATATGTGTATGTACATGTCTTTTTATATATATTATGTTTATAAATTATAAGTTTGTAGTTAAATTTAATAATCTTTTTTTCCTTTTTTTCTTAGGTATAAGCTATACCTTTTAAGATAAGTCTATTTCTTTTTGCTTTTTTTAATATTTTTTCTTTTGCTTTTTTTAATATTTTTTCTTTTACTTAATGTTTTTATTTTTTAATTAATCTTTTGTACAAACTCAATACTATTTACTTGATGGTAGAAGGGACTATGTATTCTCATTCCTTCTTCCATCACAATAAGTTAATTTTAAGTGTGGAGGTCTCTTCGTTTGTGTTGGGACCTCCATTTCTCTACTTTAACTCCCTTTTTTTTTATTAGAGGGAGGGGGTTTTTAGTGGGTAAAAATCCCACACACTGATTTTGGTTCCCTTGTAGTGCATCTATGTGCACTGCAGCAATAAAAACAAAATTCTTATGTATCAGTGTCTTATGAAGATTTTCCCCCTCCCGCTTTAAAAAAAAAAAAAAAAAAAAAAAAGTAGTAGCCTACCTCTGATACATTGACGGATGATAATGATATTTTAATTTATTTATTTTCAATTCCAGAGTTACTACCAACCCCTTTCCAATATTAATTAAGTCCTCGTGGAAAGGTAAGACCTAACCTCATGTATATACTAAATTAATTACAACAAGGCCTTAAAATAATAGGGGACCCTAGGTCGATGTGCCAGAAGCATCGATCTGGACATGCTACTCTAAAACATGACAATGCATTATCGATAGCAACGTATAACGTACGATCATTGGCAACAGAGAGCAGTTTGCAACAATTGCTTTATGAAATAGAGAAAATCAAATGGAACATAATTGGAATAAGTGAAGTCAGACGCATAGATGAAGAAATATTGATATTAAAAGATTGCAGTCATGTAATTTATTGGAAAGGTACTGACCAAAATCAGCATGGAGTTGGATTTTTAGTACATAAAGATATTAATTGAAATATAGCCAAATATAAAGGGATATCAGAACGATTAGCCTACTTAATAGTTAATATAAATAAGTCCACAACATTAAAAATCATACAGATCTACGCGCCCACTACTTCATATAACCAAGATGAAGTTGACGAATTGTACAAAAATATTGAAATCATATTATACAAAGAAAAAACAACATACACAATATTAATGGGTGACTTTAATGCGCGACTAGATATCCATCATAGTAACCAATACATAGGATCTCAAGGGTATGGAATTCGAAATGAATGTAAAATAGTTCAGCCGAGTTTGTGCAGAAAAATAAATTATACGCAATAAACACGTTCTTTAAGAAAAGACCAGAACAAAGGTGGATTTGGATTATACCAAACAGAACTACTAAAGCTGAAATTGACTATTTTCTGGTGTCCAACATAGCTATTGTAAAAAATTATGATGTTTTAAACAAAAGTACAGACCGAAAGCGATCATAGAATGATACGATGTGAAATTAGGTTGAAAAAAAAAATTGAAAAGATACCAACAATTTGCAATGTATAAAAATATACAATCAGCTGACAATCTAAAGCAATGTTTAACAACATACTCAAATATTGTAACAACATTAATTGAGGAACAGGTAGCAGAGCAAACAAATGAAACATTGGATGAAACAGAATCGAGATTAAAATACATAGTGAAAACTGCTGCTAGTAAATGTGTTCCTAAAGGAAAAAAATGGAAATAAAAATTATCGGAGAATAGTATAAACCTCTTAGAGCAAAAAAAGGGAATAATACAAAAAACAGGAAGACGATACAACATGTTGATGAACAAATTAATAAGGAAATGTATAAAGAATGATTTAAAAATATACCAAGACCAAAAAATACAAGAGTTTGTAGAAGCCAACAAAGGATCAAAGATATTAAGGCGTAAATTATCGAAAGGCATCATATCCGTATATAATGCATCCCAAGAACAAATAACTGACAGAGACGAATTAATTTGAACTGTATACAGATTCTATAAATCGTTGTATACGGACAATATAAACACTGGTACAGATCATTGCTCTACTACACCGTGTTCGGTCAGTATAAATGATTTACCAGAAATATTAGAATGTGAACCAATATTTGCAATAAAGCAAATGAAATGCGGTAAAACACCAGGAGACAATGAAGTAATACCCGAAATGTTGAAATATGGTGATAGATCCATAGTAAAACAGCTGATGTATATGTTCAATCGTTGTATACAAGGACAAAAAAATACCAACGTCATGGAACATGCAATAATAATCTTATTACATAAAAAAGGAGATAAAAAAGATCTAAAAAATTATAGACCAATTATCAGCCGTATACAAGTTGTTTACAAAGATAATAACGAATAGGTTGGAGAAAACACTAGATGAACAACAACCGGTCGAACAAGCGGGATTCAGACGCAAATATAACACATTAGATTCAAACGCTTATTAATCCAGAAATGTAAAGAATACAACCTGCCTTTGTACCTGGGATTTGTAGACTTTGAGAAAGCGTTCGACTCACTACACATACATTCTATAGTGCAAGCACTGAAAAAGATCGGTATAGACAAGGCGTATATTGATCTTTTAATTAAAATATACAACCCTGCTACAGCTAACGTCAGCTTATATGAAAAAACAAACACCATTTTCAGTACTAAAAGGTGTAAGACAGGGAGACACTATATCCCCGAAACTGTTTACAGCAGTGCTAAGGGTATAAATATCGATGGAAAATATCTACACCATTTACGTTTTGCAGACGATATAGTAATTATAACTCAAGATAAGAACAAACTACAAGACATGTTACACAGGAATTGGAGATGGCACTAAAACCGATAGGATTAAAGATAAATAACTAAAGAAATAAATATATGAAATATGATCAAAATAGAGAAACTCGGCGATTGACTGATAAAATAAAATTACATATAGGCGATACAGAAGAAGTAGACAAATTTGTGTATTTGGGCAAAGTTTTCACAACGATGAAAGAACAAACAAGCCTCGACATAGCTAGGAAAATAACAAATGGATGGATCGCTTATCATAAAATAAAACACATGCTCAAAAACATAATTAGTAAGGTAAATAGAGAAAAATTATTTAATCAATGTGTAATACCAGTAATGACATACGCTACAGAAACATGAGCACTCACAAAAGAAGTAATGGAAAGCATGAGGAAAACAGAAAAGAATGGAACGCGCATTTTTAAGTATTAGACTTCAAGATAAAGTAAAATCTGGAACTATTACAAACGATGTTCGAAGATATCGGTAAAATGATAGCAATGAACAAGTGGTCATGGGCCGGACATATTGGAAGACAACCTGATGGAAGGTGAACAAAAGAACTGGTAGTATGGAGACCATACAATGGGGAAAAAAATAAAAGACGTCCAAACAGAAGATGTACCGATGACATTGTTAGAACCGCAGGAAAACAGTGGCTTCAGAAAAGTCAAGATAGAGAAAGATGGAAAATATTAATGGAGGCCTATATCAAATCAATGATGTAATACAGGCAACGAAGAAGAAGAGGAAGACAATATATATATATATATATATATATATATATATATATATATATATATATATATATACATATATATACTTATTCTTGTCACGATTTTTTCATATATATAAATTTAAATCTGGATTATGTAGAAAAATTACACTCAGACTACCTCCCCAATCATTGAAACCGGGGGGGGATCTAGGGGTATGCAATAGTTTAATTTGTGATATATGATCTAATAAATCTACCGCCATTTGGTTAGGGTGACCCTCTAACCTGCATTGCCGCGATTAACGACGTTTATGATCAACTGTGAACACATTATATCAACGTTATCTTATGCCTGTTTGAAGAATATTTTTGAATATCGAAAATTAGCCGTATCATCGGTGTTATTAAAAATTTTCCCATGAAAGATAAAATTACAAAAGTTTGTTTATATAAATAACCGTCTAACAATAGTTATTACCTAATATTACATAACAGAAATTCCCTGCGGCATTTATTTTCTAAATAACTCTTCTACAACATAAGTAATAAACTCATTACTTCGAATGTAGACACTACACTGAATTCTGAAAAGGTACTGAGGAGCACCAGTACATAGCTAGTAGTGTGGTTTTTGAAAAACCGTAAAAATTAAATCATGTCCCGGTCAAATTTACTGGTTGTTTGTTCAGGTTTAATACATTGACACGCTCAAGGAACTGAGTTTTTGTAATTGGTTCCTGAAAAAAAGACTAACTGGGCTTACTAGTAATTTTACAAAGAAACGTTGTTATAATTCCCGGTTTAAAAGCTTTAGGTAATTTACACTATTGTCAACCAAACTATATTACAATTTTAATTAAATCATGTCCCGGTTAAATTTACCGGTTGTTTGTTCAGGTTTAATACATTGACACGCTCAAGAAACTGAGTTTTTGTAATTGGTTCCTGAAAAAATTATTATATAGAATAATTGTAATTTCTAACACGTAAGTTAGAAATTATTTTCGCAATTTACGAAAGAACACAATTTTGAATGCTCACTTAAGAATAGGCGATAAAATCGTTTCGAAAGGTATTTTAAAAGAATAATAAGATATAATGTACCGATAAAAAGAAAAAGAAAGAAAATGTGAAATAATAAAAATGGTAAATAAATGGCCGCGTTTGTTTCAATGTTTTACAGCAATAATTGATAACGAGGTATTCGCTTAAAAAGTTTCGAAATTACGCGTTTTCTTTCAGTTTTTTTAATTTCGCTTTTGACTAATTTATGTTCATTTTTAATCGTTATCTGCACTTTATACAAAACTATCGTCAGAATTTTTAATTTTTTTCCAGAAAATACTCGCGGATGATAAGAACTTACCACTATTCTCAAGAAGGAAAAAATCGATATATCCTTGAATAAGGCAATTTATTCCGATAACGGTTTAAAAATGGTTTTTGGAATAATTCTCGTCTGTTATATAAACGAATATTCATTAATTAGAATTTCATTATTCAATTCATCGACTACGTTGGAAAATTACCGATTCTCTTAATTAATTTCCAACAAAGACGAATAATGCAGTCTGTTGTAATCAAGACGTTCTACTTCTTCGCCATGATAGTTGCGATTACGACACAAATAGCGCTCGTTGGAGCACTCCCTGGTAGCGATGGTAAGTTTATACATACAGACATACATATTATATATATATATATAAATTTAAAACGTTTTCTTTAGTGCATTCAGTTGTAATTAAACACGTCTGTCCTAAATATAAACACGTTAAATTAGAAATTGAACTATAACACGGTGGTTTATTTCGGTCGATCATTGTGCTTCCTGCATGGTACACAAAAGTTCGATACTGCTCAGTAGCTACTGTTACATAATGGTTACATGGTTCCACAACCACCAGAAATATTCAGAACAGTGTAAGAATCGACGATGTAATAAAATAGTTTCTTTTATGTAAATTAAATAAAATAAGCGATTTTTAATTATATTTTTCGTGGAATATATTATAAAAAGTAAAAAATCTTTTAAAAAGTGCTTCGAAATTTGTAATAACAACAGTTAGTGGATTAACTCTCGATGCAATCTGAACAAGACAATGGAAAGCCATATACAGCGTTATATAGAATGCTACCATGTGTGCAACGTTTACATAAGGCTGTACTAACGACTGATAGTTGCAACCAGAATCGTCAATGTACACACACTCGACGCGACAAAACAGATTTTGATCATCGTGTCTTTTCATAATATGTGGGTGGGGTTGCGTGCGAACAGTATCTTCGAGCAAACAAACGAATGCACAGCTAATATTTCATCTCTTTTTGAGATTAGCTTTTCTTCTTCGAACTTCTATTAGTGTTTCTTTCTTTTACTGTGTACATTTCCATGTACGAATTACTTTAATGCCTCTCACCCGTCTCTTTTTTTTCATATTATTGCTGACTTATGTTAATATACGTAGAATTTTTTCCTTCCTAAATCTTTATTATTTATAAACTGATCTCATTTTCAGAGGATTGTTGTGTAAATTTAGAAAAAATAAGAATGCTTAACTATCATAAGTAGTTTATGGAATTGTCTTGTTTTAGTATTTTAAAAATTGTATACTTTTCTAATTGTGTAAATTTTTGTACTTATTCATGCGGAAATTAATTTTTAATATATTTCAGTTTAATATTACCTATTTTTTTCTTTGGATTAATAATCAAACTAACTAATTTCTAATATTATATGATTATGCTATTAAAAAGGTTCTTGGCTTAGTATTACAATTACGGGGGTTCTACCTGAGCCCGCTACTCGTAAGTGAATTATGATCTCTACAAATAATAAGCGCTTAAGGGTCAAATTATAATAAGGTTTTCCCATACTTTTATTTATGTTACTTTGAGATGTTGTGTGAATTAAAAATATTCTTGCGCGTGTTGGTTGGCGTTGTCGGAGGGGGTAATGTGCTATTGCAACCGTTAAATTTTTTAACCACGAACTGCACCACTGGTGCCAATAAAATTTTCTATTTTCAATAATAGTTATTTACAAGATTAGTACGAAATATTAAACGTCTAAATTTAGAAAATATTCAGATAAACGCTTAAAAAAAAAACATCTGTGCCTCGGAGCGCATTGAAGAAGTGAGACTTAAAGACATTTTAATTAAATTCGATACAGAGTTTTTTTTTAATTTTTACACGTATATATATATATACATAAACACACACGCACGCAACATACGCCCACTCTTGCACACATACGCATGTTCGATGTGTATATACATATATATATACATCCGTCTGTTATTTCTGCTCGCTCGCTCGTTTTGCAAGTTAATTTCCCATATAAACACTGCCAATAGAAGTTTTGCTTCAAAATTATCTAGAGATACACTTCCTGTTTTGTGCCTGCATTTGGGAGAATTCATATTTTAAAAACTGAAGGACCTAATAAAATAATGTTAATATTTACTTTGTGAGTCTTTAGTTAACTGCCTCGTGCGAAGCAAAATTCTATAATTTCGCTCAAAAATTAATAACGTCGGCTAAAAATTTATTCTTTCTGTTTTTACCGGAGAATACATAGTATATAATTCAGTTAAATCTTATCGAACGAGCAATCTTGTGTGTACAAATATATTATTTAATTTATATATCTTATTTTATCTTAAAACCTGTGTTACATCATTGATTTGATTTAGGCCTCCACTAGTCTTCTCCATCGATGCCTATCCTGCGTTTCACGAAGCCATTGTTTCCCTGCGACTGCCACAATATCATCCGTCCACCTTCAAAATGGTCTGCCTTGTGCGCGCTTTCCAGTATATGATCTCCATTGGATCGGTTCTTTTGTCTTCCATCTTCTTGCCTACCTACATGACCAGCCCAAGCCCATTTGTTCGATGCTATCCTTATCCCTACATCTTCGAATTTTGTTTTATTTTGGATATATTCTGATTTAAATTTTAAAGCAAAGCTCGTTCCATCTGTCTTTCTGTTTTTCTTAATGTTCCTATGACTTCTTTCGTTAAGGGCCCAGTTTCTGCAGCGCACGTTAGTACTGGAATCACGCATTGGTTAAATATTTTGGCTTTATTTTCTGGACTAGTTTTAGTGTTAAGTATAGGTTTCATCTTATGGTATGCAATCCAGCCGTTTGTCATTCTTTTCTCAATTTCTACTTGTTTTTTGGTCGTAAAAACTTTGCCCAAATATGTAAATTGGTCTGTTTCTACTATACTTTCTACTTGTATTTTTATTTCACCGCGCGTGTTGGATAAATTTCATATATTTGGTTTTATTCGGGTTTATTTGTAAACCAATATTGTTAACTGCACTCTCCAGTTCTTTCATCATATTTTCCAACTCATCTTTATCTTGTGCTATGATCACAATGTGATCAGCGAAACACAGATGATGTAGGTATCTGCCATTTATATTTATTCCTCTTTTATTCCACGCTAACATTCCAATGCTGTTGTAAACAATCGAGGCGAGATTGTATCTCCTTGCCTAACTCCTTTTAAAATTGGAAATGTGGGTGTTGTGTAATTGCACACTGGCTGTTGCTGAGTTATATATGTTTGCGAGTACGTCGATATATGTATTTTCTATACCACTAACTTTTAGAGCTTCCATAATCGAACGTGTATAAATGGAATCGAATGCCTTTTTTAGGTCAACAAATCCAAGATATAACTGCAAGTTTTATATTCTTTACATTTCTATATTAGTTAAAGTTATAAAGTTTGGATATGATCTGCTGTACGATATTTTTTCCGAAACCCAGCTTGTTCTATCGATTGCTGTTCGTCCAATATACGTTCTAATCTGATATTATTCTTGTAAATAGTTTGTATATCGTTGATAGAAGGCTAATGGGTCGATAGTTTTCTAGTTTTTCTCCTTTCTTGTGTAATAAAATAATGGCTGCATTATTCCACGAGGTTTGTATTTGTTTTTCTAAAATGCAACGATTGAATAAAGCTGTAAGTTCTTTAACAAACGTTTCACCGCCGTATTTTAACATTTCCGGTGTTATTTCATCTTCGTCCGGTGCTTTACCGCTTTTCATTTGTTTAATGGCAAATTGTGTTTCGCTCTCTAAGATAACAGGTACTATTGTTTCATCAGACGTAGTGTTATTGTTATTGTACCTCACATGATTATTTACATCATCGTATAATGATTTATAAAATGTATATATCGTGTTTGTTATGCCACTTTTATCTCTTGTCTCTTCTTGATGTTCATTGTCTATTGCTATTACTTGTTTTTTCCCTTTGCATGACGTGTGTCTAAGTATTCTAAGTCCCCTATTGGCATATACAAACTCTTTTATTGTTTCATCTTCATATATTTTCAAATCTTGTTTAATGTAATTTCTAATTCGTCGGTTTATTTCAGTATGTTGTACGGAATGTTTTCCAAATGTCTGAATTATATCTTTCCTTTGTTCCAATAATTTTATCATCAGCCTGTTTACGTTTCCATGATTTCATTCTACCTTTATCACATATATCGGATGCTTGTTTAATGACATTTCTAAGTATCCCTCCATATCGTTTAACGTTCTATCTGTCGGTTTTACTGACTCGGCTTGTTCTTTAATCAGCGCCGTTATTCGCGTGTTGTTTTAAACTGTTTATGTTTATCTTTCTTTTGAGTTGTGCATGTTTCCTACATCTTTCTAATCTTTTATTTATTACTATTTCGCAACGTACCATTCGGCGGTCGCTTCCTGTGTTCATCGCGTTTAATACGTCGTAATTGCGCACTATGCTGATATCTGAAGTTAGTATGTAGTCGATTTCACCTTTATTTCCATTTGGTCCTATCCATGTCCACCGACGTTGTGGCTTTTTTTTTAAATATGTACTAGCTGCATATAATTTATTCTGCTGTATAAAAGTGGCCAACAGGTCTCCTCTCTCGTTTCGTGTTCCAAATCCATAAGGTCCTATATATCGACTATTTCCTTGAGAGACTCCTAGTTGGGCATTAAAATCACCCATGATAACCTTATATGTTGATTTTTCTTCTAATACTATCATCGTAATTTCTTCATAGAGTTCTTCAACTTTTTCTTCATCATATGATATTGTAGGTGCATATCTGATTTTCTACTTTCCAATATAGCGTGTGTGACCATATTCCTTCAGTATTAAAGCTTCTTCGCCGGAACGTCTCAATTCACTTAAACCAATTATATGCCATTTTATTCTTCCAATTTTAAATAATAACTGATGTAATCTATCTTGTGTTTCTAATGAGCGCACATTGTACCTTGCTATCATCATTGACATTTTAGGTATTTTTTTGAGGAGTCACATGTCCAGACTGACGCCTCCAATACGTCAGCCTAGGGTCACCTGTTATTTTAAGGCCATTCAACACAGAGTACTAATCTTTTTTAGTGTAATTCATAAGATGTGAAGGGGATAGGTCATACCTTTCCACGATGATCTAGTTCAGTTTCGAAAGGGGTTGACAGTAGCTCAGCTAACTAGAGCTTCGTACGCCACCATTGTTCATGATAAATGAATCTTCCGCTGCCATACCTTAGGATGGTAAACCTATCACCGTTTCTATCCATCTACAGGTTACCAGTTTTTCATAACATATGATACTGTCAACCTCTAGACCTCGATCACCTTTTGTTTGCAGACTTAGATTCCCACTGTACTTTGTTTTGTGTATACGTGATCCATCTGAGTCTGTGTAAAACAACTCCCCTTCCATTCCTGTCTTGTGAAACCTTTTATGTTACTTATATACCCCATTTCATTAATCATTTTATAGTTCTTTACTCTTTGCTCGCTTATTGCGGTGTTTATATTGATATTACCTTATGTATATGACTGTTTTATTCCGCAAATTTTTCTGCATCTATATTAAATATTTCATCCATGTAGTTCTCAATATTGGGTTGTCTATAAAGAGCCCACAAAAATATCTTTACATTATTTATATATAATATTATTAACATATTTTCAGCATTCACCATATGGTTACTTATGGGTTTTATTTTAATATCTAAATTTTGTTTTATATAAATTACTATTCCATGCTTAGTTTTACTATCTTCTAAATTATCAAATCTTTCATAGCCTGCAATAGAGTACAGTGCAATCTCATATTTATTTACATTTATTTCCCCCAATATTAGGATATGAATTTTTCTAATATGACACGGCACAGTTACTTCATTCCAATTTTTTCTCATTGATCTTACATTAACATATATATAATATTTAGTTTAGCTGTCATCTTACCGTTATTTTTTGAAACCTCATATAACTATAATTTTATTTCTCTCCCATCCAAATAATCACATATACCGCAATCATATCTCACGATTATTCCTATAACTATTTCGCAATATTTACAATAATTTTTTAATTAATATACTTAATAATATCTTCTTTCAGTATAATTCGAAATGGTCGCGATCCCTCTGTTTTCCTCACAAACAGCTTCCCACGTTATATCCAAAATCTCGAGCGCGGCTTTTAGTTTTCCATAATAGATCCTTGTAAAAAAGATGATATCGCCTCATTTAGAAATATTCTCCCTTCATCATCATGTCTCTGCACGAGTGATATTTATCATCTCTTCTGCTTTTTTCCTGTGTAATTTGGCAATGATTGGCCTTTTTCTTTCGTCTTCGTTTTTACTTCGCGTACGATGGATTACTTGTATCCTTTCCACGATATTGATTATTTCATCTTCAAGGTTTTCATTTTCTTTTTCAGTTATTCCATATATTTCTAAAGTATCTCTTCTGCTGTTCCAGTTCGTTAATTTTAATATTTAATTCATTCATTGTTTTAGGTTTTTGCTTGTTATTTTGTATTAGCTGATCTAGTTTTTTTTTCAACTCTTTATTTTCCTGGTTAAGCAAATCGTAATTTCTTTTCATCTCTCCCATCATCTCTTCAATTCGCCTAAGAACTTCTCTGAGTAAGTTCTTTATCCTCACTTAGCGTTTTATCTGACGATTTTATATCTACCCTGCAATGCTGGCAACGTCATTTTTCTTTATCCGTTTTCGATCTGGTTAAGTATGTTCGCTAGGATATAGTCTTACAATCAAAATGATATCTATTTTTACAGCCCGCTTTACAAATCACGGATTGTGCATTTATCGGTAATTCAAGGTTACATTCATAAGGTGATTCGTATCCATTCACGAGAATGTTATCTTATTTCAAACGTATCGTACAAATAAAGTACATTTATCACTTACTTTAATTTTTCTGTTTTCTTGATCTACACAAATGCACACGCGTAATAAACCGGTTTTATACAAGGCGTTAGAAATCGAAACGAACAACACAGGATATACGTTCAAACTGGTGGACTACCGCAATTATATTATTTACTAGTATTTGATGCAGCAATTACTTCTTTCCAATTTACAAATATTCTTGTTTCGATGATATTTTGACGCTGTGTTCCTATTTAATTCTGAGTTTTACCGTTCGTCTTTAGTACCAGACGGAGTTTACATTTATTTTTGATTTTTAAATGTTACAGTAGGTTCGGTTAAAATTTCATTCGAGGAATTTTATTTATTAATCCCGTTATAGTTATTTAATGAACACATGTTTAATCCCTCGCTATCGGTAATACTTTGAGCCCCCTTGTCAGTCATATGTGACTGATGTTGCCCATCATTACCGTCAGTCCATGTGATTTTTCGATATAAATGTGATCAATTTTTAATTTTTACTCCGTAATAAATATCACTTTCTATGTGGTTAACTTAACATTTTGGAATAAAACCCAAAAAAAATTCGCATCACCTATTTATGACTGACACATTGTTATCACGCATGTTTATATTTGAAAGTATCCAACTGAAACTTTCATTATTCAGTATCGTTATATAATACATTCAATGCGCTCAAAATTATTTTTAATTAATTAGAAACCAAAGACTCTTATGTAAAAGTGTCAATCGTATACGTCAAACACTTTTTTTAGATCACAAACAAAAACATCCTTCAGTTTCAAAACCAAAACTTAACTTTTAATCGGGAATTCTGATATTTCTTAGCTCACAAATAGTGACTACCGACTTAATGAAAACATTTGCTCAAATCACGATAGAAAATACGCCAATGAAAGCAAAAGACTAAGTGCTGCGGCAAAGAAAGTTATTTCCTCTAACGTAACAGCAATCGTCCTGAACGAAGTCTTATAGGTACATATAACCAATAAACGCGGGTTTAAATTAGCGTCCTCAATTTTGATTCTAAGTTTGCAACCTGAAGAGATTGGACACATCGTCAGTTGCAGACGTCAAGCCTATGTCCCAAACTTAACAGACATTGACGTTCCTTACTCATTTGTTCTATCATTCAAAGAAAGAGAATACCGCATATTTATTACTTGTAACGATCTAGTCTACATTACATGTAATGCAAACGGTCACAAATCAAAGTTAACTTCCTACCGATGTTACTTCACAATCAGAAGACAGTGATTGCATAGAGGTAGAATCAAAATCAAGCCTATCATCAAAGTAACTATTCCAACCGGTATAAAAATACTTTTTCGACAATGCAAAGTCCTATACACTATCTTTCGTCAACTTTCAACTGTTTGTTGACACACGTGTCACAGATGGTTCAAGATAATTATCCAATACTAACGTATAGATCGATGGAAATTCGCTTTACTAAAATAATCAATAAACTCCAAACGGATTTCGCAATTCTCTAAAATGACATTTTTTTTTTTTAAATAAATTCTCTCATTAAAATGTCGCACTATGAAGAACTAAAGTTACATATAGCTACGCATTGCCCAACTATAACCTCTCTCCGAGAAACTTGTCTTAAAATTCATAAAATCCCTTACACTGCATTTTATAAAATCCTTAAATCTCCTACTCCGTTCACGGTGCTGTTCTATCGGTCCAATATTTCATTTCAGCACACTCCTCCGAATACAGAACTGCAACACCTGTGTTTCAATATCCAATTAAATCAACCATTTACAATTTGTTCCTTTTACCTTCCCTCAGAATATACTGATATGAAGTCCACTTTATTAACATAACTCAACAATTACAACTTCCTATACTACTCATTGGATACTTCAATTGCCATACTCCAAAAGTAGGCAGCAATCGTACTAATCCTAAAGGGCAGCTTATAGAAAACCTACTAAACACACGCAATGTTTGCTTATTGATAACAAGGCAACCGACGCATTATTGTTTTACACGCCTTACATGATATACTCACGATTCAGCGATTTTTTCGATACAATTAGTAAGCAAGTTGCATGCATTTCATCATGGGGATTTAGTAGACAGCGATTATAAGCCCATGATAATAAACGAAGTCACATGATCAACCCAGCCAGAACGTTTCACTCCTCGCTGGCAAGAAAACCGTTTGGTCTCGCTCTACATTTGAATGCCAAAATATCAGACTTATCTTAAAGCATCAACGACATTGTTGATAACTTTTCTTCTAATGTAGTTAATAGAACTCGTTTACATACTCCAACAATTAAACAGGTTAAAATAAAATCTGTACCATGGTGGGCGACCAACGTCTTGGATGTAGGGCACTAAAAAAATGAAATCTTATACTACAATCGACCATCATATAGCATATGTATACAAGCTCTATCTAAAGCAAGTTGGACGATTTAACAAGCAAAGATTACTTCGACCATAACATCATCGACTACAGCGAATTTAGTTTGGTGAAAACGTCGCTCATTAAGTCACTCATTTTCCTATTTATTCCTTTCAATTCTTAACGTTGGTAATACATACACTAGCGATCCGGGCGACATTGTTTCAGCTCTCGCTGATTACTATGAGCAAACATCTATTCAGGCACAAAACTCTCAGACCTACAGCTGTCCTATTCTGCTCAACAGTAATAATAATTTTGTATCGTGCAATCAAATCATCAGTCTACCAGAGATAACAACGGCCGTAAATCAAAAGAAGCAATAGTAGGTTACGACAATATTCATATAAACATGCTAAAAAACGTTAACAATAAGACGTATGAAATATTACTACAAATATTAAATAAAATCTGGACAGAAAACACATTTCCAGATACTTGGAAAAGGATATTATTATCCCGAAAAAACACATTCCGACATTAGGAAGTATCTATCCATCTCGATGGAGTACAACTAAATACTTCATGATCCGTTCTCTATCTCGGTCTAACATTCGACCAAACGCTATCTTTGAAACCACAAAATGAAGAATATTATCCTTCTACTTTTCGAACTATAATTCAATCAGCGGAAACAATCTCTTCACATTAACAACGAATACCGATAATTTCACCACAATTAATCTCCCATACAGTCGCGATAATTCCAACGTGGAGACAGAATCCAAACAAATTGAATCTGGACCACGACAGATATGGAAGTTCTGTCTTTGTTGAAGATATACGAACGATATCTTCGGATGCCTCCAACTCATCGATCTTTTTCACTGATGCATCGGTTTCTAACTCATTCGTTGGGTGCTCAGTAGTAAAAGATGACTCGGTTATAACACGGTTATCGGAAACATTCTCTATTTTGTCGCTGAGCTCCTGGAAATATACCTAGCAGTCCGGTATATTACAGATCAATAAAATATTAACCAAGCGCTGATTTGTTTAGATTCGGTTGCAGCACTAGAAGACATCTCCGATTGTCACAATGAGAAACCCTATTGCTAAGAAAATAGTCAAGCTTCAAAAATATTGCCAATTAATGTCCCTCTAGATTCCCGGTCACTCAGGCATATCTGGAAATAATCTGCCCGTCAGAGCAGTTAAGGAAGCTGCTGCAATCCTTCCTGTTCCTGACATTCCAACACCTACTACAGATTTCATCTGCAGGAAGCACTCGCAACTTTATGAAGTCAACGGTGGATAACTGTTCCAACTTCAAAAAAACTTGAACAAATTATAACGTTCGACCTTGGAATACGTTCTTCAGTCGACGTCGAGACGAAATACTCATCAGCAGACTCCAACTCGGCCATACTCAACTAATGAATGACCACCTTTTGCAGAAGAAATCGTTTCCAATATCATTTCCGTTAATCGTATCCTTACAGAATGCATTCTACTTGATTCGCACTAAACTTTTCATTTAACTTAACTGGAATATTTTCTGACGATCTACGCCTTACCCAAATTTTAAATCACATTCCTTCGTCACTCCAATCTTAATGTAAAATGTAGTAACCTAACTTATATTTTTCCGTGCCTATAGCTATTGGTATCTGTTCACGGCGTGTAAATTTAAGTAATAAATAAATAAATAAAAGCAAATGTCAGTCAGAAATTACTGACATTGAGTTCTTTATTACATGCATACTCGTCAGTCGCAGTTGACTGACATAAGTTTGTTAACACTTCAAAATGTGACTTGTGGTCCAAAGTGTTAATATATTTCATTTCTTCAGTTGGTATTTTATCTTTACACTCCTACTCAGATTTCTCATCCTCTTTTTCATCCATCGAGTATTTCTACATTTCCTTTAATAAATGACTTTCGAATCTACATTCGAAGTGAACCATTGTATTTGGGAGTTAACCGGTAAAATGAGCGAACGAGCCGATGCATCGATATCCGTTATTTCGTTCAAACGTGCGACGTAGATTTGAGAAAAGAAAACATTTGAGTCATCATAAAGTAGGGCTAAACATAGTGCGCTCCTTTTCTTAGCGAATGAGTTTACTTTCATTGTGCGTAATGCACACGTTGTGTTGTTATATTCAATTAAAAACCATGTTCACGATATTTTGCATTTTACATTCACTTTACTACTATTTATTATTATAATTATTATCATTCTCCGAAGTTATTCTCATTTATATCGGAGCTATACTTTTCGATAAAATTGAGAAAGATTATTCGATTACTCAATTCAAAAATTCGGCGAAGAACCAACCCGCGTATCACGGTGAATATTTTCCTGGATTGAAGTAGATCATTCTTATATTACGCTTCGGTTATTCAGCGAGTTTCGCTGAATATGAACAAAGAGGAATTTTAAAAAATAGTATAGATGAATAGACAATATGCCTCACATATTCTGGTTCGAATATCTATAAAGTTCTGATACATCGATCAAACAAGAGATGTTAAATTATAAAAGGCTAGTTTAAACAAACTTATTCAATTCACTAGGAAATCGTTTCTATTTTATTTATTCCTTTCTATATAAAATCCGCTCATTTTATGTTTAATCATATAATAGTTATTTATTTAAATAAATATTTGAGTCCTGTTTAAAATTATACTTTAATAATTGTATTTAATTTATAAACGTAAGAATTGAATTATTGCGAATATGGATCTCCGACAAATATTGTAATGCGGAATATATATATATATATATATATATATATATATATATATATATATATATGTATTTGTATTTGTATATTCAGTACAAACCTTTAATAATCTTTTATTTTTCTGATAGATGGTTTGTTGGACGAACTACTCGTGGAATAAGTAAGTTAACGTGCGGTCCTTTCTTATTTGATTAATAAAACGATACAACGATTGTTAGTTAATTAAACACACAATTCGATATTTCTTAATTTTTTTATATCGTAATACCGAAATGGTAAGTCATAAATAAAACAAATACTTATTAAATTGAAATTAATAGTATATGCGGTAGTAGCGATAAATGATTGGTTTAATTTCTTCTTATCGGAAATAAAAATGAAAAATGAAGACAGCTAGCGAATTTACACACACGCGCATAATACCTGGGTTATCGCAAAGATTAGAGTGAAGATAGTACAACCTATCTATATATGGTACATATTAACCCGACGGAGAGTGAAACGAGCTCATTCCAGGTTGATAATTAGGCACTGCGTACGATCGATTGAAAAAAGTACTTACGAAAACAGCTAAAAACAAAAAACCGACAATCACAAACGATCAACTTCATTCTTCCGAATTTGCATATCCTATGCGAAGCACACTTTACGCATCTTCAGATGATGCCGCAGAATTGTAAGTGCGCTTTTATTTAACATGTTCAATGCAGCACAGCGTTCTGATTGACGTGTACCGATTGTTCGAAATGATGGCTGCTGCGACTGTATTCGCTAATTCCTTTTTAAATACGGTCGATTGGACAAAAAGCAGATACACGACCAACGCAGAAAGGGCGTGTCATGACTATACAGTCGCCTTATCAGCTTCTGTTTAACCGAATATAATCTTAACGAACAAAATACAAAATATAACACGAAAAATCTACAGTGTTCACACAGTTCACTCAACGTTGCTTCTAGTCGTTGTCATTTCGAAACAAAAATGGTCTCAATGCCTTCACGACAACCATAGAGTATATATGTATATGTATTTCACGTTGATAAGCCGTATCGTTATCATGTATCGAAACGATTATTGGACACCGCGGAATACATTCTTTTCGATCTCATTGAATACTTTGGTGTGGAGTGAATCCGCTTTGATTCCTTTCAACAGATGTGCCCAATTCTATCGAGGATGATCTTCAATCATGCCCTCTAGAGTTTTTGTTTGTAATTCTCGTTTACTCTGAGCTACATGGTCCAAATTTTTCATTATGTAAGTACAGCTTTAGTAGTAAATAATTGTGTTATATATCAACTCATTTGTTCGTTTCCCGGACCAAAGTATGCGGAATAATTCACTCAAGCACTACGTTTCTAAACTATTCAATCGGACCATTCTACTGTTATATAGTGCAGGGTGCGGGTCGAATAATGTCTATTCAACCGCCTGCGCATATATATAGACACATCCTGTTTCATATCCAAGGTTCCCAGTTCCGCATTACTATTCAGTGCTGCACTCTATAAAAGAACACTACTTTACAATTTAAACGATTATTTTTTTTAAATTCTCCATCAAAAAATTATAAATATAAATAATTCAGATCGGCATTAGCCACATATTCACGTTCAATTGGCATATATATATACTTTGCTGGTGGGGGGGTCGAAACCAACACGCGACATAGTTCATTATTAATTAATTCTTAATTATCGCGGAGAAGGCAGCATATGCACGCGCATTTGCGTTGCACATAAATAGTACCTTTAATGCTAGCTAATTTTGTAGCAAAAATAAAATGTACAATAGCTAGTCACGACGTTCGGCAATGAACAATACGACGATGATATATATATATATATATATATATATATATATATATATATGATAATTTAAAATTTTGTGTTCGTTACAAAATTGTGAATGGTAAATTTGTTGTTCGCAGGATGTTACTGTTGGATCTAGGGCGTTCTGGTTATAGAAGAAATGTGTGATCTAGGCAATTATTTAAAATTACTTATAATACAAACCTGGATTTCCGCATGTAATAATAACACGTAATAAAGAGTATTAATTTAAACTTCATTTAATTTTCTTTAACACTTTCGGCATTCTGTTTCTTTAAGGAGGAGCGCAGGAGCGGCTTAATGCAATAGTGAACTAAGTCGAAACATTTTTTTCCTGTTTATTTATTTATTGTGTCCCAAAAATATATATTATTCCGTGCTATAATGAAATTTTTAATACTTCAAACAAGTAAACGTTACTGTATTCAATTTTTACATGGTTGTAATATATTCCATAGTTTTCCAAAAAATAAATATTCAGCGCATCAAAATATCAAGTCCAATCATTTAGCAATTAATTACATTAACGAACTAGAATAGTAATAAAATTAATACAGGAAAGGGCTGCTGAGCAACATATCAGATCTGTTCAAGTATTGCGTAACTTATTGTTCATATTTGTATTTAACACCTTAAGCTTCATGTGTATTAATCACAGGTGCATAATGCAGTGGCCTGTAATTTTTCTAACGTGCGAATATATACGTCACTGCGATTATCAGAAAAAATGTATTCGTCCTTGCAAATAAATGAAAAAATATGCTCACGGTGGATTTTTACATCCGTAATGAACATATATGTATTAATAATTACTTTCACCCGAGAAAATATAATTAACCTAAAAACGTTAAAAATACTTTAAAAATCTGAACAAAAAATGAAAAATATAATTCTTTTTGAAATAATTAAACGAAAAATAAAATTTTATAGCATGATTTAGCAATAATAAATTTAATTTATAAAATAAACTAATATTTTGTGCGCGTTTTTTTCAAAAATGATTTTATATGGTTTCCCCATGCAGTGGAGCGATAAATCATGTCCTTCCAATAGTGATATTTGTTTTAATTATAATTTTTTTATCGGACTGAATGAATTGGCTCAATTGGCTCAATGATAAAGACGGGTGGTATCTACGTATTCTATCATAATATAAATTTAATTTCACAGAAAACTATATTCAAATATCTTATTATCCGGTTTACCACAATGAACATCCAGATGGTAACGCTTAGAGTTAGCATAAATGAATGCAATTTGTCAAACAACATCTGCAACGACTACTATAATAATAATAATAACCACCTTCAGTCTTCTCGCAATATATAACCAGGAAGGCATAGTAACCAAATATCAATTTGTATCTGTAATTCACCTAGCATAACACCAACAGTCAGGCGGAGTAGTAACGCAGGCTTCAACAAGACCAATAGTAACAAAAACTGAAACAGCGATTGTGTGAACTTCAGCAAGTAGTTAAAGAAAACAACGAAATAGTCGTTTAAAAAATACGCTTAATAAATGAACGATCGAAATACTACAATAAATACATACTCAGTTTATATGTATAAGTAAGCAATCGAAACTGTTGATAATCTAACTTAAAAGTACTTTTGTTTTTTTTTTCAAAGCATTGGGTACATACCAAGGGGCTTTAGCTATCAAGCGAAGTGCTTTATTTTGAAATCTCTGAATAGTGAGCCTGTTCGATCTCTTCATGGTGCTCCAGAGTTTAGGTACATACCAAGGGGCTTTAGCTATCAAGCGAAGTGCTTTATTTTGAAATATCTGAATAATGAGCCTGTTCGATCTCTTCATGGTGCTCCAGAGTTTGGGTACATACCAAGGGGCTTTAGCTATCAAGCAAAGTGCTTTATTTTGAAATCTCTGAATAATGAGCCTGTTCGATCTCTTCATGGTGCTCCAGAGTTGGATGCCATAACACCAAGTGGGCATTAGAATAGATAGATAAATATGTCGTTTGTTTGCTAAACTAACAGGTGAATGGTATCCAAGCAGCCAATAGAGCTTACGTAATTTAAGGTGAAGTTCCTGGCTCTTGGTTTTGACATGATGATTCCAGTTCAAGCGGCGATCAAGATGCATCCCCAAGTACTTGACGGACTAGCTAGTCGGAATAGACTTTCCATTCGCGATTGACGGAATATAGCCGGCGGAACGTAGAGAAAAATCGACTCTGGTAGATTTATTTTCATTTAATTTAATTTTCCAATTTTTTGGCCCAGTCGCAAATGTTGTCGATGGCTAACTGTAGATTTTTGACTGCTATCTCGTAAGAGCTACTTGTTACTGAAGGAATCGTTGTCAGCAGAGTAGACTAGGTACAATATCGGACCCAGTGCACTTCCTTGCGGAACTCCAGCTTGAATAATACAACGATTTTATAAGAGGCCATTAAATTCAACTTTGAATCAAGTATGACTTCAGTATTTCGCAGAAGTTATACGGTAGTATTCTGCTCAGTTTCTGGATGAGACCTTCGTGCCATACGCGGTCGAAGGCTTTTTCGACGTCGACCGAGGGACAGAATTTACTGTCTTCGAAGGATCGCTCTATTATTTGAGTGACCCTTTGAACTTGTTGCAAGGTGCAGTGCTGGTTCCGAAATCCAAATTGCCAGTTTGGAATGACTGCGGCGCGATCAACAATAGGTTTAAGCCGAAGTAAAAAAAGTTTTTCAATGACTTTTGCTACATTTAAAAGGAGAGATATTGGTCTGTAGGACTGCAGTAACTCATGAGGTTTTCCAGGCTTAGGAATCACGATAATTTTAGCTAGCTTCCACTGGTCAGGAAAGTGAAAAAGTCTCAAAATGCCATTATAAATATATGTAAGAAATAAAATTGCTTTTTTCGGGAGCTCTTGAAAAATTTTAGATGAGATGTTATCCATACCTGGGGATTTCTTGATTTTTAATTGGCTGGTGACTTTAGCCACTTCCTTCGGAATAATGTGAGGAATAATTACCGACTCTTTTGACTTGATGTTATGTTTGAGCTTATGTTATTGGGCTTGAATACCTCTTCAAAGTATGACGCGAAGGCCCCTGCTTTTTCATCACTCCCACAGATCCAGTCACCGTTACTATTACGAATGGGCATGTTGATATTGTGCGGATGTTTAATTCTACGCATGGCTTTCCACAATGAGTATTCGTTCTCTCTTTCCGGTGAAAGATGAAGTAATCTTCCAGCGACTTGTAGTTAATTTTACGAATTAGCTCAGTAGTGTATCTTTGCACAACTTATTAAATATGGATTTGTCTACAGGATTTCGAGTACGCTGCCACCGCTTTCGCGCACTTCGTCTTCTCAGAACTAGGTCACTTACGAGACGAGGGAACAAGATTTCTTTGTTAGAAGCAGCTTTATAGACAGGTGTAGCTGATTTAGCAGAATTGGTGACTATTGATGTAAAGTTAGTCACTGCTTGATCCAATTCATCCGGAGACTTAATCCGTGTTTTAAGATTTATGGAGTTATCGATAATGTCGCGCATTTTATTCCAGTCAGTATGTTTGTTAGTTAGTCCTTTGGATGCACTTTGTTTAAATAGGACAGTATTGCTTAAGGATACGATTACAGGAGAATGATCAGAATTTCTAAGATCCATATATCTTGTCGATACATTCCGTACTATAAAGAAGTCTAACAGATCCGGGATTCTATTGAGATCTGAAGGCCAATAAATATGTTCCCGAGGAGATAAAAATGAACCATTGATTTTATTTACAGATTTAAGAAGTTCTTTACCTCTTTGATTAGTTGATCTGGATCCCCATTGTGCATTTTTTGCATTGAAGTCGCCTCCAGTAATCCATTTTGTTCCCAGTTTGGCAAATAGTCCACTAAAATCAACAGCATCGATTGTTTGGTTAGAAGGACAGTAAATCGACGCGACTACAGTTTTTGTATTGTGTAGGCGAATGCTGATGCATGTAGCTTGAAAGAGGTTAGAGTATATATTAATTTCTTCTGCGAATGTAATAAAATTTTTTACGAAAATAGCACTACCGCCGCGAGGTTTACCGCACGGATGGTTGCAATAGTGAGTCGAATAGCCCTTGATTTTCTTCAAATTAACTTTGTTGGTAAAGTGCGTTTCGGAAACTAACGCAATGTCAATATTCTCATGATGGAGAAAATTTGTAAACTCGTCTAGCCTCGGAAGAAGTCCGTTAGCGTTCCATGTCATAATAACAAGTACTTAAATACAAACGCGATTAACAAAGTTAAAACTGATTTAATACAAATATTAACAATACAAATACATTTCATTTTATATATATATATATATATATATATATATATATATATATATATATATGTATATATATATATATATATATATATAAATTATATAAATAATACTGTGATTTAGTATACTGAGATGGGGGTCATCCTAAGTTTGATTTCCTTATGAGCAATTTTTTTTAGCTTACAATAGTAAAAAATTAGTTACTATACTTAAATTTAATATCCAAATTAGTGTCTTGTTAATTGCAAAATTAACAATAAAACCAGATAGATGTGTATATATATATATATATATATATATATATATATATATATATATATATCGCGTTATGATTAAGTATGCTCAGATGTTAACCGATTAACAAATGATCATGTCACTTACCGTAATTATATACGCTATAAGAACAGTATCAGTTAGGTCATGCTGAATCTCATTATTGACCACGTGATCGCGTACACATATTTCAATGAATCATAAATAGCGATCCTCCATTTATCTTATATCATTAACTGAAATTAAAAATTAATCGTGATTTTTTAATAGAAATCGATCCTAATTTATATAAATTTTCGACGATAGAGATTTCAAATTTTTTCGTATAATTTATTCTTTAAACTAATTGTTTTTCAAACCGGGATTCAATTCTCCCGGGTGTGTTTGTTACGTTTTGTCTTTTATGCTACTTACTTACAATGTACAACAAAATATGTATAAGTAAGCAGTCGTCTACCTTCGATACGGAGACGGATGATGTAGATGATGATATTTTAAATAATTTATTTTTAATTTCTAATGTACTACGTACTACTCTAATCTAAACACACCATTATGTATACGTACATACATATATATATATATATATATATCCTTGCCAGGATAGATACTGTTTCTGATCAACAGTGAACACACTTTATCAACATCATCTTACACCTGTTTGAAGAATATTTGAATATCGAAAATTAGCAGTATTATCGCTGTTGTTAATCATTCCCCGATTAAAGATAAAATTAAAAAAGGTCGTTTGTATAAATAACGGTCTAGAAATAGGTATTAAATTCGAGCAGCGATTTCTGGGGCGTTTACTTTCTAATCAGGTATTTTCTTTAATAAAATATAGACGATGGCATACATTTTTTTTTTGCATATCCGATTTTTCTTCTTTTTTGAAAGCTTATAAAATGGGTGCAATCTTTTCCGCTGAACAATAGGCAGCACTGATCCGTATAAAATCTATAACGGAAAGCTTTTCGCTGTTCCTTAATTTATAATTGTACTATATGAAAAACTATTTGATTGATGTAAATTTTTTTTAATCACATTTTTACTACCTATCGCGTTAAATTTCTCGCGTATCTCTCGTCTTTCTCGAAAAATTACTAGCTAGAAAATTGAATTTAATCTATGAACACAGACATACTGTTTTTAAAAATTTTTTAAAAACTATTATTATAGTGAATTCGTGAGATTTGTGTACATTTAAAAAAATAAATCGGTAAATTCGAATTTTAAATGAATAAGCTTAGAAGGTATATTCATTAAAACGCTTTACAGAGTTACAGACATAAATTATAGAATATTCGTATATATCTGTAAAAGGTGATTAAATATTATTTTTAAATATAAGATGTTGCAAACTAATGTCGATTTTAAAAGGAAAAAATTAAAAATATCTAAAAAATAATATTTCTCTAAAAACATGCAACGTATTTAAAATGCATATTTTTAACCACACAGTACCTTTTAAAAACGTCTTCTACATTCCATCCATATAGACGTCTTGTATGTTAGACGGAGCATTTTTCCTTCATTTCTGATGGACATTTTCGTACTTTCCCCATTATCTGTGCTATAGCATTCATCTATCTTTTTATTATGCGATTTGTATTAAATCGTACTTGTCGACTGATACCTGCTGTCTGCAATATCCGCTTCACTTCAGGCATTATCAAATCCATTCCCAACTGTTTTATAAAATTATATGGAGTTAGTTGCCCCTGTAGTAGAACCAAGTGTATTACAAAAATGAAAAGCGAAATAATATAATTATCACATCAACACAGACAACCGGTATTTATGGTCGGTAGCGATTTTTATATTAAAATACCTCTTCTAAACTGTAAGGTATAAATTCATTATCTGGAATATATGATACTAAACTCTGAAATGGTGCTGAGAAATACCAGTACGTAGCTAGTAGCGTGGTTCTTGAAAAACCGTAAAAATTCAAGTGCACCTGTTGTCTGTAGTTAACGATTAATACATAGATACGCTGAAGGAACTGAATTTTTTCGTAATTGGTTCCTGAAAAAATACTAACGTGGCTTACTAGTAATTTTTATAAAGAACGTTGTTATCATTTCCGACTTAAAAGCTTTAGATAATTTATGCCAACCAAACTATATTACATTTTTTAAAGAATATGATTATTATAGAGCATAATTGTAATTTTTAATTAGTCAGTTAGAAATTATTGTCACAATTTATGGTGGAGCACGATTTTAAAAGCTCACTTAGTAATAGGTGATAAAATCGTATCGAAAGGTGTTTTAAGACTATAAAAAGATATAATTTGCTGCGGATAAAAATAGAAAAAAGAAAAAATTAGAAAATAATGAAAATGGAAAATAATTGAGTACGATCGTTTTCAGAGAAATAATTGATAACGAGAGGTATCGCTATAAAAAGTTTCGAAAATGAACGATAATCACGCGTTTTGTTTCGTTCTTTTCGATTTTTTATTTTCGTTTTTGTCTGATTTATTTTCTTAATTGTCATCTGCCCTTTTTACAAAACTAACGTCAGAATTTTTAATTTTTTGCCCGAAAATATTCGCGCGTGATAAGAAATATCTCTATTCTCAGGAAGAAATTATTAGATGTGTCCTCAAATAATAATAATAATAATGGAAACGGGCGATTTATATCATTTATTCCGATAACGGTTTAAAAATAACTTTGGGGAAGAATACTCGTCTGTTATATAAACGAAGATTCATTAATTAGAATTTCATTATTCAATTCATCGACGACGTTAAAAAATTACCGATCCTCTTAATTAATTACGAAGAAAGACGAATAATGCGGTCTACTGCAATCAAGACGTTCTACTTCTTCGCCATGATAGTTGCGATTACGACACAAACAGCGTTCGCCGGAACACTCCCTCTTGGCATCGGTAAGTTTACACATACATACATACATATATATTATATATATATATATATATATATATATATATATATATATATATATGATTTTTTCATCGTTATATATATATAAAACGATGAAAAAAATCATACTTTTAGTTCAATCTTAACTGTTTCAGTCATGGTGTTCTACGTGAATTTTTCTTTAATGCTTAGAAATTTTATATTTTCATCAATATGTTCATAATAGATATTCAGCCGTAATTAAACACGGCCATTCTAAATATAGACGATATAGATGCGTTGAATTAAAAATTTAAACGATAACACGGTGATTTATTCCTATCCATCACTTCTATATGGTACACAAAAGTTCAAATTTGTCGAACTGATACGTTGTAGTGGCCACCAGCTAACTGTCTATATTTGCCAAATCTATGTTCAAGACAGTCTGAAACTTTCCTAATAGTACATAATAACGCATATTTAATTCTTCAAAACAATATTCTATTATCTTTAGCCACTTATTGTGTGATGTAAGGCAGTGTGAGTCTGCGATGTTAGTTTTTTGGGAAATTTATCTGAATTTTTCCATGTTTCCAACCAGCGAAGTGTTTTATTTAAAAACTGAATTTTAGGTTCGTTTGTGTTAACAGATTTGCACATTATCGGTTCTTGAAACACATCATTCAATCGTATTCCTTTGTTCGGTGTTTTAACATTAACGATTTCCCACCGTATTAATATAATGTTTAAAAAAATCTGCTGCGTGTTGAGAATGATCAATTGTTTCGCTAAATTGTAACAAAGCTTGAATAACGAACGTATTAAAAATTCTAAGAGATAGGTTAACATTTTGCTCCTCAAAATTTGTTGTAAACAGCGACTTTAAAGTTAAAGCCTTGTTTTAGGATTTTATCGTTTGTATTAAACTTTTAAAAGAGACGTTTTTTAAAATAAATGTTTCAAAATCGGGGTAAGTAAGAATTTTGTCGAGCTTTGAATTCATCCGGTTGTTTTTTTATAGATTTTAATATAGGCACTGAATCAAATAGGTTAAACAATGGGGGACGTTCCTTATTCGCCGGATGAGAATAAACGGTCTTTAATGGTTTTTCTACACAAAAGTTGCTCGTTACTTTACTATTTAACATGTTGTTATCACTTATAACGCAAAAAATCTTATAGCCAACGTCTCCTAGGCTAATAATTACGGATTTTATAAAATTATATAGTATTTCGTGATTAATTTTTTTAATCGATGAAATGTGGATAATTTCTTTAAAATTTGAACAAACACTATTAATCGTGAATACAAAAGCCGAGTTCGCCAAAGAATTATCATTAACTGATGTTCCGGTAATATTTTCTCCTTTATAATCCAACCATGGTTTTATATGTATTTCATCCATAAGTAATATTATATACGTTTCGTGTTCTTTTAAATACATTTTTTGGGTATGATAAAAATTACTTTCTTTCCTCAAAAGATGGATCTGTAAGTAAAACATTGCAAACACCTTTTAAGGTATATTATAATGGGGTAATATTATCATTCCATAACTTTCTTAAATATTTGTACACGTGAGAACTGATAGCGTTTAATATAGAGCATAATATGATCGTTCCGGGTGAGCATCTGTATCTCTCTTTGGACAAAAGTGATAATTTTAATTGTTCAGAAAAAAAAGACAGTAAACTACTATTCATGTTATGCGATTGGTCGGGTAGTAAGTTTAACTTCTCAATTTCATTTAACAAATCTAATAAATCATGAATATTTTTTAATGAAAATGTAGTTTTAAATTTGTTCACAATTATGGATACTTCCTTACTGTAAAAATATGTCTGTAACTGTAATTCTATATTATTTTGTTTTGTATTTTTTCTTTTCTCCGCTGTATATATATATGTATATATGTATATATAATTTTTATTTATTTATTTTTTTTATTTTTAATTTTTTTTTATTTTTGTTTTGTTTTAACTTTTATGTGTGTTGTTACAATTTTTACCTTTGTATCGTTTTAAGTTATATGTGTATATGTGTATGCATGTACGTATATATTTGTATGTATATTTATGTATATATATAGGTAATTTTTTTTTTATTTATTTATTTGTTTGCGGGTTTTATAAATTTTCCCCCGCTTATCATACTTACGTTTAAACTATAGTGTTGTTATTTTAATTTTAATACTGCGGTCGAGGTGAGGCTCATGCCGGAACTCTACTATGTAAATATTTGTGTGTACACGTTGTAATTTGATAAAATACATTTTTCTTTTCTTTTCTTTTCTATATTTATAATTACCAAATAAGTAATTAGAGGCGCAGATTTAACTTTGAATAAGACCATTTCTCGTTTATCGTTTAAAATTTTATACCAACTTAGTGGAAGAACAGTTGAATTTGAAATATTTATGAATTGTTGAAAATACTGGAAATATGCAGATTTTTTTTTAAATTTCACCTCTTTTATGCTTTCGTTAATCGTATGCGCCATATTATTCAATTGCAATATTTTTTTCGTCTCTACTTTTCTTACTCGCAGACATAGTTTTTGAGAGATACAAAGGACAATTAGGATAAATTGTTGGAATAGATGAAAACTTAAGTCTAGGATATTGTAATGGTATACCTCAATAGTCTTTCCGCTTCTCTCATCGACGAATGAACTTTTCCAAATTATATCATCCTTTTGGAAATGGATCTCGCTAACTAGGCTGTGTTTAATTGGTTGAAAACATTCTATTGGAATTGATTTCAGCCATTTTGTACACACATCTTTGCCTTTTGGAAAACCGAATACACGTACGCGATTCTTGGCATCGTAATTGCCTTTACAGCCCGATACACAACACTTGTTAGGCATATAACAAAAACGGTAAATATATATGTTATATAAAAGATAAATATATACACTATATAAAAACAAATCCTAAAACTAACACAAAAGTTAATACAAATTCGGCACAAGAATAACTGTAAATATGTACGTTATAAAAAAAAGATAAATTTGTACACTATATAGAAACAAATTCCTAAAACTAAACTCAAAAATTAAGAAAAAACGCGCCAAATAAATAGTGTTCTAACAGCTCGCAAATACGAAAAAATGTCAGCAAACAACAAACCGGTTACAATTGAATAGAAATTGTTCGCCTTCTTTGTGTGACGTATAAGGTGACTGACGTCAGAGCAGTCAGACCTTCTTATATCTCGATGGTAACGATTAGACACGGTCGAGTTCTCGTATTTTTTACCTCACAAATGGTGTCTATCGACTTTATGAAAACTTATGCTCAAATCACGATAAAAAATACGCCAATTAAAGCAAAAAAGACTAAGTGCTCCGGCAAAGAAAGTTATTTCCTCTAATGTATCTGCAGTCATTTCGGACGAAGTCTTACAAGCACATACATTCCAATAAACGCGGGTTTAAATTAGCGTCCTGAATTTTGATTCTACCGGAGAGTTTGGACACATCGTCAGTTGGAGAAGCCTATGTCTCCAACTTAACAGACATTTACGTTCCTTCCTCATTTGTTCTATCATTCAAAGAACGACAATATCGCATATTCACTACTTGTGTTGATCTAGTTACATGTAATGCAAACGGTCACAAAGCATCTGATTGTGCAATTATGGCGCAAACGTCCGCCTGATTACACAGTCACTCATAGATAACGAGCTAGAAGTTAAGACTGAGTCAAATAAGTTTTCTTCATCATCTGTAAATGATACACCTCATCTAACTCCACTAATCAGACCTAACTATTACTCTCCAAAACATACCGACATTAAAACTCCCTTCGGCCAATACAACAACGTTCACCTGTCTTTTAAGAAGCAACTTTCTCAATCTAGTACTTTGCATATTTCTAGTCCTCCTCAACCTCACACAGTAGACTTGAAAGTAACTAAGAAAATAAAGAAGAATAAGAAAAAAATCAAAGCTGACGCCCTACCGATATTACTTCAAAATCAGGAGACAGTGATTCCATATAGGTAGAATCAGAATCAAGCCTGCAACAATCATCAAAGCAAGTATTCCAACCGGTAGAAATACAATGCAAAGTTATCTTTCGTCAATTTTCAACGATTTGTTATCATGTGTCAAGATGCGCCTATACTTTCAGAATTTTCATCATATCATCACAGGTGTTATACAAATGCTTCAGGATAATTATCCACTACTGAGGGATAAATCGATGAAAATTCGCTTTATTAAAATAATCAATAAACTCGACACTTGTAATTAACCTAAATGACTATATTTTTTTTTTTTTTTTTTTTTTTTTTTTTTTTTTTTTAATATAAATTTTCTCATATTAAATTGGAACTGCAATGGACTCTATGCGCACTATGAAGAACTAAAGGTACCTATAGCCTGATATTGCTCAACTATAATCTGTCTTCAAATTAATCAAACCCGTTACATTTCATCTTATAAAATCCTAAAAACTCTTCCTCCGTCTAGACTAAATGCTCACGGTGGTATTCTATAGGCAATCCGGCCCAATATTTCATTTCATCACTTTTCCCCTGAATACAGAACTACAACAACTGTGTATCAATATCCAACCAGACTAACCATTTACACTTTGTTCATTTTACCTTCAGACAGAATAATCAATAGATGAAGTCCACTTTATTAACATAATTCCACAATTATTGGATACTTTAAACTCCTATAGTAGGCAGCAATCGTACTAATTCCAAAGTTTGCAGACCATACACGGTCTACTCTTGATTCAGTAATTCCTTCGTCTCAATTAGTAAGCAAATTGCATGTATTTCATCATCCTATTCAGATTACTTATCCTATTTTTCATTACATTTCCGTTAATAAATGACTATTCGAATTTAATATGATTATTAACTACCTTCGAATTCAAAATTCTATCGGCGCGTTGTATATGGGAAGTTAATCGATTCGTATTTTTCCCCTGCGCATGCGCGCACGGCTATCCGTTATTTCGTTTAAATGTGCGACGTAGATTTGAGAACGAAAACATTTGACTTATCGTCAGATAAAGCTAAGCATTGCGTTCCTTTTCTTTGCGAACGAGTTTATTCAAATAAGCATCTTTTCATTGCGCGTAATGTACATGTTGGGTTTAATATATTCATTTAAAATACGCGTTCCACAACATTTTGCATTTTACATCGTCTTGAAGTTTCACTTCCTGCACAAGTCCTGGTACGCAGTATTTTTTTTAGTACCACAACTATTTATTATTATAATTATTATCATTATCCGAAGTTATTCTCATTCGTATCAGAGCTCTACTTTTCGATAAAATTGAGAAATACAATTGAGAAAGATTATTCGATTACTCAATTCAAATATTCGACGATGAACCAAACTGCGTATTGTATTGAATATTTTTCTAGAGTGAAATAGATCATTCTTATATTACACTTCGGGTATTCAGCGAACTGGGACGGACAGGAATTTAAAAAATTCGTATAGATGAATAGAAATTTGTGTAAACATATATGCCTCACATATTCTGATTTAAATATCTATTACGTTCTGATCCGTCGATCAAAAAGAAGTGATGTTAAATTATAAAAACGTCGTTAAAAATAGTATAAAAAACCTATTCAGTTCACTAGGAAATCGTTTCTACTTTATTTATTCCTTTCTACTTAAAATCCGCTTATTTTATGTTTAAACATATAATAGTTATTTATTTAAATAAATATTTGAATCCTATTAAAAATTATACTTTAATAATTATATTTAATTTATAAACATAGCAATCGAATTTTGCGAATATGGATTTCCGACAAATTATATGTATATAGAGTAATAACCTTTAATAATATTTTATTTTTCTGATAGATGGTTTGTTGGATGAACGCGGGGCATGAGAAGTAAGTTAACGTGCGGTCCTTTTTTATTTGATTAATAAAACACTACTACGATTATTAGTTAATTAATTACGCAATTCGATATTTCTAAATTTTATTATATCGAAATACCGAAATGGGAAGTCATAAATGAAACAGATACTTATTAACTTGAAATTAATAGTATAAGCGATTGTAGCGATAAATGATTTGGATAATTCCTTCCTACCGGGGAAACAATGGAAAATGAAAACAGCTAGCGAATTTAAACACACGCTCATAATACCTAGGTTATCGCAAATATTAGAGTGAATACCGCACTCAAAGTTGGTACAACCTATCAATGTATAGTACATTTTAACCCGACAGAGAGTATAACGAGCTCATTCCGGTTTGATAATTGGGCACTGCGAACAATCGGTTGAACAAAAATACTTACAAAAACAGCTAAAAACAAAGAACCGACAATCACAAACGGTCAACTTCATTCTTCCGAATTTGCATATCCTATGTGAAGCACACTTTACGCAACTTCAGATGATGCCGCAGAATTTTAAGTGCGCTTTTATTTGGCATATTCAATGCAGCACAGCGTTCTGATCGACGTGTACCGATCGTTCGGAATGATGGCTGCTGCGACTGTATTTACTAATTACTTTTTAAATAAGATCGATTTTAGCCTAGGATCCGGGGACAAAAAGCAGATCCATGCCGAAATATAACACGAAATATCTACACTGTACGCACAATTCATTCATCGTTGTTTCTAGTCGCTGTCATTTCGAAATAAAAATGTCCGCAATCCCTTCACGACAACCATAGTATATATATATATATATATATATATATATATATATATATATATATATATATATATATATATATATATATATTATTATTATTATTTCGAATGAGCCACTAATGGACTACGTTATCAACTGGTCCTCCCATTTTTCTTCCTTTTTTCCAAACTGCTTTCATCCTTTCACTGTGTCTTTTTTTTCGTTCTTCAGTCCACAAAGTGCCAGTTCTTCTTGATTGCTTTTCCGCGAATTCTTTACAATTAAATTGTTTCTTCTTTAATATAACTCGCTGTTCTACATCTTCAGGCATAATATTCAGCTCCGCCATGTCATTTTTAGTCTCTGTATACTATGTATCGTTCATTTTTAGTTTTCGCATGTACTTAAATAATCTTCCGGTGAGCCTACTGTCCTCCATCCGTTGCATATGTCCATAAAATCGTATTCTTCTTTTCCGGATCGCTCCAGTAATTTTTTCCACATGTTGATATATTTCTTGATTACTTCGTTTTATATATTTTTCACCTTGTTTCACTGGTCCTATTATTCTTCTTACGAGTTTTCTTTCTGCGATTTCAAGCTGTTCATTTAATCTTTTTTGGTTCATTTTTAGGCTCTCCACTGCATATAATGCCTCTGGTCTGATCACCGTTGTGTAATGTCGCAGTTTAGTATTTCTTGATAAAAATTTCTTATTATATATTTCTTTTGTTAAATAAAACGCTGCTTTCATTCGATCGATCCTGTATTTGATTGCTTCTTTTTCTGATGCATTCTGCTCGATTAATTCTCCCAGATATTTGAATTGATTAACTCTTAACATTTGACCAAACTTAGTTTTTAATTTATCAGGAGCGGCTGTAATATTTGTTATAAATTTGGTTTTTTCGAAGGAAATTTGTAGATCAGCTTTATCCGCTTGTTCTCTTAATAATTCTATCTGCCGCTTTGCTGTCTCTGTAGATTCTGTTATTATTTCCAGATCATCTGCAAAAGCTAAACAGTCTAGTAAATTGTCCTTCTTGTATCGTAATCTAATATTCCCAGGATTTTTTCATCACTCATGGCTTTTCTCCATTCTCTTATAACTTTTTCAAGTGTGCAGTTAAAGAGTAAAGGTGACAGTCCATCATCCTGTCTATCTCCCGTTTTTATTTCGAACTGTCTGGATATTTCACCTCTAAATTTCACTTTGGCATATGTGTTTGTTTACGTTTTTCCTATTAAGCTTGTGGTTTTTTCAATATATATATATATATATATATATACATGTAAATATATATTCCACGTTGAAAACCCATATCGTGATCATGTGGCAAACCGATCATTGGACACCACGGAATGTGTTCTTTTCGTTCTCATTGAATAGTTTGGTGTGGAGTGAATCCGCTTTGATTCCTGTTAACAGATGTGTCTAATTCTATAAAGGATGATCTTCAAGCCTGCCCTCTAGATCTTTTGTTTGTAATTCTCGTTTACTATGAGCTACATGGTCCAAATTTTCATTATATAAGTAAAGCTTTATTAGTCAATCATTGTGTTATATTGAATTCGTGGAATATCGACTCATTTATGTTTCCTGGACCATAGTATGCGGAGTAATTTAGTCAAGCACTACGTTTGTTAACGATTCGATCGGACCATTCTACTGTTATATAGCACAGCGTTCGCATCGAACAATGCCTATTCAAACATATTTGAACACACACATAGACACATTCTGTTTTGGATCCAAGGTTCCCAGTTCCGCATTATTATTCAGTGCGGCATTCTCTAAAAGTACACTACTTTGCAATTTATACGATTATTTCTTTTAAATGCTCGCTCAAAAAATTATAAATATAAATAATTGAGGTCGACATTAGCCACATATTCACGTTCAATTCGCATATATATATATATATATATATATATATATATATATATATATATATATATATATATATATATATATATGGTAATTTAAAATGTTGTGTTCGTTACAAAATTGTGAATGATAAATTTATTGTTTTCAGGATGTTTCTGCTGGATTCAGCGCGTTCTGATTATGGAAGAAATGAGGGATCTAGGCAATTATTTAAAATTACTTATAATACAAAGCTGGATTTCCGCATGTAATAATCACACGTAATAAAGAATATTAATTTAAACTTCATTTAATTTTCTTTAACACTTTCGGCTTCCGTCAATTCAGTTTGTTTAATGAGGAGCCCAGGAGCGCCTTAATGCAATAGTGGACTAAGCCGAAACATTTGTTTTCCTGTTTATTTATTTCTTGTGTCCCAAAAATATATATTATTCCGTGCTATAATGAAATTGTTAATACATCCAACAAGAAAACGTTATTGTATTCAATTTTTGTATGGTTGTAATATATTCCATAGTTTTCCAAAAAATAAATATTCAGCGCATCAAAATATCAAGTCCAATCATTTAGCAATTAATTACATTAACGAACTAGAATAGTAATAAAATTAATACAGGAAAGGGCTGCTGAGCAACATATCAGATCTGTTCAAGTGTTGCAAAAACTTATTGTTCATATTTGCAGTTAACTTCTTAAGCGTTATGTGTATGAATGAGAAGTGGCCTGTAATTTTTCTTGCGTACATATATGTATTAATTAACAATTACTTTCACTTAAGAAAATATATTCAATCTAAAAACGATAAAAATAGTTGAAAAAAAATGAAAAATATAATTATTTTTGAAATAATTATACGAAAAATAAAATTTTATACGATTATATAACAATGTATAATTTAATTTATTAAATAAACAATTATTTTGTACGGTAGATGTTAAAACAAGGAGCTGGACAATGTCGTGTTTTGTAACCTGCACTCCTGTAACGAGGCTCTTTGCGAATAGTCTTTTCAAAACACAAAACACTTAGTTTTGTCGGCTATTGTTTCATCGTTGGTGGAATTGTGTCTGGAAAATGACGTTCTAATAATCTTGTAGGGTTTTGTGTGCTTGATCGTTTAATTCGTGATGTAGCGTATTTTTCTATAATCCGTTCTACAAGAACAATAAGAAAATTTATTCTGTAATTTTTCCACCCAAATATTTATCTACATGGAAAGAGTTTGCTACCTAGTACGGTGATGGGAGAATTAACCGGGAAACAATTTGAGTGACGTCACAATGACTAAACAATATTATAAGAAAGTAAGGATGGAAATACACGGCCACTGTATTTCACACGAATTTTTGAAATCCGAATACATACGTCATGAACGCGGTGAAATAAAATTTTTAAAAGACGAAAAAGCATCAGTATCGGATGAACAATTCTTCTACGTTGGTGAACTGTGTCACTTGAAGCTAGCGGAATATATATTTAGGAATTTATGCTGAATTAATTCCTACAGGCCATTTTATTAGGTCCGAAGGACAAAGTTTACTGCAAGGCCCAAAACTCGATAAATATCATTCCAAAATACAAGCCATTTATAAAGGTGTCAAAATTTATAACTCATTCGCTCCGGTGGAAGCGTCGCAAACTTTTAACAAGATACATAAAAAAATAGAAACAAGTATGGTAAATAGAGTACACTGCGTTCAGGGAATGACAATATCATGTTGAAAATTAGTGATACATACTAGTGGTATAAACTATTCATTTAAACAAAAGTGATGTTTTATGATTACGAATGTCACAATGAGTCAATGCACAGTGCTCTTTTCATGGTACACTTTGAAACGAGAAGGAAATGAATTAAAAAACTTTTTATACTGCGTCAAAAAAAATTATTTTATACACGGAATTCGTATAGTCGACTTTGTACGATTATAAAAACTGACGAAGTCGACGAAAACTAGAAGACAATACTTTATTAAATATACGTAGGATGCGGAATGCTGCGATTTTTATTCGAATAAACAACAAGAAATTAGTTAAAATCACTAAAAGTTTATTCTTTATGAAATATCACAATGTTTTTAGTCTGCTAGACCATTATTAAGTGAATATGTAAAAAAGATGAAAACATAAAATGAAAAAATACAAATATAAGCGAACTGAATGACAGAATTAATAAAACAATTTGACAGTGAATGGCATTCAATTAATGAAGAAATCTGTCAGCGATTGACATTCACTGTCAAAGTGTTTTATTAATTCTGTCCTTCAGTTTGCTGATTTTCTGCGAATTTTAATCTTAAATTGATATTTTTTCATTTTATATTATTAACCTTTTTAAATATTCACTTGATAATGGCGTAACAGGAGGAAAGCGCTGTAATTCTTCATAAAGAAAAATTTTTTTTAGTGATTTTTAACTACTTTTTTGTTGTTTATTTTTATTTAAAACGTTTCTGCATAGTTTTATAATATTATTCACCAGAGTTTCCATACTGGCGACACTAAAAAACTTAACAAAATTTTAGTTTGGTTGTCCATGTAAACATGCACTCAGATTTTATGTTATGTGCAAGGGCTGCCATTTTGTACCATGTTAATTATAGCTTATACATATTTAAAAAAAAAAAATGAAAAATAAATAAATGTTACACCCAATCATTGAACGTAGAGGTATCGTTACAAAAGTCGATGTTAACCACGTGGGGAGAGTAACTGAACCCAGCTATGTACTACACTAACGAAATATGGTGGGTTATTACAATCATTTTATATATAACGCCATTATGGGAGGTATAATCGAACGCTTTGGCGATGTTGAATAACCAATCCAACATGCTTATTACGGTTTAAATTATTTCTGATATGTTTTGCAATTATCGCGATTTGATGAGTAGTAGAATGAGCTGGCCTAAATCTAAATTAATCTTTAGGAATAACATTGTGACAGATAGTATACTCATTTAACATTTTTAAAATTAATTTTTCGGACAAATAGCGTTTGAGGAACATATTTTTATTCAAAATAACTTAGATTTCAGTAAGAATAGTCGAAAAACGTGGACACTGATAAAAGTAAATAGTGATAATATACATACTACCTCAGCCTCAAGTATTACAGCTAATCAAATCGCGCATCAACTTTTTATGAATGCAAAGACAACAGATGGGGGAAAACATACAAAGCTTTCTCAGAGTTACCGGCCCTTTGGAGTAAATCATTTTAAGGACCCCTTTAGGCAAATAGAGGTCATAAATGCAATTAAAGTAGCAGAAAATCGAAAAGCAGCTAGGATCCATGTAATGTACACAGAACAAATAAAATATTTTGACAGAGAAATAATAACCTGGCTACAGAAAAATGTCTAACAACTGCATTGACAGTATTAGAATGCCAAACATATGGAGAAAGCACAATATTATTGTTTTGTTAAAGCCGGAAAAGACAGCCAGTGGTGTAAAAAACTATGGACCCATATCGCTATTACGCCACCTATATAAGATATTCGAAAGATTAATACTGAATCAAACGGCTGAAACGATTGATGCTAAACATATACCTCAACAGGTTGGTTTTAGATCAAGGAGGTCTTGTATTGGACAAATTCTACACCTGACTCAGTATATTGATGATGTCTTCGAGAATGGCAAAGTAACAGGGGCAGTTTTTATATATCTAACTGCAGCCTTCGATAAGGTGGCCCATCGCGCACTTGTCAACAAGATATATCAAATGACTAACGATTTCAATTTTACTGAAATCGTCCAAATGCTACTCAAAGATAGACAATACTATGCGACACATAACGGAAGAAACAATGCTTGGAGAAAACAAGTGAATGGACTTCCTCAAGGCAGCGTGCTCGCTCTTACACTATTTAATATTTATACAAATGATCAACCGGTAGGTCAATTTACAAAGCATTGCTTGTTTGCAAAACGAGTTTGCTTTAACTGCACAGGGAAAAACCTTTGAAGAAGTCGAAATAACTAAAAAATCTTAATAAATATTACATCAACTAAACCCAAATCCAGCAAAAACGCTGACCTGTATAGTATTTCATTTTCGTAATCGAGAGGCGAATCGTCAGCTAAAAATCAAATGGAACGGAATGAAATTAAAACATACAGACAATCCTTAATATTGAGCAGTAATTCTTGATCGATCGTTGACGTTTAAACAACACTGCGATGCCACAAAAATGAAGGCTACGGCCAGAACAAATCTCATCCGCAAGTTAACTTGCAGGAACTGGGGATCAAAAGCCACAGTTACTTCGAACTTCGGCTATAGCGCTCTGTCTCTCTGCAAGGGAATATGCATGTTCGATATGGAATCGTTCAGCGCACGCCAAAACGTTTGATATTGCTTGTAATTAAATGTACAGAATCGTAACAGGTTTTCTTAAACGAACACAATTAGGACATCTGTATGAAGTAAGTAGCATCGATCCGCCAGATATCAGGAGGGATGTGGCAGCAAGGAAAGAGATGTGGAAAATATCTCATGAAAATCGTCGACCACTTTATTGCTACACGGAACTTACTGATAGACGACTAAAATCTAGTTGTGGCTTTATGAGAGTAACCAAGGAACCAAGTAATCCAGACTGGATCAAAAATCTTAATATACTTCCAGCCGGCAGAGATATGAATTACAACTTGTAAAAAATTTTAAATCGCATTCGGAGTGGAACGGCTCGTAGAAAATTCATGACCCAAGATGGTCAATGTGAATGTGGCGAAATTAGGAATAATGAACACCTGTTTAACTGTAGCATAATTGGGAAGTTTGATTGTGACGAACTATATCAATAAAGTGATGAAGAAACAATTTTTCTGAAATACTGGACGAAGAAAAATAACCGACCGGATACGATAATAATAATTATAATTCAAATAGATGACATATTGTCGTTACCTATTGAATCATAAACCGCCCTCGGGTTTGAAGTTTTTTTTTTCATGTGGTGAAAAATCCATCAGATATAGGAGGTCCAAGGATCTAGTTACGTGAGACTACCACTCAGTAAAAACCACTATAGTGCTCATACTATTGAATATATGAGTCTGTACTAATGGGACTGCTTTCAGCGTTACTTGAGTGGTACAATGCTAATCAGGACAGGGTGACAAAACAGTGATCCTTTGAGGCTGTTTATCAGCTTCTTCTTTCATACGCACGATAATTCCTACCATGGTTGCAGTAGCATTCTAGTTGTCTTATGAGTATATCATGGTATCAACAATGTTTTTCGTGATCACTGTAGCCTATAGAGCAGCACATCGTAGTTCAGCTCACGGAGGACAGCTGAAAAGTGTGGAGTGGCATCATGCTCCTTGCTTTTATTGTATTGCCTGCATCCACCACTGTCAAGTTTTTCAATTATTTGTAGGTAGGTACTGAATCATTCCTAAGAACCTGCATGAAATGGAAACAAGTCCCACCATGATTATACATTAAGCATACAAAAAGCTTCAACTATATATATAGGGTACACTTGCCAAGTTGTGTACGATTAGACAATGACCTTTCGATGAGCTTCTCTGTGCATCGAGAAGTTTCTTCCGGCTTTGAGGCAAGGTTGCAAAAGGGGGATGACCTGTATAACGAAAACAATGTACAACGCTACCGACTAATTGTTTTACGGATAACCGGTCAACGTACCTCGGTATATTCATAACGGTTACCCGAGTGTAACAGGTACAAAAACTCTAATTCGGAAACGCGTAAGACGTTATTTATAGTAATCGAACAGACGTAATAATCCGTTAGCCATTCAGATAATGATATTGATCTTCCATTCGGATTCTAATCAACAATTAAAGTTTGTACGGTGTATCATCATCGATTCTACGCGTGACGATGTTGTTTCTCAGCTGTATAGCGCAGTTGTTAAGTTTATGATACGCAAAAGGAAAAAAATGTTTCCCAGTGTAATGTAAACAAAATTTTACCTTAAAGGATGACATCTTGAATTCTCGTTGATCATTCATTAAAACGCTAAATAATAGTTGGGTAAAAATAACGTTACAATTAATATTTGCGATGGTTTATGTTTGTCGAACATATCTGACAATGGTACTTTCTTTCGTCGCAAATTATCTGAAATCTAAAAAGTGAACTTCCTCTTGGAGGTTATCGAAGTAAAGGAAAACAATTTTTTTGCTAGCACTATTTGAACACGGCGAAGAAAATTTGCTTTTACGTTAATAAAATATCGAGATAAATTAAAATATTAGGAAAAATAATTAAATTTAAAATTAAAGTGTCATGTACAATAGCACGGTTAGAGGAACCGAGGCTAATTACTCGAACGACCGTATAAAACTATACAAGTATATTCGCGGATTCGATTTCAAACATAGAAAAAGCTAATTTTAAAACACGGATCCAAAACTTCGTTTAATACTACAGAGTTAAGTAGTAGTAGTATAGTATATTTCAATACCAAATTTTATAAATTATGAAGAATTTATATGTACATACACATATGCCAAGTATCCTTATAGTTACCAAAGCAGTTAAATTCAACCAAATGACTTTACTAAACTAAAGAAATAATAAATAAAATAACCAGTAAAATAACAATAGGAAAAATTAAAAAAAAAATATATTAATTAGCTTGTATATTAATTTTAGTTTAACTTGTATATAAATAAATAAAAATAAAAAATCGTAACACGGATCGGATCGTATAATGTTACATTAGAAATCGATGACGGTGATGCTTATATTTAGCGTAACGCATGCTGAGATCAAGGCATACTATAATTCCCGATTACCTGAATTAAGTTATTGTCATGATACTTACATTTTAATTTTATGTTAACAAAATAACGCGACAAATTAAAATACTTGAAAAATAATTAAATTTAAAATTAAAGTATCATGTACAATAGCAGGGTTATTGGCACCGAGGCTAATTACTCGAACGACCGTATAGAATTATACGTCCCAATTTAATTTTATGTTATTAAAATAACGCGACAAATTGAAATTTTAGGAAAATAATTAAATTTAAAATTAAAGTGTCATGTACAATAGCACGGTTATTAGTACCGAGGCTAATTACTCGAATGACTGTCTAAAACTATACGTCCAAGCGGATTCGATTTCAAACACAGAAGAAGCTAATTTTTATAAACACGGATCGAAAACTTCGTTTAATCGTGCAGAGTTAAAAAATTTACGCGAAGTTTTGACGAAAACTAAAATATTCCTTTAACATTATTTTAATTTATTTAGCGATCTATGCGAAATAATCTTAATAATCGTAATTTATTCGTTCTTCCCGTGAAGAAATGCAATAGGTTTCGAACGAAACATTCCAAAACGATGTTGATATTTATCCGGCAAATTTCCTAGTAGAATAAAATTAAAGCGAGATTGCTATCGCAGATGTCGCTTCGTTGGATACTTTTAAGTAATTTAATAAAGAACGAAGTTCGCCTTATAATTTAATAACGGAGACGATATTGAAACATCAGACATGCTTCATTCGGTACTTTGAAAAAGTTGCTATCCTCTGTAGTCGAAGATGATACAAGTGGTAACACCAAAAATCGAACGATATAAAAAGAAGTAATTGGTGATTGTAATCTGAAAACAAATATTAAAATTATTACAACATTTTCTTCCTTTACTACGAATGAAAAATCAATAATATCGTGTTTATCAATCAAATTTTGTCCTACATAAATACAAACTCACACATAAATATATACATACAATATACATGCGCATACATACGTGTGAATTATATAGAAAATTTATGTTTTTAAATTGGGAAAAAAAAAAATTTAAAATTCCACCAGTATATTCCTCTTGCACGACAGAAATGATGTAGCTATTCAGAAAGCAACATCGTATAAAACCAAGTTATGAAACGCAAATATATCGATATTAACAGATTCGACGTCAGCAATCCAAAAAGTTAATAACAGAACAAACAAGCAGGATAACGTTTTATCAATATCGTGAAGATATGCGGTAAACTTAAAGAACATAATACTAAAGTAGTATGTATATGTATTCCAGTGGCATAGAGGAATACAGGGAAAGTACATTCTGGATTAACTTACTCAGTGGCAAATTAGTATAAAATACCTTTTGAAGGAATTTAGAAGCAAATTAAAAACGCAAAGTTTAGTAGACTGGGAACCATAGCTGTAGAAATCTTAGTACAGATTGTGGAAGATATCTCTAGGAAAGATTTATAAAAAAAAATTATTATTTTCGCTGGAAATTATTAAAAAATATTTTTGTACAACTAGTTACAGTATCCAAGACACCTGGTTCTCGAATAACATGCATAGAGATTACATTAAAACAATGCGGACGAAACATAATTTAACTAAAAAAAAAAAAAAAAACTGAAACGAATTAAAATGAAATATTCAGATTTAATGCGAACACAAAAGAGGAAGCATTCATTGAACATATAATTTGGAAGTGCAGGATAAGAAATATAGAAAGAGACAAAGAAATTGCTCGAACATCCAATCCGTTGGCAGTACATAGCCAGATAATTAGCGAATCTTTACAAGAGTGACTGAATAATTTTACCTATTTATAAAAATTAATAATATTAAGATATTGTTTTATTCTATCTACTTGCACTCCAGTAATTAGCGAATATTCTCGTCAGAAAAGAAACAATTTTCGAGTTACAACGATTGCACCATATATGAAGAAATAAGAGCCCAGCGTTTATGTGACAGCAGTAGTATTGAGAATGAACTGGTTAATCTTAAGCAGACTATGATCAACAATGGGTACAGTATAAAACAGTCTGAGAGATATATTAATAAATTTAGTACAACATCTAGAAAAAAACAGGCGGAAAACAAAGAAGAATATAGAGCAAGCATAAAGTTACCTTACATTATGGGAACAACAGATAAGATTGCCAGAGTGTTACAAAAAAACAGTATAAGAACAGTATTTGACACCTATAAAAAGATAAAGAACCTGTTAAATAATAATAAAGATAAAATTCCCGATGGTCATACTGCTGGCGTGTATAAAATTCCTTGTTCGTGTGGCAAAAACTACATTGGACAAACTGGAAGGTCTATTAATACACGCATTAAAGAGCATGCTGCAGATTGTAAATATAAACGCATAAGTAAATCAGCAGTAGCAGAACATCTAATTACAGCGGGTCACTCTATAGACTTCGAGGAGAGGAAGGTATTGGTAAAGGAGCAAAAATATGGGAAGCGAATTGTCCGAGAGGCTATTGAAATAGAAAAGCATAATAATTTCAACAGAGAAGATGGATTTCGGCTACCTGATGCTTGGAAACCAGTATTACTTAACAATAGAGAAAAATTAAAATACCCTACTGAAGTGGCCAACCAACCATTGATTACAGAAGTACCAACCAATCACAATACAGGAATATCAGGTGATGAATCAGCCGATGGTAGGACCAATCATAGCCCTGAAAATATAATTACTACTGACAAATTAACCAATCACAATACAGGAATATCATCTGATAGTAGGACCAATCATAGCCTTGGAAATATAATGACTACAGAAGAATTGACCAATCACCATACAGTAATATCAGGTGATGTATCAGCTGACGGTAGGACCAATCACAGCCCTGGAAATATTAAGTTCCGATTGAGAAGTGCCTATAAAAGGAAATAACTCAAGGGTTTGTGGTTTAGTTCGTTTCTGATGATGAGTGGTGTAAGCCCATTCGAAACGTTAAGTTTTTTGAATAATCAGGACGTGGTTTTCACCGAAAATAATTCTAGACGTATGGAAAACAACCACGAAAGTTTTAATAAATATATAAGAAATAAGAAATTTTTAAAATAAGATTCACAAAATATCACAAAAAATAAATAGAAATTGTAATACAATCCAATAACACCCATAAATGTGCTTAAAATGAAAAAAGGTACAATAATGCTACACGGTAGAAACGATCCAAATAATTAAATCAGAAATGAACTTAATGAATTTTTAATGGAATTGACAAATATTTTAAAACAATTTATACAAAAAAACAAATTTTAAAGAAATTAACAATAGCTACGTGGTTTTTTTTTTTAATTGATTCCCAAATTCCAACAAGTGGATAGTGCAAATATATTTATGAAAGCTGTTTATAAAAGAGCAAGGAACTAGTGTCCTTTGAGTTGAAAAAGAAAAAAGAAGAGAGTGTATTCATGAAAATATGCTCGTATGTTATAATACATGACATCAGCTGTGTGTAATTGTTCCTTGCCAATTGTATTTTAAAAAAAGAGTGGAATGAGGATGAATAGTCCATCCGACCACGTGGGTGCGTGCAAGTTAAATATATATATATATATATACAAGCTTTGAGAAAAATAATATACAGGTTGTTTACAAATTCACGCTTATAATAACTTATAGTATTAACGATTATTACATAAAAATTTTTAAAAGTATATTGTACAGATGTAAGCCATGCAAGATACAGTTTTATGGCATGGTTCAGAATTATTGGTTTTGAATTGCTTTTATTGGACTTTCTATTGAATCATCTAGTGGAAATTTCCTTTGCATTGCCTTTTCTACAAACGTTAAGAAGGTTTCCATATTATTTTCGTTTAGTATTATAGATTGATTCGTTTTAATTTGATAAGTATATTTAAAGTCATTAAAGACAGGACACTTGTATATGAGATGTTCGATATCGTCGACCTCATCGCTATAATATATTGTACATTGTGGTGCACTACACATTCGGATGAGATATTCTCCAAATTTTCCATGCCCAGAAGAACCTGAGATGTGAAGAAATTAATATTTAGTTTTTTCATTTTTCCTCTGGCTTCAATATTAGGGAAAAAATTATAAGTCTTTCTTCCTGTTTCGCAAGTGTCCCATCTTTGCTGCCAGATATTAATTAGTACTTGATTCCTACATTTTTTCAGGATTTTATAGAAGGGCCTATCGATCAGACTTGAGGGAAGGACTTTACTTTTTAAATAATACGTACTGTTAAGGATGCTAATGCTGCCAGTTATTTTACATTCTGAAACAATTGCCGAGCTAATAATATATAAATCTAAAGATAGTATGTTACTAATGACATTGGCAGCAGAGGAAGAAGCAGTCCTATAGAGAGATTAAATATTTAATAAGAATTTTCTTTACTGTTGGCTTATTATTTTAAGTATGAATTCATTTATATAAATATAGGCACCATATCCAAATAGCAAATGTATTAGACCTTTATATAGGATGGTTCTTTCGTGATATATTAAACATTTGATGTTTGGTAGTAAAACTTTCTCTATAGAGTATATTTTTTAACTTTTATTATTCAGGTAATTAGTGTGTGACCGAAGGGTATGTTTACGATCGATAAGTGTTCCTAAATATTTTAAGGTTTTTGAGTAACATTGATCCGGAGATTATTTTCACATTACTGATTTCTTGAACAATTTTAACTATTCATCGGCAGCCACATAATGTGTAATTATATTTGGGAACCGTGGAAGCTAAACCCATCTTATTTATGGTTTTTTCTAGATATTAACAAAATTTTATCTATCTGTTGATAATAAAAAATTTTATTAACACGAAAGGTTGCAATAAGTTCACAGTTGCCGCTGATCTCTGTGCAAAATTGTTCTAATTTATAATGTAATACATTCCACAAATTATGTATAAGTAAGCAATCGAAACTGTTTATAATCTAACTTAAAATTACTTAAATACAAACGAGATTAACAAAGTTAAAATTTTAAATCAAAATGGGGATGTGATAAAAATGTATTCCATTTTTTTGTATAATATGTATATTAATGTGATTTAGTATACTGAGAAAGGGGTCATCCAAAGTTTGATTTCATTATGAGCAAATTTCTTTAGCTCACGATAGTGATTAAAATTAGTTACTATACAAATTTAATATCAAATTTATTATATTGATAATTACAAAATTAACAATAAAATCAGATAAATGTATACATATATCACATTATAATTAAGTATGCTCAGATGTTAACCGATTAACAAATTATCATGTCACTTCTCGTAATTATACGCGCTATAAGAACAATATCAGTTACGTCGTGCTGAATGCCATTATTGACCACGTGATCGCGTACAAATATTTCAATGAATCATAAGTAGCGATCCTCCATTTATCTTTATATCGTTATATCCGCCTTTAACTGAGATTAAATCAAGATTTTTTAATATAAATCGATCGTAATTTATATGAAATTTTCTACATTAGAGATTTCAACTTCTTTCGTATAATCTATTCCTAAAAGTAATCGTTTTTCGAAGCGCTTTTATAACATTTCAACTCATTCCGTGTGGTATATCGAATCCGTTCTCCCGGGTGTGTTTGTCTATTTACGCTAACGCCATATTGCGATCCTCTTTTATGCTATTTATACTGTACAACAAAATATGTACATGTAAGGTAGTCACATGGTATTTTAAATAATTTATTTTAAATTTTTAACGTACTCCTCTAATTTAAACACCATATGTATATTTATCTTTGCCAAGATGGACGACTGTTTCTGATCAACAGTGAATAAATTTTATCAACATAATCTTACAACTGCTTGAAGAATATTTGAATATCGAAAATTAGACATATTGTCGCTATTATTAAACATTCCCCGATTAAAGATAAAATTGCAAAAGTTCGTTATAGGTATTAAATTCGAAACGTTGCATAACAGGGATTTATAGGTCATTTACTTTCTAATCACGTATTTTCTTTAATAAAATATAGTCGATGGTATAAACTTGCAAATTCGATTTTTTTGTTTTAAAGAAAACTTATCTGATCCGCTGAACAATAGACAGCACGGGAAAGCTATATCGGAAATCTTTCTCCTAACCATGAATTTATAACTGTATTATATGAAAAACTATTTGATTGATGTATTTGTTAATAACATTTTTGCGACCTAGCGCGTTATATTTCTCGCGTAAATAAAAATTAACATAAAAACATGTCTCGTCTTTCTCGAAATACTGTTTTTAAAACATTGTCACAGTTAACCGATAATTTTGACCGGAGTGTTTAAAAAGAATTATTTTATTATACTAAAAAAATAATAATTTCGTCACATTTGTGTAAATTTAAAAAAAAATCAATAAATTTTAAGTAAAATTAAATGAATTTATCTAAAAAAAAAGAATATTAATAAAAACGTTTTACCGAGTTTTAAACATAATTTACGGAATACTCGTATAATAAATGGTGATTAATTGTTAATTTAAATTATAAGACGTTGCTAACTAATGCTGATTAAAAGGAAAAGAATTAAGAATATTTAAAAAATAATATTTCTGAAAAAACGCGCAATATATTTAAAATGCATATTTTTGTACCTTTCAAAAACGTCTTGTGTACATTCCGTATATATAAACGTCTTGTATATTAAACGGAACGTTTTTTCGTTAAGTTTTTAACGGACATTTTCTCCAGTTATTTCTGACGGACAGTTTCGTACTTTCACCAATTATCGGCGCTATAGCATTCATCTATCTTTTTAGTATGCGGACTTGTCGACTGATACCTGCTGTCTGCAATCTCCGTTTCACTTCAGGCATTATCAAATCCATTCCCAACTGTTTTATAAAATTATATCGAGTTAGATGCGCCTGTAGTAGAACCAAGTGTATTACAAAAATGAATAGCGAAATAATATAATTATCACATCAACACAGACAACCGGTATTTATGGTCGGTAGCGATTTTTATATTAAAATACCTCTTCAAAACCGTAAGGTATAAATTCATTATCTGGAATATATGATACTAAACTCTGAAATGGTGCTGAGAAGTACCAGTACATCGTGGTTCTTGAAAAACCATAAAAATTAAATCGTGTACCGTTCGAGCGGACCGGTTGTCTGTAGTTTAATACATACATACTTTCAAGGAACTGAGTTTTTGGTAATTGATTCGTGAAAGAATACCAATGTGGACTATTAGTAATTTTATAAATGAACGTTGTTATTATTTGCCGTTTAAAAGCTTCAGGTAATTTACGCTATCGTCAATCGAACTAGGTAGCAGTTTTTAAAAAGCTACGATTATTACATAGAATAATTTTAATTACTAATACGGAAGTTATAAATTATTTTCAAATTTTTAAGTAAGAGCACTCTTTTAAAAGCCCACTTAGGAATAGACGATAAAATCGTATAAGAAGATATGATAAAAAGAAATAAAACGAAAATAGAAAATCATAAAAATGGAAAATAATTGAGCACGATCGTTTTCAGAGCAATTATCGATAACGAAGTATTCGAGTTAAAATGTTTCGAAAATGATCGATAATTACGCGTTTTCGTTTTTTCGATTTTTTATTTTCGATGATTTATGTTCATTTTTTAATCGTTATCTGCACTTTTTACAAAACTTACGCTAGAATTTTTAATTGTTTCCGGACAAATATTCGCGGATGATAAGAAACATCTCTATTCTCGAGGAAGGCATAATTATATTTGTCCTCGAATAATAATGGACGAGCGCGAATTATATCCTTTATTCCGATAACGGTTTAAAAATGGTTTTTGGAATAATTCTCGTCTGTTATATAAACGAAGATTCGTTAATTGGAATTTCATTATTCAATTCATCGTCGATATTGAAAAATTACCGATTCTCTTAATTCATTTCCAACAAAGACGAATAATGTGGTCTGTTGTAATCAAGACGTTCTACTTCTTCGCCATGATAGTTGCGATTACGACACAAATAGCGTACGCTGGACAAGAAGGCGGCCGGAACGGCGGTAAGTTTATACATACGTACATATTATATATTTATATAACGATGAAAAAATTCAAATTTTAAGTCAATCTTAACTATTTCAGTCACGGCTTTCCACGTGAATTTTCCCTTAATGCTTAGAATATTTTATATTTTCATAATAAATAGGACATTCAGTCGTAATTAAACACGTCTATTCTAAACATAAACGATATAGACGCGTTAAATTAAAAATTTAAACAATGACACGGTGATTTATTCCTATCGCGATGCTCCCAATATGGTGCACAAAAGTTTGTTGCTAATTAGTGGCGACTGGTACATTAAGGTTGCATGGTTTGATAACCACCAGAAATATCCGGAATATTGTAAGAACCGACGATGTAGTAAAATAGTTAATAATTATTTTACGGAGATTAAATAAAATAAGCGATTTTTAATTATATTAGGGGTTCTATTAAAATTTCATTCGAAGAATTTTGTTTAAACTTTCCAATTATATTTATTTAAAAGGCATATTTTTAACACATCGGTATCGGTATTTAACACCTTGAGTCCCCCGTGTCAGTTATATGTGACTGACGTTGTCCATACGTAATTTTTTTTATATATAAATATGCTAAATTTTTACTTTTTACTCCGTATTTATAAATATCACTTTCTTATCAACGCGGTTAACTTAAAAGTTTAGAATAAAACCTTAAGAAAAAAGTTACGACTGACGCATTGTTATCACACATATATTTAAATGAATAAACTTATCATCTGAAACGTTCATTATTCGTTACCGTTATATTAACCAGTCCGTGCGTTCAAAATTATTTTACATTAATTAGAAATCCATCTTATGCAAAAGTGTCAGTCCGCATACGACTAACACTTTTTTTTACATCACAAACAAAAACATCCTCGTTATTAGTTTCAAAAGGAAAATTTAACTTTTAATCGAAATAGTTACAAAGTTAAAATCAAGTGCCTGACTGACGTTGAATATTTTATCACAAACGTACTCGTCCGTCTTAATTGTTAAGGTTCAAAATATGACTTGGGATCCAAAGTGTTAATATATTTCATTTCTTCAGTTAGTATTTTATCTTTACACTCATATTCAGATATTTATCCTATTATTCATTCATCGGGTATTTCTACATTTTTGTTAATGAACGACTTTATTCGAATTTCATATAATTATTAACTACTTTCTAAAATTCTATCGGCGCGTTTTATATGGAAATCGAATCGTATTGTTTTTCTTGCGCATGCGCGCCCGGCTATTATTTCGTTCAAATGTGCGACATAGATTTGAGAACGAAAACAATTGAGTCAGTCGTCAGATAAATAAGCATTTCCTTTTCATTGCGAATGAGTTTATTGATTAAGTGTCTTTCAATTAATATACACATTGGGTTTAATGTATTTAATAAAAGTCTCCAAGATATTTTACAGTTTATATCGTCTTTGAGTTCTTTAGATGTTTTTTTTTTTTTTATTATTATTATAATTATTATCATTCTCCGAAGTTATTCTCATTTATACCAAAAAGCTACTTTTCGATAAAATTGAGAAAGATTTTTCGATTACTTAAATCAAATATCGAATATTTTTCTGCAGTGAAAATATTACGTTTCAATTATTCAGCGAGTTGCGTCTGAATATGAACAAACAGGATTTGAAAAAATTCGTATAGATGAATAGACAAATTTCGTGTGTAAATACATACGTGCCTTATATTCCGATTCAAATAGCTATTACGTTCTGATCCGTCGATCGAAAAGAATAATTCGTTAAATTATTACGAACGTCATTAAAAATAGTTTAACCAAACCTTATTCAGTTCATATAGGAAATCGTTAACTTTATTTATTGGTTTATACTTAAAATCCACTTCATGTTTAATTATATAATGCTTACACATATTAAAATAAATATCTGGATCGTATTCGTTTTTTGTTTTTTTTTTTTTACCAGCATTTCCAATTTATCCAGTTTTCTTTTTGTACTTAAAAATTTTCATTAACTAACAAAGTTTATAATAATCGACGAACTTTGATATCTTCATATTATTAATGTTGATTAATCGATACAACAGTCACTTTTGTAATTGGTTCGCTAATTATCTGACTAATTTGTACTGGCTATCGTTATGTTCGAACAATTTCTTTTTCCAATTCTTCTCTTTCTATATTTCTTATTCTGCAATTTCAAATTATACGTTCAATGAATCCTTCCCCTTTTGTGCATAAATCTGAATTTATTACATTAATTTGTTTCAGTTTTTCGGGAGTTAAATTATATTCCGACCACAATCTTGTCGTTGTTTTAATTCTCTACGCATGTTATTCGAAAACCAGGTATCTTTACGTATTTCCATTTGGATACCGTAATAATATTTTCCGCAGTGTGTACTAAGATTTCTGTACATATGATACCAGTCTATTAAAATTTGCGCTTTTAATTTACGTCTAAATTCCTTCCGAGGATATATTTTATATTAATTTGTCGCTGATTTGTACATTCTTTATAAGTTGATCCACAATGCAGTTTCCATCTATTCTATGCCCCGGAATCCATTAAAATACTACGTTAGTATTATATTCTTTTAGTTTACCGCGTATCATCACGATATTCCGTAAAATGTTATCCCTCTTGTTTGTTCCGTTATAATTTTTTTGGATTTGCTCACATTTCATTTCTTTTAAAATCGTAATCTATTTCAGCTATTTTACAATATATAATCTCATCTTTGCTTTATCTATTCTATCAATTTTTATTATGACGTCTAGAAATTTAAGATTTTAAAGTATTTTTGCGATTTTAAGGTTATCTATCGGGTCTGAAATTATTTTTATTTGTATAATTACTTTGAATTGTTCGTAAAGATGTTCATTATTTAGTATTTTATTTTTTCACCGTATACATTATCCGAAAATCCTATATTATTATTTTAATACTATTGTGTTCATCTTTATTACCGTTTTCAAATTTAACAGATAATATCGATTCGGTAATATCTAAACTGATTATTTTAATATCCGCTGTAATCATCATTCTTATCATTAACTATGTAAGCTACTATTGTCTGTGTTCTTATTGTTTAATAGGTTAGCGGATGTACTATTACTATTACTTTCTATTGTACTCGTTTTAATAATACTTTCATCTTCTTCAAAATTGTTATTGTCGTCCGCAGGCCGTCTAATATCGCTGATATCTTCCCTAATCAGTTAATTTGATCTTATATTTAAAAACTATTATACACGTTTATGTACCAAGGTACCAAACTGTGTAGTGTAAAAAGGTTTTGTCTTGTATGCTTATATGCATGGAGGAAATTAATTCAAGTATAAACAAGCAATAAACGAATTATCCCTGGCAAAGAAAATTAAAACGTTATCGATCCACGAACGCGAAAAATACAACCATACATATTCGTTTTTATATGGACCCCGACTTTATAAATTTCTACTTAATTCATAAACGTAACAATCGAATTATTGCGAATAATAATATCCTACATTAATATCGAATATATATATGTATGTATATGTGTGTGGTTTGTATATATGTGTATAGTATAAACCTTTAATAATTTTTTATTTTTTTGATAGATCTTCTTAGTCTGAAGGGGAAGGCAGACGCCAAAATATTATGAAAAGTAAGTTAATCTGTGATCCTTTTTTGTTTGATTAATAAAACACAACCACTATTATTAATTAATTAATCACGCAATTCGATATTTCTAAATTTTATTATATCGTAAACCGAAATTGGAAGTCATAAATAAAATATATTAATTTGAAATTAATAGTGTAAGCGATAGCAGCGATAAATGATTTGATTAATTTCTTCTTAACGGTAATAAAATGAAAAATGAAGACAGCCAACGAATTTATACACACGCGCATAATATTTGGGTTATTAGAGTGGAAATCGCACACGAAGATGTTACTACCAATGAAAATATGGTTCATTTTAAACCGACAGAGAATGTAACGAGCTCATTCCGGGTTGATTATTAAGGTTAGGGAAAACCGCTAAAAAGAAAAAAACGAAGATCAGGAACGATGAACTTCATTCTTCAGCATTTGTATAATCTATGCAGAGCACATTTTCCGTTTCTTCAGATGATGCCGCAGAATTCTAAGTGCGGTTTTATTTGACAAAAGCCAATGCCGCATAGCATTCTGATCGGCGTGTACCGATAGTTCGGAATGATGGCTTCTGCGGCTGTATCCACTAATTACTTTTTAAATAACGTCGATTTTTACCCAGGATGCGGGGACAAAACGCAGATTCACGACCAGTGCAGATATACGCGTGTCATGTTCTTGTAGTCACCTATATGCTTTCCATCAATGTATAGCTCCCCACATCACTCTTAAACAAAACGAAATTATATGACGTGATGTTCTTCTTCTTACTTACTTATTACTGGAAAAACAAAATAAAAAACCAAAAGGAAAAATCTAGAGTATTTCACACAATCCATCCAACATTGCATCTAGTCATTGTCATTTTGAATCAAAAATTGCCTGAATCCCTTCACGACAACCATGATATAATATATATATAATAACAATCATAAGACCTTTATTTCATTTAAATACCCCAAAAAAAATACATGCATGATATAATTGAAATTAATGATAATAATGATTATGATTCTAATCGTGTCCGAGACGCATGAGGACCAATATATAAAATTAAAATTAAATATAAATGAGTAAAATAGTTGTTGCTGGTCAAGTTTATACAATATTAGTCCATGCATTAACTATTAGCTTCGTCATTTAGCTCTGTGCTCCAAAGGTCTTTTTCCGTAATGCCTGAAGGCACCAAATTACACCGAAACAGGTCCATGGCTCAGCCATTCTGCATACTTGCATCTATCATTTTCAGCCAGGCACCATTTGAATAAATTCACGGAGGTGCTAGCGCAACCAGAGCTAAGTCGGTTTAAGGTTTTCCATCTATGGGGCGCGCCGGGTTTAGTTTTTCTTTCAATCTACTTCCGTTCTCTGCTTTTTCTCTCCATCTCTGTGTGCGAACTTTTAGCGGTGGTCCGTCTAATCGTCTTGAGCACTGTATGTAAAAAGCTTCTTCTGTATTTAATACGTGACGTAACCACCTTCTGACCAAACATGGTGTGTCTATAATCTGTCTCTAGTCTAGTTCTTTCAGCATCAGTAGCGGCGGATCGGCGAATACCTGGGGGAACTACACCACAGGCAAGATACAATTTATCCACTTTAGTAGGTTTTAGGCATCCAGTGACTATTCGACACGTTATATGACTATGTTTGTGATTCGTAAGTAATCGCCGGTGAGATACTTGTATCAAATACTTGTACTCCAAATGATGTACTCATTAGCTACATGTTTACGTACAATACACACACACACACATACATATATATATATGGTAATTTGAAATTTTACGTTCGTTACAAAATTGTGAATGGTAAATTTATTGTTCGCAGGATGTTTCTTTTGGTGCCGGGTCGTTCTTAGTATGGAACAAATCTAGGAATTATTTGAAATTACATAAAATACAAAACTGGATTTCCGCATGTAATAATTACACGTAATAAAGAATATTAATTTATACTGCATTCAATTTTCTTATTAACACTTTCAGCTGACGTGAATTGCAAAGCACTTAGATGAAAATGGGAGTTGTTTGTTTGTTCTTCTTATCATATGGCATGATGCAGGAAGACATCATAATATAATATATAAGTTTTGTAGCCAAGTAATGCTGCCGTTTACACTTTATGGGTTTCATGAAGTGTCCCGTCAATAGCTCTGCCTGGACAATTTCGAACAATGTGATCGATGGTTTGATGTTGGTAGCCGCAATCACAGGCAGCGTTATTTTTTATGTTCCACCGCGTTAGCAGATCGTTGCAACGCCCGTGTCCAGTACTAATTCGATTCAGTTGTACCCATTCTTTGCGGGGTAAGTCGTAGACTTTCACTGCAGCGGTCAGACATGTAATAAGCGCGTGTTTATCTGGCTTTAGTGTGTTCCATTGTTAACGCCATGTATTTTTACCTTCAAAGTTCTCTGCAATAAGCCTATCGACTGTTGTACACGCTGATTTCCTTGACTTCAGCCGCTTTGATTTTACCATGTATCCATTTATTGGGAGACTCTGGTTTGCTTCATATTTTGACCATTCTCGTAAGGCTGCAGTTTTCCTGCGGAGATCTGGAGGCATAATATTGCTAAGTACTGGGAGCCAAGCAGTAGTTGATTTTACTGTACCCGTGATGAGTCTCATGGTTATGTTGAGTTGTGTATCCAGTTTTTTTTGGTGTGACAACTGTTCAACCATATCGGAGCCTCGTATTCTCCAGTAGAGTAAACGAGAGCTAATGCTGCTGTTCTAAGTGTAAAAGCTGAGGCACCTCATGGTGAACCAGCTAGCTTCTGAATAATGTTATTTCTAGATTTAACTGTCGCTACCGTATTTTCGATATGCTTACGGAACGTCAATTGTCTATCCATATGGTTATGCCAAGATACTTGGGGAAATGCTCATATTTCAGTATTTCATTATTGGAACTAAGTTCTGTGTTAGCAAGTTTGATGTTAGGTGGGAACAAGACGTAACTATTTTAGACTTATTCAGTTGAAGCCGCCAACGTTTGAAGTATAAAGATTTCTAAAATCTTCTTCCAGTTCTTCCTCTAGGGTAGACATGTCACTGCTTTGCACTACTAGCGCGATGCCGTCGGCGTAAATAAACTTTGCAGTAGTTTGCAGAAGGTCATGTATATATAGATTAAATAAAAAGGGGCTAACACGGATCCTTGTGTGAGGCCGTTATTAAGTCGACGCAGTTTGCTTTCTTTGTCGGCGAGCCGAACTGTGAAGGTACGATTTGATAGCATTTCGTTTACTACTGCTCAAAGTGTCCTACATGGGAACACTTGTATGAACTTCCACAACCACCTTCTATAAAGCATGTGGAAGAGGCAGCATGTTCTGTACTGCAGCGACCAGGCCTGAACTATGCTTGGTCAGCTGGTACGTATTATTCAATAACAGGAGCTAATCGATTGTAAAGCATTCTTTCAAACAGTTTGTAACAGGTTCTTAATAAAGAGATCGGTCTGTAAGCATCTACTTTTGATCCATCCTTGCCTGGCTTTAGAATTGCGATAACTAAGTAGTGTTTGAAAAGTTTCGGCAGTTTCCCGTTACTTATAATTTCATTTAATAAGACTAGCAGCCAGTTTTTAACTCTTGAGCCAAAGTAGGTTATGAATTCTGAGTATATCCCGTCTTGACCAGATGCTTTCTTTGGCTTCAATGCTTTAAACCCATAAGTTAGTTCCTCGAGAGTAAATAGTTTTGCCGTATCAGAACACACCTGAGTTGTTTTCTGAATCTTTGATAGTTCTTTCTTGATCTACATACTGAATAGCTTGTCATTCTGAGCGCGAGTTATGTCAACCATACCGTTTGCTATATAATCTGGCGATATTTTAGCTTTTTTTATTAACTTCTAAGTCTTTTGAGTCGGTTGACAGCCTGCTCAACAAACGCTACGCTTTTCTACTCGAATGGGTGAAATTTATGTCAGTTACAAGTTAAGTCAATTTTACAATACGAGCTTTGTCAAGTTCTTCAACCAGCTTGTTAGCAACATTTGCATCGCCTGACATTCTATATGCGTTGTACAGATGGTCGCAAGTTGTATTCCATCCTGGAATGTAGGCTTTCCAAAATTCATGTGGGATATGCTTTTAGCTGTTTCAATTACTAAACCGCTGAAACGCTCATAGTTTATTAGCAAGGGAGTAATAAAGCATATATGACATTCAAAAGTTTGTGAAATTTTCCCAGTTAGCTTAGTTAAAATTCCATCCTGGCAGCGGCTTTGAAATTATTGGGTTCAGCTGGAAACAAATTTCTATAATAATCCGCCAATGTTGGCTATGTGGGAAAGCATATAATATTCTATGACTTGTAGATATTGGACGCTGTTGACTTTCCAAAGTTACAAAGCATAAATCCGGAGTTGTGAATTTTTTCCACCTTGCCAATGGAAAAGTTCCGGTTTGTTTTAGATTATACACTAAAAATAGGTTTTCTTGATTCATCCAGTCAATAATAGCTTCTCCGGAAGAATGATTCTGTTTATAACCCCACAAGGTGTGCTGACTGTTAAAATTGCCAGCTACTACCATCAGTTCAGTTATTCTGCCAATCACTTCAGGGGGCCACACGCACATCATTATTTTGAATATGTCTTCTTTTTCTGCTGTGTCAATCAGTTGTCAATCCATACCTATCTTGACATATGTTGTTATTCTGTACCATTTGTTGCAAATTGCACCAGCTATATTGTAACCCGGTATTTTCCCAGTTTTTAACAGCTGTTGGCTGCTGACAGCATGGGACTTTTGAATTAGTATTACGTCTATATTTTCTTCTATTGACATGCTAGGGACATTCCTTCCACATTCAGTTGTAAGATGCGTGTAATATCTTTTGATTTAATCCGGATTTGGTAATTTCACATTCCGACACCTGCATGTTGCTAGAGTAATCCAAAGTAAGTTTAAAATTTGATGTCTTTTATTTTAACACACCTCCTAACGCCTGCAAATAATCCGTTCCGACACCTGCACTTCTTCAAAAGTAATATTCAAAAAACGTGTATTAATATTATTCTTTATCTTCCAACACTTGCACATCACTAAAGTAATCCCGAGTAAGTTTACAATTTGTGGGGTTTTATTTTATTTTTACACATATAACGCCTGCAAATAATCTATTCCGACACCTACACATCTTCCAAAGTAATATCGAGTATTCACAAAATTTGCAGGCATTTAAAAATGTATATTTTTAACACTTAAAGGTTGTACTGATTTCGTCCATTATAGTATAATACCGAGAAGTGTATGTTACCCGTCAACATCTTACAGACCTCTGACTATATATAACCAGCATGATTCTGACTATATGATTACTATTGTGTAATACAAATAGTCACTTATGACAAAAAGTCACTTTTACATGATGGTGCAGCTTTGCTATCAATGTTAAAATATTAAATCGCTCTTTATAGCGTGAAAAGAGATTAAAGGTTTGTTTCCATGCAAAAAATCATTGTAAAAACAGCAGAAAAAAAGGAAATCAGAAAACTCAAGTTAAGTCGTTTCACCTTAAGCAGCTTCATCTAATCGCTTAGCATGTATACAGGACAATAAAATCGCTGTCGTTTATACAAGACGATAAAATCACTCTCACTCGTTGTTTCGACATACCTTATGAATACAAGACGTTAAAAACGCTCGTCATTTCGACATAGGAGACAATAATCGCTATAAAATTGCTCCAGAAAGCATGGATAACTCCCTAGACCACCCTTTAACCTTTGAGGGCTATATATGTATTTTCCTTTAAGCCATATATATATATATATATTGTTATGCATATAATATATATATATATAACAATATATAACAATATAACAATATATATATATATATATATTATATATATTATATATATATATATTATATATATTATATATATATATATTATATATATTATATATATATATATATTATATATATTATATATATATATATTATAATATATATATATAACAATATATATTATATATATATAACAATATATATGTATTTTCCTTTAAGCCATATATATATATATATATTGTTATGCATATAGTATATATATATATATATATATAAGGTGGCGGATAATGGAATGGCCTACAGATATGTAGGTTAGCTGCGAATAAGACAATTGTCAAATAAGCAGTCGCGGACCAACAGCGGCTACTGGTAGAAAGTCTCTGGCAGACGATTCCAGTAGTGACAGGGCAATGAGACAAGAGGATGTGGATGGGCAGCTTGAGGAACTGCCTGTTAAAAGTCCACAACATCCTACGACTGTCTCACCCTCAGCGAGATTTGGTCGCTGTAAAAACCAAACACTGCTACCTCCTCAGTAGCAAACCGCTGCCTTGTGGTCAGGATTTTTATCCAAAGGCTAGGGTGTCACCCCGAATAAAGTGGCAAACTCCTCCCCTTTCCTTATTTATCCTACCTCTACATTCCACTACATGTATTTCCTCGCCTGTTATACACCAGCTGCAGTGTGTCCGGTTGTCTTGGACTAACCATGCCACCGGATCGCACACTGCAGCTGTATAGGCAGCATGGGAGTTGCAGCGCAACAGCTTCTATGTTCCAACATGCGCATCTGTACCGTCTTCTCTTCTCTCACCTTTCTCTTTCCTCCCATTTTCCTTTTTCCTATCTAACTCACTCCCCTTTTAAGAAGTCCTACGGCGATAAGTATGTGGCGGTGGTAGCAGGCCTGGTCGGCTGGAAGCTACTAGCTGCAACTTGCACGGCAGGCGGCATGTCCTATATGGTCGCTTTCAACTGGAATGGAGCGGAAGTTGAATTCGGCAGTCGGATATGCGACTGGGCAGGCCTCTTCAGGATCCCCGCTGCCCACCACGAATGTGGAGAGGGCTAGAAAAGGTGCCCCAAACATTGGCTGCTCCAACTATCCTGGTCAGCGTGCCGCGGCTGGCGGGAACCCAAATCATGCGGTAAGAAAAACAGGAATGATTTAATACTTAAATTTGGAACTTGGAACATACGAACTTTAACGGATAGCGACAATGTACCAGAAAGAAGAACCGCTCATTTAGCGAAGGAGTTACGCAGATACGACATTGATATTGCAGCTATAAGTGAAACTAGATTACTTGGTGATGGAAACCTTTATGAGCCTGCAGGCGACTATGTGTTGTTTTGGCACGGCAATGCTCTTGGTGGCAAGCGCTTGCATGGAGTTGGTATAGCGCTGAAGCGTTGTTATGCGGATCATGTCATATCCTCACCAGAAAATCATGGATCAAGATTAATGAAGTTATGTCTACAACTAAATATAAGGACCAAAATACATGTTATTAGTGCATATGCGCCCACAATGGATGCGGAAGAAAATGATAAGGAGATTTTCTACTCAGACTTGTACAATCTGGTTAAGAGTGTTCCAAATAAAGAACGAGTATTTATACTTGGAGATTTCAATGCACGTGTAGGGAATGATGTGCATGTTTGGCCAAATGTTGTTGGTAAGCACGGTCTAAAAGGCGTAAATGATAACGGCAACCGTCTTCTCCAGTTCTGTGAAAGCCTTGGTCTAGTCATAACAAACACGATATTTGAGCTTAAGCCCATCTATAAAGGCACATGGATGCATCCAAGGTCAAGGCAATGGCATATGATAGATTTCATAATCGTGCGTTCTGAATATAAAAGAGAGGTAAGAATAACTAGAGTTATGCGAGGCGCAGAATGTTCAACAGACCACATGCTTGTAAGATCAGTGATTTCGCTGACGAAGCAGAAGATTCATAAAAAATACTTAAAACCCAAATCTGCTCGATATAATGCTGATGCCTTAAGAAACGATAATAAGCGCAAAGAGGTAACGAAACTCATTGACCAAGCTTTCAGTGCGTTGGAGATTGATTCTGCCTCGAATAGCAGTCAAGTTTGGGCTAAAATAAAGGAAGTAATACACCTCACTTGTTCCCGTGCGATAATGACATCTAAAAAGAAAAATCAGGACTGGTTTGTCGCAAATGATAAAGAAATTACTGACCTAATTGCGCGGAAAAGGCTAGCTTTCACTCAATGGCAGAATGATACAAGCAACGTAAGGCTGAAACAAAAATTTTCTGAAATAAAGGCTGAAGTTCAAAGGAAAACACGCTGGATGAAGAACAATTGGTGGCAAAACAAGGCACAAGAGATTCAAACATATGCAGATTCCGGCCGTTATAGGGAGTTCTTTTCAGCAGCTAAAGCAATATATGGACCTACACCGTATAGAAATGCTTTGTTAAGGGATGAATATGGAAATATCATAAGTAATCATCATAGAATAGCGCAAAAATGGAAATGTCACTTTGAGAATTTATTAAATAATGATACTTGTGTAAATCACTCAGTGCTGAACGAAGTGCAGAATTCTCAGCAACTCGCTGCTTTAGACGAGGATATATCCTTAAAAGAGGTTAAAGATGCATTAAAGCACATAAAAAATGGGAAAGCTGCCGGCCCAGATGGAGTGTTACCGGACATTCTAAAGTTGGAAAGCAGCAACCTGCTAAACGCGCTTCATAAATTATTTTCTATTATGTGGGAACAAGAATCTATGCCAACTGATTTCCAATTAGCTGCCATAGTGCCCATTTTTAAGAATAAGGGCGACAGGAGCGATTGTAACCACTACAGGGGAATTTCATTGCTTTCAACTGTGGGGAAATTATTTGCCAGGATTATGCTTAATCGTATTTTACCAATATTGGAACGAACCTTTCCTGAGACACAGAATGGATTTCGCAGTGGTCGTGGTACCATCGACTCAATATTCTCGCTTAGGCAGCTACAAGAAAAGTGCTTAGAACAAAATCGGGATCTTTTCATTGCATTTATTGATGTTAGTAAAGCCTTTGACTCGGTGCATAGGCAGCTATTGATGAAATGCATGGAGAAAATTGGCTGTCCGCCGAAATTTATTCGATTGCTTTCCCTTCTATATGACAACAATACAAGCATGGTGATGCTACGAGATGGCAATTCTGAATCATTTAAAGTTAGTACAGGAGTCAAGCAAGGGTGTGTGCTGGCCCCTGTGCTGTTTTCAGTGTATATGGCTTTCATATATATGATAGCAGTTAAAAAGCTGGGACCTGAAAAGATAGTAATGATCAGTAGGTTTAATGGCGGATTATTTAATGTACATCGATTACAAGCAGCTTCTAAATGCTCCAGAGTAGGAGTATTCGATTTCCAGTACGCAGATGATTGTGCTGTGGTCGCACACACCATACGGGAACTGCAGACTACTATCAAAATACTTGATGCAGTATACAACAGTTTTGGCCTAGCTATAAATAAGGGAAAAACCAAATTACTTGTACAGGTAGCTCCCACAAACAAACGGCAAAATGTACACGTGTTGGAATTAGGTAATATTGTAATAGAACAGGTGGAAAGTTTTAAATACCTTGGTAGTATGCTTAACAACAAGTTCAGCTTGGACACCGAGATTTGTAGTAGAATGCAAGCTGCTTCAGCTGCAATGTATAAGCTTGATAGAAGGATCTTTAATAATACACATATCTTATTGTCAACAAAACTAATAATGTACAAGTCCATTGTTTTACCGACACTACTTTATGGCTCAGAAACATGGGCCCCATATACGAAGAACATACGGTCGCTGGAAGCGTTCCATCAGAGAGCGCTGCGCAGATTGCTACGTGTTCGTTGGCAGGACCGAGTGACGAATCGCGAAATTTTAACGCGAGCAAAATGCAAGTCTATTCGGATGCTGCTTTATAGTAATAGTTTGAGATGGACTGGACATGTAATCAGAATGAACGAGAAAAGACTTCCGAAGAAATTCCTTTATGGTCAGCTTCTGGTTGGTAAACGGCGCATTGGACGTCCTCGTTGGCGATATAAAGACTATTTGCATCGGATATTAAAGGAATGCGAAATTGATCGCAGGAGTTGGGAAAAGCTAGCGATGGATCGTACCATCTGGAGACAGACAATACGAGATGGTTTGCAGAAAGCGGATCAAAATGCTCGAGCTGCGGAAGAAAGGAAAAGAAATCGACGTAAAGGATTGATTGGAACGGTTCGAGTGGATAATATTAATAATGACGCTTTTACGTGCGATGCATGCGGAAAGGTGTGCGCCGCAAAAATTGGTTTGATTAGCCACCTCAGGACTCATAAATAATTGATGGTACTCCATACTCGGTTAATGAGTGGATAATTTAATTAATTAATATATATATATATATATATAACAATATATATATATATATATATATATTATATATATAACAATATATATGTATTTTCCTTTAAGCCATATATATATATTGTTATGCATATAATATATATATATATAACAATATATATATAACAATATATATATAACAATATATATATATATATATATATATATATATATATATATATATATATATATATAACAATATATATATATATATATATATATATATATATATATATATATATATATATATATATATATATATATAATATATATAACAATATATATATATTATATATATATATATAATATATATATATATAACAATATATATATATATATATATATTATATATATAACAATATATATATATAATATATACATTATTTATATATATATATATATATATATATATATATATATATATATAATATATACATTATTTATATATATATATATATATATATATATATGATCAGGTGACGCGCCACTTTTCTTTTTTTTTTTTACTATCTCTATTCTATTTTTCACGCCCTAATTTAGGAGCGATTTTGTTTATTTGGGATATACAACAAGTACTCTACTTTGCATCTTCCCAACGTTTTCAATGAGGCAATATAGTCGCCATCAAGCTGATTATATATGGGTCAGAGGTGTTTCACATGATACTTAAAAATATCTTAGCTTATTTATTAATAACTAGGATTTGTATTACTGTAGAAGGATGTGTTTTACACGCCTATGCTTATATTTTTTATACCTGTGTCGTAAAGCTTGGTAAATCCCCTATAGAATTTACCATTGGAATATCGGAATATCTACAATCGGCAAAATAATTTTTCGTTTTATCCTAAATCATTTCCTGTACGTAAGGGAATTTTAACGCATCATGGAGAGATTTGATTGAAGTAAATCGCGAGGTTTATTCAAAATTATTCGAAGGCAATGGTTTTGGACTCTTTGCATGTAGTTTATAATTGCCAGTACAAGACGAATTTGGCAGGCATAAAGTAGCTTTGGTAAAATTACCTTTTTGTATAATAAAAATTTGTTTTACGTTGAAAGCGCAGATCTTTTATTAAATATAGGAAATAGACGATCCATTTTCCGTACTGTTCTACTTACACAATCATTAATATGTTTTGTAAATGTAAGTCTTCTGCCCATGATGACGCCTAAATGCTTCACATGTTCCTTCCAGTCTGAAGTTCAACGTTTTTTATTTTAACGAAACGATTTAATGAAGGCCTACGTCTGGTAAAAATTATTGACTCTGTTTTCATTTTCCATTTATGGTAGAATTCAGACATGACATCAATTGCTTTAGTTAATCTATTGTTTATAGTGTCTATTCTATAAGAAGGTACCATTAGAGAGGTTATAGAGATTTATATCTGCTCCTGGTATTGTCGGTAAATCATTAATATGTATATAATAAAAAGGAATGGACCTAAGATACTGCCTTGAGGCACCCCAGCTTTAACGTACCTTATGTCAGAGTTATGGTTTTTTCAGTTTCACGTAGAATTTTCTATTCATCAGATAAGATTCAATAGTAAAAACAAGATATGGGGAGGGAAATTATATTTAATTAATTTATATATGATTCCATCGTGCCATGTTGTGTCAAACGCTTTTTCTATGTCCATCGAGACAACACCCGAATGTTTATTCTGGTTAAAGTTATCAGTGTAACTTTGTCACAAACACTGGACAGTTGGATTGTCGTACTTAGTTTTGGTCTAAAACCGTATCGCGAATCAGCTATGATGGAGATTCTCTGTCACTAAATGCCCTCAATCTTACTAGCATTATTTTTTCAAAAACCTCACTTATATTACTGAGTAAACTCACAAACATTTTGAACCGAAGAGGAATCTTTCCCAGCTTTTGCGAAAGGCACACCGATACTCTCCACGACACAGGATAACAGCATAGGCGTAAACACGAGTTAAATAGACCCTCCAAGGCGACTATTGCTTTTGTTGGTAGATTTTTGATCATTTTTATGCTAATTTTATCGTGACCAACTGAATTTTTCAGCCTGAGAGTGGAGATAAGGAGTTTAACCTCTTTAGATGTTGTAAGATCTACGAGTGAAATCACTGCAGGAGTGTTAAGTAAGTAATTGCTTATCGTCTGCTTCACCTTACGTTCATGATACCGGGTTGACATCAACACATTTTGACTATGAACAGTACTAAAATGCTCAACTAAAATTTCTGCCTTATCTTCAGCGGAATAAGCTATTCTACCCGAATTAATTGGGTCTTTAATAGGCGGTAATTCGGTTTGTGCTCTATAGAAGTATTTATTGACTCTCCATAAACTATTATCAATTGAAGAGAGTTTTTTGAGGAATTTATCATACTGTAAATTTCTTTCATTTATTAAATTTGTTTTGACTACCTTATTTAATTTGTTATACAGCTTCTTATACTTGAACGTATTTAGATCAATAGATCTTTGATAACATTTACGAACGTAGTTTTTAAGTTTAATAATAATTTTTGTACCTTTCGAGATCGAATTCACTTTCTCCTTTGTAACTGCCCGCGGAATAGCACTGCGCGCAGCTTGCATTATGACGGAATTTAGATGTAGAATGTATTTATCTATAGATTGCGGATTAAGTAAAGTTTTTGGTATATTAATATTTTTCTGAATGTGTTCTTTAAATATGTTCCAATTTGCCCTGGAATAATTGAAATATTTAGTTAATTTACTCTAACTTACTAGATCGGATTATACTATCCATTATCACTCTTAAATACTTAACCTCTTTAACAAATTGAATTTGCTTGGATTTCACCACAATGTCAGACAAGGGCGGTGGTCTTCTTATTGAGAATAAGATGGCCTCTGTTTTTTCAGCATTAAGGTTTAGTTTCCACCGCTGGTAATATTTAGAAATTGAGTTTCAGAGGTTTCGCCTTCCAGTAGTAATCATCTAGCTAGAATACAAGAATGCTCACGCCAAGGCTAGTTGGACAATTAAACAAGCCAAGCGGAAATCATGGCAAGAATTCATTTCCAAGATCATTCAATCGATATATTCAAACATGATATGGTCGAAAATTAGGACCCTCGAACAACCACGTTCCTTTTTAACTCCTTCAATACTGAACACACAACAAGGTAGCTTTTGTATTTCAACTGGAATCCATAATCCTTTATGGTGTATTACATATTACTGCTCTCATTTCTTGTAGCTTTATGTTTTCTAAACCCAAATTGAATTTCTTCTAGATATTGATGCGTCTCTAAGCTTATCTTCATAATCTGTAGTATTATTTTTGAAGCGTGGGGTATAAGGCTTATTGTTTTAAGATTCTCGCACTTGTTTGCTCCCAGTTTTTTCGTAGTTGGAACTATTATAGAAGTTCTATGTTCCTCTGGCTATTTGCCTCTCTCGTATATTTTGCAATCTAATTCAAATAATTTATCTTAAAAATATGATAGGAAAATAGAGAGATTAAAACAACGGAAATAAAAGATAAGATCAGTAACGAAATTAGAGATCAAGAGGATAACAGGAAATACTGGTAGGCATACATTGAAGAATTATATGAAGAACGTTCTGCAACCATATGAGCCCTAAAATGGTAAATAATTAGGCCGAATACAATATAATGAGAGTGGAATTTGATGTAGGTTTGAAATATTTAAAAAACAACAAATATTCAGGTATCGAAATATACCACTTGAACTACTAAAAAATAATGGGATAATAATGACAGATAAACTGTAACATTATCCTCTCCATTTCCAACATTCTAGTTGATTGATATTCCTATAATCTTCCTCTCTCGCTTCATCTCCTCTTCAAATATGACCGTTCTCTGTTCCTTAATCTAATCCTCTTTTCCTACCGTGGCCTTTAGCATTAGCTGATGTACACGGGACATAATTAATTAATTAATTTCTCCTTTATGCCTTGACTTGTAGGCCACTTATTGTGGATGACGGAAAACAAAATTATCTGAAATCTGAGTGTACGCCATATCATAATTATATAATCTACACGTTAGGTTTTATGGCGGAGAGAAGATGTAAATAAAAGTTAATAATAAATTTTAATAATTTGCAATTATGAATATTTTGAGGAAATATATTGTAATATTAGTAACCGGGCGATTTCCTTCAGACATAATTTATTGTCCCTTCATACATATGACAATCTTTATAATACGTGTGCGTGTGCACACACACACATATATATGTATATATAAATAATGAATGAGTTTAATTTCCTTCCAAATATTATCGCAGATACACACACACACACACACATATATATATATATATATATATATATATATATATATATATATATATATATATATATGCGCATGTTCCTATCCTAAATGAATGTGATACATGAAAAACTAAGATAATTTTTTTTAAATGCTTAATTATTTTAATGTAGTAAATACTTCATAATATTCGTCGTTTTCATATCATTATTGTTAGGACCGCCCTGTTATTATATTATTACACGTTTATTGCTACATTAATAAAATAATGAAATAAAATTGACGATCTTTAAATTTGAAACAATTTCTAGTCAGAAATTGGTAATCCATTTAATATGTGTATAATATTATTACCATCGGATATACTGCATCCAGGAATGGAAATGTGAATCGCAATAGCAAGGATATGATAAACCACATTGTCTCAAGATCGATACGTCGACAAGTCGTATTAATAATTAATTTAATTTAATTTGATATATTACGAAGTCCATTTCATAAGCCTCCTATTTCGAATTTTAATCTCAAAATTTGTGTCGTTTCTGACTCTTTGATACCGGTTTGTATCAAAAAAGAAATTTGAGAATCAGTAAAGAACCTTCCATTTGCAACTTGATCGCCAAATGTTTTCTACAGTTATACTGATTTGCTTTGTTCTTAATTTCATATCGTTAGTGCTTGTCTTTAGATGTATAGAAACTAAACTTGTTGGTAAAGCCATTTTTTAAAAATCGGCATTAAACTTTTTGTTTTGATTATGCTTCATTCATAATGATTTTTGTTGTTTCCAATTTCGCTTACATTTATTTTCATTCCCGATATATTTATAAAACCAGTTTAACAATTTTCGTAGGACAACTAATAATAAATTTAAATAATTTGTAATGTCAAGTATTTTAAGCTTAAGTAAAAATTTAATTTTCAAATTATAATGACCCAACAAAAAAACCGCATCTATTTCGGTGAAATATTAAAAATAGTTTGTATTATCCTAATTACACAAAAATGCGAATAGAATTTTAAATGACACATTTTGTTATACAATTATTTATATTTTTAGGAAATATGTACTTTCATTTTTAGGTAATCAGATGTATATACATATACGTAATATATACGTGCTGTGGACAATCGGTTATCCAAGGGTCTCTGGAATCCCTGTCAATGCTTATCTCATAAATGTCGAAATAACGATTAAACGGTTAATAAACGAGATTTCTATCGTTTATTTTTTTTTTTTCGAAGGCATCCCTTTTTATATGTGTATTAGTACATTAATATATAAGTATCGACCTCCTGGAGTGAGGAAAAATCAACCATCATTTCTCCGAGAACAGTCCGTTCATATTCAAAGAATAACAATAATAATAATAATAAATAGAATAAAAAATATAATAATAATCTTTATTATAAGTATAATCAGGAGAATAACACGTATAGTAATAATAATAAAATAATCCAATTAAAATTATAATTAATTTTAAACTTTAGTTTTATTCATAATAAATTATGATAAATAAAATTGAACATCTATCGCAATAATATGTATAAGGCAAAATACCTGTTCCTGCCCCTTCGCGATATAAGTACTTCACACATGTTCACATAAATACATATGTACAAATCACCACGTATACACCATACAAAACAGTGAACGAATGTAGTATGTGAATGATACATACTATGACGATCGAAAAAGAAAATAACAATAAAGTTAGGTAATAAATAATTATATATATATATATATATATATATATATATATATATATTTATATTAATAAATTAATTTTTATTTAAATTTTTATGGCATCGCTCGATACAAACGTTAGATATATAAATTATATAAGTAATTTACGAAATGAGGATCAACAAATCAAATCAAATCAGGAGAATAACACGTATAGTAATAATAATAAGAATAATCCAAATTAAAATTATAATTAATTTTAAACCCTAGTTTTATTAATAATAAATTATGATAAATAAAACTGAACAACTATGCGCAATAATATGTAAAAGGCAAAATACCTGCTACCGCCCCTTCATGATACAAATACGTCACACGGATGCACATAAATACATATGTAAAAATCACCACATATACATCATACAAAACAGTGAACGAATGTAGTGTATGAATGATACATACTACGACGATCGTCGTATGTTCACATCGACAAACAAAAATAGAATAAAGTTATGAAATAAATAATTATATATCTATTTTAATCAATTTATTTGTATTTAAATAATTAAATATGTTTCATGAAATTGCTCGACACAAACGTTATATATATATATATAAATTATATAAGTCATTTACGAAATAAGAAAAAATATTTTATATTAATGTCGATAAAATAACTGATAAAAAGTCTAATTCGCTCACTAGTGTCGTAATTACAAACGGACATATGTATAGTTACGATAATTATTATTGTCGTCAAAATCTGGTTTGAGATGAGCCAGCTATTGTCGCACAATAACTTCAAAAATGATGATTAGCGAGTTCGATTTTGGAAATTAGACAAAGGATAATGGTCATCAATTTTATTAATGGGAAGATTGATGAAACCATTATCGAACAAAACATCTCAAACCGGGTAATACATATATATATATACAAATCCACTACATATGTATGATGCAAAACAGTGAACGAATGTAGTACACGAATGATACATACGTACATATATTATTATATATATTTAGGGAAGAGGAGTATATTCGAAATTTAAAATTAAAAAGTTAAATAACCATAATAATAATCAAATCAAATCAAATCAATATATTTCACAAAATTTCCAAAATCATGTATGAACAAATTAGTAATAATAAATTAAATGGAATAAAGTATTATATTACTCACATTTATAGTCTCAGTTATGCGCACGAATGCGCTAACACTGAGTTAGAATTAAAATTTGAATATATTAAAATAGCTTAATCGTTAAATACCATTCTACGCTCACAGCCATAAACACTCGACATCTGCTCACCAATTTTAAAAAATTATAGGTCCATTCTCTTATATAAAATCCACTATCATTACATTTTAACTAAGTACTGATGTATACTAACATACATAGAAACATAAACAATATGCACAATCTCCTTTATTAATCAGTTACATGAAAATAAATAAACATATACATATATCACAAACATACAAATATACATTTACTACTTAAATTCATATCAAATACACCAAGTATTAATATAAGAAAACCAAATTAAAATAGAATGACTGAACTAAGGAAAATAAAATAAATTTCGCTGAACCAAATTATAAAGAAGAAATATACACATACATATATACACATACATACATACATATATATATACACATATACGCTTATATATATAGATATATACATATAATCATACAATTATACTATTCCTTCCAATACCAGAATCAAAACCTGCGAGAGCACCCATCTGAGAAGTTAGACAAAATGTCCTCATTAAAAGCCAAAAAACATCAATATTTTTCACTATTCATTATTATGCTACTTATTACATACATAAAGAATCAAACGCTTTCGTCGCCTTTTATAATTCTTAAGCAATAATTTCACATAGGAGAGAATTGTAAGCAACGGCTCCTGCGTACACACACTGCGCTCGCGTATGGGACTTGTTAAAACGAGGAAGACGCGCTTTATCTAACCCGGCACTTCTTATAATACCACCAAGTGTAAATATATTAAAATACTGATTACGTTTTTTTAAGACAAAATCCAAAATAGCTACTTCGTATAGTTGGCTCAAATTTAAAAACGTATTTTTCTTGTTCTCACTATCTGCAACAATAGCACGAACCACAGAATTTTGAAGTACTTCTATAGGCTTAAGATGATACTTTGGAGCCCCACCCCAGTGTATAATACCGTAAGTTAAACATGGTTGATAGAGGCCTATCGAAAAAACAGAACGGTACCCATTTTGAAATTTTTGGGTTCGGATTGAAATTTTTCCACACGGTTTTTTTATCTCGTACGATAAAGTTTCGATAGAAAATCGTATCAGTTAAGGCGAAATCGTTTATTACAATAAATGTGAAAAGTTGTAAATTCATAACTCATTGGTTATGCGTCGCACTTAAGAACAGCTTGAAGGTACGAAATCTGCGTGTTCAACTTTATTATAAAAAAAGCGGATATTCGAAAAATTCGTTCCTCCATTACTGCTCTCAATGTCGATCTCAATTCGATAGCTCATTTTGTAATGACGATCGAATTTATGTATAACGATGTTCTGTTCTATGTGCATACAAAATCCTACAGTATACTCCATACGCTGAATCTAAGCTTATTACTTTCCTTTAACGATTCAATCTTATTCCGCTAATCTGATTATTTTCCCATGCCTCTGGCCTTAGCAGCAGTATAAGGCAGGTAAAAATAAAATAAAATAAAAAAAAAACCCTATATTATGTAATTAGATTTAAAAAAAACACACAAAAAGCAATTTAACAAAGGTAATCTGGCATAAAAGCTCTAGGTAATTTACTATCGTTAATCTATGTTAGAGTTTTAAAAATATAATTAGAATAATTATTTATTTCGCGAGTAAAGTCAAATTTAGAAATTATTTCGAAAAGTTACGAAAGAACGTGCTTTTAAAAGCTCGCTTAAAGAGATAAAATCGTATCGGAACACGTACTTACACTTTTAAAAAATAATAACATATAATTTACTGATAAAAAAATAAAAAAAAAAGTAGAATAGAATATAAAATAATAAAGAGTAGTAAAATGAAAAAAAAAAACGGGTACGATTGCTTCAATGTTTCAGCAATAAATGATAAGAACGTACGTAATAAAAAACAAATTTCAAAATTAATAGATAATTGTTGGTTTTGTTTCGTTTTTCTTTCAGTTTTCACTTTTATTTAAGTTCTTTTTTTAATCCTTATCTCCATTATTTACAAAACATACGTTAGAATTTTCGTTTTTTTCCCTTGAAAATATTCGCGGATGATAAGAAATATTTCTTCTAAGGAAGAAAACGTTAGATCTGTGCTCGAATAATAATGGATTTTATTACGATAACGGTGTAAAAAGGATTTCGCTGAATAATTCTCGTCCGTGTGTATAAACGAGGATCCGAATTTTATTATTCAATTCGAAAATAAAACCATATTCTTTAATTAATTTTCAATAAAGAACAATAATGGAGTGGTCGTTTGTAATCAAAACGTTTTTTCTCTTCGCCATGTTGGTTGGGACTACGACACAAGTATACGCTGCAAGTTTTTTCGAAGGTAAGTCGTTAAAAACCCATATTTTGTAGGTATATTTTATATATATATATTATATGTATATATATATTAGTGATGGGCATAAGACTAACGACTAACTTCAGTTTTTTATAAAATAACCGAAAAAATCAGCCGTTTTCTGAAAATACCCGTATACCTCGGAAGGAGCTCCGAACTAATAAGTCCGTTATCGATGAATTAAAAATGGATACCAGGCTTTTAACGAAAATCAAGAGGAACACGATAAGATATTTCGGACGTATATCGTGAAACATTGATTCAATGGAACGAACAATAATATAAGTTATCGTAAACGGTAAACGTCTATAAGGAGGATGCCATACACGCTGTATCGATCAAGTAAAGGCGTCAACACGATATACTATGTCGGAGACGTTTCAAAATGCCAATAATAGATACTTATGGAGTATAATGCAACTTGAATAATATTACAAGATGTCACAACGTCCTTACACGTAGGACAATGGACAGTGATGATGATTATATATATATATATATACACAACGTTTAGATATATTTATAAATTCTGTAAATATGTTATTTTGTCCATATAAGTGTAAATTTCACGTTTTATTTAATTCGTATTCACATCATATGATAAGAAGCGTGCGATGTGCTTTAGAATAAAAAAAAATCGATTACTTCTAAACCGGATGACATAAATCCGATTAAATTTAGTCGAATTACGTATCTTTCGCGGTATTCTTCATTATTTAGGTTTTTTTGTACATTCATTTTAAGTCCTATTTTCACAGAATGCGCGTTAAGTTCGTTTATCATTAATTGTACTTCATCAGTACTATTACCTATTAGGACTATATCATCTGCGTTAATGTAAGTGATTCAATCTTTCCTGATTTATTCTAATATCCATTGTCGTCCAATTCAATTCTCTGAAGACACCTTCCAGGGCAGCAATGAACAGTTTCGACGATACGGTATCAACCTGTTTTAATCTCCTCTTCAATTTTATGTCGCCTGATGTATATATATATATATATATATATATATATATATATATATATATATATATATATCTAAATTAGGTTAAAAGTTGAATATATTGGAGAGTAGTGGTTTTATTAATTAATTATAAATAAACAAAATATAACACAATCAATAAAAGTTTTTTAATCGCGAAGCTTTTCGACAGTTACGTCATTTTCAAGCGCGAACAACATCTTTTTTTTTAAAAAAAAAAATGTAATAATTTTTGTTCGCGCTTGAAAATGACGTAACTGTCGAAAAGCTTCGCGATTAAAAAACTTTTAGTGATTGTGTTATTTGGCCACCACTCTAATACCCGTTTAATCCAACTTTCATCCTTTTGTCTTGCTAAATGTCTGGCCCATTTCCATTTTAGTCTAGTGATTAACTCCATTGCGTCCACCAATTTCGTCATCCATGTAACCGACTTGCGATCTTTCATCTTGATTCCGAGGATAATCCTCTTATGAGCCGTTTGGGTTTTATATTATATATGTATACATACATCAGTACAAAATTCCCCGCAAATCCATTATAAACACAAAGCCTGTCTAAGCTTCTTTCAATTACCACTACACGATTCCGGTATCTATTGTTATTATTAATACTTATATTCTGTAGGGAATTTTGTAACTCGATCCTTACATATTGCATCGATCAATCAGCGTAATTAATATACGATAAATAATATTTGCGTAACGTTTATTACGAACATTTATTTTAAATTTAATATTTTAATTATTACAACGACAAAATAAAGTTTAACCAAATCAATTCCGTCCGTTATGTAATCGTGATTAGTTTATTTATTCCTTACTACTCAGAACCCGCTTATTTAATGTTTAAATATATAATGGTTACTTATTTCACCTAAATATTCGGATCGTATTAATACTTAAATAATTATATTTAATCTATAAAAGTAATTACCGTATTATTACGAATGTAGATTTTCGGCAAATAATATAGTACATTAATACCGATTATATGTATAACGTACATGTAAACCTTTAGTAATTTTATTTTTCTGATAGGTGGTGGTGTGAACGAACAAGCTGGTGGCACGATATGAGAAGTGAGTTAATCTATGCAGTGTTCTTTATTTATTAGATTAATTAAAACATATTCACGATTCTTAATTAATTAATCTCACAATTTAATATTTATAAATTTGTTGTTATATCCTAATACCGAAATGAAAAGTGATAACTAAAACGGATACCTATTGATTTGAAATTAGCGATAAATATATTTTCTTAATTACTTCTTATTGGAAATAATATGATAAATGAAGACAGTCAAAAAATTATATATATATATATATATATATATATATATATATATATATATATATATATATATATATATATATATATATATATATATATATATATAGTTGGGCTATGGAAAAGGTGAGACTGAAAATCGTACGCGAAGGCGGTAAAACCTATCGGCTGGTAGTTATACTAAAATAAACATATGGTTCATTTTGGACCGATAGATGGTGCAACGAGTTCATTCTGGCGTTAACTGGTTGCTGAGAACGATGGTTTGAAATAAGTAGTTACGAAAATTTGATAAGTTTTTACACAATGTTTGTAATCGAAAAAAAGAAATAAGGAATCACAAACGTTTGAATTCACTCTTCAGCAATTTCGTATTCCAAGCTGAACACATTTCCCCCGCATCATCAGATGACCTGGCATGATTCGTCACCGCTTATGCAGCACTGAGTGCTCTGATCGAAATGTGCCGATCATTCCGAAAGATAGCTGCGACTGTATTCGCTAATTACTTTTTAAATTAACGCCTATTTCACATACGGAACAAAGAAGCAAATTCAAGGCTAGTGCAGAAAAATGTTTGTCATCTCTGTACAGTCGCCTATTCTGTCTCCCATCAGCCGAATATACCTTGCCGATCAAGGTACAGGTCTCGCAGCGCCCTTCCCTAGGTACTAACAAAATTTCATAATGTGGCCTTGTTTATTGTACTCGCTCATATTTAAAACAAAACAAACAAAAAAAAGTATAAAAAAAAAATCTACAGAATTTTAAACAATCCAATCATTTTTCGAGTAACCTAATTTCGAAACTAAAATAGTGTCACCTTTTTCAGATATATCATCATCATCGTCGTCTTGTTCATCGAATGTCGTGACTAGCCATTGTAGGTTTATTTTTACGTAAAAATGGGGTAGTATTCGAGGCACCATTTTTATATGCCATTGCCTTTTCCGTGATATATATAGATTCACATATATTTCTTGCAATAACCCGTATCGTGATCATGTAGCAAACCGATCACTACATGCCACGTCGCTGAATTGGTGTTAGAGTTAATCCAGTTTGACTTTCTAGCACATGTGTTCAATAGATGTCCTTTCTGTCTGGGATTTTAGGTTGCACTACAAGTGCCAAATAGCGCTTTATTATCAAATCGTTGTATTATATTCAACTCGTGGAATATCGTTTCATTTATTCGTTTTGTAGTGTCCACGGTATCCGCAGTAATTCTTTCTCACGCTACTTTTCCGAACTATTAAATAAAGTATACGCGTCAAACAACGTCTATTCAACAGTGTTTCCTCATTCAGCCAGACATATTCTGTGCTATATTTCATGTTCTCAGTTCTGCAATATTATCAAGTACGAAATTCTGTAAAAGAACCCTACTTTGCAATCTAAAAGTTTATTTTTTTTAATGATTTCTTTAAAAAATTATGAATATAAATGAGATCGACAAAACCTTAGCCACATATACACGCTTAACTTGCATACATATATATATATAAATATCTATACTAATATATAAAACTGCAGTGTCTGCGATTTGCGAGTATTTTCATTATAATCACTGCATTGGGCTATTTTTATCACAAAAAAAATCCGTTGTTTTTTTTAAATTTTGTCTGTCTGTCTATCTGTTCCGATTTAACTCAAAAACTATTAAAGCAATAATGATGAAATTCGCATTGTTTGCAGCCTGTATAATCGGATTCGTTCTAAGCTTTGCTTTATATTGATATCGGGAATAGGACAGCAATTATAACAATATAAAATTTTAAAAAGTAGGATACAGCGATATCTCTGTCAAATCGTTTAAAATTTAACGGCCACCTAAAAACGGGAAAATAATACATCTATTAGCAGATATGCCGACTGTAAAAACATCGCATTATCGGTCCATTCTGGATTTTTGCTTTCGCGTAGTAAAAGAGACAGCGATATCTTTGTCAAAGACCATCTGTCTCACTGTCGGACCTTTCTGTAATAGTCGCATTCGTGTAATAAAAGAAAAAGACAGCGATTTGTATTAAAAAGAATAAGGCGAAGTATGTCTAGTATTATATATGTACAGTAATTTAAAATTTTGCGTTCGTTACAAAATTATGAAAGGCAAATTTATTGTTCGCAGGAAGTTTCAACTGGATCCAGGTCGTTCTAATTATGCGAGAAATATACGAACCTGGGCAATTATTTAAAATTTTTATAATATAAAACCGGATTTCCGCGTGTAATAATTACGCGTAATAAAGAATATTCATTCGAACTGCATTTTTTTTATTAACACTTTCAGTTAACGTGAATTGTAAAGCACTTCGATGAATTCGAAATCAATTTTTTGATTAAGGACATACGCAATAATTATTTAATTTTCGAACAAGTTAAAAAGTAACCATGGAACCTCAAAATTTTAGAGGATTTACATAAAACGAAATATACTTTAACGTCGTCGATAAATGATAATAAAGCAAAAATATGAATTTAACATTATTAAAATTATTTCACGATGTCTCAGGATGGCATAATTTTTATTCAGACCATGTATACTCCGTCCGTACAGATCGAACTGGTGCACAGCGTTAAGTTAGATTATTAACAGTAGCGGATAGTGTTAATATTTTATAGTTAAGCTCTATTAAGATTATCTCGATATCGTTAACGTTACGTTAATTTGAATATTATAAGAGGAACATTTAGACGATAAATCAAGTTCCAAAGTACTTTAGAAAGTTCACGAAGTTTAGTGTGCTTAAATGGAACGTATTTCACTTATCAGAACTGATGTTTAGTTTTAAAAATAGACTACATAGCAGCGCTGTTCCAAATATATCGCCTTGAGGCACCCCGGGACAAACACTGTTGTAGGTGGAGAAAACGTCGTCTTCTTTGACGCAGAAATATCGTTCGGATAGATAAGACTTAAATGATCAAATTTCAACACTATCATCACCACTGGAAAATTGTTCAGGTTATTAACATACCCATAAAGGGAAAAGATGCTTCACAAATGATCAACATTCGACCTATCAGTCTACTTGGTTAAATTACTGAAAAAGTTTTATTAATAAGAATAATGGCGTATGTTCATCCGTACAAAATCAATAGTATACTCGTTCAAGATGCTCAAACAGATTGGAGTGACCAGGTACGCTATCTTAGTGTTACTTTAGACAGCAAATTGACGTTTATTAAACGCTTAAACGATACTAGTAAGACAAATAAAGCCATCTGTTCCATATACCAACTTTTATTCGTAAAAGTAAGACAAATAAAGCCATCTGTTCCATATACCAACTTTTATTCGTAAATCTTACCATAATATTAACAAGATGATGATATACAAGTCATTAATCCGACCAATAGTAACTTATGTCTGCCCAACATGAAGCTCAGTATCTAATAACTGCAAATCATTCAAAATAGGTGTTTAAGATGTATTTTAAACGTATCTCGTTACACCAAAGTCGACAAAATGCACCTTTACTTAAAATTACCACCCTATATTAGGGATTTTTTCAATTCCAGGCAACTCAAATTTATGTATACTAAGTACATACATATTAAACATAATTTTTATAAGCTCGCTTAACCTCAATTATTGTTTTGTAAATTTTTAACCTTTTCTTTTTTTTTTAATTTGTAGTTTTTATATCTATTATTTTCCTGCGGTTGTACATACACACACACACATATATATATATATATATATATATATATATATAAAATATATTTCATAATTAACTTTCAGTTATAATAAGATAATCTTTTATACTACGGTAAGGATGTATCCGGAACGCAATTAACTTTATGTTAACAACGTAAGTCGTGTATAACTTTTTCTAATAAAATATTTGTTCATTTGTTCATGTTGACGAGCAACATAACTTCCAGTTAAGAGATTGCTTAGACAGAATTTGATTACTTTTATATAGCTTTGTTCTTCCATTCTTACGTCTATGAATGTAGCTTGTAATTTCGCCTGTTTTTATCAAGATTTAAGCTATTTGAATCATTTAAGTTAATTTTTTTTTTTCGTTTCTATTTCTTCAAACATCTCTTTATTTGTAACCTTATTGTGATATATTTTAATTTTTTCCTCATAAACTTTTCATAATAAAGATTTTTTATTACCTGAGAGATGCACTTTAATTTAGGGCTATCTTAATGATTTGTTTGATTACATTGGTATTCTTCGGTTATTTCCAATATAAATTTTTCTTGTAAAAGAATATTCGAATCATTAAGAGGATCGTTGCAAATATTTTTCTTCCTTCGTTGGCAACATCATATGTAAATATACGTATATTATATATATATATATATCGTGCTGCGCTATACCTAACATCATCGATGATTTTATTTGATGAGAAAAGTCTTGTATGTACATATTTGAGCGTATCGGCAATAAATAACACCTACGCCTGTTTCTACTTTAACCGTACCAGTGCTTGAATTATTGATTTTTAGGAGAAAAAAAAAAAACTATAATTAAACACTACCATACAATAATTGAAAACTAGAATTACACAATCGTATCAATCTAATACTTAGGGTGTACCAAAAAGTATGCTATTGTTTATTAAATAGTACTTAAACGTGAAAAAATTGTGATTTTTACCGAGTATATACACGATATAAATACTTATGCGAATCATAAAGCACACGATTACATTTGATCCCATAGTTACAAGCAAAGGATTACATTTAAACCTATAATTGAAGCACAGTATTAATCCGAAATTGCTTACCTAGATGTATATAACGCTGCAATGCATAAAGTTGCATATTAATAACATTTTGAAACTACGTTATACGTGTCATATAATTTGTTGCTTATTAATAAAGTTGGCGATTCTTATATAACTGAATGTAGTTTACGATATATATATATATATATATATATATATATATATATATATATATATATAAAGATTAATAGAAATTACGATACGATAAACATAACCAAGCTCTTTTGATAGTAATTTCATAATTCTATCTTTTATTAAAGGTAATAAATGTTTAGTTCCAATGTGGGTTTTTCACTTTCGTAAAAAATTCTGTTTTGTTTTATTTTACAGAAGAGACCAGTATTGTTACGATTTTAAAAATATATACAACTGCTTACTCGACACGCAGAGTAAAGTAAATAATTGTTAAAAATAAGAAAATGTTTAAAGACGGTTTGTAAGATTAAATAACTTTCAAATCGGTCGGAATGTACATTTAATAGAAAATACATTACGAAATTACGTATTAATTATTAAATATCGTAAAATTATCGTAGAAATAATACTGTGCACATCATTCCACGCGAACATTCATATAGTTGTCGAAATAAATATTATTAATACTGTTAACCTTAATAGTAGAGAAAAAACAATTGCAAGAGAAGACAGATCCGCAATAAATGACGCGAAATTGAGCAAACGATTTCTTAATATAAAATTTATATAATAATGTCATGTAATTGAAATGAGTTTGTTATTATACAAATGTATTCTTAAAGATCGAAAGAAACTGTCGAGTCATATCCTGAATATCCGTTAGAACACGCGTAATAGGAATAAAACTATACGTCGACGAACTCCATTTTAATTAATTAACTGATGATTGTAGTATTCAGAGGTTCGTTAGGAGGCGGGTCGTCTTCACCGAAATCAGCATCGACCGAATCGGGTGCAATAATTTCTTTTTGGATCGGACAATGCGAACATCTAAAAAAAGTAATTAATACGTTTAAAATGATATTTGTATGGTTATTTCATCAACCTCTTCGTCGGAACTTTCTCAATTTATATCCTAAACGTGTGATCTTTGGTAATTTGTATCGCTACTTTAACCTCTTCATTGAAGATAAGGACTATAATTGAACAAAGTAGAACAGTTTGTTCTCGTATACATTTTCTGTTCCGATATATACGGTATTAAAATCTCGCTATCGTTATATCGAATTATTTTTATCAGCGTTTTACTGGTGAGATAATTACTAACATTCATATATTCTATTATTATTATTATTATTATTATTGCTGTTGTTATTATTACTATTAATTATTATATCATCGTCGTTTCGTTGTTATTGGTAGTGTATGCGAGTTCGTATCAGTGCTACGTTCCCGTCGTATACCATCTGTACGTACAGACGCGTACGTAACAAACAGTTATTATCGTAATGATACGTCGTTCTTCTCCTCAACTAGGTCGGTTACCGTTCCCAAATACCTTTTTAACGTCGTTATTGACAGCAGCACCTTAAACTCTGCTGTCAATGCTTCTAACTCCTCTCGAAGAGTAATCCCGATAAAAATAATAAAATCTGTAAGTAGTCATAATATTAAACGACAACTTTCGAGAATACTGATAATAGTGGTGGTGATGTTTGGCAAACACCGAAACACACTTGAAAAATAAAGAAAATCGCAGATACTATTTCTGGAAATAATGAGTCTGCGTCTAATCGTTTCAAACATAATATTTTCAAATTCTTAAACGATGAAGACGATTTTCATTATAACAGTGAAGATAATACAGAATGCAAACGGGAATAGTCCTGTCATAGAGAAATCCAATATAAATAATACTACTTCCCTATACAGTGACAAATTCATTGTGAACAACAGTATTCAATTACCTCCGCCAATTATGGTCAGACACAAAATTTTACAAAAACTTTAGAAAGTTTCTAATAACAATACCGGATGTATAGAATTTACTTTAAAATCTACCCTATCTGGAGTTACTATTAAGCCGCTTAATGTACTGAGTTATCGCACTCTAATCGAATCATGAAAAGAAAAGAAATATTTTTACTTTACATATTCGTCAGCAGAAGACAAACCTTTTAGAGTAGTTCTAAAAAATTTACATTACCGCCATAACTGACATAAGAACTACAATCAAAAGGCTTTAAGGTGATTCGGATTACTAATATTCTGCGAAGAACAACAAAACAACCGCTTAATATGTTCTTAATAGACCTAAAAATGACGAAATAATGGTCACTGTTAAAGAACCAAGCAAAGACTCTAGACTGAAGCAGTGCAAACGTTGCCAATTGTATGGTCACACAGCAAACTACTGAAACTTACAGGTTCGATATGTCAAATGTGTCGGAAAACACGATACAAAAATGTGTACTAAAAACCTTACTGAGCCAGCAAAATGTGCCTTATGTGATGAAGATCACCCACCAAGTAACACAGGTTGTTCTGTTCATAAGCAGCAGGCACAATTCTACAATAAAATACGTACATCCTTCTCCCGGGCGCAAATAAATAATTATAATTAAGCAAATGAAAGCTATCCAAACTCTTGAACAAACGTAAACCATCATCGGTGCTCTGATGTAGTAAAAACGAACAGTATAAATTATTGAGAAAGTTTATCTCATAGCGGTATCGAAACTAACCATATATGACAGTAATACGGGAATAATAAAAATAAAGATATTTCAGTGTTACTAAATACATTTTTAAATGAATTCAAAACTGTCATTAATCCATTATCACCGTTAACAAAAGTTATTGAAAAAATTCTACCCTGATGTTACAAAACCTTACAACTGTCACCCAACACTCACTCGTGATAATGTTATGGAACGCTAACGGGATTTCGCAAAAAAGGAACGAACTAGAAATGTTTCTTCATCAAAACGCTATAGACATAGCGCTTATTACAGAATCACATCTTACACATGAGAATAGTTTTAAACTCTACCGATACAAGGTATATTCAGCATATCATCCTGATGGTACAGCTCATGGAGAAGTTACGGTGATGGTCAAAAGTTCGTTTAAACAGTATAAAAGCTTCTCACATAGTATATACGCCTATCAGATAGTAGCTGTAAATATTGAAACATTTACAAAAAAATTTCGCGGTCGCCGCAATTTACTGTCATGGACAAATTCATATACCTGAAGATATTCAGAAAATTAGGGAATAAATTCATTTGCAGTGATGACTATAACGCTAAATGCAACGCATGCGGTTCACGATTAACGAACACTTCTGGGAAAAGACTTCATAGAACGATAAGCGGTAATTCACTAAGTATATTGTCTCCGATGAGACCTACATTCGGGCCCACACACATTAACAGGCTTCCAGATATTCCAGATTTCCGACAATGTTCCTGTACTCGCGGTATTAGATGTGAAACCTAAGAGCGTATCTAACCGACAAAAGCTAGCTAATAAAACCACAGGTTTGAAATTTTTTTCAGAAATAATGTAAAATAATACAAATCTAAAAATTAAACTTAAAAGTAGAGTGATGTCGATACGGCTATTCAAAATTACACCAACCTTAATTCCACTAATCAGTCTAAAAAATTCGCAAAAAATTACGTTTCAGTCGAAATAAGAAAATAACTCGAGCAGCTGGAAGAGAATGGCTGCGAACTCCTTATCCATCCTTGAAAGAATCGTATGTACAATTACAGAGTTGAAGAACAAAATTCATCAGTATAAAAATGAAATCTTATCCCAGTAGCTAGATTCTATGAACACTGATAACAGATCTTTATGGAGAAATACAAAAAAATTACTGAAAAAAATAGATGAGCCATTTAATATAAAATTCAATAATAATTGGACTAAAACTAATGAAGATAAAGCGAACGCATTTGCAGAACATCTCAGCACAATATTTTCCTGATGCTTCTAACAAACAGTTCGTCCACACATAATCTTCACCAAAAGTGTCCTTTACCTCTAATCGAAATGTCAAATTCTTTACTCCTAAAGAGGTATTTACATGTATTCAGAAAGTACCATTACGGAAAGCTCCCGGTTTCGAGATCAATGGGGAAATTATCTCACACTTGCCAAGAAAGTCAGCAATTCAGTTGTCTTACATATTTAACGGAATACTGCGGATCGGATATTTTCCCAAATCGTGGAAAAAATTGGTTATGACTTGTAAACCCAGTAAGTATCAAACTGATGTAACCTCATACAGACCTATCCGTTTATTTAGCTCGCTATATAAAGTCCTCGAGCAACTAATTTTAAATCGTATACACCCGATTATAAAGAGTAATGAAGTGATACCAAATCACCAGTTCAGTTTTCGTGTTAAGCACTCCACGATCCAACAGGGCCATCGACTGATTCGATGCTATTTCTTCAACTCTAGAAAAAAAAAATGTTCTGCCGTTTTTTTTTGGACGCCGCCCAATGCATTTGATAAAGTTCGGCACCGTGTACTACTTCTTAAGTTGAAACAAATTTTTCCTTGTGATCTCTACGTGTTACTTCAGTCATTGACTGACAGAACATTTACGGTTAGGATCAACAACTCTTATTCGAAGTAACATGCAGTCTTAGCATCTGTTTCTCAAGGTAGTCTACTTAAGATTCTGCTGTATTCCATCTACACAACAGATTTATCCACAAGTAATAAAATAATTCTAGCCACATTCGCATATGATATAAGCATCCTCGCGTCGAATTCGGATGTCAAATATGCAAACTCTGCTGTTCAGAACCACCTGAATCGAATTGTTCAATGGGCTTAATATTGGCGAATACAGTTTAATCCGCATAATTATCTACATATTATGTTTACTAATAGATCGGTTGAATACCTATAACAATTAATAATGATATAATTCCACAAGTTAGTTTCGTATGCTATCTCGGATTGTACCTGAATCGAAGGCTCACATGGCGCAAATTCGAAAGACCATCATTGCACGTGTTGGGCTACTATACCGGCTGCTGAGTCGTCAGTCAACCTTGAATTTAAAAAAAACTAAAAGACGCATTTATCTCACAGTGATTGCGACGATTTGACGTTATGGTACCGAATTATATGGATCAACTAACGCAAGTAATTTGAACAGAGTGCAACAGCAGCAGTCAAAGATACTTTGTATAATTACGTCCGCGTCTTTCTACGTTTCTAATCTAAACCTGCATAATGATTTGAATGTTTCATTTGTCTGCGATGTTTACATTAGCAAGTACGAGAAATTATTTAACAAACCCAGACATAGCAGTAATCACAATATTTTCAGAATGCACTCATTAGAACTTCCAGGCAATCCAGCTATGAGACTGAGAAGGTAGCGGTGCCGGGATGCTCACCCGATTACCTAGCAACCAGAATTATCTTGTGAGTTACATTATATTACTTAAATGAATTCAATACTTCTAAAAGGCGTTCTTTAATCAATATTTATCTTACATATTACTCTCGCGTTATAATATCTTAATTATTATCCATACTAATTTATTCTTTTATTGTATCGCAAGCTAATGCCTCATTGGAGACGTTAGATTAATATGCCAAATTTATCGTGATCACCGTTGTTTATAGTTCTTGTTACCGGTACAATGCATATATATATAACTTTCTCAATTTTATCTTAAAATTCTGAAATTTGGTGTGTGACCTAATATAAACCTCATAATTACAAGAAGCATTACAGAAGCACTGAGATCAACGTTAGTGTAATACGTTTAAAATGATATTTGTATCGCTATTATAATCTCTTCGTTGAAAGTTCCTCAATTTTATCCTAAATTTCTGAAAAATTCGGTATGTGACCTAAATATAAACCTCATGATTACAAAAAAGCACCACAGAACCACCGGAATCTACGAAAAGTAATTAGTGCAATACGTTCAAAATGATATTTATATCGCTATTTTAACCGTTTCATTAACCCCGAAATTCTGAAATTTAGTATGTGACTTAATATAAACCTCATGATTATAAATAGTATCACGGATACACAGGAGGTGAAGATAAGAAGCGACATTCCCAACTCATGAATTTACCACTTTATCGGGCTAAAATAACATCGACATAACATCCAAATAAAATGTAAAAAACAAAATATATAAGAAATAAAATAACAGCAAATAAAATTAAAACTAATAGAAAATACGAGACACAAATAAGAAACGTCAAAGAATGACTGTGGTAAAATGAATAGGTATACTTCAATATCAGTTATTAAAGTGTCGCTCTACAGCGACATATCGAATTGAACGGTTAAAAACACGCTGAATTGTTACTCTTTTTTAAACATTTACACTTCTGTTTTCGAAGCAAATAAATTCACTCAAAATAAATATATATTTACATATTGCTCGATACGCAAAATTAATCGAACGAATGTGAAAAAATCATTAGCGGTTTCTTTTAGGTTTTGACATATTTATCCAATAATTTTCCTCTAAATTAACCGTGTTTCAAGTATCTCGTTTCAGATAACGAGGTTATAAAATTATTAACAATAAAATTACGAAATATCTAATATATTTAAAGAAAGTTTAAAGAAATATTAATAAATTAAGAGATATTTTTGTAAATCGAATGTAATTTTACGACGATAATTATTATGTTGTTTATACGTTATACAATTACGTTGAAAATTAAAAAAATGGATTTACAATTATTTTTAAAATGTTGTATTACAGAAATTTTATTCGTAAATAATATACATCGTTGAATAACTAAAATAAATACAATTCTGAAAATTTTAGAACATTTATACTTTAGCCTCGTTCAATCATCGATGTACGATTTTTTTTTTTTTTTTAACTTTCGACAATAGCAAAACCACATTTACCAAGTTCGTGTGCACAAATTCGTATAAACTATAATTTAAATAATAGTTACCATCCTGACAATAAGAAGCGCATGCAACTGAAAACCGTCACAAAATTATTCAATTTAATTTTACAGTTTTTAAAATAGCGTTACCAACCTGCTTTCACCGATACCGTAATTTATGCATTTATCTCCGACGCATTCGCAGCAACCATCGTGGAACCAGCGATAACTAGTAGCTCCCATCGATTGACACGTTACTTTACATTGGTTCCATGCCATACATTCGCTCATATATACGACTGAACAGTTCACAGTAATAATATCTTTTACCGGATTCACTTCTTGAGGATTATTATCTATAAAAAATATTATACCGTTATAATTAACGCCGTAATTAACCTCGATTTAACAAATTAACAAAACTGAAATAATTTTAATTCGTAACGCTGTATCGCGTTTAAATATTTTCTAAACGAATACATCGAAACAACGCGTATAAAATAATGACAAAAGAAAAAAAAAACCTATATTGTTTCGCGATAATTATTTTATATCGTTAAAATTATTGGCGTATATAAATCGTATCTAAGCGATATTTAAATATACACAAAAATAACGATAGACCCTTTGAAATAATATGAAAAATAAGCATATTAACTTTTACAAAAATAAAATCATAAAACATTAATCAGTAAACACTACAGTAATCAGGGCTACAGAAGCGTACAAAGTTATTAACGATAATATCGAGACGTTACACATTGGAAATAATTTCATAAACAGCTCGAAATTATAAAAAGTAGAAATGTAAATAACTTGTTGAATAACAAATAACAAAATTTCGATGAAAAATTTACACTAAAATTTAGTACGAAACCTAATTAGACGCTTCTTACAAATATAAAATAGAAATATAATTTTATCAAAATATTTAATACAAATATAAAATAGGAATATAATTTTATCAAAATGTTTAATACAAATATAAAATAGGAATATAATTTTATCAAAATATTTAACGGATTTCGAATAAATAATGCACTTAGTAAATATACATATATATACCGTTAATAAATAATTTATTTGTTTTCAAATTACCCTAAAAAAAAAAAAGTTATATATCACATATTTTTGGCGATACTTCATCGTTTTTGATTTTAAATTTCTGCAGTAAGCTAATTTTTGAAAAAAAGGAATTATACGAACGTGCACATTTAGCAAGTTAATTAAATGAAAGTTTTTTCATTAAAATAAAACAAATCTGCTGTATCGTATTACATAAACGTTTAAACATAAGAAAATCGAATGAACAAAAGTTATTTGTTCTTGAAATATATGCAAAAATTTCATTGCTAATAACGAACGTACCTTGAATAATTTTTCTAAATTCCGGCTTAAACGCTGTAATATCAACATCTATTGGAAACTGAAGCATAATCCACCTGTTGGACGTATCTCCTTCAGATATGAGCGACTGAAAAAGTGATGGTATCGGCTGCTGTAAATCTTCTACACTACTCTTCTTACCGAGAGCAGATGAAGAATAATTAGGTTTCGGACACATTTCTAAAAATACAATATATATACTATATATTTCAGAACGAAAAATAACAAATAACAATATCGAAAATTAATCATTAATACACGCATCGTATTACATGAATAATGAACTGATGATAGAGATTCAATGAAGAACAAAAATTATGTTAATTACCAACACAGGAACAGCATTCGGTGTACAAATGACTTAAACAATTAAAACAATCTTTACAACAAGAACAATTTTTTAAGTCGCATTTACAAGACTGGGTAATCAAACATTTACTAACGATACTACCGCAAACTGCCTCGTTACAAGTGAATACGCGTGAAATGTAATAAATTACACAAAATCCAGAGATAACTATAAGAAATTTATTAAACATTTTCAAAAGAATAAACTGAATTTTTTTCGTACCAGTAAACATAAATAAATCGCTTAGAAAAAACGTAAATAAGTACACAAAAAGCGCAGCATTAATTTTAATTGGTTTCCGGAAATAACCGACTGCATCAGTGTTACCAATTAATGTACGCTTTTAAAATTAATCAAAAATGAGGAATTATTAGGACTGAAAATTTTCTACGAATTTGTCGTCATTCGTACAATTTTAAAAAATCATCATATCAGAACCATTATTTCCGCAGTTAATTCTTTTTTTTTTTAATTCAGCACAACATTATGATTACTTTTCCAATTTAAATGCCATTATTCCGTTCGGTGTTTTGATAATTTATTTACATATTTCTTCATAACAAAAATGGCGATTAAAAAGCTATTTTAGCGATGACAAAATTTATACCGAATTTTATTTTAAGTGTATAAAAATTTGTGTCTATATGCGCTACATACTACATATTTTCCAAAACGAATTTAAGGTGAGAGTGCAACATACAAAACGAATTTTCAGCAGCTTGTTGATATGAAAGTTTCGCTAAGTTTTTAAAAACAAAATGATTGAAATACTTCAATTAATCGAATCAATAAATTTCCGTCACTTTCGTCTTAGTGGTCACATTTGATTTTTTTTTTTATTAGATGAAACTCAAAAATTTACCTCTAAAGTACCCACTCAATGCTGCACGCAGAACATTGTAAAATGTTGATACTAAATTATAAATTTTATACAGATCTTTATTATTAAATATTGCTTCATTATATGTAGATAATTTTCAACGTATTTATATAAATATTTTTAAAATTGCGGCATTTCACGTCAACCAAAACATAAAAAAGTGATGTTAGCGCTAAAATTTTATACGCTACATAGTGAACATAGTGACTAAAACGGTGTAAACCTGTACTATTTTATTTTCCACAAATATTGAAACTATTTGCGCGGTAGATAAAAATGTACCATGAAATTAAAAACATTTTGCGCACTAATTATTCATCTCTATACGATAAATAATGTCGGCTATTTATTATTTTTACAATTTATAAATTTTTGGTATATTTATGGCGACAATAAAAATACACATTTGATATTAGTAAATTTTATAGCCATATCAATTTTGTCGAATTTAGTTAATGAATATATGACAAAATCGCAAACGTTTATACGGGAAATGAATTATAGAAACAGAGTATTCGTTTAATTTTTATTTCGTACAAAAATATTTTGTATTATTTCAAGAACACGTTAAAAATTCTTAATTCACAGTCGATATCGTTAAAAATAAATGTAAAAAATATGTTATATTAGTCCTCGCGATGTTCTAAAATACATTATTATATCGGTACGACTGTTATTTTATTATTGCTTTTCGGTACAAAAGGTTTCGTACCACCACCTAATATTGCTCGTTGTCTTTATCTCGTAAATAGGTTAGATGATCCGACTGTAGCAACAATAATCATAACAATAATAGCGATAATAATGCCAGATAAAAACAATAGCATCATTTCGGGTCTCCATGGAAACCGAAAAAGACAGCTGTCCGTAACATTTTAACATTTGGAAATGGAAAAACTTTCATCCTACGGACAAGTTTTGCTATAACGTGCGTCTATAAAAACCAACAGTTTTTCAACTCGTTATTAATACTGGACAACGTAATGTAAAAACTGACCGTATTTTGTTGTTAAAAGAATTTATCGAGCAAAAGTAAAACTACTCGTTAGTTTTAATAATGCTTTCCTTCGATGTGAAATATTTTATGTTTAGAAAGAAGTCTGCATCTAAATAAAAATTGCACGTAATATTTGTAGGATGTATAAATAATGTTCGACGCCATATTTTGAGGTATATTGTCTTTAAATTTTTATCAATGTTATTTACACGATAATTATTGAAATGAAAATATTGAATCGTAACTATATAAAGTATTAGAAAAGTGTAATACTTCTGTATAAGTTTAAAAATTCAGATTTATAAAATTAATACAATGGATTAATCATGGTCATAAAATCAAGTTTCTAAAACTACATTAGATGATAAATATAATTACATCTAAGAGTCTACCAAACTACCGATCAACTGGCTTCAAGAAAATACCCGCTTTATTTGATTTCCTATATTCCAAATGGCTCACTATATTAATATACAAGGGCGCTGAGTTTTAGAAAATTTCGTTTGTGCTCATATATATTAATACTCGTTTTGTAATTTTATAAATGAAAATTCCGGAGCGACGCATAAAAAATTGCATCTTTATTTTACATCGTTTTTGTGTATCGATCTTCTACAATAAATATTTACTAAATTCAGTTTCATAAAAAAAAGAAACACATTATTTGTTATACTAGCGTATTATTAGTACATTAAATACATATTGTATGATCAACATGAAATATTTTAGGAACTAAAATAAGATCAAACGTTCTATAATGCGAAATACAGTTTCACGGTTTTTTTTTTTTAATGAATATATTCGTGATTTTATCAAATTCATCTGTCGTTTCCCGTTCCACCTGCTTTGACATGTGATCATTTGATTATTGTCGGATCATTAATAGTATTGCATATTTGTTAAACAATTTTTATCACTAAAAATACTCCAGATACAATGCAGTGCCGGTAGAACAGACGCATAGATTTTAGACGAATTAGAAATAGAGACGACCCTACTAACCGAAATTAATAAAAATAGAATAAGATGTTTGGACACACGTAGCAAAAAATGAGAACACGAAGCAGAAAAATATCATACAAGGCAAAATAAAGCTCTGTAGAGGAAGACACCCAATGCGATGGTTAGATCAAGTGAAGACTCCAACTAGGTTTAATATGAAGTAGATGAAAAAGAATCGTCACAGTCATATGATATCGCCACGTCCTTGCAAAGGACAATGAATCTGATTGCTTGAATGTATCTATACAATGATTGGATAATAATATAATCGTATTAGTTGCTACTTAAATATATAATTACACAACGTCATTCAATAATTCTTTAAAAACCTGAGGCAACATTTATACAATGAGCGGCGATTACAATGTTACGCATGCGTATTAGGTAGCAAGTTTGGCTACATATAAAGGAAGTAGCTCACTGAAACTCTTGAAAACAAGAGATCGGCTGATTCTTTTAGTGCTCACCAACGGAAACAATAACAAATTTGCGGAATTTACTTAATTTCTTTATAACTTAGTTTTTAATTTTTATTGGGACACAATAAGAACACAATCAATTCTCAAATCGTACAATTATTACCTTAATATTAAACATAAGAATAGTTAAAAAAAACAACCCGCCAAAACACAATGTAATAAATAAATTAACTGAGAAAAATTTATAAAAATAATCGATGAACAAATGAAACAGAATGTTTGGTTTGCGATAGGTGAAGATATAGACAATGAACATTTTCAAATTTTATAATGCAACGTTGAGTATAATTGGTTGGTAAGCTTTCCGATAATATATTATTCAATAGAAACTCTGAAACCATAAACAAATAAAACACCGATAATTAAATAAAGATACAACCTTGAAACAATAATAACCAGAAAGTATAAACTTGCTAGTAAATTTAAGAAATGATAGATCCAATGAATATTTTACTTTATCACTTCAGGCGCATGTGGAATTCTAAAGGGTTTTTTAAAAGTCGAAATAACCTGAATACCTAACAAGAAATGCAAATTATAACCGGGGTCGCCGTGACAAAAAAAAAAAAAAGTCTAACGAATTTATTAAGTATTTTTCTGTAGTTTTCACTCCATATTCTGGCGATGAAAACTTCCTGAGAATTAGATAGCCTAGGTCTGTACAAGAAATTAAAACAACAATTAAAATCATAAATCCTATAAAAGGTATTTGGTTGCGACCTAACTTGGGCTAAAGTAATAAAAGAACTACACATATAAAGGAGTAGTTATGTTGGCATATACAATATCAACATTGTCGCACTATCTTAAGCGGTACATATTCTCACAAATAATGGAGATGAGGAACCTAATTTTAAACTCGTATTTAAAATGCTGATGTTGAAGAGATTTTATTGTTAATAATCGCTCTATGTTAGATCATAAATTTGTTTTTAGAATTAACATTTTACTAGTCAACAGATTGATCTGAAATAGAAATCAGACTGAAAAGATAGATCCTTGGATTTTTTTTTAGATATACAACTTGTATACACTGTGTTTTCATAATGGGGCATACTAAGACCAATGCTTCATTTAATATATACGTCAGAGCGTCATTCATACTTAATCACTGGTGATGATAGACGGTTAATTAGCGGTCGTTTATTGAATGACTCTACTCAATCGAATAAAAACAACTAGAGGAAAGCATATTTAAGATAAGTACAATGAACTATGTTTAGAAGTTCGTCTAACCTACCAGTTAAGGAATCCACATTCAAAGTTGCACATGGATAGTAAAATTTTTACAAAGAAATATTGATTACCGTATCTCGATTTGATCGTCAAATATGGACTGTAGTAGTGTCAAAACAAACGTACCAGTAATGCAACATTTACATACGACTAATGCTCCATGTTCGTTTCAAACAAAATATTATACCGCAACTTGTCTGTTGCTCGTGCGATAAAAGTTAGACGACCGCGTAAATTTAACAGCAGTCATCTCTTGTACAACTCTACATACAGTTGCGATGGTCGTATAGAAATAAAATATTGCAATTAGCTATATCCATTATATACGTTGTAGTCATATATATCCTCTATCCATAGCATGCTTCTAACTATAGAAGTTAATTTTAATTTTTTTTTATTATTTTTTTTTAAAGGAAAAACATTAACTGATTCATGTACATACATAAATATATACACACACGTATGCATGTATGAATCAACCCTCAGTGCTTACTTTAATATTGTTTAACTGCGTCGCAAGAAAATATCCTGTCATTTTAGTTCATGTGAACTGATACTATTTATAGATTAATTATTTTTGTGCGTCGCAATTAAAATGTTGGATTCAATACGAACAATAATTTTTAATATTTATCAGAGTTTTTCTGACTAGGGCTGTGAGGTTTTATATTGTTATAAAATAAATCGTATTATAAACTTATCAAACTTAAAAAAAGAGAAACTAAAAACATAAAATACTTGCAAATTCTCATAAATCACTGATTGTTATTTCACGATTATATTGTAAATCAATGATACGGATATATTATATGATTAAATTTATTAACTAGCTGTACAATATAAATAAAATTTTTCGACGTAGACTTCAGCAGATAATGGTGATATTCCGAATAACTGAGATATATGCAATATTTGATATTTTAAATGATAAGACAAATCAATCAATGGGCGATTGGTCACACGTAAGAAGGTCCACTTCACTGAAATAATAATTTTAATGATAAACCGCAGAAAACAATTTTTGGAGAAAATCTTGGAATTGAATGTTATATGTAATTTTCGACGGGTTTAATTGTTTGCTTTAATAAAAAGTATCAGAGTTAAAAGATGCACGTTAGTGGCCACAGTGAGGAAAATGTTTGATTATTTTCTTGAAAATTGTAAACTGCACTACCATCTGGGATAGAATGTGACCGTTGATGAATTGTTTTCGCATTTCGAGGGCATTGTGTATTATAAATTCCCTCAAAGCCAAACAAATGTGGAATAAAAATTTGTTGCTAATACGATGCCGAGCTAGTTTATAATTATAATACAAAAACTTATTTCGGGCAGCAGGTAGAAAGATCCTTATAAATAGAACAATTCTGTAGATAGCGTTATACTTCGGTTAGTGGAACCTATATTTATGGAAATGGCAGATTCATTACTGCTGATAATCGGTTTACTAGTATAAACCTCGTCAACTCGTTAAATAAGTGGAAAAGGTATGTATCGAAGAAAACAAGAATTTTCGTAGTACATCCCAGTTATCGTAAATCCGGTTCTGCAGTTTCAACTCAAATTGACAAAAAAAAACTGGAATGTAATTGAATTTTAAAATGATACTAAATCTGGCCTGGACTTTAGAGTTTGCGCTTTATACAACGCAGCACGATCTACAAGAAGGTGGTCAATGGTAATTTTTTACCACATTCTGAATATAGCGCGGGATTTAATTCGAGAGTGATACGTTTATGGCGTAAATTTCACTAGCAGACGAGATTACATTTTAAAAAATTAGCTCCAAGTTTAGCGAACCCCCAATTACAAACAACGTCAGAAATGAAGCTACTGAAAGATTTACAAGTTTTGCTGCAAAATTATCAACCTGAAACACAAATGGATGATAATGTAGAACCATTGAAAATCAATAATACGGATAAAGGTAAAATCGCAATCCCTGTTATAGCAAAACGCATTAATCATGTGAAAAATGCCGTAAGCTTTTACATACAACACGATTGTATCAAGAATGTTTAGAAAACATTTCGTACGATGTGAGTGCTGAAGTATTGCTCCAAGTTCGTTTATTTCATCGTTTCTAATTAATAAATCGATACAATTATATTTTACCAGTGTGTTATAATTTCGTAAAAATTAACAGAATATTAAAAAAAGAAAAAACTAACGAATGGTTAAATGCGTTGTAAGATTATTTACTCACCGCGGGATTCTAAGATTTTTCTTAACGCTTTATTTTACAAGCTCCGTGTATTATTACCCAGTTTGTTACAGCCCCTGAAAGTTAAATTCCGTACATCCGCATTTGCTTTAAAATTTTATTATACAGTAAAATTTTTCGCTTCGAAAATAAGTCGGATTTTCTCGCCCTAAACGCAGTAACCTGTTCCTGTAGTTTACATTCAATAGTCTCGCGGTACGCCGGCTTTTATCAGATACAGTCGGGATTCTTCATTCCTCTATATTTGACAACCGCAAAATTTGGTTAAAACAAATATATTTATTTAAGTGTTATTTACGTTCTATATTAATAATTTTTACACAAAATTAATCATATCGGTTTCGGAAATAATTAAGAAAAATTTACTGGAATAAGTAGAAATATAAATGTCGGGTATAAAATATTGCATTTAGGTAATTTTTGAGGCGTTATATAAATATTTCTAAATTTGAAAAAATATTAAAACCAACCGAATACGCATTTCTTTTAAAATGTGGATTGTAACGATTTTAAAAAAAAAAAAAATAATAATAATAAAAAAATGAGTTCAAATTAAGAACATTTTCTTTATGAAAAATCGCGAAGTTTTTCGGCTGTTACGCCATTATCAAATGAGCCTAACAATAAAATATTTTACAATTTTTATAAAAAAAAATGAAAAATAATAATTTGGATATAAAATTTATAAACTTTATCGATATGAAAAAATAGTACTCTTAAATTATAAATATTTTATTTTTATGTTCACTCGGTGATGGCTTAACAGCCGAAAAGCTTAAGTAAGTTCGGTGATTTTGACTGATTTTTGTTGTTGTCCGCATGGCCGTTTAAACTTAATCTGGAAAGGCCCCGGTTCTTATAATTAATAATCGGAATATTCTTACACACACTCGAATTTACCCGGCTTGTGTACTATTGCTAGAATTACTCTCGCTTATAATTATATAACTATATTTAAGTTAATAGGATAGGATTATAAAAAATGGTCTTATATTTGCAATACATACACGCAAGTAATATGTACAGTTGAAATCGACGGTAATTATCTATTTACATAACAAGCCATCTCGATGCCACGCGTACATATAATACTAAGCCACGACGATATCTCGGACGAAGTAGGTGGAAAGCAAAATTTTTTGGAAATTTCGAACGATTTTGAAGTGTTTTATGAATTTTGTATAGTTTGGGCAGTGATTTTATTTCACTTGAAAGGCCCTCCATCATCATCGAGCCAGCGTACATCAACTTAGGACGAGTCCTTTTATGTTTATACCGCCGAACCGTTCCTTTCAAACGCCTAAACATCTTTCCAGCCAGATGATCTGGTGGCGCAATTGAGGAGTTGAGGAGCCGTCAATTGTCCGAAGTAATCACGCACCATTATCTCGGGTCCGAAAACCGAGCTGGTAATCGACGACAATTATTATTCAGTGAAATCCTCGCTAAAGGCACTTTATTTAAATTATATCCTATCTTTAATAGGAAATGCTAATGCCGCAAATAAGCTAATTATCTACAAATGTATCTTAAAACCGATAATGTTGTATGCGTGTCCTGTGTGGTCTTACGCAAGTCTAACTTATCTAAATTGCAAACCGTGCAAAATAAATGTTGTAGAATCATTCTTAAAGCTCCGCTGCTAGAATAGTTCGTATGCGCAGAGTTTTGAAATTACCATATGTGCATCGACTAATAAATCAGAAAACGAAAATTTTTTTTAGTGATTGTACCCTAAGCGCGTATATAAACAATATAGGGGACTACACTCGCACTATAAGAAATACAACCATAAAAGAATTCAATACATTATTATGACCTGATGCTATATAGTTATTATTTAAGTTTAAGTTTATTTTATGTATACAGTTATTTTTCTATTCATCGCTACTCTGATATTATCTCATATTCCATTTTATTCAATACTTATTTCATGCAGATTTTGTTGGTGGTTTTTCCTGCAGTTTATTTGATTTGTCGTTTCTTTTATTTATATTATTATTTATATCGCGATACACGGGAAGAATCTCGTTTTATTTCGGTACGTGTAGATGATAATTGTTGTTTCTTAATGTAAAAATACACTTTTTATTTATTTGTTTATTTTATTTAAAGACAACTGTCCCCAACAAAAAGCACAAGTGCAATTCTTCACATGTTAGATGATATCATCTCGGGCGATTAGTTGGTACAGTGCAAACTTCAGCTCTACATTCAAGTTCGATCCTATAAAGCAAGCACAGGAAATCGCGGTCGATTGACCAGGTAGATTACTGACGAAAGAAATTTGTCCAGCTCTCCGCCGGCACACCAGTAATTTAGTTATAGCGGCCTTGCTCAGCGACAAGTACCTTCAGGTATATATCTGCTCGTGCGTTTAAATGATGACTGTACACGCCCCGGTTCCACAACACGCTAGTTTGGGCATTCGGAAATGAAATAAAGAGATCCATAGACGAGTAGATAAATGAATTGTCGGATATATCAAAACTAATACATTCCTCGCGAGCCAACAATAGAAAAAGAAAAAATGTTCGGTCCACATTTATGAAAAAAGCGTCCTCATTGTTTACGTCGTGATAAACGACTATCGATATCGTCCACGTACTCCAAAAAGTTCTTTCCTCTGAGAATATGTCGAACGAATGTAATAAATAAGAAAACTATTCCAGATACATATGTACTCTCGGGCGTGTGTGTGATTGAGTATATGTATATAAATATATACATATATATTTGGTGTTTGCACGAATTTTACTCTTTTTTTTTCATTTTTACGAGTTCAGGGAGAAGAATTTTTGTACTTTTTATACTTTTTATTTTCAGCAGGACAACGGATGTCGTCAAAGATCGAGAATTGCCTGAAAGAAGAAAATTTGGCAATAATTTTTGGCAATAAAATAGTCGATATCGGCAGGAGAGGCTGTAAGAAATATCGGTTAAATGGCAGTTGCCGGAAGATGACATCTTTGTTTTTTGTCGGTATCCGTTTAGCCGTATTTTACAAAATTGCAAAGCCCGCAGAAATTTTCGCCCCCCCCAATTCTTTTTTCGCGCCCAGTTTTCTATACGAACGACTTTTCCATCTTATTATTTTTTATTTTATTACTTTCTATTTTATTTATTTTATCATGTTCTATTTTATTTTACGCTCGCGAAAAACTTCCTACTACTAGTAGGTTATACGAGTTACAACTAGTCGTTTTTAAACGAGGCGGAAAACAAACTACGGCCAATTTTTTTTGGTTTGGAAATTTCTTTGTTTTTTTTTAAATAAAAAATGTATTCCTTTTTGTTTCGGATAGATGAAAACGGATCGCGTTCACGTGGAATAAGAAATAAAACTTATTAACCCTAGTCCTAGGGTAAATTTTTTTTTCGGGGCTGACTCCGGATGATCGAAAATGATTTTATTCTTACATTTATAGCGCCGTGTGTAACTACCCAGGTTATTATTAGTGATTTAACGGTTAGATGTAAGTAGATGAAGTTAGAAGTGGAAAGGAATTGTATATCTGAGGGATGTGTTGAAGGACTGTTGGCGAAGAAATCAGATAGGATACGCGGATGAATAATCGATAGGTGTGATATGTAGGTTACAGTAAAATATGGCGAATAAGACGATGATTTTGGAGTAAACAAAAGGAACTAAAAACGGACGGTTCGGTACGTTGGTGTAGATGGTCGTTAGATGATGATGTGTGACCAAGGCAGAACCTGCTCAGATATAGTTGAGACGAGATAAATTGGCAGGTGGTTTCCAAAAGCCGACATTGGATTTGATAGCAAGAAGGAAGTTACGGTGGTATACGTTCCAATTCAGATGACAGTTGTAGCGAATGAAGTATTTGAGGGTTGTGTTTAGTAGATGGCGGAATCTTTGTTGGGGAACGTAGTATAGAATTATCCACCGCTTCGTTTATAACAATTTGGTTCTAACTACTGGCTTCTTCAAAATTCGCAGACAGAACTTACAATTAGCCTCTAACTTTCAAAGTCCAGTCCGAGGACAGAGGTATGTACTCACTACTAAGATGTATCTACATACAACTAACACTACCCAAAATTGTGTTAACGTCATTTGTCCTCTAGAAATATCTAATATTATTAAAAAAAAAAAAACGAAATTATAGTACTCGGTAGGCCCTGATCATATATATCGTTGCTTATAATCAAGAAACTCGCTCATTCCGCTATTGTTGTTTTCTCAAACATAATGAACGGTATCTTTAAAGTAGAATATTTTCCGCAATGCTGGAAACTTGCCAAAATCATCGCCTTGCCCAAGCAGGTAAATAATCCTTCGTAGGTCTCCAAAAGTTGCTGAAAAGGTGATTTATGTTAGATTATTATCCCATATTGACAAATTCCAAACTTTCAATTCGATTTTCGCTCTCATCACTTTACAACCCCAAAAAAATATGCTGAATAACCGACTCCATTACCCATAATTTCAACTTTGGCACTATTTGACGTTGGTAAAGCATTCGATACAACTTGGCAGGCGGTTTTATTCTTTATAAAATGATAAAATGTAAATTTTCTACATGCTTAATTCATTTAATTAGTATATTTTCCAAACCAACACGTAAATTGGACTATTTGCTGACGACGCTTCGATATTCTGCAGCTCCTATAGACCTAGCACAATTTGTAATAGACTTCAGCACGGGATATCGCGGCTACTTAAATACTACAATAAATGGCAAATTAGCACAAACCCGAACAAAACTGAAGATATTTTCTTCACCCGTACGAGACCAGCTCTACAATCTGATGGTACAGGGAAATAACTTAGAGTGGTGTGATAAGGTTCGTTATCTTGTTGTAATACTCGACAATAGACTTACTTTCACTAAACACATAAATAATATCGCAATGAAGATCCTTGTACCCTATCCTTAATCACAAGTCCTTCCTCGACGTTAACAACAAAATAATCCTCTATAAAGCACTAACCCAATACTTTGCTACGCTTGTCCTTCCTGGAGCTCTGTATCTAAAACCTACTTTAACGAGTTACAAGTCATTTAAAATAGATGCCTCCGATGTATTCTCAATGCACCTCGCTATGTCAAAATCGACAGCATGCACGTAGCTACTGATCTGCCCTATATTAGAGATTTTGTTCTAAAGCTATCGACTGACTTTTTTTATTAAATGCTCATACCAAAACAATGTACTCGTCCGATTGCTAGTTACGATCGTAGGCAACTTCGTTTCATGTATTTCAAATATAAACACAGGCGACTTAAACATAACATTATGTAGGAATTAATTATAAATTATTTATTAGTATTAACCTCTTTACTTAGTAAGCACCACATCTATGTCACCCACTTTTTTTTTCAATTACATAGTATTTATTTAAGAACTCACAACGTAAACAATATATTTTTCTAGTTTAGACTTAAGTTTCTATGTTAACATGTATTATTTGTAATTAGAAAACTTGTTTATTTTTGTATTTCCTGCAACATTTAATGTTTTGTTTTGCTTTATTTTTTATATTCTTACTGTACTATTGTGGTAAGGTGTTCCCTGTACACAATGTTATGTTATATTTTCTTTTATGTTTATTACTTATGCAGATATATTTTTTATGTTGTTGAATTTTTTTCATCCGCGATATTCGCTGTTTAAAAATCTACTATGGCTTTTTGGAAGAAGATCGGAGCTGTCTCCGGAAAACAAATCAGATATTGAAACCAATTTAAACCTACGGATGTCAACTCTAAGAATGCGTTGTTGCTCAAATACGACGTTGTCGAAACAAGAAATTACAAACGCTTCGTGGTACATCAGCAATCATACATTACATACAGACCTAAGAGTGCAGAATAGTACTGTCGAAAGTTACAGCGCCATACAAATAGCCTGGCTGTTGCATTGCTGGGTAACTGCAATGAAGTCAGACGCATGAAGCGGATTAAGCAAAAGCTGTTATAAGGATGAGTTATGTTAAATAGAACACCCGATGAAACTGTACTCTTTTGTAGCCAGTCGCAATAATTTAAAAAAAAATGTAAGGGTAAATTCATGTATTAGATAAAGAAAGAAAATAATGAGAGGGCGGATCGTCAAAGTCTGTGCGGAGGTCAGTCGAAAAGATTGGATAGTAAGTGCCACTTTTTGTCGAGTTTTCATCAAAATCGAGGGGTCTAAATATAAATACGTGTAACCATACAGAGGCAGTTTTGTTGTTCCTGCAGAAGATGAAGATGAATTTTTTTTTGTGTCTTTTGACCACAATTGACATTGATATCATTTTTTTATTAACTCATTTCCTAATGGAAAAGAGCCATATGTATATATTATTCCTACTATTTTAAATGGTTATTCCAGTCATAGTTCAGTCGGTTGTAGCAGTTGCAATTTCTCTGAATCAAGAGATGCATCGGCAGAAGACGGCGCAGCATCCAGCAGTTACAATTACAGCAGTAATATCAGCAGAAGCTGGTCACGGATGAAGATAGCAGAAGATGAGGTCGGCTGAAAATAAATGAGAGAGTAATAGATTTTTTGAGATTTTTCTCAAACTAACGGTAACCTCAACGGAGATAAATTCAAACGGATAACATACGTACATCAGTACGTACATATTATTAATACCTCTGACAGTCGTAGTTCAATCAGAGCTCGCGAAATAACGTTTCCCAGCAATAATATTTAACTATCGCGTAAACGGCAGTGTATAAGATCATTTGCGCGCGCATCCGAATTTCATGGAATTAATAACGTGAATGCTATCATTTTGTATGAAAATACCCTAGGCTAGTCACGGTGTCTGGCTACGAATAGTTCAAATAATAATGATGTATATATATATATTAATATATGTATATATATATATAAATATACGTACAGTCTGTGCGTTTGTATCGAACGAATGCTGTTTTTGAATCGTACGTTCTATCTTCTTAATGGAATGATTGCTTTCATTTCCTGTGCTTGACTATTTTTTTTCGCCTGCTGGTGTAAATAATTCGGTTCGGTAGCAAGAGTCTCTGCATTCGTCGAAGACAAATTGGTACGTTTCCGGGATAACGGATTATACGGCTAAAACGTAGCACGTTGTCATTGGTCGGGGAATAAGCTGGAAGATGCTGCCGGATAAGATGATTCATGATCGTGCGAGATGATAATGATGATGTCGACGATATTATTTGAAGAAAGACGCATTCTCCGTTATTAGTTTAAAATGCGGACTACTGCTTCTTTTTTTCCTGTTTTACTTTTTTTTTTTTATAACGAGGAGATTTTTTTATTAGATTGCAGACGTCGGTGACAGCTAGCGCCTCGAACTCGGTGTTGCCGGATGAAAACGATTCGCCTTAATAAACGACTTTGCACCCCAAAAAAAAATTTTATCCCACCCGAATTATTCCTGGTTTTTCTTACTTATTTATATATATATATGTGCTATACAGGATGAAGTATCTGGATATTTTTATTTTTCGAGGAAGTCGTTTTATAATTAATAGCTTTCTCCTATAGCTCTTTTTCATCGTGACGACTGTTTTAAATCGATACGCGTCTAATTCGCCCAAAATAAATTTTAATAATAATCCTCCGACGATATTAGTGAATGTAATTTTATATTTCCCCCCCCCAGAAATAAAAGGACTTTTGCAGCATAGGGTAAATTTCAATGAAAACCACTTAGAGTAAGAAAAATTGCAGAAATTAAGGATTTTGTCGAATTATCTAAATTAGACAGATGCTGATGTATGTAGCCGTTCGTGATGATATTTCAGTTGAAGAATAACTAACAGATTATGTAGAAATTTATGAACTGTAAATCATCTAATCGTACAGATTTTAGAACTTCATCGATAAATTGAACATATTTATTACAACGTGAATGCGTAATCGTAGAAATAGCGGTAATACGGATAACAGAACAATTGCAGTAACAGGAAATTTAACCTGGCGAAAGGGATAAAATGCATCTTCCATGTGGCTTGGCCAGCAGCACGGCGGATTAGGCCAATATCACCCTGAAATATGACTGCAAGGAAAAAAAGGGCGTATTAGGCCAAAATGGGCAACCTGAATCGAGTTCTGCCTCCTTACCGCCTAGCAAAAATAAAAATGACAAACACCGGACAAGAACAATAATATCACCTGGACAAAACAGTAACATCAGCAAACGAGGGATTAGTACGAGGAAAAATGATTAATACACATTGGCAATGTGCGAACTTCAACTTCGAAAGAAAGGATTTTGGAACTTATGATACAGTATCAGTCTACAATTGGAACTAGATAACGCAGAAAAAGAGGAAATAAACGAAGAAACGAAATTCGTGACAATTACCAGCAGAAAATGTGCAATCAATATGTGGCACAAAAGGAGAAAATCTTAACTAGGAAACTAAGTGAAAATATACAAAAGAAAATTGCTGCAAAAAAGAATAATCCTAAAGGTACATTCGGATAAAAATCTGATCGAATGGACGGAGCTAAACAAACTTTTGCGGAAAGGCATGAAGAAGGATATTAAGAATTTTAGTACCAACCTAATAAAGAAAACCTATAGAGGAAACTAAAGGACCACAAATTTTTAGAAAAATGGAAGAAGAATAAAATTAAGAATCAACGATCGGATAACGAACAACCGTGAAATAAAAAGGGCAGTCGAGAATTATTATAGGGACGTATACGGCAGCAAAGTATTACCTGAAGAACAATGAAATATTGATGGTTAAGATGATTTAAATTTGTTTACTGGAAATAACGACTGCGGAAATTAAACACGCTTTCCGAACATTAAAAAATAATAAGTCGCCAGGATTGTGTATTACCGGAAATGATCAAATATGGTGGAGACATAATTTTAAAAAGAGTCTGTGACCTATTCAACAAGTGCTCGAAGTAAAATACTATGCTAACAGCGTGAAACCAAGCTAATGTAATTCTTATACACAAAAAGGGAAGTATTCAACAACTGAATGACTAAACCCCAGCAAATTGATTCCAACCAATCGAAGGAACAAGCAGGTTTCAGAGCGGGATATAGTATAAGCGATCACTTACTAACTATAAAAGTATTAATACAGAAATGTGAAGAATATGGATTACCTTTATACATTGATTTTGTGGATTATGAAAAGGCATTCGATTCGGTTGAGATATGGCAGCGCTAATATATTCAAATTATCAGGAATCTATACAAATCAGCTACAATGAAAGTACGACTGTGGGATAACACTGATCAGATCTCGCTCTGAAGAGGGGCGTTAGACAAGGCGACACAATATCGTCTTTTATAGCAGCTTTAGAAGAAATATTAAAGGGCTTGGAAACAAAGGGAGTGAAAATAGACGGAGAATATCTCATCCACTCAAGATTGGCCGATGATGTTATACTGTTCAGTAATAATATGGTAGACATAACAATGTTACTAGAACTAAATGAAACATCCAAGATAATTGGATTGAAAATAAATCTACAAAAAACCAAGATAACATCTAATAAGTTTAGATTGTGGAATGTAGTGATTTTATTTATACTTAATTACTAAAAATAGTTGAAATCACTAAATTTATTTAACTATGCGAAGCTTTTCGGCATTTACGCCATTGTCAAGCTATATATAATTAAAATTAACTATACAAAATCATAAAATATTAATTTAAAACTAAGTTTACAATTTTACACAAAAATGAATTATAAATACCTGTAAACTTAGTTTTAAATTTATATCAACTGTGAACCTTGATGTAATAACAACGTTTTCAGGAAATACACCTGCTTCCTAAATCCAAGCTGCCGGGCTATTGCCCTTCTTACCCACAAAAAAAAAAAAGAAAAGGGATAATAAAGTTCTACCATGCGTTGCCATTGCAGTTTAAGGAGGATGGTATACTTATCGTGCAGTGAAAAGACGTCGGAAAACACAGATAAAAGTAAATCCAAAAGCATAACGTTCATATGTGTGGTATTGACCGTATAGATGAATATATAAGATCAATATAGGATTGAAATTAGATGATGAAAGTGGTATTGGCCAATGTTATTAGACGTTGCAGTACATTCCGGGAAACATTATCGTAATAGTGTGAACAAGACCTTCACAAAATTACAATTTCGAAGCGAGCTAGCCTACTTATCTCACACAGGTTGTAAGCCAAATACTTTTCCAAAACCTAGTCGAAGAATTCCAATCGCTGCTGGCGCACTAAGATTTGATCGGATTGGTGATTTCGTCGCAGCTGGACTGAAAAGATAGTGTTAAAATCAATCATATTCTTCGATTATCAGAACAAAATGTATAAAATGTGATGTTGGTTAATGTATTTCGTGTTTTGGTAATTATCATGAATGTGTGTTGTGTGCGATCTTTCAAAACTGTTATTTAGAAAATTAAAGTGTTCAGTGTAAAAATAAAAATGTTCTTCTTCATGCCTCAGAAAATGGTAGCCTAATTATTCGAACGTTATGACAACGTCATATATCTGTGAATAAAATATTCGAGTAAGTTAGTTCGCATTATAACACGATCGAACAACAAAATATTAAACTTGTCAAAAAATTTTGTAAACAAAAAATAGCTCTAGGCGTTGGAGGGTTAAACAACAAAATAGAAAAACTCGATAAGTAATACAAGTTGAATTAACTGAATCTAAGCCCAGCAAAAACTCATGTGTTTCATTGTAATCGTACAGCGAATCGTCAGTTAAAGATCAAATGGAACAGCAGGAAACTAGAACATACAGACAATCCTAAGTACTTGGGGTCACTCTTGATCGATCACGGACGTTTAGGAAAATGAAAGTAACGACTATAACTAATCTTATTCGCCAGTTAGATAACAGTAGTTGGGGAGCAAAACCAAATATACTCTTCGAACTTCGGCTATGGCGCTTTGTCTCTCTATGGAGGAATATGCATGTCCTGTATGGAACCGTTTTGCACACAGTAAAAAAGTTGAGCATGCAGAATAGTTACGGGTTGCAACACAAATTGGGCATTTATGTGAACTGAATGGCATCGCACCGCCGAATGGCAAGCGGAATGTGACAACAAAGAAACGAAACTTTATGGCTACACGGAACTTAGCTCAACAAAGATCATATTGCAAAGGGAGAATTTTTTTAGCGTTCATTTGTATGTTACATTTATTGAGGTAAGGAAAATGTCCAATATTGGACTTGAAATGCTGTGATCTTCAATGACTAACCCGGTTCAAATTTTTACCATATTTGGTAAGATTTTATAACTAATCAGAAGAATTTTAAAATAAATACATAAATTGGCGCCAATATGAGAGTATTTTTCAAGCTTTTCACGACAACAGCAACAAACACTTCTCTCCAGGGGACTAAGTTAGTATAAGTGGAAAGTCAGAGTCTTTTCTGGATGGCGTTCATCTATACATCGCATCCCAAATAAACTCGCTAATTATGGTGTTGAAATATTCACAGTGTTTCACTGTTCCGTGTTTTATACATTGGATATTTAAATGTTATTGTGGAATTCCACCACTTGGATCTTGTAGTGTTTACAATGCCACGATCATTCTCAATAAAGTATTAAATTCGACTTAACCAGTTATATATTAGCACAAAAACTGTTCGATGATGGTTTAATAATTGCTAGCAAGCACCTGAAAATAATTTCACCCAAATGCAAAGTTGTCGGATTATTTTTATTTTTGGATTCCAAAAAAAAGTATTACATCAGTTTCATCCATAAAATAAGTCTGTTATATTTCTAGAACAAAATATACGATGAAACTGAAACCCCTGAAATTATCAGAGATTACAATAAAACTCAAGAAGTGAATCTTCTTGATCAGTTTGGCTCATTTTACATAGTAACTCGAAGTAAAAATGAGGCCCTAAATGATGAAATTTTGATAGACTTAAAAAAAGAAAATAGATTCCGCAACCAAATATAGATGTGATTTTATAAAAAATTAGACCGTTGTATTTATATAATCCAATTTCCAACAACGATTTCGGACTAAAAATATATACATTGGAAATAAAGCTTTCATCCACCCATTAATTCTTCCAAAAGAAACATCAAAAAAAGGAGCCCAACGAATAGAAAACGTAAACATCTATGTAGTACATAGCTAATTACTCAACAGTTATTTGTTACGAGTGTCATAAGTTCACTTGCGTGTATATGTGTCAGACATATAGTGAAGTAAATTATTATTTTTTTTAATAAGAAATAAACTTATTTTTTTTCGAAAACGTATATTTGTTTAAATTTACAATTAGTACATGCACATTTATATAGTACACAAACATGCTTTATAAATAACATTTCTCAATTGTTCCGTCAAGCATTTGCTTGTCGACAGATTTACTTATATATAATTTACATCCTCTTAATATCATTATGTAGAAATTTTTATAACTTAGAGTTATTGAATTACACTCACACTTGTTCCCACTTACACGTCATTTGCTCACATTCATTTCCAAATTTTCACTCTATTTTTAATTTTCTTATTATGTAATTATTCTAATTCCTTATATATATATATTACGACGATCGTCGTATGTTCACGTTATAATAAATCTAAATTTATTATATTGAAGGTGGAAAACTAATATTTAATTTAATTAATATAATAAAACAAAATATATATAATTATTTATTTAATTAAAGTAAAATATATTGAAATTATTATAATATAACCAAACCGGATTTGTAGTAGATAAACTATTATTATAAAATAGTTAAAATTAATTTTAGTTAGTCAATGTAAAAAAAACAGTAAATTAGTTTGACCAAATAAATCTAGCCAGTAAAAATAAATTACAGCCAGTAAATAATGAAGAAAAATGTATAAAAAGGGATGGTTGTTCATTTTCAAGAGAGTTCGAGTTTTTCCGTCAAATAGTTCAGTTGTTAGTTACTTGATAAAAACAGTTACGATTTAATGAAGAAAGATAGCCAGGCAGTAATTACAAATCCGGTCGGGTTAGTTTATTTATTATTTTCAAGTAAATTAAATTATTATTTTTTATAACTAATTCATTAATAAATATATATTAATTATTTTAAAGTATAAAATAAAATATTTTTTTATAATAAATATATAATAGTTTTTTTCTTTATAAATACTTTATTTATTTTTTTAATAAATAATAATTTTAATAATAGTATATACGAGGTATCTTGTAATATATATATATATATATATATATATATATATATATATATATATACATATACATACATATACATACCTTTTTTTTGCACTAGTATTTGTAGCAGCACTTTCGTAACGTCGCTATGCTCAATCCCCCCCTTGAGTTTTGTTTTTTACAATGCCCTTTTTTCAGTTTTTCTTTATTTTGAGTTATTATTTATTATTTTATTTACCGCCGTTTCATCCATCAACCAACTTTTAATTTTCTGTTTTTTTATTTTAATGTTTGTCTCTTTTAATATGCCATTCGGGATTTCATTTAACATTCTTGTCATAATATATTTGTCTATTTGTCCTCGTTATCGGTACTCCGTATTTTAATTGTTTCCTCAGTAAGTAATTTATCTGTATACTTTTCTCATATTTTATATCGCATTTATGATATAATTCCATATTTTCACTAACAAATATAGACCATTTATAATACATTTAATTCTTTTTTCAATTCACTTTTAGGTAATTTTTCATTTATAATTTTAATAGTTCTTTATTAATTATAAGCATTCGAATATTAATTACTACTGATAAATTATATTTTTAAATTATTTACATAAAAATAACATTACCTACTATTTGTTTGAAGTACTGTTTTGTATGTATTATATAATGGAATATTATTTTCATTTAAATCATTATGAAAATTCGAATTCTTAACTAGTTACGTTCAATTTGCTCGTCAAAATTGACGTTGTAAACCATCTGCAAATTTCTATCGGTTTTTTTTTTGAGGAACATCTACCGTATGTCAGAATGACATTTATAGTTTTATCTCAAATTTTATAATTAACTTGATAAAATACGATATTATAAATGTCAATTATCGTGACACCTGTGACGAAAGTGTAGGGAAAAAAATTGTCAGGTTTTCAGACGTGAAGGTTATAAATAATCAGCAATTAATTTACAGTATATATATATATATATATATATATATATATATATATATATATATATATATATATATATATGGGGCAGGTAGCAACCTCCCCATGGTGCCCTGGATGCAGTCGTGAAAATGGCTGTAACGAATGCTGCTAAAAGGAGCTAGAACCGTATATATTATTTTATTTGAACACGTAGTCAATATTTTTACTGTTACGAAAAGTTGGTGGCACAAATATATGAGATGGATCTCCAGCAATGTCTAGTTTTACGGACTTTGGAAAAGTAGAAATATTACTAGCGGAAAGATAATTTAGTGAACTCGACGAAGGAATTTAATCTTTTTAAAATTATAGTCGAAATCGTCGTCGAAAAATACGTCATTCGAACGAAAAACTATTTCTTCTTTTTACACTTAACAATATAACAAAAAATAAAAACAGAGTAGCCTATCTAAAACCGTCGTTAATAATAATAATCAGATCAAATCAAATCATTTATTTTTTTATACTATATTATAATTACAAAATGAACATCTAATTTGTGAACTTCCGCTAGTACGCATAAGTTACATGTTTTTTTTTTTTAAAAAAATGACGACTACCGGTAATAATAAAATAATGTGAAAAAGAAAAAAATGTTCTATATTCGTCTCATGATAAAAACCTAACTTCATAAGTGCACGTACACTTAGGAAATCATAACAAACACACACACACCGCATGTAATAATAATAATAATAATAATAATAACAATGATAATAGAAGTAATAATGATAATAAGTAATAATAAAGTCTTAGCCCTATAAGAGTGGTACTCGTAAAAAGTAACCAAAATAGGCGTGGTCTATTTTACGTTTTAAAATATTACCCCTTTTTTTCGTTAAAAAAAAAAAAACATAAAAAGGAAAAACATATTTCTCGTTAAAAACTAAATATTAATTTTTCAAATTTTTGTACATATTTTAAGACGTGACGGTGTCGTATCCTTTCTGCCTACACTGATTGTCGTCGAAGCTTTTTGGCGGCTTTTAACGATTCATCCCTTCCATTTTGCAGCAGAATTCATCCTTCAGTCATGAACGCGTTTTCATATTTCTCAGTTCGGTATCCGGTGCGTTTATTCGAGTCTTTCGTAATTTTCGAGAAATTATAATTCTCGCATTTTTAATTATCGAACGAAGTATATTTCTAAAATTACTCGCGAGCCGAATATTCAAAAGTACGTATTTTAACATATTAATATATATATATTATATATTATATATACGCTATTTATAAGAGTATATTTGTAACTAATCGTTACAAATGACAAATATAAATTCTTAAGCTATTACGTAGTATCGAAAAATTACGAGAATAATTGCGGACAAGTTTTTTAAATTAACACGGTTAAATACGAAAATATTAAACTTTTCAATCGTAATGTGTCCTTAATTACGTACATTTTTTTTTGAACATATGTTTTCCTCGTAAAGGACATTTGGTCCAGTTTAAAAGTTTCAATTCGAGAAATATAACTGGTTATGAATTATTTCACTTTATATTATCAGTCGAATAATTTTTTTCCCGTTATTTCGAAAAAAATATATATATATAAATTCCGTGCATCGATAATGCCCGATTCGAAGGGTTGAATCAATCAAAAATTTTCCACATTTTAAAATCAAGTTTTTTATGTTTTCGTTAATATATCGTATACGTTAATTATTTTTTTTGGTGGGTGGGGGCGAAATTACACTAAGTTATTGAACGAAAAATATAATATAAAAATATATATATAATATACTTCTTGTTCTAAACGTGTCGGTTATCTTGAATTCCTTGTTTTTTCCACTATTTGACAATCTGAATCGCGTCGTCCGGGATTCCATGTATACTAGACACATCTTCATCTACATACACACACACACACACACATATTTATTTTTTTCTTTTAATGCCGTATATTATAAGCTCAATAATTTCTTTCCCTCGATACCTTAAATAGCACGTATAATGTTACCCATTCCTCGATGTTTCAAATTTCTTCTTCTACCAATTAGTCTTATTTTTCCTTGCACAGTATTAGACGCAAAATTTTATACTTTTCTGCTCTTAAAAAATGCATAGATACGCCATTTATTTTTTTTGTTCAATATGTTTAAGAGCCTTCTTTGTACGCCAGCTCTTTTCGATACATTACGCCATCCGAAGAAGCACAAATACGTTGTCAATCTACGTTTGTTTTTTTTTTATGAACACAGAAAAAATTTATATATGTGTTCTAAAATTAAGGTATCTGAATTTTTCTTTTCTTTCCTCGGGACTTCAAAAAAAAAAATTGTATCTCATAACTATGTCGATTAAATTATTGTTGACTGTTGGACAACTCGTAAGGTTTTGATAAACTTCCGTTAATCACCGTGAATTTCGCCTTCCATATCGAATACAAAATTCTTGACTTGCAGCACAAAGTTGGTCTCTAACGTATAAACTCCTATTATAGACTTCCCGCTACAATTGCCGAATCGTCGGTCTATCACAAGTTACCAATTTACTTTCATTCGGAATTTTCTTATTCTATAATCCTAGCTGGAAATGTTAAACAAAAGGGATGAAATTATACAATCCTGTCTTAACTGAGGCTTTTTCAGTCTTCTGATATTGATTTATTTTATCGATACAATTTAAGTATTATTCGTGTATCTTTCTCATCAAGTCCAATTTCTATTAGAATTCCGAACAAGCGTTTTCCAGTAACGAAGGCATTTTCAAAATTATTGAAATTAAACATCTTAACAGTGATCATAGCATTGCTGCGGTAGTGGTTTCATACGAAAAATATCCCCGCGTGTTCCAATTAAATCCAAATTGAGCATCGCCACAATGTGTTTCACATTTGCTATAAATTCCTTCGTGTATTACCCTCGGAAATGTTTTCACCCCGTATGACTTATAGTTGATATTAGTCCGACTTTCGAGCACAATTTGACATTCGATTTAAATAGGAAATAATTTTTTGTTATTTTAATTTTCATACCTTAATTAAAGCTAGCATGTAATCTTGGAAGTTTTTTGCTTCTTTACATCGTTTCTGTATCCAATCTAACTTTGATTTTATAATTTCTTTTCGGATTTTCTTGTGTATACTACATATGTATATATATATATATATATATATATATATATATATATATGTATATATATATATACGTGTGTGTTTCGCGGTAGTATAATTGTTAGAGTGCTTGACTGTCAACTCGGCGGTCAATGTTCGGAACCAACTCGCGCCATAAAAGTTTATACAACTTTTTACCATTACATAACTCTTAATTATCACGGAGAAGGGACTGACCCCACTCTGTATAACGTCATACGAGTGCGCATCTACATTGCACATAATTACTGCCTTAAGGTAAAAATAAACGTATAATGGGGTAATAAAATCATGACGTTTAGCAACGAACAAAACGACGATTATAAAGATGATGCGTATATTACACATATATACATATTATTAATTCTATCTCGCTCGTTGCCGAGTATGAGTGCCGCAACTGTTATTTATGTTTATGAGGAAAATGGGATACCAAGTCGATACGATGATTTGTTTGGAAACCGCGTATGTGGCAGACTATCTGCTGTTGTTGATCGCTTGCCATCTAACTCCGGTTGATCAGCTGGGTTTTCCTCTTGTTTTGGGACGTGTCCTTCTCTGCGGCTGTATCATACTATCTACGATAGATCTTCATTCAACTTACCAATCAGTTTTTCTAGGGTTTATTGCCACGGTTTTCGAATCATTGGCGAGTTAAAGCGCAGTTTAGGTTTTCCAAGATGTCTTTTTCCAGTTTCTAGACCACCATATAGCATTTTCTTATATATATATATATAAAACGCAGATTATCATTAGCGCGCAGTGCTACAGTTAGACTCACAAATATCTTGGAGGATACAGCACTGACATTGAACGCAAAATTGAATTTTCTAAACTGCATAGTCATTCAAATAGCTACTTATGCGTGTGAAACATGGTCCCTCACTGCTGAGTCTGTCAAATAGATGGGTTCGAAAGCAGAGCATATAGGAGGGTATTAAGAATATCGTGGATGGACCGAAAAACTAATTAATATCCAATATATTCAACATTTAATTGGATTAATCTGATGAAAAAATAAAAAAGTATAACAAAAGTTATTCACTGAAAGGGAAATACTCTAATTGACGTGGGGACGCAGTTGACAGGTTTATTTTCGGTGTGAACCATGTTGTCAATTGATTTATTACGTAACGTTTCAAAAATGTTTACAGTTTTAATTTTCAAACTAAGAGCGGTTGCGAATGTGTGTTTATACAATTACTCCTAGTAGAAGAACGTAATCAGATGTTTTTCCAGATTTTGAGATAAACAAGTGCCCTGCAGTGGACACACGTTCGTTTATCGATATTTTTTTCATCAGTATTCTTCGGTGGTTCAAAGTTGTTTAATAAACCGGGAGGTGTTATTTTTATTATAATATCTTACTCCTGGGGTAACGACCCTGTAACTAATTTGTATTTAATCCGTGATCTTCGTCACAATTTGGATGTTCAAAAATTTCGACTGTTTCTCGAACAATTCTAGAGCTATATTTATTCATTTTTGACAAGATTACAAAATCATTAAATTTCGCGATTCCCAAGATACTGATGCGAAGTCACTGTTCTAAAAGTTGAGATAGTTCACACCGAAAAAAAAACCGTGAACACATGGACCATAAAATTTTAACACTTAGAGCCCTATTGCATATACACGGAAGTGTTAAAAGTGCCAATGTCTTTAAAAACACTGAGAAACCACAAAGAGTTCCAATTGTAGTAGAAGCTTCAGACCAGACGCGCTCTGAAGCAAATAAATTATGGAAAAAAATGACAATCCTGCAATATGTTTCCTCGTTTCAACACAGAACATAAATAATGTTTTTAAATGTTGTATACTTCTTTTTTCGTAGCTAATATTTGTGTATTATATAACGTTGATGTTTATTATAAGGTGGGAGAGGTTTTGTACTATATATATATATATATATATATATATATAGTTATGTGCGTGTGTGTATGACAGATTTAGAGAAACGCGATTTTTTATATGGTTGTATATATTGTAATATTCACGTTTTGTATAAATTCGTTTCCTATTTTAATTTTTTCATTGGATAAAATCAATACATGGAGACACAATTTCAGACATTTTTTAAACTACAGACAACTTTTTAAAAAAAAAAAATCAGAAATTGTCAAAATATTTTATGAATGATGTTCAAAAAATTGAGGCATTTTTACAAATTGTCACATTTTGTACATGTCGGTCAAATGTTATTCAGTTCATTTTTTCATAAACGCTGTTTCCATATATATGCAGACACGAAGCTGTAACTGTTAAACGCGTATTTTCGTAAATAATTAAATTATTTTCCACGTAATACTTTGGAGACAGGAATGAATTACATAACGAAATTTGAATTTAAAATTACGACAAATTATCGTAATTAAATTATTATTATCTTCTAGTACATCTCATTTCTGTATGTTAAAAAAATGCTAAACAAATCGTATAAATATAATTTTATTCGCAAATTATTAATTTTTCTCTTTTTATACAAAATCACACACTTTGGAGTGTAAGATTTTGTTATATACCTAGGTGAATGTAATATAATTCGAACGCGGTTATTTTGGATTATTTGAAACTGCTTTTTTTTTCAATGAAGTTTTAAATATATACGATTCCAAACAGGACGCGCGTATATATAAGTATCGGGAAAATGAATTATAGCTTTAGATTTTAATACGGTAAATAGGAAAAACATTTTTACTACTGCTTCGTTTATATTATGATTTATACCCCAATTCGTTCTTTTGTCTAAGGTAACACTTAAATATTTAACTGTATTTCTCAGGGTTATCGTAGAATATTATTATTATTAACTTAATTTAACGTGCCGCGTACAGCAGCTAAGGCTAGAGACACGGTAGGAGTAGAGGATTGAGTATTAAGCGACAATCTGTAAGGATGGAATAAAGAGCAATCAATGATGATGTCGGATAAAGTAACTCCGCGCTCTATGTTAATCATCTAAATAGCGAGATTATACACATTCCGAACGCGTTGACTATAACGAATACACGAGCAGAGGAATGTAAGTAAATCTTTCATATAACGAGTGATTTCCGCAGATGTGACAGTAGTAATAACAGTGATCTCGTAATATTAATAACGGCAATTTTTTTTTACAAACAAGATGTAAATAAATCTTTTTGTTTTTTTTTTTTATCCACTTAGGTAAATTTTTATTATTGTCATAATCGCGATGATTGTACAGATTTCTAAGTACTTTTGTGTGATTAAGTTTCGGTTACCGCGTTAACGCATTGCATATCGCTAAGATATTGTAAAAAATTAAAGTATAAAAATCGGAGAATTAAAACGTATTAAACGAAATAATGCGACGATAATTATAAGACCGAATCCTCGGTTGATGAGGAGCGATTGAAAAAGATGGGTGTTAAAGTCTTCAGTCCCTCTTATATTATCTTACCGGATCTGCCGCTATCAAAGGCGTATATCTCGATGTAAACAATCGGGGGGGGGATGACTGCGGTCTGTTTTAATAAGAAAAGTCAACGTTTAATTCGGCAGCGCGTGTTAGGGGATGAGATTAAATATGTTTCGTATAAAACGGCCCGACTGTTATTTACGCGGATACGCGTTTCGAAGTACGCATTCATTAACAAAGTTGGGTTCGAGTGTGAATCTTCTGTTCGAAACTTCAAACGGTGTCTATTGTATTTTCGTTTTTTCGCAGCATTCGTCCGAGACAACACGGAGGAAAAAGAATGCTCCGAAGAAGTTTTACGTGCTCGAGCAGAATGTAGTTTCGAAAGTGTTTTTGTGTTCATATATAAGGGGAACCGCTCCCCTTTATCTAAATCTTTTCCCGAACATAAAAAAAGCCCAAAAAAATATCGACCATCTTTCCGTTACCCCTATTCTTATCTAGATCGTTTGGTTCCGATAATTTTGATAATAACAACTTTAAATCACTAAACACAGGTTTAAATTATTATCGAATAATCACTTATTCCTGAAATTTGTTAAACGACGTATCAAAATATTCCCAAAATTTGAAAAACCTCCGATCTCGAAACAAGGTTACCGTTGCAACCTTTCTACGACGATGTACGTATTGACTGATACAGTAATAAACGAATATTTAGGGACGAAGTTCACTTTATTATTATTATTTTTAATAGAATCTTAATCATTCGGATAAAATTATTATTCGTACGATGCTCATTCAGTGACAGCATTTCTAATATACTAAATACGAGAAAGCGGTTCAACAGTCTCAAAATTTAATATTTAATTTATTTACGACGAAATTTTATGGATATTTTATCAACATCGATATCCGGCAGCTGAACAGCATCATGTACATGCTTGTGCGGACGCCATTCCTGAATTAATGTAGAATCCTTACTAATTTCTTAAAATAATGGTAAGTCGAATATGTTATAGATATTTGTATAAATAAAATTACGATAGCTTTAATAAATAAATATAGACAAAAAATAGTTAAACATTTTTGCGAAGACTGTTTGTTTGGCGCATCCGTATCTTCTCTACTTACAACATATCCAAATGAGAGAAAATCTAAATATATCCTACTAGTTTCTTTTCCTTTATTATTCCAGTCATTATAGATCTTAATTTGTTTTTATTCATGAACCAATTGTAGTTTCCTCCGATGTTATATTCAGTCGGAATTTGGTACGATATATAAATGCGCCAACTGCCGAATCAATTTCGCACTCTCCGCATTTATTTCTTAAGCCTGTTTTTTCCCTTTCTTAGGCGGTCCACCAAAGTGTCTCCGTGGAAACTGTGTCGGAAAGAAATCTCGACCGATAGTTTATTCTTCAGTCTATCCTCAATTGTTGGTTACTATTCTGTACGTATTCCTGTTAGTTCCTTTTTCATAAACATTTTGGCATTTGTTCAGGTATTTTTGTTTCATTTCCTTTACTTTCTGTATGTATCCTATTACTTTTTGCTTTTCATTTTTTTTTTATCTATTTTATTATTTCCAACTGTAAGTCCGTTCCGGCATAATTCCTGATATGACATAGAACAAGCGGTATAGAAGACGGTTCTACATGCTGACCATTACGTTTCGCATAATTTTCCTTTTTTTCATTTCTATCTTTTTCCTCTTAATTTTTTTTTTTTTTTTTTTTAACCTCTAAATGCTAGTTAGTAAATTAAGGAAGCGTATTAATCGATCTGAACAACGCCGAGTACAACAAAATAATTTAAGATGAAGAAGAAGAAAGAAATATATATTTACAAAACGTATAAACAAAATCATGGAATACACGAATATAATTGAATAATGAAGAATATTAAGTACCTTATACATATATATATATATATATATATATATACACCTTTAACTTACTCATGTACAACGACATCTAATGTATATATGTGATAAATAAATATGTTTATTACTTATGCAAATATACTTTTTGTTGTTGTTGTTGTTGTATATGTGATAAAATTAAAATTTAAAACTTAAAATTTAAAGTTTTAAATTTTTAAGTACGGGAAAAAATTAGAAAAAACCCTGCAAGAAAACAATAAAAATAAATTCAATAATTAGAACTTAAGTAAAGAGGGAAAATGCGTAGTAAATAGGAAAATAATTCTTAAACAAGTAATCTATAATTCTGCGGTGTTTGTAAATATCGTACGATGAGACTATGTCGTAATCGCCTATGGTGTTAATTAATGCGCTGTCACGCGTTATACGATTATGGTAAAATTTACTAGATAATTTGTTTATATAAGTTAAGCTGCGAATGCGTATCACGCAATTTAGTACATCTATGGGCGTTTAATATAATTCTGCAGCAGCGGTTTTGTAACAGCTGTAATCTTTTACGAGTACTGTTTGAAACCGAAAACCAAACAGGGCAGGCGTAAGTTAATCGAGGTAGAATAATAGATGTATATAATAACTTTTTTGTTTGAAATTGATAAAGAAGAATGACGATTAAAAATTGGCGAGAGTATTGAGCGCGTTGTCAATGCAGTTAGGTAATATTGTCATTGAACGATAAGAATCTAATATGACTCCTAAGTATCGAACTTGCGTCGACCACTGAATACATTTAACATCGATTGTAACCTCAGGTAGCGTTAGTGGGCGTCGTCTTGAAAAAAGTATCGTCTCCGTTTTTTCTGTGTTTATTTTCAGTCTTCAACGTTTGTAGTATTTAAAGACTGAGTAAGCAGTTTTTTGTAATCTGTTAAGTATAGTGTCTGGTCTATGAGATACACAATATAGGGCGACATATTTAATCCATTAAGGCCCGACCAACGAAATACATGAAATTGTTGGCATACGATCATTTATATCTTACTAATATGCAGATAAAATATTGAAAATTAAAAATAAAATTTACCCTCCGCTTGCATGTCCGACAATAAAATGTTGCGTTTACGCAACTTTGGGCGTACGTAGGTTCTATTATACCGTATCATATGTTTTTATTTAATAGACGAACATATGTTATAAAATATACGATCTAATGTTTTACTTTAAAAAAATTATTTGTGAAATTCCTTAAAACAATTGATGTGCAGGTGAATATTACATTTATTCCACACATTCTACATCTCCTCCTTCTTTTATTATTAAATGACTTATACGATCGCATCGAACTTTGTTTGGTATAACGAATTTTTCGATAGCCGACCTTTAGTCAATTTTTCTTCTTTATCACTATCTTCGTCTTCAGATTTGTTTTCAGCTTCTTCGCGTTTTATTAGACTCGTAGCTAGGTATGACCTGAATTGTAATTGCGTCATATTATCAGCTAGTTTATGCATTTTCCATGAATTTACGTTAGATTCGTAAACAAGGGCCACCACCATTTTTTACCTCTGAACCGGATTCTGTAGTTCGCAATTCCATTATGACGAAGGTCTGCACCGCCCATATGTTGATTGTAATCTACGGTTACTCTTGGTTGATTTATCGATACATACTTTTTTCCTTCCAATTACATCTTCTAGCTTTAACCAATGGCTTCACCGTACCATTGTTGGTAGCCACGGTTACTATAGAATTGTCATTCCACTTCACCATCATGACTTCCGCGCTGTTATCAAAAGCAAAATCAAGTGAACCACTTTCCTTTTTCTTCAAAATTTGGTTAGATTCCAGGGTACATTTTGCGATACGGTTTTCGGGAATTGTTCCAGTCGCAAAAAAATTACGCTGTTTTAGTAAGTAAAACAGTCTACAAGAAGAAGAAGAAAGTTATCGAAAAATACACGATGATTTTCTGGTTTTTCGACAATCGAAAGCAGTTCTGTAACCACATGTTCGCCTAAAGATAATTCCAAAAGATCTGTAAGAACGTCGTTTTCTGACAACTCGATTTCCGGCATTCTTAGACTATAAGTCATACAGTGTTATTGTTATAGCAATTTCAGTTTAGAACTATGAAAAAGAACTACGCAAAGTTGCGTAAAACTTTATAAAAAACTGGAATTAAATGCCATTAACGTTATAACTTTTTAGTAAAATATATTATGATAGAAGACAATTCAGAGAAGTTCTACATCCAATTTAAGAATAAAAAATATTGTTTGAAATAATTTTAAAAAAATAATAAAAATGGCCATGAATTCTTGTCGATTTTCACTAATTTTGAGTAATTTTTTACTTGCATCAACATAAAAAACGGGCAATGCGAATACAAAAAATTGAATCTTTATAATATTAAATTTAAATAGTATCGTTCAAAATAAAGATCAAAAAAAGCAATTTGGCCTAAAAAATTGAAAAAAGTAATGTTGCGTTCAGGCAACTTTGGGCCTTAACTATGAGGTAGTTTAGGGATATCGTTTATTAAAATTAAAAATAAGTAAGTCCCTAACATACTGTTCTGTGGAACCCCTGAGCGGTAAGATTTAATACCGGATTTATGGTTAAGATGGGAGACGTAAAAATTTCTATTGGTTAAATACAAATTTATTAATTTTATTAAAGGGATTTAAAAACTACGTATATTAAATTACGATACAATGTTGATGACTGCATCATAACTGTAGCTTCGGGATATTTTTTAAAAAATGAAACCTTCGGAGGTAGTTACCGACATTGTGTTTTATATCCACAGCTCATCAACTGCGTCCTGAGGAACATGAAAAATCATGTTTCCGCGTGATTTTAGGTCAGTTTTTTTTTCCCCCAGAAACGAGTACGATGTCGATCTCGTTTTGATTCTCGGAAATCCGGATTAAGACGGTCGTAAAACTGGCATTCCACATTATTTTAAATAATATTTTTTCTTTATTTAATTACGAGAGTTTTTGTTACTTTTTTTGAATAGCGCGTATTCTGCTGCAAGGATTCTAGTAAGTCTGCCAGCAATGTTGCCAATTTTTTGGGAGAGGTTTCCTAGTAATAACTTATATTCTAAGGTAGACTCGATAAGTAATTTTGTTTTTTTAGTTTACTGTTCAGTTGTCGATTACGATTTTTGTGTTCGTGAAGCGATTGTTTGTGCGCTATATTGATCAGGATATTATCACGTTGTACAACGGATGCGTAAGACATTCCCCGTTCTACCTTATCTATATTTTCTTTTCGTGTTAGATTTCATCGTACAGAAGTCATCTTGGGCGATTTGATAGCACGATCAATGATACGGTTTAATTCGTGTTCTTGATAATTGGCTGAATGATTACTATCTCAATTAGCGAATACAAATTTACTGGGATCTTTTAAGGAACGAATAATTGAATTATGATGCCCCGTATATATATATATATATATATATATATATATATACAAAATGACTGGCCCCAAAAAAGCTTTTTTGAATGATTCCATTGATGTCGCAGCAGGCACATCCAGATTTTTTAAGCATCTTATGCCAAGGTTCTATCTCAATCGTGAAATATGCCAAATGCGTAATCTCGTACATATTCTTATTATTTTAACTAGTCGCATACTATAAAATTACAGAACTAGTCGCGCATTGCACTTTGTCTAACAGCAGCATAAATGTCATTGCCGGAATGTTTAATTACTTATTTATTTAAATATAATAAAGGTTTATTAGTTTTAGGCGCGCCACTGGACATTTAAAACGTTCAGAGATATTTTTTTTAAAATAATAAATAAATTTATTTTTTATTATTGATGTAATATTTTTCTATTAATATTTATCAAATAGACTGGTAAAATATAAATGAATTATATTAATTAAAATGGAAGCAACGAAATAATAAATGAATCGCGGAAAAATGTAATGTAAAAATTTGCGAGGAAATAAATTTAGAAATTCCATTTAATAACAATTAACATAAGTATATTATTACAAAAACATATAAAAATCCGCGTGTTGTGTTACATTGGTCAGTGTGTACATCATTCAAACATTTCCTGAAACATTCCTGACACAATCATTTTGTATGTACGTACATAAAAAGTTACATTTTACAAACGAATACCGCTCAAAGTCTTTTGGTTTCGCTGTAACAGGAAGGACCGCCATTCTCTTATCTCTGTCGATATCATTTTGTTTATTCTTCCTTACGTGCTTTTTGCGTTTCCAGTTGATACTTTTGCATCAAAACTTGTACATCCTGACTTACCAAGGCACTTTTCCCTCAGTGATTAGCATCACGGTCTACAACAATAGATTTGAATAAAATAATTTCAACATCCTCATTTTCTAACACTATAATAAATAAAAATTTCGCTGCGACGACAAAGTGGATAAATAAACATCGGAACTTAAGAAAGAATCATATTCCGACCTGCTCTAAATCTACTTCGTTGTATCTGAATTATTTGTTCTCATTTCTAAATTATCCTCTTCACTCCCGAGACTCTGAGAAGTCCAATTCGGACGAAGTAGTTATAATTTCTTGAAAAATAAGACGACTAATGTCATTGGTGCCTTATGACACCAATGCTTGGTGTAGACCTGTCCCAAATTCTTCCATCGCTGTCTAAAGCCTCGCGCATCCATGAATGACCTGCCTGTTTTATTATGTCATCCGAACATATTTTTGATGGCCTCCCTTGTTTCCGTCTGTCAGTATATGGCCGCCAGCTTAATCTTCCATCCGTCAGTAGTACTACATGTCCTGCTCAGTTCTATTTGTTTATTGCTATCTTGATTACAATGTCTTCAAACCCTATATTTCTCCATACGTCGGAGTTTCTAATTTTGTCGCTTATATTCCTAGCAATGTTCCATTTTTCTTTCTGCTTTTCCGATCTTACCAATCAATTCTATCGGTTAGGAGCCAAGTTGCTGCTCCATAGCTCGGCACTGGTACGATATGCATCGATCGAACAGTTTCGGCTCGCTCGGCTAATTTTACTTTTTAGAATCTTTTTCATTAAAAGCAATTCGTCCGAATTGAACTGTGCATGTCCATTTTTTCCCTCGATATATGAAGGTATCTATCGTTTCCACGGCACCTTGTTTTAAATTTATGTTCACGTCGTTTGCATTGTCTTCTTTATCGTTTCCTCTAGGTTTATTCTCAGACCAATCGCGTTCAGCGCTTTTCCTAATTCAATTTCCTTGATCTTGATTTTTTGCTATTAACGTCTTCTCCAAAACAAAGATGATTTATATATTTTCCATTTATATTTATACCGTTGTTTTCCTACTGTAGTTTTCTTAGGACGAATTCGAGGGTGGCATTAAATAACTTTGCCGAAAAAATGTCGCTTTGTCTTCTTAATCTGAAATTGTTACGTCGTGTAGTTGCATTAATTCGTACATATTTCGTATATCAAGTCTACGTATTGCTTATTTATCCGGATGTTTTCTAGCGCTTTTAAAATTCCTCGGAAGGCCATTTCCAAAAATTCACTATTCCTAAAGTTATAATGGTATAATATTCTTTACATTTTTCTATTAGTGTTTGTATATATGATCTCTTGTTCCTGAATCCAGCTCGCTTAATTGGTTGTTCATTATTTAGTGTTGCTTCGAGTCTATTCGATATAATACGGGTAACATAGATCGTAGATAATAATTTGTCCAGTCTTTTTTATCGCCTTCCTTATGTAACGGAACTGTAATAGAATTCTTACAGTCTTTCGGCGCAGCTTTTTCCTCTAGGTACCCATAGTCGTTGTAATTCAGATATTATCTAAATTCCGATAAAAATACGTCAGTTATTCTTACTGTGGTATTTTTTGAGGGAAATATTTTGTCGGTTATAATTAAGTATTTCGCGCGTAATAAGTTAGCGGTGTATATACTTTAGAACGTGATTATTAACACGATGACGATTACAATTTTCAAGTAGCCTGTATAATTAACACTCTGGATGAAAGTAATTAAAACTTCGACGTAAGGAATGGGCCATTTTTAACAGTCATACCGAGGCGATACATTATTTTTTACAATGAGTAAAACTAATTACATTCACCGAAGGTAATTTTATAGAATTCAATTAGTACATATATATCGTTTTTGCGTAAAATTATAAATGTAATGATTAATTATAAATTAGACTCAGTTAGGCGAACGTGAAGAAAACCTATCGTATTGGTCGAACGTGTTTACTAAAAATTTTCCGACTGCTCTGAAAATCATTTTTAACGTTTCACAATTACGTTTAGTAGCAGACGAGAGAAAGTTTAAATATATGACGGTCCACGTACGAGATAGTTTGGAATACGTCTTGTTTATTCGGCAACAACAATATATATATATATACGAAATTCATCCAGCACGATTAGAGTTAGCTACCGTCACGAATTCAGGTATGACCCTCTTTATGGGTTTCGACCATAACAGTTTATCATCATCGGGATGTTACACCGACCCGAACAAATATCAAATTGTCATCACCGAGTTTCGCCGCATATTGCCATTTAGTGGTATAATTCGAATGCGCGTTAAAATTTTAGCCATACGATGCATCTGTTGTATTGTCCTCGTTTTACGAAAATATGGCGTCGTTTGCCGCTAATTCGGACATCGGAGCACGAATACTTCGAGCGTTAAAATTCGTATCCGTTCGAATAAAACTAATTTCCGTTATCACGGCGTCCGATATTATTTTTGTGTACTTACACACACACACACATATATATATATATAAATAAATATTACCACCATCAAGTGTCGTCTCCGTATCGGTGGTAGGCGGCTACTTACTTATACATAATTTGTTGTCCGGTGTAAGTAGCGTACAAGTATGGCGTTAGCCTAGATAGACACACGCGCACCCGGGAGAACTGACTGTAATCGCTTTGTGGTCACGACAAAACGCAGCCCCGGGTATTTTTGGAGTCCCCAGAGTTAAATAAATTTTTCTTTACAAAAGCTACGTTTAAAGCCTAGAGGAGGATACAACGCTATTCTTTGCGTCACTGAGCTAAATGAAATCACGTTAGCCTTTATTCTACGTGCGTTGTACGTAATATTGCGCGGTTCGATTGTGAAATTTTATTACCGTTCGACGCTTAATGCAGGGGATGGGACTTATCTATTTTAGATTGATTAAGTGTTGTACACTATTCTGATGTCCAATTTAGAATTATTTTAAGCAGCTGAATTTTCAAATTTTGAATCTGGATTTAGAGAGATACGTACGTCATCTATTGGTAGGCTACTTTGACTCGAAGTAGTTATATCCGCAGCAGAGGTTGTATATAATACCGAATCGGGGGATTAGCATGAACCGGTTTACTTTTAATTTTATTTTAAAATTTATATTATTATAAATTATATTAGAATATATTATATCTACAGTGCTCTTATACAAATCAACATCCAATTGCTAAAGAAATTATTCAATTGTTTGAATCAATGGAACCCTCCTCTCATCGACCAATGTTTGTCTGGATACCAGGTCATTCACAATTTCCTGGAAATGAATTAGCTGGCCGAGCAGCCAAGAAGGCGTCCTCTATGTACCCTTACATAAATTTATCCATCCCTCGTGAAGATGCATACAATATCATCGCCATAAAACTAAAAAGCAGATGGAAATCTATGTGGATTTCGACGCATGACTCAAACAAATTAAGAAACATTAAATCGGATACAAGCCGCTGGAAAACACCTTCTAATTTATCCAGAAAAGAAGAAATTACTTCGAGACGGCTCCGATCCATGCATTAATAAAACATGGGCATTTATTAAATATGGCAATGAAGAATCGCAAATATATTCAATAGAAGCAGAAGTGCCTCAGGGTAGTGTGCTGGGGCCGCTGTTGTACCTCATATATACGGCTGATGCTCCCACTCTGCCTGATGTTGAAATTGCTACTTTTGCAGATGACACGGCTATTTTGTGTTCAGACGAGTGCCCAATAAAGGCAAATACGCGTCTACAACTAGCGATTGACAAATTATCGGACTGGTTTATGACATGGCGTATCAAAGTAAATGAAAACAAATCGGTACACACAACTTTTACTAATCGGAGATTAAACGATAGTAATGTAATGATGAATGGAAATATTATCCCATTAAAAGACGAAGTCAAGTATTTGGGAATATACTTGGATAAACGGTTAACGTGGAAGAAACATATCGTAACGAAGCGCACTGAAATACGCATTAAAATTAATCAGATGTACTGGCTTTTAGGGAGAAAGTCAGAACTAGCAGTTGAAAATAAGCTATTGCTCTACAACCAGGTCGTCAAACCTGTCTGGAAATACGGATGTCAACTATGGGGCTGCTCGAAAAAGAGTAACATAGCAATTATATAAAGATTACAAAATATATGTCTAAGAATCATTACAAATGCGCCATGGTATATGACCAATCAAACTCTGCACACAGACCTAAAGATAAATTACGTAAAGGATGAAATCGTGCAAACAGCTAAAAATCATGCCGCAAGACTAGAGTCACATCCGAATAATATGGCAGTTGCACTGTTAGATAACTCTGCAGTCATTCGCAGATTAAAGAGAACAAAATTTATGGATCTAGTATAAAGTATACATTCCGTATACATATTGTACGAGATCCTGTCACTGGACAGGATTCTTTAACAAGCCATATGATACTGAGATATTACATTTACTTAATAGCCTATAGAGCTAGTTGTAAATTAGCAAATATTTAAAAAAAAAAAAAAAAATTATTAAGGCGTGAATCTCCTGTCTGATGTTCCTGTGGACATTGGGAAATTACTGTCAAACATCTTTTGCTAGATTGTACTACTTACAAGTTTCAACGTTCCCAACTAGCATTACCAACAACAATTAAAGGCCTGCTAAACTCAAATGGCAGCACCTTCAAGTTCTCCGCTTATTGTACAATACTGGTCTCTTCAACATGATCTGAACTCTTCTCATATGTGCCTCTAGCCTAGTAGCAGTACATGGCACATCAATGGGAAAATAATAATAATAATAATCTACTCGGGAAACGATATTTCGATGAGAAAAAAATTTAAAAATTTTCTTTATTTTTTATATTTAAAAATTCATTTCGCGTTTTTAATCAATTTAAAGACACTCGCACACTATCTGCCGTTAAGAAAAGTTTTATTATTTTTTTTAAACTTATAGTCGCATCAGTCGTTCGACTTTCATACATATTTCACATTATGTTAAACCACGTTAGTTTTCAAATTATCATAGACTGTGTCCAGTAATTTGTAATCGCATATTGATAAGTAGTTCTTGCAGCTTGCGATTATGCGGTTTATTGTTAATTCATTGCATCTTCCGCGTGTAGGTAGTTGTGTTTTACGTAATGTACAATTACGAGTTAACCTGGTATATCTAGTAAGAAATTCACCCACTGCGACTTGATAATGTCTCTTCAAATTATTATAATTCATTGGCTTTTATAGATGTTTGTACTGTTGTTGTTTGCACAAAATCTGCAATACATCTTTTTGGTTTCCAAAAATGATATTTGTATCGGTGATTATTGGCTAAAGTGGATATTTTGTAAATATACAGCTTCTTTCCCTTGGAAACCGACATATGCTTGTAATCCATACTATTAAGGGTTTTTTTCCCCACAACAGGTACAAATTTGCTCACATTGAATGGGTTCTTCTTCTTATCGTATGGCATGATGCAGGAACACACTATAATATAAATTTTTGTAGCCAAGATAATGCTGTCGTTGACACTTTATGGATCTCATGAAGTGTCCCGTCAGAAGCTCTGCTTGGACAACTGCGAACAATGTGATCGATGTTTTGATGTTGGTATAATCACAGGCAGCGTTACTTTTTATGTTCCACCGCGTTAGCAGATCGCTGCAACGTCCTTGTCCAGTACGAATTCGATTCAGTTGTACCCATTCTTTGCGGGGTAAGTCATAGCCTATCACCTCAGCGGTCGGACATGTAATAAGCGCGTGTTTATCTGGGTTAAATGTGTTCCATTGTTGACGCCATGTATTTTTACCGTAAAATTTCTCTGCCATAAGCTTATCGACTGTTATACACGCTGGTTTCATTGACTTCAGTCACTTTGATTTTACCATGTATCCATTTATTGGGAGACTCTGATTTGCTTTATATTTTGACCATTCTCGTAAGGCTGCAGTCTTCCTTCGGTCATCTGGAAGCAGAATATTGCTAAGTACCGGGAGCCAAGTAGTAGGTGTTGATTTTACTGTACTCGTGATGAGAGTCTCGTTGTTGTGTTGAGTTGATTGAATGGGTTAATCAGCGCATCACTGGACCAAAAGCCTTTCATAGCGAGGTTTTAAGTCGGGTAATCAGCGAATATAGAGCACTGAAGATTATTTTCCACGATGATTATTTGCTCGGAATATAGCATTAAGTTCTCCAGTATTTAAATTTAGTGATGTCGACGGAAATAAAAATATATAACCTGTTTTGGAGTTACAATAAAATTTTTATTTTTTATGTGCAGTTACAATAAAATTTTTATTTTTTATGAGTAATTTCAACATATTTATTACATAATTCTAGAGATCATATTGACGGAGTTCCATGTTTAGAAATATTTGTGAAAGAGTCCGAGGTGGCTGATGGCGAAATGCACGCCGTGCCATATTTGAAACTGTTAATTAATTTTCATCTACGTAAGTGTAGGTTCGGAAGTGAAACGGGAGTCGGGGGGGTGATTTAATTTTTAAATATTCACCGTGATTTGTGGTATTATTTTACACGTTAGGTTTTACGTAGTTGTGAATATCGAGGTAATTTATGCCCAGCTGAGGTCTGCTATAAACTAAACTAAATTTATTACATTCCTCTCAGTTAACCCTTTGAGTCACGATATGTTTGAAAAATTAATTTTTTTTTAATATACCACTTTATTAAATTAATTAGGGCGTCCTAATAACGAATATATGAAAAATTTATGAAAAAAAATTTATGTACCTATTTTATGATTGAATTCAAAAATAATTTTTAACGATGAGCCGCTTGTATCATTTGGTTTTTTAAATCTACTCTTATTGGCTGAATTGAATACGATAGCACCAAATTTCAGTTTTGATCTGATTATCGCTCCCCATTGAGTACGGCAGTTTGTGATATGCGATTTTTAGTTTTTTGATGCAAGTCTTTCGAGATCGAATGTTAATAGTTTCACAAAATCTGTTTATTTAACAATTTGGTTTCTAAGTATAGTGTAAGAATTTACTGATTAGTTTTCGATTTGGACAATATTATATATTCGGATTTAGATAGAGAAAATTTGAACATTGTACTTGATGCTCATGGCAATAGTTTGTTTAGAAATTGTTGTAGGATAGATTTTACGTTATACAGTATGAGGCGATATCATCTGCGAACAGATTTATTTTTGTATCCTTTGTGAGGCAACATCGTTTAATAATAATGGAAAAACGGTTACACTTATGACACGATTCACTATAATATCCATTCCTTTCGCACTTAAATTTTTTGACGTACGGGGAATTTTTAATAAAATTGAACGTGCTTCCCTCAATTTCATACTCTAGATTTATATAACATATACAGATTTCTTCAATATTGAGACATATTTCGAGTTGTTTATCTATGGAATTCGTCAGAAATATTAGTTTCTATATTACTGAAGCGTTCACAGCTGCCAGTGAATTTTCTAAATACATTTTGGTCATAGTGTGGTATTTGATCGAAGGAGCCATAGGATATAGTTCCTAATATGTATAGCACTCGTTAAGTAAATAGGATGTGACAATTGTTATAGTTGAACGGATTTATTAAGCTTAGGGATAATTGTCGCTTTATTCAGTTGAGTGAGGGAGGTATCTTCATAATATTTTTAATAGATATTGTGAGCCATTATCTGGAAGGTTTTTGATAATTAGCGAATATTAACCGGGCCCGGCCTACAATTTTTCGTCTATGCTAGAAGTATCTGTCTCTCGGTGATTCGATTGATTTAAGGATTTCTTGTTAGATGGACTAGTTATGTATGTTTGTGGTTTTTATGTAATAGGAATTGAGAGCTATAGTCGTTACCGCTGTATAATTGCAAAATATTTCAACTAAAATGGTAGCAATATGCAATTTTATTGCAATTATTACCACCCTAATTCTATTCTATTCGTCTGGTTCAACACGGAAAGACTATTGGCAACATCACGTTCAGATTTCACTTATCGCATTGAAAGTACTGTTAAAAACTCGACTTGCGCATCCATGAACAATCTACTCAATGGTTTTTCGGGGATATCAATTTTTAATTTTCCATCGCATTAGAAAATCATTACTTTGGCCCATTCTCTTCGGGTTAGGTTCAAAACCGTTCACCTTACGATCAGACCACCCTAATTAATTGTCATGACGAATGTTATCACTATTACAACCTTATTATTTAAAATCTACGATTAATATGAATATAACAACGCGCATATTAGTTGATATTACGAATTGTTTTTTTGCGCTATCAGCATTCGTAGTTTGCTGATAGTGGCGTAGTTGCTAGAGTGCTCGACTGTTAACTCGACGGTCGGGGGTTCGAAATGCAACATTGGAAAGTTTTCACCTCATTATTTAATTCTTAATTATCACTGAGAAAGCAGTGGCACCCCACTCTGTATAACATCATATACGAGCGTATCTGCGTCGCATATAAATAGTGCCTTGAATGCTAGCTCATTTTGTATGTAAAAGTAAACGTACAGGCAACGATACAACGATGATGATTCGTGGTCTACTCTGTACAATCGTACCGACTGGAATTCTACAAACGATACTGGACAAGTATTTTTTTAAACGTTTTACGCTGATATAACTAGTATGCAGTAAGAAAATACTCTGTGTCTAAATAAAAAAAAAAATATATAGAGCATTATCGAGCGAACACTATAATATAAGAGGAATTTGATGTTTACGATAAAAAATGAACATTTTCGATTTTCGTTTATAGGAAATAAGTAAACGATGTCGTTTGGAAAGTGTTCCATTATGATTATAAAAAAGGCACGTTCGTCCACTTCAACGAGTGGATGTTTAAACATCGCTTCGTTCGATGTAAAACGATGCTTGTGGATAATTGCATTGGTAGCCGTAGCAATTGGTAAGTAAATATATACAAATAGATATTATCATCGTCGTTGTATTGTAACTTTTTGTAAACACGATAAACGCTTCGACAAAATGACTTACCATCCATTAGTAACGTTAATTCCGATCAACTGGATAGTTGGATGTCGTCTAACCGATGATGCTAGTCAATCAAAAGATTGACACATAACTGGTTAAACGACACCTTCTGTCATACGAAACAGGTGGACATTGCGCTGAATGACACAGTCAGCTGTTTGAAGCCGACAAAAATAGATTAGATATATCCACTCGTTAGAGAATAGCACCTCTCGGAATAAGAAGAGACGTAGCAGCGCATAAGGAACGTCGCAAATACTGGACAGACGTCCGTTTTATGGTCGCAATGTTCCACGAAGTCGACTAAATTCCAGAAAAAGTTTCCTGAATATAATCTCTGAACCGACGGAACAACCGGGATCGATGAGAGAGAGCAATTATGCGAGACCGAAGTCGGAACTAACTCGCAGAATGTTCAAGAGAACCTGGAACCGGGTCATGATTTATCGTGGAAGATTTGGCGGTCTCTTAATATATTTATAACCGGGATGATACTGTGTAAAGCTAATTTAAAAGAATACGGTATTATCGAATATGATAGATGCGACTGTGCCGATATTCAAACGTCTGTGCGCTAACGGACAAACATTGTGATATAGCCGATTTGTGGTCGGCAAATGACAAAGCTATTTACGCGGCTACATACTGGGCTGTTTATTTTCCCGGACACGGAAAGTAAGTAAGTAACGAGCAAAAGTACGAGGTGATTTGCTGTTGCGTACCATTGACTTCTTTACCTTCTCGCCGAGCTGGTGGTACTCATTTATCGGCCTATTCTATTGGTTGGAGAGCTGAATCGGCTATAGGACTTTTAATAACTATTACTTACACTTTGGTACGTTGCTTCCCATGTAGCGGAAAGTGTACAGTTCGCCGATAACGACCTCGTCCGCCTGTGACAGTGTTTGGCGTACTGGTTTGCTCACTAAATGTTTGTAAACGGTTACTTTTAGAAAAATGTACTCGTTACTGAACAGCGTGATCGCTAATCATAAAATAATTTTTTATCTCAGACCGTGTGAAAAAAAAAACTGAAATCGAGAACCAGCTCACAAAACGGCTCCAAAACTCAAGTCGGAGGATTTTGATTCAGTTACAGCATGGAGAGAGAACTGCGAAACGCGGACAAAAACAATTTAATTGACGCTTCCGATCGTAGATCGTTAGATAGATGCGGCCTAACCGTTTTCGAATTGGTCATGGATGACGCAGCTACGTTAAATTAGGCCTTAAAAAATGATCCGATATGCGACTGCGGATTAGAAAAGCAAATGATAAATCGTATTCTGTTCACGTGTCCGTTCATTCAGCGATGATTAGGAAGAAATCCGGTCAGTATCGGACGCAGCTGTAATATGGCTGGAATACCTGGACGTTTGAGCAGAAATATATTGGTGATTACTATCCTGAAGACTTACGACATAATAATAATAATAATAATAATACTTTACACTTCAATATTAATCCTAATTAAATATCTTCGTTATTTTCGTTAGTTGTTCTTGATGTTGGAGGCATTTGAAATGTGGATCTATAGGAGGATGACTAAGTTATGATGGACAGAAAAGGTCAAAAACATATAAGTATTAAGAAAAGGAAATGTCAGTAGTCCAGAAATAATACAACCGATAAAAATAATAATGTTTCAGTACTTTGCCCATGTAATAAGAGGAGCAAAATATGAAATAATAAAAAGATTTATGTAAGGAAGAATCATTGGAAAAAGAGACAAAGGAAGACCAAGAAGAATGTGGTTGCATGACTTAAAGGACTGGACAGGATATACGACGGAAGAATTGTTTAGGATAGTCAAAGACAGACGCAAAACTAAGCAGATATTACTAGAAATCAGGTCATGATGATCTCTTAAATCCCTGTGGGAAGAGACAGAAAAAAAGTTCTTTCGATTCGGTTCAATTTAAAGATATATAGAAAAAAATGAAATTTTTTTAAACAATCCACCACAATACTCGGATACTATGTCACAAAGAAAATTCGGAACTTTTTATAGATTTTCTGCATTTGTAGTAATGTTTACAAAAGTAAAAATAACTATCGGAATGATTGCATATTTCAAACGCCTATGAAATTTGAAAAAAAAAAAAGACTGAAGGACCTCTTAAAGTTCTACAGTTTTATAAGTTTATTAAAATTTGGTTTGGTTAAAGAATAACGATCGATTCCAGTTAGTAGTTCTTTAGTTTAAATTTTCAAATAAACTCTTTTATAGTTCAACATTCTTAATAGAATTCAAACGAAATGAGGATATTTGGAAAAAAGTTGTTTCCCCTACTCTAGTTGCTCGTTTTGCACTTTATGCGATTACTTGTAATTTCAGCATTTAAAAAAAATCTTCCCTCATTACAGCCAGTTAAATTTCTTAATAAACTGTTCTGTCGTTAAACAGAGAAAAAAAGGCTCATATCAATATTTGATTATTTAATAAACGGAATTACGTTTTATGATTGCAAATTCAAATACATTATTACTTATCAACCATCTAGTTGACGGTGCTTTACTATTGTTTCAAATTGTTCAAAGTGTAATTGCTGCAGCATCGCAGCATCTGCTTCGATGTCTTTTGATTTCTTATCTGAATATGGTTCGATGGAACAACCAATCAGATTACTTCTTACTGATCAGTCGTTCGATCATACTACCGTTCAGGCGTTCTAGCATTGGTATAAATAGGCCTCCCTTAAGGTTGCCAACGTCAGTCTGTTCGAAGTCTTCTCGAAGTTAAGACATGTTTCTGAATTGACGTTCGTTTTCGTTAATTGCCTTTTTTATGTATATATATATATATATATATATATATATATATATATATATATATATGTGTGTGTGTGTGTGTGTGTATGTATATATATACGTGTGTGTGTATGTATGTATATATATATACGTGTGTGTGTGTATGTATGTATATATATGTGTGTGTATGTGTATATATATAAATATATATATATATAAATATATATATATATATATAAATATATATATATATATATAAATAAAATAAAATAAATTATGAAAAAACAAATTTACCAACAAACGGAGAAAAAATAAAAATTAAAATGAACGGAAAAACGATACACTGGGTTGAAGATGTACAAAATAGCGATAGAGTGGAAAAAAATTCTGGGCATTAGAAGAAATATTTAAACGAAATATTAATTGTAAAGAAAAGCGAAGATTTACAATACATGCGTTCTTCCTGCCATGACATACGGTGCGCAAACATGGTCACTGACAGTTAGACAAAGTAGAAAAATATTAATAACTCGAAGAGCTATGGAAAGAAAAATTATCGGGATAAAGACAAAATCGGTAATAAAGTATTACGGGATAAATCAAAAACAGAAGATACTCTCCGCAAAATAATAGAAATGAAGCGGAATTGGGCTGGATATGTAGTTCGAATGGACACAAGCGGAGGGGCAAAGAAATGTACTGAATGGTTACCAATCATTAGGAAAAGATTCAAGGCGAGAACCAAAAGTGAGATGGAGGGACGATATTGTCAAATACGCAAGTGCAATCTGGATGCGTAAATCACTTAATCGGATGGACTGGAAACAGCTAAGAGAAAAATATGTAAACGTTTAATAATTTGGAAGAGGTCGATGCTCGTTCACGGGTTTAATTTCCCTAATACATTTAAACATATTAGTATTAGTTTAGCATTAAGGAAAGCTATATACATAATATTAGTTTAGTATTAAGAAAAGTTATACATATTAGTATTAGTTTCATATTAATACTAGTTTAATATTTGTAAATTTTAATTTAAAATGGGAGATACAGGCTATTGTAATATTGTAATATAAATATATACATATATATATTTGTGTTATATGTATATATTTACCTCAGTTCTGTGCGTTTAATTATCTTGTTAATTTATTCGAAATAAACTGATTGTTCTTACGCCGTTATATATATATATATTTTATATATATATATATATATATATATATATATATATATAATATATGTATACTGACTAATAAAGTACACTTTATTAAAGTATAATACCAATCCATATTTCGTCCTCGTAAACGCGAAGATTGAACGATAATTCAGAAAAAGCGACGAAAAAGTTCTTCGCGGCTCTCATTTTTAACTTACCTACGACCCTCGTTTTATCCACCGTGAAAATTACCACCCATTTAATTCGATATCATCTTTATTTCGGCGTTGTCCTTATATTTGACATTTCGTAGGTTTATTATATTCGTAATAATCCCTTTCGCGACCGGACGATGACAGTTTTCACGGTGCTGCTCTTTCCGTTTAGGAGGGAAAGGTTAGTAAAGATCGAGAGAATTAAATCGGCGGATTTACTAGTGGGATGGTCGTCGTCCGCTTATAGTCTCGTCTTTGTCATCGAGAGGTTTTAGGTTAGGGAAATGTTTTTGTTTTTCCTTACACGTGATAAATTTCTTGCTAATGACATTTACCGGCTTACACGTGTCTGCAGGCCTAAATGTATACAGGAAGGAGTTCCGCATTGAAAAACTTTTTCCGTTACAACGGTAGATTTCATTAGTTTTCCATCGCGAACCCTTTTCCCGAAGTTCTGTTGTCTCCGGGGTTTCTTGTCGGGTTTAGTTCGGTCTGTTTCTCTCGTTGTACGTATTGGAGTCGATCGGCTTTAAAACGTCTGAACATGACGTCTCGAACAATGACGGCATAAAACCGACGACACCAGTCGTCTTCATTAGAGAATAGTCGGGTAAACCCGTCATCATCGGTATTTTCCTCAAACTTAATAGAACAAGACAGGCTATACTCCGTAAATTTCTTAATATACATATATAAATATAAATATATATATATATATATGAAATAAAAGAAAATTGAATACTGTCCTGCTCGATAATTTTAAACCTCTCGACAGCAGGGAAGCAATTATTTGACGTCATCGGAAGAATTTTTCTTATTTTATTATACGGGTTTTTCGTTCATTTTTCAAAGCGCACTTTTCTTTATAACAGACTTTTGATAAATGAATATAATTTTTTTTTCTGCAGTAATTCGTTTTATATCTTTTTGGACAAGCTTACTAGTGCTAAGAAATTTGAACTTGGAAATGGTAAACCAAATCAAAATATTACAAGTGCAAAGAAATAATAAAAGAAATCAAAACGGTGTTGAAACGTTTCAAGGTTGCTAAATCGGATATCTGTAAGGACTGTGAAGAAAAATTAGATGATTCCTTTCATTCGATTTTCGAATGTAGGAATTTCAGCGAGGAAAGAGAAAACAGAGAAATAATTAAAAATCCAATAACTGAAATAACGAAACTTTTTCAATCTAATCAGTTTTGTTAAAATGAAAAATAAAATACAATAGTTAATATCCGCAATTAGATACTACGGCTTAGATGCCTCAAGAAATAAAAGAATAGAACGCGCATAAAACAAAACCGCTCTAGGTAACATTTGAAATAGGACCACTCGAGAGAAATAAGTTACATAGATGATAGAAAGAAGTTCGCGTATGAATAAGGGATTATACAGATTTCAAGAATCAAAGTGCATCCTTTAAGAATACTATACCGAAATATGCAGTTTGCGCTTCAGAGATTTTGCTTCTCTTATTACTATTTTCCTGCAAGCTGACCAACAAGATCATTTAGCAGTATTTAAGAGAAGAGCATAATAAGGAGGTATATAGTACCCACCGGTATACACCCGGTAACCATATATTAGGTCCAGTGGTTTACTACGTCTTAAGTGTCTTATACCACCGGTGGTGTCCAAAAACCCTGATGTAAGGTTATGTAGATGATTTTCCAGCCTGACAGCGTGTCTCTGTGCGTATTTACGTACGTAAGAAACATTTAAATCAAGGTGAATGATCTGGTTTGCTACTATCAGCCGAGAAATTTTATTTTGGGCAGTCTGTATAGTTCCTTCATTTGTCGGCTTTGCGCAAAAACCTACAGATACACTCCGTATGTCTAAGCAGACCTTAAAATCGCGGTATATATAAGACATCTGTTGTTAATTAGCGGCGTTATTACTGCCCATTAACCGGACTTGTTTTTCAACACGTGCGTCTAGTTCTGTCCTCTTTATTCGAATACGATATCGATACGTTAGTCGGCTATCAAAGAGTAAACTCACGATATTTCACGCTTATTCCGATTGGTACTTCTGCGTTGTTGATTCTAACAGGAGGAGCTACAGCTTTTCTATTATATTTCCAAATTCGCTCTTATTGATATGTTCCATTTGTTAAACCGGTTTTCAAGTGAACGCTGTCGGAAGATTACTATCGATGTCAGAAGAAAGAAGTGCATGTCATCGGCAAATGTGGTTACCTGAACATTATTAGTCATTGGAAAATCGGTCTGGCCTGTTGGATAAGATCGAAGTGTAGTATCTGCTTCAGTGATGAGGAACGAAAGTTTGCGAAATTACCGTGAAGTGTTAGTAGAATATTTTGATATTAAACTGTGAACCAATGAGAGAGATACGTTTACGAAACAATATCCTATTTATAAGTTTCCAAACTTATTATGTATAAGAAGGCCAACAAATTATTAACGGTTACAAAAACAATAAAGCAGCAGGGTAGGATGCTGTAAACGCGGAAATGTAAAAAAATGCAGACTTTAGGAAAATTATAATATTACCAAAAAGTAATTAAGGAAATACGGGAATCGCCGTTTCATTAAAAGAAAAAAAAACGGGATAGAACGTGGGTTTAAATAATTATCGAGGAATATCAAAATAAATTAAAATATTAAGTACATAGACAACTCGGGGAATACCGGAATGATTTAAAAAAAAAAAAAGACACGTGTGACTCGGTAGATGGAGAAACCTTTATTAGACTGATTACCCTCATTATGCAAATATCGACAAATACGTTATCTAACGGTAAATTCAATAAAAATAATAATATGACACAAGGTGATGATTTTTTTATTACTATTAAAGTACGTAATGGAGAATTCGGATAACTGAAAAGATTAGATAAGTTCTATTTAGCGATTCAGTCTGATAACATGAGAAATTCCACAAAACGAATAAATATTTTAAAACAAAAAGGCACAAAACGCGTTACTGCAGATACATTAAAAAAAAAAAACAATATGTGTATACACAACTAACATTACGGAAGGTCGTAAGAACGAAATTTTGGAAAATTCAGAGTTATTAAATTTTTTGACATACGCTAGACAAGGAAACCGTTGAAGACAGATTGAAAAAAATGGAAACCGCATTTCAAGTATCGAAGAATTCGTATTATACAAAAATTTCAAAATGCAAATTCCAACGCTGCTAAAAACGATATTGCTAAATAGTGCTTTGTGCATCAGAGTAGTATCTTGCAATGAGAATACATTATGATAGTAAAAAATTTTCGGACCGAAGAAGAACTAATGAAAATATATATAGAGCAGCCGACTAGACGCCACGCGTAAAAAAAGGGTCGCATTTTTAAAAAGGATGGAATCAGAAAGATTAATCATAAATGACTTTTTCTTTTTTTATATATAAAAAAACACAGAATAGGTTGGTTTGAAGGTTTGGAATGATTTAATCGAAATGAAGATAGAAGAAAACGAAATTCGAAATAGATAAATATTTAAGATGTCAAATTCGGGAGCTTTTAAAAGAAAAATCGAGAAAGAAAACTGACAAAATATGGACGTAACACAGAAAAGAAGTACATCGGTGAATGAGAAAGAAATATCGGATAGAGAGAGAAAGATGTTGAATGTGTATTAAATGGTTCACGTAGTCCTTTGACCAAATTTCAAACAATAATATTAATAACGAAAATATAATAGTAATAATAATAATTAAAATAATAATGATGATAATTAATAAACTATTAATAGTAAGGAGAATACATTCACTAATATCATTTTTTTTTTCGCGTCGAGAGCGCTTCACGTTATTATTGTATTTTCTCACACCGTTATTCTGCATTAGGTCACGTTGATCCATAGAATTACACGTCACCTCTTGCCGCTGTCCGGGAAGTCCGCATTGTACGGCATACAGATTGAATCTCTCTACAATCGCACGTTGGAGATTAACTACCGAAATGTTTAATGTAACTTCTGTCCGTGATGAGATTAAAATTTTCGCGACAGAATTTACTTTACTTTTTTAATATCCCCTGTGACTAAAATTTAACTCGGTTCTCTTACTTCTCGCGGTATATTTGGTTTTTGCGATGTAAAATTTTGCGGTTTTATCATTTATCGAGTATATGAAATTGTTCACACATTGTGAATTGTGATCACTGTGATGGACATTATCTTATTCTTCTATATCAGAATCATCATCCCCCGCAGGCTATCTACTTATAGCGTTTTCATCGTTACCACGTGGCATTTCGATTTTATAAACTAACAAAATGTTTCACTTTTTTTTTTATTGTACTCCAGCAAATCTTCGACACTTTACACACCAACAACACATACGTATCCAAGATAAAATAATAAACACCAACCGGAAAAGTAACTGCGTTGAATTTGTAAAAAATATGTTACACCAAGTGGCGTGGGTCGCACAATCGTCATCCAAACCCGTTTAGACGTCACGGAATTACGGTTTTTTTTTTAACGAAGGAATAAATAGGCTTTATTACGAAGGTAGATGAAATTTCAGAAAATATCAAAATGAATTGCCACACATGTTTTAAATACCATAACTGGAGAACGGCTCAACTGACTTTGCTGATTTTTTTCTTGCTGTGTTCATAACTGTAAGGACAGTGCATGTATATATATATATATATATATAAAAAATATTCGTGCATTTTTTTGGGAGAGACTTTTTTGAATTTCGATTTTTGTGAAATTTCGTTAAAACCGTTTTAATAAATGTTCGAACGACAAGTTAGAAATAAAAAAAACACGTTCTTAAGTGCGGTCGATAGGTTTCCAACTACGAATTTTTAAAAATTGCCGACTTGCCAACTTAGTAGGGCATAGCGCACGACGTAAATATTTTTAAACGATTCCACCTGTGGAATTAGGAGTTCCTATAGCAGATCTATCGTATATAAAGTGAAAAAATGGCGGAAAAAAATCAAAACAGAACAATTTCAAAAACGATTTTTTTCAAATTTCACTTTTTTCGAAATGAGCCGCGAACGATTCGAAATTCGGTAAAATAGTTTAAACGAAAGTTATGCGGTATTGAAATACGCGTCTAATGATAGTATAATCATATTTTTACACCAAATACCCATCGAGAAAAATAGGGCTAAATGTTTTAGAGGTTTTGGCCCGTTTTTAAGGGCCCTATGAGTGATGAGGGGTTTCGGGTTGACGTTAGACGAAAGTAGACGTGGAATCTATTATTTATGTAATAACGTAAAGTTTACCTAAATTTACCGGTAACCAGAAATCGCGGGGGGGTGAAAATTCGGTTTTCGATTTTTAAAAATTTCTCGAGCGATTTTTGGTCGGCCGATTCTACAAATGCTTTTACCGATATATCTTGAATATACACTAGGTGTTATATATATGTATGCATTTGTATATATATATATATATATATGTATATATATATATATATAACACGATTTAGCCTTCCCTTATCTGCCGAACTTCGTATCGCCTCAAAATCAATAAATGTATTAACTTATTTGCTGAATAATAATTAAATTTATAGATTGTGGAATATAGTGATTTTTTATTAAATTAATTACAAAATTAGTTAAAATCACTAACGTTTATTTTCTTTGCGAAAAACCACAAAGCTTTTCGGCACTTACGCCATTATCAAGTGATAAAATAAAAATAAAAATAAAGATATGAAATAAAAAACATTTTTTTCTTAGATGTCACTATCAGATTGTTTTAAGTATTTATTATTCATTTTTATAATTGTAAATTTGTGATCTTAAAAAAAATGTGTTTTTTATTTTATATCTTTATTTTTATTTTTACCTTATCACTTGATAATGGTGTAAATGCCGAAAAGCTTTGTATTTTTCCGCAAAGGAAATAAACGTTAGTAATTTTAACTAATTTTGTAATTAATTGAATTATAATTTTTTATTAAATTCAATAAATCTACAAAAATTAAAAAGTATCGACGTGACATTTAAATTTCTTTACAAATTTTTTTTTTATAATTCTTAATTCTCCATCACTATTAGCGTTTTATTTAATTCAGCTTCGGGGCGATACGAATTTTGTCGGGTTTAGTTTATCATAAAAACTCGTGTTGAACCCTGTGTAGGAAAACCAGTGGATTACATGGCCCGCGAACGGTTAAAATCACCTGCGCAAAATATAGTCCCTTAATTTATTTTATTAATTAAAGATAATTTAAAGGAAGACACCGTTCCATCATCGTGTTCCCTGTTTTTAAATATATTCAATCTAACTATACTGGGCGACTCGTGTTAATTTACATACATTAATGCTACTGTACGTACGCCAAATCGATATATATATATATATATATATATATACATATATGTTATAGACGTAATGTGCGCGAGCCTAGTACGTGCTTAGGACTATATTAGCGGGAAATTCCGGTTGCATTTTATTAAGCTCTATCAACTCCGTAAACTGTGTTTTATAAAAGCCGAACGAGTTAAAATTTTGAATCCTAGTTTTCGACCTCGAAATAAATTTAGCGTTTAATCGTACGCCCCTTTCAGAATGAATTTCATTCGGTCCCTCGGGGTAGGGTGATGGTAGGACGTAGGCTCCGACATTGGTTTATCGACTACTACAGAGAGCCGCGCGATTTTAGATACGGTTTGTACGTTGTATTTCAAATTCGAAAACGGCGGCTTGCCAGTTATAGCAATACAACTACTAACTTAATTTAACTAACTACGCGAAATATTTACTAGGCGATACTGAACGAAATGATTTGAGCACCGCGTGAGACAACGAGAAAAAATGTAGTCTAAAAACGGGACGCTATCCGAATGTAAATTCTCGCCACCGACAAAGATGGAAGAATCTGGGGAATTCTTTTTCTTTGTCCCGTCTTGGTCTGTCTCTCTTTCACTGTGTCGAGTTAAAATTGTGCAATAAATTTAAGGGCTTCCTTCCGCATCTATTTTTTTCCTTTGTCGTCATTCTTGTTGTAGTTGTACTATACTTCATTTAGTCGGTTACGATAATAGCTCCCAGAAGGACACTTTTACAGTAGTCCTGTGTAATTCTCTACTATCGATTATAATTAAACTCTATCTCATATATATATATATATATATATATATATATATATATATATATATATATATATATACATTACAGCTTTCTAATTTTGTCTGTTCTCTTACCCAATTGTCACGGTCTATCCAAAATTCTGAACAACTACAATAATAATCAACTAACTGCTGCCTCCGTAAGGCTCTTGTAAAAAATGAAGCGTTAACTTTTGAATGATAAATAATATGAAATTTTGGAAACGACACGTTTAATACGAATACATTATAACCAGTTTCAAAAAGTAATTTACGAAAATATTTTCGATGGAATTTCGATAAATTTACGCCACATATTTATCCGCAGTAAATAATACAATTTTATTCGTAGCATGGGTAAAAGTATGTCTTTCGAATCCATTCCTTGCACTCAATGGCGCACCCAGGATTTGTATCGAAGTGGGCTCAAACATCCACCCACAAAAAAAATAATAATTAAAAATTCGTAATAACAATGAATAAAATATACACAGCCGAATGTGTAACGAAATTCGACCGATAAAACAAACTATAAACGATCAGGAACAACAACTGAACAAGCAATAACAGCAACAACAAAATTAACACGCTGGTCGTGTGACTTGGGTTAGATTCGAATGGCGAACGGACCAGCCATTTTCTGTGTTGCACAATCAGCTGGATTTTCAATGTCATTAGCAGACAGAATGTAAGGAATATTTTCTAACAGTACTTTTTGCAATCTAGACTGTTTTGCACGCTCTTCAAGATGAGGTTTTATTAGTGATAACGCGAGCTCCTTTAAATATTCTCTTCTGTTTCAACCATCATTTTAACTGCGAAATTGTTTGGAGCATTCAAGTTACGCGCCTACTTGATATGTATTTTATACTTTTCTAAGTCATCTGAGGGGCTTAAGCACACCTGGATGCCCTACTGCTTGCGCTAGAAAAGGTAGGGGATGGCCGTTTTGCACGTGTATTCCGATTTATTAAAAGTCCTCGTATACGGTGTATCGTGAAATGCGTCTTGAAAAATTCTACTGTCTGCTGTATCGTTAAGGTTCGGCGTTCGAACGGTTTACTATTTAACCAATACGCTTAAATTATGAGGCATCAATCCAAGCCAGGTATTTATTAATATATGTGCAAATTATTTTAAGAATTTCAAAGTGAGCGAATTGATCCAGAGATTCTACACAAATGTATCGTAGAAGATCGTATTGACCTAATATGGAAAATATGGAAAAATTTTTAATTTACGGTTTCAAATCTAACTGGTTCAGATTCATTTCTTCCTTTATCGTATCCTTTCGAATGAAAGTATTATAATCACCTTTATCGGAAACCAAATCCGTTCATCATTTTACATCATTTATTAACCTTCGGAACTATTTTCCAGCACGAATACCTCTGTTTTATCCCATATAATGGAAAATTAACCAGGTGGTTTTAGATCGGATAAAGGCGAACAAGAAGAAATCCAGAGTAGACGGCAATTAATAGAAAAATGACCAGAATTAAATATTACAGCGTACACCGAAGTTTTTTTTTTCGTGGCCTACTCAAAGGTAATTGCGTTCAATGAATAAAATTATAGCATATATACAAAATGACGAGATGAATGTACCGCGGCATTTAATTGAAAAACTCTCTTTATGACGTCGACATTTTTGAAATTAAAAATGTATAACAACTTAATTATTGATTTTCGAGCTCATGAGCCCAGTCCCATGTTATGCAGACGGATATCTGAACAAGTAGTGAATAAGTAGAATGACGGTATAAAAATTTTGAGAAAAAATTTATTAATAATCTAGAACGTGACGACGGAGTTCGCTTCATCTAAGTAACAATCGATTTACTCTCTGAATAAATTTGAGAATAAAAGTTCGGAAATTAATGAAAAATCGAAATAAGACGAAGATAATTGCGTCTGATGAAAAAATATTCTTAGTTCGAGCGGCAAACAAGAATTAAATAATACCGCAAACATTTCACTAATTCTTATTAATTACTGAAATGTAATTTAACATTTGTACCCGAAATTAATCCAGTTATATAAAAAATTTATGTACAAAACCAAAAAAAAAAAAATAGTTTTATAAATTAGTCTTCTCCGTTTTTCTGTGTTGTAAACGTTACAAACAGATGGACATCCGACGGAAGCATTAGGTTTAGAGGACAACAAAAAAATAAATGAATTAATCTATGAAATATTTAAAGCTGTATGCTGAACAGATGTCATACGAATAGCGAGTTACTTCAGAACTTTAGAAATCAGCTAATAATTCGAGTACTGATGTCGTGCGTGGTCAGCCTAAGATAGAGTGTTACGTTCAATACACCGTGGTTCGTGCGCAATGATGATATACGAAATGATTTGCAAATACCGTCAATCAAAGAAGTGATCTGCAACAGTAAGAAACTATACACGTGTAACCGGCTAGAAAAATACATAGAACACTTAAACCGGTCCAGATTCGTACGTTTAAAAAGGTGTAATATTATACATCTTTAAGTGTCGTCTCTGTATCGGAGGCAGACGACTACTTACCGATATATATATATAGATAGATTGTTGTACAATATAAATAAAGTATAAAGCGATCATAATATAACGTTAGCGCGGATAGAATTAATACATACGCGCTTAGGGCTTTCGGAAAATAATCCTGCCGTAAGATAAGGAGATTAAAATGGTCCAGTGTACTAAAGATAATGGAAACCAGTAACATTAATTTACGCCGTTTACAGTTGATTAAAAGTTTCTTAGAAAATAGGAAAATGAGTTCATTTGATGAAGAAAACAAACTGATCCTCGAGTATAATCTTACCTCACCAGTACCTCACTGCACTTTAACAACATCGCTATGTCGGCTGTTCGTAAAGCAGTCAACGAAAATAAATGCGTTAAAATAGTAAGTTACGCCGAAGACGTTCCAGGATCGCAGGAATCAATGAAATGAGAAACGTTATCCCCTGGATATGGAGTACTGAAGAGAAGTTATACAGAAAGATATCTAGTAGAAGAAATAAAGAAACGTAAAATAAGTTATTTCTGTCATATAATTAGAGGAAGCAAGTACGAACTGTTATAGCTAATAATTCGAGGAAGGATAGAGGGTCGGAGAGGACCTGGAAGAAAGAAAACGACATGGATACAAAATATAAAACAGTGGACGGGACTTGAAAGTGTTGAAAAGCTAATGCGAGCTGCCGAAAAGGGAAATATCGATTCTATGATGTCAACGCGTAGTAATGCGTAAGACACGCGAAGGAGAAGAATATAAAATTAACGATACAACAGAAACGGTAAATTCTAAAATTACATAACTCGGCCTAAAGGTAAACATCGACAAGACGCATAATTATGTTGCTTACTTCGAGGAAACATAATGAGGAGAAATTCCAGCAGGATATCGAGAGAAAAAAAAAGAAAATTAAATATTAAAAATCTGGTTCTTGTCGACGAAATTAAATATCTCGGAATAATAATAGACGAAAATCCTAATTACGATGAACATATACAACGTATAACCCTCAAAATTAGAAAACATTTATAATAAATTGAGATCATCGCATTGCGATAAATTTTAATCAGTTGGGGGGGTTAAGGGGGAGGGGGAAATCTTCAAAAGACACTGATATATTTACAAGTAACATATATATTTTTGAGCAAGTGCTGCTGGATTTCAAAGAAATTAGCGTGTGGGATTTTTACCTACTAAAAAACCCCCTCCCTCAGTTGAAAAAAAAAAGATAGAAAAATATACGTGTAAATATAGAGGTCCGTGAACAAATGCAAAGACCTCCACATTATAATAACGTAACATGTGACGGAAAAGGGATGAAAAATACGTAGTCCCTTATTCCACCAAAAGTTTGTGATTTGTGAAATATTACATTAGAATTATAATAAAATCTTGATTATTGAGAAATAATAGCATTTCCAGTAACACTATTATGATCTCTCAATTTAGAAAACTGGGGATTTCATAATTTATTCCATTCGACGTCTCTAGTTCGGCGTTTGGCATTTTCATTTTTGTTTTTTAGAGATAATAATAATAATAATAATAATAGAAAAAAATTGAAACAACGCCCTAGTAGAAGGGAAATAGAAATATCTCAATCATCCTAGTAGTTGGATCTGTAGAGCACGCTATAAAATGATATGTGCGTTTGTGTGAATGTACGCTACAATTTTTATCGTGGTTGTAAGAGATTGAGTAATATTCCGAAACTATAAAAGTACTCGACAAACGGGAAGTTTCATTTGCGATGTCTAACATATATACAAACAAAACACACAGACACACACATATATATATATATATATATATATATATATATGTATATGAATGAAAAGTGATTCTTCCTCAGATATGCTCCGTTTTTAGAAGGAAAACTGCGCAACAAAACAATAATAATAATAAATTTAAATTTGAAAAATACAATAAAAATATAAGGAGGCAGAGCTTAGAAAAAAGAAACTGATTAAAGCGAGTTTGTCCGTCAACCCACCACCCCCACAGAATGGAGGGTAATTGAAGTTTTTCCGTCTATCAGTCGATTGCTCTAGGCTAAATAATACCCCGGAGAATTTTCAAAAGCGGAATCTGGAAAGATGTTATTTGTCTTTATTCATTTATACACATATATATATTTATTTATTTATATACATATGTTTATGTATATTGTATACATACACACTTACACACACACATATATATATATAATATATATATATATAATATATATATATGTATACACATGGTTACGATGTAGCTATATATACAATCTTATCACGAGTTCATTACCAAAACTTAGTAGTGGTGATTTTTGATATACACTCGCGTTTACATTTATATACTAGTCCAAGATTATCCATTTATATGTATATATAACAGGCTACAGTCGATAATGAGTGGTAGGAAAAATTTCTTTTAGAAAAAATACAATAAAAAAATAGCGTTAGTTGTAGTAGTAATAACAAATTATATAGAACAGCTATAAGAACGACTATAGAGTCCCCTATACATATATATATATATATATATATATATATATATATATATATATATATATATATATATATATATATATATATATATACTTCTAGCCCATACGGTTATACTGGGTATAACGTCTCCAGTTACTATCCATGGTCATACACATACACACGTACGCACACTCGTATAATTCGGTAATGTTCCAGTCTACGTCGAGTAACGTATAAAATCGGCACAACGGGTCTAAGTCCCGTTTATTTTGACCGAAAGTTTTCAGTCGATGGTTTGTTACGAGGTGCAGTTTTCTCGAACGGCCCAGCGCGCGTTAAATTATTCGAAATTTAAGCCGGTCATTCGGTTCCTGAAACCTCCTTTTGTCAATGTCTGTAATCTACGCTGCGCAAATTCGGACGCTACTATCAGCTCTTTGCCAGATTTCGCTTTCTCTTTATTTTCGTTACGCATCGCCGATTCTGGCTGTAACACGAACAACCAGATATCGTTGCTGGTAACGAATCCCTTTCCGCAGTGATTTTTGAAATGTAGCCGCGACTTAAACGACTCGTTCGGTCTGAAACCATTTTATTATACGCTACCACCGTCTATAATGTCTAGATGATTCCACCGCAATCTTTTCTTCGAAATGTAAATAATAGTGTAAACGCTTAAATTTCCTTAAGGGAGACTTAAGACGGAAAACTAAGTGTTATTGTCTGTAAGATCTTAATCTCTCTTTATTACTCCATTTTACGAGAACGACGCTACTAGCGTAATTAATCTCCGTCTTTGTTACGTTTTATCGACGATAGTAAAAATAATATTAACAACCTCGCCGAATAAATTTAGACTAAAAGTGTCGAGTAATCGAGCTTACTGTCTCGACCGGATAAATCGCATTTAATGCGGTACGTAGGAAAACGAAATTTAGACAACGTAAAAAATATTTGAAAAGTAATAACAGTAGCCGCTTACAAACATTGGAACCTCGATATATGTGCACAAAATACGGAAAAGTAAAAAAAAAAGTGTAATCAAATTCATAAGCAAGGTTATTCAGCAAAATGGATTGGTTGGAGAAGGAGTTAAAAATAAACGCGAAATATACAGAACAAAAAATCCATATGTCAATGAGTACTAAGATCGGACATTATTACAATGCAGTTATAGTGTCCATATGCATCTTAATGTTTAGAACGAAATGACGCTGGAAAAATTGAAATATCGTAAAGGAAGGAAAGGAAGATAAAAATTCTTGGCAGAACTAGATGAGAAAGACTAATCGCTAAATCAAAAAAAGCTAAACGCTCAAGAATGTAAAGACCGCAGAACGTTAAATATACTGATTCATGCTGTCAACAATTTTAACCAGTCCCCTCTTAGGAAGCGTAATATCCTTAGATGGTAGAAGTATGAAAGATATAAGGAGAAGAATAGCCTGAAAAAAAAACATTCTTTGCATAACATGGGTTGAGGAAAGAAAAAAGATATATATATATATATATATATATATATATATATATATATATATATATATATATATATATGTGTATATATATATATATATATATATATATATATATATATATATATATAATTATTATAAAGTCCTTTTTTTAATTGATTAATCTTATTTTGAATATATGTGGAAATATTTTCAAGCATTTCAAACATAGCCGTATATTCACTGATCCCCAATCCGCTCCGGGATAAGTTTTTACATTTAGTACATTGGACTTCCATCTTGATTTCATGGCAATGTAATTAATTTGACTCCTATAACGGTCACCACGCGACTTCCACGTATACAGTCGACGTATATGATGTTTAAAGCATGTGTTCATTATTGCAAAATCATTCGTACGAGATGTTCCGTTGCCACCGAGATAATAAGGCCTGATGGCTCTGACGTCACACCTACTTGTGTCGAACGAAGTAGTCATAACAAACTAATCTCGTTTTGAAGTTTTTGTACCTATTCCTACTAGTGTGTTATGTATCCTTCATTCTGATGTTTGTTTTAGTAATTTTTTAAATGTTAATTTGGGATTATAAATTTTATATTTATAGCTTTCGATATGCTTAATTAAATACGTACTATAATTGTTATGTACATTTTGCGGTTCTTAATTTCTTTTAATATATAAGTAAACATTGTTTAAAATAACTTTTGTTCGGTTTACGGGAACATTAATAATTATCTTTTTACATTTTTTTATACGGTTTAGTGTTTTTAAACTGCTTTTTATTTGTTTAACGTAATGTATTTGTTATATTTTTCTGTTCGTACTGTGTTAACTTGTTTCAGTTTATATATTCTTTAAACGTTTTGTTTTTTTCGAAATATAATTTTGTATTATAGTTACTGTGGTATAAAACAAATCTAGCTTAAGATGCCATATAGATGTTGTGTTCCTAATTGTACCGGAAATTATGGTTACGGTGATGCGCCAAAGGTAACAGTTTTTTCATTTCCCGATAATGAAGATTTAAAAAAACAGTGGCAGACAGCTATTCCAAGACAAAATTTCTTACCCTCTAAATGTAGCAGTGTGTGAATTACATTTTAGGAATGAAGATATTGTTCGAGTTAAAGTTGTAAAGGACAAAACAGGTAATATTCAGAATGTACCTTTAAAGCATGTTCGTTTAAACAATAATGCTATTCCATGTATTTTCCCGAACTGCCCAAAATATTTATCTCAACCTTGTCAGTTTAACAGAAAAAGTAGAGATGTAAAACTACAGGAGAATGAAAACGCACAGTTGTTATTGGCCTTAGCCGAAAGTGAATCTACTTTTGACGAATATCAGAAATCAAACTGTTTCGAAGATTTTCATCAATTAACCAATATTTTGGAATGCTTTTCTGAACCAAAGACATGATTCCGTGTAAATAGTACAACAGACATTTCGTTTTTTAAAATAGATTATGAACCTAGACCTTGTACAACTTACACTGTACTTATTAACAATAAGTTAGAATTAAAAACGTTTTTATTTGGACACGAATTTTCGGTAGAATTTGAAAAGTTAAAATCTCCTTGTAAAATAAATAGCTTAAGTAGTATTAATAATTGTTTGAATAAACTTGATGAATTAACTTCTGAAAAAATTAATAGAACGCATGACGTTATTAATCATGTTATAAATATACTTGATTCTATGGAACAAAATGACACTAATGATTTATGTATGTCTTTTTTATCAGAACAGTTGAAACGTTATTAATCATGTTATAAATATACTTGATTCTATGGAACAAAATGACACTAATGATTTATGTATGTCTTTTTTATCAGAACAGTTGAAACTAATTTGTTACCTGTAATTACATATTTAGCTGGTTATTGTTGTTTTAAAATAATACAACATTTTAAGTGTGAAATATGTAAACGTAACTTAGTAACCGATAAGGAATTAGTTACAGAAGAACATTATAATTTAATATCAACTTTAAGCAGGGGTAGTTTGTTATTTCCTAAAAATAACATTGTGTATATAGTTTTAATTACTTACATTATCTTTAACAAAATTATGAAGATGAATTTTTGCGTATTCATAACAAAAAACATTTTTTTATTAATTTAGTATTTAATTATTTTTACGTTCATGAATCGGTAACTGGTGAACTTAACTATTGTGAAAGTCATCAACATGAAATTACTTTACGGATGATTATAACAAGTGTAGTAAATACTTTACTAAAGAATTATTGTGAAAAATCAAATGATGTACCAAGTAAAAATAAGAAACGGAAACTTCAGACATTTGTTTGTAAATAAATACTATCGAACATAATTTTTTTACAATTCTTTGTGTTTTAATTATGTTTTTTTGTGGTTTTTGCTTTGAAATTTCGTTTTCCATAAAAAATAAAGCGAATGGGGTGCGACTGAAGGCTCAGTTCATGGCTGGCAGCCCCGTTTAAACAGGAAGCCTTCAATTAATTAAAAAAACATCGACTGAATTCGCAGTTCGCAATTAATTCATATAGCATATAGCAAATGAGCGCTAGTGTCGCAGTTTTATAGTATGACTACTTCTGAAACGGGAGAAATCGAGCCATCAGGCCTTATTATCTCGGTGGCAACGGATGTTCCCCTTCTATCATTTCTTTTCCATATTGTATGCTTTCCCACAATTCTACTTTTATGATTATCATTTTCAGTATTTCCTGCACTGGCATTGAAATCACCTTGTATTATTATCATTTTTCGTTTTGATATTTTGCTGATTCTTTGGTGTAGTATGCTGTATATATTTTATATATATATATATATATATATATATATATATATATATATATATATCATCATCGTCGTATTGTTCGTTGCCGATCGTCGTGACTAGCTATTTTATGTTTATTTTTATGTACAAAATGAGTTAGCATTCAAGGCACTGATGCGACGCAGATGCGCGTGCATATGATGTTATACGGAGTGGGGTACCACTGCCTTCTCCGTGATAATTAAAAATTAAATAATGATGAAAATTTTCTATGTCACGCGTTGATTTCGAACCCCCGACCATCGAATTGACAGTCGAGCACTCTAGTATCTACACCACCGCGACATTATATATATCCTTTTTTTTTTTATTATTTAGCATTCGAGATATTATTGCATTTTACGCACACAAACGTTACTAAAACATCGGCAGATTTCCGGATTGGAACAAAATAAAAAATATATAAAAAGGTAACAGCGTTGGTAGTAACCACAACCGTTTGGTATTACTATAATAGCAACGTTGTTTCAGAGAGGGAGGATTAGTTGAGAGAATTAGGGAAGTCATTTATATAATATAGGATCCACCGAAGATTTCTGCGTTATCTCAATAAGAAATAATTTCGTTTTTCAACAACGTCAGCAGTACTATAATAGCCGCGTTGTTTTAGGAGCGGTGAATTAGTCCAGAGAATAAAGTATTTTATATAATATAGGAGCGGTATCGTCATCCTGTAATTTAGGCGTCGTTAGTCAATTCCATTTTTCGACAATACCTTAATGATATTTTAGAAAAGAGAAATTAGTCTAGAGGATTAGGATTTTGTATAATACAAGAACGCTATATCGTCGTCTACCGAGTCTCATTAAGAAATAAGTTGGTCGCTTTCATTCGTTTCCTCTGTCATTCCAAATCGCTCGCCTTTATATTACCGGGCAATTTACTTATCCCAGAGCGCTATCGTCGTCCGTAATCCGTACAGTCTACTCAACGAAATCGGGACTTTGATAAGTGTCGGGAAGAATAAACTGATGAAAATGAAGTTACGGCCGAATGTCGAAAAGAATTAACCGATGGAAAGTTCGAAAGCTCGTCCCGATAATTATTTTCGCTTTCCCGGACAATAGTTTATTTTCAGCCGGATTCCGTCCTATTTATCGTTTTCGTTTTGATTATCATCTAAAGCGGATTAAACAAGGCGATTAGTGTATTCGAATTTGTTTAAATCGATCAATTCCGAGCGCACTAACTTTTCATATACACACAGACACACATATATATATATATCTATATACATTCTAACGATTGTTCGGACGACCTAAATCTACTCAATCTTATTAGGGATAAGAATTTCTTACAGCAAAAATCCTTTTATCAACTTAGATATTTAATCAATTAGTCGGTAAATGTGTATATGCCGAGAGGTAAAGAAAGCCGTGTGATGTAAACAACCCGTTGTTTGTTTAGTAAAGAGCATTTCGTTCTACACGTTGACGATGAAAATCGTTTAGGCGAATTCCCCTTGTTCTTTGCTTTTTTTTACATACACCGATCAAGTGGAAATCCATGCGACTACATAACACAAGTACGCAAAATGGAAAAACACACGGTATAAAGCGTTATCACCCTCACAAATTTCGGCGAGTAAACATAATACTGTTTGTAGAAAGAGGTTTACACTTCCTTCAAAACCACTAGAAGTTACAAATTAACACACGGATGCTATTGTAATCATAATGTTCACGTATGTACATAAAATCATCAGAAACGTATATATATATATATATATATATATATATATATATATATATATATAAATATATATATATATATAGAAAGATAGATAGATAGATAGACGATTACTCTTTCAACTATGTAAGCAGTGGCACACCCAGAGCCCCTAGAAGACTTAGATAAGTATAAAATACATATAAAGAAGGTGCCTACCTTGTAAGCTCCAAATGATCTCGCAGCTAAATAGGTGAAACGAAAAGGAATATTTGAAAGAGCTCGCATTATCACTAATAAAACTTCATTTGAAGAGCATACAAAACAGCCTAGATTGCAAAAAGTACTGGTAGAGAATATTCCTTACAGTAATAATAAATAGTAGGATCCCAGCTAACAATAAAAAGGGAGTTATAGAAGGATGCTGCCTGTCACTAATTCTATTATATTTATATATAAACATTTATAGAAGCAACAATCAAAATATTTTCAGAAAATAGAAAACCCGGTATCAACATTAATGGTCAGTGATACAACTCAACACGATTACATATCTGATATAGCATTAATAGCAGGGAGCGAAGCAAAATTACAACAATCTAGTGACGACTTAAATGAACTACTAATTGAAAATGTAAAATGAAAATAAATGTAAATAAAACCAAGATCACGTCACGGTCAAGATTGAAAATGAAAGATATAAAAAATACGAATACATTCATCGACAAACGAAGATTGCTGCAAGTACATTTATTTTGGTACTTTTAGTCTCGAATTGGAAAGAGTGAAATTTAAATTAGAAAAAGAATAGCAAATGCCAAAAACACGTTTAAATAAAATGAAGACCTTAGTTACTTACAAAAATATTTCATTGTACGCAAGAGAACTATTTATCAGAACTTACGTTTGAAGTGTGGCATTGTGTACAGCTGCGAAATTTAGACAATGTTGAAAAAAGAGGAGTCAAAAATGAAAGCTTTTGAATAATGGCACTACAGAAAAATTGTTGAAAATATCTTGGACGGGGAATATCAAAAACAAGGACACACTTCAAAGAGTGAAAAAGGAGTCGAAGTGAGTGTCAGTAATAAAAAATCGAAGAAACAGTATGATCGGCTGCTTGTTAAGAGTTCTTTCGGGATAAGATCCAATTGAAGGCCAAATAAACGGAAAGAACAAAATTTATGGAAACCATAAAAAAATATGCTGAAATAAAAAAAAAAAACAAATTGGCCTACGACAGAAAGTTACTAGATGACAACCATGTTACCAACAACCTTTAAAGAAGAAAAATATATATATATATATATATATATAATCAAGAATAGATGTGGTCGGCAAAGAGGCTGGCTTAATGCTGAATAAACATAAATGTTCAATGCTTATCATCGATAAAGAAAAGAGAATCCAACAACCACTGACTCTGCTGCGAGATATTGAAATTAAAGATAAATTAATTTATTCGGGTGCGTGCATATCAAAAAATGGTGGATCCGAAGAAGAAATAAGGAGACGGTTAGCTGTTGCAAATCTCGGGATCGGGAAACTCAATTGTATATGGAAAAACGATAAGATCTCTAAAACGACAAAACTGTTAATCCTTAAAACGTTTATTTTTTCCATAGTGACATACGGCTCTGAAACCCGGACGATTAATAAATCGACGAGGAAGAAGACTGAAGCTTTCGAAATGAAGGGATACAGAAAAATCTTAATGGACAGCCCACAGAAAAAATGATTCTGTTTTAAATCGAACCCACTGAACAGTAAAGACACATGCTAGGCTTCTTTGGTCATGTAATACGAGCGAATGGACTGGAGAAAACAAGTCTGCAAGGAAAGGTTAATGGAAAAAGGAGTCAAGGTAGACCGATGAGCCGTTACTTTGATCAAATCACAAGGTTATGTAAAGTAGACACACAGCAAATCATGAACCTCAGAATCGATATAAATGGCGACGTCTCGTAACTTGCATCAAATAAGGTCACTACATCCGGATCGGATAAAGAAACGAGAAAAATAATATATATATATATATAAGTATATAAAGTATATTTCTTTCCGTTAAACATTCCCAATTGGAACACAGCGATGTATAAATTTAAGAGATGCCTTAAAGAACTCTTAAGAATTATATACTTATTTGTGTAAACCTCTTAGCACACATCTAGAAAAATTAATTGTGATCAAGTTCATAAGATATACCTAAGAGTATATATATATATATATATATATATATATGTGTGTGTATGTACACATTTATGTACATATTTATACAAAGTGGTCCGACAATTTACGGCTGTTAGCCATCATTAAATGCATAGACGAACCGTACGATTGTTACCGGTAGAAAAATGCCAGTAGTGGATTAATATAAACGGATCGTATTTTATATATTATATAACTAATTTCAACCTATGTTTACGAGATAAAACGCTATATATATGTTTATTTATAAATCCGAACATGTATGCGGCACAAAATACATATATGTCGTTCTAATTTATATACACCATCTAAAATTTCAGACTATATAATACAGAAAACAAACTACATCTCATTATATTTCTGAAAAAGAGACAAATGTTCGTTAATACCTTCAAATGGGTACTCCAAAGAAAGGAATAAAACAACGCAGATAAAGAGAGGGTAGGAATTAAAAGATTCAAATGTAGGTTCTCCTTTTACGTAATGGAATGAACAAAGGAATACTTTGAAGCTTTAATTCCAGTCGAATGAAGTAAAAGCCAAAAACGAACGGTGATGATGAGATTGAACAACCAACGGGACAATTTAGTACAAGTTCTTCCCCGAACTTATACCGATAAACACAGTATCTTGTTCAAGTCGGCTGTTCCAAAATTTGCATTCGTTCGTCTCTATATGCACACCACACACATACACCCATGTATATATACACATGTATATTTATATACATATAGATTTAATATTCATATTCAGATTATGTTACATATACTCTTGGTATGTGGGTATGTAACGTGTACATTATGTAACGTATATGAAGATATATAAATATACGAACATGCGAAGATTATATATATATATATAGTGAGAGATAGAGAGAGAGAGATAAAATATAGATTTTAGGCTTAGTTCGATTAGGGAACGTGGTCCTATCTTATAATTTGTTTTGTGTGTGTGTGTGTAGCGAAAAACGTACGAAATTTTCCAATTAAATATTTCGCATCAAAACGTAATAGCGAAGTTATTAATTCAACGCGACGTCATCGGTTATTTTATACCATACGAAAGTTCTTCTCTCACCTGAAAGTTCGATCATTCGTTCGAGCTTTATCGTGGTTAATTTTTTTTTCTGTATACACAATGAGATCAATTCCTCGCGCGACTGGATGCGATATATATTAAACAAGAAGCGTAGGGGTATCGTGTTATTAGTAAAATAAAAGAAAAAATAAATTAAAAAAATGAAAATTTTATCGAATCGAATAAATTGTGTGACGAAAAAGGTAAGATTCAACGATTAACTTCTTCGGGGGCAAAAAATACACGGCACTTTTTAAGGTTTATCGATATTTCTCAATGCATAGTCGACTTAGACCGATACTTTATAATTCTAGTAGATGGCATCGATACGATGCAGATAAGTTGTGTTTCGTTTTTAAGTTATGTGTATAACCTATTAGTAATCTATATATATATAAAAATCAATGCCACTTTTCGTTGTAATTTTATAACTTAAGAACGGGCTCATCTATCCAAACCAAATGTTTAGGCTTTGTTCGGACTATTTAGTAGATGGTTTATGTGAAGTTTGCACAAAATCGGTCGAGCGGTTCTTCATTTATCACATTTCTTGTAACAAATGAATTCAATAAATGGTGTAGTATACGGTTGATGCACCTTAGTATTCTACTGAGAAAATTAAAATTACATCATAAATTGCGAGTACGTACTTTTAGAAGTATTTAATCGAACAATGCAAGATTTACGTGGTAATCAACAGCTTTTTGGTGGTGCTTTGATATTACTGTCAGGGGATAGTCGTCAAACATTGCCTGTCATTCCTCGATCAACTCCTGCTGATGAAATAAATGCCTGTTTGAAGTCGTCAGTTCTTTGGAGATATATACCAGAATTGACACTGAACATTAATATGCGTATTCACCTACAAAATGATCCAGCTGCCCATGAGTTTTCAAAACAATTGTTAGAAATCGGTGATGGCAAAATACAAATCGACAGTACCGACGGATTGATCGCTGTACCGAACAATTTTTGTACAATTACCTAATCGATAGATGAATTGATTGAATGTGTTTTTCCGAATATTCTTCAGAATTACAGAAATCATGATTGGTTGAGAGAAGGCGCCATTTTAAGAAATGCCATTAATTTTCAAATTCAAGCGAAACTGCCAGGTGTAGTCACGACATATAAATCAACTGACAGTGTTATGAATCAAGATGAGTCAATGAATTATCCAATTGAATTTTTAAATTCATTGGAACCGGCTGGTATGCCACCGCATTGCTTGAATCTGTAAGTTGGTTCTTTGATTATATTATTGCGAAATATTAATCCACCAAAACTGTGTAATGGCACCAGAATGGCAGTGAAAAAGTTATTGCCAAATTTGATTGAAGCTACGATCTTAACTGCTAAATCAAAAGGAGAAGTTTGTTTATGATTCCAACTGATATGCCATTTCAGTTCAAACGATTACAATATCCTGTGCGTTTATCATTTGCGATGTCCGTCAACAAGGCCCAAGGGCAAACACTTCACGTTTGTGGTGTGAATTTGGAGGAATCGTGTTTTTCACATGGCCAACTTTATGTTGCCTGTTCCAGAGTCGGTAGAGCCGTTTGTTTATTCATGCTCAAAATGGAAAAACAAAAAATATTGTTTATCCAAATGTTTTGGATTAAGTTTTAAAATAGCTAGCAATTAATAAACTATTTTTTTGTTTGAATAAATGAATTTGATGTTCCAATTAAATTTGTTTATTATTTCACTTTATACGTAGCGAAGCACGTACCGGGCCGCTAGTATCGTATAAAACAGTGTGAACACCAATGCGACCTGAATTGTACATCGATATTGTTGTTGTTTTTTCATTTATTATTTCGCTTAGGTTTACTGTGGTACAAATGGTTGATGTTTATGATTAATCTTTATCGAACTATATCTGGATATCGACAAAACCTGCGATGATCCGTGATTATAATCGTACAAAAGAACGGTGGTCGATTATGCGGATCGGATGTAAACTCCACTTATTCAACGGCGCGCATTACAAGACGGTGGCTGATGGCGATATTCTCCCGGGAAAATTGTAAGCATTAATGCTTTTTCTTCAATCGAGCCGATTAAAAACTCGAAGAAAACTGTTTATAAAGCAGCTTGCGTTGCAACTTGCGGAAGATTATTTGAAAAGTCGCAACACGCTATGTTACCTAAGGATGTTATACTATTTTTGTTAACTAACTACGGCAAGGACCAGAAATCCTACGATCAGAAAATACTCGAAACATTTAATTTTGTCGATTGTAAACTTTTTTTGCAACGCATCCAAAATCTAAAATCTCAGAGGGAAATAGGAGACAAATAGTGCTTCCCGTATAAATTCTGTTTGTGCACTAATCAACGTAAAAGCTTTAAACTACCGAAATTTTTTTCAATATTTACAGCTGAGTGTCTTGCTATTCTCAGTGCCCTTCGCTTTTATGATTCTGCAAATATAAGTCAAAATGTAGTAATTTTCACGGATTCACGTAGTGCTCTCAAAACTATTTCAAGTTCCTCATTTAATAGTCGCTGTTTTCCATCAATCTACGATGGCCTAAGAAATATTTACGATCTATATATATGAAACGCGTTAGTGTAAAATTTGTCTGAATTCCCAGCCATTCAGGTATTCACTGGAATGATACCGTAGACAGTCTCGCTAGAAGCTCCAACGAGAATAGCTTATTCTACTTCAATGCACCTGTTATGGGCATTTTATCTGAGATATTTAGGAACCGCGCTTGGAAATATCGATATTCAGCCAAACAATTTAGAAATATACAACCTTCAATTCGAGTAATTGCCTTAGTTCTTCAATCTTCCTGCCAACATAGAAAACATAATTTCGTTTATTCTTAATTTTACGTCGCATATGGCTCAACGTCGACAACATTCCGTACGTTCTATTTAATCACAAATTAGCCCCTTCGCCAATCTGTACCTATCTTTTCGATGCAGATCAGATCGCCGATAAAAACCACTTATTTTTCAGCTGCAGTTATTACAGAATGCATCAATCGAAATTCCTGTCACGTGTTATAAGCAAAGGAATCCCTCTCACAACTAGTCTGAGATGTCTGTTCAGCTCACAGAATAATTGCGTATACACGCTCGTATTTGATTACATATTAGCCTGTAATATAAATATTTAGTAGGAAGTGTCAACTCAGTGAAATCACTTATTTAAGATAAAAACCTGTTCTACAAATTGATGTTCGCTTATCTGAGAATAGGGAAAACCATCGAAGAACTATCCAGAAAAATTATTTCTTTATTAGAAAACACGTTTCCGATAGCAGATTTGATATTGGAAAAATTTCATCCGCAGCTCACGACACATACACGTTTAACACAGTTCTTTGTAGTAAAGTGATACATTAATAAATAGTTTTCTTTTATATAAGACAAGGGAAGGTGTTCAAGTATAACAATCGATAGTGTTCAGTGTATGTTTTCATATACATTCCGCGCTATAGTTTCTTTAAGTTGGTTTTATATCGTTTACAGTTTTTCTTTCTTTCAGCAATTAAATGTTAAATAACAAGCTATATTACTTCAGATAATTCGGTAAATTATCAAAATGAACAATTAGTAATGAAAAATTCCAATTATTCGTTAAATGGAAGTCGCGTACTTTCTCCTGTTCAGCGATATTTTCTTAAACGTTTCGTCGGTTTAATATTTTCATTTTTAAAAGTGCATTTTCTTTTTCCTTTTTAATTGTAAACAAAAAAATGTCACGCATAGAGTATGACCATCAACTGGCGATATCCCGAATTAGCTTTTTAATGAATAACTAAAGCAACATCGAGAGGTGTTAATCCATTTGATGGTTTAACATCTTCAACCTTATCTAATACATCGATGGATTACGATTGTTCTCTCTCTAGTTTCAGTCAGTAATGTCCATTGCATTTCCAAATTACAACTTTAACGTACGATACATTCAAGTCGCGACGTATAATCATTACGAATGTAGCTGTTAGCGTTGACTAATGACCTTAATGCCTTCCATCGAAAACGTTATATAATTCTGATAATTAAATACCGCATTAATAATAAACAGTACGTCCAAATAGGTTCGATCAATAATATATACCGAGATTATAGAATTTTTAGCCAACAAATCGATAAGTTTTACTTCTGTCTTGAACGTACAGCCGCACAGCTTGAGGGTATTAGAAATCATGCTGTATGTTTCAGTAGCTGAACATGCAGCACCGGTATGGAAAAATTCATGTCATACGAAAATAGACATCGCGCTGAACGACACAATAAAAATAGTAGCAGGTTGCTTGAAGCCGAAAAAAATTAAAAAGATATATCCACTCGTGAGAGAATAGCACCTCCTGAAATAAGCAGTAGCAGAAAATAAGCAACGTCGCAAATACTCAACGACAGACATCCGCTTTATGGTCGCAATGTTCCAAGAAGTCGACTAAAATCCGCGAAGAGTTTCCTGAATACAACCTTACCGATGGAACAACCGGGAACTATAAGAGAGCAATTATAGAAGATCGTAGTTGGAACTAACCCACAGATTCTTCAAGAGAACCTGGCACCGGGTTATGATTTTGTCGTGGAAGATTTTACGGTCTACTGAGAACCGGCATGACACGATATAAAGCTAATTTAAAGGAATATGGTATTATTGAAGTGTTTATGATTTATTTTTGTTCTTTCGGTGGCCAGATGGTAACCAAGCCATATATATTAAAAAAAAACTTTGGCGATATTCAAACGTCTTATTATTGCTACATCGTACACTAATAATCAAACATTTTGATATAGCTAATTTGTGGTTGACAACTGACGAAGGCACTATGCGTGAGTTTTCCGAGAAAATAAGTAAGTGCTGCCGATAAAAAGTTAATTTACACTAGCATAATTCGACCGTATACCGGCAAAAAGGACTGAATTAAAGATCAAGACGGCAAAATTAATAAAGGGGTTATTAGAAGCCAGATCGCAACTAGATATTAAAAATAAACTTTTATTGTAAAATGCGGTACTTAAACCAACCTGGCTATATGGCTGCGAGCTATGGGGATGCTCCTCTAAGAGCAACATTCAAAAAATGCGGTACCAGAATAAGATACTACGAAGGATAGCTGGCGCTCCATTGTATAAAGATCTTCAGATACATTATGTAGAATCCAACGAACTGCTCGCAATTACCTGGCGAGGTTGGAAACTCACAAAAATCCGCTGGCAATAAGTTTACAAGTTTAATCGGCGATTAGAAGGTTGAAGATAAAACGTATTACCGACCAGATAATGCTTTCGAACTTCCATCATTTATAACTTGGAAGTTCTGTCGCTAGACCGACTCCTTCTAAAAAATTTTTTTGTTTCACATTCATTACATTTTGTAAATAACAGGTTAGACACGTCAGTTCTAGATTAGAAGGAGATTAAAAAAATTATAATAATTCGACCGAGGTTAACATACGCGTGTCCTGTTTAGGTTTCAGTCTTGAACAGTACTTACAGAATAGTACGATACTTGTGCTGCAGAATTATATCGAACGCTCTTAGGTACAAAAAAATTAACACTCGCGTAGACAATTGAGAAATGTTCAAGTCGAGTCGTTAGAAGGATTGTGCAAATATATTTTTGCGTCTGTTTCCACATCGGGAAGGAAGACGTATCTCCGAAAATTAATTAATTACCGCTATTACGAAAGCCGTTACTGTAAACTTTCGCTTATTTTCACGCCGGAACCGAAGAAGCTGCTTTACAAATTGGAAATTAACGAAACCCGTTCTTTTATCTTATCCAAATATTCCATCGATCGCGTGGTGAAAAAAAATTTTTATCACTACTATCATTAGCCGAGAGAATGTCGTTAATTGAAAAACTTTGTTAAACGATTTTCATTCTTCCAAATTGAAAATTACCGAAAGTTTTCATCATTAAATTTTCTCTACTAGCGAGGAGATGATCTGATACGGAATAAGATTCGCTCACCTTAAAAGTGAAAAATTTATTATACTAAGAAGTAAATCACGTTTTCGCGCACGATCATTGCCGTTGTAATAATGATGATTACATAAATAATGAAAATGATAACGACGTTTACTATTATTATTATTATATTATATTATATTATTATTATATTATTATTATTATTATATTATTATTATTCGTTATTACGACGATGAAAACGAACACTTCTGTTATCATTACGGTGATTACTATTATATATTATTGTTATTATGGCTGTTATTGACGTAGTTATTACTATTATTATAATTTCATTTTTTTTTCTAACAAAAAATGTACTACATAACCAGGAGGTTTATCATTTATAAAGGATTAATTCAATCTATCTGTGGTTATGGAGCTGTAGGCCACTCCAAACAATTTTAATAAATACAAAACGTCAGAGGAAATTTTTATCTCATCTCTTTATCGAATTGCATCATCATCATCAACAGCTTGTGTCATTAGTGATCTGCTACTGATGGATTTTTACCTCATAGGCAAAGCAATCAGTAGTGAATTTCGCTTAATCCAGGATTTGAATTCGCGTACAACTAGTAAGTTTATAAATAATAACTTACATCACACACTCGGCAATAACGTACCAATTAATATATTTAAAAAACATATTTTCTCAATTATTATTATTATTATTCATTAGGGTGGCATGGCAAATTACTATATCAAACCCTTAAGAATTCTACAAAAATCGATTTTAAATCTAATACTTCCAAAACGTAGTGATAAACTAGATAACAAGTTTTTAAGTGTAGTTATATAATCTGCACATATTACTGTTTGTATTAAAAAATTTAAATAAATTTAATGCGTCGAATTATGAAAGCAATACGCGGTTGGCCGGTGAGATTAGAGCGGTCAACAAAAGTAGAATGCGTATGCAAGCTGTGTATGTCGGTGCCGTTCAGTTCAACGGATTACCTAAAGAATTAAAAACCTATCTTATTAATTATAAACGTAGACGTACAATTTGTGTAAATAATTTTTAAATATCCAAGAAGCCGAATGAGAGTGGATGGGAATGTTTGAATGTTTATCGGCAAATGTGTATATAATTTGAACGGAATTATAAAACTTATTATTAATCTATTTAATGTAGACAGTCGCTTATTATATAATATCTTTGTGGACCTGGTACACGTGCAGAATTGCGCATAACTGGGTTATATGTTCAGTACATAAATATAGTCTAATCTATTAAGTTCTATTACATATAAGCTTCGTTTAAATATAAGTTCACATTTTTATTTATTTTTAATTTTTTGTTTTACTTCTTCGAAGAATGTCATATGTTATGTTTCGAATTGGTTTCTTTAATAGTATATTTCATGTTTGTATATATTCAAATGTACTGAACAAAAATCAAATAAATTGAAATTGAAATATTATTATTATTATTATCAGAGTAGCAGAGGAGGTGGGATAACCACAGGAAGAAAGTTGCACGATTTTTTCTCAAGTATCGTTGAGAGAATGAAGATTAAAAACCCAAATATCAACTTCTATAATTCACAAATCTTGTCCAGGTTACGACAAATTTGCATCCTACTTATATAGGTTCCATATTGTAAGTACTCCAACCTGTACCTGTTGTTCTAGTAACAGAATAGACGACCTAGAACTCGTTTTATTCGAATTTCCAGTCTTTGCTTCTCGGTGCGTTAAATTTAAGATGGATAAAACGAATTCCCTCCAGCTGAATAATGCAAACCTACATTCTTTAAATCCTCAGAGAGTGAAACGCGATTTAAATTTTCTGTAATGAATTAAAGCTTCTATCTGACCTTATAGTAGGAAAGCAAGTTTCAAACCTACCATTATTTCGATCGGCTGAAGGTCGACTTTTGCTACATTAGAAAATATTTCAAATTGTATGAAGAAATAGCGTAATGATTGATATTGAACTCTTGTTTTTTTATATGTGCATATGTATGTATACATATACATAATAAGGTAGCGTTTCTAATTCGGACAGCATTACTTTACATTTCAATTTTTTTAATTTATTTCAATTTCAATCTTTGTAAATCATTTTTAAATACTCGAGAAGCCGAATGAAAGTGGATGTGTAAATGTTTGAACGTTTATTAACAAATACGTATATAGTGTGAGTTGAATTATAAAACTCGCTAATAATTTATTTAAATGTTGAATATATTGGAGAGTAGTGATTTTATTAATTAATAATAAACCGAACAAAATATAACACAATCACTAAAAGTTTTTTAATCGCGAATTTTCGACAGTTACGTCATTTTCAAGCACGCACCAAAATTATTACATCTTTTTTTTGATACAAAAAAAAAGATGTAATAATTTTGGTGCGTGCTTGAAAATGACGTAACTGTCGAAAAGCTTCGCGATTAAAAAACTTTTAGTGATTGTGTTATATTTTGTTCGGTTTATTATTAAATAATTTATTTAATGGAACAATCGCATATTATATAAATTCTTTGTGAATCTAGTATACGCGCAGCGGAATTACGCGTAACTAGGTTATACGTTCGGTACAGAAATATAGTTTGATTATCGATTATTTATTAAGCTAAGTTCACTAAGTTTCATTTAAATATGCGTTCATATTTTTTAAATTTATTTTCGACCTGTTTTTAAATTTTTCGTTTTATTTTTTCAGCGACCATTGGTTTCTCTAATAGGCTATTTCGTGTTTTTATACATTCGAGTGTATTTGAAGAAAAAGTAAATGAATTAAATTGAATTGAATTATCATCTTAAGCTTGTTGCCATTATTATTATTATTATTATTAGCGTTTACTTTTGTAACTTTAATTTCCCGAAATATATCGATCGATCGATTGATTTCAACTATAACAATGATCTTTTGCTTTCGCGTAGTAAAAGAAGGAGACAGCGATATTGTATTAAAAAAAAATAATAATTACACAGGCGAGAAGCTTAATAGTCAAAAATACCTTCGTATGTCGTATAGCCGTTTTATCGTTTAGTTTTTTCATTTGTTTTAGTATTTAACGAAAGAAATCGCCTCTTCACGATTACTTTGGATATTTATAGTTTTACAGACGAGTTCGGCAGAAGTTTTTGAGCACAAATGTTTTGCTCATTTTTTTAAGTTTCCTCATAAGTAAAGGAAAATAATGTAGGTACTGGAAACGAACTGGGAAATTACCTAATATTTGGACTGAAATAACGTCTATTATTAACAGGAAAGACATATTATATAAATATGTATGTATGTATATGTATCATATGATACACATATACATATATATATATATATATATATATATATATATATATAGTGTATGTGTGTTAATAAAGTAGGTACATTAACGTGCGCCGTATGCGGTACCTATCTTACAGGATGTAAAATACAAAAGACAAAAAAAGAAAATCAAAGTCGAACTTATAGTATCGAGTAATGCACAAATGATTGACTCGAAGTCGTACGACTGGAAACATCGTGTGTCCTTATTACCTTTGAGCGCAAGATAAGAAAATTCGTATCAAAGAGTTCATTCAGGCACCCAGTAGTATATACGTAGACGTCATCTAATTTTTAGGGTTTTTTTTGGGGGGGGGGTTTCGTAAGAATTCCGATCATGCGAATGAATCTAATCAAAAAACCAAGTTCCGTATACTCTCTAGGGATTTCATGCCTTTTTTAACACGTCTTTCGGAAGTAAAGAATCTGATACACATTACCCCCTTATAACCGATGACCCGTTTTGACTTTAGTTCTTCGTTACCCATTCTAACGTGTACTCGTTATTACGAGGGTTCATGTTCTATATATGTGTAAGCGTGCATGAATTCTGACGAGCAAGTTCGAAATAGGTACCGTCGTAGAAGAAAATGAAAAATGTAACAGCACCCTAATATATATACACGTATATTTACATATATATAACTAGAGGGGAAAAATACACATGTAAAATCTTTGATGTATGATAACTTACATTAAATGTGCACACAAGAACTCACTTGTGACGATATTTCCTTTACACTTGGGCAAGGGTTTTTTACTAGAACGGCCGCAAAAAATAAATAGAAAAATTTGAATAAACAAAAGATTTGTATCCCATTTTCGAATTCACGCAAGTCAAATGTGTTATAACCAACCCACGTTTGTCAGTTACCTAATTTAATAACCACCTATCCGAAAATATGAAATAAAAAAATTAATAGAAATAATTAAATAAACAATAATAATTAAAAATTAGTAATAAGCATATAAATACATAAGTCGTCGGGATAGCCTAGTGGTTGGGGTACAGACTTCTATAACCGAGTTCTAATACGATCGACTATGCAAAAATTATCACCGGAAAATACAAATATAAATAATCCTAATATTACCGCCTGGAAGGCAATGGCGTACCACCACGCACAACACTATGTGCGTGCTAGTAATAAAACTAAAACATACGGGGGCTGCATTGTGTTGTGACAACAAAGCAAACAATCAGTTCTCTCGGGTGTGTGTTATGATTGCCGTGTGCACTACTTACACTTTAAAGCAAACTTTTGATAGGTAGGTTGTCACCTTAATAATGATGATATAAATACACACCTATATCATCATCGTCAATCGTAGATTGTTTTCTAGCAGTCGGCCATTTTACTCGTTTTCCCGACAACCTCTTCAGTTCCGTGTAGTTGTTACATTCCAGGTCTTCTATAATCTGCTTCATATATTCTTGTCGATGTCTTCCTCTAGAGTTTTTTTCCGTATACCATTCCTTCCAATATATGGTTTTAGTAGCGTGCCTCAAAATATGCCCAACCAATTGATCCGGTCTCCTGATAATTACTTTTAAAAAATGTTTGTTCGTTTCCGCTCTGTTTATTACTTCTTTATTAGTGATTCTGTCTGTCCACCTGATACATCATTCTTCTCAGACTCTACATTTCAAAAGCACATTTAAGTTTTGCTTATTAACGGTAGATAGAGTCCACATTTCACTGTCGTACAGCACAATGCTCCGAACAAAATATTCTTAGGAACCTTTTCCTTTTTCTATTGATGTTGATATTGAGGTCAGTATCGACTTCTTCTTTATATCCTTAATGCTTGTTCCGTATTGAGTTATAATACTTCCCCGATACGAAAACTCCCTAAACTTTTCTAGTTTTACTTGATTGAGTTTCATGCAGATAGGTTGTATTGTTTCCGGTTTTTTACTGCATGACATAATTTTGTTCTTTTTTACATTTAATGTCATTTTATAATTCCTTTAAAGATCCTCCTAGTTATTTTTCACTTTCTACTAGCATTGCAATATCATCAGCGAATCTAAGCTATATATATATATATATATATATATATATATATATATATATATGTATGGCTTAATCTATTATTATTGATGTACATAAATGCTCGTATATTTTATAAATTTCAATCTTTTCTTTTTTAATTTTTAAGTAATTAAATCTATTATTCAACGTAATTAAATATTCTATATCCTTCTTGATTTTTATTTTTTGTTATTATTACCATGCTGTCTACTGCATCAAAGGTCAGATGCACGGAAAAAATGGACAAATTAGATTACGTTACATGACTTAAAGAAAGATAGGAATCTTTTCCAAAAAGAAGAAAGTACGTTTTGAAGTATTAATGGAAGAGAAATTGGTAGAGGGGAACGAATATTTGTGTATAAAGAGCAGAGAATTAATATGTATAGGACAGTTAAGTGTTACAAAGATGACGAAAATAAAGGTTCTCATGTTGCAGCAAATAAGCGTGTGTGTTTAACATAGGCACTTCTTTTAGTTTTCCAGGTACACACTGATGGTTGCGGAACCGCTTTCAGACGCATTTGATTCCATTGGAATGTTAGCCCATCTCTAAATCCACTGCTTTTTAATACCCGATATAAGAAGCGCTTAATCTATCGCTAGTTAATACTGGATATGAGGAGCGTTCGAGTATCACTAGCAGGTGTTGGAATTTTCGGGACAGATCCGACAAAGCGCGATAATTTCTGCTTTAATTTAATCGAGTATAATATTATATTCTTTCATCCATTCGTTATTTAGTAAATAAAAATCACTCGCTTAATTGATCTGTTTTCGCTTAATTTTAAATTTAAACGTTAATTATCGAATCTTTAAATTGTACTATTTATTTAAATATGTCAAATTTATTAATATAAACGAAGTATTTCTGTGTTACTTTGGTTGAAATTGTTTATATTCAAGAAAACGTTACATCTCTTTTAAAGTTATTCATTTGATTTCTTTTTTATTGACTATTTGTATGACCTGTTCCAACCGGTAATATCACAAAATTCGACAAATTGTCGCAGTTCTGGACATTTCTCGCTTTATGTCCCCTATTACATTCTTGTCACGTCTTGTCTCCTACTACCAGCGAAAACGACTACAATCAATCTGAAATAGATATTTGAGACGCATTTGAAATGCCAATCGATTCACTGGAAATAATCGCATACACGATGAGTTAGAGGTAAATGTCAACGCGATTACTTTCATAAAATTTATCCAATAGTTGCTCTTCACGCGTAAATAATTTACCGCTATCCGCGACTATGATTTCAGGGTACTACAATTTACGTATACCAAATATAAACGTAGAAGAATGTAAATTCTAATTCCATGTACTAATCTCTCCATTGCTGTCTTTGAAAGACAAATTCCGTTAACATGTACCGTTTTCATATCATGCAGCAAAACTGGTACGACGCATTTTTCCACAATACTTATTTCCACTTTTAGGTTAATATTCCAGCTACTATTTTTTTTTTAGAATTCCTTTTAAACTCCAAAATTTTTTCCACGCTGCGGTAATTTTTTCTTGTCATTTCTTTCTCCGTCCAATCGTCAAATGATAAGTGCTGGCCTAAATAAATTACTTCCTATACACATATTCGAAATTCTTCTCCATTAAACAACGACTCTATTATTCTCCCGAGGTAACTACAGACGTACGTCAAATCAATTAGTAATTTGGAACGAAATGAAAAAATTACACCACAGTAGAAAATCGCGAAAAATTATGTAAATAACGTTCGATAAGACAGGTGATGGTATTGATAACGTTTATTTTCATTTATCTTTCCAGATCTAAGTACGTACGTATGCAAACGGATAAGCTGTATTTTATACAAAAATCTATTCCTATACAATGGGCTATCAGTAGGTGATATAGCAAAAGATCATGACGTGAAGGGTACATAGTCCAATAACTAGTACCTATATTAGTATCTTACGTTTCAATAGTTAAACATAATTTTCATTCCTACGCCCCAGCTCCGATGGCTTAGTGTTCTCCTTAGCCTGCGAATTTGCATCTATGGCGAGTGATCCAATAAGTTAATTGTATACCAGTTAGCATGGTAATTGCTCCTGATGTCTGATTGCCATTTTTTTAATTATGTCAGCTATATACTCCATGCCAAGGTTATCGTGCATAATTTTGTTCCTTACAAACCATGCAGCACTGGCGGTTAACCTAAATGTAATATTTTGATATCTTCCTATTTTTCATTCCTTTTTTTTGTTACTGCAGCCCCATAATTCGTATCCGCACCTCAATACTGATGGGCTTAGGTTTTATGCAACATATATTAAGAATTATTTTCGAGCGTCAATTCATTACATAAAATAATTATACTTTTCATTTTCGAGAACATTGACATAGGTTACGAACCCGTACGTAATCTAGACTTAATGTTGTCCGTAGAAAGCAGACTGTGAATATAAAAGGTACGTTTACGGTTAATTTGGAATCGGTGTAAATCACGAAATACTATTTAACGATTTCGAGATCTCGTCCAAAGTGGATAAATATAGCTCTGGATTTGTTCGAAAAGCGATTGAAATTTATAAGCATCCGAAATTTCAACAATGAGGATGGTATCAGCTGAATTAAACCCGGTTACTTACGCCGGGAGGAAAAATAGAACAATTTAAAATTTAAAAAATTATTATTTCTTTTTTATTCACTGTCAGATTGTTTTATTAATATTATTCTTCAGTATTTTTCGTGACTCTGAATCTTAAATTTATATATTTTTCATTTTATATTTTTTAACATTTTTTTAATATTCTCACTTGATAATGACCTAACGGCCGAAAAGCTTTGTGATTTTTCATAAAGAAAAAACTACTTTTTTGTTGTTTATTTAAAACAACAACTGCTAGTTTAGTAAACAATTCCGGTCTCCCGCATGGTAATAACGTATGATGAGATAAATATCGATAAACGGATGACGGGCACACAGCGGAGCGGATGTTTATTACAAATTCCCAACAAACGTTAAGTATATGGATTGTTTTCTGATAAATGTAATTGTGTGTACGTCTGCATTTACAACCGTTCTCAGTTGGAAAATGAAAATTCTGTTTTATGGAAGCGTTACGTAATAAAAATATCAACGGGGTTTTTTGCGAATATATGAATATCAAACCGTATATATATATATATATATATATATCGAACATTAATTATATCGTTGAATATGAAGATAGAGTCCAGGTCCAAGGTTAAATTAAACTACTGAAAAAAAAAACGATCATAATAAAAATAAGCGATAGAGCTTTCTAACGAACGAAGCCGTTAAAGCGATAATATGTGCCAGGTCGATTTCGAACTTGTTCGCTTTTTAATTAATGAATTTAAAGAGCAAACTTTCCACTAATTGAATGAACGTTGCAAAATATCTATTCTATTCATCCATATCCAAATTCATGGTGTGTATGTTGAAATTTTCTCCGTCTTTATTGGTATATCTCGATAATGATTATTATATATATATATATATATATATATATATATATATATATGTATATAATATTTCATTTAGCTTAAGTTCCGGACTTTATTATACACGAGAAAGCTTTTCGAAGGCAACGTCTAGTCAAATTAATCGATAAAAAGCTTCTTTACTTTGTTTTAAAAGCTGTAAATTCGTAGAATAAATTACGAAATATAATTAACTAACCCTCTACTACAAACAAACGATGATTTCATTTGGGGGGGGGGGTTCAAGAGCTATGTACTGGTAAGTACCATTTAAAATTTAATTTTCATGTATTCGAAGTGATGACTTTATACCTTATGTTGTAGAAGAGTTATTTTAATATATATATAGAAATCGCAACTGGTCAAAAATACCGGTTGTCTGTGTTAATGTGATAATAATATTATTTCGCTTTTCATTGCCGTGTTGGTAATGCGCCAATTTTACAGGTCTAATACTGAACTAACTCGATATAATTTTATAAAACACTTGGGAATGGCTAACATCTGAAATGAAACGGACGTAGCATGTATCAGTCAACAAGTCCGATTATGTAAGAGTCTTAAATTAAAGATAGATGAATTGAATGGAGCCAGTACAAAACTGTCGATCGGAACGACTTGCAGAAAATGTCCGTAGAAAAATGAACGAAAAACATTCAATACATGTCTAATATGTAAGACGCGTAGAATGTACAGGAATTTTATTTTGTAAAATATGCATTCAAAATAGATCGCACCGTTTTACACAAATATTCTTTTTTAAATACTACTAATTTTTTTACGTTTAATCCACGTTAGTTAACAATATCTTTTAATTTAAAATAATATTTATCACCTCTTATAGATATATACAAATAATATTCTATAAATTATATTTAAAACTTCGCAAAACATTTTTATTAATATACCGTTTTTTTAGCGCAACTCTTTAATTTTACTTCAAATTTATTGATTTTTTTTTAAATGTATACGAAATTATTTTATTTTAGTATAACAAAATATTACTTTTTTAAAAATTTAGATGGATATATTAATAATTTAAACACAACGGTCAAAATGACCGATTGTCTGTGACAACGTTTTAAGAACGGTACACCTGTGATCAAGGGTTAAAGAATTTCTTACGAAAAATTATGTTTTGTTTAAAGAATTATTAAAAATAAACCTTCGAAAAGTTCTAGTCTTTATCATATCGTTTAACCGATAGCAAACTCCGTGGCGATGTCTCATATTACTTCTCGTAATATTGCACTTCCCGATATAAGATGTAACTTGTCTTACTCGAGCCCTAGTATGAGTCCTTCTCTATTATCCGTGTTAATGATTATAGGCTACTTACACTGTACAATAAAATATGTATAAGTAAGTAGTCGCCTATCTCTGATAAGAAAACGGCACTTAATGATGATTATATATATATATATATATATATATATATATACATATATATATATATATATGTATATATTTGTGTATGTGTGTATATATGCTGTGGCGTAGTTGCTAGAGTGCTCGACTGTCAACTCGACAGTTGGGGTTCGAAACCAACACACGACATAGAAAGTTTTTATTATTATTTAATTCTTAATTATCCTGGAGAAGGCAGTGGTACTTTACACCGTATAACATAATATGTACCCGCATCAATAATTTTGTACATAAAAATAAACGTACAAACTAGTCAGGACGTTCGGCAACGAACAATACAACGATGACGATGATTATATATATTAGCGTAACAATTCGTTGGGTCTTTGTATTTTTTCTCCTGCGCATGCGCACGGCTATTCGTTATTTCGTTCAAATTTTTGCCGCCTATGTGTATAAGCCTTTGTTTCGCTCGATTTACCAATGCTTCAATTAGCGATGTACAGAAAACTTTTGACACAGTCTAGCATCCGGTAGTGTTGTACAAGTGCAACAAGATATTACCAAGTCGGTACTACAATATTATTAAATCTTACTCAGAAGATAGATCCTTCCGAGTCGTGGTTAATAGAAATGAATTCTACAAAATTCTAGCAGGTGTCCCTCAGGGGAGTGTACTTTGTCCTCTTCTATGCCTACCGTTTACATATGATATGCCACAAACTGAAGATACATTATTAGCAACTTTTTCTGACGATATGCCGCTCATGACAACACATGACAGTCCCAGAAAAGACAAAAAAAAGTCTACAAAGTGCGCTGAATAAAATTACTGAATGGTCGCATAATTGGTAAATATTTATAAACGAAAACAAAAATAACCAACCACATAATTTTTTACAAAACGAAAAATAATGCGTCATCATTATCACTTATCTGTAAATGGCAAACGAGTATAACAAAACAAATCCATCAGATATCTTGGAGTACACTTAGATGAAACTCTTACATGGCTTAATCATATCAAAGTGAAAATAGTGGAGCTAAATTATAAAGCAAGACAGCTTCATTGGTTGCTCGGACCACACTCGCAAATAAAAGTTGCTAACAAAATATTACTTTATAAAATGGTGTTAACGCCAAGATGAATGTACGCAGCTGAACTTTGGGGATGTGCGTCCAAAAGTAATGTGAATAAAATTCAGCGCTTCCAGAATAAATTACTTCGTTCGTTGATGGTGCACCATGGTATATATCTAACCAGACCCTACATAAGGACATAGGAATTAAATATATGACTGAAGAAATACAACAATCAGTCAGGAAACATATGTCGAGACTATAGGTACATGGCAATTCCCTCGCAGCGAACTTACTGGAACAATCAATAAGTCCGAAGAGATTAAAATAAAAATAAATGACTGATTCGGATCATGCTGATGAGTGTGTCCGAAATTTCATGACAATACATAAGTCAAAAAATTCTAGTGGATAGCCTCATTGGTCAGTTGAAGAAATTATAAAAAAATAAAAATAAAAAAAAATAGAAGTTTCACATCAAAAGTGTTAACATTTTATGTTCTGTTGTATTATCTCGTTTCTAACGGTAGATGATTTTTACTTATTTTCTGTATTGTTGTAAAATTTTCGAACCATATTAGCCATACCTATTCTTTTTTTCCCGAGACCACATCCTTAAATGGTAGCCGTGATCTGACGAGCGGACATTAAACGCTGTACAACGTTAGAACTCGTTCGTCTTTCATCATGATTACACGGCCCGTCGAATTAATGCGTTTTTCCGCTAACATCTGATCGATTGACCGACATTATGTTCTAACCAGAACTTCTTCGTTTGATATAAGTTCAACGAATCTGAAGAATTCTTCGCAATAATCTCCGATGGGCTATGTCTAATGTTTTGACCTGTTTCTTCATTATTGGTCATGTTTTGCTCGCGTATTATAAAGTACCAGAATAATAATAATAGCTTTGTACACTGCTAATTTAGTAACATTCTTGTTATCGAGTATCCTTTGCCGCATCTTCTTATAAAACCAATTTGCCTTTTTAGTCACGAAGAAATTTAATCATCTAGTAATTCAGCTTTATTAGTGATAAAGCATCGACTGAACGAATTCTATTCCAATTTATTTCGATATCTGACATAATGTCGTCGCTGATTTGAATAACATCAGTTTTATTTTGATGTTGAGTTCAAAATCTCCATATGTACGTTCCAGACGTTTTCTTGCAGCTCCTCCACTTTTTCACTTAATCTGCGCACTGCGTGCACGTTAATCGAAAGACTGTGGTTCTTTCCTGCGAATTAAATTTCGAGAGGTTGTATAATCCACCATCAGTTCAGTATTTTATTTTAACACTTATCTCGGCTACATGCTGCATGAAGGACATATGCATTACACTAATGTAAAAGTTGGAAAGTGTAGATCCTAGTATGCATCCCTGTTTAACTCTGTCTATGAATGTAGCTAAACCGGCATCGCATATTTTAGTGTGAATTATAGCATTTTCAACGAACACGACCATAATGTATCTCTACTAGCAGAATCGAAAACCTTTTAATGTCGATAAATAAAGGGTAGAAGTTTGTTCCCTATTTTTTTTTAATTAATTTTAGTAAAGTAAATATCATATCTATGACATTTTGCCTGATACCACATTGACTCTCTGGAATTAGTGAGTTGACAAGACACTTAAATCTTTCTAATAGGATTTTACTAAATAATTTACATGCGGTACAGAGAAGATATCTCGGTAATTTGTACAGTCTGCTTTATCGTCCTTGTTTTTAAAAGTTGGAATTATTTCAGTTTTTTAAAATCGTACGGCATCTTCTCTTCATTCCATATTTTAATGATATGCAAACAGTTCGCGATGTATTTTCCTCAGTTTTTATATATATATATGTCAGCTGGTATATCGTCTAGTTCAGGAGATATGCTGTTTTTCACGCATTTTATAGCATCATTTACCTAATTTAAAGTTGACCATAAGACATGTAGTATACAAAACCAGTCTTAGGAATTTACAAAAGATCAATATATTTATATTGACGATAATATATATATTTTTAACGGTTGCAAAAAGTAAAAATATCGAGTCATCAATTACCCATTGTCGCGACTTGGTAGCACGCATCATTCCAATTATTTGTTTAAACCTAACCTCAGCTGCAAAATGCACGACAATAAATTGATTCAACCATTGGCCTACGATGTGGCTAGCCTACAAAATAGATATACTCGTTATCAGCACCATCGTCTAAAGGGCCGATTTTTAAATTAATGTATAACAACAAAAACAATAATTTATTTGCAGAAGTTATAAACATAAAAGAAAATATAACACGGGTTACGAACATTGTGTACTGTGGATTACCACAATATCGAAGTAAAAATATAAACAAAATGATAAATATTGCTTGAAACGAGTAAATAAAAAACTTCGATTACAAAATAAAGAAGTTTTTTAATTACTAAGAGTCATGTTAATATAGGGACTTAAGTATAAACTGCTAAGATGTATTGTTTGAGTCGTGAGTTCTTAAATTAGTACTATCTTTAAATATATATATATATATATAAGAGATTGATGTGGGTGCCGTGTATACTTACTAAGTAAAATGGTTAACACTAATAAATAAATTAATTATAATTTTTTACAACATTACATTATGTTTAAGTCGTCAGTGTTTACATTTGGAGTAAACTGGCAATCGGGGAGACGAGTTCATTGTTTTGGTATGAACATTTAATAAAAAAGTTAGTAATCTCTAATATAGGGCAGGTCAGTAGCTTCGTGCATGCTGTCGATTTTGGCGTGGCGAGGTGCATTGAGAATACATCTGAGGCATCTATTTGACTGACTTGTAATTTATTTAAGTAAATTTTTGATATAGAGCTGCAGGCAGAACAAGTATAACAAAGTATTGGACGGATTAACGCTTTATACAGGATTATCTTGTTGTTAACGTCCAGGAAGGACTTGTCATTTAAAATAGGGTACAAGGAACGTAACACATTGTTTGTCTTGATTGTGATACTATTTATGTGTTTAGTGAAAGTACGTCTATTATCGAGGATCGCACCAAGATAATGAACTTAATCATACCACTCTAACGTGTATTTAAATAGTTAAACTATAATTCAGTGAATATATATATATTTTTTTTCTTTATTTGCAGTTTTTTTTTAATTGTTCTTGTGATGTTTAAATATAAGATTATATACAATATAATGTCGCGGTGGCGTAGTTGCTAGAGTGCTCGACTGTCAACTCGATGGTCAAGGTTCGAAACCAACATGCGACATAGATAGTTTTCATAATTATTTAATTCTTAATTATCACAGAGAAGGCAGTGGCACCCCACTCCATATAACATCATATGCGCGCGCATCTTCGTCGCATATAAATAATGTCTTGAATAGCTTGTACATAAAAATAAACGTACAATAGCTAATCACAATGTTTGGCAACGAACAATATGACCATGATGATGATGATATAATTTTTCCTATTTTATTTATTGCCGAGGTAAATTCGGTGAATATAACATTAATATAATAATGTAAACAATTATATAATAAAGATCTTCTTCAAATTATTGATATTTGACAACTTTTGTATTGAAAAATTCAGGTTTCGTAAATTTTGCGTTAAGTAATATTTTTGACTTCATTATTGTAACAAAATAATTGAGTGGTACTCTAAGTCTGAAAAAAAAAAAAATTAATAAACTTGTCTATTTTTGAATGGATACATGCTAGTCAATTACTAATAATTTGTAGGGGAAAACGGGAAATGCCCTTATATATGTTATATAAGAAAAATACATGTAAAGTCGAGAGAAAATAATTATAAATAAATTATTCGGATAATTATTCCCTTTGACTACTACTGAAACCAGGAAGTTGTTTAATCTTATAGTTCGCTATAAGAGAAGAATATTCCAATTTAAAACCAGAAAGAACTGAATATGTAAATCTATTCGAAGATATTCTTTCTTTTTTCACGCCTAAACCTCTATTTAAAGCAGTTTTGAAAATGGTCCTATTCTATATCTAACAAAACGCTTCTATGTACGGGGTTGGAGATTCGGAGAATTATTGTTTGAAATTTATCGTCCCGAAGTGAAGTGGAAACAAAAGCGTGTAGTTTCGGGTGTATAAAAGGGGAGTACAACTATTTCGGTGAAACTAAACTACATTGCAACTGTGTATAGTTTCTGCTTTTTTTTTTTTTAAAGCTCTAGGTCGTCGAGAAATTTAAGTAGTATAAACGGTCATCTTCTGTAAAAAGCTACATTGGCGACTTACCAATACTAGCTATAGTTGTAGATATCATCAAATATATATATCGTCCGCTAATTTATATACATATATATTATATATATATATATATGTGATATAAATGGAACAGAATCGAACTAGGGTTCGTTTAGGTCTAATGGCATCGAAAAAACCACACATATACAAAAACCACGAGTTAAATGCCATACTATTGTATTCAAATCTCTGCGGATTTCCCAAAATCTTCTAATGCCTTTTAAGTTACCTTTTAACGAATATTTAACCAGCCAACGCGGCCAGCCGCTAAAAATAAAAAACGAATGATATACCGGAACTATAATTTTCACTTTATCTGTTCCGCGTTTTTTTGATTTTTTTTTTACTTTCACACTCTCTTATCTCGATACATCTAAACACACGCGTACAGAACCGCAGATTATACCACGATTCAGCGGACGCGATGAAAATTTCTCGCTTCGAACTATTTAGGTTTGGAATATATTCAAAAAAGAATTGAAAATTCTTCCGTACTCGCAATTTTTTGTCTTATCCAAAAACTAGACAAAATAATAATAATAACGCGCAGGTCTATATATACGTAATATATTTTTTTATTGCGTGCCCTTTTAACGTTGATTTTATTACAGATTTATTGCAGCTTTCAAAAAAAAAAAAACACAATTTAATACGAATATAAAAAACACGCGATAACTATGAATATTAGCCGGTAAAGGATTGAACTTAACGGCAAACATGTTACGAACTTCGTCGCTAGCATTGCATACTCGGCAGCTGAATATGGCTTAGGAGAAATGTAGATGCTCGACTAAACGCTGCGCGTGTGGATATTAAAAAACACTATGTCATCCTGTTTAACTGACGAATTCGAAGGAAATTAGACGAGAGCAGCCATTTCTGCGCGTGAGCAAAGCGCTAACACTGCTTTACCAATATATTTAGTAATAACAAATGTTGCTCTGGTAAAACGTTTAAAATCGATAAAAATGCCGTGGGACACGAATAACGTGGAAAAAATTAATCCTAATCTGGAATACATTCGTATTAAAGATTGATGAATTAAAACTGATATAGAAGAACCATCAATAACCGGGAATGCAGATACCAAAAAAGGAATGGAAAAGCTCGAGCAGATTTAAGATTGGGTACGACAGATGCAGATTTAGAGAAGTGGGGAAGGATACAGACTGCTAGCTGCGAACGTGGTCAACCTGACGGCACAAGAAGAATATCTATTTTACTCAGAGTCCGGTTTAAAAATAGTACACCTACATAATTCACGAAACGACGCAGCTGTAATGACTGCAGTTGCTTTCGTACTAAATTGATTCCGCGAACCACAATCCAGCGAATAGGAACTCCGCCTCTTTCTCTTACACAAGATGTTCGATAATTTTTTTTTATGGATTTTCTCCTCTTATAATACGTTCAAAAAATTTAGTGCATCCATCTTTCGCGCAATCTACGTAATTCAGTCGGTTCGTCTACTTCCGTATGGAGAAATTTGTTCATATTTCAATTCGCGTGTGTAGACGTAACAACTCGGAGTAATTATCACAAAATTTCTCGCCTTCTTTTAAAATTTAGAAGATGTGCGTACCTTTTCCTTTTCTTTAAGAAGTGCATTAATACAATGTCGCGCATAAATTTGTATTCAGAAATATATGAAGCAGTTACTATGCGATAGCATCCTCGGTTTGGTAATAAGACAACAAACAGCGTTATCTTATGAGATTGAAGAAAAATAATTTGACCTATGCTACTTGTAAAATTTGGTTTCAGGGAAGAATGCTAAATATCTCTCGGAAAGAAAAAATCGCAAAAGATGTCTCGAATGGCGATATAAATTAAAGAATGAAAAATCTGTCGCTTTGCTACGTCATCCCGCAATTAGTACTCGAAAGGAAAATTGCCGGTCATAGAGATCCCGGTAGAAGAAAAACTGACTGGTCAAGAAATATTAAAGGTTAGACGGCGATAAAAAATTCGTCCGGTAATAAGGTGCGTCCCGAATTACCGAAAACTGTCGTTTACAATGGATCGTAGTTTTCAATATGATACTCGGAGCTGAACTATATCACAGAACAAACTGAAATAACGAGATCCGGATCTTGATGCAGGAACTAAGAACATTAGGACTAAGTTTAAATCGGGAAAAATAAATAAAACGAATACGATTCTTTAAACGAAAAAAAATGGCGAATTAAACATTAAGAATACTAAATGATAAAAATACATAAGTACAAAAATACTTTGAAAGAATGAAATGAAGTATTTGGGAATGATAATCTATGAACATCTAAATTTAATTAACCATATCAGATACATTTAAAAAAAACACATCTAAATGATATTGCCTTATATAGAAATAACAAATTTCCTGAGAGAAGAATGTTATAATTTGCCCTATTTCGATAAATTATTTATTACCCAAATTTGAACAAAATATATATATATATATATATATATATATATATATATATATATATATATATATATATATATATAAGTAGAATAAAATTGAAACAAAAAAAAATATTAATAAATGTAATATCAATTTCCTACAGTATGTTATTACTGGTGCCCGTTCAATTGCAATTGTAGAAAACGAGATAAAAAATTACACTACATCTGATTGGTTCTCAATTGACCAATCACCGTTCTCTATGCCGGATCAAGTCGGAAACGATAGTTCTTGAATTTTTCAATCGCTAAGGCTTCCCTAACAATTCTTTCACCTAACCTATCTACTTTGGCGAGAACTGTTGTTTCTTCAAACCTTATTACATGTAACCATAAATAATAAAAACAAAAAATCTCGATAGAAAGCAAAACGCGACAATATGCGGTTTCCAAAACCTTCTTTCAGTACTGCGAGCGTTTCTGCTGAACAGTTGCACCATCTTGTTGAAACTATATACGACCCAGACAACGATGACGACGAAGCGAGGGAAACAAAAAACAGTTTATCATCTCGATATAGCGCGTTCTGTTAAAAGTACCCGCGAAAAAAATAATGCCCCACTGTTCCCCGCTCAACGACTCCAGCCCGACGGTTATCGCTGGGTGACGGCTTCTATTCGATTGAATTCGGATAAGATTCGGACCAGGAGCGGCATGTTTATGAATCCGAATAGCTGAAAATGAGCTTCATCGCCGTCAAAAGATTGTTTAAAACGATCACTTCCTATCCGATTTTTTTCAGCATATCGTTTCAACAAAAAGTTCTCATTGAGCATGGTTCGGTACTTTTTAATTGCTGCATTATTACCAGTTTATAAAGATGAAATGTCAAGTTTTCCATTAATTAACGGCGAACAGATTCTCTCGACAGATTTAGAGAAGCAGCATAACGATGAGCAGAGCGCCCGGGACCCCGAAAGATCGTTGCCGAAGTTTATGGCGGTACGAACCGTTGTTTTCTGTCAAGGACCTTTTTTTATTCGCCGCAGAAGCTGTCTCCTCTCGAAAGTTTCTAACCCACCTTAAAATTGAATTGCTGGGTGGTAAAGGTTTACAGCGCGTAACATTGAATTCTTGTTTTGAAACTCTCTTTGCATCTACGCCGAAGATACGTTCCACGCAAAACGCGCGCTCCTTCTCGTTATATGATGCCACGGTAACTGAAAAACGGAACTAATCTCTCGCGTATACACTAAACGTGGAGCACGCGGTTTGCTTAGTAGCAGTGTTATCAACTGCGCTATTTTAAAAAAAAAAAAGACCTTCTTCTTCTTTGGGTCACAATAATGATGAAGTACGATAAGATACCAATTACGACGGAGTTTAATGAACCAAATTCGGGACGTAATACTAATTATTTAAGTTCGTTCGAACTTGATTTATAAAAGCTAACGCCTTGAAATAATCGATTTCAGACGGCTAATGTTTATTTTGTAATGTAAATAAACAAACTCGATAGCTTTCACTTCGTATCGACGTAATTCTGAAGACGTTTCTTGCATTAAAGGAAAGTTCGTTCTATTAATGGTTCGGAAAATATACCACCACCCGCGCTAGAGTTAGTCATACGCGGTTAAATTGAAAATACACAACGGCGGAAAAGCGAAATCCCTAATCGCCGGCAACTTCACCTACCCTCCGTGTGCATAGCTTTCGCCATACTCTGTTATACATTATAGAACTATACTTTTAAACGCCAACCCCCCCCCCGTACATCGTTTACTTATTCAGTAGACATACGCCGACGAAAGTCCATTAACAGTCGGCGAAATTCGATTTTTTGATTTATACTCCATTTTCAACTATTATTCGTCCGCGCCGCCCGCTTACACGAAATAAAAATACAGACAAAACTCGAATAATGCGTCGATACGAAAGTAGATCTCCTTTTTCTGCTTCTTCTTCTTCTTACGCAACATCCGTGTAACCACGGAAGTCATTTCGTCGAAATTCTATCCGATTCTCCCGCGATAAAATTTAATACTAACATCAGGTCGTTAATTTATGGATTATTTGCGCAACATTTCGATCTAAACAATTCAGATATACGATGGCAAAAGTATTCATTGGCCAAACCGAGTTCGATATCATCCTGCATTCTCGTTTATCCTTTAATAATAATATTAATTACGTAATCGATAACAAAGCATAATCTTTCGTTAATAAGAAATTATTATTATATACGCATATAATATCGACCCCGGATTATTAAACTACGCATTATTTGGCTATCAGTTTCAAACGGTACATTTCGAAAAATTACAACCGATTTAAAATCACTGTTACAGAATTATAGCAAAAAATCACCGATATGCATTCAGAATCTAACATCTTATATTTTTGCCGGATGCGTACTAGTGGGCACTATACCCTTCCTGTTATGCTCTCCTCCCAAATAGAGCTAAATGATTTTGTTGGTTAGCTTGCAGTAATAAATAAAAAAAATTAAAAAAAAATCTTATACCGACCTTCTTATATTATAATTAATTATCGAAAAAGTTCTATACATCGAAATAGATTAACTTCATGGACGATTACGATAAAGGCTCACCATGAGTTATATATATGCAAACATCGTATAAATAGGCATAGGTTACTCATTTAATTCCGTGTCTTTGTCGATTATTTACTTTGTGTAGTTACTACGGTATGTGCGCATGTGTATATGTACATGTGTATGTTATATCATATACTTTTATTTTTCTTTATACATGTATTTTTATTTATTTGTTTTTTCCTGTAGCCCTAATATTTGTTTCATTAATTTTCTAGATTTTGTAACACGATTTAAGTTAACCGTTAAGGTATAAGGTACTCAACTTTACGAACACCTTGTTACGTATATCTCATTTTGAAATGAAGGTTCTTTCTTCTTATTCTTCTTTTTCTGCGATAATGTTGACAAAGCTGAACGCGTGTTATCCGCTTAGCTTCTCAACATTCTTCAGACATAACATTTGTAAATAATCTGAACAATAACGATCACGGTTCCACGTTTCACTTTATTACTTTACCTTTGGTCAAAATAATTTTCTTCTGTTTCAGTATAGTGATCACAAGCTACCCAGAAGAAAGTATAAAACACATATCAAGAAGGTGAATAACTTGTAAGCTTCAAAAAATTTCGCAGCTAAAATGATAGTCGAAACAGAAGAGAATATTTGAAAGAGCTCGCGTTATTACTACTAAAATCTCATATTGAAGAGCGTGCAAAAACGGTCTTGATTGCAAAAAGTGCTGTTAGAAAATATTCCTTAGGTTCTATCTGCTAAAATGGCATTGAAAATCCAGCTGACTGTGCAACACAAAGAAACAAAATGACCCTTGGTTGGGCCGTTCGGCATTCAAATCCGGCCCAGGTCGTGACCAGTGTGGTTTTTTTTTATTACTTGTTTCATTGTTGTTCGAGATCTTTTATAGTTGTTTTGCCTGTCAAATTTTGTTACACATTGGGCTGTGTATATTTTATTCATTTTTATTACGAATTTTATAATTTTTTGGATGGGATGTTTGAGCCCACCCCAGATACAAATCCTGGATACGCCACTTTATATATATATATATATATATATATATATATATATATATGTGTATACATATATATATACATATATATATATGAGTCATCAGAACAGCTGAGTGGCCAAGAGCACGGACGTCTAACCACGCACAACCCCATAATATTGTACACTACAAAAACACATGGAGCTGCACTGTGTCCTGACAACAAAGCGATTACAGCCAGTTCTCCCAGGTGTGTATTTGTGTTTAACTGCATTAACGCCATATTATAACTGCTTTGCACGCTACTTACACTGTACAACAAAATATGTATTGTTAAATAATCACATAAATTGTCCACCTACCTAGCGAATGGGGATAAATGATAATGATGGTGATGATGATATATATATATATATATATATATATATATATATATATATATATATATAAAAAATGTCAGGGTGGCGTTGTTGCTAGAGTGCACGACTGTGAACTTGTCGGTTGTGGGTTCAAAACCAACATGCGACATAAAAAGTTTACATCATTATTTAATTCTTAATTATCACAGAGGTGTCAGTGAAACCCCATTCCCCATAACATCGTATGCGCGCATCTTCATCGCATATAAATAGTGTCTTGAATAGCTTGTACCTAAAAATAAACGTACAATAGCTAGTCATGACGTTCGTCAATGAACAATACAACGATGATGATGATGATATATATATACATACCATCAGTTTCACCCAGATTAAATAATTATTCCTCTCTGATTTTGTGTACCACATATTTTCTTTTCTGCTTCATGATTAAATCGTATTTTTTTTTTAAGCACTTTTTATTTACTCTCTTCTATTTTTGTGGGATTCGCCACATGCGCCTGAGCGTCCACATTTCAAACGTGATTCCGCGTTCTAAATCCATGTTTGTGAGGCATTTATCGACATTTCATAAGGTTGATTAATTCTCATGTCGTATCCGTTTTTAATTTTCAAACTCTTAATATCGCCTGGATATTAGTAAATACCAGTTTCGTCGTTCCAATGCGCATACTTTATCATCTGCATAACATATGCATCCTACCAGATATCCGTTAATCCTATCGCCAGCTTTTATTTTCTTCTTGTTAAATAATCTCGGTGAGAGCGGGCATCCCTGCCTCACTCTTCTTGTTATTGGACATCTTTTAGCCGAGAGTTCGTTTGTACCCTGACGCTCGCGGTCTGTTCCCAATAGATTGCTTCAATATATATATATATATATATATATATATATATATATATATATATATATATATATACATACGATAATCACGCTGATATATATATATATATACTTCAAACTTTTCTATCCAAAGTACGATTTAAAACTTGTAAAACCTTTTTTAATCGGAAACTGGTGTTAGTAACAAATTAATTCTTCAATTGCCGAGTAAACTTGTTACAAATACATAAGTAAATACGTCGTACAAAAAATCTCCGTTACTATCTCTTAATACTGTCGAAGTTTATCTCCCTTGCCCCTTTACAAAACTCGTTCCTTACGTTTCTGTTTGTACTCCCCTCCTATGTATATATATATATATATATACATATTCTTTTGTTTCATATCTTACTTATTTGTACATTCCGAAAAATCATTGCTGCCTGAACTAACAAAACAGATAGAGGGTACGATTCCAAACTACCAGTACTAGATCTTCCCCACCGGTTTAAATAATTAGAGAAGTAGTTTGGAGTGTCGTTGTTGATCCCCAATCCTGTCATAACTCACATACCAGTTGCTTATTGGCTACATCAGCCAGATTGCAATTTATTCATGTATATATATATATATATATATATATATATATATATATAAAATTATTTGTACATGTCTAGTCATTCAGATTAAAACTTTGTTCAATGTCTAGTCCCTGTTGTATACAGGGGTCTCTTTTTCTACCGGATATTATTTGTCCGTTTAGGTTGATTTTCATATATCCTGCCATTAGGTTATTTTGTTTCGCCGTCATTTTTTCGTTTTTCCCAGAGTTCTCCCTCCAGTTCGAATCACAAGACGAAAAAATAGGTTTTTTTTATCATCTTAGTCGATCAAGAAACTTTGGGACCGAATTTTTCGAAGAGATTAGTTAGAGAAGATTTGAAGAAATTCAGATAAAATTTCAGAAATTCCAATATCACCTTACACGCCGAAAATACGATAAACAAAGTATTTAAAAATACCATGTCTTATATGAATTTCTGTTAAACAAATATTTTATATATATATATACATATATATACATATATATACATATATATATATATATATACAGTTTTTTATATTGTATTCATAAACGAGCATTATTGAAGCGTCACGTAAACCTAGTCAAAGATATATCCTTTCTTTAGAAGCAAATACCTCCGTTATTAAATTCCTGAAAGTTACCTATCCGACATAAAAATGCTATTTATACACCATTCGCAACATGTCAACAGATGCACATACGCGTTAATAATATATACACGTATATATATATATATATATCTGTGTGTGTGTGTGTGATTTTTATACAAAAGAGATATATACAAGAGCATATACTTAAACTGGAAAACTGGATGCAACAAAGTGGCAAATATTAAACGTCGTAAATAGAGATGGTACGTTACATCGGCACATTCCATTTTAAACGCCATTTCCGCACGACTAACAATTTTATTTTCAGTGTCTGGAAATAACGTTAAGCTTTGCGTCTTTCCGAATGAAATGGAAACGAGGAATTTGCGAATCGTTTTTTTAACCGTGGGGTATTTCCTCTTAAAATGTTCGCACTTTTAAGGTTAATTTAGGTCGCGTGTATTGATGCTATTTCGAATATTTTTTTTTTTTGGTATTCATGTAGCGCCATATGAAAAATTAATCTAGTACGTATCCGATGAAGTCGCACCGGCGTCCAAAAATAAACACGTCATAAAACCGTCCGACACGGTTAAATAATCGCCGAAATCCAGTAGCAATCGGACTTTTGCAGACTTCAATTAACTGCAATAAAGAACTTCATTTTCTCTCAGAGGGTACAAATGACGATGTAACCTCTACTTGTGACTTTTACAAAACATTTATTCGATTGTCTCGTTACTTGGCTGGTCATAAATTTTAAAAAAATTCCCCGGAATAACTTAACATTATATATATATATATATACTAACACTCATACATACATATTATATATACGTGTTATACATATATATACCAATTAGCCTATTAAATGTAGTGTACAAAATATTTACAAAAATAATAAATAATAGAATAAAACAGGCATTAGATGAAGCACAACCAAGAGAACAGGCATGGTTCAGAAGAGGATTTAGCACAGTCGACCACATACATGTTATTAGAGAAATAATCAGTAGAAACAAAGAATATAAACAACCCCTGGCGCTAGCTTTCGTAGGCTATGAAAAAGCTTTTGATTCCGTATACACAAGCGATATAATTAAAACAATAAAAGAACAAGGAGTAGATGAAACGTACTAAGAACTATTGAAGAACATGTATGCAAATGCAAAATCAGCAGTAAGATTACATGAAATGACACCAGAATTTGAAGTAAAAAGAGGAGTGGAAAAGACGATAGTCTCTCGCCGTTGTTATTCATATCTGCTTTACAAAGAGTCTTTCAACAGTTGAATTAGCAAAACCTTGGAATTAACATCGACGGGGAATATTTAAATCATTTAAGGTTTGCCGATGACATAGTTTTGATAGCAACTTGAAGGCAAACATCTGGAAACAGTCCAAGAATGCATATATTTGGACCAACTGGTTAGTATAACAGGATCATTGCATCAAGAAATAAGTAGAAGGATCAGACTGGGATGGACAGGTTATTTTTAAATAAAAAATGCCACTGCACTTAAAAAAGAAAGCGTTTGATCGACGCATCCTCCCAGTGATGGCATACGGTTGTGAAACATGGAAGCTAACCAGGAATTACAAATATAGGTTACAAGTAGCCCAGAGATCAATGGAAAGATGTATGCTATCGATCACTAAAAAAGACCGGAAAACAATTGAATGGGTTCGCGATAGAACAAAAGTAACAAATATAATGGAAAGAATAAATAAAATGACATGGTAGTGGGCCGGTCATATAATGATAAGAACAGATCGAAGATGGACAGCATAAATCTTACAGTGATACCCACGTGGGAAAAAAGGCCCCAGCGAAGACTGCATATGAGATGGGATTTCGAATTCAAGAAAAATTAGGAGTTACCTAGACCAGAGGTACTCAAGACCGGAAGAAATGGCGCAAAATATGTGGTTAATTCATGAAGAAGCAACACCATGAAATACTGGTTGATCAGCCGAATATGATTATATATATATATATATATATATATATATATATATATATATATATATATATATATATATCATCATCATGTAGTCATCAGTCCTAAGACTGGTTTGCTAATTTCTTCCACAACTGACGGTTTTCTGTTTTCCTCTTCATATCCGTATATCCTGTGCTACCAGTGTCTTCTATTAGTTGCTGTGTATATTGATTTCTTGGTCTTCCTTTTCCGCGTTTCCCATTCATCTGTCCTTCTATAATTATCTTTAATAAGCTTTCATGTCATAAAATGTGACCGATCATATTAGTTCTTCGTTTTATTATTTTTTTCCATAATGTTCTTCTTTCGCCAATTTTTCCTAACACCTCTTCATTTGTTAATTTATCGGTCCATCTTATTTTCAGCATTCTCCTATAGCACCATATTTCGAAGGCTTCTATGTTTTTTTTCTCCGCCTTTCCAATCATCCATGTTTCACATCCGTACAACGCTGCATTCCAAACAAATAAGGTTAAAAATTTATTCCTTAAATTTGTACTTATAGCTTTGTTGGTTAAAATATTTTTCCGATCGTAAAAAACTTGCTTTGCTTGATTGATCCGTTTTTTAATGTCCTTTCTACACCTGCCATCTCTGGTGATTTTACTACCCAAGTAATGGAATTCATTCACTTCTTGTATTTTAACACCGTCAATATCTGCATTTATTTTCTATATATATATATATATATATATATATATATATATATATTATGATTTAGTAGATGGCTATTTTCTCTACTCTTCTTTGGATAAGCAAGGGATATATATGAAATATATAAAATTAATAAAGAATGGTTAGGATAATACTCAGGGAAAGATAACATTAGATCGGCAGGGAAAAAGCTTTCTATTGAAAAAAGGGAGTTAGTCAAAGGGACCTACCTGTCAGTAGTTTTATTTAATACGATCTTGGAACAACTATTAGGAATCTATCGTGGGATCAATACGGAATAAACATCAATGCCGTGCATTTAACAAATGTACGTTTCGCAGATGATGTGTCACTTATAACTTCCGCGGCTTACAGATGAAGCTTAACGAATTATAAGCAATCGCAAAGAAAGCAGTGAGTATAAATAATACAAAAAAAAACCTGAATTATTATCTAATAGTATATGGGAAGATGTGAGAACCATTAACTCAAAAAAAATTAAAAAGGTTTTGGACAATTAATTTCATTCAAAAATAAAACAGACAAAGAAGTAAATAGGAGGATAGCAGTAGGGTGGAAAAAATAATGAACTTCGAAGGAAATTTTTTATACGAAACGAGTTGCAAGTAAAATTTAATACGTGTATCATACCGGCGATTACTTAAGGTTTACAAATATGGTCGTGTAATATAAAGTAAATTAATAGGTTACAAATTGCGAAGCGGGCGAATGTTAGGTGTTACAAAATTTCATAAAATAGGCATTAAGGTGATCTTAATAATAAAAGACTTAACAGAAATAGCATACAACTAAAATAGACACGCTTTGGCTGTGTCATGCGGAAATAAGTGTTGGACGAGAAAATGTGTAGAATGGATTACGTTGTTAGGAAATGAAAAGACGATATCATTAAATATGTGGGGACCAGTTGTATGCCGAAAAGCAAGAGATAGAACAATTTTCAAGCAAATAGGTGCTGGATATATATATCTTGAAAGTAAAAAAACTTACACATGGGCACATATTTCAAAAACTAGTCCCATCAACCTGTGATAGATATGAAATTCCAGTTACAATTCACCAACTCTTAACAGAATGTCCCAAAATCCCAAATTCTTCTTCCTTAAATATTTCACCAATTCTGCCCCAAGATTCCCCATTCGTCTCATCCTTCCTTGCTAAGCTTAGGTCGGTAAACCTCTTTAACAAAATTTAAATTTCCTGGCCGTGCTCCTAGCCTCGCTGCCGTACATAGCGCGGAAAACGGAAAAAAAAAGTAAAAAAAAAAGTATAAAGCCTTTGCTCAATTTGAGCATTCATTGTTATTTAATTCTGATTATTTTGCGTATGTATTTTTGACATCGATGAATCTAGTCGATCTGGCTAGCTGGAACAGTCAAAACGAAGTTAACGAAGGATAGTCATTTAAATTACATTATCAATCGTTGTTACTTTTTTAAACGAAACTAAGCGAGTAACAAACGCAAACCTCAGATGGCGACTAGGTTCTAATTTCGAAACCTCAAAATGTTCGATGGTACGCCAATCGATTTTGGCTATTCGCAAGATAATATTTACGTGTAGTACACAAGTAATTTAAGTGTGTGTGTGAGTTTGTGCGGATATATTCGTCTTCATCGTTCCTTGAAACACAGTACTGTTGTTTAATATTAGCCTATTTTTATTACTCAACGGTAGGAAATTATATTCTGGTACGTCTATTATACGTACTGTACCATTATCGTCATTTAACCAACTTTAACAACGTGGACATTGCCTTTCTAACCGTCTGAATAATTTGACGGGGGATTTCATTCTCGTTCTATCAATAACGTCGTCTGTAAACATCGCAACCTATTTATTAAATATCGGATTCGTACCGGAAATATTAACGATAATTGAAGTCGCGTGTCTTGGCGATAATCTTAGCCGATACACGCGACATGCCGGTTACTTATATTTCGGATATTCGAGCAAAGGAGACTTCGTTGTAAAAACCTTGAATTCTTATTTTACGTAAGTAGAGAAGTCCGTCGTCAATACTTCAAATCGAAATTAATAACAAAGTTCGAGAACAATGTCGAATTTAGTGTAATTTAACATAATGAACAAGCGATAAAATATATATATACTTGTTTCTACGAAAGTCTGTAAGTCATATGTAAAACCCGGCCAAACGCGCTGACTATGTAGTTTCCGCTTTAAACGTATTGACATTTCTTCGTTTTTAAATGCGTACATTTTTACATAGGACAGATTTCTTCACTATTATAAATCGTCTGAATTGGTTTCGTCATACAGGCCTATTTCGCTGCTTCCTATTCTTTTAAAGCTTCTAGAAAAACTAATTTTAAAACGATTATTCCCAATATTATCTATGAATTCAATAATTCCGAATTTTCAATTTGGTTTTCGTAAGCGTCACAACACTGTAGAACAGGTTCACCGATTAACAAAGATTATTGAAAATAGTTTGGAAAACAAGAATATCTGTACAGCTGCATTTCTGGATGTTAAGCAGGCTTTTGATCGGGTGTGACACCAGGGACTGTTGTACAAGCTTAAACTCCTGCTTCCTCACCCTTTCTATCTACTACTTAAATCGTACATACAAGAGAGATACTTTCGAGTGAAAATAGCTGATGAATACTCAGATATTTTTCCAGTAAGGGCGGACGTACCGCAGGGAAGCGTCCTCGGTCCAATATTATACTTAATTTACACGTCCGACTTCCCGAAGCCTAGTAATGCAGAAGTAGCATTGTACGCCGATGACGCAGCAATCCTAGCTGTGGATAAGAGTGAAAACACAGCCACAAAAAAACTACAGAAGTCACTCGGGCATCTAGAGACTTGGCTAAAACGATGGCGCGTTGTAGTCGATGAAACTAAATCAGCGCATATTTCTTTCACAAATCGACAACGTTGTCATTCCAAATACCAATAGTGTAAAATATTTGGGCATGTATTTGGACACTAGGTTGACTTGGGCTACCCACATACAGAAGAAAATCGAGCATTTGAGGCTTAAAACCAGATCTATGTCGTGGATGCTAACTAGTAAATCAGGGTTATCGTTGGAAAATAAAACTCCGCTGTATAAAATTGCCCTAAGACCGATCTGGGTATGTGGTATACAACTATAGGGCTGCGCCAAAACATCTAACTTACAGAAAATACAACGATATCAAAATAGGGTATTAAGAACTATTACTGCAGCTCCCTGGTACGTCTCAAATCTTACCCTCCATAACGAGTTAAACGTTATGTTTGTGGAGGATGAAATAAAAAGACAAGCAAACAAACATGTTGCACGAATTAGCGTTCACACGAATCCACGTGCTACTGATTTGCTGAATGATTCCGGTGAAATACGCAGGCTGTGGCGAAGTAAGCCTCTAGACTTTGTACAACCAGCATAGGTTTAGAGGGAGTACTGCTGAGTACTGCCCTTCCACAAAATATCATTCATTTCATTAAGTCAATCACTAAATGACCTCTAAGATTGGTCAGTTGTGATGGGAAAAAAATTTAAAAAAAAAAATTATTGTTTCGGCTTTGAAAGAGGAACACAATAAAATTATACAAAGCCGCTGGATTGATCCAGCAGAAAACCTTGCAATAGCTGCAGATCTGGATTACCAAAAGCGGAAATCTCTTAATAGATTAAGAACTATGGTTGGGCGTACGAGGAACGATATGAAGAAATGGAACATTAGTAAAAGCTCCGCACGTGACTGCATCACAACCAATAGAACACCTCTTCGAATATGTAAAGCTTGTCCGGACAACTGTACCTTTAACGATGTCCTCAAATTGGATGGAAAAATAATGAACTTTTTGGACTTCTGGCATGCTGTACTATGATCAATTTTCCCGATACGACGAAGAAGATATACGCGCAGCCCGAATTTCGTGTAATACAGTTTTATCGCATTAACGGAAGTTAATAATGCTTTTCGATCCCTGTGGATGTTTTATTTTCCTTGTTTTTTTTTTTGTAACTCTGTTAGAAATAATTGACAGTTGGCGATTTTTTATTTGTAACACTATATATATATATATATATATATATATATATATCAAAAAACAAACATGATTATTTACATATATCGACGTTTAGCTTTCGGATTCTAGTAATTTCGAGGAGAAAAACCTGATATTGGTCGATTAAGTTGAAATGCTGGAAAATATAATGGAGGAATATGCGAAGTAAAAGATGAGTTTGCAAGGAAATAAGAAAAAACCGAGAAAGAATGTGCGAAAAGACGAAATCGTGTAAAATATTGGACTAGTTTGCAAGTATCTAAAAAAAAAAAGTTAAAACGGAAATGAACGAAGGGTGGTAAACCGAATTATGAAATACAGAAAATATGACGAAAATAAGTATTTCATTATTTCAGTTTATTAATAATGAAACAACCGAAAAAAACGAAAAAAAGGAAAAAGAAATATTAAAAGCCGCTAACGAAATATTTTTTTTTTAAAAGTTTCTAGAACTGTTATTTTTTGCTTTCTTGTGCCCCTTGACCGCAATTGTTAAAGCGTCAATTTAAAAAAAAACCTCGAATATGTTGGTAATTTGCATCGATCTCTTTTTCCAACCTCTTCTATACATTGCCCATCTAACAGTTGTGTGGAATTTAAGGAACGTCCATTTGAAAATAAGCGTGCGCATTGTTCTCGTTATTTCATAATAGTGCATACATGTATGTTACATTTAAGTATTTTTATACATGTATATATATATATAATATATATAAACATTTATTTATTTATTTATACGTACATATAATAATAATAATAATAACAATGATATATATATATATATATATATATATATATATATAACATGTATGTACGTATGCATGTATGTATGTAAGTGAGCTGGTATACAATACGTTAGAAGAGTGTGTATGGCACTTTTATATTTTTCCGAAATATTTCCCGGGCATATACCGCGATGGGATGCTGTCTACTATATCCATTCTTTTTTTTCCCTCTAGACGAGAAAGGTTAGGGAAACGTGTTATTGAGTAATAATGTTGTTCATCTGCTCGTCTAAGATTATTCATGAGACTGTTTTTAAGTTAAAGCTCAAAAAGAAAAAAGAAATGAAAACCATAAAACAGAGAGAGAGACAAGCTCTAGCGATGAGAAAAATATATATATTAGGGAGTACCGACAATTTGCGAATGGACTCTCGTGGATTCTCGTTTGATATAATACAAGGTTCATTTCGTATTCCGCACGAGCGAAATTTACCCTCGCTATTTACTATCAAATGAAGTAATCCGTTTTTTATATATATATATAATATGAAATATGTCTAACGGGATAACGCTTAAGACGAAATATCGGTTTATTACGAAATAATGAAAAACGGTCCCTACAAACTGCCACATGTCTTAACACGAAACGAAAATCGCTTAACACGAAAAGATTTCTATTCTCGTAACTGGTTTACCATGCGATCGAGGTATGGCCAAAAATTAAAATTTTACTATCGAAAGCAATTGCTTAGGAAATATTTATACCCGTAATCGGAGCGAAAGAAAATTTCCCTATCGATTTATTATTAAACGCACTTCGTACGTTGCAATTGTATTCAGTGACTACAAAAACGATTGAATATTGCTTTCGTCATGTAGGGCTCTCAAAGAAAGCAGATTCTTCGGTGCCAATAGAGAAGAAAGATGTTGAATCTGAGCCGATATTTAATGAAATATTCGCAGAAGTTTTTATATTATTGAAAGGAAAAACAAGACGCGTAATAGCGAAGAAAACCTTCCGGAAAATGAAAAACGTTATTATGCTCGTTAATGATTTCCCACTCCAATAAAAAGAATAAAAAAAGTTATTATTACGTTATTCGAGTACACTTGTACCGAGTGGAAACGTGGACCTTGGGCATCAGCATTGTAAGACCATTAGACGGAATGGCGTACAATCGTAAAAAGTAGTAAAAAAAAAAACAAAAATGACATATCCGGGTTATGTTCTAAGAGGGGAAAAGAATGATATGTTGTACGCCGAACACTATGAGGAAGAATTCATGGATAATAAAAAAACATCGAAGAATGGAGTAACGTTAATTTCCGTAGAATATATATATATATATATATATATATATATATATATATATATATATATATATATATATATATATATACATATATATATATATATATATATATATATATACATATATATATACATATATATATATATATATACATATATATACATATATATATATATATATATATATATATATATATATATATATAATTATCATCGTCGTCGACGTGTTTGTTAGTTGCCGAACGTCAAGGAAATATTTATATGCGAGCAGATGCGCGTGCATATGATGTTATACGGAGTGGGGTACCACTGCCATCTCCGTGATAATTAAGAATTAAATAATGATGAAAACTTTCTATGTCGCGTGTTGGTTTCAAACCCACGACCTTCGAGTTAACAGTCGAGCACTCTAGCAACTACGCCACCGCGACATCTATATAATATAATCATCAAAAAGTTAGCGTTGAGTGATAAGGTCTTCGCAAGATATGATGCTGTTGATAATTTTATACACTTAGGATGGCTAATTTCTAGTAAAGGACTATGAAACCGGGTAATAAAGCGTCGAATTTAAATGGAATGATGAAACTGACTAAAATATTTATGGTTCCGCTACTAAACACGCGAAAAGAAACCTTAAAAGGACACTGGTATTTTCGGTCGTATTATACGCAGCTGAATCATACACTTTAGATAAGGTCGGCAAAAGCCGCAGTTTTGAAATGCGATGCTGGAGAAGATTGCTCCGCATATTGTAGGCAGCGAAACGAACTAATGAATCCATAGTGCTTGAGTTGAATCTCACACATCGGTTAGCTGATATTGATGTTCTCCACGCGTGATAAAATATTTCGAGCACATCATTCGCGGCGGACGGAATTTAGAAACACAACCGGTGGTGTAATCGAAGATTCAAAGGAAAACTCTGAAAGGTCGTTTTTCACAGCGTTGAACAGATATGATAATAAAACAATCTGGATTAATTTTTTATCAATGTGTACAACGAGCCGAAGATCGGATGGAATTGCATGCAACGATTCTGATTGCTACATAATCACGATACCCATATTGGCGGAAGATCTGATGATGACATATATATATATCATCGTTATGGAACCATGTCTGTTACCGAATGTTGGTTAACATTTTGTCAATTCTTTGTCCAACCGATGCATTCCGGAACAGTTCAACTGTGTTCGCGTTATAACACTGCGCTAAAGTTCTGCACTCACGTTGTTTCTTTCCCCAGCGGTCTCTTCCTCTCGATCTTCCTTTGTCTAAGAATATGTAGCGTAATATGACGTTTCTGGAGGTGGCGCATTATATGTCCGAAATATTTTATGATGTTCGTCTTTTATTACCACTTCTCTACTTTTATTTAAACGATTTATTTTTTCGCAATTTTCTTATCTTGTCGGTCCATTTTACTTTAAAAATTCCGCTATATATGTATTACGTTAAAGCGGTGAAATTTCCGATAATTTAAGTACTTTTTAGGGAAATTGATCAATTCTTCACTGATTTATTATATTTCGTTTCCTTCAGAGTTCTCTTTCAAATAAATCTCTTTTAATACGAGTGGAACTTTATTAAATTGAACTTTTAACATTTCAGCTTTTCGATATATTTTTACCGTCTGGTCTGATACGTATAAGCACATATATATATATATACAAATATGCGAATAAGTAAGACCAAAACGTGCATGTAAAAAGTATATATATATATATATCTTTTTTTTTTCTAACAGTCATGTTTGTGGATGTTAGCCTAATCATCCGTGCTGGCTGGGCAAATTGGATGATACATTTTATCCCTACTGCCAGGTTATCTATCATGTAGCTGTATATAATCTTCTGTTTCAATATTATTGTAACTATCATCATTATCTATTAATTTGTTCATTTATTTATCACTTTAAAATTAATTCATTCTAATTTATATAATATAAGTAGAATTATTGTAGGAGCATAGGTAGTAAAGCTGTATTATTCTGCTTCCTGATTTTCTGTTAGGGTTTACTCCCTTAGCCTGCCACCTGTGGACGCGCCCCATACCAGTTAGAGCTCTGGTCCCCAGAAGGTACAAAAGTACCCCATAGGGGGATATATATATATATATATATATATAATTCGATTTTAATGAAACTATTTTTTTTATAAGTAGAGAGTACATATTCGTGTATAATGATACTTCATTCCCGTTCACACGTAACGTGTTTGTCTTAACGCGTTTACCTGTGGACGAGGTGGCGGAATAATGTGTTAAATTACTTCGAACGGTACGACTAATGGACCATTTTAAGAGAACCTGGCAGCTTCTATTTAGCGCGATGAAGCTTTTCATCGAGTACATATAGTCTTCTCAAAAATGGCAAAAGCTAACACATCTACCCTGTATATCTGTGTATGTGTATTTGTTCCGTGTTATATAAACATTACGGTAAGAGCTTTTAGCTTTCGATAAGTGACTAACAAACAAATCCGAGTACCTTCGATTCGTATACCGACATCGTACGAGTAAATGTTCTCTTCATAAAACTATGTTCGTTCGAATCCATCCCCGTCTGAACTTTAATTGTCGTTCATCACCCGCTACTAAACCAGCTTCCGTTCGAAAGCTTTTATCGCTTCTTAATCGTCCGATTCCCCATCTTCGTTGATATGCGAACGAACTTTTGTATATCGTCCTAGTTAATTGCGCTAGAAAGTGTTACATTTCTCGCGCGATAAATATGCTAAACGGACAACGAAAGTCCATTACGCGCGTTATCCTTAACGGATTATTCGAACGGGGAACACAACAAGTTTCGACGATGTTACAGCTATCGAAATAATTAAAGTTCCCGTTCGTAACTATTTCGTAATTGTTCCAGGCTAATCTTAATAGATGAGCTCCGGATATCTTTTCCAGGTGGATCTACTAAAGAGAACTGCCGTTGTAGAATCAACGTATACGTAAAATTTCGAAAAAGTTCCGGAAGTACGAATTTGCTACCGAAATGACGACCGAGTATCAATTATCATCGTCGTCATTAAGTGACATCGATCTATCGCCGTGATAACGGATTTTTAATGTTTTGGTTTGAAAAATTATTTCTCGGAAAATGTGTCGAAAAAGCTCAGTCCTTGTGAGATGTGATTATCTCGTCGTGTTCTGAAAATTCTGAAACGTGCCGAAAAATATGCTTTATTCAAGATGAATAAACAACCGAACATCCTGAACACAGTAAAATCGGGAAAATTAGAATACTCGCGCAGCGTAATGAGAAATGAGATATGAGTTATTGCAGAGAATTCTTCAAGACGAGATAATGGGACGAAGACGGTTTGGAGCCAACATCCACAGAACTCTACCAAACCGTAATATCTAATTCGATCGTGCGTTATATGCACTGAATAGGAAGAATAATCCGTTGTCTACTAATAACGAACGTTTTTCCCCCATTTCCACGAATTCGTTCTACTCGGCATTTCAGCTTCGAGGATACCTCGAAATAATCGACTATGTCCAAGTAGTATAACCAAATTTCGGCTAAAAAACCTTACTTATGAAAAGGGCGGTGTAATGTAGTGATTTTTAAAAATAAACAAAAAGAACGTAATTAAAATAATTAAAAAAAAAAAAAACAATTTTCAATTTATATTGGAAAAAGAAGTAGGGGAATATAATCGTTTCCAAAATTAACGTTATTAACCAAAAAAATCGATACAGATAGTTTTCACTGTATTTAAATAAATATTTTCAAAAAATTGATACATTTCACGGCAGCCACGAAATAACCAATTTTATTAAAAATTTCATATACCATATAACGGACATAGTGATTGAAAGGGATAAAATAACGATGAAAAATCATTTTATTTGGAAAACATTGTAAAGAATTAATAAAATCGATAATATTAACCGAAAGTTTATATTAGACAAATATTTATTTATATTTATGAGAAGAATGCGAGAATAATTAAATTAAAGAAGAAAACTATTTGAATATGTTAAATAAACTCGTCATCGAGCGTATCTACGATATGTTTCTTCCAGCTGAAAAAAATGAAAGAAACATCCTTAATTTTAAAGATGAAAAAAATATGGAACGTTTTTCCCGTCAATATGTATGTAAGTATAAACGACTGTATATATTTCTCAAAAAAAAAATTTAACGAATTTTTTAATATTTTCTTGCTTTTTTTTTAATTAAAACGTCCTAAAGATACTTTAAGAAGCTTAAATATTAAATAGAATATTAAAAACGCAATAGAATTAACAAATTCTATATAGATTTTATCGCAGTAAAAAGCTTTTTAATTTTTTAATATTCTCATCCAGCGTTTAGGATGTAATAAAAATAATAACATTTTATATTAATTGATTAAAATAATAATCGCTACTGTCTTGTTGACGTAATTCCTAGTTTAGGAAATTCGTTTATATTTACAATTTTTATTCGTTCAAATTACGTTAATCTGAAATTCGTAATCGATATTTGGTAAAATAAAAAAGTTTAGCAAACTTTTGTTACGATAAAAAAAAAGATGCAAGGGCTAAAACCCATCTATCAACGTCTGAACAGAGCCGTTTCCGAAAACCTACTGTTTGAAAAATTCAGCCATACTCTGTCTTTTGCATCGAAAATTTGTAGGCGTTTTAAAATTTACAACGACGGTGTACAAAATCTTCCCTAATAAAAAACATAACGTCGTTAAAACACATATATCTTTATACCTATGTCAGTCCGCTGCGCTGGACGTAGGCTTTCCCCCGACTGTTTCCAGTTATTACGATCTTGAGCTATTCTTACCCAATTTTTCCCCGCGAATCGTTTTAAATCAATGCATCAACGATTTAGTCTACCCCTGTTTCTCTTTTTGTCAATTGCCCACGCCATTCCAATTCATCTGTTATCTATTCTTCGGACTATATGTCCGGCCCATTTCTAATTTATTTTCGTCATTTGCACGTCAGCATTACGGAGTATGCTTATGTACGTGTAAATTATATAATTAATATTCGGTAACGCTAATACGACTCGTCGCTGTAGTTATTAGGTTCTATTAATAGCCGGTATCCGAATTTTTCGATATTAACTTAAATTCAAGAGTTAGATAAACTTTATCCTAAAAGGCATATCGACATTCCGGATAACATTGTTTTTTACAAAATACTTCCACTGTTACCTGCAATTTTAGCAACACCTATCGATTCACACTAATCAAATAAAACGAAAATACAAAACTGCTATTAGCTTATACATCGTTTAAAATATTCTACACCGATGTATCCAAATCGAGGGAAGGAACTGGATGTTCTGTAGTTGATGACGACGAGGTCATCAGACCCACTTTACCGTGCGGTTCCTCTGTTCCGTCTGCGGAACTAATTGCACCAAAATTAACCGTACAACAAGCGATCGAAATGAAATATTCAAATATTCGTTATGTTCACAGACTCACTTACAGTTTATTATCAACGATCGCCAATTATTGAAAACCAAATATTATCCTGTAAGTCACGAAATCAACACTGCCGTTTATAGATTCGCCTAACTACTCTGTTAAAATTATAACTAAATTTCAGTCTATTTCTAACGGTTTTCAAATTTACTCTATCCCTTAACTTTATGCCTAACAACGATCTCTCCAATGCGTTCTGAGTTTTCTCTATTTTATTTTTTTTTTTGTGTCAGCTGATAAAGCCCAAGTCTAACAACCACATATAAGAGTGGGCAAGACACAGGTTTTCATTATCTCACTTTTAACTCTGTTACTGTACTGTCCCTCAAAGATGTGCTTACCAGTATTTCTTGCAAGTAAGTAATTCTATAGATGGTAAACAGAAGTCAGATTTATTTGCTCAGCACCTGGTAACCGTGTTTCAGCTAAACATAACGGCTAGCACGGACAGGGAAATATACGACTATATAAATAGTCCATATGAATCATCTTCTTCGATTAAGTTAGCCTCACCTTCCGAGGTGAAATGTTTACTTAAAACGTTGAAAAAAAAAGAAAAGTCCGTGTTTCGACTTAATAAGGGCTGAATTATTTAATTGACTAACCGCGAAAAGCTATAGTATTGCTGACTTATATATGTAATGCAATATTTCGCGTATAATATTTTCCAGTACAGTGGAAATTTGTGTAAATTATAATGATTCCGAAAGCTAACAAAGATTCGTATTCTGTTTCATCTTATCGTCCGATCTCTTTGTTGTCTGTTTTGTCGAAGGTAGTAGAAAAATTAATATTAAAAAGATTACAGCCTTACATACGATCCAATGATATAATTCCGCAACATCAATTCGGTTTTATAAAACACCATTCCACCACACTGATCAATTACATAGGGTGGTTAGTGTAATTGAAAATAGCTTAGAAACCAAAAAAATTATGTACTGCGGCATTTCTCGATGTTCAACAAGCTTTTGATAAAGTTTGTCACCTATTATATAAATTGAAATGTCTGTTGCTGAAAAATTTTTACCTGTTGTTGAAAATAGAAAATCGCCACTTTAAAGTGCGTTACAAACATACCTATTCAGAAATACATCCTGTTTTAGCAGGCGTTCCCCAAGGTTCTGTGCTGGGCCCCGCGCTGTACTTGTTATACACGGCTGATTTCCCTCCAATGGAAAACGTATAGGTGGCTACATTTGCGGATGACACTGCACTGCTCTCAACACACACGGATCCGAAGATAGCTAGCGGTAACCTACAGAAAGCTCTCACTAAGGCGGAGATATGGTTTAAAAAATGGAAAATTGGAATTCGTGAAAACAAATCTGTCAATATACATTTTACCAACAGAAAAGTTACACCCCCACCCGTCAGAATTAATAGCATCGACCTGTCAGTGCGATCAACGGTCAAGTACTTAGGCTTACACCTGGATAGTCTAACTTGGAAACATCGCAAACAGATGAAGAAAAAAGAATTATTCGAGTTAAAAAAAATGTACTGGCTGATAGGGAGAAACAGTGTAGTAACGATATATATAATAAACGTTTAATATATACAGTGGATCTAAGGCCTGTCTGGAACTATGGGGTGGTGCAACTTTGGGGTTGTGCTAGACCATCAAACCTGAAAATAATACAAACTTCACAAAATAAAATTCTTCGGATGATAACCAAGGCACCCTGGTATGTAACAAATCTAACGTTACATCGAGATTTACGTATAGATTATGTGGCCAAGGTCATTAAAGTTCACGCTAAAAGACACGCAAGAAGACTCGATAGCCACCCGAATACTTTTACTAGGAGATTGCTTGATACCACCGGTGACATAAGGAGACTAAAACGTCAGAAACCGCAGGATTTCGTTTGTCGTAATCGGGTAGGTATCGCTGGATACTTATCCCCTCATGTTCAATTCTTTTAAACGTGCTGCTAAATTTCCCTGGTGGACAACTCGCAGTATTATAAATAATAATAATAATAATAAATCTATACCTAATATCTGATGAGAATTTAGCAAAAAAATCTACCTACCAAAACAAATCAAAAATAATAGTTTATTATGAAATACGATAAATTTTATTAAAAATAATTACTTAATGCCAATCTCCATCCGCCAATTTATTTTCTGCACATTTGCAAAAAAACCTTGTTTCTCGTAAATAAATTTTTCTTTTCAGAGTAGAGTTAAAAGCAGATTTCCATTCTAGCCACGAAATCGTAGTTTCCTTCTTTGTGTGCCACATCTAACATTCCGACAGTTTGCTCGCTGAATTTCATCGTAGGACTCGGTCACTTGTCTGTTAGTGGAGGTGGTATAATGCCATAGCAATTTATGCGCCTACTTTACGATTCGATCCACATGATTTTGAACAGCCGTACTAGAGTATAATCGAGTAGATAATAATTCGATAATCGATGCTCGGGCGCCGTGTAAATATGCGCGGATTAAATTTTCGTAATTCGACATATTCGCGAGGGCTAGGAATAGCGTTTTTTTTTTTAAAAAAATGCCGAATTAACCGAAGATAACGAAGACGGTTATCGAACGGGATCAATAAACGAAGTTGTAAGCAAACGACGCGATATGTTAATAATATTCCTAGTCCGAGGGTAAATCGTCTCGTTTAGGAATCTTGTTTTACTTAAGGGTTCGTAATAAGGCGTTTATTTCAAAAACGTACAAACTACCGGAATTTCATTTGCATAAACACTAGCTCCTAAGAAGAAGGGATTATTAAACTTATCGCGAAGGAAGAATTGGAATGTACGCGCAATATAGGATAAGTACTATATACATATATATATATATATATATATATATATATATATATATATATATATATATATATATATAATATGCTCGACGTGCGCGTTTTAAGATATTTTTTGCTGGGCTCCGTTAGTTTCCTTCCAGTAGACCCGAATAAAGTTTCATCAAGTTTTTGCTTTCTAAAACGAGATATATATTAAACTGGAATGACGGTTGGGGTATATCGCTGCTATGCACGTGCACTAGTAATCAACAATAGCGCAGGAAAACCGATGCTACATCCATTTCACGCCGAAAGGTATTCCTCGCACGTAGCGGGTTTTTTATTTTAATTGCCGTCGATTACGACAACTTTTAAGATCGTCTAATTCGGATATCCTCGGACGATGGTAAAAACGATATTTGCCGTGTAAACGATGACAGTTCTTTTTAAATTACTCGAATTATTTCCGCTTATTTAAAACCGAAACTTTAATTAAAAAACTGCGTTAGAAAAATCGCGAATTAACCTTTGAAGGACCGTCGACGTGCTCGACGAAGCAGTTCAAATACTCTTAGATATAGAAATGTACCAATTAATAGAGAAATTTTCAAAATATTATATTTTATTTATTTATTTATTTATTTATTTATTTATTTAATGAAGCCACACAACAGCTAACAGCCAATTATAGTGTAGGCTTATAAATAAAATAATAAAATGAATAATTTTTTCTGAATTATAAAATTAAAAGTAAAAAAAAATAAAATACAAAAAAAATACATTTAACACATTCACCAGCCTATATATCTTTTTTATCCTATGTCGGCGCACCGCTGGACGTAGTTTCTCCTCAATTTGTTCATTTATTCCTGTCCTGAGCCATCTGAATCCAGTTGTTTCCACTCCTCAAGTTATATCGTCATTGAGTCAACGGTTTGACGATTTTTCTTCTTTTATGAAGCGGACATTATTCCAAAACTCGTTTTGTCCATCTACCAATGTGCTGCGCCCGGTCAACTTCAGTTTGACCATCTGCTTCACCACGTTACAAACTCCGGTCTTCTTCCATATCAAAGTATTTCCACTTCCGGTCGGGTCGTCTTAAGATATATATATATATATATCACGATATGACTTTATCTATACATGCCTGGCTGAACACTTTTCCTTATACTTTAAACTTGTCTCCCGCATTTCGCAACCATCGTTTCCCGGCTATCTTTGATACGTCGTCGTACCATTTCGTCATCGATATACCCTGGGGTTTTTTTTCTGTTTATCGGCCACCTGTTGTCATCTCTTTAGTCCACATGACCAGGCCAATTCCAATTTATTTTAACCATCCGCTCTACTACGTCGTTTAACTTCGACCGATCACGTGTCCGGATCTTTTTGATCCGACTTAATAACCGGATATTTAACATATTTCTCTCGCACGCAGTTTGTACCTTTCTTATCTTTTGTATGTCTGTTTTCGTATATGACCATGTTTTTGCAGCATATTCGAGGACTGAGCGCGTACACATTGATTGTATAATTTTCTTTTCTCGGATTAATCTACATTTGGTTGTTTCGCGAAATATTTTGCTTAATTTCCCAAACGCGACCATTATTTTTTTATTTGTTTTACCTAAATATATGGTGACCCAGAGAAGACGGACGATTTTTTTTTTAATAGCGCAGTTGGCAAGACTGCTACAACGCAAACCACGTGCCCCGTATTTAGTGTACACACGAGAAATTCTTTTTTGTTCCAGTTATCATAGCATCCTATAACGAGAAGAAACACGCGTTTTGCGTTTCGACGTGAATCGATGAGGACAGCGTAAAGAGAGTTTCGGAAAGAATTCAAAGTTCCGCGATTTTTTTTGCGAGCATACCTAAAGAGTCGCGTTTACAAAACACGTCCACGTAATCTGGAAGACACGAAAACTCGGATTTCGGTAGAAATTTCAAATATTCAGTTACCTATGCTGGAATAGGTTTTCGAAAATTTTCTAAAGACTAAATGAACGTATTGTTTGGAAATGGTGATCATCTGAACGGTATTGTGTACCACAAGTGATTGTAAGCTAATCACTCGTTTTCCTGATTTTAAATAAAATTTCATTCAAAAATTTTAGTCGAGTAATTTTTGAGTTATTCAAAAAACAACAAAACCCTCCGTCTTCTCTGAGTCACCCTATATATATATATATATATATATATATATATATATATATATATATATATATATATATGCAATTATCTACGTGTTCTACATTCGCGAATTTATTGTTGTTTTAATCGATTTCCCTGTATTACTCATTATTTTCATTTTTTGGAGTTTTGCTGGAGTATATATTTAGGTCTGTTGCGATTGTCTGTATTTTTTTTTCACTTCAATTTATCATCACTTGCAAACCTGATTTCGATATTCAACGTCAATTTGGACACCTTTTGCTTTCCAATTCGGGTTTTCAAACACGTTTTATAATGCGGAAATAAACAATTTCGGTTAAACTGCATCATCTCGCCTAACCCCTCTTTTTATTGAAATCTTTTTCATTTTCTTACACAGACTTACTTGCACTCCAGCTTTTTGTGAAAAAATTGAAGATTTTGATATATAAAATAAAAAAACAGTTAATAAAATTTTTTTACGTAACGTTTATTGTGTACGCTTGATAATGACGTAACTGTAGAAAAGCTTTGAAATCTCCACCTAGTATTACGGAAGAATTTAAAAGAGATACAATGATGATTAAGTGAGATTTTTCAATGGGTTCATTTGGAGGCAAGTACAAGCAGAAAAGTGCCAAAGGTTGTTCCATTTCGATGCAAATAGATAAGAAGTTAATAACTTGTGTTAGGAGAGATTTATTGAAAGAGGATGTTATCTCGAATTGCTAGTAAAACTCCATGGGCATATTGACCAGAAGCAGGAACATATTTTATAATATTATAAGAGGGGTTGATAGGATTAGGTATTAGCCGGATTTCTTGTAGACAAACGACAACTGGTTGATAGGTGGCAATAAGAAGTCGAAATTCTTCATACCGGGAATAAAATCCACCTCAGTTCTAGTTGAAAATTAAAGTACTCATTGCTCTACTTGAGGTGAGTGTTGATTATTTTGGTAAACTGAATTTTACAGCTTCCGGTTTTTAATCAAAGATAACAGTTCTTAAGGTAGGGTAATTAGATCTTCAATATCTGCTGCGAATTCTTTTACTATTCCTGCCGGGTTGCTAGTTTTCATTTTACACGTATCATAGAATAGAGAAAGGTTAGGAAATGAAAGGACTGTGTTTTAAATGGATTCAAAGTATGGCACTAGAGGACAGGAGGATAGGTTGATCGAATGATATTAAATTAGTCTAACACTATTGTTTATCGATATAAAGATAAGGTAATACCAATTACCAAAAGAAACACATTTTTTGATGAAGGATAAAATTAAAAAAAAAACAAGTTTCACGCCGATGCGACGCAGCAATGAACAATTCAATTTAATACACGAAACACGTTATAGCACATTACCGATCGTACAAGGCAAGAGTCGATGCATCGACAAATTTTCTTATTATTAACTCGTTATTTATTTGTCTTTCCGTATATAAGGTAGATTTGTTCATACAAAATCAAGAGTCGATGCATAGACAAATTTTCTTATTATGTACTATTTATTTATGGTTTCATATATAGAGTATAGATTTCTTTGCAGAAGACAAATGAAATAATCGTGTTGCTGACTGAGAACAGTCAAATCGATAAAAGAATAACATATTTTTTCGGTTTTTATTATTACGAATCGTAAAATTTATTTTATTTTTAAAATCGCGCTCATTCATTTTATACTTATACAAATTAAATTCTAATAAAAATCATAATTTTATTATAATCTACGTGCACACAAGTATATAAGTGTGCCCCTATTACGTATCGAACAAGCAGAATGATGTATCAATTTCTTGGTGGTAATTCTGTAATTGTAAAATATTTAGATCCCGATTATAGGTGGACTTTAATTAGATTTTTTTTTATTCCAATATAACCTATTGAAAACTTATGAAGAACTTTCGTTTTTAGATCGAACAATCCAGATAATTATAAAACTTAATAGTCTAAAAACGGCTCGTCGTCTACCGATAACGCGAACGGAAATTACACGCAAATTCGCCTACATTCTTATTCGAATCGCTAATAAAGTTTAAGCGATCGCGTGACTACTGAAAGTCCAAAAAAAAGTAAACACGTAATACAAATTTAACCTAGTAATTCGAAACGACGATAAAATTCTATCTATTTAACAACTTACGTAATCGCTATAAAATCACCTCCAAATGTCAGATACTCACGCTAGTGTCTATGTACTATGTATATATATATATATATACAATCTAAAGTTCGTAACGCATGTACCTTTCAATACGAGTATACCTAGTAGAGTTACTTGATAATAAAAAGGGATCAATGTTTAGGAAAAAACACATCATTTTTTTCCTTTTTTTTAATAAATAAAGATACAATCTTAACCTACTAAGTTAAATAAGCATCAAATTAAACAAACTGTAGCTTAATCTAACAAAATCTAATTCTATTAGTCAAGCCTATGAGTTTAAAATCAAGTGCCTTTCGACATATGCTCTTATTATATACGTGGATTTACATAATTATATAACTAAATGTACCGGGTGGTGTCGCTTAAGATGCCCGACGTCTTATCTGGTATCGAGTAATTGAATTGCCTCCACGTTGACGTGTTGCTGCAACCGCTTTTTATGAGCAGTTGCGTATCCTCCAATATCCTCGTTTACGAATGAAATTCGTACACCTCGATGCACATCGTCATTTCTAGAATAGCGGTACGCATCATTACATTTTGTCTGTCTTGGATCTTTGCTATGTTAGACCTACTGATATAGCCTCACAACTGCAGCTCATAAGTCCATATTAGTTTTATAATCTGCCGATATACTAGGTATTTGTGCCCTCAAAAGCTTTAGCGACATCTAATAATACCGTGCCAGTGTATTTATTGCGATTGAAGTTGTCTGTGACATCTGATGATTAGTTTCCAACCCGAAATTGTGGAAGCGGAATTAATTTTTTAATATCAACGTGAGGTTGTGTAATAGTCGCTTTTTCAGATACCTTATATTATTAAGTAAACAGATGGGGCGAATATATAGGCATCTCTCCCCCAATTTGGTAAATATAATTATTTTGCAACTTTCTGAAGTAATTGAATTTTAGTATAACATTTACTTAAAAAGTCAGTTCAATAATCGCTATCAGTGGCGGTTCCTTTAGTATATATTGGAAATATTGTCCGCACCTGTTCAATATTTCATTTTGGCCCTGCTAATTATTTTTTTTATTATTTGATTTTTATATTGGTTGAACTGTGTTTGTTTTTTGTTTTATTTATATGTAGATTACACACACACACATATATATATATATATACTTTCGTATGTATAGGCGCTGTTGTATGCGTGCGCGGTTTTTTTCTTTTCAGGATTTGATATGAAAAGTTATATCGTTCGTTTCTGGAAAGATCCTTCACGATCTTGAAATGAAGTATAAAGAACAGTTTTATAAGATATTCCTAAGTAAATCCATCAGACAAATAGACGGATGGATTTCTGTTGCGTTCTCTATAAACTCGAAACTGGTATTCTGTTATCGCGTGACATTGCAAATGACATAAGTTTAAATAAAGAACGTTAGTAGACGCGAGATAAAATAAGAAAAATTATTCGGGAATGAAAATAATATGGTTAGAACCGCAGTTCGAAACCTCACACGCACACATACCAACATATATATTATACGTATATATATGTATATATATATACATTTACGAGAACATGGATTTAAGCTAATACGATCCCGAGGGTAGATTGAAATAAGTGTTCGCTGCTAGCAACTGATAAAACCGAAATGGAACAAGAACAAGTCTTGAAAATAACTTCCTTCTGGAGGACGATATTGTAAGAATTCGCGCTATTTTAGAATTTTGGTAGTTTTCGCTATAAATGTCGAATCTAAAAAAATATATATATAAAAATAGAGGAAAAAAGTCAAAAAATAATGGAAAGCTTTTTTATTATTATTATTATCATTATTATTATTATTGTTACGATTATTACTATTATTTGATTTTATCGAAATAGGTATTTCTAAGGCTTAAGGACAACGCTGTCTAGTAGATTTTTTCTTTAGGGGCAATTTATTTATTTAGGTTGGGTAAACGCGTTATACGATGGCTCTTTCAATTTTGTCCACTTCTGGTTGTGTTGGTAATCGTATAATTAAATTAACGATATCGTCTAATCGATCGTTAATCGTTCGTCATTACAGTAATAACATTAAAAGATCATTTTAGTCTTATATTTTTAACTATCCATTTTTTTATATTTTATTTTTTTTACATTTAGTTGATAATGACTTAACCGCCGAAAAGGTTTGTGATTTTTCATATAGAAAAATTGTTTCCCGATTTCGACACGTTTTTTGTTGCTCATTATTATATATTTTTTTAATCGCTACATTCTGCGAATTATGTTCAAGGTTATCGATGATTGTGTAGTATTTAGGAACATTCAATGCGCAACGAGACAGCGGTTGTGTAATAATTAAAATTTGTTAAAATTGATATTTGAAACGAAACTCTAGTTTTTTTTTTATAGAGAATTAACTCGTCATTAACGTTATACAAAGTTCATCTGATGTGCGATTATTGCTAGTATTGTAGAAAGATACGAACTACTAAAAAGCAGCTTATTAATATTATTGCTTGATCCATTTTTGGAAAATTATTTACTTCATCTGATTATTAGTTATTGTAGCTGATGTTGTGAGCAATTACTCTAATTGAGCCATTTTATTATAATGTCACGGTAGTATATTTGCTAGAGACTGTCAACTCGACGGTCAGAGCTCGAAACCAATACAAGTTTTACATCATCGTGTAACTCTTAATTATCAGTGAGAAAGTAGTGAAACCCCACTGGGTTTAACATCGTATGTGCGCGCATCTGTTTTGCGTATAATTAGTGCTTCAAATGCTAGCTTATGTTGTATGTAAAAATAAATTTGCAATGACTAGTCTTGAGCAGATGTGTTTTTGTATTATATACATTTTTCAAACTTGTTTAACCATCGGATTAGATTTTATTTGACCCGAATTGTTACTATCATTTTTATTATTAATATTATAGATTGTATCTAGCATTGTACCAACTGGTATTGTGTTCTATAAGATTATACTCTAGGAAGGAGCTGTAAAATGTTATACGAACCCGTTCCTATTTTTACAAAGAGCATTGTTGAAAAACTTATTCAGAAATTATTTCACCCATAGAAACAAGTTGCTTAGTGTATTGCAATTATACAAATTGCAGATATTGAAATTCGTTATTAAACATAAGGATACATTTCTAATTATTCTTGAAGTACATACACATATACCGAGTATCCTTAAAGTTACCTTAACAGTTAGATACAACCAAATATAACCTTACAAAACTAAAGAAATAATAAAGAAAATAACATTAATAACAGTAGGAAAAATGAAAAAAATTATTACCTGATATATTACATTTAGTTTGACTTATATATAAATAAATAAAAAAATAAATTAAAATAAAAAATCGTAACAGAGATCTGATTGTGTAATGCTATATTAGAAATCGGTGCTTAATAAAATGATGCTCATTTCTAGTGTAATGTATGCTAAGATCAAGCATATTGTAATCCCCGATTACCTGAATTAAGTTATTGTCATGTTACATTTATAATAAAATTAACCTATAAATTCTTCAAAATTTATAAACTTTTGTATTGAAATAAATAAATATATATATAAATACATATATATATATATGTATATATATATATATATATATATATATATATTCATGAATATGGTACAACCATAATTGCTAATGTTTGTGCCACGTTTTGGCATAACTCATTTAAGAAATCAAACAATTTTATGCAGGAGCTGCACTAAAAAAGATGTAATAATTTTTGTTTGCGCTTGAAAATGATGTAACTGTCGAAAAGTTTCACGATTAAAAAACTTTTATTGATTGTGTTATATTTTGTTTGTTTATAATTAATTAATAAAATCACTACTCTCCAATATATTCAACTTTTCATGAAACATTAGCTACATTTATGATGATAGGAAACAATAGCTACATTTATGATGATAGGAAACATTAGCTACATTTATGATAGGAAACATTAGCTACATTTATAATGATATAAAACGTTAGCTACATTTATGATGATAGGAAACATTAGCTACATTAATGCTAGAAAACATCAGCTACATTTATAATGATATAAAACAATAGCTACATTTATGATGATAGGAAACATTAGCTATATTTATGATGATAGGAAACATTAGCTACATTTATGATGTTAGGAAACATTAGCTACATTTATGATGATAGGAAACATTAGCTACATTTATGATGATAGGAAACATTAAAAATGTTTCATAAATGTGTTTAAACGAGTTCTTCACAATACACAAGATCTTTACAAACTTTTGTAACAGACTATTAGTTGTATACTTGGAACTAACCTCTAATATTCATACATTTTTTAGAAAATGGGAAACATATCTGAATTATAGTGTGTGTGTAGTTTTTTCATACTAGTGTTTAATTGTTTGCTCTTTATATGCGAATGTTTTACCTTATATATGTTGATGGAGAGGTGGTTTTGTATATTGTGTGTGTGTGTGTGTATTGGTATGATGTGATTTATCAATGAAGTCTATCTATATGGGATACATACATTTGTCCATTGTTGTACGATTTCGTGTATATAGAATTATTTGTATCAGTATACAGTAATTTCAATTTATTTATTTTTTATTATTGATTATATTTATGCTGAGATGGTCTAAATTTTTCTTATTAAATATGTATGGAAGTACGATTATATTCTCGTTAACGTTTAGAAATATACTTATATACAGTGAACCAGGTGCTCGCGCGTTTTTAGCCGGGTTTTGGGAACTAGTGCATATTTCGACAGTATTTTGTATTATCCTTTTAATTCTTTTGTATTCAAAATGTGCTATTTTCCGAATAAAGCTTGATTTGATCTGATTATTATTATGTAATTATTATCATTATTATATTACATTCAATATTATTTTAGACGAAATCAGAAACGTTTGCCAAAACTTTGAGATACATTAAGAAAGTTGTTAGGGTTATTTCGTTTGATGAAAATGACTTTACCCAAACGTCTTTTAGGTTCATTTGGAAGTTCGTAGGTTTCGTCGGTAAATTATATTAACGAGTAGAAAAGTATCCGGGTAAGGGTACACTTTGATAATGGAAAATCAAAGCACTATAATGAAAGATATTACAAATCAAAAATATTCGAAGAGCTCGAATCACCGTTTTCAAGTTCGTTTGATGTTACAGCGTAATAAATAGATGAATAATCTAATTAATTAAAGCTGAGGGTATGATAAAGAAAACTATTTACTCGAATATACCAAACTTATTGGAAACACTTTCACAATCAACGGTATTAAAATTACAATAAATGCCATCAATTAGTAGAAGGCATTTATAATTAAACGTTTGATCGATTAGCCAGGATATTTGTATACAAATTCGCCAATTATGTTAACTTATTATGACAAAACACAACATATTTTATAATATTCTAAAGAAAGTTCAATCTTAAGATTGTAAACATGTTAAAAAGAGTTTCTTTTCATGTTTATGCATACATCGTCAATCTTCATAAAAATTACAACTCTTTTATAGTACATAGCACACGTTTCGCGCAAATAAATACCCACTCCGATATATCGTATACGAAATCGAATATTCACGAATTTTAATTTACAAAACTCGTAATGATCATTCTGAAAATATATTTAGCTATTGGCTTAGGATGCTTTTGAATTTTTTTTTTTAAATATATTTTTCTTATATCATAGGTAATACAAATATCCACCTATATACGCCTCGTTCGGGCTTTCCATTTATACTGGTCGTATCTTCCATCCTGCATCGCAAAAGTAACAATAAGGTTGATGGTCTGAATCTTGCACCACGCCTCGTTCACATCTGTCGTCCTTCCTGTCATAGCTTTTATCCTATTCAAGGTTTTCTGTATTGACTGCTGCAATTTATTTCCAAGAGCTAAACGATTGGTTATTCCCTTTTCAGCCTTCCCTTACATAACTACATAATTGTTCGAAGCATTTACTGTTTTAAGAAAACTTTTCCTAGACTTGAGAGTCGACTTCATCGTAGCACCTTTCACATACAATGAATATCCTGCGTCTTCTTCAGTTTTTTCCTTTTCGTAGGTATCGCTACCGGCCTTAAAGTCTGATGGTGATAGCCGCGTAATATTTCTATTTTATCGATCGGTGTCAACTTAAAGCATCCTGTAATTTGTAGCATGTAACATCTATTCCTTTTACATGTAATGATTTCTTCTAGCATATTCACTTTTTCAGAGTTGCACACAGCTAAATCCGATCTTCTTAATAATACCTTTGGATCTCGACCGCAGATAGAAGTAATCAGTTTAGACCATTCCTCGTAACGACTTTTTTTTCGTTTATCTTCGTAATGTTTAAGAACATTTTAACGTGCTGCGATGTTTATTATACCGAGGTAACATCGACGTAACATTTTACCGTCGAATCTTGTCTTACTCAGTATAATCTAAATTTCAAAATAAAATTCGTTACTATTATTATTGTTATATCATTTACATTGTCGGATTATGGCCGAATTGTTAATAATTCGAGTACTTAATAGACTATTGCCGTTATTATTAACACAGTACTATTAAAAATAAAAAAGTGACAATAAAATAACACATATAAAAATATTAAAAATAATGTAAATCTTCTTCATCTTCTTATCGTATCGGCCATGTTATAAGCCTTTTTTTCTCTAATATTTCACAATTTGAACTGCCTCGACTGAGATTTTATTTATTCTGGTCATATCTTCCGTCCTGCATTTTATTGGCAACAATGATCAAGTTAACAGGTGCTCTGAATCTTGTACCATGCCACATTCACATCTGTCGTCATCTTTAATTTTCCATCGTTTCATGTTCTTTGCCGTTCTTTCTGTCGTGGTTCTTATTCTATTTAGGGTTTTCCATGTCGACCACGGCAAATTATTACCGGAAGGTAGATGTGTTCGTTCGGTTGTTCCCATAATTTTAGTCGAATTTCTTTCATAATTCCATCCTAGTGATTTCAGGTGTTTGTTTCAAAGCGTTTGTTGTTTTAAGAAAACTTTTCCTTGACTTATTGCCGCATCTTTCTTATTCAATGGATGTCTTATATCTTGTTCCTGTTTTGTTTTTTCTTCACTTCCCGCCTTATATGTGGCGGTGCTATGCCGCATAATATTTATATTTTATCAATCGATGTCGGCTTTAAGCATCCTGTAATTATTCGATCGCAAATGAATATTGTTGAGTGTATTAATGATAATAATGATTTTAACAACGTAACAAATTTTACACATCGTTTGTATCACGTAAAGATATGTTCTGTGTTATGTGATAAGCTTTATAATATAGTTATTTATTTAACGTTAAGTTAAGATTGTAACAGGTAAATTTAAAAAAAAAAAATGTACTACACTCACACACACACATACACACGCATGAAGAGGAAAAAATAATTAATAAATATGACGAAGGGTTTTCTGCCAACGGGTAAAACCGGCGGAAACCCATAATGGGAAAGGGAATGTTTAAAAAAAAAAAAATATATATATATATATATATATATATAAATAAAAAGAAAAGAAAAGTATATGAAAAGAAAGTGTTTAACCGGATTGAAACGGATTTTGAAAAAACATTTCTTTTTTTAAAATTATTAATAAATTTTGATTTTGTAAGTTTTCCAACTTTACACGTTTCGAAAGTTTGGTTTTCAGTATAATTGAAGGGATCGAAGTTTCAACACAATAACGACGTCAGCTTTATGTATATATATAATTTATACAAACCTCTATTTTCAATGGCTACTATACTCCGCGCTATTATACTGCGCAGCGTCCTACATTCCCGTTGGAATGATTTACTATCGTCATCAAATATGTTCCGCAAGATGAAGTCCGATTATTGTCGAAACAAATTATTATTATTATTATTATTATTATTAATATATCCTAGGCGTATAGAAATTTTTTTCGGATTTACGCACGATGACTTAACGTAACTAAGGATGTCTTCCCCATTATTGTCGCTGTTACTCTCGTAAAACTGAAGTCTTCATTCCAACCAGACAATAGAAAACGAGTGTGTATCTGCAGAATAAGTAGAACATTTAAAATACCGTGAAAAAGATAATTCGAACAGGTGATATAACACCCCTAACCTCTGTATCAGAACTGACATTTTGTGCCACATCAATTTTTGTAAGAAGTGATTGACGCATAATTTCACGCTTCCAAACGGTACCACGCGTAAATATATACATTTATATTTACGAACACTTCTGTACCTGCAGATAAATGAAATCCCGTATAATACGATAAAATTTCCGCGTCACTAGAGTTTTATAGACGCATCAAAGAAAAAATTGGAACATACCTATCTATAACTGCCGATAGAGTAGTGTCATGTCCCTTTATACATATATATATATATATATATATATATATATATATATATATATATATATATATATGTATGAAATACATTATGTATGTGAAGGGGGTTTGGTAGGAACATAATAATTTTCAATATGGTAATTTAAAAAAAACATTTTATAAACAGATTGGGGTGAAATGGTACACATAAATTTTTCCGTTTTATTATCTCTTTACAATATTATAAGAGATATCGCGTATATTTTGATCGCAGGAACTCCTTTGTTTAACAGAAATATTTGTTGCTTGGACGATGATATTAAGCTAATTAGTAGGATTCCGTTGTAAAATTTAACAAAATAAATACACCCACTTCGAAAATTAAAAAAAAAAAACTTGTATCCTTTTATCTATTTGACCGGATGCACGAACAAATGAGGCCTAGACGTTTTTAAGGATACCCGACAATCTCGGAAATAAACATTTATTCGTTATCCTCATACATTTTCGGGAACAAACTACAGAGGCACAATTGACACCGGTAGGAATTAAATTTTAGACAGTTAACTAGAAAACGGCGAATGAATAATTCTGTCTCGAGTACGAAGGCTAATCTCGTTTAATATGTGGAATGAGATATTTTTGGATGCCAATGAGCAGGCGACTAAAAGATACTTCTAGTTAAGGTTGGATCTTAGTATGGTGCGACAAGGTTCAATGTTTTACTAGATTGAGCGTAATTCGTTTGACGTAAGTATACTTCATTGACCATTTGTTCATTGGTCAGGCCTTAGTTGTTTTCACGAAGTCTGCCAAACATAGTGGCACAACTGGAATAGGAAACCTCGAGACGGTTTCTTTTCCAGCGCGATTCGCCATTTCTCATAATACCCTTGTATCAATCCGCACAAAATTAACGCGATTGCAAGCAATATAAACAAAATGATTTTTTTTCATACAACATTTTGCGGCCTGCTGTATATTTGGGACTGTATATGAGAGAATATTTTTTGGACTGGATTGGGTTTATTTAAAGTACCACCGCACAGTCTGCATTTAAGTTTGGTCTAGTTAATTAGTCGGATTAATCGTAAGAGTGTGAATTCTAGGATTATCAATTGACACGGTTTTTCAAAGTAGTACTAATTAGAATTAGTAAAATAAAGATTTAAAAGATGGCCGAATAAAATTGCGATAATCTTATTAAAAGAATATCTACTATCATCGTCGTAAAAATGTAACGTACTATAATTGATGATGCTACACGTTATGTTCTTTGGAAATTCGGTAACCGAGAAAGAAACTAAATACTTTGACATTTTCCATCAATAACTTGCATATTTAGTATAAGAGGAAACAATACGATCACAAGACGTCATTAAAATGTACTCGTATTGCTTAATTCCTTATTGATACAGTGAAAATAATTTTTCTTTGCGCACTTAAACGAAATAATTTTCGAATTTAAAGGAATTATTAATTGATACATTTTTCGATCTGGTGATATTCTTGACGCGCTTTGAATCTGATCCTTATTACTCACCTGATCATGACCGTTTATACTTTTCATTTTTTACCCTCTCGTCTACACTTTCGTCTTTTGTTTAGGTTCTAAGGATCTCTTCACTTGTCTCCTAATTGAACAATTTGATTTACCACCACCACTTCTTTTAGCCAACTTCTCTTCATGTCCATTGTCGTATCGTATCCATAACGTTTTATATTTCGCCCACCCAAAAATCAATTAGCTTCATCGCTTCGTCTTAGCTGTGTAGTCCACAAGCTGTCAATTGTTATTTCACCTCCGAGTAGTGCACATCCGAACAAGTGTTTATTGTTCTTCCCCGAATTATCGATGATTTCAGATTAATGCATTATCTCCTAATTGTAACTGAATCTTCTTTAACCATTATAATATTTCCTTTCTGTTTCGTCTTCCTTCAATATTAATGCTGTAAATCATGTTCATAATTTTCGGTTCATACGCCATTCAATGCAAACTCGACTTGCGTCACGTTTTAATTTTATCGGATATTTATTGTTAAAATGCCTATTGAATTCATCGTTTCACTTTCATTCATGACTGTTTCCTTAACTTCATTAAAGTGCTTTTCTATATAATGTTGATGCATTTGGAACGAATTTCATCGCACGAAGTCCAAGAAACGTCCACAGTTCTTTCATATGAATAGAGGTTTTTAGTTCACTTATTAACTTAATTTTCTCTGGATTAGAAACTATTCCATCATTGTTCGAAATATATTCTAAAAATAAAATTTCTCTTTTCAAAGACCGATATTTTTAACAATTAATACGCGTTCTTCTAACATTTCTATAAAGCATTGAGTTATTTTTTGAAATTCCATTATAAATTCGACGATAATTCCATTTTCAAATTGTGAACGGAATGAAATTTACTAGGTTGTACCCTTATTGTTGGCTGAGACTTGAGAAAATTTTAAATTTGATTTATAAGGCTTCTCAAATTAATTTGTTGAAGTTTTTTCGACATTACAACGGTATCCAATTAATATTGGAAATGGCTTTTATATATGTTTCGCCGATATTATTTACCCTGCATACTTCAACATCGTCTTTTTCTTAGATAAATCCGTGTACGTGGGCAACAGAACGATTGAATTAGTCATACGGGATTTGAATATCTAGCCTAATCAAAGATTACTGTCGATGGTGCATAGGAGAATGGCCAAATTCTTCAATCTCATAAAACGGTATCGAAAAGATGGTTATCCGCGGTAAAATACCGGGATCACATCGAAAATATAGAGCGCATTTATCGACCAAAGGAAGATATTAACTGGCATAAGTCATTATCAGTGTTGTTTACCGCATTCACTTATCAGATTATTTTATAAATACTATTATTCATTTTGTTAATTAGTATTTTTGTATATTAGTATTTTTAGGTTTTTCCATACATTATTCAACCAGATTTACTCGAAATAAAATACGTACAAAACAAAGGTATTTAAGTTTTGACGTTTGTAATTACATTATGTCGTGTGATTTAAAGTGTAATTTTTTGAAAAATAATTATAAAATTTTTAAAAAGAAAATTGAATATTAAGATTACATCATTTAAAGCGTCATACTATTTAGCTGAATGAATAAAATTTGGAAATATAAGGCGAGAAATGATTGTAATAAATCAGAAATTCGAGATAATACGTGTATACGAATAATAACGAGACAAAATTTTAAACCATCGAAACGTAGCAGGGGGTATGTGAAGTACATTTTTCGAAAGAAGACATTGTTGGGTTGATGACAATCGGATTTTCATTAAAAAAATTCTTCAATTTAAGATGAAATAGTTAATATTGTTTTGTGCGGATATATAATTTTTAAACGAACTGTTACAAAATTACGAAGAGAAGTTTTTAATTATTCTACAATAAAAAAGAATTTTTATCAAAAATATCACTGAATTACATTAAATATATTAATTCGGTAGACAGTTTTCCAGAATGTAATGATAAAAAAAACTAGATTGATTCGAATTTTTAAAATGACGATTCGTTTGACCTGTCCAGAGACCATCTCGGACGAATACTTTGCTAGCTGCACAGCATGTTGATTCGCGTTCTTAAAATTAGTCATATTGCATCGAAGTCCGGCAAGTCTACATGCTAAATCACAGCGCGGATTCTCTGTCAATGACCACTTCGATATATTCTCTCTTGTTCGAGCACACCCAACTCGTATTCAGTGTGCTCTATACAACCCATTCTTGATGCGCACCTTTGCGTTTGAATATCTTTCTTTCTCCATTTGATAATACGTTTTCGCGCTCTATCGATACGCCTTCGAGTATTTATTTCGTTTTCTTAAGGAATTATAAAATGACGTTATGTATAAAAAATATAATAACGTACATTTTAGAATAGATTACTCTCTCTATAGGGTATGTTTCCATTACTGTGCTTTTATTTAGTCTATTTTAGACGATTCTACATTTTTAACCTTTATATGTATATTTGTAAAATATATGATAATTTAAAATGATACGATTTATTTGTAAACAATAATCGAACGTATAATTAAATACACTGATTACTTTGTACATCTTTATTTCTGTTTTTCAATGAATTTTTCAAAATCTAGTTTGATGTCTCCTTCGTTGTGTGACGTCACATTTAAACCACGAGGCCTTCTACGTCAGTGGTAGTATCTTGTTCATTATAAACAAAGACGAAGAAAAATGTCGACCAATTTCTTCCTCGTGATGACGAAATTAGAAACTTATTAATCATAGCGTGACTTAGAATAAAGTCGTTTTAATCTTTTTTATTTTTTTTTTTTTAAATTATTTCAGACATACATTTTGCATTGCTGTTCATTTAAGATGAGAATACTTTTTTTTATGAGTACCTTTTCATTTACTCTCAACACGAATGCAATATCGATGTATGTGTTAAATCATTCCATACATATGTACAAAAGTATGTTTACGTATTTTACACTATATCAATGTGTGTTTATGTATTTGTATGTTTTATCGAATTACGCCGGTGTAGAAATTACATTTTTCTCATCCGCTCTACCAATACTGTTTAATTTTATAAAAGTTTCCGTCTAAATATAGAATGGTTGTTCGATTTTGGGTATATTTTACTTTAGGTATTCTTTATTAAATTTGTTAATTTGTATACTCTCTTTAACCCTTATTACACTTATTTTACATACACGTACGAGAAAAATAGGCTGATTATTAATAATTTCACAGTCTATTATTATTTTTATTATTCTATTTAAATAAATAATCGTAATTCGGAATCGTCGTTTTTTATATTTTAATTTCATCATTTTCTTTCATTACTCGCGCAGTTTTGTTTAAAAGCAGTCAGTTAATAATTATTTATTTACGTACGAATAAATAAATTTAATTTGATTATCACCATTATTAATAATAATTGCTGCCGAAAAATTTCATTAAAGTTTAAATATTCTTATTATTATATCAGCGAATAGATGATTTGTGAAAGAATTAAAAAATGAAGACTGAAGAAAAGTCGCCATTAATGATGAAGGAAAGAGTAGAGAGTAGCTTGTTTTTGTGAGAATTATATTCAACGAGGATATGGTGAAATCGTGAAAGTCGCATTAAAGAGTTCGGTTTCTTTTAGTATGTATGATACATTCCATTTTGCTTCCACTTTCTCTAGCATATAATTTTTAAATCGCATTTTAAATTGTGATCTGTTGCTTGAACGGGAACATTTGGAATATCGCAGCAATTTTGTTTTGCAGTCGTCTCGAATACAGTCATCAGCTCCGGTCTAAATAATTTATTCCTTACCAGATTTTGATGATGGTTGAACACGCTTGAGAGAGGGTATAGATGATTTACGTGAGTCGGGCCTAATTGAAACATCGACCGGGATCTAGATAGTATATAGTACGTCAGAGTGAATTGAATACCGTTATAAAAACACGATTAAAGATAACTTAACAGCTGTTATCGACATATTTGTGATTTTTTTTACACGTTATATTTTTGAATTTTCGAATTTTACTTTTATCGCTTCATTATTTTCCATTCCATTAACACTGTTTTCCCCTTTTCTATTGCCACGTTATAGCGTTTTAGAATCAAGTTTAGCTTTATGCGGCAGGCGGTTTGCACTTTCTGCGATTATGCCATCTGCAAATCTAAACGATTCAATCTTCATTCCTGCTATGTTAATTCCTTCACTACCGATTTCTCCTTATTCTTTAAACGCTTGTTCTATATTATTATATATTATAAAGAGCAGCTGAAGCCGCGACCTTGTCATTTTCTGAATTTTGCTTCAACTTTTGAGTTTTTGCTCGTTATTATTCATGTTTGAGTTTTATATATATAACTCTTTTTATTATTCTTCTATCATTAAGATATTTTTCAATATTACGACTAACGACTTAAACGCGTTACTATTCATTCTCCATTCAAAGCTTACTATTTGGTAATAACTGAACAATCTTCGGGCATTTTTCAACTGTATAAAAGATAAGTGTGCGTATTGTACTTCACGAATTCAACACAGATCACTCGGTTACACGGCGCTCTAGGAATGGATAAAGCTTGTCGATGAACGAAACACCCGTAATTGCGATCGATATTGACTACACGAAGTATGAAGCAGTCTCTTTCAAGTCACTCCTACACCTAGACTCTCAAATTTAAAAAAGTTCAAATATAATTAGCGATTTACACTCGTAATGTTGACGTTATCTGATGCGTCTGTACGATTTGGATGTTGCATATAAAACTCTTTAATCTATACGTATGTTTACCAAAATTTAAATTAACCGAACAGAAATATAAGGAGAAACTCGTCGGCTTTGTATATATCCGAACACGGTTATCCACCACTGAACTTTGAGTTGCTTCGTTTTCCCTTTGTTCCGTCTTAGAAAACTCTAATATCATCGTAGGAACGAGTTGCTATTTTTTTAAACCATCCGACTTATTAGAAAAACAAAAAAAAAAAACTGTTCCCAATATTAGATATATTCTTCGTAAGTATCTTAAAAGCACCATCGAAAAATGTTGTTAACAAGTCGTTCTTTAATAATAATAATAATAATAATAATAATAATAAAAAAATCATCGTCAGAAAAATGACCTAAAGAAAGTAGTACTATATATATATATATATAATATATATATATATATTATATATATATATATATATATATATATATATATATATATATATATATATGTATCTAAGTTATATGTGTGCGCGTCTGCGTGGTCTTTTTTTATTTATAGCATAGTAAAGAAACGACTATAAATTTTTCTCGACGTCCAAGCTGAACTTTTTGCGCCGAATTCGACCAATATAATTCATCCTTCATATTATGAAATACGCTAGGCTAAAGATATCGTTTTTTTTCATCTTTCCACTTCGGTTAAAACTTTAAGTTGTCCCCGGCCAATATTAATACGGCCTATATCGATGGACGCAAGACAACGGATGAACGGGGCGCTACTACGGGGGTCACCACTGCATTCTTTTCCTATATGTAAGTATATATATTTATATATATATATATATATCCCGTATATTCCAGTAGGAAGCGATAGTAATAAAAGCTCTTAGTAGGAGCAATCAACTTCTGCGAGGGTCATCTCTAAGTGATGGATTGGATTCTTAGAAATTTATTGCTTTTCCTTCAAATTCTTACATCTATACGTCTATATATAATATATATATATATATATATATATATATATATATATATATATATATATATATATATATATATATATATATATATATATATATATAGAAAAGGAGTGAGTAGAAAGGAAAGTCCTGTCTTGTCTTTTTTGTTAACTTCGTGACAGGCAAGGATGTTATTTTTACCGCGTCACCCTCACCCGGGTATTTTATTTCAACCGACACCAAACTTTTTTTTTGTTGTTTTTATATTTTTCAAATTTCAGCCTACATATTTTTTTAAACCTGCCATGTTGTTTTTATTGTTTTTTTATATATATATATATATAACGCCATGTTTGTCTCGTAGAAAATGACGTTGTTGGTTCGGCAATGATAACGTTTCGAATTTATATTTAATCGAATGGAATGAAATGATTTCGTATAATATTATTCATTTTGATTAACAGACCATATTACACCAACTGACTAATATTTGATTGTTTTTTTTCAACATAGTTCCTAAAAATGATAGCCTCTTTTATTTCTGCGATCTTAGATCTAAACTAAGTAAGCAGTACTAACTGAACTCGGCTAATTATATTAATTGATGAGGTTTGACGCGTTTCAACCTTATGAGATACTGATTAGTAGACGAACGAATGCCTCCGGATTCGGAAAAGCTGTTTCTGATGCTGTCCAGTATAGTCATAGACTACTTCATCGACCCGTTTGATTTGTAGATCTGCGTTGAGTGCGTCACATTTCGTTGAAACCAACGAACGTTAGCGATCGGCCGAAGGAATTTATTTCTAAATGTTTGGTTGACTTTTCTATTCGATTCTATAGCACATATTTGTATTCTGCAAGTCCATATTGGACGTATAGCAGTTTCATATACTAGGAGCTTGTTCACTAGCTCCAATTTTAGAGCGATTTATCAACGTACGCTTCTATTCACCCAGTTAATGTAGGATACACGTGTAGATACGTACCGAGGATCGAAAGAGAAGGTTCGGAGCAGAACGTGAAGATGTTATACTTTTCCGATTGACTACCAATCGAAACGTCAAGCAATACAACAAGAAGGAACTATCCATCATTAATTACTCCCACAAAAAAAATTTGTAATGAAATCGTCAGCAAATAGTAAGCATCGCATCACCTGTGTCGCATCATTTCTGAGCCTACGTGCTAATGAATAGTAGACGGTTTCGATTTTCGTCGAGATAATGTTAAATTATTACGAAGCAAGTTTCGGTGAAGATGATGATGATTAATTTTTCATTTTTATACCGGAATCTTATCGAAAGCTTTTCAGATAAATTGTATCTCGGTCTGAAGTTAAATTATTTTGTTCAAAACTAAATTGTAATAATAGATAAAAATAAGTTTTATCGCTTTAAATAAACGTTACTGATATTCATCGCGTGTATATATTATATATATATATATATATATATATATATATAATATATATATATATATATATCGTTTAGATAGCCTAGTGGTTAGAGCACGGAATTCTATATGGAAGGTACCCTGGCTCAAAAAAATAAGAGGAATCTGTGTATTCATTATATGGAAGGTATCGAGTTCTAATACGCTCGGTTACACAAAAATTATCATCAGAAAATAAAAATATAAATAATCCTAACATCATAGCGTAATTGAAAACCACCACGCACAGCACCATATGCGCGCTAATAACAATACAGTGCACGACAAAAACACGCTGAGCTGCGTTGTGTCAAGACAACAAAGCAATTACAATCAGTTCTCTCGGGTGCATCTGGTGCCTATCTGCTGTAGCGCCACATTATGATTGCCTTGTACGCTACTTACACTGTACAACAAACTATGTATAGATATATACTCGCCCACCTTCGATACAGATTTGGCATTTAATGAAATTATATATATATAACATATATCGGTTCACTGCTGGACGTAGGTCTCTCCAATCAAAAAATTGGGGAGAAAATAGCCTAATATCCAGGGCGGACCAGGCAAATTGGGAGATACCAACAGCACACAACATACTGAGCCGGCGGTGACCCATCCAGCCCATTGCTTAACTTCGGCGATTAGACGGAAAGCCACCATAGTCAACGTGCTATGCCCGACAATTATATATATATATATATATATATATATATATATATATATATATTAAATTTATTTGATGTTTATCAATTAAGTTTATATTATATATATATTTATATTTAATTTTATTACATCGTGATCGTCAAGTTGTTAAAAATTTATTACTATTATATTAATATTTATTGGATTGTTTTATTTTTGAGTGTTTTATCTATATTGATAATTACTACCCAAGTCGGTTCGATACCAATCGTTGATCGCCAAATTTTTAAATATTCATTAAAATTTAAAGGTTTCGTTTATACTTATTTGGACAAAGATGTGCATTTTTTTTGATCTCCTATATTTTATTCGGCCAGTAGGAATGTACGTGCAACGAATATTCTACTGCATGCTGTGAAGTTACTCAGTTATGTACTATCTATTAACAACACAAAGGCTACAGCTACCATCCAACTATTCACAGCGATCACTACCTGACAAGTGTCAGAATTTGTTATTTTAATTCGATTGTTTATTAAACTCGTCGTAAATTGTTATTTATGTATGGACTAGAATAAATATTTTTATATCATTATTTCGCAGGACAACGCAGCGTAGAACTAACTTTTTATTATATCTATATATATATATATATATATATATATATATATATATATATATATATATATATATATATATATACATATATTTTTCTAATTTAAAATAATTAAAAAATATTATTTACGTTTTTTGTCGAGTGCACTCTGTTGCGGGACTCCAACTTCTACGTCATTAGATGCGAATATCGTACTTTCTTGTTCCAATCTAAACCTTTGTAAGCTGCTTCCTGAACGATAGGTCTTCTCATAGAACACTTCATTGAGTATCGAAGTGACCATACTTATTCAATTGATTCGTTCGAACTCTAACGCAGTAGTATGTTGTGCTCAATCGTCGGCGGTAGTCGTTTGAGTTTTAACAAAATTGTCGACCTCACACCAGATTCAGATTTATTACGTTATTCCTATTTTGATTCGCGCCTTTTTAAAACCAATAATATATTCTAGGTGCATTATCCCATGTTAGTATAATTATACTTTTTTTTTAATGTTTTTTTTTTAACAACTTTGAAGATATACCATCAATATCCAGAGCTTTTCGAGATTCATATTTTTGTCTGTTTAAGTCGCCATCTGTGGGTTTGAGACTTTAGCATCGGTTTTTGTAATTGGCGCTAATATTAAACTTTTCAAGCTCGATGTATACTTTTGGATACACTATATTCTCTCTTAAATTTCTCGCAAATGACCAATGTTTTGTCAATTAAAACTGTTTTATAAATAATTTCCTCCTAATTTATTTATTACGTACGTCCATACGCTCGTATATATCGTAATTATATCGTTCTATAAGGCAATTGAAAAAAAAAAGTCAAAAATATTTTAATTAGAATAAAACTTTTAGCGCTGCGAGGTCTATGCGAGGTCTATGCGAGGTCTATGCGAGGTCGTGAAAGGGATAATAGGGATAATAGATAAAGCCGTTATGGTTTTTAGTATTTCAGTTACATACAAAGCACTAGCCTATATCGATGCTTATCCAGTTGACATATGCGGCAAACGTTTTATTTTGATGTTGTTTTTTTTTGCAATCAACGCGTTAACGGCTGATACTATTAAATAAAGTTTTTTAAAATAGTAATAAAAGTGAATAAAATATACACACAGCCGAATGTGTAACACAATTTGGCAGGCAAAACAAACTATAAACGATCACGGACAAAAATGAAGCAAGTAATAGCAGTAAAAAAACACACCGGTCATTGGGTCAGATTCAAATGCCGAACTGCCCAACCAACGGCCATTTTTTTTTTGTTTTGCGCAGTCAGCTGAATTTTCAATGCCATTAACAGACTGAATATAACGAATATTTTTCTAAGAATAATTTTTGCAATCTAGGCCGTTTTCAAGGTTTCGTTAATGATAACGCGAGCTCTTTGAAATATTATCTTCTTCAACTATCATTTTAGCTGTAAAAATGTTTGGAGCTTACAAATCACGCGCCTTCTTGATATGTATTTTATACTTTTCTAAGCCCTGTGATGGGCTTTAGCAACCTGCGGGTGCTGCTGAGCACGTTTGAAGAATGAAATGCAATACTTACATTATTCTTATAATGAATTCTAATAATTTTACACGGAAGAATGACTGAATGATAATAATTTACCACCTCTGTTTTTCTTTCAGGCGATGCCGATTCTTATTCGCGTCCTTCGAGACGTCACTCGCGCCTGCCAAATAACGTACGACCGACTAAGGGACAACCACACGTTCGTGCACCGACACTCGCAAATTACAAAAACTTCACCACCACCACTTCCGCTACCGAGCAGTCGATAAGCGACGGCGATTACGTCGCTAGAAAGAAGGACGAAGTTAAAATCGCGTGTAATCTAACGACTAACCTCGTCGATAACGACTACGAAAATCGTAATCGTACTATCGTAACGACGCCGGTTACGATACGAACGGTTAATCATTTGAAATGGTACCATAACGGTCACGAGGTGGATTATAATCATCGTTACTCTAAAGATCCGGTTAACGGTCTGCTAACCATCAGTAACGTCCGCTTAGAAGACGGAGGTTTTTGGTATTGCGAAGAAAGCGACATGGGCGTATTTGGAAAATCCGTGTCGCTTATAGTTTTAGGTGAGTTCTAGCCGACTTCGACATTCTTCGCTCAGAAGTAGTTATGCTTCTCGCTATATAGAATGCCAGTTCCATTAAATTACATCCGACAATTTAGTTTTATCCAAATGCTCACCTAACGGATATTTGGACTTGGTTTTTACTGGTTCCTTGTATATTAAAGTTCTACACGTTCTACCTTACTTTCTCCTACTCTAATAGATAAACTATTTATCCCGTTCGTTCTCTTTCCCTTTATTCAAATATACTTCTTTTATTTTTTTCAATATTCTTTTACCAGTCGCCGAAATAAATTGCGTCAACCAATAATTTATTAACGATGATTAAATGCGTAAAATTTAAGTCGCGCGATTATAAGAACTTTACTTTTCGTCGATTAGTTTTTAAGAGAAAATTTCGAATAAGACGAAAGTTCTTATACGTCAATTGCGAGTAAAAATTTAATTTTTCATCGGCGAGCGATATATTATCGATAAAGACCGACCGAAGGTTCGGTTTCGGTTTCGGCCAAAAATTAGCCGAAACTTAGTGTAATTATGACTCATTAATTGTCGCGCGTCGTTCGGCTAACTTCCGATTATAACTTGTGTTTAATTACCACTATACTTATGGTAAAATTGATACTCTTTTATGTAATGAATTGTTTTAACGAACCTCACAGCCTGTTTGAAATTTTTCTACGAGGCCACACTTGATTTTTTGATGGCGCATGCATATCAATAGTAACACTTTTGATATCATTATTAAAGCGCAAGCTACAAGTTCGATCCGGAAAGGAAGATGAGATGCTGACAGATATGAAAAACTCATTGTACGAGTCATTGAATACCAAATTTTCTTTTATAAAAAGGCACCCTTCGTTGATGGCTGCGACAATGCTGGACCCAAAATCGAAATATCTCAATTCCAATCAAGTGGATGCTGCAATGAGAGAAATAATATATTTTTTGACAGAGGATGACGACGACGTAGAGGAATACTTTCTGGTGGTGGAGAAAATGTTCCCTCAGTTTCTACAGAATTGGTATTGCCAGCCTCCAACCTACAGCGAGAAATAGAGAGTCTTTGGGATATACACGATAATATTCCTAAACAGATGCAAGCAACCATATCTGAAGATCAAAAACTGTTTTGGAAAAAATAATTCAATCTTATCTGTCGGAGCCATTATTGCAACGCAATGCTGACATATATTGTTATTGGAACAGTATATCCCTGAGAAAAGCCGTTTTAAAGTATTTTTCTGCTCCACCTACTAGTGTTCCCAGCGAGCAGTTGTTCAGTGCCGCTGGACAAATATACGCAGATCGTCGGAGTAACCTGCTTGGCGAAAACGTAGAAAAATTACTTTTCTTAGCGTACAATATAAGACTTTTTAATTACGGATATTAAACCTAATTTCAATTTATTATTTAATGTCAAATTGTGAATATAACATAAATAATAACTATCTTTGATTGCAACTATTACTTTTTATTGTATTTTACACGAGTTAATTATTTGTGTATAAAATACACCAGATTTTAATATACAATAGAAAGTTTACTAAATAAGTTTCGGTTTCGGCTAAAAATCTTGTTTCGGTCGGACACTAATTATCGACAAATAACACGGATAGTATCGAAATCAAGTGATTTGAGATACGTTCTACTTGGAAATGTATAGCTGACATTACTGGCGGAACACTCGTATAATTTTTCCTAGTCGATTCCTCATTTCAGCTGAAAAAGTAGACTCTTCCAGATTCTTTAATTTCATAATATTTCCTTCTTGTCGAATTCTTCAATTAAAAACTGTTTAAAAAATTACTTACAGTCGAATTTGACAATCCAAATGGAAAAAAGATACAGTCGGCTACCGCATTTTTAAAGCGATCCCTAACCTTTTCGATAGACGTAACTTTAAATTTTCGACATATGCGACTCAACTATCAACAGGGCATTAGGAAATTCCCGCGTACTTATGTCGTTTTGACTTAAATAAAGATGGATAAATGCTCCTGCGGGTTGAGAAAAAACTCTAGAACATATTATTTTATCGACGTTAATGTAAATAAGAATAAAGTTGATTTTACTTTAATATAACAATTCGTTCGGAAATTCTCGTTTATTTCCTTTTATTATACCGATTGCGGTTAATTTCTCTTTCGCGTCGATAAATTCTGAACTGTACGCTACAGATTATCGAAAGTAATATTTCGATTCGATCGCATAAAATAATATAAAAATATTAATTTAGCAATTAACGAAACGAAAATAGGCAATCTACATAATTTAATATAAAATGTAAAAATATTAATTAGAGATTATTTTTTATAAATACTATTTTTCATTTCGTTAATTTTTATAAATACTATATATATCTAAATTTTACATTTCTTATCGTATATATATATATTTATATATTTTTTACCTTCGCCCGATGATGACTTAATAGACGAAAAGTTTCGTGACTTTTATAAAACGTTCAGTTAACTCCGTTCTCGTCGTTTATTACAATCGCACACGTTAAATTCTTTTCTCATCTTCTAAAATGATCGTTTAATTTTTTTTTTATATATATATATATATATATATATATATATAATATTGTATAGTATTCATTTTTTTTTCTTTAACGGATTTAAAAACGACGATTTGTTTTTAATTTTTTTTTTTCTACTTTCCAGAGGAACCGAAAATGCCGTATTTATTGATAGACGGTCGACGTTTAGATGCCGGCAATCAATTCGTGCCGATTAAGGAAAATAACGACCTGTTAGTGACGTGCGTAGTAGAAGGAGGAAATCCTCCTCCGCGAATCGATTGGCAATTATTACCGATGATTTCCGAAACAGACGCTTCTCCTAATACCGAAGTTCCAACTCCGGCTGTGCCGGATTTAAAATTAGTCAATAATTCGATGGTGACCTATTCGTCGCCGGTAGTCTTCGCGGAAGTCACTTTATCGCCGGTACTTCGAATTCATCATAATTCGACCATTCGTTGCGTCGTATCGCACGTTGCTTTGCAAACGCCGTTAAACGCGTCTATTCTATTGGACGTACAATGTAAGTGTGAAATTTCTTATTTCGTTTCGAATCGTTCCCTTCAATAGCGTTTTCTTTTATTATTATTATTATTATAATTATTATTATTTTTACGATTTCGGCCAAATATGGACCACATAAATAATCGCGAAATTTTCCGTTTTGATATTGGTACATTGTACATATATGGGAAGTTAACCCGTAAAACGAGCGAGCGAACCAAAGGCTTATCTCACAATATAGTCGGTTCCTCCACTCTTTCCCGCATGCTGTTTACTCATATACACAGAAATTTTGAAATAATATTTTTCATGCGATCGTATTCTTTCACTTGCGCATGCGCACGCTATCCGTTATTCCGTTCGAATTTTCACGGCACAAAGGTTGTATGTGCGACATAGATTCGAGAGCGAAAACATTTTACTCATCGCTACGTGAAGTTAATCATAATGTGCGTTCCCTTTCTTTGTGAAATTTGTGTAAAATCGCGAGTTTATTAAATATGTGCCTTTTCGGGAAAACAACTTTACACTTCTTCCTGCACCGCAGGGCACAGACTACGTCCACATGTTACTACCACTGGTGTTCTTCTTGTTCACATTTTTTAATTAACTTTTTTCGCAAAATTTGTTTCTGTCGTTGTTTTTTATCTTCATTTTCGGTAAAACTTTTTTTAGTTTTAGCCTATTCTTCGGGTTTTCTTTAAAGTATTAGTTTATGCTTTCCAGGGGTCCATATAAAATCTTATTCTCCTCTCTCTCGTCGTGTCTGATATCTTTTCTATCGTATATTTCGCAGTTGCTCTTTAACACAACACGTTGTCCATAATGTTTGGTTACAGAATTATTCCTCGTGATTTTTCGTTTCTTCTTCTCTCTGAGCTCGATGTCATCGTGTTGTGACTTAAAGCGTTAATAAATTTTGATACTTACATCACGTCCCGACTATTATATATATGCATCGTAGTCGTATTGTCTGTTGCCGAACGTCGTGACTAGCTATTGTACGTTTATTTTTATGTACAAAATAAGCTAGCATTCAAGGCACTATTTAAATGCGATCCAGTGTTATACGAAATGGTGTGCCACTGTCTTTTTCGTGATAATTAAGACTTAAATAATGATGAAAACTTTCTATGTCACGTGTTGGTTTCGAACCAACGATCGTCGAGTTGACAGTCGAGCACTCTAGCGACTACACTACTGCGACATTTATGTATATATATACATATATACATGTGTGTACACCTATATACTTTTCTATACTTTAACATGTAACCATTAGTAGTCAACAATGAAAACGGAACTATTAGGAATTAAAATGTCGGAACGTTTACAATATAATCCTTAGTAGTAGTGTTAAACTATTATTATTATTCGCATCCACCGGCTTCGTATAATTGAGCTTTATTCTTGGTATTTACATGTTTTTGTTCAACATCGCTACTAGTTAATTATATATTCGTTGTAATTACGCGTACATAGGATTTTGAAGTGTGTATGTATACGAATGTGTGCGATGTGTTTGCGACGCGAGTGAGCGAAATATTGTATTTTACCATTATTACATAGGCGTTCAAGTTTACGTATGTGAAGTACTAATTACTATTACTATTATTTCGTTGTATATAATAATATCGGATATGTTTTAATAGCGTGAAATGAATTTGACACTTTGAAATCGGAATATGCCGGATTAAAGACAACATTTTCAAAGAAAGCGGATGACGAATATTATCATTTCGTAAAAAGCTTTTTCCGGAAAAGCTAATAAATGTAATTTCAAGAACATACTCTTACACGGACATCTAAAAACTATTTATATAAATATATATAGAATATTCGCGTAGTATGTATTATGCGCGGAAAACGTAATTAAATTAGCTCTTCAGACATCGGACGGACTGAGAAGACCAATGTAATGCGGACGTTACGATAATAGTGGAAATTTTTCCTCGTCCGGCTTAGCAGCGGGAAAAGCATAACCCCCTTAGGAAAATCAAAGAATCAAGAAGGAGGGTGTCGTTTACAGAAGGTTACAGTTGGAGAAATTCGGTATAAAACCGAATAGCAACCCTTCTTCGAACTGAATGCACGTGTTCTTCATATTCCGGTTGAATGCGTTTAGATATTTCTGGTTTTGTTATTTTTTATCACTAGTATTATTATTATTATTATTATTATTACTGTCGCGATACATTATTATTATTATTATTATTATCGCTCTACTGTTATGTTGGAAAAATGTTAAACTTTTATGTAAATTGCATATATAAATTAGTATTTTTACATTGTATATAATTATGTATTGTTATGTTTTATTATATGTTCACCACTCGATAATGGCCGAATAATAGCTGAAAAACTTTATGATTTTTATAAAACGTTTAGAGCTTTTTAACTCATTTATCGTTGCTTACTTATAAGTTATTTGATATATATATATATATATATATATATATATATATATATATAATATGTTCTCCATCTTTACCTATGGTTCCGAAACATGAGTAATAAACTCCACGGATCAGCAATATATTGATGCATTTGAAATGAAATGCTGGCGCATAATGCTGGGTACAAAATGGCACGATAAACAAACGAACGTCTCGATCATTAAGCGTCTTAATATAGATAAACGATTGTCACAAGACATACGCGATAAAATGCACAAATTTTTCAGTCATATAATGCGTGCACGAGACTTAGACAGGACAGTTACACTAGGAAGAATGAACGGACATAGAAGAAAAGGTCGGCCAATGACCCGATGGACGAAACAAATATGCCGACGTGTTAAACTGTCAATATCAGATTTGGTACACTCGGCAGATGATCGACAACTGTGGAGGAATTTGATTGTACCATAATGGTCACGATGGTCAATTATGATCAATATACGACTGTAGTGATATATATATATATATATATATATATATTCTTTCGAAATAGGCCATCTAAATACCGCGTGAAATAATTTATGCGCGCGATTCAACGTCTTTTTCTTCAGCCAATACTTCTTCATCTTCTGCGAATTTTCTTCTTTTCGTCTTCTGTTTTTCATTGAAATCTTCGAAATTTTCAATTTTTCTTTCTAAATACTCGTCTACTTTGGATTTATTCTTCCATCTTCACTTCGTCTAAGCCTTTTTTTTTCTAGGAGCTTATTGTTTTATTCTGATTTTTATCAAAAAAATCTAATATTCTTTTCGATAATCTTCCAAACACCATCCTTTTAAGATAACCGTAAAATCCGACTACCCTTCGATTACTCAATTGGTCTGTTATTTTTTCTACTATTTCGTATACTTCTTTATTTTTGTTTTTAATTTCCACGTATCATTTTCACATCTTGGTCCGAGAATTTTTTTCATACTTTCTTTTCGATCGTGTTTTAATACTGTTTACTGAATCATTGTAATTTTAACATGGAAAGACAGCCTGGCTTAATCACTCTATTATAATTTGTCCATCCGCAACATCCTTCGGTAAAGACACATCTTGAAGCCGTTCAGTTTATTTATCATCGAGTTTTTAATTGTCCAGGCTTCTACTCCATACCGTACATAACATTTAGCCAGCCTCCATTTTATTATTCGATGTAAGCATTTTATTTATAAATTCCCATTTTCAAGGCTACGGTCCTTGCTTGCTCAATTCTAGTCCTTATTTCATAATTTCGATCCCATGCACTATTAACGTTAGAACCTAAATATTTAAATGTATATTAGTTTGATGAATAATTTTTTATTACGCCGCAAAAAATTAATAATCCCCTTTCATATGTCGATAAAAATACTCGCCCCTCTACTAACATGTATTTATTAATACACACATAGAAATATATATATATATATATATATATATATATATATATATATATATATACATGTATTTATAAAATACATTAATATGCACAAATGTATTATTTATACATATATACATCATCTTCATTATTATTATTATTAATTTGAATAACATAATTACAACCGGGCGAGAGGCCATCTAGCAATTGTTATAAAATGTGAAGTAGCGCAAGAGGGTTCAACACACCCATTAGTTCCCCCCAAACGAATTCCAGTACAAATTCGGATAAATCAAATGGTTCGTTTTAATCAGCGTATCTGAAGACCGTTATCCAATAAAAAGATGACCAGTGTGTTTACGACAAGCGCTTTTTATATTATTCAACGACGAGTTTACTTCATTTTTAACATATGGAACGAGAAGGTCACGATGTAATGTATATAGTTCGAAACATACTTAGGAGGTGCATTGAGTATGAGCTTATTTTGCAACCGTTGAATCTTATTTATACAATTATTTTTTGCATAGTCTCGTTATTTTATAAATTAAAAGCTTATTTTCAAGACAACGACCGTAGTGTCTGCCAAGAAGCCACTACAGCTACTTGAATTTTATGTCGAGATATTTTGGTTTCTGTTCGACATGTCTGTTCTGTAGAAAATCGTAACCTGCAGATTGTGCGTTTTTTATCTTGCAAAATAGGTTAGCATGCGATGAACTAATTACATACAACGCACTTGAGCGTGTTAACGATGTTATTATTTTTTCTATTTTTTTTCTTTTTTCCCATTTTTTCCCTTTTTTTCTTTTTCCTTTTTATTGTTTTTCCCATTTTTTTTCCTTTTTTCTCTTTTTCCTTTTTATTGTTTTTCTTTTTTTTTCTTTTTTCTCTTTTTTCTTTTTTTCTTTTTTTCGTTCCTTTTTTTCTCTTACATCGAAAAAATCAAAGATGAATAATCAACTTGTTTCCCCGATATATTTAAACATATACATACATGTATATATAATATATGCATACATATATGTGTGTGTATGTGTGTATGTATGTATACATTTTAGATATTGTTCGCCCAATTCCATTTCGCCTCATGTTGTTCTCATTCAGCGTTATTCATTCTGTAATCGTTTTTGCCCATCGATCAGCTCTCGCTCACATCGCTTGTCCACCTCAATCGATTTATTTTTTTTTAACCTCCACTATATATATATATATAATATATATATATATATATATCTGGGTCTGTGTACGTAAGTGAAAGCTTTCTATTATTGATTACTTATCTAAGCTAAAGACATCGATCATTTGTCACCATCGTTTCTGGTCAAATTTGTAAAATATTTTATACTGCTCTTTTTTCTTTGGTTAGTGACTTATTCTTGTGTACAGGACCGATAAAACATTATTATTGGTTTTTTGCATTATTCGTTCATTCTACAATTATTTTATTCGATATCGGAAGAATATTCGTCCCGTTACCGAACGTGTTCACTTTTTCCTATCTATACACCAGTGGCGTGCATTCCAGGTAAGCGAGGTAAGCGCCGCTTACCCTGAGAAATCCCGAAAAAATAATTTTTTTATCCTAACTTATAAAGGTATAGAATATGAAAAAATTAACTTCGCCGACTCTTTTATTTTAAACTGCCTTGGAATGCAGAATCTTTGTTACATACGATGACGGCGTCCGCTTCAAATGTAAAAAAAAAAAAAAACTGGTCATAAACCAGACGATTATGTGAAAATGAATTAAATACCGTAGGGGTTACTCCATTAAACTTATCTGTCTACCGTTCCTTTAAATCTCCAATTAAAATTGATTCCACCAAAATTTTGGAATCTACTAAAAAGAAATTACCAGAAATTCCAGTCGAAAGACAGGTATCTCGTCAACTTCAAGTAGCATTGAAATCACAACCTGAATCTGATTCAATGAAAATGAAGAGTTATCGCAAAAAAAAAAAAAAAAGTGCAATGACACATCTTTTAGCGCTGATATAACTTAACTCTGATAACACAACTGAAGCAATAACATCGGGCGAAGAGAGTTCGTACGAAACTAATTAAAATAATAAAAGTATAAAAACAATTTTTGAACCATTTGAGCTCATCCTCTCGGAAAAAAAAGTGTCCTATCACCTTTACTACTAATCTAACTCTGTTTGTAGATATGTATCACAAAAATGTGCACCCTCTAATGGTTGTGCAGGAATTTACAGGTGATATACCAGCTCGTATAAATATGTTACACGAGAAATGCACAAACTTATAAAACACATGTGTAGTAAAATTCGTATCTCTAAAATCTTTAAAAAAAATAATCAGCGCAACTAAAACAACTTCATATTAATTTAATCTTCTTTCGTTTTGATTATTTTTAAATTTATATAAATATTTTTAAAAGAGGAGAAAATAAAAAATTTGGTAGTATTAAAATTTCATCTACCACGAAGCGGAGACATTGCGACCGAATGGGGGGTTAATGAAGATACTTCGAAATTTACTTTTGAACAATGCGTAATTGTAGGTCTGATCATAAACGCTAAAATTTCGTAAACGCCATTCGTAAAAAAACAAATTAAATTAATATTATCATTTCGATCCGTCCTTACAAGTGGATTTATTAATTTATCCCATATTGTCACTATCTTCATCCGCTTATTGCTATTCCCTTTGAACTGTCGGCCTGGGTTTTTTTTTTCGAGATTCCCCGAGTCCATTTATTTCCATTTTACGTTCCGCGTAAAATATTTACGTATTACCGACAAAAATTCGCCCGGTAGTCTCGATAATTAAGCCTCATTATTTTCTAGCCTTGTGGCAAAGCTTAACTTTGTCGTCATTTTTGTGACTACATTCGCTTCCGACAAAACAAAATGTTATTTGTGTATTAGTTTAAAAATTTGAATAATGCATGAAATTCTCTTATCCTTCATCAAAAAGCTTATACTATTCTTTAACGGCATAGTTTATTCTTATATATATATGGTATGCAGACGTACAATACAATGCTGTTTTAAAGAGAATGTTAACAAAGTCTTAATCTCTTAACGATGAATTAATTTAAATGTCATTATCGAAATTTAGCGCGTTCCTCGGTTATGAAGAAATATTTAAATATTACTGAAGCAGCGCTGTAACGGATTTGCCGTTAATTAACGCGTACTTACTAATGCCCGAAAGGCAATGGGGTCCTTTGTCGCATTCCGGAGGAAAATTTACATTTTTCAGATAATACCTTCAATACGATCGCGTGAATTTTAATATATATTTATGAAATAAGTCGTATGTATAAATTTAAAAATTAGAAACGACATATTTAAAAAATAGACACGTATATAAGAAATTCGAATTACATACACGTACGACGGATATTATAAACAGGACGACGATAATGACACAACCAATATCGTATTAAACGATTCGAGGCCCGTGGGCGCGAATAGCGTATAGGGGCCCTTTTATAAGGAAGAAAAAAATCGAAATTTAAAAATTAACGTCAACCAAATTATACGTATGAAAATACTTTTTAAAAAATGTATTAATTTAAACGAACTTATTAGTACTCTCGAAAAATATATAGGAATTTATTATCATTTATTTATATAAAAAAACCTGCATTGAAAATAATGTAAAAATCGAAAAGCTTTGCGAAAATGAAATAAATTTTATAGCGATTAACATTGTTTTCACTTTGTTTCGTTAATATTAATTATATAAGGATTAATAAAATTATCATTAAGAACATCGACAGCTGCGGATCAACAGCAGTTGTCAAGTGCCCCTTAAATATCATACGAAATAACAATAGCAGAGCAACCATCTAAAATGTATCGCTCAACGAATGAGACTAATCCATGAACAGCATGCTCAGCAGATAGATCTGAGCGAAAACCAAATTGTAGGTGATGCAACGTACTGGCAGTGATCTCATGTACTAAAATATCATTGACAACTTTTTGATAAACATTCCCCATGTAACGAAGCAATGAGATAGGCCTATAAGCCGACAACTTAGATCTTTTCCAGGCTTGGAAAGAAGCCTGAAAGAGGCTGTCTTCCAACGATCTGGGAAAAGTCCTAATTTTAGACATTTTTACATAATTGTGTGCAATAAAAGTGGGTATATAATGAGTGGATTTTCTTGACAAATCAAATTACTGACTCTATCATCAGCTGGCGCCCTCTTATTGCATAAATTTTTAATTATAAACGTAATATTGTCCTCTCATTTATTGCAGGATGATCACAATCAGGAACAGGAAGCACCACTAACGGAGAATCGACCTTGGAGGGGGAAAAGTGGTTCAATAAAGCACGCACTTTTTCATCTTATTATTATATTAGCTCATCATTAAGTACCGTATCCGTATCGTAGGTAGGCGACAGTGTAAATAGCTTACAAGATAATCATAATATGACGTTTAGTCGCTTTTTGTTGTCACGACACAATGCAGCCCCGCGTATTTTTGTATTGTACTAACAACAACAACAAAAATATATTTGCATAAGTTGTAAACATAAAAGAAAATATAACATGGGTTACATTGTGCACATGGAACACCTTACCACAACATCGAATTAAAAAAAGATAAAGAATAAAAGAGAACAACATGTTAAATGCTGCAGGAAAAAAAGCAAATAAAAACCTGCGCGATCACAAAATAAACACGTTTTCTAATTGCTAATAATACATGTTAACAGAGGAACTAAATTTAAACTGCTAAAATATATTAAGTCGTGCGTTCTTGAATTAGTACTATGTTAAAAATACAAAAGTGGGTGATATGAGTGTCAGGTGTACTCGCTAATTAAAATACTTAATAAATATAATTTATTACTACATTATGTTTGTGTTTAAGTCGTCTGTGTTTATATCTGGAATACATGAAACGAAGTTGCCTCAACCGAGGAGACGAGTTCGTTGTTTTGGTGCGAGCATTTAATAAAAAAAAGTCAGTTGATAGTTTAGAACAAAATTTCTAATATAGGGCAGTTCAGTTTAGCGATGTGTATTGAAAATACATCTGAGGCATCCATTTTGAATAACTTGTAATTTATTAAAGGAGGTTTTTGATATCGAGCTCCCAGCAGGACAAGTGTAACAAAGTATTGGACGGATTAACGCTTTATAGTGGATTATCTTGTTAATATTAAGGAAGGACTTGTGATTAACAAATAACAAAAGGCATTTTTTCTCGATTGCGATATTATTTATGTGTTTAGCGAAAGTAAATACATCAGACCGATTATTATTATTTTCTATTATTTACGTTTGACTTTCACGATAAACAATATTCCCAGATATAATAAACTATTCCCATTATACAGTATACCTTACAGCAACAAATTCTTGTAAATAAACCCTCCGTCAAAAAAAAAAAGAAAGAAAATTCGTTAGTCCTGCCAATTTAAAAATCTGTCTCATTCGCAGAAATTAGCATTCCCCTATTAAGCTGCGGGCCAATCGAACGTTTCTTAAAGTAATAAATGTTGATAGAAACTTGGTGGGGGAAAAAGCGTTTAATCTTTGACGTTGAAAATAGGGATCGAAACTTTCGCAAAGATTTAAACAGCCAATGAGCGAACAGTCGGTTTTATATAGTGTCGGGCATTACTAGAATTAGCGGAGACGATAAATAATCAACTGCCAATATTACGGCGAACGGAACGGTACATATATATATATACATATATATATATATATATATATATATATATATATATATATATATATATATATATATATATATATATATATATATATATATATATATATATAAAGCGAGAGATATTAATTCTGAAGATACAGATGAAACTACAACCAGCCACGAAGTCAATTCTGCTTATTCACTGACCATATGTACTTCAGCCAGGAACAAGCTGCAGTCATAATATACACCCGCACACATTCATGTACGATCTTTCTAATCTCTCATTATATCATCTACCGTCCGTTTTCTTTTTTCCACGTGTAAAAAGCGTAAACATAGGGGTACATTGTGTGTATATATATGTGTGTGTATGTGTGTAAATATATATAGTGCTATAACTGAAAATGGTAGCAGCGTATTAGTACTAATTGCGAAAGAGAGGTGAACAGAGTAAAAAACGAACAAGCTGACGGATAATCTGGAATCTGCTTAATTTAAGACTCCCCAGTGAACAACTCATTTCGAAAGGAATTATAAAATTGGACTAACTCCAAATTACTTTCTCCCCGTTCAATCACGACCAAGATAAGATTATCATCCATTCAACCCCCCATGACACTATCTTACTACTATCCTCTCGACTAAATTTCGCCCTACAACTCCTACTCATATATATATATATATATATATACAGGTAGGCATATGTCCTATCATCTTTGTAAGTAACATATTTTTTCCCCTTATTTTAAATTTTCTTTTTCAAGAAAATCGACATAGCTGAATTGGTCATCAACGGTTCGGTATAAGAGTAGATTATGGCAACTTCCTACGTTGAATTATCGTCGAAAGTAAATTTTTTAAAAACATTTTAAAATATTTCCGTGGTTTAAAAGACGTCAACGATAATGGCAATCGTCTTCCAGAATTCGGTGAAAATTTTGAAATTCTAACAAACACTTTATTCGAGCTTAAAACCATCTATACTGGACACATCCTAGGTCAAAACACTAGCATATTCTTTAATATTTTTTAATATATATTTTAAAAGTGCAATCTGATTTACATAGCCAATTAGCAATTTATCTATATTGGTCGTAGCAGGATGGGAGATATTATTCATTCATGATACTCGGAGTTAACTCGCCAATCAATCAAACCGATGTGTAAGACGGACTTCGTTGCCACTATTTAGCATGTCAGCTGACAGTCGCTTCTTCGGGTTGTATTCTAAACTGTGCAGGTAACGTTCCCCATTTGTTTGGATTACCTCGCACCACGTCCGATACATTTAGGTCGCGATGCAGGTTGTCGTTGCGCATGTACCGTGGCGCGTTTGTTATAATTCTTAATATTTTCTACTGGCATCGTCGCATCGTGTTAATATTAGACAGCGATGCTGTACCTCAAAAAGGAATATACCGTAGGTTCACGTCAGTTTGATAACTGAGTTATACAGCGATAATTTCGATTTTAGAGGCCACTCGGATCGTCTACCCAGAAGCCAGTACATCTTTCTAAATTTCTTGTTTGTTTCATCTTTACATTCGCGATTTTTTATGTCCGTATTTTTGCACAAAGCGTTTCGAAAACACGTTCAGTTTTCATTATCAAACTGAGAGCGGTTATGAAAGTGTACGTATATTTAGTATGATTACGCCTAGAGGGGGATAATCTATAATGTTCCCGGGAAATTTTTGATAAGCAGACATCCTGCTTTTTGTACATTCTTTTATCAATGTTTTTATCATCATGCGTGAAAAAGAAGTCGTTTTTATTACTTATTTTTTCTCATTGTGTAAATGGCCGGCAGCAACGTTGAATTTAGCTCTGGTATCAATCCACTTTATAAAAATTTGTATGTTTAAAAATTCACGAACAATTCTAGAGCTATATTTATCTATTTTTGATGAAATTTCAAAATTGTCAAATTGTATTTCGCGATCCCCCCCCCCGGACACTGATGTGAAGAGCTACCCCAGACGAATTTTTTCCCTTATGATTACAATTTGCTTTGTGTTCTTTTAATCTTCGATTAACGCTTCTTCCAGTCTGTCCAATGTAGCTAAGCCCGCGTTTTATATACACCGGCAACATGTCCTTTGTGGAGTTTGATCCTTCGTAAATATTGTTTTCAACTCCCTCGGCATTCGGCCTGTAACACGATTAAATTATCGAAATACTTCCATAAAAATGAAGTGTAAGCAAATTAAGATGAAATATTTTTAATTTCGTATTTTGCTAGAAAAAAACTTCATTCTTGAGGTACACTGTAAACGCTTTTTTTAACAGCGGATAATTCAATCTATTCCGACGCACGGAATTGTAACGCAGGTACAAGCAACTGATGCATAACTCTCGTAATGACGGTACTGACTGTTTAGCGAAGCTGAGCAATGATATAAAACAGTTGCTAATTACTGTCCGGTCGAGGTTTCACCAACGTATCAACTTTGAGGCTGTTAAACGTCCGGACATTGGCAATAAATAAATCGCAAAATTACGCACGCGAAATATAAACCATTTTAAAACCTAAAGATACGAAAAACATTCCTACGGATGAAATCTGATTAGAGAGGATTTTATAAAATGTTATATTTACACCGTCCTTTTATACGGATCATCGGAGGCGGCGAAATAAACAGCGAAAATACTAAAGTACTTTGAATCGTAGGAAATGTGAGAAAATGTATGAAAATATCGTGAACACGAAAGATGACTAACAAGCTGAGCAGAATGATTCCTCACACGAGCAGCAAATGCGTTTAGCATATAGTAATGATTAACCAGGAATATGACTTTATTTTTTTTAATATATATATATATATTTAAAAATGAGAATGCCTTCAGCTTACCCAACGCGGCACTGTAGATACGAACTAACTCATATTTCTATAGAAATATCGCCGAATCTGGAAATAGAAGCCTCGAGATAATGAAGATACATTCGTACATTGTACGGAGGACCGACCGTAGCATGATGAGCGCAAAGATATAGTTCGGAATGTGGTGTTATTAAAGAAGAACATTCGAAGAACCGACCATCATGATTGCAAATTTCACGTCCAGTCAAAGAGATCAGTAAAAGGAGTTTCTCTAAATTGTATAATGAACAGGCGGTCCGATAACAAGTAATATCTCAGTCGTCATCTGCTGAAAGTACAATTCCTTTTCGATTAATATTTTTATAAAAGTAGAACCCACAAAAATTTATGAAAAGACGGTTGTTACTGATATATATTCTCCACGCATGAAGTAGAAGAAAAAAGTTTTATTTCATAATGATACCTAACTAGTATTTTTTTTATAATATGGAATGTAGTGATTTTTTAAATAAAAATCAATTGAAAAATTCGTTAAATCACTAACATGCATTTTCTTGTGAAAAACACAACGCTTTTCGGCATTTACGCCATTATGAAGTGATAACAACAATTTTTTTTAAAAAAAATCATAATTTTACAAGTATAAATTAAAAATAATTACTTAAAAATATTTTATGGTGACGGTGAAACTATATTCCATAAAAGGTTATTTTAAAAATATTTTTAAGTAATTATGTTTAATTTATACTTGTAAAATTATGATTTAAATAAAAATTGTCGTTATCACTTGATAATGGCGTAAATGCCGAAAAGCTTTTTGTCTTTTTCACAAGAACATAAATGTTCGCGATTTAACTAATTTTTCAATTGATTTGTATACCTGTTCATTAAGTACCGTATTATTAAATTTAGAAAATTAACGAAACAAATGCTAAGCTACAAGGAAAAACAAACAAAAACCTGCAAAAAATAAATAAAATACGGTAAAAAGAAAAACAAAAATGTACGAGGCACATATACATATATGTATACACACATACACACACACACACACACACACATGCACACATATCGTATTAACTACACAAATTAAATAATTAAATAATAAAAGTAATAAAATCAAATAATTATAAATAAATACAATGGATATTTTAATAATCGCTTAATATCGTCAAAGTAGTAAAAGAATATCGTACCGATAAACGAACGGGTATCTGTTGGATATCATACGCCTCTGTCCAACGGCATAATCAACAGTTCTTACCTGCGGTATACCGACAGGTCGTACGAATTTTGCTTTTATATATATATATATATATATATATATATATATATATACACAGTCGAAGCCGCTTATAAGGGACACATCGGACGGAAGTCATTTGTCCCTTTAAACCGGCTGTCCCTTTAAAGAAAATTTTTAAAAATCTCTTATTGATGATGCCGTAGGAGCACCTTCATTATTCTGTTGCATAAAATACCGCCGGAGCTTTTCAATACATTTTTTCGCCTCTGCAGTAGACACAGGCGGTAAGGAAATGTCATGCGTATCATCATCACTTTCTGATTCTTGTATTTGTTTCTTCTTTGTGATATTTTCCATAATTTCGTTATCTAAATCTTCAATATTATTGTCATAGCTTGGCAGATTGGCGTCAATATCTGAAAATTGTTCATAGTTGGTCACACATAGTAATTTTTTTTTTTTTTTTTTTTTTTTTTTTTTAAGGTGCCGTGTACCACAACTCAGGTTAGAGGCACCGAAGCTATTTTAATTAAATCAAAGGATATATGTTTGTAACTTTTAAAAACTTAATGGTTTTTTCAAGTTCCGCTGGATTATCAGAGAGTGCCGTGTGAATTGAAATATTGCCATCAGGATGGTATTTTTGAAGTGGCCTACACTTTGTAAGCATGTGTTCGACTGTTAGAGGCTCCCGTCCGCAGTAGCAACATATCGGTTGGTTTTTTTTTTCTATTAAGTAATTATGGGTCAATGACGTATGTCCAATTCTGAGCCGAGTTAGTACAACATCATCACGTCGCGATGGGATGATTGTTCTCCATGGATCTGTGTTTAACTTGACGTTTCGAAGTTTGTTGGTTGTGGGAATACGCTTCCAGTGTAAGTTCCATGCCTCGTGAAATTGGTTTTTGATATTGTGTATTTCGTCTTGTATTGGGATTGAAATTTTTGGTACTGGGAACATCTCCGCCGCTTCTTTCGCAGCGATGTCAGCTTCTTCATTTTCCTTTATGTTGGAGTGTGAAGGGATCCAGCATATGATGGTTTCTTGTACGTGTTGGTTAGCTGCCAGGTGAATATCTTGGGCTATTGGGTGGTTAGATTTTGTGGGATCGAAATTAATGCTTTGAACGGCGTAAAGTGCGTCGGTAAAAATAACTATTTTTGGTAAGCCTAAGTCTCTAGCCAAATTGATAGCTAAGTTGATTGCCATTAGTTCAGCGGATAGTACTGAAAATTCGGTTGGTAGAACGTATCTTACGGTGATATCTCAATGTATGACGGAACAACCCGTACCTTGGGTTGTCTTTGACGCATCTGTGTAGAATTTTTCATATGAATCGAATGATTTCATTAGACTGTCATAGGCTCTTTGTTTTGACATCATATTTTTGTTGTGTAATGCCAATGATACGTCAATATTTAAATTTGTTCTTTTGTTTGGTGGTAGCGATGGTATTACGCGATGATCAGTTTGTTCTGAAAGATTGAATTTCAAGGTCTTGATGATATTTGTAATATGAGTTTGAAATAACCCTGTTGAGTGGGGGAGGTGACGTAACATTTTTGTTTTTTGTATGTTTGTTGTATGTAATCTACTTTTGGTGTATGTATCAAGCTTCGTAATTCATTCAGTGTTTCATTACTGTTTGTATATAACGCCATGGTGAAGCTTAAGCCACACCTATGAAAATAATGGAACCTATCGCAAAACTTATTCGATAATTCACTAATATAAGAACATAAGTGGTGTTTAATTCTGGAGCGCGTATCGCTAATTTTTCTACATGCCTGCAGTGATTTAGTATAATTCTGCAACAGCGATTTTGAATCGGTTGTAATTTTTCGAAATGTACTGTTTGAAACTGATAGCCAAATAATGCGTAGGTTAATAATCCGGGATCGAATATTATAGGCGTATATAATAATAATTTCTTATTAACGACAGATAAATACGATCGTCGATTAAAGATTATTGAAAGTGATTGCTTTATGCTTGTTATCGATTACGTAATTAATATTATTATTAAAGGATAAACGAGAATCCAGGATGTGAATATCGAACTCGGTTTGGCCAGTGAATACCTTTGCCATCGATGTTAATTCCCGTGTTAACGTTGACGTCGTGTTGTGAAGAGTATTCAGTGTTTTATCAGTGTTTATTCTCTGTTGTTCAAAAAGTGCCCTATGTCCCGTTGTGTATAAATCACACGTTTATGCAGAAACTGAAGAGAATACCGCATCGTTAGGTGACCCCGTTTCAACTAGTAAATGAACGATTTCACTATCGGATATTCCTCGATGACCCGATACGTAAGAAAGGCGCAATTAGTATTTCTCCTCGTGTTTTAATTTATTAATAAAGCCAAAAAAAAAAAAAAAAATATGGCGCTCTAGATATTTTTAAGCAGAGCGGCCGGTAAACTATCTTATTTGGAAAAAGGAATGATTTCTTTAAAATGTCGACTTTCCAAAAGCGATTCTCTTCGGTTAAATAATTCGAGAGGAAGATAATGATCGTTTTTGAATACGAGGATATCCAAGAATAATGTGACGTATTATTTAATTAAATCGTCGACCTAAAGACGAGAGGACTACGAAGTACATCCGATATATATATATATATATACGCCTCTATTTACGTAATATCGATTTCGCTACCCGTTTATTTCATTTATAACCTCGACGTTATGCACCGTTCGAATGAAAATAACGCCAAAATGAAGAAGGAAATCTAATTTAACGGTACACTGATCTCGAACTGAAATTGGAGAATTTTCCAAACGTCAACCCGGCGACCAAACCAAGAAGAAAATCGGATGACAGTAATCTACTGTTAGCCGGACCAAGCAAGAATGGATTCTATCGAACCAATCAGAAATGGACGAAATTTTTAATCCGCCATCGAACGATAATATTATTACCGAATTAAGGAACCTCTTCGTTTTACATTTATCGGGACGACCGACCGGTGGGTTAAATTCTGTTGGATACAATTTTAGCTAATCACCGTTGAAACAACGAGCATAATTGTAATGATAATAATGAAATTACTTAAATATACAATAATGATCGCAATAAACCTAATTAATTTTAAGTCGTTTCGATAATCTAGCATCGTTCTTAATTATCTGAAGCCGCACCACCTCCACACGCGTTACCTAGACAAATACGTTTACAATATATTCTTGTTCGCATATACGCTAGCTGTGAATTAAAGAAACGGAATAAACGCGCAGTTTTATTAAATGGAGTTTAGATATTATGTAGGACGTTGGTTAGTTTTAGGAATCGAAATAGAAGCTGGATATTTTGTCTCCATCGTCCTCGAGAATTTCGGAAAGAGAGCTTGTATTTGAATGCGTTGAATTTTTCGCACTCCATCAAAAGATGGTTAATGAATAAGGAAACAGGGAATACATTATAGATATGAATTATTTAGTAAATAAGAATTAGAAATTATCGCATGGCCAATCCGTGAAATAGTTTCTTCTCGCAGGCCAGATGTTGATGACGTGTTTCATCGGTAATAAGAACTTCATTCCGTATTCTTAATGTTTTCTTTTCTTCTTTAGCAAGAATGTTATTAATTTTCAGAAATCGATGAGAAAACTGAAATGTTTAGAATCGTGAGGTATTCCTTCTTTCGCTTTTGTTTCCCCTGATGTCTCTATGTCCGGGTACCAAAGCGAAGGTAATGTTGACCGAAGTGGAAGAGATGACTGAAATTATATATTTGGCGATTTTGCGATTTCTTGCGGATTTGCGAGATACAGGATAGTGAAGAAAGTGAATCCGTGCAAATGAGAGAGGTCTTTGTTTAACTTTAGTGTAATATCGACTGCAAGTTTTACAGCATATAGTTACACAGTTAGAACTGAAAATCTGTTTGATGAGTAACGTATTATATCGGAATAGTCTAAGAGTACCGGTATTTGATTTGGAGCCGTCTGCGAATATACGTAACCGGTTCGTCTAATTCAACGTGAAAATGGAAATGAACTTTTGATAACCTCAGGTGAAGTAAACTTTCCAACATTCTAAAGGGGGATAAATTGAGGAGCTTGATCATGGTGGAATAATAATGGATGTATGATATATTTGTAGAAATCTTATAATTGATACAGAATTAAGTATTTTAGTAGCATTAGCACACTCACTTTGGTTGCATCCGATAATTTGTGAAGCTGGTGTCCATGAACTTTTAAGAGATTGATAGAACGCAACTCTCGGCGAAGGTAAAGTGACCGGTCACTCACATAATAGACGTATAGATTAAGAAGTGCGAAATGCTCCAGGTTTCATTATTAGTATTAATATTATACTCCCAATAGCTTGTTTTTACGTATACCAAACGCGTGTATAATTATATATATATATATTTAAATCACGAAAATGAAGATAAAAAATACGGGAAAAATCGAGAAAAAGAACAACTAAAACTTGGATATAATCTATCGCCCGATTTTATTTAATATATACACCTAGAACACGTGATAGAACAGTAGAAAGAAGAATGTAATAGAGGAATTGCGGAAAGGAATTAAACATCTTTGCAGACGATAAGGAAAAAACGAACAAGACCTCCCTAAACCGAACGAATCGAATTTTTGAAAACGATCGTAAACAAAAAGAAGACATCGATTATGAGACGGCGATCAAAAAGGAACGAAAAGAAAATAAACTTTAAAATAGACGGAGCGTTAATAAAACAGGCAAAAAAAATCATCACGCCATAACAAACGATGGAAGGAGCATAGAGAATGAGAAAGAAAGAATCAGATTGGCAAAATTTGCATTTACAATAGAGAAAAAATTATTCGAATATTGAAGAAGAAATCGAAACATTCGTTAGTTTTACTTTACTGTTCAGATAGTCGGACAATAGATAAAGAAACGAGAAGCCAGTTGGGGATGTTCGAAATTTGGTATTGAAGAAGACCGAAAAGAATAATATGGACAACGAAAATTAGTAACAAAAAAAAAAAGTATTTAGATGAATCCGTTAAAATAGAAGCTTATTAAGAAAATTAAAAGAAAGCAGATGTGAGTTAGGATCATATTTTCAGACGCAATGAATATTCAACACGAATAAAAGGGAAAAGATCAAGAGGAAGGCAAAGAATGAAATATATCGAAAACAACATTGTACAAGCAACATGATATAAAGTAAAACATGAAAACAGTAGCACTATCCAGAGAATTCTAATACTTCCACCTGTCCACCAGCCTCAACACTATCGAAAAATTATGTTATATATATATCGATATACATTTTTTTATATATATATATCTCACCTTCGCAGTTTTCCCCAAATACTACGAACCATCTTATATATCCAACGCAAATGCACTGAACTAAAACCATAGGATACATACGTGTATATAGTTTTAGATTAGTCGATGATTACTACACGCAACATAACATCGACTTATTGATTTTTGAATATATTTTCAGTTTAGTTATCATTATAATCATCTAGTGGCTAGAACACGGACTTCTATACGGAAGGTATCGAGTTCGAATACGATCGGCCACGCAAAAATTATCATCGGAAAATAAAAATATAAATGATCCTAATATTATCTCCTTCAAGGGCAATGGCAAATCATCGCGAACAATGCGCGCTAGTAATAATATAGTACACTACAAAAACAAGCAGGGCTGCATTGTGTCGGTGAAAACAAAGCGATTACAATCAGTTCTGCCGAGTAGGTGCGTGTGTGTGTGTGTGTGTATATCTACACTAACGTCATATTATGATTGCCTTGTACGCTACTTACATTGTATAACAAAATTTATGTATAAGTACGCAGACTGCACTTAATGATGATGATGATGTATATATAATTTGAAAAATGTGGAATGTAGTGATTTTCATTAAAATAAACGACAAAAAACAAGTTAAAATCACTAAAATTTTTCTTTACGAAAAATATCTTTTCGACTGTTAGACCATTATCAGGTGAATATTTTAACAGATAAAAAATATAAAATGAAAATTTTTAACATTATAATTCACAAAATCAGCCAAATGAATAATAATATTAATAAAACAATCTGACCGTTATCATTATCACTGTTGTTCTATATTATTACGATATCATCTACATACCTTTTCCGTAATTTAACATTATTTTTAAATATTTATTTTTAATATTACTCTGTAATTTGTTCATATAAATATCAGCCGGATGGGTGATAATGGAGATCCGATAATTAAACGACTATTTTGTTTATAATAATTATTATAGTATCTATTAAGGTACCATCGAAATATATTTTCCGTAATTTAACATTATTTTTAAATATATGATTTATCTTTAATAATACTAATTATTCCATAGAGTCAGATTGTTTTATTAATACTTTTATTCATTTTGCTGATTTATGCGAATTGTAATCTAAAATTAATATTTTTCATTTTTATATTTTTCATCTTTTTAAATACTCACCTTGATAATGGCCTAACAGCATACATATATATATATATATATATATATATATATATATATATATATATATATGTATATATGTTGCAATTACACAAATGTTTTAAGACTTTTCATATATATCTTTATTCATTGCTGAACAAAGTACACACACTTCATTTTACATTAGTAGTTTTGTGCAGAAGATATCATGTCTTATTAAAACTTTTGATGTATTGGAGAGTAGTGATTTTATGAATCAACAAAACAGAATGAAAAAAATGTCAATCGCTATAAAATGTATTTTTTGCAAATAAAATAAATTTTATAGTGATTAACATTGTTTTTTATTTTTTTATTTTGTTTCGTTAATTATTAAAACTGGCTACAGAAGACGTTTCCTTTGCTGTCTAGTTTTCTACCGTTGCGAAGCTAGGACATATGTAAAAATAGGCAAATTACGATTCACGCCTTTCTTCAACGGCGGTTAATTAAATTCTTAATTACATATCCGAATATCAACTAATTCATATTTGTAACAATTTTAATACGTTTTGTCGGAGGTGCTGTTCCAATGAACTCTATTGCTGTCTAAAATTAACCGCGAAGAAATAAGAATTCGAATTAAATATATACAAAATCGGCGTAAGGTCGATTTATAATTTAACTGTAAACATCGCATGTTCTTTCCCCCGCAGGACATTTCATTGGGCACGTTTTTGCTTTTCCCCGCCAGACCGATATCAATTATTTTCCTATTACTGCCTTTAAATTTTAAAAAATAAATCCGATTTCACTATCAGAGTATTACTGAACACGCATGAAACAGTTGGTAGACGCGTTTCAGCATTTACAAACCGGAATATTATTGTATTTGTCATCGAGCATTCCAAATATTTTCTAATTCCGAATATTGTTATTAACTAGTGGCTTAATAAATTCAGTTATTTCCGCTATTTTACGAGAGAATCGTCTTCGTTTGAATTAGTGCGTTCAATCGATAGTAATGAAAAAAAAAACGGTTCAATTTTTACGCGATCGTGGAATTTTCATCGTCAACGATTCTTCTGCACACAAAAAGAACACTCTATCGTTATCCGATAAGAATAACGTGAATGCCGTTACGAAGTAGCTTTAAGAGCCGGACATGTGGTTACAACGTAGTATGATATTACTGGAAAAAGTGGTTCTATTTATCAAATCATACTACGACAACATTTTGTCAGAGTCAGAAGTTATTATAGACTGGAAAAGCTATTTACGTGAAGTTTGTGCCGATTCGTGACTGAAGAATCCAATAGCGATTGGCGGTTCAAATCCTAAAATCGACGATTCTTTTTTCGTAAAATTCCGGTAGGTCGAATATTCCCACAGCGGCGGGTTTTTAGTGGTTACTTTTGCGAAACTAAAGAATGATTTTTATTCACTGCACCAGATCACACTGCAGCGACTTTACTTCAATCCGTCATTCGTTCCGGATCAATCAAAATCTCCGACCTTTTGAAAGCGTATATGAGAACGTTTCAACTATTTCACTCACGAATTACCAGCATTCGACAAACTTAGTGAATCCTTCTAATGCTGCACACATAAATTCCGTGCAATGGACGTGGTCGCAAGTGAATAGACGAAATAAATGAGAATGTGAAACGAGAAGGACTGGTATTCCTATTTATGCGAGTTTACACGACGTCGAAGAAAATCACGATTTATTCGAAAAAATAATCTGCGATTTCGTTGCATTCCAACCCCAAACCTAAAAATGACGAAGAATAAAAAATAAAGGCGCGTTTTAATAAATTACATTTTATGTATTAATAAATATCTTACCGTCGCATCGTAATCACCATTGATAGGGCTTGGAAACTTCCTGAAACATTTACGTCTATACCAAAACATCGAAAAACAAACTCGAACCACATATATCACGAGTAAATGATGAAAGTGAAATTAAAAGACGAATCGGAATAGCTAAAAGTGCCCTAGGAAAATTAAATAAAATATGGAAAGACCCACTCTATGCGGATAATAACTAAGAAGAGCGTAATTGTAAAACATTTTCGATAGCGAGCTACGGATCTGAATTATCTAAACAAAACTTTATGTCGTAAGTTAGAAGCGTTCGAAATGATCTGCTACAGAAGAATGCTCAGAGTACCGTGGACTTCGATCTAATACATCAATTTTGGCAGATCTGGAAATACAGGAAAAAGATAGACTGGTACAGGCTCTCAGATTGTTTGGCTATACGCCGAAATTGAATGGAAAAGACAATCATACAGGGATTAGTAGAAGGAAAAAGAAATAGAGAACGGTCATATCGACTACATTCTACATACAGCAAGGATATCATCGACACATCAACTGACGGAAACGGCCCAGAATCGGAATGAATTGGGGAAAATAGTTTAAAAATCCTTACGATGGTCATAACGTCTGAAAGCAGACAACGAGGAAGAAGAAGGAGTGTTTCGTCAAAACTTTAAGAGCGGCAATCGATAAATGTTTAAATAAGCGCAACGGACGGTTTCATACCCGTCGTTTTGTTAGTAACGATAATAATACTAAAATCGGATTTATTCGGAAAAATGATCATTCCCGGTTGCGTTTATGCTTCATATTTTTGCATGTGTTTCTCATTAGTAATAATAATAATAATAGCGAGAATTTATTTCTTAAAATTTAAGTGAAATCAGTCTGGAGGGAGAATAGCAAAAAAGCGCCTATTATTCTTTATGTTAATTTCATCGAAATTCGAATAACTATATTTCGATCACAACCTTCCTTTCTAGAATTGAATATTGTAGTTTAGACGAAAAATCCTCGTTCCTACTATTACCGGACGGTGATAGCAAAAGTCTACACTATGTTCGAATTATATATACTCCGATTTAAATGTAACAAGAATGGGGCGAGATAATTAATCACATCGATCGCGCGTAGATGAAATTTGAATACTTAATGAATGTTTTCATTACCTGCCGATGTGAAATGTCTTAATATTAAAAATATTCATATAAATACGTCGAAAATTATTTTTCCAATGTACGACTAAAAGTTTAAAAAAAAAAACTTTGAAGTCGATTTTTTTTCCTTTTTTTTTAACAAAAAAAAATATATACATATAAATTCTCGCTTTAAGAGACAAAAAAATTTGAGAAAGTTATTTTATTTCTTTTGTATTTTCTTTTTAAACCACTACCAACGAAAAGTAGGAAATACGATTATGGAAATTCTAGTTGGTTACGTTTCGATAATTAATTTTTAATTTTAAATAAAAAAAAAAAAAAGATTTTTCCTCGGCATTTAAGAAAAAAATTATTAAAGGTTTGAAATATATATATACATATATATATATATATATATATATATATATATATATATATATATATATATATATATATATATATATATATATATATATAATTAATTTTATTCTCACCTCTATTCGATCCTCATCCCGGTTGAAGCAATTATACGAAAACTACTACTTTCGCATTAATGAATAATAACGACCGAAATGAGATACCATTTAAGAGTAGTCCACGTTTCTAAGTTCAACTCACGGAAGTAGGCTTCGAATTTCGGAAAGAAGGTCGTCGTATAAAATTTCCCGAAGGAAAATTTTAAAATTTTCGTTGATTATAAAAAGAAAAACAATGAACAATAATGAACGATAATATATTCGCATATTTAAATATTTTCTGTTTACAAAAAAGTAAAGTTACCATTCAATAGAATTTTCTGTACCGAATATATCAACGATTCTTTCCAGAAAAAATTAATATGAAATATAATCTTATAAAATATTATTTAAATTACGCCTTATTATAAGATTGCAGGAAAAATTTTTAATACAAAAAACCTGCTCATTTAAAATAGCAGAGTGCGTACACTCTTACCGTATCAACAATATACTTAAAAATATCTTAGCTTATTTATTAATACTAGAACTAGAATTTGTAGCTGGCTTACTATAGAAGGATGTGTTTTATACGCCTATGCTTATATCTTTTATACCTGTGTCGTAAAGCTTGATAATCGTAATATAGAATTTACCATTGGAATGTCAGAATATCTACAATCGGCAAAAAAATTTTTCGTTTTATCCTTAATCATTTCCTGTACGTAAGGGAATTTTAACGCATCATGGAGAGATTTTATTGAAGTAAATCGCGAGGTTTATTCAAAATTATTCGAAGGCAATGGTTTTGCACTCTTTGCACGTGGTTTATATTACTACTACTAGTATAAGACCACACTGGGCAGGCATAGAGTAGCTTTTTTCAATCAATTATGCACGCGATTTATGTATAATACACGTGCCTGTTAACGCGTCTACGTATAATGCATGTTAAATATTACAACATCTATTACGTTATTTCGACCATTTAGAAGATAAGAAATAAAAAATCATTTAAAGTGACCGAAATATATAGATATGTACCTTTAAAATCAGCGAAGAACTTCAAATTTATTTCAACGAGTTCAAAAATTTCGATTTGAAACGAATCGTTACGAACGAATAAACGCGGTGGATTGGCTGGGAATCGTTCGCTATAGCGAGGACTGAACAGTATTCCGCTAAAGTTCACTTTCATCTCGATACCCATCTAACATTACCAAAAACAATTACACAGGTCTGCTACATACCTTCGATCCCTTCTTGAACTGTACTAGCCTCTTTAACATTATCCGAGCTCTTCTCATCTGTGTCTGCAGCCTAGCAGCACGGTATATTAACCGTCTACGATCGTAGACCACAAGTAGGTTTTCCATTGAACGGTGTGAACTACATAGCAGTAACATAACGGTTCTTTTATAACATGTGCGAATTTTCAATTCTTAGGTCGTTTATGCGCGTTGTTATCAACTTAAAACTTTCACCGGTCTACGCTTGTATAGCGCGCGATTATAGTTTTGATGGGTATCTAATTTACCGCTAGCTCCGATTCGCTTATTATTAGACATAACTTTGAAGAATTTTCAGAACAATTTTATAAATTTCTCGCTGAAATTCTACGTTACAAGAGGAACAAAGCGGCGATTTTAATTTCCAGTAGGCATCACGATGATGACGCAATTGATTCGGAAGCTGGAGATGATAAAAAACCAGAAACATTATCACGTTCTATAATCAAACGAAAATTGGAGTTAATTTGATAGATCAACTATGTAGAAACACACGCAGGTGGCCAATGGTTATTATAACCTGTCTCGAACTTGTCAGCAATTAACGATCTTTTTTTTTTGTATATTCAAAGCAAATAACCCTTCGCAAAAAGTAAAGAGAAATAATTTGATCGATGAATTTTCTCGGCATCTTATTAAACCGTAAATTTTATTGAGAAATATATACAGTGCGTATGGATCTATAAATACAGTAGTAAAAATATGTTTTGTTTCTATTATAGTATTAAGAAATTAAATCAATATGCGCGTACTTATTAATAAATTAAGTTTATTATTTAAAATTAATGTAAACAAAAATGTTTTATCGACTAAAGTGCATTTTTTAATTAACGTCAGATGAATGCTGGAACTGGGTACATTTGCGCACCCAGGATTTGTACCTAGGGTGGGCTCAACCCCCCCCCAAAAAAAATTAATGAAAAATTCGTAATAAAAATGAATAAAACATACACGGCCGAATGTGTAACAAAATTTGACAGCAAAACAAACTATAAACGATCATGAATAACAACGAAACAAGTATAACAACAAACGCACTGGTCATTGGGTCAGATTCGAATGCCGAACGGACCAAACAAAAGCCATTTTTTTCTTTGTGTCGCACAGTCAGCTGGGTTTTCAATGTCATTAGTAGACAGAATGTAACGAATATTTTCTAACACTACTTTTTGCAATATTGCCTGTTTCGCACGATCTTCGAAATGAGGTTTTATTAGTGAGAGCTCTTTCAAATATTCTGTTCCAAATATCATTTTAATTGTTTGACGCCTACGAGTTACAAGCTTTCTAAGCCCTCTTCGGGGGCTTAAGTAACCCCCAACCGTGGGAGCGCAACTGACTGGGTATATATTTTTATTTTGAGATATTTGCTGGTAGCGTGAAAATTTTTGTCTATTTTTTTTTTTTAATATGCTAAAGAAATGAAGATTTTGTTTTTGTAAAAAAAATTTTTGTATCGCTTGAAAATGATGTCGAAAAGCTTTGCGAAAATAAAATAAATTTTATAGTGATTAACATTTTTTCTATTTTGTTTTGTTAAATTATGCTACAAATTTTGTTCATTAAAATATTAAACAAATGATTTTATAGATTATAATTAAAATGGTTTACAAACCGCGCAACTGTATATGTAACCAAAAAACGTGCACGACTAACCGAGGGTTAGGTAAAATCAATCGATCAATCAAGTTCGGTAATAATTCGGCCCGATAACCGTAATGCTGAAAGTTCAATTAGGAAAACAAACTCGGCCGGTTGTAACGATTGGAGATAATAAAACCCAAAATCCGCTAAGATGTATTAGCTGAATAAACTGAAACTTCTTCGTACGATAAGATCGATCGCGAACAAAGCTGATAGAATGGTTCTACAAGAGAAGAATTTATATAACGGTATTCATAAACGGTTATCGTCGTAATTGTCCAAAATATGGTGTCCATTGTTAACTGCGTCTACATCATTATTCGTAGTGAATTATGGTTGGATTTTTGAAAATTTACCCGAACATTCTGGCCTCCGCTTTTAATTTGGCTTTCGGTTTATAACGCCGTCCTCGGAAGTACGTACTTATCGAGAAGAACATCAATGCAGTGCTCAGTGTCGCGCACAATTTCTTCATGGTAATAACTGATTATATAAAGTTGTGATAACTGAAACATACAAACTATATATAATTACCAGATGATTATCAGTTAATAGGGTTAATAACAATAATATAAACCTTATATATCGATTATCTTATGATATATCCATGTGAGCTAATTATATGAAACTATATACAGAAGATCCGAGTCAATTTAAATGCATAACGCTCGCAGTAGCGCATTCTGCGGTAAATAACGAACATCGGCACACCTTGTACGTGTTACTAATAATATTGACAGCTGAAACACTGCTACTCCGGTTCCTCGCCTGGACTTGGACACAATAAATAGAATGTACAGTTATAAAGGTATTATAAACAATGGATTTGTTGATTCGTTAAGGATGCCTATTGTCGTAGTACTACCTTCTATCATTCACTGTGTACAGCTAGAGCACAATGACCATTACTAATGTTCACTGAGAGCATCACTTGGTGTCAATTACTATCAACTTCAAGCGTCTCTCCCTAAACTTCGGTTGTTCTATTTCTTTAAAAAGATCAATTGCAACGAAATTGTACTCATCGGTAGACTACGATTTGTGCATCATTTTTTATCTGATCTACTTTTCGATATAAGCAATTTAGAGAAAGTCCTTTCTATCCGCTCCATTCTGAACAATGTTTTGTTATTCAATGCTCTGCTTGTAACGACATTCTGTTTACCTTATCCTCTTATATATTACTATTCCGTATTATGTATATTCTCCACCTAGGTAATCTACGATTATAGCGACATTTCGAGAGAAGTTAGTATTTAAAATATAAACAGTCTCCCGCAGTAAAGTTGCAAAGAAGTACTCATTTAATGCGTATTAACGAACTAAACTACTGCAAATAATTTTGTAATCTATACGTAATTATAAAACTCTTAACAGCGGCGCTTAAATTTGGGCAAACATTCCCAGTGTCGTACGTTGAAGAACATATATGATATTCCATATATTAATAATAATAATAATAATAATAATTATAATAATCGTAATAGTAATAATTTGATCCGGTGTGGAATGTAGTGTTTGTTTTAAAAATAAACAATAGAAAAAAAAAGTAGTTAAAATCACTATTGAAAGGTAGAAAGCTTTTATTACGTCATTTTCAAGTGTAGATAAATAAAAATAAATGAAATAATAAGAAAATGAAGAAAATACTTAATTTACACGTACAATATTACAAAAAGAAAAATAGCGCGAAATACCGGATTTAATTATAAATTAACCCGATGACGAATGTTTATTTAATTCTTTAATTTCGATAATAATAATAATAATGTGTGTTTGAATTTCTTTATTCGCATATCGATGAAAAATGACCGCACTTTATTTGACGGATGAAACCTGCGGTTTAGCTTAGTCCCAGGAGTGTGGATTTTTATAGATCGAGTTGTAGAAAATAAACACACGTAATATACACAAACGCAGATGGTTGTGTACTGTTGTATCAGTTTTTGTTAACTAATACAGTAATGTGCTACCAAGTGATCCGAGAGTATAAATATCGGATAAGATACACAACAAGTAAAATATATAGTTTAGTCTTTCATTTATTTACATTAGTAAAGTTAATAATAATCATGAAATCCTGAAGAAGTATATGAAATTGTCGAAAAAATAACGGATATGCAAAAGAATGGTCATTTTAAAAGGATGGAGTCCGATTATCGAAAAAAATATTCGATTTATAAAAATCAGAATACAAGAATGAATTGTATAAAAAGAACTTAGACTAAAGAAGACGGAAGAAAGAGAAATCCAAAGTAGACAACTATTTAGAAAGTGAAAATTTCGAAAGTTTAAAAAAAAAAAACAGACGCAATACGGACGAATGAAAGAAAAATAGAGAAAATCGGCAGAGGATGGTAATTAGCTGGAGAGAAAGACGATGGATCGTGCATAAATTATTTCACGTAGCCATTAGACGGCCCAATTCGAAAGGAAAATGTTTCAAACCACACACGGGGCTGCATTGTGTCGTGACAAGAAAGCGATTGCAGTCAATTATCCCGGGTATGTATTGTTTAGCCTCGCTAGCGCCGTGTTAATTGCTTTGCCTTACACGATACAACAAAATATGTATATAGGTAACCTAGCGGTTGAGGATAAATGATGATGATATTAATCATTTAAACACGCGGTCGTCAAAATGGCGGTTGTCTATGAAAACATTTTAAAAATAGTACGTCTATTAAATACAAAGTTATAGTGTAATTCTCGAACGGAAAGTGGAGAAATGTTAATAAAAATAATACAGAATAAATATGTGTAAAAAAAAATATGAAGCGACTATATAGAAAAGATTTAAATTTAACTAAGAAAGAAGATCAGACTAGAAGGCGAACTGAGAAAGACGAATTGAAAAAAAGTAAAAAAGGTTGAACCAAAACAAACCACAAGTAGTATCACGGCAGATCGATTGTGCTGCTGCCGAAATGATAGATGAACTTTGTATCTCCTTTTAGAACTTTGAAAAGTAGAATTTTTTCAACGGCCTTAATATTTTTCTATCCGCCAAAAAAAAGAGAGTAAGGCACATTTTCGCAATCATTTGTGTTCTCTAGTGTTTGTTTACTTATTCCATAGGCAACGCGCTCGTCCATAGTGTCTATAAGTAAGACGTTGTCTGTTTTATTTACTTTCGTTTCTTTGCTTTTTATTAAAAAAAAAAAAATTTAAATAAAAAATTCTCAAAAATGAAAATATAATGATTACCATAAGAATAGTAATAACAACAATAATAATAATAGTAATAACAACAATAATAATAATAACGATGATAAAAATAATGATTTTAATAAATCGCAAGAAAATAAATAAGAAAAATGAGATTTATTTAAATAAAAAGATAAAAACCGATTCGATTATTTATATAAATATTTAAAATAAACAATCGAACGATAATAATGAGCTGAAAAGTTACGCTCTCAAAATTGCGAGTAATTTTTTTTCTGGGCTTTCAATAGCGGCATTAAACTTTATAACAAAGTTTTAACAAAATAAAATTATCCTCATCTATTTTTAATATATAAAATTATAGCGTGTCCGCGTGTGATTTTCGTATATTTTCATTATAATCACTGCATTCGGTTCTATTTTTATCACACATAAACAGAAAATTTATTTAAAATTTTTGTCCGTCTGTCCCGATTTAACTCGAAAACTACGAAAGCGGTAATAATAAAAAATTCGTACAGCTTATAATAGCCCATATTATCGGATTCTTTCTACGATTTAATTCACATTGATATCGCAAGTAGGACGGAAATTAGAATAATTTAAAGTTTTAAAAAGTAAGAGACAGCGATATCTCTGTCAAATCATTTAAAATGTGACAAGTTTTCCGATTCTAATCCTTCACTACAAGCACCCGCCATACAAACCACGTTTTTTTACGTTAATGGTGTGGCCGAAATAACGGACGGATATATATATATATATATATATATATATATATATATATATATATATATATATATATTGTTAAAAGAGAGAGCGATAGTGTATTTAAAAAAATAATTGTCGTGGGTAACTTAAAGGTTTTAACTATAGGAGTTTGTTACAATTAATAATAAATCTATACGAACAGATGCATATTGACGGGAAAAGAAACGTGTCCGGATACGAAGTGATTATAGAACGTAACACGAAGAGATAGTGTGAACATTCCAGGCGGATACAGAACGAAAAAACAACGAGATGCATTTGAAAACGAGCAGCCAACGGATGATAAGTGATTATAGAACGTAACACGAAGAGATAGTGTGAACATTCCAGGCGGATACAGAACGAAAAAACAACGAGATGCATTTGAAAACGAGCAGCCAACGGATGATTGTTTCCCAAACGTAATCTACATAAAGTGACAATAAAACCGCGGAGCAGACCCATTTCGTATTTCAGAGTAGACAAGGAAGATCAAGATGAAGCACTTTACACACTGTAACATTATAGAATCACGCAAATAATCGGTACCGGTGCTCGAGATGCAATCACACCTCGAATTCTGTCAAGGACGAACCTTTTTTCGCGGTAAAAATATCTTTTAGCCATAGTTATTTATCGCGTTGGTCGCAAATAACAAGTTATTATATACATCATTCCCCCTAGGTTAATTTAATGTCTGTAGTTCAGTTTCCAATAGCGCTAAAATGTACAAAACCACTGTTGTTGCAGAAGAATCTCACTAAATACAAGCTCGCCCATACATTGGACGAATATTTTAGTTCTTAACACATCAGTTGCGACTTTCCTTCTTAGACCACTTAGAAAATATAAGTTATCAACTTTTGTAGGTTTAAGACAACCAGTAACTAAGCGTACCGTTAATAACTGCATCAACCTTTTTTTTGTGTGTTGAATGTGACCGGGCGAGCATATTCCGCTGTCGAAATGTGTAATATACCATCGTTGATGTTCGAACTACTACCGGTTTTGCTCCGCACGATGTTCCAATTTAATTTTCTGGAACGCTACCATGTAGAAGACCGATCTTCTGGGATTTCCGACGAGTTTTGTTTCCCATTCAGCGTTACAAGGAATATTCGAATTTTTTCAAGATATTTTCTCCAATCTTCATAAATGCGAAAACGGGCTGTCATTTCGTATATCTTCTTCAGCGCTAATCGGCGATTCACTTTTGTCACATGCTGTCTTCAAATCGACGAACACGGTTAATTTTCTTTTCTTCAAAACCATTCTCAATATATCGTATTTGGTTATCGACTTATGCACCGCGTGACCTTCCTGATCTAAATCCAGCTTGCTTTTTCCCTCAATTATTTAATTTATACGTCCTACTTTTAAAGGTACGTCGTAGTAATGAAGTAGGCTGAGAACTACTTTTTCCGAATCGTGGTTAATTAACGAGAGTAACAAAAACTAATTAAATTATTTTGTCTGTCCCGTATTTTTTACGGGGTAATCGGTTTTCTTTTAGGAAAAAATTCGGAATTTTAAAATTACTAGAAACACGTTGCATATAGTAAAAAAAAAGTCAGAAGGTAATTTTGTTTTCTACAGAACTCCTTAAAGGAGGCAGACTAGTACGACGATAATACAGTTCGCCATTTTTGGATATCCTTAAGGCTTTCAGAAACTTCCCCCCCCCCGATATTAGCGATTCCAATATATCTCGAATCCAATCCGTTGTTCTTCCCTTGACTCCGTTTCTCTTCAATATTTCCCCGAAGAATACCCTTGTAACTGCTCGTATTTATCACTTTATCAAAGTACGTTACTATCCAATTCTCTATTCTTTTTTCTCTTCTTCAAATACTTCTTTCTTAGAAACATTATCTACCCATCGTATTTAAAATATTTTTCTGCATTTCGGACGCTCTTAATTTATTTATCGACGACGATCATCTATTATCATCTATTTCGGTTTCACCGTTTTCTGTAATTAGCGCATATACTTTTGTTTTACAATCATTTGTTTAGGTCTTGTATAGCAAATACCTGATGACATTTTGAAATTATAATTACAATTTCATCCACCAGTTTCGTTAGGGGAGCATCTAATACCTTGTTGTTTCTTTACTCCTTTCCTGAATAAATTAATTCGTATTCCACCTTTGTGTCCGTTTCCTCTATATCGTGCTTCGATAATTCGAATTTTTAAAATAGCATTTCCAATTATTCGATAATTATTCACTAAACTATGCGTATATTATTTTCACCGAGAAAACGAAATTTTTTGTAATATCCGCAGTCTCGAATCTCGCGTTTCGTTTTAATTTGACCTGTTTGTCTTCAGACGTCAGGAAAACTTTTGCTTTAGTTAGGTGTCGTTTATTTAACCGCTAGTTGATTATTTAAACGGAACATTTCGTTGTATCATCTAGCAACGACATCATCTGTAGTTTTTTAATCAGGTACGCAGGATCACACACATCATAATTATGTACTCTGGAATGTACGGTAAAATTCGAGAAGTTCTTTCAGACCCGCAATCTCGGTTAGTACGGTAACTGTGAAGAAATATGCAAATTAGAATTTAGGAAAACTCGATCAGGATTAAATGTACGTTAAGAACTACGTGACAAGTATGAAAAACGAGATGAACCATCGAATGGAAGATGAAGGTAAAAGCGAGATATGATCATCAAAACAGTTTCCGCTAGAAAAGGACGTCGAGTAATGACGCAATTTATCCGGGTTTTCTCGGCTGCGTTTTGTTATTTGTAAAAATACATTCATATATATATATACATATTATATTTAGCCTACTCTAATACAAATGCTCGACTTCTGTTATACACTTTCGGCTTCAAGCAAAACTCACAGCTCACGAATACGACTGAAATGAATAGGATGGCGCGGAAAATATAGTCGGTCGCATTACTCGGAAAAAAATTCAACCGAGCGAAAGTAACCAAAAGAAATTTCCAGTTCATACGGCATACAAACACGCATATAGATATCGAGTATAGTGTTAGAAAAAAAAAAATTGAAAAGTAGCTGTGACGTGCCTGATTAATTACGACCATCAACTCGTTCACTTTTAAAGAAATTTCACAGAACACCGCTGCCCAAAAACGAACATCTCAATGCGTTTCCGCCAGCACCTCCGTCGTCAGCGTCGCGTGCTAAGTACTGGGCGTGTACGGCAAAGATATCATTTGCCGTTGTTTATTCAACTTTTATAATCTTCAACCACCCGTTCGGAGTTTCGATTTTTTACGTATATCTTTTTATTAAAGCGGATAATTTAGCCCGCTTCCTAAATATAACATTTCGAATAATAAATTTAACAAAAAATAATAATAAATGAAAAAAAATGGAACGGCCACTCGTTACTAAGGATGGATCAGTGGATGACGACTTGCTATTACTTCGGAAATAACGATAATAACAATGATAATATTAAAAATAATAATGACGATAATAATATTAATAAGGTTAAATGATTAATTACGCGTTTTTTCAACGCATCATTACGCATCCAGTAGTACCATCAAACGGAATACATTTCCTGTTTGCATATATATATATATATATATATATATATATATATATATATATATGTATGTATATACGTGTGTATCTCTGTGTGTGTACGTATGTTGTATACATAAGCCTGAAATTTTCACCAAGCTAATTTTAAATAATTTACCGAGAAAAAAAAGAAAAGTTTTAATGTTTTATTCGGGGTTTTTTTTTTTGGTAATCATTTAACAACATCAATTCTAAGTCATTTTTCTATAATAATACGTGAAAAAATTAATCTATTAGCGCGTGTATGAAAGTTTTTATGTCAAAACGTGTCTCTAGATGAGAAAATAGATTGATAAAATCTATATAAACTTAAATTATTTTTACGATACATAAATCAGCGTAACGTGACTCTAGCTCGTTGTATTTTCGTATAAAATGGACTAGCATTCTATGCGTTAATTATGTAAAACGCAAGAGCCCGGTCATAAAATCTCACATGAAATGACATGGTGCTGCTCTTTACACGATAAATTAGTGTTATACGTGATAATATATAACTTAGTGCTCTGTTTGACAGTTGAACGCTCAACTATATCATCGCAGCGCTTATAGGAGCATTATATATATATATATATATATATATATATATATATATATATATATATATATATATATATAATGGTGACTAGCTCATTATACTTCCATATAAAATGCACTAGCATTCAAGGCGTTAATTATATAAAACGCTCGAGCTCAGTCATAATATCATATAAAATGTGATTTTTATACATGATAATCTAAAACTTAGTGTCCTGTTTAACCGTCGAGCACTCAACTACATCATCGCGACACTTAAAGGAGCATAATACATATATTATGGTGACTAACTCGTTGTACTGCCATATAAAATGCACTAGCATTCGATGCGTTAATTATATAAAACGCAATAACCCGTCCATGAAATGTCGTATAAAATGGGCTGGCACTGCTATTTATGTGATAAATAAGTGTTATACACGATAATTTAAAACTCAGTGTCCTGTTTGACAGTCGAGCGCTCAACTACATCATCGCGGTGCTTATAGGAACATACACACTTAGGCATGTATTAATGTATATTTATATCGTAGAAATAGGAAAAATAGAACTAATCAAATGGACGATTCGAACAAAAGTAAATATGGGAATTTATTTTTAATTTAATTTAACAAAAATTAGCGTTATATATTCTATTTTGTTTTCACAATGATCGGGATTATAAGCTCATAGTTAATCGAAAAACAGAATAGAATAACAAATTGAATATTAACAGGGAAATAATCGAACGACCTACTTTTGCACTCTTTAAATTAAAATATATCGAATTTAAATACTGCGATAAAAATATACAAAGCAGACCGTGAAAAATAGCGATAAATTAAATAAAAAAAAATCAAATATTTAAAAATGAATGTTAGCAATAATTATTGAACAAGCTATAGTAAATTATGCTCGAGTCTGCGATGCTTATAATATATTTTGTTCTTAACTGCTTGGAATCGTAATTCGCAATCACCGTAATTAGGTCAATATCATGCGTAATATATTGTTTAAAAATATACATTTTTAATACACGATCTTTTAACAAAGGTAGGGGAGTATTGAGTGTACATTTAATACATCTATTCCGAATCAACTGAAGTCTCTTATAGGCTTGCTAATGAAAACTCCACACTGGACATGCATACGTTAATACTGGCGTAACGAGCGATTTATATATTATTAATTTATTATCGACATTTAGGAAAGATTTACGCATAAGAGATAAATGGTACAAATTGCTCGATTGACACGTAACCTAAATGTTTGTTAAAAGTCAACCTTTTATATAATATAACTCCTAAATATTTTATTTCTACACTTACATCGTTAATCGTTAAAGTAGTAAAAGTGACCTGCTACGAGTAAACACCTGAGTTTTGCAGGGTTAATGGCTATCCGCCACTTAGCAAAATAACGAATTAACCTATCTACTCTCCTAGCTGTAATTTATTCTTTACCGCCCTCGGAATGTATAGAAAATAATGATGCATCATCTGCATACAAGGCTGCCGCTGTGTTATTTATTATAGAGATATCGTATAAGTAGAAGGTGAATAGAAATGGACCGCGAACACTACCTTGAGGTACTCCTGCAAAGCATGATCTACGGGAGGACGATACATCATTTATAGGCACGTATTCTATTACATTAGCTTGAAATAAGCGTAATTAGATATTTCGGAAATTTACGTTCGATCATTTGATATATGATACCATTGTGCCAAGTAATGCTTTGGCAACGTCAAATAAAACCATCTCCCCCGTATGTTTATTACAAAATTATGAATAATATATTCTGCTATTCTAGCGATTTGATTTGTAGAATGGCCAGGACGAAAACCGAACTGTACACTTTTGACAATAAATTATTTTCGTCCGAGAAAGTACGTAATCTTTTCAGTATGATTTTTTCTTACTGACATTACTTAACAAGTTTATAGGCCGAATGTTATCTGGCGATGAACAATCTTTTTCGGGTTTCGGAAGAGTTATGTCTTTCCAGTTAGAAGGAAAATACTCCAGCCTGAAACATACTATTGATAAATTAAGTATTTTTTATATTTTACGTTTTTCCGGGTTTTTTTTATTATTGTTAATTTTTGAAACGTACACTCGGAAACGGATTTCCCCGAAAAGCTTTGTGCCTTTTAAGACAAATTTAGCGATTTTAACTACTTTCTTTTTATTTAATTGTTTATTAGTCCGCTCGCAGTAATTATATAATATTCGTAATTCGAGAATCGACAACGTATATAAAATTATGTTTTGTACGTATTTTATAAATGATTATCGTCATTTTATTGAAAATCTTCCTGGTATTAATAATTTGGTAGGCGCTGAAGATTGAAATACTGTTAATGGAAGGGAAAATGTTTGAAATAAACGACTAAGTGAAATACCGTCTCTTCAATGGAAAATGTAATTTTTGTACGACGTATCGGTCTTTATTTTGAGAGTTGGTCTTCATTTATAGAAATAAGTGTTAATAACACGTTGGCTGTAAACCGTTAAAAATTAGAAAAAAAAATAAAAAAACTGGAATTGCAACTCGTGCCAGACTATTATCGTCATGGATGAAATATCGATTCTAAATCTAGCGACAAAAAGACAGATTTTCCAGTCAATTCTAGCTCCTTGTGTGGAGTTATAGTCTCAAGTATAGGGTGCGACATGTCGGACAAACTTACAAAAGATATAACAACAGTAGTCTACAGATACTACGCACTATTGAATCGGAACCATACTACATACCGAACTGTGTATTACTGCAATGACTCTTGAATATTCCGTACGTCGACGATATCTATGCGAAGCAATACAAAAAATTCTTCGAAAGAATAAGAAGACGTCTATTAACCCTTTCGGTCGCAGATGAAATTTCTGCACAAAATAATGAAAATTTATACAAGATGTTTAACGTACAATACCGCTCCTTAGAGACGACCCGAGATAATTTTCATCGCGTTTAAATTAATATTTTTAAAATTGAGACATTTCGCGTCAACCAGAAAATAAACAATTTTGTCAGCGATTAAAATTTCACGTACCATATAATGGACATTGCGACTGAAACGTTAAGTGGACAAATAATAATATATCGGGCATCACATTTCGAATTATCTCGTCGATTGCGTTGGTATATTTAGACAGAAATTAATAAGAAATTTCGCGACAGTGATAACGTTTTCTTCAGTTTATACCAAATTTCGCAAAATTAAGTTTATCATATTAAGTAATTACTTTTTGACGGTAATCAGACTTTTGTTTATTAGACTTTTGACTCGGTATACATTCGTTTCTGCTAGTTTCCTAAATAATATCAAACACCTAAGTACTCCCGGGAGCAGATTGTCCGTCTTCTTATCCGGTATACTGTACGATGCTCTTTTACGTCATTAGAAAAAAAAATATGAAAAAAAAAATATTTCCAGCGGTTAGTTTTAAAATGAGAACAGATTTAGAAATAAAGTGTCTTAGAAACGTTCATTATTACGAAGTTACAATAAAAACCAGCAGATATTTGACTGCCCGGTTTACTTATACATATATATATATATATATATATATATATATATATATATCTGATTTCGTTTATACAAACATCGACGAGGTTAGTAAAATTTTGCTTCCAGGGCTACGAAATTGTCTTCCTCTTCTTCGCGTCTTGAGTCTTCGTTTCGTAATAATTATTTTCAGGGTGGCAGAATCTCGTAAAATTAGTTTCGTTTAGAACGAACCCTACAGCTGTGTAAACTGCTGTACGAACAACATTTGTTTGTACGACCTAAATTGCGAATGAAATTCGATAATCCTATAAAAAATTTTAAAAGTTGTCGTTAGTAATTTGCATTTTATCGAATTTATCGTAACGGTAAGAACGAAGAATATCTTATCGGACGTGTGGAATTTTGTGAGAGAAAAAAAGACTGTCCGAAAGATCACTTCGAGCGTGTCTCGGCAATATTCGCAGAGCTGCGATGAAGTATGACGATATATACATTGAAACAAACGATCTTAACGTATTAACGCTCCATGTACAGCAGCTAAGACTAGAGTCGCGGTAGGGAAAAAAAAAATATTAGATTGAGGAATAGAAACAAATTCGACAATGAAATACAGGGTCATTATTAAGAGACGCTTTAAAAGATGAGTATGACGGATAGTCAACTAGAAGGTGGGAAATCGCCCCAGGCTGGAACACAGAAGAGCCAAAGTTTTATCGATAATCGTAGTCGACTACGGCTTGAATTAATTTATTGTCGTGCATTTTGCAGTTATCGTGGGATTTTTTGAAAGTTTTCCAACGTGTGTAAATAATAAGTGAGTCGCTAATTTCGGTATATCTGTTAATATTACGCAACGGTAGCTTTTTGTAATAACCGCATTTTTTTATAAATGCTGTTGAAAACTAAACTCCATACAGGACGTGCGTAAGTTAACCTAGGGGGCGAATGATAGATGTCTATATTAACGTTTTATCTGCTATCGTGAGGCGAGATCTTCGATTGAATGTGGATGAAATTATCCGAAAAGCTTTATGATTGACTGTTGACAGATATACTGGAATGATAGGTGCAACTTGTTTAGCCCCCGTTTATTGCGACGATCGTTGATTTTTATATCCGATATAGGTGATGCCTTCTAGCGAAGAGGATGCCCTTAGTTTTTTCGATGTTTAGTTTTAAGATTATTCCAAAGGCTGTTGTACTTACAAATGATGGAAACGGTTTTTTCTAATCGATTATACGTCAGTTCTATCGTAATACGGCTAAGTCATCGACATAAATTGTAATTTGGAAGAATGTGGTATTTTTTTAAACTAAAATAAACAAAAAAAAATTAAAATCGCTAAAATTTTTCTTCGTGAAAAATAACAAAGTTTTTCTTCGGCTGTTAGGCCGTTATCGAGTGAATATTTAAAAAGATGAAAAGTATAAAATGAAAAAATATTAATTTAAGATTACAATTCAAAAAAATCGTCAAATGAAGAACAGTATTAATAAAACAGACGGTAAATAAAAACTCCGTCTATAGAAAAAAAAGTCAGTTTTAAATTAATGACGAAGGACCTTGCGTACATGTGAGAGACCTCCCCACATAAAATTAACTTATAGCGATGAATGAAAGTTCCTATAATCGATTAAAGAATAACGATTTTGGCCATTAATTAACTAATAATGAAGAAAAAGTAATATCGGAGAAATTATAAAGCCTCGAAAAAGACAAAAGAATAATAACAAATAAAAAATAGTTAAGTTAGCTCCCGTGTGGAACTCGGGCATGATCAATTTTCAAAAAGTGGAGTTGTAGGAATGATCGGACAAGTAAAAATATTCTATTATTTAGGTCGGATTGTATCAACCCAATATGTTGTGGGATACCCAAATTGTAACATTTCGTATAAAATAGCGTTGTGCCGAGTACGGTAAAACGCTTTTTCGATGTCAATTAATAATAATCCAATGTGCTTGAAATTGATTTTTTTTTTTATCGAAACCTGTGCCATACACGAGCGACCGGTTCTAAAACCGAATTGTTCCTCAGAATATTTTCTGTAATTGACTAAGTATAACTTTTTCACTTAATTACTAAAAACAGTTGAAATCACTAAATTTATTTAATTATGCGAAGCTTTTCGGCACTTACGCCATTGTCAAGCTATATACAATTTTAAGTATTTATAATTCATTTTAGTGTAAAATTGTAAACTTAGTTTTAAATTAATATTTTATGATTTTGTATAGTTAATTTTAATTGTATATAGCTTGACAATGGCGTAAATGCCGAAAAGCTTCGCATAATTAAATATATTTAGTGATTTCAACTGTTTTTAGTAATTAATAAAATCACTACATTCCGCAATCTAAACTTATGGATAACTTTTTCAGCTAATTAAATTAAAGTATTTCATAGACTGATCGGACGAATGTTATTTACATTAGATATATCTTTACCGAGTTTCGGGAAAACAATGATTTTGACTATTTCGTTTTGGGAAATATGATGTTATAAAAATGCTGCGGAATAATTCGGTGAGGTATACAACTGAATATAACAAACATCTAACCGTCATATTAAAAAATATCTTATACACGTCCACGATTTTACATATCTATATCTCTTTGCGGGCTTGTAATTTAAATATTCAACTTTACTGCGTATATCTACATAATCTGAAAACCGAAAAACACAGGCGTAATTAGCGTTACATATTTTACAGTTTTGAATTTTAAATAAGACTTCTCGAACGAAATTATTTAAATAGAAAAACGTCAATTATTTCACGTACGCGTATATAAATGGGCGATAAATTAAAAGAGGGAAAACGCGAATAGATTAAAGGGGAAAAAATTTGTCGGAATTACATTATCCAAGGCCGATATCGATGATGACGATAATGTAAAGGGTTATACGTCACCGGATTAATTCGATTTTATTCCGTTCGCTTCTCAGATTCAATTGTCGACGTACTAAATTCTAGTCGAGAAAATCCTAAAAGGAATATCAGAACAGCGTAGGCAGTAAGTTGGTGGCACCACCCCAAAATAGCATCCCCTATTATACGCTAAAATAGATGTTGCCTTTTAAAGAGAGGTGACACGTCATTTCCAATTTATTAAAACTCTATACGTAATTCGCCCGTCGTTCCTTCTACTTTAATTTACTAGTTCGTTTCATTCCGGCGGCGGCGAATGTGCGCAAAACTTTATTATCGCGCACTAACGTAATTACGAAACAATATTAGCGACGACTCGTATTAAGCTTAGATATATTATCGGGCGAAAGAGAATATGCTAAGGAAAGTAAGCTGCAACCCTCTTGTAAAACACACGTTTATTATATATGTAATATATTTAATAGGGTGAACCGGAGTACTCAAAAACTGTTCGACCAAAATTTTCGAATGAAATTTTATTTAGGAAAACGAGAGATCATTTTTGTGGAACACAATATCGTTCAGAATTTGCAACAATACATTCATTCAGTCTCCACGAAATTTTCGCCAGACTTTTTCGTCGCCGAATTTGTGAAATTTCTTCAAGAAATCCGAGTTTTCCCAGATCTCGTAGACGTGTTTCGTAAACGCGACTCTCAATTCCCGCAAAAAAAAAAAAAACTTTGAATTCTTTTCCGAAACTTTTTTTGGGGACTGTCTGATCGATTCACGCCGAAAGTAACTTCCGTACAAAACGCGCGCTCCTTCTCGTTATAGGATGCCGTGATAACTGTGACGAAAAATATGGAGCACGGTTTTGTAGCCGTCTTACCAATTGCTCTATTAAGAATCAAGATGTCATCCTTGGGTCACGATATATTTACTTATTAACCCGCATGGGGTGATGTTTAGTTCGATTTTTATTATTATTTTCATTATTATTACAATTTACTACACAATCCTTAGTACACAACAAGTTAAATTTATGATAACATTAAAAATGTTTCCTAGGAATTAATCTAATTAAACACAACGCGTATAATATATACATTTTGTAACAATCAATTTTGCATACTTGAATAACTTTTATTATTAAATTTTTTTACGTACGCCGAGAAAAAGGGAAATATATCCGAATTAATGTGTGTAGTTTTTTCACGGAATGTACTAATGTTTTTGATTGAGTGTTCTTTATATGTAGATGTTTTACCTCTAAATCTGTTAGTGGAGAGGTTGCTTTTGCATAATATTTTGTTTTGTATGTATTGGTACGATATGCAATGAAATCTATCTATATGGGGATATATACTAGTCAATTTGGATTTCAACCAAAGCATTCCACAATACAACAAATAGCAAGAGTTGCTGACTCTATCACAGATTATTTTAACTGCAATAAACATACTGGGATGGTGTTATCGACACAACCTGGCACGACGGTATTATCTATAAAATGATTGTTACCAGGTTTCCCAATTATCTAAACTGATCAATAGTTACTTAAGTAATCGATCAGTTTATACCGTTATAAATAATGCGAAATCATGCCGGCGTACCTCAAGGTAGCGTGCTGGGGCCACATTCTTATTTACATAAATAACATTGAGGTTATATGACACAGCGTTGTTCTGCAGTAAGTACTATCAGCAATAGGTTACAATCCGGTGTTCATCGTGTAATTAAGTATTTTTCTAAATGGCAAATTGCTCTGAATCCTTCCAAAACGAAAGCAATTCACTCGTCGAAGACCGTTTTTACCGACCAGACTTCACGTCAGTGGCGCGTTGATATAGAAAATGGTCTGACCAGAAATCTTGGTGTCATTTTAGACAAGAGGCTAATCTTTTCCAACCATATTGACCATGCATCATTGAAAAGAGAGCAATCTGTTCGATTTACCCCATTTTCAATCGTAAATCTCGCTTAAATATTAATAATAAACTAATAATCTACAAGTCAATCATTAGGCCTATTTTAACATATTCCTGTCCAGTTTGGTCTTCAGAATGCTGGTTTTAATAGACTGCAATTAGTCCAAAATCGATGTCTTAGATGCATCCTCAATGTTCCACGTATACACTAAAATTTCATATATGCACAGTGCTCTGCAGGTACGTAAAAGACTATATCCTCAAACTATCCCAAAAAATTTTTCTCAGTTGTAGTGCGCACCGTAATAATTTACTTCCAGCAATAGGAAATCCCATATGGAACTAAGTATTATACTAAGTATAAAACATAATCTATTATTCTCATAACGTTATAATTTGTTTTCGTTTCCGTTACTTATGATATTACGTATTCGTTATAATAATTAAACTTATTATTTTTTTAAATCACCTATTGAATTTGTGATAGTTTTTTGTCTGACCATCGATACTATTTTTATCTTGTATATTTATTATTTACCCGTTTATATTATTAGTTACTTTCATAAATGGAGAGAGCCTCCGGTACATTTATTAAATAATATTATAACTTTTTAATATAATGTCAAATATTTTTAACATTTACATCGTTGTACACGATTTCATGTATATAGAATTATTTGTATCGGTATACATATGGTATATTTTATTTATTTTTTACGCTGTAAAACATTGATTATATTTATGCTGAGATGGTCTACATTTTAGTAATCATTTACGAAATATCTATACGGAAGTGTGATTATATCGCGTTAAAATTTAGAAATACACTTATATATAATAAACCCGAGGTGCTCGCGCAGTTTTGACCCGAGTATAGGAAGTGGTACATATTTCTAAATTATGCAGTATTATGTATTTTATCTCTTTTTAATTACTTTCTATTCAACGTGCGCTATTTAAAAAAAAGAAAAAGTTTGATTTGATTTGATTATTATAAAAATAACTTTCCTGCTTTTTCGCTGTAGAGTTTTCTTATAACTTTTTACTGTCCTTATTACGCTGTAAGTATCATTTACAAACGTTCGCGTACTCTCGTTATAAATTACAAAAAAACAAAACTTCTTTCGGAATTTACAAGAAATTTCAAACGTCGGCCGAAACAATAAATTACCCTGACCGACGTGGATATTTCGCGAATTTTTTGATATTATTTAGTTTTTCCGACGTAAAAATTTCTATTTAATCACCTCCATTACTCTAACGACTCGGTTAAACAGGTGTATAATCTAATTTCTCAATAAAACGGTCCTCGTTTTATTAATTATTCCTTAGTAATTATTATATATATATATATATAACAATTTAACGAAACTGACAAACCGAAAAATCTGAAAAATTTCTTCCTGTTATTTCGGCGGTTTGTAAAACTTAAATTTGAAAAACCAAAAGACTCACACTTTCGCACGCTCAACCCTATCGCAGGCTTAAATACACGAATTTAATGAAAATATTTTAAATTTGGGGGGCCGTTTAACAACTTGTTCAGAATTGGAGGGGACTGTTATTTTTCTTCATTTCGAATTTGGCCACCTATGAACTAAGTGAAAACGGCAAACTTTATTCTTTTTTCTTTTTCTTATCTAGTATTTCCTCATATCCACATTTTCTTCCTATAGTCCCCGTTCGTGCCATTCTCTTACTTTTGGTAAAATCCGTCGAATTTTAAAATTTTAATTCTAAATTCCGTTAACAATCGTTGCACTATTTTTCGTTGTGATCATTTTTCGTGTTCAAGAATCGTGACTAGTTTTCAACTTATCGTAGATATTACTTTTTATTATATATAATTTTTAAATTATATATATACATATATATATATATACACATATATATATACATATATATACATATATATATATACATATATATATATATATATATATATATATATATATATAGCATTTTGTCGATTACGAAAATAAACAAATAAATATATATAATAATAATAATCGATTTAAATAGTAATTAAATTTTATCTATCAACTTCATTTTTCATCGCGTTTTCGGTAGCTAAGCAACTGAGAAAAACTCGTTCGGATCGATAATTTTAATTACATTCCCGGGGGCAGCTAGAAGTAAATGAAGCGTTTCCAGTTAATTAACCGTGTTTATTCAAAGAGCAGCCTTAATTAAAAGCGCGTCCAAAAAAAAAAAATTGAAATTGGTTTTTCACCGAGCTTAGATTCTGCTAGTGACCTTTTTCTTTCAGGAATAACTTCACTATTCCATCACAGGGTTCGCTAATTTTCATTTCCACTTATTTATGTATCGAAATTGACCTAATCCCTCGTTCAGGCTAGCCAAATTGGAAGAGGAATTTTATCTCTACTGCAATATTGATAACACCTTGAAAATTATTCATTATTATTATCGTTTCGCGGTATATTTCTTTCGACGGTAGTTCTCGACTGTCAATTCGACGGTAGTTCTCGACTGTCAATTCGACGGTCGACGGTTCGATAACCGAGCCGTGACATTTAAAGTTTTTCCTAATTACGTAGTTCTTAATTATCACAGCACCAGCCTCGCTAATCCGTATAACGTCATATGCGCGCGCATCTGAGTTGCGTATAAAAAGAGCGCCTTGAATGCTAGCCAATTTTTTATACGTAAGAATAAACGTACAATAACTAGTCACAACATAACGAACAATACGACGATAATTAAGATATTCATTATCACGTTATCGTCTTCGAATTAATATTTCTTTTTTAAAGTATTCGAGTTACTAATTTTTATAAATCTGTAAAATCTCGTTACACAATTTAGTATCATCGTTCTCTCGGCATCCGAATAAACATCCTAATCTGACGATAACGGGTTGTTGATATAGCCTATAGAACGCAATTCCTGAAAGTATCTGCATTTTCGTTACCTTACGTCACTATCGGAATCGTCTGGAGACATTCTACCGGTAGCCATTTCTTGATCCGTTAGTGCTTATCTGACGTATGTCTTATCCCTTTCATGTCTGATACCTTAAATCGAAATGGTAGACGTGATATTTAAAATGTTAATAATATTTATTAACATACAAATTTCTAAGCTCATCGAAAACTAATTTTATTATTGCCGATATTATAAATTTAAAAATTACAATGGCAAAATAGAAAACTTTTAAATGTTATTTTGATGTTATCATTTCTGATACTGCGAAATTTGAACTGTAAAAATTTTCCTATACTTAGGTATATATATATATATGTAGTTTATATATACATATATTATTTTAAATTTTTATTGTAGATGCCCCGTCTTTCGGAATCAGCAGAACCCCCGGTTTTGGTTATCCTATCACGGAAGGCATAAGACTTTCGTTAAAATGTGATGTTGATTCTAATCCACCTTCCAGTCCTATGTGGAAACGAGGTAAGTCGTTTTGTAAAATAGTAACGTTAATTTTAAAAACATAAATTTAAGGCGAACTGGAAGAAATTTCTTTCATTCGTTGGTATCAAAATGAAAATTTAGATCAAGACTGCCATACTGCATGTAATATTCCACAAAAAAAAAAAAATTAAAAAAATTAAAAAATTAAAATTAAAAATTAAATAGAACAACTCAAACTGAACGAAATTATCCCGATTTCTTCGCCAAATATAACACATAATCAACGCCGAAACTTAGCCGTAAAAACGCGAAAACTATTATTGTAAAAAAATGTACCCGAAGGATTTCTAATAATTCCATTGCAGAACATTTAATTAATCCGATCTAAACACCCGAATGCGTATGCTAAGTCTTTGTCTAGTTTAGAAACGATTTTTTGCGCTTACTCGATGATTAGAACAATAGTGAATCGAAGATTAACGCTAAAATTTCAACTCTGGGTGTTGGCCGAACATTTTGCTAACGCAACCTGTTTTCATCTAGTTGAAATATGTCATTGAAGTCGCATCTATGTGAGCAACCATTGCAGATGAAAAGATATTGGATAGAGCGTTCCATGCCACATATACAGGAACAGCTGTTTGAGGTTCACCACTTTTTCATATTGTCCCCAGTTCGACCACTTAAGTATTTTACTTTGTGTTATTGTTGTGTAAAAAATTTTTTGTATTACCGATTGTTGATTATTAAATTCGCTATCAGATATTTAAAATACTCTTTTAACACTTGAAAATGTAATAATTTTTTACATTTTATATTTTTACAAGTTTGTAAAAATTTTGAAAATTATTTTTATATTTCACTCGCTTACTTAATAGCTGAAAAGTGTAATGTTTGTTCATAAAGAAAATAACTTTTTAGCGATTTTAATTCCTTTTTATTGTTTTATTTTTTTTTGTTAAATCACTACACTCCGAACTTTCCAAATTATTATTACTGTTTCGTCTCTTCATATTATCGTTTTTAAAATATAATTCCGATTAAGTTTTGATATCGATTATATAGTGCGGGGAATCTGACGATATTCTTAAACTAAAGGACATTTTTAAATTGCACTCACTCGAGTTTGTATTTAGAAATAAAGGAAGATTTGATATTCGGATTAACGATGAGATCATCCTTACCTGAGACTGCTAAAGTACTATAAACTTTATATCGTAAACGTATGCAGGCGCTTTATATGGGACTTGCATAGTGTACCTATAGACGTAAGGAATAGTTTTAAAAATTACAACAGGAAGCGTAAGGGTCTATTGTTAGATATTTATTAACTAATAGTTGATTATGTTTCATCTTTCTGCTTTCAGTTGAAGTGTATTATTAATAATTGTTCATACATAAATAAGTACCGAGTTTTTCTTTTTGCTGGTGTCAATGTGCATGTATCGTTATTGCGTGATGTATGTACCTAGTAAATGTACGCTAAATTATATTCCGACGTCAGGTATTGTGTGTGTGTGTCTCATTTATACTGTTTATAAGCGTATGTTTCTTTTCCCCTATGTGTAAATAGCTGTGTGTGTGTGTGTGTATATTTATGTCTAAGTGCATGCAAAATGGGTGCAATACTACGAGAAATTTCAGCACGTTGATTTACTTAGGTTTATTTTTAGTGCCTGGTATAACGAATATGTCTTCCAACAACTAAACATACATACGCGGCTGTCATGCAGAATAAAGAAGAGATTCTTGAAGTATAGTATATTCATTTTATTACGTAATCCGCGACCGGTGCATTATTGCGCATCCGTGGAAATCTGGATATAATTGTAATTTCGAAATATTTCGAAATTGAAATTATTATTGTTGCTATTGTTAGTATTATTAAATACCGATAAAATTATTGAACGGGAACGATTTATTAAATTTAGTTTGAGTTTTATGCGAAGGCTTAACGAATTATTATAATAACGCGATAATAAAACGGTTATTCTTCGCTCCGGCAATACGTACATAATCGAACCGTTCTAATAACGGTTATCAAACGAAGCGTGTATCTTTGGCGTCTCTCGTAAATTATATTGTTTCTCCGTGGAACGTGAATAAAGCGCCTTAACCCGTTATTTCAACCGTTACGAGATGAAAACGGAAATAAATAGCCCGCGAAATAATAACACCCAGAGAACCACCGAGGGGGGAAAGCACTTCACCGCCGGATGATATTACCAATTCAATAATAATTGAAATGGCCTAGATGGAACAACCAAATGAAAAAAAAAAAGAAAGAAAGCCAAATAAACTGGAGGAAAAAATAAGGATCCAATAAATATTTATATTATTTATTTATATATATATATATATATATATATCAAAATAAGGAGACGATTACTATCGCGACTATAAAAATCCGGACGAACGTGATAAAAAGAAGGCGAAGATAGGAACCCGAACATGCATTCGATCGGATCGTAAATAAAAATTTATCTATTTTTTCGACCATTAAGTTAACATATAGACTAGCGCTAGTAACCGTGCTAGTAGTAATGATAATAATGATAACAATGGTACAATAGTAGTAGTAGTAGTAGTAGTAGTAGTGATAATAGCAGGAGTGGAAGTCGTACGACAAGAGTTATCGGCAGTATCGAATATAACGCTAGTAATACTCATTCTGACAGTGTTAACGAAATTAGTAGTGGTGGCATTAGTTGTAGTAATGCAATAATATAGCGTTAGCAGCTTCGATAGTCTATCGTAGCCTAGTAGCAATTTCGATATAAGTAGTAGTGGTAATAACGAAGTAGTAAATATTCTCTCTATCGGTGACTTCGTCGAATACATAAAAGATGAACATTTCGTTCCAACTCATCACGTCGTTCTATACGATATCTCGGAAACTGTTTTTCTTAAGGAAGAGGTTAGTTTATTCCCGGAAAATTCGACTTTCTTTCTCGGAAATAATCCTCGATCGATACGCTATCGTCGTTCGTTACATAAATGAAATAATCGATCATTTTCACTAATCGACAACCATTAATAATAATTATAATAATAATAATTTACTTTATTTTTGTCTATGGGCACGAGATCTATATCGGCTTCGTCCTATTTCGGGTCCGATCGTGCGAGTTATTCCCTCGCATTGTGCGTGAGATCCTTTATCTCGGACCAGCCTCCTTGTAAAGCCCTCGTAGGGCACTCCGTTACAATATGGTAGATAGACTGGCATTCCGCACCACATTCGTATTCCTGGATATTGGAAAGGCCCCACAGCTTTTTGGCCTGTTCTTCCATGGCCGAACCTTATTCGGTTCAGTCGAGTCCACATTATTCGAGGTATAATAATAATAATAATCAAATCAAATCAAATCGCGTGTATTTCGGTATTATAAACACGTTGATAACAATTAATTAAAATAAAACTATCGATGCGCAATATTGTGCCGATAGCGGACACGTTATTATTATAAATCGTAACGCTACGACTGGAGCACTCGAACACAATATGCAAAGTTTATATAACACTCGACGTGTCAGGCGCACCAATAAGTACATTCCTGAGAGAAATAAGCGTAATGATGTACGCGCATACTGTACTTCATCCGAATATTTTGTTTCGGGCAGTATTGTTACAGAAGATGGAAGTAGTAAACAAGATATAAAAGAAAGAATCGCAACGGCAAAATTAGCGTTTAATAAAGAAGCGAAGATAGCATAAAAAATTATTCAAATTGAAGCGAAGAAAATATTTTTTAAAGTATTCATACGGAGTATATACTGATGTATGGGAAACGTGGAATTTTAACAAAAAAAGAAATTACCAAGCAACTGGAAGCGTTCGAAATCTGGTGGTGGAGAAGGATGGAAAGTGTGTCTTGGACGGAAATGATAAGAAATGAAAGAATATTAGAAAGAGTCGATGAAAAAAAAAAGAAGTTTAATAAGAATACTAAAAACAAGGAGATTTAAATGGATTGGGCATATATACAGAAACAATGAATACCAAGTCCAAATAATAGAAGGAACCACCGAGGCAAAAAATACAACGTGGAAGCAGATAACTGTGGAAGTATGAAGAAAATGACTCTATCCAGAAACTCTTAATCATGGTTGTCCACCAATCTATTAATGGATTGAGAAATTAAGACTATACTTCATTAGTACATTACAACATGACTATATGTAAAATACGTTTGTGTAATCATTACTCTATAAACATATGTAATTTATATATATATATATATATATACAGTCGAATCCGCTTTAAAGGGACACATCGGGCGTAAGTCATTTATCCCTAATAACCGGTTGTCCCTAAAAAAGCAAATTTTTTAAAGTCTCTTATTGAAGCGAGTGGGTGTTACAATATATACAATTTAGTAAACCATTAACATACTTACCTTATATGCGTAATATTTATTTATATGGAAATTAAGAGAAAAATACAGGAGGCATACATAAGGTAAAAGAACCTGACCTGATCTTTTGTAAAAATTGTTCATTTACTGTAAAAATGCGCTATAGTTGTTTGGTGTAAATTCTTCATGTGCTGCGTTTGAACAAAATCTGCACACTTATTTAATGATGCCGTAGGAGCACCTTCATTATTCTGTTGCATAAAATACCGCCGGACCGTTTCAATACATTTTTTCGCCTCTGCAGTAGACACAAGAGGTAAGGAAATGTCATCCGTGTCATCATCACTTTCTGATTCTTGTATTTGTTTCTACGTTGTGATATTTTCCATAATTTCGTTATCCAAATCTTCAATATTATTGTCACAGCATGGCAGATTGGCGTCAATATCTGAAAATTGTTCACAGTTGGTCACACGTAGTAATTCATTCGGATCATTACTTCCCATGTCAACAATTTCATAATCAGGCTCCTTGAAACCACAATGAGCAAAGCAGTTCTGAATTGTCATAAAAGTGACTTTTCTTCAGCTATCAGCAACAAATTGTATTGCCTGCAATATTGTTATTGTGGAACTGTGATATCTTTTGCCATTGTAGAAACTGTTACCAGGTCGTCTTCAATTGCTTCTAAGATATGCTGTATCAACACTTCCTATATTACACTTTTAACTTTTTTATGACACCCATATCAAGTGGCTGAATTAGTGAAGTAGTATTTGGAGGTAAGAATTCAATTTGAATATTCTCCAGCTTAATGATAGTGTGGTGCGAAGTTGCATTGTCAATAAGGAGTAAAATTTTTCTAGAACCTCTCTGTAATTCTATATCCCAGTCTTCTAAACATTTTGAAAAAATAGTAGCAGTCATCCATGCATTTTTGTTTGCGTAATATGTTACTGGCAGATTACTTGCATTGAGATTTTTAAAGCAACGTGGCTTTTTAGTTTTACCAATAACTAAAAGGTTTTTTTTGTCACTTCCAGTTGCATTGCAACAACATAGCACAGTGTTACGATCCATAGCTTTTTTTTTCGAACTAATAAGTTGTTCGTGTTTGTATGCTAATGACCGATCTAGAGTGGTTCGATAAAATAAACCAGTTTCATACACATTATAAATGTCATTCAAGCTGTAAACTTTGAAGGAATTTGGAAATTTTTCTTGAACTCCATTATTGAACTCCTGTAATATCAGCGCTTGCCTTTTCTCCATGAGTTTTTTTGAATTTGATATCATGTCTTCCTTTCCACCGAACAAGCCAACCATTCGTAGCTGCAAAGTCTTCATAACCCATTTTTTTCGCAAACTCTTCAGATTTTAATTTCAACATTGGCCCACTGACATGAACACCTCTTTGTGTTACTGTGCTAAACCATAAATTAAAAGCTTCATCAACCTCTGGATTTTTACCTTCTTTTTTTCATTTCCTTTCCACCACCTGACTGCCCTTTTCACTACTACTCCATTTTTTATGTAAGTTCTATTCATCTGTTTTTAAACGGGAGATGGTGTTTTTGGAGGCGCCCATGATTTTTGCTAACTCCCAAATAGGCATATTCGAAGGTTGATTCGATTTTGTCTAAAATAGAAGATTTTTCCTTTAATGATAAACATTTACGGGACATTTTATTCATACAAAAAATTCACCAGAACTAAAAAAAGAAAAGAAAATTTTCGTAAGAAAAAAATAAATAAAACCGCACGACGGGCACTACAGTTTTTGCAGAACTAAACTAAGAACATAATAAGCTATCGGAGAGTGCATAATTAATAAACGTACAGAGCAAAAAACAGTATAGCGTCAATGAAAGAATGTCAAAGGACATATTAAACAAAAGGAAGAAAAAACAAAAATGTTCACTTAAACAAAAACGAATTGTAAAAATGACTAAAACATTTTTATTCAATTTTTGTTTATGTGAATATTTTCGTTTTATGACCGGAAGTGTCATTTTATATCGGCTGGCTTATCGCCCTCTCACTATTTATTGCGTTGAAAGTCTATTAATCTTTGTCCCTTATAACCGAGGCCTTGTACCACTAAAGTGAACTAAAATAACCTTCATTTCATACGTTTGTTTCGGGGTTTTGCTGATTATCCCTTATAAACAGCTGTCCCTTATATCCGGAGTCCCTTATAAGCAGATTCGACTGTATGACTATATATATATATATATATGTATATATATATATACATATATATATATTATAATAATAATAAAATAACCTTTATTCAGTATAACTAAATTAACAATTTATAAATATCTCTTACAACTAAAATTTATTTCTCAAATTAATTTCGAATGTAATTATACTAAGCTCTTTCGAGCGAAAGTCTCTCCCAATTTTTCCCAGTTGCATTTGTTGTGTGCCAACCTATACAGAGCACTTCTGGTATACACAGACGTACAGTACCGATTATAACCCGTATATATTTAGCTGATGTAAGTAAATAAAATATTTCGATAAACGACCCATTTCCATAAAGACACCTAAAAATTCCTATTTTTATTTATTTATTTTTTTACAATAATTGGGCTTAAGTCTAATAACCAAAATTACCCGTTGTGTGCACTGTTAAAAAATTCAAAAAAAAAATGAAACGAAAAAAATAAATAAATAGAAGAAGAAAAGAATAAATGACTTAAAGACTAATTTTAGATATAAAGACGTAGGTGGCCAGAGCCGTGAGGATATCATTTTTATTCAGGGCCAATAAGTAGGCAACCGTGTGAAGGGGTGGATAGATATTTAATTGTAAAAGTTTCTTGATAAAATCACATGCAAAAATCACATGATTAGTGTCGGCTATATTTCCCGCATGCATAGGGCAGTAAACAAATGGAGTTAGATTGATAGAGTACAAATGGCTAGGAAGCCAATTATGGTTGGAACGAAGTCTAAAGTCGATCTGGGAGACGTTTAGGAGGCGTAAGAGCGAGAATGGATGTGGAAGGAAGGTTAGGTTGGATGGATCTATAAAATTTAAACCGTCTTTTACAAAACATAGATTCCATCGATGAAGAAGGTCTACCTACATATCCATAATAAAATTTACCTATACCTACGAGTCCCGGAAAAGGAAAAAAAAAACATTATAGGTGTATAAAAAGAAAATATAAATATTCCACGCAATAAACCTCGGCAAAAAACTTGAGATATGGAAGAAATCAGCGATAAAACAAAATATACGGAAGGAATATGAATATAGGATTACCTCGCATATCAAAGGAATCAATATTGTCCGTTTAAGCGTTAAATACTCGCATAATTATCTCTGCGCACGATGAAACGTGTTACACTTATGACGACGTTTATAGTTTCTTCAGTCAATTATTAGCGACGGGGGTAACCAATTGAATAATATCGCGCCCGTATGTATACGAGACTATGGTATTTAAAATAATTAGTTGCCAAATTCGATGGACGTGGTTTTAATTTTACTTTCACGAGTTAAAATTGAAAACTTTAATCTTATAAAAAAAAATCAATAACTGTATTTCGTAAAGTTATTTAACATTATAGGTAGTGTGTATAGCTTCTTGAGTTTTATTATTGAATTCTGTAAAGATTGCAGCGAGATGAAGTGCGAAGCTCGTAAAATTATCGAATACGTTAAAACTGGTTGATAAGCTTAAGTGTAAACGACGAAGATATCGAATAGAGGAAAATAATAATAATGACGGCGATTACGAATATTGCGTAGTTGTAACATAGGACGCTTAAGAAGAAAAAAAATATATTTTCAAAATGAAAACTGAAGCTCTAAGGAGGCGGATGTTTTCAACGAGGAAAAATGATGCAGCTATATATTACGTCAATTTGGACGGTTCTCGCACACACGTATATCTTTATGTACACGCGCACGATGTGAAAAGTTCAGTTTTTCACGTCCGATTTCTTCAACGGCATCCGGTCTGCCGATCTAAACTGAGTTCGCGGGCGGAAGTTTTCGCAATAATTCACTGGCCGAACGACATCTCACGCTAGAGTGACCGTTAAGACGATTCCAGTTGAAAAATAAAAGATGAACAAGTGTAATTTTCATTCGTCTTTGACGGTAGGCGAGAGGAAACGACGATGAACGAACAAACGTGACACCTCGGAAGGGGGTTCGTTCGTTCGTAGGAAGCTAGAAGAAATATACTCGAATATCTATTGAGAGACCAGATATCCACCAGAGTGCGCTATTTGTGAACATCGTGTTTATTAACGTTGTCTTTATTTGAAGAAAAGATTTCGCAATTGAAGTTCCCCCCCTCGTGCGTATAGATTTCAAGCCATTTTTCCATTTATTCAATATATATATATATATATATATATATATATGCACATCTATCTTGTCCCGCTCGGAATATATTTATTCTGCGCTATTCTCGTCGTGTTAGGTCCATTTCCGAAGATTCTATGCTGAGTAGTAGATCTGCATCAATGGCTTTACTCTTTGACTATTTATCTTTCCAACTTTTCTTGCAGTTTCTTTGACGCGTTCTGCATATGAACTGCCGCTTTCCCCTGGTGGCTGGCTAGATTTCAGTTTCTTTATTGATTTGTAGTGCAGTTTGGAAGAGATTAACCGAAAAAATCGTGCAGTAGTAAATCATACATCCGCGCAAAAAATTTGATTAAATTTTTTTAAGGTACCCTGTACCAAAAATTATGGTAGAGAAATGAAGGCTAATTATTCAAACGGATATATGTTTATCGCTTTCTGAAATTCAACGATGTTTTTGAGTTCCTCCAGATTGTCGTACCGTGTGTACCAACTGAAACGGATTTTTTTTTTTTTTCTAAAGTAGTATGCACGATATTAGAATGTGTTCGACCGTTATAATGATTCTTGTCCGCAGTGACGGCATATCGGTGTTTTCTTTTTCAATAGGTGCTTACGGTGCGGTATGTACAATTCTAAGCCGAGTTAACACAACCTCATCCCTTCCTGCTGGTATTGTTTTCCATAAAGTTTTAGTTGACTCGATGTTTCGGAGTTTGTTAGTCTTCTAGTTTAAGTCCCATGCATAGTGAAAACTAATTTTTATTCGTTATACTTCATACAGATTTTCATCAATCTCCATTAGGAATTAAATGCCGCGAATGAACAAGAGGCTCGAGTTAAGAATTTAATTAATTTTACGTAATCGAAATAACAAAAAAAAAGAAAAAATCTTTACGATATCGGCAAGAAATTAAACGAAGTGAGAACTGAACTTGGAAAAGTTAAAACGGTACAGTCTAAATAATACAGTTGTAAAAGTTTATCGTAATATTCCGAAAGTCAACTAAAAAAAAATTACAATATTTATTTATACTTTTGCTAATTTATTTATAGTACCGCGTAATATTCTTCCATCGCATATAAGAAGAGAACAAAAAAAAAAACCGATCAGAGTATCTAACACCAGCTGATCTATAAATCACGATACAAACGCACACAAACGGCTTAAATCCGGAAAACCAGCTAAAGAGCTTACCGAAAACTCGGTTTAAATGGTCCAAACTGGAGACCAGAAAAGACATCATCACCATCGTCGTTGTCGTCTTGTTCGTTCCCGAACGTCGTGACCAGCCAATTATGAGCTGGTCAAGGCGTTATTTCTCTGCATTTTCCGTGATAACTAAGAATTATATAATGATGAAAAACTTTCTGTCGCGTCTTGATTTTCTAACCCTCCTCGACCATCGAGCTGACAGCCTTTAGCAACTGCGCAACATCAGAAAAGACATAAATCCGAACAATGAGCCCTCAGGATGGATTTAACCGGGAAACGATAGATTAAATTGAACCGGCTAAGAACCCTACAACGTGAAAGAAATAACTACGTGTTTAAAAAATGGAGACTAAATAGACAGCAGCAGCTGCGACTACGAAGTAGCTTTCGAAACAATGGACCATATCCTGAATAAACGGCCAACGCGAATAGTTGGCGTATAAGTCAGATACCTTTCGAATACGGCCAAGGAATGGATAAAAATTTTTTAGAATTATTGACAAGTAACTCGGATATATACGCTTAATAATTATCATTATTTATTTATTATTAATCCGGTTTAGGTACGAATACCGAAGTTCCCCGTTGTTAGCGCTATTTTCATGCAAATATATCACGCGTAACTTAATGAAAAAATTAACGTTTACAAAAAAAAAGGTAAAAGAGGAAATTTCAACTTTCCTTCAGAAAAAAAATCATTTGTGAAGTAAGAAGAACGAGAAACCCAACAATTTAAATCTCATCTTTTCAAAATGGGGTAGATGGCGTCATCTCTGCGATTGCAAAAAATTCAAACTGCATGTACGAAATTTACCAGCGTGCGATGTTCGTCAAAGTTTAAATGGACTATCGCTTGTTTCGTCGACTTTATGCCCGAATACGCGACCACATCTGCCGACTTCATGCACATGTGAAATACAATTATATATGTGTCAGAAAAGTCGCTTGATAATAAACATTATATAAGTTAAATAAAAATATACGACAGCGAATCATATTTAAACTCATATATATATATTACCGAATCGTACGTGCAAAGCGATTATCACCTTTCCGAAAGCTGCGGTAAATAGGTTGGCTACCAGATATGACTTATCTATGGATATTTATATACACACACCCAACAAAATTCCCACCAGTCAATAACAGACGTGAGGTATATTTTTATTCTGATACCGGGCTACTGTATAACATTACAATTATAAATATCATTATTATTATTATCACCGTTGTCATTGGTGTTCCATTGGAAATATCGATAATGCCGACACATGGCGTAAATTTATACAGATATTTTCAGTGTGTATATATATTTTTTCAGTGTATATATTTATAATTATTTTTTTTTTAATTTTTTATATTTTAATTAATTTATTTTAAATTTCTAATGCATCTCTCTACTCTAAATATATAAAGAACGAATCTGATCGTTTATTTTAGTATAGGGTGCCAAAGCTGAACTGTTCCAAACAACTGTACGCCAGCATCACGAAGTCGACGGGTTGCGCATTACCCCTGCACATTTGAAATAAAATCTTCGGCAGAATTTTCAAATTCATATATCGAAGCATCTAGATTTTATCACAATAAAAAGGACCGTAATCTAAATCAGTTTGGAACGAAGCACGACCGCCGTTATTCGTAGTGTAAACTGTACGAATCTGGTTCAGATTCGAATAAAGAATCGACTCCCATTAATTCATTTACACTTGGTATTTGGACAAACTGCATCGTCTCAACAAGAAGAAGTTGCAATGGATTCGGATTACGAAAGTGTCAAATGAAAAATCTATCCACCGGTTCGCAGCAAGTCTAAACCAATATTTTAACATGGCGAATTATATACATATATATATATATATATATATATATATATATATATATATATATATATATATATATATATATATAAATAATAACCACCAACATATTAGCCAACTCAACATACAAAAATCTGAAAGATGTTATACTATGTGCAAGAGATCGAAAATATAGCTGTACGAAATCTCTTGCCTCAAGAGAAGCGACCACAATGATGATAACGATAATATATATATATATTTTTTGCGTGAATGCTCGTATAAACTATTATTACTATTATTATTTAAAAAAATAAATACAGTATTTATAAAGAAATAGTTTATTTTATATTAAAAAAAAAAAAAAAAAACTATTCTATATTTATTAACAAAAAAAATAATTTAGTTGAAAATAATAAAAAAAAAAAAGTAGCCGGATTCGTCATTATTTCAACCATCCTTCTTCATTTAATCCTAACTGTCTTTATCAAGAAACTAACAACTGAAGTTTTAGACTGAAAAAACTAAACTCACTTGGAAATAAATAACCATCCCTTTTTATATCTTTTTCTTAAGCCTTGTTAAACAAAAATTACTCGATTTTCTTCATTATTTACTGGCTGTAATTTATTTTTACTGGCTGTATTAAATAAAATTATTTGGTCAAACTAATTTACTGGTTTTCCCCATTGACTAACGAAAATTAATTTTAATTATTGTATAACAATAGTTTGCCTACTACAAATACGGTCCGGTTTTATTACAAATTTCTTTGGTTTAAATAAAATTTAAATTTATTTATAAAACTACAATAATTTTAAACTATAATAAAACGTTTACTAATATTACTTTCATAAAATTTTTGAATCGTAATATTATTTATTTATTTATTTACAATAATTGGGCTTAAGTCTAATAATCAAAATTACCCATTGTGTGCACTGTTAAAAATTCAAAACAAAAAAAACAAATTCAAAAATGAAAAGAAAAATAGAAAAAACGACTTAAAGACTAATTTTAGATATAAAGACGTAGCTGACCAGAGCATTGACGATACCGTTGTTATTCAGGGCCAATAAATAAGCCACCGAGTGGGGGGGTAAATATTTAATTGTAACATTTTTTTATAAAGGTATCTCTACCTCTGGAATACAAATCACAAGCAAAAATCACATGATTAGCATCGGCTATATTTCCCGCATGCACAGGCAGTATAAAGATGGAGTGAGGTTGATAAAGTACAAATGGCTAGGAAGGCAATTGTGGTTGGAACGAAGTCTGACCAGGATTGAAAAGAAAAGTCGAGCTGAGAGATTTTTAGGAAGCGTAAGAGCGAGAATGGATGTGGAAGGGAGATTAGGTTGGATGGATCTATAAAAGTCAAACCGTCTTTTACAAAACATAGACTTCCATCGATGAAGAAGGTCTGCTCGAGCGGATGCTACTAAAGAGGAGGAGGGAACCCTCGAAATGAGAATACCCTCCAATGCACCAAGTTTTGCAGCCCGATCACATACTTCATTATCCTGAATACCCTCATGGGCGGGAACCCAAACGAAGGATACTAGGGCTTGGTTATTGTATAAATAAACTAAATTTTCTACTATAGATAACAGAATGTAGTTCCTATGGTAGGGTAACCTAGGTTTCTTCAGGGCTTTAAGAACACTAAGAGAGTCACTTGCTATTAATATTTTCCCTGTGATCCCATTACCTCTGATATACTGAATGGCTTTGAGAATGGCAAAAGCCTCTGATGTAAACACACTACAAAATTTAGGGAATCTAAACAGTTTGGTGTAATTTAAATTCGGAATATGAAGTGCAGTACCAGTGAGTTGGGATAGCGTATTTTTTGAACCATCTGTAAAAACTAACATGTGATCTGGCCATAAGCTAGCGGTGGTTGATAAAAATAAACTATTCATTTGGCAATGATTTTTCATTTGGGGTAGTGAAGAAAATCATGTAGTGTCAATGCCTATCTTTAAAAAACCACACTTGTAGGGAATAGTTGAATATTTGAGGGGAAAATTAGGTATAATAAGGTCAGCATAAGGTAGCCAAGTCTGAGTTCTGTCAGCTAAGCGGGAGATTTTATGCGGGACAAATCTCCAATGTCGGTTTACGTAGCTGAAAAGACTAAAGATAGAACCTCTAGAACTATCCACTCGTTTTAGAAGGAATCTATCTGCCAGCAAGGTGAACCTTAATTCCAGTGGAGGAAGAAGAGTTTCAGCCTCTAGTATAAAAGTAGGAGTTGATACAAAAGCTCCTGTTATTGTTCTCAAACAAGAATTTTGAACAACTGTTAACCTAGATGGGATTTACACACTCCGCTGAAGAGAAAACAGCCATATTCTAGACGAAAGCGAATGGCAGCAACATAAATGATACGAAGTATACTCGGATCAGCCCCCCACCAAACAGAAGTTAGAGACTTCAGAATGTTGGAGGCTCGGAGAGATTTCCCTGCTAAGTCCTTGATGTGTGGACCCCATGTTAACTTTTGATCGAGTATAATCCCCAAGAAACGTTTCTACGAGGCAAAAGTGAGTGGTTCGTAGTTTAGTGTAACCCAGAGGTGAGACAGATTTAGCTGTTTGAGGGAAAAAAACCATACAGGTTGACTTAGTTGTTGATAATGATTAGTGAGAGTTATGCATGAAAGAATTCGTGAAATCTAAGGTCTGTTGTAAAGCATACAGGCATTCCTGTAAATCTTTTCCTTTATTATATACAACAATATCATCCGCATAGGAAATACAATATACCTTATCTGGTATTTAATCAAAGAGAGGAGAAATGTACAAGTTAAACAGTAAAGGGCTTAGTAAAGACCCTTGGGGAGACCGGGGTAGGCTGTTCTGAGTAAACAGCTAGACGAATTTGAAGGGTGAAAAACAAGTGTATGCTTAATCAACAGATTATGAAGGAACACTGCAAGGGGATTAGGAATACCAATCTGAATCATTCTATAATACAGAGTCGGAATATGGACATTATCATAAGCTGACTGAATATCCAGAAAGCAGGCAGTAAGGTAAGCTCTGTTGATAAAGGAATCATATACATCAGTGGTGAGGTGGGCTAGACAATCCATTGTAGAGTATCCTGGGCGGCGGAAACCATACATTGATTTTGGGAATTTGCCATTAGACTCCATCCACCATCTCAGATGATTATTTAGAATCGTCTCCATGATCTTTCTTAGACAAGAGCTCAGGGCAATTGGTCTGTGTGAGTTGAAATCGTAAGTCGTCTTATCTGTTTTTTTTATAGAAGGTTACACGTTTTCCCATTAAAAAGATTCGGTGGAGAGAAGTAATATTATGTTCATACTCAATTTTCTGTTGCTTTGTTTGTTCATTTAGTTTTTTAATTTTTCATTCTGGATTTTGATACAAACTTTATCATTGTTCAGTCTATTCTGTAACTGTAAGATCTGTATTTTTAAACGTTTGACCTTATTATTTTTATATTCATCCAGTCTAGATTCAAGTTCAAAAATTTTATGCTGATATTCATTCTTAATATCTTGATGTACTTGTATAAATTTTTCTTCATTAAATTTCATGTATCTTTTGCTATAATGCTTAATTGCTACCTTTTTTTCTTCTTGAATTGTCTTTTCTTTTTCTAACAATTCTTGCTTTAATTTCTTATTATCTTCCTTCAACAAAAACTCATTGTGTTCTAATTCATCTCTTTTCTTACAATTAAATTCCTTCATTTTTCAGCAAATCAAATCCTCTGAAATGTCACATTTTAATTTATTCGATTCTTCTCTTGATGCTTTTATTTTATGTTTTAAAATTTTTATCTGTATTTTATACTTAGACTCATTGCTACGTAATTCTTGAATTATTGCATCAGCATAAAATAGTTTATTTTGCAATTTTTTGATTTTATTTCTTTTAGGTTTGTCACTAATCATTGCTTTGTATACTTCATCCTTCAATTTAATCAAATCTTCCTTTTTTTCAGGCCTGATTTGAACAATTTTATCCTTGTCAGATAGAACACTATCTTCTGCAAGGTTTTCGTTTAGTTTTGAAAATTTTTCATACTGTTTTAAATTAGATCGCAATTTCTTGCATTCAGCTGTTTGCGATTGTAATTTTTCATTGAACTGTTCATTCTGTTTATGTAAATTATCGAGAGAAATTTTTGATTTCAAACTTTCTTTATCACAATTTAATATGATTAAATTTTGATAATTAAATTGTTTTCTTAATTTAAAATCTTCTTTATCGCGATTTAATTTAGATCGCTTTTCTTCTAAGTTTTTGATTGATCATTTTACTTTTCAATTAACACCGATTTGTGTACTCTTTGCAGTTCCATAAATTGTGGTTTCAATATTTTATATTCTGTTTTTTTACAATTAAGTTTATTGGACAAATCATCTCGTTGTTTTTTTATATTCACAATTTCCTGCTTATGTTTCGCATTTATTCTATTTAAAACATCATCGAATTGTTTTTTCTTATTTTTTCCTCTATCAAAAATTTTAAAACTTTTAAAGCTTTCACTTAAGTCTGTAATCGTCTTTCTCGCAATTTCTAATTTTTCAGTTATATTAATATTTTCATTTCTGATTTCAAATAAATACTTTTTTAAAACTGATATATCTTTTCAAAATGAAAATGGGCGTTCCTTTTCATCGTTTAGATATTTTTTAAATTCCTTCTGTGTCTTTTCAGTATTGTACTTTTCTACTTCTATGTGCATCACTTTTTCTTCTGTATCTCTTGTCTGTTTATTGATCAGTTCTTTTATTCCTTTTTCAGTTTTGGAGTCCACATAGGTAATTACACTATTTATGTTGTCTTTATTTTTTCTTACTTGTTCATTAATATTTTCTATGTTCTGTATATCTTTGTTACTTGCATCTTTAATCTTATTTTTTAAATCTGCTATATCATTTTTGTGGTGATTCTCTATTTTTGACACATTTGTTTTTGTATTATCGATTTCAGATTTTAATTCTGCAGTTTCTGTTTGAAATAATTTTCCTAAGTTCCTTATAGCTGCTAGTATGTCTACCATAGTAGCCATATTTAAGTGAATATTCTTATTAATAATTATTTTGTAAGAAGCTTGTAATTTATAATTTAAAAATTAAATAAGAGTTTAATTTTAATCTATCATTATGATCGCTAATAATTTATACGAGAATGCAAGTTCTAATTTAAAAATTAAACGAGAATTTAATTTTAATATATCGTCATGGTCGCCAATTTATGCGTGAATGCTCATATAAACTACTATTATTATTATTATTATTTAAAAAAATAAATAAATAAATAGTTTATTTTATATTAAAGAAAAAAAATATTATATATTTATTAATAAAAATAATAATTTAGTTGAAAATAATAAAAAAAAAAAAACCTAGCCGGATTTGTAATTATTTCAACCATCCTTCTTCATTTAATCCTAACTGTCTTTATCAAGAAACTAACAACTGAAGTTTTAGACTGAAAAAAAACTAAACTCACTTGAAAATAAATAACCATCCCTTTTTATACTACCTCTTTCTTAAGCCTTGTTAAACAAAAATTACTCGATTTTCTTCATTATTTACTGGCTGTAATTTATTTTTACTGGCTGTATTAACTAAAATTATTTGGTCAAACTAATTTACTGGTTTTCCCCATTGACTAACGAAAATTAATTTTAATTATTGTATAACAATAGTTTGTCTAATACAAATCCGGTCCGGTTTTATTATAATAATTTTAATATATTTTACTTTAATTAAATAAATAATTATATATATATTTTGTTTTATTATATTAATTAAATTAAATATTAGTTTTCCACCTTCAATATAATAAATTTAGATTTATTATAACGTGAACATACGACGATCGTCGTAATATATATATATATATATATATATATATATATATATATATATATATATATATATATATATATATATAAAATATCGTGGTGGCGTAGTTGCTAGAGTGCTCGATTGTTAACTCGACAGTTGGGGGGTTCGAAACCAACACGCCAAAGTTTCCATCATTATTTAATTCTTAATTATCACGTTGATGGCAGTGGCACCCCACTCCGTATAACATCATATGCACGCTCATCTGCATCGCATATAAATAGTGCCTTGCACGCTAGCTCATAATTTTCCCCCGCTTATCATACTTACGTTTAAACTATAGTGTTGTTATTTTAATTTTAATACTGCGGTCGAGGTGAGGCTCATGCCGGAACTCTACTATGTAAATATTTGTGTGTACACGTTGTAATTTGATAAAATACATTTTTCTTCTTCTTCTTCTTCTTCTTCTTCTTCTTCTTCTTTGTACGTAAAAATAAATGTGCAATGGCTACTCACGATGTTCGGCAACGAACAATACGACCATGATGATGATGATATATATATATGTGTGTGTTTGTGTATATGTTTTTTTCATTTCAAAGAACCTATAGGAAGAAACGCCTACTGAAAATAAATAAGATATCAAAGAATAAACCTCATTTAGATGATAACGAGATTTTTTCCTTTCTGATTTTTTTTTAGAATGGAGACAGAAAATAATCTTAACGACATTCCTAGCAAACTCGTCCAGCAAATGATCTTCGATTTCACATTATATATATATAGTATTTGTGTTATATATAGAATGTCTATTTATATCGATGTATACGTATAGAAGTTAGTATGTGTGTGTGTCTTTATCTCTGTCGTCATTTTTTGAAGAAAGATTAAGTTTAGAAATAAAAATTCTAGGGGTATCCGAAATAGTGGCGCATAGAATATAAAAGAGTAAGCATAATATATATACAAACCATACGCGTTCGGCGTATTAAATATATAATGATACATTTGATCAAAGTTTCTCGTACTTTTATGCGCATCTATCTATTTTTATCTAATCTTATATATATACATATATATATACATGTATATATATATACATATATATATACCTGTATATATACACACACACACACATATATATATATATATACATTTCTAGGAAAATAAAATAATATCGATATATATATACATGTATATATAATAATGATTCCTTTCTTTCTTTAAATACACCTAAGTATTCAAACCCTGAACAATTAAAATTATATGATAGCGAATTAAGTTCAACTTGAGCCTAAGCTTCCCCCGGATTCATTTATTATTATTATTATTCAAATATGTATCCAGCATCCATTTGCATTCACATCAGTCTATCCGCATCCCGTCTGTCCCCCCATATTTAGCGATATCATCCTATAATCACGTTTTAAGAGTAAGGCGGTTCCCCCTGTAATTAAATAATAATAATTAAAGAATAAAATTTAAATAAAATATCCATAATACTAATAGAATACGTTGAAGGTTGATTTGCTAAATTAACGTTATTTCACACATAATATAGCATTTGATCGTCGATATAAGTATGGTACATAATTATGGAAGGACGGATGAATCGGAAACGCGGAAAGGGAAAACCAAGAAATAAATATACACAGCAAGTAATAGAAGACACTGGTAGCACAGGATTATACGGATATGAAGAGAAAAACAGAAAACCGTCAATTGTGGAAGAAATCAGCAAACCAGTCTTAGTATTGATGACTACATGATGATGATGATGATGATGATGAGAAGTATGCTTAAAGTTATGAAATTCCCCCATAGAACGTAAATAATATTAATAAGAATACGGGACAATATAATGGCGTTCGAAATAAGTTCAGATATATCGTTAACATATTACTGGGGAATTTTAGATAGATATCTGAACAGATAAAGTGTGTACCAGTCAACGTTTCGTGACTACTCGAGTAAGGAAAAACTTATACCTTAAAAAAATCTTAGTTAAATATTTGTTTTTAATATAATAAACTCTCGTTTTAGATTTTACGTTTTTGGTGGTACATCATGGCCGTTTCAGTAACGTTCAAAATAAAGTAAAAAAGGAAAATATATAAAATAAAAATATGCATTAATTTTTCTCGTCGTAAAAATAAACTTTAGGAGTATAAAATAATTATCTAGTCTATACTCTATTCCGGTTTCATATAAAATAAATACAAACGAAATCATGAGTCTTATTGCTCGGTAGGCTCCACAGTACCTTATATTTGTTTTTTGTTTTTTTAATGAAAATAGATTTCGACCAAACCGTAAATAAAATCTCTTTAGACAGTACTGAATTGAAAAATTTTACTATAAACGTAAGCGCTGGATTAGTTTAATTAATTCGCATTGCATCTTATCAGGACCAACAGCTTTTTTTGATTCCATATTATTTTTCATAGCATTCATTACTTCGTACTCTGAAATTACTAGATCTTCAAATAATTCGATAACATATTATTTCTAGCGTACGAGTCGTTTATCTTTTTCTAACAAGATGCTGCCATCCTTGTCTTTCAACATATTACTATATAACGTCCGTTTTTGATTCGTGAATTCGACTTTAATTAAACATATTACGTTTGCATTGTACATCTCCAATTTCACGGTATTTCTCACTCAGCCAAGCATCCGTATCTTACAGCGAAAATATTTATTTAGAGCACGGTATTTGGGTAAGTCCCTTTTCGCGTGTCTTCCTTATTCAGAACTAAATGCGCTTGTTAACAACATACATCATAAAGAACGGGTGCTAATCATAGGCTACGTCAACGTACGTGTAGGCAACGACACTCAAGATTGTTCGAACGTTATCGGTAAACATGGCCTAAAAGGTACAAACAGCAATGGTAGTCTTCCGCTTCAAGCCTGTGAAAGCATTAGACTAGTTATAAGAAATACGTTATTCGAACTTAATTTACAAAGGCACATGGATGCATCCCAAGTCGAAACACTGGCATATGGGCGAGTTCGTAATTTTATGCCGCGAATTCAGGAGTGAAGTAAAAGTCATAAGAGTCATGAGTTCTCGACAGATCATAGACTGGTTATAGAACAGTAATATCTATAAAAGAACAAAACGTGCTGAAATACCGCAAGCCGAAACCTACCCGGTACAACATTGATACATTGTGGAATAGTAAGGAACGTAAAGTTATAATATACTATGTTGATGAAGTTTTTGGCGAAGCTGATATCGATTTTACCGCAAATAGCGATTCAACTTGGGATACTGTGAAAGAAATACTGCACAAAAGTTGCAACAAAAAACTAACACAATCCAAACAAAAAAAATGAAGATTGGTTTATTACAAATGATAAAGTAATTAATGAGTTGATTGAACGTAAAAGACTAGCATTCATTCAGGGGCAAAATAATATAAACAACGCCAATCTATGATGCGAGTTCACCGAATTAAAAGCTGAAGTCTAGAGCTAAACACTGAACTGAAAAAACTGCCCCATGATGACCAAGGAAACAAATTCTTACGGATATGTTAGGCTGCATAAATAACATCGTAGTAATTCCTCGATAATAGGCCTTTATCTACCTCCTCGTGATCTGAAATGTAATTACCGAGTTAAAAAACCCAACTATAATTCCATGAAGCTCACTATTGGAGAATGCCAAGAAAAACCCGGATACAGATATGTTAGAGAATTTGCTTTTTCAAATCGTCTTCTATTTCTAAATCGTCCCGGTAAATACACTTTTATTAACCACAATGGGAAGAGTTTGCTAGATTTAGTAATGGTAAGAGAAGTTGTGGCTTCTAACTTATTATTGATCATGCCTATTCTACAAGAGGATACATATACGATGCTTCCTTGAGGCACGCTCTAGAGCTTTAATCTGAAATAATTCAGTAAGTTTTTATACGTTAAAGTATTCAAATGCGCTTATTCGAAATTTGAACTCTTCGACATCAAACCCATTGTGGAATCTATCGAAATTCATTCGGACTACAAACAATGGTAATATTTCACCTATAACTGAAATATATAGATGAGCTAATTTTAAGCGAAATCGCGAAAGTAGTTAGTTTTCAGTTAATTATTGTTTTTACTCTGATATATGTAGATATTTTTTCTAAACTGATCTCGTGCACATTAAAATGGCAATATCATACACGTTTAGGTTGGGTAGAAATAATTTTATCATCCACGATTCATATATTGGTATAATCAATAATGAGCCGCACTGAACAGCGAAAGGAGGATTTGACAAAGTATCGTCGAATGGAAAAAGAGCAAAGACAAATAAATGGCCGAGAGTAAAAATCCGAACTAGAACTTGAAAGAACGACTTTCGCAAGTCGTGATAAAAATAATGATAAACACGAGTTAGCCGCTAGTTTTTAAATTAAAAGTTAAATAAAGCGCAACGAATCATCTTTGACGGTGAAATTAAGTTAAAAACTTTCGAACTTAAATTTTCTTTATGATGTACTAGGACACTTCCGCCTCGTATATATATATATATATATATATATATATATATATATATATATATATATATATATATATATATATATATATATATAAATGTGTATATATATATATATATATATATATATACATAAATGTGTCTATGTGTACGTACGGATGACACGTATTTACTTTTTAACACATTTATATCGTCTGTCGACGAGGAAATGGATAGAATACTAAATAATTACGTTGTAATAGCTGCAGTCGAATTTATATAATGTATCTTTAACGAAACAAAGACGGAGAGAAATATATAGAGGAAGAAATATTTCATTCAGATGGGATTTTGACTTTTTCAAAAAAAAAAAAAAACTCTGTGCCTCGGAGTGTAAGGAAGAAGTGAAACTTAAACACGTTTTTTCGCTATAGAGTTTTTCAACGCAGTGTAAAGTATTAAAAAATCAGATTGATAATCGAATTTATATATTATTATTATTTTATTAATTAATAAAATTTATTGTTTGGTAATTTACGAATCAACTCGTATAATATAATACATCCTTTGCGCAGGAAGATTCGAATGAAATAACGGATAGCCATGCGCGCATGCGCAAAAGAAACAATACGAACACGCCGAGTGCGGTAACTCGTATATACTGGTGGGAGCGAACGAAAAGCAGAGTACATGTGTACTCAAAAGAAAGCACGCTATGTAATATTATTTCATGATTTTTTGTATGCGTTTGTATGTATGTATTTAAACCGAATATTCACGTCTATGAGTAGATCAGAGAAACCAGGCTGTATGTGCTTAATAAGGGTAAACTCCCCATAAATAACGCGCCAATAGAAGTTTCACTTAAAAAACTGGGATTGAAAAATCATCGAACGATTCCACCTTCGAATATCGTTATGACGAAGGACTTACTACACTAGATTTATGTTCGTACGCTATCTTTCTCGCACTAGTAACTCTTATCGAATGAGCGTAATCCATTGGTTTGCCATTAATTTTATCGAAGTTTCATTCATTTCTGATTAGCTGCTGGTACTCATTTACCGACTAATTTGGACAAGTGTCAGTGGAATACTCGTGTCGTGCGAACAGAATGCCGAGGCACTTTGTCGCTACGCCACATGCACTACTACATCGCGCAAATGTCATCATCTGGTGCAACAGTCGGCAGAATGCCGAGGCACTTTGTCACTACGCCACATGCACTATCGCGCAAATGTCATCATCATCTGGTGCAACAGTCGGTAGACTGGTTCGCCTCTATGCTTGACTTTTTCTATCCATTATTGGTCATTCTTTTCATTTACGAGTAACTGAAAATGTCGGAATCTCTCTTCAGGTTATCTATCCTAATCGCGGTCTACCTCTTATTCTTTTTCCTGAGATATATCCATCAATTGCATCTCGCAGTAATCCTCCAAGTCGTAACACATGCCCCACGTAACGTAATAAAGAAACGAACGAACAATAATTTTCGATTTTAACCCTTTCAGTCGCACATGAAATTTTGACACAAAATTATAAATTTCATACGGATTGTTTATTATACAATGCACTTAAATGACTCTAGATATAATTTTCACTGTATTTAAATAAATATTTTCAAAAAATTGAAACATTTCACGTGAGCCAGAAAATGAACAATTTTGTTAGCATTCAAATTTCACGTACCATATAATGAACGTAGTGACTGAAAGGGTTTTAAACGAACAGTACCGTCTATCGTCTCTCTGCGTAATCTCGAAATTGATCGAGATTAATACTAAAGATATTTCGCTATCCCCCAGAAGTTACTTTATATTATCTAGAAAAACATTACTTTCGTTTCTAAGGCTACATACCTACGCGTTCTTCGAGTTTAGCGGGCGCTAGTGGGAAAACGTAATCTTTATAAAGAAATCTTCGCTTCTTTCTTCGAAAATTTTCGCATCGCTTCCGAAGTAATCGCGAGCGCAGCCAATTTGCATTTTTTTTTAATTTTTTTTTTTTTATTAATTCCTTTTATCTCTTTAAACCGGAATCAGAACAGATTTACCCCAAGAGACCGGTATACTCAATCTGCGAGAAATTCAACTTGTATACGTACATAATACGCTCCTTTTACGTTGGAAAGGATAAAAAAAAAAACCACATTTTTCAGAACAGAAGCTTTCAGTAGGGAGGTTTCAAATGGCTTTTTCTTAGAAAATGACATAACGGAGATGCGTCGAAATAAGTAATCCGCTTTTATTATTCGGTTTATTTCAGACTAGTTATCCCATTTTTATTCTTATTTATTTTTGCAAAAAGTGAAACACAGTCTGTTCGGCTATTCTTTACCGGAAAACGAGCAAAAAGAAATTAACCCTCTCCGTAACTAACGTAGACGCATTTTCCGAGCGTAGTAGTCGTATACGGAGTAAAATTTATTGGCTTTTTTATTACGAATGAGAAAAAAGAGTCACATATATATGTATACACATGAAACTTTAGACTACGACCATCTCGATAGAACCGGAATCTCGGGTTTCGTTCAGATCGTTTGGTTTTTATAGAGACAATAAACAAGCCGTAACGATTACGGTTTTCGTTGAAAAGCCTAAAAATAGCGTTTTCTTCTACCCGCACGCGGTAATTTTTTCCGATAAATATTCTCACTTTAACAGACGTTTTAGACAACTTTACTACTGTTCCATTATTCTACGTTCATTAACTTACGATGAGAAATTAATTTTAAGTCGTATCCAGCCGATTATAAGCAGTCGTGGAATAATACCAAACCACCAATTCGGATTTCGCACTGAACGTTCTACGGTGCAGCAGTGCCATCGATTGGTTGATGCGATTTCCTCAACGCTGGAGAAAAAGGAAGTATGTTCTGCAGTATTCCTGGATGTTGCACAGGCGTTTGATAGGGTTTGGCATCCTGGATTACTTTATAAACTTGGACAGTTTCTCACCTTCGATTTATATGCATTACTTTATTCATATTTATCTGGTAGAACATTCGTTGTCAGAATTAATGGAGATTTTTCGGAAGAACATAATATTTTATCATCTGTACCGCAGGGTAGTCTACTCGGGCCTCTTTTGTATTCGGTCTACACAGCAGACATGCCGACTAGCAATCAGACCATTTTAGCAACGTTCGCCGATGATATTGCTATTCTTGCATCCAATTCAGAAGCAATGTATGCAAACATCGCGGTACAAAACCATCTGAATAGGTTGGTTCAGTGGGCACGAAGTTGGCGTATGTTGTTTAATCCCAGTAAATGCCAGCGCGTTATATTTACAAATAAAAAAAATCAAGTGCCCGGCTGTAAGAATTAACAATATACAAATTCCTAAAAGTAATTCATTACGTTATCTTGGTACATGGACAAAAGGCTCACATGGCGACCACATGTGGCACACACTAGAAGAACCATTATTACTCATTTAAAATCACTACGTCCGTTATTGGGACAGAAATCGGTTCTAAATCTAATGACCAAACGGACTATCTATCTTGCAGCAATCGCTCCTATTCGGCGGTATGGAATAGAGTTGTGCGGCAGTACTTACAAGAGTAATCTTAGAAGAATACAGCAACAACAGTCCAAGATACTCCGTACTATTGCGTCTGCTCCATACTATGTTTCTAATTTGACACTGCATAAAGATCTCAAGATTCCATATGTCAACGATATTCATGTCATGCAGTATAAGAGGTTATTTGACAAATTTGAAGTCAGTAGCAATCCTAATATTCGCAGAATGCATTCAGTCTTCCAGACAATCCTCCAAGGCGTCTGCGCAGGAAGTGGTGCCGAGATGCAATTCCAATCACTTAATAAATCTGGTCTTTTCAAAAGACAACACGGGGTTTTTTTTCCCATTTTAATTATTGTATTTGACCATTCCTATACTATTCCTACAAATATTTAATTCCCATCAAGTTAATCTTTTCTCTTCCTCATAGTCTAGTGTCTTACTGGAGTCACTAGACTAATATTAATTTCCTACTTACGTGATCATCGTTGTTTGCAGCAATTAATGCTGGTATGATGTTTAAAAGAAAAAAAAAAAAAAAAAGTTTCAATTATACTTATGCATGTATGTGTGTTTATGGATATTGGACAAGAAATTTGATTCAGCATTTTTTTTTGGAAGCTGTATGATACAGAGACGTCATTAGCTTTTTTTTAAAAAAAAAAAAATTATTATTGCTCGGCTAAACCTAGTTCCTGCATGTTGGGAACAAAAACCAGCTGTTCTACCGGAAAAATTAAAAATAGTTCATCGTCTCCTGCCGCGATAATAATAGCGTTTACTTTCAATTTATACGAGCAAATGGTAACAACTTTTAGAATAACTCCTCCGAAAATCACCACGGCACACATCATCTAAATCCGAAGAATCGACCAACCACTTTAGAAAAGCTATTGAATGTTGTTCACATGCCTTCTACGTCTTTACTTTCTCAGCAATCGGATACTTATTTAAAGATCGATATTTAGACGCCATCCAGTATGATTCGTACGCAAGTCAGAAATAGATAGAAACAAGATCCGACAAGAAGAACGAATAAGAATACCGGTGGGTGAAATTCCGAATACACGTATATACATCAAGTACAGTCTCCGTATCGGAGGTAGACGACTACTTACCTATGCGTATTTAAGTATTGTACAAGGCAATCGTAATATGGGATTAACGGATTTCGACGCGCGCGCCACACCGTGTAGAACTGATTTTAATCGATTTCTTATCGCGACACAGCGCAGCCCCGCGTATTTTTGTAGTGTACTATATTATTACTATCGCGCGTATGATGTTATTGGACATTGCCTTCCACGCGGTAATAATATTAGGATTGTTTATATTTTTATTTTCCGATGATATCGTATTGGAAACCTTCCGTATGGAAGTCCGCTATAGGCTGTCCCAACTACTTCGTCATAAGATAATCATCCGGTTTTTGCCTAAAAAAAAAACGCTGAAAATCGGAAATAAGAGTTTATCGTGAATGGGAACCAGCCTTACGATTGAATCACACGGACAGGCGTATATTAGCATGTTTTAAAGAAAGTAGAAAGACATGAACCGTGTCAATTTTTACACTATGAGATATTTTGATTGTAGTTTTCATTTTGTTTTCAAAACGACATAGTGAATTGAAAAAAATTGGCGAATTAATTCTGATCGACCGTACGAAAGCTCGAAATTGTATTTCAGCTGGACGTAGTTTACATGAAAAAAAAAAATGATAAAATAATATCGGAAATATAACGTAATTTTTAAATTTCGTAAAACTATTTCGTATGGAAATTTATAATTTTAAAACCGAAAGTAATCATACCGATCAAACGACACTAGCGCAGATATAGTAAATACCAAATTACGCTTTCTCGCGACGAAATAATTTTTCTGTCAAATCTCACGACCAGCAAAATTGTTTCTCGTTTTTATCGTTCTTGGAATTTTTTTCGCGTTACTGCGGATATTTTTTTACCTATTCCGTGTTCAATCTTCTCGAAACGGCATTTTCCTGTGCCCGTTGCAACTATTTTCGATTCAATTAGCACCAGATCAACCGTTACGAAGATTGACTGTCTACCTCGGTAGCCCTAACCGTCCAACGCTTAAGACATTCGATTTTTTTTGGAGGATTGTTCGTTAAACACTTACGCGTCGAATAGATATTTTGTTTTATAACGAAAATATTTTTCGTTCGTTCATTGTTCCTGTTAATAAACGCAAGATAGACTTGCTTTCCATTTTATTAATCGCTATACTACACGCGTTGGTTAAACTATTCATATAGTATAAGTTGCAATTACAAGACAGCGAAAATTATTGAAAGACGCTTTTATAACGAGGTACAAAAAGTTAAAATCGTTCAAAGTATTAATTTTCTCAATCGCGACCTATGCATCCTCAACTTAGATGATTAAGATGAGAATCGGATTAATTCCTTCAGGATGAGAATGTACAGAAAAATGTTCCGAATCACGGTGGAGTGTGCGTAGAATAGAAGCATCAGTTCGAGACGAATTAAAAATAGAGGCAGCGTTAGTAACTGAAATCGATAAAAATGCAATAAAATATTTTAGGAGCGTAGCAAGAAATGAGAACACTTTTCTTTTTTAATTTAAAGATCCAATTTTAAAAGTTAAATAAATACAGATACTTAATAATTAATGTAATCGGATGAAGTCCAGCGACGTCAGATGTCATAACCGATATCTAGCAGTTGTATTGCTTCAATATTTACATAATCGTGTGATCGTTTCTCGTACATTCCGGAAGACCTCTTAATATGACGTATTTAACAGTAGCCACCTGATGATTCGAATCAATATCACCATTAAGCGAATATCGATTTGCATCGACGATTGCCCGTGATAACGTGACTGTATCATTTCTCGATACAGTACAACACTATAAAGCAATTATATACGTCCGTTCGATCGAATGATTTGCTTGTATAGTAATAATTTTTGCACGGGGTACCATAAGTTGTACGGTCTAGTTACCTTACTTTAGTCTTGATTTGATAAGCTTTCATTTTTACATGAACTTTCAAATGAGAACTCGACACAGAGCAAAATACCTGGAAAATGCTGATCGGATCGAGTAAAGGCTCTAATTGAGCGTAACGTGTCGAATACATTCCACCTAGCGTGAGACCGATGTAGATGGAAAAGAATCGTCGATATCGTCACGTCCTCGCGAATAATAGTGGATTTGATTGAATTTTTGAATTTTTATTTCGCCATTTTCTATATGTAAAGAAAAACGAGACAAAAAATTGTCGACGCCATTTAAAATTGAGCCTAATTTCATGGCGAAGAACGCGTGGTTCAATTTTCGTATCGTGTCGAAGAAGTTCAACCAAGATGAGAATTTTCGAGGAAACACGAAATCAACGTTACCCGTTTTCTTATCGTACATATATTGTAAGATGCGTTACGTAATACAATTTTCCCCTTTTTTTCGTGGTGATGCTTTTAACCTATTATGATTATATATGTATTTATGTGTGTGTGTGTTATATATAAATGATCTGTACCATAATGTTTCTGCTTTTTTATAAATCGACACTAATGTTCATAGCCTCCTTTATCGAAAGTGATTTTTACAAGTCATTCGGTGTAATTTAGTTTCGTGTTTTCGGAAAGAAAAAGGAAAAATTAACGTAAAAAAATGTTTCAACCGTATTCACCTCGAACATCAGCTATATACTAGCGCAGTGTAGTATATACATGTAAATAAGATACACGTAAAACCGATCAGCAAAAGTTGACACCTATCGATAAAACGCCGGCATACAGAAAAAGCTAAAAACAAAACAAGACGTACGACATCCATTCTATGCGAAAGATAATACTGTAAGGAGTCGACTCGAGTCAACGCCTAGAAATTGATAGATGGAATTATAGATGGTAAAGCATCGCAACTATGGGAACAACCGAACGAACACTTGTATCAATAAATAGCGTGTCCGAAATGTGGGAAAGTCTGAATAGAGTATGAACTGTGAAAGGGAAAACGGCAAAGATCACGAAAATATAGAAAATTATAGATGACGACGGACGTTATGGTACAAGATTCAGCTCTAGTCTGTGCTCAACCTTTGCGATGCAGGATAGAAGATAAGACCGATGTAAATGGAATACCGGACGAGATAATTCAGATTGTTAGATATTGTGGGTGGGAATCAATATAAGTAGACCGACACGGTAAAAAGAAAAATATCAATTGAATACGACATAACTTTGGACGATTGTACGATCCAAAACGAATTCCAACATCCTACGTCCTATACGTCTCATCGAAGATCGAAGTGATTTTATATTTATAATCGTCGCGATACGGAGTCATTTTATAATAAATCGAACGGATCCCATTCTACGATTAAATGAAAAACGTAATATATTAAAAGAATACCGGCAAAAGGCGACTTAAGCGGCAAGATCACGCATTACGGCAGAATAAAAAGTATCCTGAAGGATAAGACAAGATAAAAAAAGTCACGTGGGAGACCACGAACAACACTCATCGACATAGCGCTAAAAAAAAAAAAAAAGTGGACTGACAACTTATCCGGACTTAGAAAATCTCCAGACAGTCTTGGATGGAACCGATTGATACACAAACCAGCCTACCAGCTGATACATTAATGATAATGATATTATATATATGTATGTATGTGTGTTCCACTACGTATAATATCATTTGCGTCTGTGTTGCATGTAATTAGTAGTGCTCATTTCTTAAATAAAAATAGACGTACGATGGCTAGTCACGGTGTTCGGCAACGAAAAATACGACGATGATGATGATAATAATGTATATATATATATATATATATATATATATATATATATATATATATATATATATATATATATATATATATATATATATATATATATATATACAAGGAGCTAAATAGGCAGAGGAAAACTAACAGATGTGGATATGGATATATGGATAGTAGCCACGTAAGTAAGAAGCGGAGAATAAACTTAAAATCTATAATATTAGGTTGATGCACGCGCATATCAGTTTATATGTTAACGCATTTGTCCCCCCCCCCCACCAAAAAAAAAATATATATATATGTAGAAAAAACAAATTACATAAAATTGAAAAAATAGAAATAAAAATATAAAAACGCCGATGGGAAAATGAAATTTAAAATTGTTTCGCCAAAAATTGACCGCGCAATCCCATCGTCCTATTGTCGACACAGTCGATCGGTCGTTTGGTTATTCTACGCGCAGCTTCTTCTTTGCAACGGATTACGATTATTTGTCTCTACTTGAAATATGTCGCTACTTTCGCAGAACGAATTTTTTCTCTGGCCACTATCACCACCAACCCAACCCCCGTCCACAATGCCGCAACTGTGATCTCAGTCCTGAACGAGAAAATATGCTTTATTTTTCATTCCCCCTTCTCGTTATCAGACTACTTCGTGCTAGCTACCCATCCGGCGCGGCTTTTTCGCTTACTATTCTGGAAACGTTTCGTCAAATCCTATATATATGTATATATACATCAAAGGAAAGCCCGTTATTACGACGACCATATAAAGACAACTAGAACCGAAGAAGAGAAATAAGTCCCCAGTTTCGACTTATCGTTCTTATCGCTTACCACTATTACTACAGCTTTTCGAAAAAGATTTTACCACCTCCCCTCCGTTATCTTCAGCTTGTCGTTATACAAACCCCCTTTCACTTCTGATTCGATATATTCGTCCGAAAAATTGAGAACGAAAAAAAAAATTTATACTTTTCTATCGCTTTTAGTTCTTCGCGGTTTTTGCTTTTTTCTTTACCAATGCCGTGTCATCGAAAATACAGTCACAACTCCGTCCGTTGTACACTTAGCGACTGTAATAATTTCGAACTGGAATATCCAAAACTTCTTTTCGCCCGATGGGCTAAAATGGCCCGCGCCCAGCGTTACTCGTTATCGCGGTCAATCGGAATATAAAAGGATCGAATTTATTAAAATAAAAACGGTTTTCTACCGGTTCAACATATTCGGATTCGAGGAACAGACCATCTGAAGGATAGACCCTGAAATTGAGCTTGCGAAATGTGGGATAGTTTCGAGTTCTTGAAATTTAATTGGAATATTTTATTTTGGGAAAAATTTAATATCAATCCTATAAACATTATGGGAAAACGATTGTAGAATATTAATGTATATGAATGAGATTAAACGAGAGTCCCATGGACATAAAAAAGAACAAACGTCTTGATCGTGAATGAAATCCGTGTACGCGATGTAGTGACGAGACGAATAGAGCTACGGCTCTGAAAAAGTAATTCTGGTAGGCGTGGTCGAAGGAAAAAAGAGACAAGGAACAGTGCCCATAAGCTATACGGATGTAATTAAACAAATGACAAACGCCACGTCGCTTCAGCGGGCTATGAAACGTCAAAGTTCTGCAAATTAAGGTTGACGATTTCACAATGCTCGATCGAGCCCAGGATGAAGAATAAGAAACAACAAAAAAAAAGAGTTATAATCACTAATTTTTTTTTACCAAAAATCACAAAGCTTTGTACACATACGCAAAATCAACACAAAGGACGTGTATATACATACACAAATGCATATATATATATGTAAGAAATATATATATATACATATGTCGTATAAACACGCGGAAATTAACGGATAACGCATACATGTACGGACATATAAAAGAAGAAGGCTACTAAATTGTTGCCGATCCCAAACATCTCAGCTATTGATGTACTGTGGCAACAAAAGTGGCAGTCGACTTCCTCATTAAATAAGCTTCGTCGAATCAAAAATCTCGTTTTACCACGGAAGACTTCGCTTCCAAACCGCAGAAAAGACGTTGTCCTCAGCAGACTACGGCTGGATCACACAAGATTCGCCCATTCGTAGCTGATCAACAGAACTCCGGCTCCTCAGTGCGTCTTGTTTAGCGTCACGCTTTCCGTGGCCGATATTTTCGTTGATTGTCCTTTACACTCCCACTCAGCCTGTCTCTCAACCTTCCTTCCTCACTTCCCCTTTTCTTCAAATATGAATACTCCCCCTCTTACTAAAAATAACTCACAAACGTGTACACAATAAATACGAGGCGAATGTCAGTAAAGAAGAGTTTTGAGTTCCGGAACGGATTAGGAACAATAGAAGCGTTAGTTTACTTGTAGATCCTAGTACAAAAATGTCTCTATCATAAAGAAAAAAGTATTTCTGCGGTTCATAGATTTTGCGGAAGTTTTTGACAGTGTTATAAACATAATAAGGTGCATAGATGGAAAAGACAGGAAAATAATTCAAAACTTGTATTTGAATCAAGTAGGCGTAGTAAAAACGTAAGGAATGGAAACAAAAGAATCGAACATCAGGAAAGGAAAGAGGCGGGGCTGTATGCTATCGTCGCTTTTTTATTAACCTGTACTCAGAAAAAAAAATCCAGAAGGTACACCCTGAACATGTAGGTGGCGTAAATGTGAATTGTTATACCATTAACAAAAAAAAAGTATGTATATGTATATATGCATATGTGTACATGTATATACATATATAAGGAATTAGAATAGACACATAATAAGAAAATTAAAAATAAGAAGTCTGAATGAAAATGTGAAAATGGATGTGAGCAAATGATGTGTAAGTGGGAACAAGTGTGAGTGTGAGTGCAATTCAATATATCCAAGTTATAAAAATTATTAAATAATTATATGAAGGTGATGTAAATTATATATAAGTAAAGAAAATGTAGAAATGGATGTGAACAAATGATGTGTAAGTGGGAACAAGTGTGAGTGTAAGTGTAATTCAGTATACCTAAGTTATAAAAATTATTACATAATTATATTAGGTAGGGTAAATATGAATGGTTATACCATTAACAAAAAAATAAAGAATGTATATGTATATATATATATATATATATATATATATATATATATATATATAAGGAATTAGAATAAACACATAATAAGAAGATTAAAAATAAGAAGTGTGAGTGAAAATGTGGAAATGGATGTGAGCGAATGATGTGTAAGTGGGAACAAGTTTAAGTGTAAGTGTAATTCAATATATCTAAGTTATAAAAATTATTACATAATTATATTAAGAGGATGTAAATTATATATAAGTAAATCTATAGACAAGCTAATGCTTGACGGAACAATTGAGAATTGTTAATTATAAGGCGTGTTTGTGTCCTATATAAATGTGCATGTACTCTATTTGTAAAATATACGTTTTTAAAAAAAAAAAAAATTAGGTTACCTCGATGACACGGTCTTAATTGCAGACGACAAACGTGAACTTCAACGGTTGGTGAATAGGGTTAATCAGCGAAAAATAGGATATGTAAGAAAACTAAGGTGGTGGTGGTTATCAAAGAGGCTGAAACCCAGAAAGCATCGATAAAAATCGATAATAATATTAATCACGAAACTAATACATTTATTTGCATCGGGTCCGGATTATGAAATGAGGACCAAAATTAAGCAAGCAAGGACTATATTCGTGAAAATAGGAAAAGTATTTACAAATAAAACGCTTAAATGGACAACAAAATGGAGGCTGGTTAAATGTTAGTAGTCTGTACTGTGCTCTTTGTAGTCGAGGCCTAGAGAATTAAAAATAGAGTGATAAATAAACTAAATATCTTCGAAATGTGGTTTTACCGAACTATATAACGGTTATCATGGACAATTAAGGTTTCGAATGGAAAAACATTTTGCAACAACTATGTATCCTGTTTCTAGTACATCGTTCGTGTTTCACGTGCTCACGGTAGAAACTGGTTGTATAAATCTTTTTCTTTTATTTTTATTTTACATTATTTCTAAATTATTATATTACTTACTTCATGTATTTTATTTAAATATAGTGCTTATCCACACGTATTTCTGATATGGAGATAGATAGTCCAGGGGATAAAGACCCCCCGGATCGAATAAATGACAGCTTGAACAACAGTGTTGGTTGTAATAGTAGTAGTATTAATAATAGTGTTAATAGTGGTAATAATAACGTTGACAGTAACCTTTACAGCAGTGGTAATAATGGTAGTAATAATGATGATAACAGTAAGATCGATAATGAATTTATTAAGAATAATAATTTTAGTAGTGATTCCTTTAATAATAGTAATAATTCTATCGATAATATTCGCAGCACTGTTAATGAAAAAATTCCCGTATACTCGCATTCAATACATTCTGGTCCTTATGTGGTTTTGATAGAGGCTAAAGATCAAAATATAGGCAATTTCAATCCCTTGGCCATTTGCAAATTACTAGCATCCTCTGATGGTCTCAGCTATTTCACCCGAAGTGGTCGTAACCGAATTAAAGCTACTTTTTCCACATGTTCTGCTGCAAATTCATTTCTTTTAAATATCAACGGTAAACACAATTTAAATGCGTTTATTCCTAACAGTCTGTTATATCGTTTCGGAGTTATTCGCAATGTGCCGACTGATATTTCAACCCAAGACTTGCAGGACGGGATCGAAAGCTCCGTTGAGGTTGTTGACTTACGCCGGATTCATAGACGTCAAGATAATACTCTTATTCCTACTCGTACGGTCGAAATTAAATTTCTAGGAAACATTTTACCCGAGTTCATATCTGTGTACAAGTTGAGGTTCGAGGTACAACCAAGTATCAAACCTCCCATATTATGTATAAATTGTTTCCGTTACTCACATGTTGCCACTCAATGTCGCTCTAGACCAAGATGTCCTAATTGTACTGGAAATCATTTTATTTCGTCTTGCCCGCATCCCAAAAATGAACCAGCGCCTTGCTTAAATTGTAATGACTCACATTTCACCACCAATCATTCATGCCCATATTACCAGGAACAATATAAAATTAATAAAATAGTAGCCTTCGATAATGTATCCCGAACTGAAGCCATTAATATTTCCAAATCCAGCCTAATCAGTAAAGCCGCCTCCTCTATTACTCATTCTGTAAACAAGCCAGCTTTACCTAAAAATACCAATACATCTCGTCATCACTTCACCAAATATCCCTCTCCGAATCGTTTTCGCAGCCCAATTAACGCCACTAACAAACAATTTCCAAGCTATAATCACTTACTTTCCTTCCCATCGGGACAGTCCCCTCCTGTTTCAAACATACCAAGACAAAGTAACTTCTCTCAATCTAAATTTAATCAAGTTGACATATCCTCCCCCACAAAAGCCCCCTATCCAGATCATGCTACACAGCTTAATCTTAACACATCTGACGGGTCCCCTCCTACAAAATCCTCCTTAAACAATATCTCTTCACAACATAACCTCAGGGAACCTAACGCTGCCTTACGTAGAGGCGCTTCCTTTGCCTCATCTTCCACCGATTCTAATTCCGATACAAATAAACTTCCTCATCACAAAAATCCGTATCGTCCACTCTGCTCCTTCTAGACCTTCCGAAATTAAATCGCAACCTACATCAACTCGTATCAAACAACTCAAAAATTAAAGTATACACCCTTAATGCTAACTCACCCCCACAAATTCATTATATCACCTACAACTCTTGCGAACGCCTTTTGACCTTCCAATCTTTTCCTCTCTCTATTTATCCATTTGGAGATTTATGTTCATATGTATATATGTAATGGTTTGTGTGTGTGCGTGTGTATGTATGTGTGGGTGTGCGTAAAAGCTCCACTATTCATGTGGGTGTGTGCGTCCACATGTACATATGTAAATGTGCGTGTAGTGTGTGCGTGCATGTATGTTATATATCTCATTTTCCTCTTACTCTACCATTCTACCCATCTTACCCTAATAGATGACTATTCCTTGTGGAAGTGCACCAAAAATATTAAACGGTCCAATACACATATTCCTCCGATAAGACATGGCAACGGATTATGGGCGAGAGATGATAAACAGAAGTCAGATTTATTTGCTCAGCACCTGGTAACCGTGTTTCAGCCAAACATAACGGCTAGCACGGACAGGGAAATATACGACTATATAAATAGTCCATATGAATCATCTTCTTCGATTAAGTTAGCCTCACCTTCTGAGGTGAAATGTTTACTTAAAACGTTGAAAAAGAAGAAAAGTCCGGGTTTCGACTTAATAAGCGCTGAATTATTGAATGAACTTCCGCGAAAAGCTATAGTATTACTGACTTATATATGTAATGCAATATTTCGCGTACAATATTTTCCAGTACAGTGGAAATTCGCGCAAATTATAATGATTCCGAAACCTGGCAAAGATCCGTATTCTGTTTCATCTTATCGTCCGATCTCTTTGTTGCCTGTTTTGTCGAAGGTAGTAGAAAAATTAATATTAAAAAGATTACAGCCTTACATACAATCCAATGATATAATTCCGCAACATCAATTCGGTTTTATAAAACACCATTCCACCACTGATCAATTACATAGGGTGGTTAGTATAATTGAAAATAGCTTAGAAACCAAAAAAGTATGTACCGCGGCATTTCTCGATGTTCAACAAGCTTTTGATAAGGTTTGGCACGATGGTCTATTATATAAACTGAAATGTCTATTGCTGAAAAATTTTTATCTGTTGTTGAAATCATACATAGAAAATCGCCACTTTCAAGTGCGTTATAAACATACCTATTCAGAAATACATCCTCTTTTAGCAGGCGTTCCCCAAGGTTCTGTGCTGGGCCCCACGCTGTACTTGTTATACACGGCTGATTTCCCTACAATGGAAAATGTACAGCTGGCTACATTTGCGGATGACACTGCACTGCTCTCAACACACACGGATCCGAAGATAGCTAGCAGTAACCTACAGAAAGCTCTTACTAAGGCGGAGATATGGTTTAAAAAATGGAAAATTGGAATTAATGAAAACAAATCTGTCAATATCCATTTTACCAACAGAAAAGTTACACCCCCACCCGTCAGGATTAATAGCACCGATCTGTCAGTGCGATCAACGGTCAAGTACTTAGGATTACACCTGGATAGCCGATTAACATGGAAACATCACATACAGATGAAGAAAAAAGAATTAGATATTCGTGTTAAAAAAATGTACTGGCTGATAGGGAGAAACAGTGTACTAACGACAGATAATAAACGTTTAATATATACGGTGATTCTAAGGCCTGTCTGGACCTATGGGGTGCAACTTTGGGGTTGTGCTAGACCATCAAACCTGAAAATAATACAAACGTCACAAAATAAAATTCTTCGGATGATAACCAAAGCACCCTGGTATGTAACAAATCTAACGTTGCATCGAGATTTACGTATAGATTATGTGGCCGAGGTCATAAAAGTTCACGCTAAAAGACACGCAAGAAGACTTGATAGCCACCCGAATACTTTTGCTAGGGGATTGCTTGATACCACCGGTGAAATAAGGAGACTAAAACGTCAGAAACCGCAGGATCTCGTTTAGGGTCGTCGTAATCGGGTAGGTATCGCTGGATACTTGTCCCCTCATGCTCAATTCTCTTAAACGTACTGCTAAATGTCCTTGGTGGACAGCTCGCAGTATTATAAATCATTAAAAAAAAAAAAAAAAAAAAAAAAAAATCACAAAAATCCGTATCGTCCACTCTGCTCCTTCTAGACCTTCCGAAATTAAATCGCAACCTACATCAACTCGTATCAAACAACTCAAAAATTAAAGTATACACCCTTAATGCTAACTCACCCCCACAAATTCATTATATCACCTACAACTCTTGCGAACGCCTTTTGACCTTCCAATCTTTTCCTCTCTCTATTTATCCATTTGGAGATTTATGTTCATATGTATATATGTAATGGTTTGTGTGTGTGCGTGTGTATGTATGTGTGGGTGTGCGTAAAAGCTCCACTATTCATGTGGGTGTGTGCGTCCACATGTACATATGTAAATGTGCGTGTAGTGTGTGCGTGCATGTATGTTATATATCTCATTTTCCTCTTACTCTACCATTCTACCCATCTTACCCTTCGATCACCTCTATTCTCACCTTTAAGCATTGCTCGACACCATATTTTTGGTTTGATCCATGCCATCCCACATATCTACATTAGCTCCATTTTTTCCTGTATATCACTGCTCCTTACTTCTCACATTGTTGATGATTAAGATTCTGCAATGGAATGCTCGTAGCCTACCTTGCAACAAACCAAACCTAGACATATTTTTACGAGACAAGAACTTTGACATTTTACTTATCTCTGAAACGTGGTTATCTCATCCACAGGTTTTTCCATCCCCGGATTTTCAATCTACAGACAGGATAGGGTCGAGGGTTATGGCGGTACCGCCGTGCTGGTTAAGCAACGCATTCCACATCATCTTCTTCCCGACCATTTCGTTAACTACTCAAAACAGTTGCATAAAATCAACTCAATAGGAATCGCCGTTACTATCAATAATACTACAGTCAATATACTGTCCATCTATGTGCCTCCCCTACACAAAATCAATGTCCGAGTTTTCGGAGCAGCCATTGAGTCTTTAGCCTCGACACATCTCATTATTGGGGGCGATTTTAATGCTCACCACCCCAGCTGGGGCTGTAGTTCATTTAATCTTAATAGTACAGCCGTTTTGCAAATTGCCGATCAATATTCACTGAATATTCTAAACAATGGGACTCACACCACGCTTCCTACTCCTCAATTTTCATCCAGTGCCATTGATCTCACCCTCTGTTCTCCCATCTTATCTTTTTCATGCAACTGGTCGTTCATCCCCTTCTATCTGGGTAGTGATCATCTGTCAGTTTGTATTTACCTCCAACTCCCTGGCGGGGATACTACTTCATCTTCTACCCCTTCCTCTATCCCGCACACAAAAAAAATCAATTATGATTTATTCTCTTCCATTGCTGACAATCTTTTCTTCAGCTTTCCGTCAAATCTCTCCTCCCCCGAAGTATATGATCTCTTTCTATCCATCATCCATGATTCAGTTTCCGCCTCCACTTGTAATAATTCCATTTACCTAGGTAAGAAACTTCCCGTCAGATGGTGGATGAAGCAATGTTCCTTCCAGATAAACAAAAGGAATCAGGCATTCCGCATCTTTCGGAAAAATAAAACCGTATCCAATTTTATCAAATTTAGGAAGATCAATGCCCAAACCCGCCAGTTATTAAATCAGTCTAAATGGGATTCCTGGAGACGATTTATCCAAAATCTGGGAACAATATAAAGCGTTTAAACATCGAGCTCTTTCTGCTTCTACTCCCTCTACTGATCACGAACATTGGTTTGACGAATTTGTCAACCGCGTTTCTCCTCCGTACGTACCTTCCCTTCATTAAACCAACCCTTTCCATTTCACATCTGCTTCCCCTTCAAACATGTTGGATATGCCTATCACGATTAGAGAGCTCACACATATATTAGAAAATAAAAGGGATACTGCCTCAGGCCCTGATTTAATATCATATAAAATGCTTCAAGCTTTGTCAACCTGTTCTTTGAATTTCCTTTCCCAAATGTTCTCCAAATTTCTACAAGAAAACTTTATTCCTCAGGACTGGCTAACCTTCAATATTACCCCTGTTCACAAATCTTCAAAACCCAAACATTTGGCTACTTCATACCGCCCCATTGCTCTAGCTTCCTGTGTTTGAAAACTTCTTGAATCTGTCATCCGCTATCGTTTAATGGTGGTTGGAAAATAATAATATTCTCCCTAATTTTATTTATGGCTTCCGCCCCAATATTCAACTGCTGATTGTCTCTCCTTTCTGACATCTAACATATACAAAACATATATAGATAAAGGTTTCTTGTTAGCCACATTTCTGGATCTCACCGCAGCTTTTGATAACGTCAACATCAGCTTACTGCACCAACGCCTCTTATCACTTAGTATTCCACATAATCTCGCAGCTTATATTTGTAACCTATCACTTCCGGCACCCTACACTCCAACATCCGCTGCACCGCACTACTTACACTGGTCACGCACAAGGTTCTGTTCTTAGTCCCATTTTATTTAATATCTATATTATGCACGATTTAAAACCTCTGCTTCCCCATTCATCCCATCTCATCTCCTATGTGGACGATCTGGTCCTCTTTCAACATAACAATAATCTTGACCTTATTACGCAATATTTAACACATGATATCATAACTTTAAGTAACCGTTTCAAATTTTCCGATCTTTCCATTAATCCCAACAAATTTGCAGCTATCGTGTTTTCCCTCAATCGGCCTACCTATCCTCCTCAATATATTCCGTTTTATAATGACCGCATCGCTATATTAACGCAATTCACCTACTTAGGACTGACATTAGATCAAAAACTTACTTGGAAACCGCATATAGACTTCCTTATTTCGGTCACCCTACAATCCTCTAATATCCTAAGATCCCTCTCCTCAACTGTCTGGGGTGGAGATCCCGTTTCTCTCCACATTCTATATATTTCCTTAATTTGTTCCAAAATTGACTACTGCTCCTTCCTGTATGGTAATGCCTCCCGTCACCACTTAACCAAATTGGATAAAATACAAAACCTTTGTATGCGCTTAATTTTAGGCTCTCTTTGTTCTACTCCTATTTCATTTCTTTCCTCCGAGTGTCATATTGTTCCTCTCTCCCTCCGACGAAAAAATTTAGCCTTCCAATTTATCTCGAAATCTCTCAATAAACAAGTTAATTCCTTCACTTCCAATTTTTTAAAAATTTTCAGAAAATGGCGTTCCAATCGCTCCCATATTCCACTACTCTCCACTGCAGCTTATAAATACCGGACGTACAAGTATCTTATCCTTCCATCTCATCCCATGATTTACTTTACTAATTCATATCATGTCAATCTTTTTAACATCTCCATTGACATCTCCACCTTCTCCTCCATCATATCTTCCCATCATATCTTCCCATCATGATCTTAATGCTTTCATACAAAATTACTGGCCTAATCATGTACATGTATTTTCAGATGGATCCAAACTTCCCAGTCGGTCCGTTACGGGAGCATTCTATATACCGCAATATAATATCTCCAAATCATTCATTTTTCCTCAGTTCAATTCAATTTTCACTGCCGAGGGCCTAAGCATCCTTAAAACTCTGCAATTCTTATCACGTTTAGATCACCATTCCTCCTCCCTATACTTAATCTTATCCGACTCCCTAAGTTTTCTCCTCGCATTGAAGCATTCCTCCTTTCAACCTAATTCCAATTATCTTCCCTTGGCAGTGCGACAATTGACTTATTTACTATTCAGCCGCGGCATCTTAATATCATACGTCTGGATTCCCGGTCATTCCGGAATTCATGGCAATGAGGTTGCCGACACTCTGGCCAAGGAGGCCATTTTCTTCGGCTCTCTGGTGCCGGCAATTTCCACCACAGACCTGATATCTCTTGCCAACATGGATATATCCTACGAATGGTCATCGTGGCTAGTTAGTTCTTCCACCCCTAGATATTACCTGGCCAAATCACCTACTCCCTGGTACTTTAATTTGTCCAACATACACCTCAACTTCCGAAAATTTATTACAACCATCACCCGTTTACGTTCTGGACACAATCGTCTTCCGGCTCACATGTTTCGTATTTCCAGTTCCCCATATTGTTCCCATCCAGCCGATTCACAAATTATCGCCGATGAAAACACCATCCTTTTCAATAGCAGTTTTCACACACCTGACCAACTCGCACTCCTGAATTCCTTAATATCAATCGGTTATCGTCCTCCTCTCTCTATCACTTCCTTAATTTTTTCTAATGACTCCCGTGTTTTCCTCCTTCTTTACAAATTCCTAACCAATTGTAATATCAATAGGGTTGTGATTGCTCCTCTGCAGTGCCCAAAAAAAAAAAAAAAAAAAAAAAAAAACTAAATAAACAAATAACACTGGTGACTATTATAAAGAGACGGAAAGTAGCCTATCTCGGTAATGTTCTGAGAGATGAAAGATATGACTTACTGCAAATGATCATTGAAGGAAACGTCGCAGGAATACGGGGAAACGGCAAAAAAATGAAAACCTGATTTGAAAACATGAAGGAATCGACAGGTCTCAACACAGAAGCCTTACTGCGAACGATCAGAAGACAAACGGATAATCACCAACATCTATTGAAGATATGGTAACCGTTCTTATGTTTCGTCTCTACTCCTTGATATTCAACTTCCATTCCCTCGTGCCCCTAGCCTTGGTTACCGCACACGGCACGTTAATTTAGACTACAAGTAATACTTATAATAAACATGTCTGTAATGCAAATTATTATACCGATTTGAACAACTTCGTGTGTATATACATATAAAGATATGTATGTGTGTTTATGTGCATGTGTAAATTATTGTTCGAATACCAGTTGTTGTATATATCTATATACCTATATGTATATTTTATATATATATATATATATAATATATATATATAATATATATATATATATATATATATATTATATATATATATAATATAAATAATTTATGCACTCGCACATTGTTGACAACAACGTAATTCATTACTTTCTCGGTTGTGTTCGAAAAAGCCCATTTAAAACCTGAGGAAGAATTCGCTTTGAACAGAAATAGAGGACGAAGCTCTTTGTTCTCAATATCTGAAAAGTTCCCTTAAAATTATTTCGCTTTCGTTTAGACTCGTCTCTCTCTCTCTACGGAAATCATACACATCCTACGCACGCGAATAGAGTAAACCGGAAATAATAAAACCTTCCTCGACACCCGGTAGTGTATACGATTAAAATTGGTGGGACACCGGGAAGTCCTGTATGCGTCGCCGCCTGAGTTCTTCGAAAGTTAAGCGAGTTGATGAGCTTTCATTGTTATCAAATATAGAAGAAAAAGCGTTATGGATAGTTTTACTTTATCCTGGGGGGTTTTTCACTAAAAAAAAAAGGGAAAAGAAAAATAAAAAGTTTTCAATGCGAATATATACATATATATTTATATATATATATAATATACGAACGTGATTCGCTGATTCGCTGAAAAATTATAAGTACTTTACTCTTTCATTGTGGAACGTACCAAGCCCAGCTTAGCGTTACCATCTACCGATGTAAGTATAAAGATTTGAAAATAGATACTAATTTGTAAAGTACAATCGACACGATAAACAACTTAAATTTAACAGTCGATTCTTTTCCACATAATAAACAAACGATAAGAAAATAGTTACAAATCGCTAAATATAAAATTCACAAAGCTTTTCTTCTACTAAGCCATTATCCGCGGAACGTAAAATGAATTATAAAATTATAGAAATATATACGAGAAATATAAAATGAAAAATACTAATTTAAATAATCGAAAAACGTCGAAAATTCAACGTCACAGAATACTTCTGCTTCGTTTATTATAGTAATGCAACCACATACAATGGGAACATCTATGACAAATATTGCCTAGGGGTCCCGCGTCATCTAATCGATTAAATCGTTATATACATCTAGCAAAGGTAGAGTTAAAGTAGGTGATAAACTGTCGGATCAATTCGAAGCAGGAAAATATGTACGACGGAGCTGCATACTAAGCCTGATTATTGAAAAGTTGGTACAGAGGATAAAAACCAGAGTGGGTTTGGTAAGAAAAAACTTGCCGGCACGGGATGGGGAGCAACAGCAAAGGTATTAAGAATAACAACTCTAGCGCTTACTTACTCAGTGGTAGAGTATTGTGCACCTGTTTGGTTGAACAGTGCACATACAGAAAAAATAGACGTCCAGCTGAGAGCCGCGATGCGAATAATTAGCGGCACATTAAAGTCGACAAACAAAGATTGGCTACCCGTTCTTGCACATATCGCTCCTCCAAAAAGAAGGCGGGAAGATGCGTTTAGCAAACTTTGGGAAAATTTCTCAGTTTCACATAACTGTATAATGCATAAAGATAAAGGATACACACCAGTAAGAGCATTAAAATCAAGATGTCCACCCTGGAGAACAGCAGAACATATAAAGAGTATACCACCAAACTGGAAAGTGAGATGGAAGAATGAGTAGACAAACTGCAAAGCTACTAATGCGGACTTGGTACACGACCCTACTATGGAACCCTCAATGGACCTACCAAGAGAGGCATGGTGAAGAGTAAACAGATTTCGCACGGGACAAGGTATGTGTGCTTACACTTTAAACAAGTGGAAAATGATCTCGAGTCCTAGGTATGAATGTGGAGAGATCCAAACCTTGGATCATCTATATAATTGTAAGATTTTTCTCAAATCATGATATGATTAATAGACACGATGTGCATAACATCACGAATAACGCGTTACAATGGGTGTTGGGATTAAAATTAAACATCTAGAATAATAATTTACTCTACTCGGCTCCATAAGATCGAACGAATTAAGCCTGATACTGTTCAATATTTATAGCGAATGAATAATGTGAAGTATCCTACAAGAATGGGGAAGATGGTGTAAAAATTTCTGGGAAAACAATCAATAATCGTCTCGTCGGAACAAAAACTGGTCAGCCTCCGCGGAAAATTGAAAAGCATAAGTAAAGAACATGGATTATACATAAACGGAAAAAACACCAAGATAGTGATTATATGAGTCCGCAAAGTATAGACGGCTTACAAGTGGTTGACAGATTTGTTTTTTGAGGAACGTTGATCACAAAGGACAGAAGCTCAACAGAGGAAACCACACGGAGAATAAAGATAGCAAAAATGGCGCTATTACAATTAACGAAAATATGGAAGAGCCATGAGATAACAATGCGCACAAAAATGCGTCTTATGAATTCGTTATATGCATCTGAATGGTGGACAATGAAAAAGAACGATAAACAACGCGTTAATGCGTTTGAAATACACTGTTTTTCCAATGCTAAGAAAAAAACTAACTTGTAAATATTTCAAGAAATTATGGCGAATCAGAGATTACAAACCGTGGTACAGAGGCGGATAACAGCATACGCAGGACATATCATACGACAGGATGGATTGGAAAGAATAATTATGATGGTGGAAGGTGGTCGGAAAAGAGGAAGGCCACCAACAAGATATCGAGATAGTGTTAAAAGAATCGATGGCTTCGCGTCAATACTAGAAATGATGGAACGGGCAGCAGATCGAACTACATGGTGGCCAAACACGTTCGTTTATGAGGATTCATAGGGTTACGATTATATATATATATATATATATATATATATATATACATATATATACATTCAATGAAATATGTTTAACGCGAAAACCCTTGATATGAAAAACGGTCCTGTCAAACTGCCATGTGCCTTCGTACATTTTTTTTCAACAAAAATTACAACCACGTCATCAAGGTATTGTATGAAACTTAAAATGTTATTATCGAAAGCAATTGCTTCGAAAATATTTACTCGCAACCGAAGCGAAAGAGGATTTTTCTATCGATTTATTACACGCACTTCGTGTGTTGCAATGGAATTCAGTGAACTACCAAAAACAATTGAAGATTACTTTCATCATGCAGAATTCTCAAAAGTAGCAGATTCTTTGGTGTCAAAAGGGGTTTAGGTGGAAGATGTTGGAACTGAAACGACATATAATGAATTTGTATATTATCGAACTAGTCTGCGGTATCATCGAATGAATTTATTGCAGTAGATGATGGTAATATGTGTGTGTACGGCCCCAATTAAAGAGATTTTGGAGATTGTCCAAAGCTCAAAACATATCGTCGATATAGATTCCGATGACGAATTAGACAATGAGACGAACAATGCAGTTCCTGTTCCCGCAACATCCGAAATGTGCGTGAAAAGTATGCGCAAGTATTATTTAGACGCACATTCGAACGGTGAAACGAGTAACAAAATAAATGATAGCTTAAAATTCGTTGAAAATTTGACGTTATAAAATACAATGCAAAAAAATATATCAGATTGTTTTCCAAAAAATAAATAAATGTTTTATATTTATTAAAAAAAAAAAATGAAAATTACCAATCTACTTCGTTAAGTTCTTGTTAATATTATTGTTGTTTTATTCGTATTTATTAAAAGCGTGCTTACACCCGTACCTGTTGTATATAAAATGTACTCTAATAAAGATAATTTTGTTGAGTACGTGTACTTTATTTTAACACGAAAAAATTTTTCAATCCCCTCCATTTTGTGTTAAACTATTTTCACTATAATAAACAACAAAAAAGAGGTTCTTGAAGTTTTTTTCTTTATGAAAAATGACAAAGCTTTTCTCGGCTGTTAGGTAATTATTAAGTGAATATTTAAAAATACAAAAAAATATAAAATGAAAGAATATTAATTTAAGATTATAATTCACAGAAAATCAGCAAACTGAAGGACAGTATTAATAAAACAATCTGAATTTAATTTTTTTTAAACGAATATATAAACATTTATTAATTTTTCGGAAAATAATCCGATATATTTCTATTATTAATTCATTTTGCTGATTTTTTATAAATCGTAATCTTAAATTAATATTTTTTCATTTTATATTCTGTCAGATTGTTTTATTAATACTTAATATTATTGATTTTTTATGAATTGTAATCTTAACATTTTTTTCATTTTATATTTTTTATCTTTTTAAATACTCACTCGATAATGGCCTAATAGCCGAAAAGCTTTGTCATTTTTCATAAAGAATTTTTTTTCATAGATTTCAACTTCTTATTTAATGTTTATTCGAATAAAAATCTTACAAATTATTTTCACTATATATTATATATAGGCGTAATATGAAATACAGAGAGCGTTTGTATATTAAACGTAGAGTACGAAGGAAAAATCTTTCACGATATTTACATAATCAGACATATTCGATTTAATACAGACGGGCGGGACCGAGGTGTTCTAAAGTTCGGACATTCAGTCGGCGCCCACATATTTATCAGCAATATAAAACAGCTTGGACCGTTGGTAATAATACGGAAAGCTCTTAAAGTTTAACGGTCGGTATCCGGCGTTTTTAGAAGATTCTATAGACGAAACGTGTGTACACAATTTATCAATGAAATACAGCTCTATAACGTTCTAGAACGACTTTCAGAACTTTTATTCGAGGATACTCTGAAGCACTACACACACAAATTATTGTGTTTGTATATATATATATATTCTTATATATAAATATACATGTTTACGTGTATACAAAGTAGCTCTATAGCCAGGAAGTGTGACTGAACTTTCGGAGAGACAGTACAGACGTTGTAAAACCGAAGATAGAGTAACAAACAGTTGGCGTATCCTGGTCCTCACGAGTTTTTTCTTCATAATCGAGGGATATGACGAAATTATACTTAAAATGAAGAAGAAAAATCACTTATTTCGCAAAATAAATATTTCGGAGAAATTCTGTTTATAACAACGTAAATAAATATATATATACACAGAACCGCACCCAATTCAGACACATACATAAGTACATTCACGTATACATACACTATATATATGAAAATATTTTTATACATCAATATGTACATACATACATATGCAAATATATGTATGATTGTGTATATATATATATAATATACAATGTATGATTGTAAGAAAAAAAAGTTGAAAAATTTATTATTTGAAAAAAAAAATAAAAAGTTCAAAAGAGATTACTAATAAAGCTATTATTACTTTGAGGGATTTTTTTATATATATTTGTACTTTTATTTCTATTTTTATGTTCATCGTTATATTTGTTCAAGAAGAATAGTTTAAACGAATTCAAAAGGTCCATTAGGAAGACAGTTTTATGTAATTTGTTATACGTCAATATCTTTTTCGATCGATAAAATCTCTATTACGATACGAACGATAGCATACATTAAGAACCTGTTAAACTTTAGCATATATATATATATATATATATATATATATATATATATATATATATATATATATATATATATATATAATATATATTTAGAATTATTATTAAATTAAATTAACGTGCCATGTACAGCAGCCAAGGCTAGAGGCACGATAGGAAAAGAGGATCAGATTGAGGAATAGAGACAGGAACGGTGGAGGAGGATAATTAGATTCAACAATGAAACATGGTCATATTTGAAGAGGAGATGAAGCGAATGAGGAAGATTAAGAAATAAATAATAAATAAATAAGAAACGCTCGAAGGTATGAGGGACAATGAACTAGAATATTGGAAATAGAGATGATAACGACATAGCCGGAATACAGTGGATTGAATAATAAGATACGCATGAGTGAGATGCGTATGGCCCAAGCACAATCTGGTGATGACTACATCATCTCTGCGGCTTGGAAGTATCTGATTCGCCGTAGTTCGTTGGTTTGTGACGTCAGCTGCCACTTCTTCTGGCGTAATACAAGAAACGCATTTATAGCGCTAGAACTGGAACATTCGGAACCGACAAGAACGTACTAGCTTCCCTGGCCGTTTTATCAGCTAGTTCGTTCCCATGAACCCCAGCATGAGCTGGGATCTAGAGGAATGCCACTTTCTGACTCGACCCCGCCAGTACCAGTTTCATCACTTTCTTGGCTATGGCGTGCTGATCATGGTTGAAAATGTCGCAGAGAATTATCGAAGGTTTATCAACATCGGAGCTCATTAAAGGTTCCATAGCAAGATAAATCGCCTATAATTCAACTGAAATGACGGAGAATATCTGCGGTAGCGATGTTCGATTGCAGATAATTTAACATACATCGGTTTTAAGCAGCTTGTACACGTTCCTCAGTATTTCCAATATGCAGATGATTTTGCTGCGATCGTGCATACCGTACGGAAGCTACAGACCGCTATCGAAATACTTCGTACGGTATAATGTTAAAATTGTTCTTTAACGTAATCGGTCCTGCGTTAAATATAATCGAATATTTTTTTTTGTTTTTAAAGCTGAGTAAACTGACTAAAATTTGTCACGTATTAAAAATTGCGGCAATTTTAAAAAATGCTCGAAATCTATCTAATTTTAGGCATATCCGATATTGAAACGGGTTAATATTTCGTGGCGTTCGTTAAAATATTGATTATAATTAATAAAATTTTACTTATTTTCATCGTTATTATTATAATAAAAAAGTGGCAGTCTTGCCTGCTGATGTAACCGATACGAGTATCGGCAAGGTGGAGATTTGACAACGAAGCGGAGATTTAAAGGCCTGCAACATTGTTGACACGATCAAAACTTTAAAATTCTTTTTTTTTCTTTATAGCTACTAAATAGGATGTTTATTCGATTTCAGATAACGCTTCACCACCGATCGAACAAAGTCCCGACGGATTCTTGAATTTTTCTTCGGTTCAACTGGAAGACAGCGGATGGTACAAATGCGTGGCACGCTATTTGTCCGTTGAATATGCATCAATCGGCTATTTCTTGAATATTAGAGGTACGTTCCGCGATCGAATATACGATCGCCGATTATTAATTCCGATATTTCGTATTATATATAAGTAACAAATAATTTTTGTTTTTTAACTTTCACTTATTGCAGTCTGACTATAAATGCCATTAAGCTGTCTAATAAGTTCTGTAAACATGAAAGGAGAAGTGCTCAATAGCACTTCTATTTAGAGATTTTACATTTAAGGTTAACTAGCTTCAATCGATATGAATCTAGGGTTTAACAAATCAACTTAGATTTTAGTCGAGTTATATTTTGGCAAATCGATTTATCTCGACTCGTACATAACTAATGTTGAGAGTACTATATCGTTAGAAACATATTAAAGGCCTCGGTGATTATTCGTAAAATTTTATTTCGAACCCTCTGAATTATTTATATATTAGTTTATTTCGTCGAGTTCCATAATTGTGAACCGTCCACATAGGTTTAAAGATGGTTTCATGTATTTTACTGAATAAGGAAAAATTATTATTTTTAATCAGTAAACAGTTCAATTGTCTAACGTTTATATCCAGTTCAAGGCATCAGAATTGTTGAGGTTTACAGAATTTTTCTATTGGCGAACTGTACGTTGATCGATATATTTTCTCATTTAATGTTCTTCCATTTATTTAGCCAAACTTCGTTTGTTTGCAATTTACTGCTAGGTTTTTTGGGGTTTTTTTTGGCCTAAACCTAAACCTTTGTGGTCAGTAGATTCTAATTTAAGGACTATATATTAAATTATAATTTTAAATAATAATTTTGCACCTTAAAATAAAAAGAAAAATGAGAAATAATACTTTGTAGTCACAGCTTAATAGATAACGTATGGAATATGGAGGGAAGACAGCGAAAGATATCAGTTTCTTAAAATAGTTAATTGCGCGCGTTTTTTACGCGATAATAAAACAGTATCATCCGCAAAATGTGGCACCTTCACTTTTTCGGTGCCAGGAAAAGTTATTACAAGTACTAAAGCTTATTCATAAGACAGGATGGCAAAAGTAAATATTATCGGGAAGCCGTGATTTTAGTTTCATACCATTCAAAAAATATCCACGCGAACCGAGTGTTGTACCTTTATTGATATAGAAATCCAAAAGGTCAGACAGTTTACTAGAGTCAATACGCTACTGGGTAGGTGTAAGTTATATATTTAGATTATCTAAAATATTTTTAACAATGCGGCCTCTAAGGGTTATTCGTCTTGAACCTCGTTGTGCTTGTCATTCAAATCTCCACCTTACTACCCAGTAAATACTAGAGTCGGTAATTTTGTAGCGTGATGGACAATAAACAGCAAAACTAGACAATTCATTGTAGATACACTAATTTGAGTTACTTGTAATCTTTCGTTAAAAAGTTTAACTTATAATGTTCTATATTATTATTATTATTATTATTATTATTATTAGCCATAGTGAATGATAATAATTCTAATTATTTGTATAACTTACTCTAAATATACATTAATATATACATATACACATATATACATACAATACGTACCTACATATATATCATTTAACTCATAATTATTATCTAGCCCTGATACTGGGCAAAGGCCTCCCTCAAACGGTCCCATTCGAGCCGGTCTCCAGCTACTCTATGGTATTGTTTATTTTGAAGCATTTTAATTATATCATCCTGCCATCTTAATTTTTGTCTACCTTGTCTTCTTTTATTATAGATACACCATTCTGTGACTGCTTTTGTCCATTTATTGTTTTTCATTCTAGCTACATGTCCCGTCCAATCCCATTTAAGTGCTTTTATAACTCTGCTAAAATTATAGCCAAATTTCAACCTATTCCTAATTATTTTTAAGTTTACTCTATCTTTTAGCTTAATATGTAGCATCGATCTCTCTAATGCGTTTTGCATTTTATTTATTTTATCTTTTGTGTTACTTGACAAAGTCCAGGTCTGGCATCCATATATAACAGTTGGCAAGATACAGGTATTCATTATTTCGCTTTTTACCCTGTTGCTATATTTCCCCTTGAAAATATACTTCAAAGACCAATATTTCTTCCAAGTAATATTAATTCTTCGCTCCACCTCTTTCCTTGTACTATTTTTCGACGATATTAACTGACCTAAATAAATAATATTGTAAAAAAACCCCACGTAAATCCGAGATAGAACCATTTTTGCATATAAACGACAATAAGTACATGTTCGATTGTTAAATTATAGTGAATTGACAAATATTAATACCGTAAACTATATAACGTATACATCTACTAAGAAAGTACAAGAAGGTTCGGCCATATTTTAATAAAGTCTAATGTTCTATATTAGACTTTATTAAAATATGGCCGAACCTTCTTGTACTTTCTTAGTAGATGTATACGTTATATAGTTTACGGTATTAATATTTGTCAATTCACTATAATTTAACAATCGAACATGTACTTATTGTCGTTTGTATGCAAAAATGGTTCTATCTCGGATTTACGTGGGGTTTTTTTAAGCCATCACCCTTCCACAGTTTTCTATTTTTAGGTATTTAACCATTATTTAACCATTAACGTTAAAGACTACGGTTAGCGTAGACGGAATTATGTTATTATGTTGGCTTAACCGTTGGAACCTTGCTTTCAGTTCTGTGAGAGAGACGCAGCTAATTGACGGGTATTTTTCATCGGATACGTAATTAATAAGTGTTCGGATTTAATTATTTGTTGTACAAGTAGTGCTTAAATATTAGAAGGGTCATCTGTTTTAAGAAGATCTGTGATGTGGGTGCTTGTAGTTGTTTTGCATTGTTGTTTTACTCTAATGCTTCACAGTAGAACTGTTCGATTGTTTAGAATCTAGTGTAGATTGTTGATTTATATTATGGTTAGAGTATTTATGTATTTTTATTTTTATTTTTTTTGTTAGTTTATAATTATTACTTTATGTTGAATTTCCAATTTTCTCTATATTTCACACCCTTACAATTTACTAGGTGATTCCCTACGCAATTTGCGCATCTAACGACATTAGGTTCTTTATTATACATTTTGCGTTTGTGGTTGACAGCCCACTTTTTGATATAATATGCTCGTGTATGACCATATTGTCGGTATTTCGTGCATCGCGGTATCGTGTTTTCTTATCGAGAGCTTCTGCCTTAATTTTCACGTATAATAAAGTTCGTAATTTATAGATATTCTTATTTTTTTTAGTCCCCAAATTCACAAAGAACGAATTCTTTACCTTGGCTATGTTTAATATTAAATAAGTGACAAATAACAAATCGGACGGCACTTTCTTTCTTTATTTGATGGAATATTCTTTAAAGAGAAGCGACAATTACTCGATACCCATGAGTATTATCTATTTTCACCTCAACATTTTTATCGGAACTTGCAGTGCAGATAGAATAATTTTTGTAATATCGTTAAGAATTTCATTATAATTTTTAGTTTTTCACGTTTTTATCTAAAATATCTTCTGCAGACAATACAACGAAGGAAAATAGGTTACAATTTCTCCGTCTTTTCTAATATATATATATATATATATAATTGATAATTAAAGAATTATATAATCGTGGTCGCCAGTGCCTAACCCGGACTGCTTGTAGAACTCGCACCCGGTGACACACTAATACATCGACTAGAATTTAATTTATACTACAAATGATTTTAATATATATATATATATATATATTATTAGGCATTTTTAAACATCAACGAATATTATTTTAAAAAGAAAACAAATACTTATATCATACAATTGCTAAGCCACACGAATAACTCACAGACATTTAATAAATTTATAAGCAATATAAAATAACAAATTATATAAAAAAAAATAAATAAAACGTACGACCTGTGGTACCGCAGTGTCTGCTGCTGCTGCTTCAAGATGGGCTGATATTTCCCGGTCGTACTCCGTATATTTTCAACGATTCCACGATTTGCGTAAATGTGGACGTAATTAATTAATTATCCAAATACAGTCTATATATTCGCGATTATTTATTTATTTATTTATTTGATGAATTGTACGTATAACTCCGTATTTGACCGAATATCTCGTTGGTACGAATTGACTAGAAATTATGATTTTTATCGTACTAAAATAATACGCGACTGACTCCAGACGAAGCTTCGATTAAAACTACAATATCTATCTATCAATATCTCTATACACATATACCAACACGCGATCACCGGCTGCTGGCTCTACCCGCCGTTATTCCCCGGTTTTTCCCTTAATAACTCTGACATTGTTCATTTTAAGGTAAATTATGCTTATTTCCCAGGTTTTACTGTTTATTATGCTTATTATAGCTTTCCGATGTACTTTATCAGTTCTGACGATCTATAACTCTTACAATGGAAATACCTTTATAATAAATTAATATATTATGTTAAATTAACTATTACGAAATTTTACTTTGTATATTTATTTTATTTGATATTTCTCTCGGTACCCCCATCGCCTTAGATCACAATAATATATATATGTGTGTGTGTGGTTATGTATATATATATATAGATAGATAGATAGATAGATATATAGATATATATCCATTTAGACGTTGACATTAATACTCCGTCCTAGAAGACTTGGCAATATTATGACTGTCTGGAATTTCATTTACTATCCATTTCCAATAGGTTCGAATTTCAGACTGACGTGTTAAATGTTATTATTAATTATCAGCTAATAGCGTTATTTGATCTTTCAGTGCATCAGACATCTTCCTGGTGATCTACAATTCTTACATTTTCTTTCTCGCCGATAATGTCACACGTTGTAATGACAAAATATCGCCCTATACTTCTATCTACATTATGTATGAAACGTTCGTCTAATTGAATTCTTTCAATTAGTGAACTATTTGTCCTATATGCTATCCACAGCGCATCTAATATTCACACGCACACTCACATCTCGAACGATATCGCTTTTATCATTCAGGATTCTGCAGCCGTACCTGGCAAGTTGAAATATGATTTTATCACTCTCATTTTATCCGTTGCTTTAATCGCATTAATTTCACGGATTTTTTTTTTTTAATTTTACAGTTCTATTTCTAGTCACGATTAGCAGTCTGCTTTACAATTTCCTGTATTATTTAAAGAGAAATTCGAGTGTTTAAATCTGTCTACTAATTTATATTCATCGATTTCGTTAACTTCTGGCTGGTTAATTTTCAATCCAGCAATGACCTTTGTTTTATCCGTATCAATGTTTAACACCATATTTTTACATAAACATTAGTTCCGAACTGCTCGAAAATCAGGATACCATCCGCGTACAACCGAGAAATACCATTCGTGGTCGTGTAAAAGTAATATACGTGTTTTTTTTTTATTATTTGACTAATAGCTTGCAATCTGTCTTGCGGGTCAACTAGCAGCATTGCTGACAATATGTTATCAAATAAACGCTATACAATTACAGCTAAAATTACTCCTTATCCGACTTTTGCTTCAATTTCCGAGTTTTTGCCTATTAACTTTTGCGTTTTATCTAACTGTTTTACTATCACCGAGATCGATGTTTATTCTTGTTAAAGTTTCATCTAGAACAGTCACATTTATCGAATACTTTTTCTAAATCATTGCGATGTATACTGGTTACTTTAAATGGGAAATTTCGATTCTGCGAAGTTGTTGGCTATCGGTTGGAATGATTAATTTAAAAAATTTAAAAAAAAAAAAACGGTCGTTAAAAACAAAAATAAATAAACGAAGCTGCCGTATCTATCATAATACACATTTATTGCGCGACGACTATCGTGACGTCAATTGACGTATGTTCCCGGTCCATGATATTTTCCTTCGCGTCCTCTCTAAACCATCAATTTTTCCACGGTGAATTATTTCTAATAGTATTAACGATATCTCCGTTAATGTCCGGAAAATTTATTAGCTTCCTCCACCATCTCGTTCGTCATCTTCTGCGTCCATGATATCTTGATATTTCTTCTACCACATTTCATAAGACTCGAAATATTTCGGTATACAAAAAAAAAAAAAAAAAAGGAAAACAAAGAATCACCTATCGACGAATCATCAACAGTTGTCGATGACGTAAGAGTCCGGATGTCGTTGATTTACCGTCTTTTTTTTAAAAAAAAGAGAAAAAAAAAACAGTTTTTCTATATTCGCAACGTTCCTTTCTATTCTTGTAAGGCCGAATAGAGTAAGTCGGTCTTAATTCCCTCGGATCCGGACAATCGTACGCTTCTTTTACCGGCGAATGAATACGCGTGATGCGAATCCGGAACTAAATTATCGCGAATTCGATTTTTATCTTCCTTTTCTATTTTTCGAATCGTTTATTCCGATTCATCGACAACTTCCAAAGACCCGACGAAAGAGAAAAATTCAAGAAGGATGTTGGAAAAGAGGCAAATGCGAAATAGCGAAGAATGACACGTCTTTAGTTTTTTTTTAAAATATTTCACATCACGTATTTGCATTCTCTCCATCTCAGCGTTGCAAACAAGTCGACGGTACGTCCTCGTTAGTATTCGACTCGCGTTTCGGAGAGATTTCGGTTTTGTTCGAAATTAACAACCGTACTATCGCATTTACCCCCTCCTGTAGTTCCGCTTGATTTTATTTTACCTCGTCTCGTAATATAGATGTGATCGATAAAAAATTTTATCGCGAATGTATACATATATATATATATATATATATATATATATATATATATATATGTATAAATAATACCAAGTCTGTAAACGGGTGTTCGAAATTACCCTAAAAAAAATATATATGTAAAAGTGTAAAAATATACCGAAAAACAGAAAAATATGAAACCGGCTATATCTCAAAATTACAGATAGAAGAGTTTCCGCGAAAATATAAAAAAAATTCCAATCGATTTACGAGCTTATTATTAATAGCACCACGAACGAACAACCTTTTAAAAAATTCTTTCGATGCGCAAGAAATTGTTAACGCTGTATAGAAAAATAAATAACGCTTCAGGTCTATTAAATATCGTTAAAATACAGGCAGGACTTCCACAAGGGAGTGTGTACCTCCTATCCTATGCGAACGCCGTTTACCAACGTATCTGGTGGTGTAACAACGGCACCATTTAGAATCCGGTATTTTCGTTAGATTCTCTTAGATTCCCCCGAACATTCTGATATATTCAGCGATACTGTTGCTGATAGAGCCAAGTCGCTTCGAATAGCGGTGTGCTCGTATACACCTTTAGCGCTGTTGTCTAATGGTTCTAGTTTGTTATTATGTGGTGCGTGTTTGATATACGTGTTCCTTTACTAATGTACAAGAGATGATGACGATATACTTTCAATACACGATGCTCTATCACTCTTTCGTGATCTAAATTTAAGACATATTTTTAACGTAATTAAAACGATAATCGCTAAACTAAAATCGATTAGAAATAAGGATACTTTTACTAAGTTGCAAGTAATTTTTGAAACCGTTGTTGATTTATTATAAATGTCTATAAATCTGGATACTCGTATAGTTGCCTGGAATTGTAATTCTATTATTAATAAGTGCAATGAGGCTACATGTTTATGAAACTCGTAATAAGTTGGATATTATAGCATTATCGGAAACTAAGCTTGACAACACGTATAAGTTAAAGTTTCCCGGCTATTTTGTTTATAGAAATGATATGACTCTGGTGGTGGAGTTGCTTTGCTTATTAACAAACGTTTAAAATTTGACTTATTGCCGGTACCACAGCTATGTTGTGTACAGGCAGTAGGCGTAAATTTATATAATTTATATATTAATAACAATAATAATAATAATATTAATAATAATAATTTTATTAGTATTTTTGCGATATACAGACCACCTAGATTTAATCATAAATTCCTAGATGATCTTCAATCCTTGATGAGTGTAAATAGCAAAGTTATTCTGATTGGAGATTTTAATGCAAAAAACAAGTTATGGAACTGCTTTAATAATAATCGTGCTGGTAATATTCTCTTTGAATTCGCATTACGTTCAAATGTTTGTATCTGCGCCCCTGAAGAACCTACTTACTTTCCTGATGCTATTCAATATCGTACTAGTATCTTAGATGTTGCTTTGGTCAAAAATGTTTCTATCGCAACTCCTGTTTCAATAAATTGTTTGTCGTCCAACCACAACCCTATTTTCACTACTATTGCAGGAAGTAAATTAAACATAGCCGATAGAGTTCTGCCCGATTTCCAAAATGCAAATTGGGCAGGATTTAAGGAGTATATTAACAATAATATTAATTTGCTTCTTAAGCTACATAGTCCTGCTGATATTGACCATCATTTATCAACTCTTACGAAGTTAATTAATTCTTCGTCGGAACTTTTTATTCCGAATAAACCACTTAATAATTATCCGCATATACCAACTTGTATCGTGGTTCTCATCAAATTTAAAAATTATATTAGAAGATTGTACATTAAGCATCGTTTCTCTAATCGTTCTCAAAATTTGAAAAAAATGTTTAATTTTCTTAATAAATTGGTTAGTTTTCTTTGGCGTAAATTTAAAAATTACAATTTCAATTCAACTTTCTCTGAGCCTAATGATAGTCGGCTATGGAAAGTTTGCAGACAATACACGAGACAGCATACAGCTCTTCCACCACTCTACGATTCACACTTAAATAACTATGTTTACAAAAATGAAGCGAAAGCTGAGTTTTTAGCATCAGAGTATTCCAAAGTTCATAATCGTAATTCTAATTTTGCATCTGGCTATCAAGTGAGAAAAATTCATTCAGCTGTTAAAAAATTCCTCAATGCCAATCTACTGTCCAATATTTTCCCTTTTGTCACCCCAAGTGAAGTCCTTAGCAATATTAAAGCTAAGTAAAAGGTTCGTCAGGGGATGATAATATTTCTACTCCCATTATTAAGAAATTGCCGCTAAAAGCTATTATTGAACTTACAAATTTAATTAATGCTATCCTTAGATTCGGTTATTATCCAAACAGTTGGAAGATAGCCAAAATTATTGCTGTTCCCAAACCTGGAAAGGATGCCTCATGTGCAAGTAACATACGTCCTATTAGTTTATTGAGCAATCTAAGCAAAATAGCGGAAAAAATTATACTATCCCATCTAAGACTTCATGCAGATAACCAAAAAATCATTCCTAATATACAGTTTGGCTTTCGTCCAGGTTATTCCACCACCCAGCAAGTAGCACGAATCACGGAGTTTATCACACATAATTTTAATCGTAATAAACATACTGGTATGGTTCTCCTGGATGTTGCGAAGGCTTTCCATACTACTTGGCATAAAGGTATTATATTTACAAAATGATAAAATATCAGTTTCCTCGTTATGTAATCAACGTTATTAGCAGCTATTTAGCAAACAGACTATTTTACGTTACCATCAATGATTCAAAGTCTACTATGAAAACGTGCTCAGCGGGGGTCCCCCGAGGTAGTATTCTGGGTCCCTTTCTGTTTACTTTGTTTTTATCTAATTTCCCAAACTACCTGATATTCAGACTGCTCTTTATGCAGACGATACAGCTCTTTTCTGTACTTCTTATATACCAAAAGCAATTACTAATAAATTACAGTCAGGAATAAATTGTGTCTTTCGTTATTATAAAAAATGGCAAATTGATATTAATTGTGATAAAACGGAGGCTATACCTGCTGAAGTTAAGGTCAACTCTACCACTGTGAGTTGGTCAAAACATGTTCGATACCTCGGGGTAGTGTTGGATAACAGACTAAATTTTTCTGAACATGTCAGTCATACTACCTTGAAAGCTAGCTGGAGTATATCTGCCATATATCCATTAATCAACAGAAAATCATTTCATAATGTAAATAATAAATTAATTCTGTATAAAACACTTATACGTCCCATAATGACGTACTGTTGTCCAGCTTGGAGTTTTATTTCAAATACAAATTTTAATAAGTTACAAATATTTCAAAATAGGTGTCTCAGATGTGTGCTAAATGTCCCTAGATACCACAAAATCGTTGACATGCATGCTACCTTAAACATGCCTTATATTAAGGACCATATCTTAAATTTAACGCGCAAGTTCTGCGATGATTCTTAGTCCACGATAATAGTTTAATTTCTACCATTGGTAATTACGATTCCAGGCAGCTCCAATTTATGTATAGTAAATATAAACATGGAGGCTCAAACATTACCTGTTGTAACGTTATATGGTGGTTATTTTAGAAATTAATATTCCTTCTTTATTTATTTTTTAATGTCTAACGTGTTTTTTCTTTTGTTTTATTATTACTATCTTAATTTTTTGTTTTTTGCTGTACAGTTTTTTTTCAATTATTTTTTGCTGTCATTATATAAGTATAATTACTTCTTTTATTTATTACGGGTCTTTGTATTATTTCTGATGTACGGCGAGCCATCCTGGGCGTTACGTAATTATTATTTAAAATTTTTGGTTTGTGTATACTCACTCTAAATTATGCTGAAATATACGTTGTTGTTGTTGTTGTAGTATATACGTTAAGGTTTATATTGTATTTATTAATTTGTTGAAGATTATTCGTCCGTTTATTTCCAGTAAGATTGTGTGAATGGGGTGTGAATGATGTATGTTTTAATGAGTGTGAGACTTGTGAATGCGTGTAGTTTTTTCTGGTGTGTTTAATGGGTGTGGCTGGTGAATGTGTTCAATGTATTTTATTTTGTATTTTATTTTTTTTACTTTTAACTTTATAATTCAGAAAAAAATATTAATTGTATTATTTTATTTATAAGCCTACACTATAATTGGCTGTTAGCTGTTGTGCGGCTTCATTAAATAAATAAATAAATAAATAATTACCTTCTTTTCGACGTATACGTTGCTTTAATTGACGCTAATTACCGCGTACCGTTCCACTCAATCGCTAAATTCTGGCGGATCATCGTTTTAAAAAATATTCGTTACGTCTTCTGCCGGACGACGTAGATTTTTTACGAAATAAAGTAAAAATTGACAGCCATAACAAAAAATAGCGCCCGTCAACTTATCCGAATAGATGACAGTCACTCCCTCGTTTATTCGCTGTAAATAAAAATAAGCTCTTCAATATTTCTCATTCAATACCTGTCGGAGAACCGCTGAAAAATTCGTAAACTCAATGACGTACTGGCGCACATTTACCAAACTGAGTCGATGATACCCGCGATTCTAACGAAATCTGTCATATTAAGCCGCCTAGTAAATAACACGCGAATACGAACTGCTGCGCAATTTTCAAAACCTACTAACGTTCACACATTATGCCTGTTATTAAGCGCACGTTAAACACGCACTCGAAAAAATAGATTTTTTTATTTATTTATTAATTAATTATAAACAATATATATATATATATATATATATATATATATAACACAATAACTAAAAATTTTTAATCGCGAAGCTTTTCGACAGTTACGTCATTTTCAAGAGCGAACAAAAATTATCACATCTTTTTTTTTTTTTTATAATTAATTAATAAAATCTCCAATATATTTATATATATATATATATATATATATATATATATATATATATATATATATATATATATATATATATGATATATATATACATGATCGAGTGTCTTTTTTTATAAGCGAACAATGAACAAAACTCGATTTATAGAAAAAACGTTATTTACGCGAGATAGTAATAACTAAATTCTAAGCATTCGAATGTTTGTACAGGACGTCGTCTAAGTATTTCTTCTCAATACACCGACAGAGGACCGTCCAAACGACGTGTCATAGGCAAGTCGAACCAGCTGATACGGATTTACCGTCTAATTGGATATACACATTAGCCATAGGTCCTTACCGTTTTTAATATCGTCATCTCTTATAGAATTCAAATTCAAGTTGTGTAACTCGAAAATATAACCGCCTCTTATCTTCTTCATTCATCGCTCTTTCGAGATTGGTGGTAAATATGCAGAGTACATTACTTTCAAGTTTATGGTTTTCGCATATTCTTTTCAATTTCTCGTACATATTCGCATCTTTCGTTATTTTTGGGTGACGTATTTTAGCCTGGGTCTTCCCAGCGATATTATTCCATTTACTAATTCTTCGATTAGTGTATTGTAAAATATTTGTTATAATATAAACAATCAAACACAGCCTAATTATTGGCCTACATTAGGCCAGCAGGCTCAAGCTGTTGATTTTAATCATGCTCGGAAAAACCAAACGTATTCAGAAGCATTACAACGTAACAGCGCTAGTAACCCACCAAATATTGATACAAATAGTACACAGATTTCACATATTCTACAAACATTTATGGTAGAAATAAAAAACCTACTTAAAGACATAATGGACCAACAGTTTCAATTATTTAATAGCCTAATCCAAACCATAATGTCAACGTTAACTAACAATAAATGACAGACTTAAAAATCGTTACCTGGAATGCTAACGGAATCTTAAACCATATTAATGAAATAGAAATGTATATTACGCAAAATAACATCGATATATTATTAATATCAGAGATGCACTTAATTAATTATAAATATGTGCACTTTACGGGGTATGATTCTTATTTCACAAGTCATCCAGATGGAACGGCGCATGGTGGCACGGGAATTATAATTAAAACAAAATATAAAGCATTATGAAATACCAAAATTTGAATGTAATTATTTACAAGCTACTACTGTACTCATAAACAGAAATCCAAAAGGTAATATTGCTGTTTCAGCCATCTATTGTCCTCCGAGACACGTTATTACCAAAAACCAATTTAACAAATATTTAAAGACATTAGGTAATGTTTATGTAGTTGGAGGCGACTTCAATGCAAAAAATGTATACTTTGGATCGAGAATTACTGTACCCCGTGGTAAACAATTAAAACTAGCTCTTGATGAAAACTGGTGTACCGTACATTCGTCCGGAACTCCAACTTACTGGCCTACAGATCCACTGAAAGTTCCAGACTTATTGGACTTATTCGTGGTCAAAGGTTTATCAACAAACTTTATTGATGTTTACCATGATAATAATATTTCATCTGATCATACACCAGTGGTACTGTTTGTAAGTAATAAAATTATACGAAAATTATGTGCAACAAAATTATGCAGTAGACAAACTGACTGGAATTTATTTCGAGAAACGTTGAGTAATAAAATTAATTTAAAAATTCCACTAAAAACGCCACAGGATGTGGAAATAGCTGTAGAGGACTTTATAAAAAACTGTCCAGGAATCAGCTTGGGCGGCTACACCAGATCACAAGAAATACGAGTCATTTAAATATTATCCAGCAGAAATACGTAGGGAAGTGGCTTTAAAGAGGAAATTGCGGAAGTTATGGCAAAATAACAGAAATCCGATGGATAAAACTAGACTAAATAATCAAACTAAGCGAGTAAAGCAACTGCTACAAAATCATAAGAACAAAACATTTAGTGATTACTTAAGTAAATTGTCGCCCACTCCTCAAACTGACTATTCACTCTGGAAAGCAACCAAACGATTAAAAATACCGGTAGAGAAGATACATCCAATTAGAAGGTTAGATGGAAAATGGGCTCGAAGTGATCTAGAAAAGGCCGAAGAATTTGGAAATTATCTAGCCGATGTCTTCCAGACTAATCGTGGAACAGGATCCCTACCAACACCGCTGGCTGATGTAGATCAGAAGAATACCGTTAAATTTACATCTCCTGGTGAAATTAAAACAATAATTCGAACTATGAATCCGAATAAAGCCCCAGGATATGATTTAATTACAGCCAGGGTATTAAAGCAATTACCACGCAAAGGCTTTGTCCTATTAACTTATTTATTTAATTCTATAATTCGATTACGACATTTTCCTATCCAGTTGAAATTTTCACAAATTATTTTAGCAAAGAAAGCAGGAAAACCTGCAGAGGAACTAACATCATACCGACCAATCTCTCTGCTTCCGATGCTTTCTAAAGTATACGAAAAGCTAATACTAAAAAGAATGAAACCCTTCTTGGAAACAAAAAATTTAATACCGGAACACCAATTTGGTTTTAGATCTGGTCATGGGACTGTGGAGCAGGTCCACCGTATAGTCAGCATTATTGAAGAATCTTTCGAATCTAAAAAGATATGTGACGCGGTTTTTCTCGATGTAAAACAGGCGTTCGATAGAGTATGGCACGAAGGATTGCTTTATAAAATTAGGTGCCATCTTCCGTATCAGTTATTTGAAATACTCAAATCCTACCTTGACGAACGTTATTTTGTAGTCAAATATGGAGATGAAGAATCTCAACTTCATCCAATAAGTGCCGGTGTACCGCAAGGTAGCATACTGGGTCCGATGCTTTACTTAATTTATACAGCAGATATACCTGTACCAAATAATACAGAAATCGCTACCTTCGCGGACGATACAGCTCGTCTTTTGAAAATGCAGAAGTTAACTTACAATCGGCAGTTAATACTATTTCAAAATGGTTCAGGCAGTGGCGAATAGAAATCAATGAAAAAAAATCAACTCGTGTAATATTTACAAATAAGAGAATACCCAGCATCAAAAATATTTATATCAATAATCAGGAAATTCCAGCTAAAGACTCAGTAAAATACCTGGGAATCCATTTGGATAAAAAACTAACCTGGAAAAACCACATAGCATCCAAACGAAATGAATTGAATATAAAGTATAGGAATATGCTTTGGCTTATTGGAAGAAAATCCGAATTAACACTGGAGAACAAGTTATTATTGTATAAACAAATTCTAAGGCCTATTTGGGCGTACGGATGTCAACTCTGGGGCTGTGCTAAACGGAGTAATACAGCTATAATACAGCGTTTCGAAAATAAAGCATTGAGAACCATAATAGATGCCCCGTGGTATGTAAGCAATCTTACATTACACACAGACCTAGAAGTTACATCTGTTAAAGATAAAATTCAAGAAATGGCCCGTAAATATGGCGACAAACTTTCTTATCACACGAATGCTTTAGCTGTTGCTTTATTGGACAACTCTACAGATCCCCGGCGTTTAAAACGAGTTAAACCTGCAGATCTATTTTGAATAAGCATCAATAATATAAAGTACTAAAATACAATTAGCGAAAGTCCTTACCGTTGGGTAAGGAACTTCACAAGTCAATTTTCTGTTCAAAAAGATTGCTAGATAGCCTGAAGCTAGTGGCATAATTTCGGGAAAAAAAAAATAATAATAATACGTCCTATTCAACTGCATCTTCTTTCGCGTGTATACGTCGTTAAGCAACGTTTTTCGTTAAAATTAAGCGCGTCTAATTTTTTTTTATTTTTTCTGTCCGTTTAATTTTTCGGATTTTTCTCCAAAACACCGCATTCCGAACGCTTCTATTTGTTTCTGTCTGCATTTGTTTATAACCCAAGTTTCCGAACAATATCCAAACATTAACCTAATATCTAAAGTTATTATTCTACCAAAACCTGGGAAAGATGTGCTACATATAAATAATATTAGTCCCTTTATTATAAGTAAATTAGCAGAAATGCTTATTAGACTGTAAAAGTTTTCATCGGAAAACAATATTCTTGTAAACGAACAGTCTAATCAGATTGAAACGATAGGTGTCTTTATTATTGCAACAATTTTCAGTTACCGTTCTCATCTTTCTTCAGTAAACAAGAAATTATTATAAGACCGAGGTTATACGCTTGTCCGGTGTGTGGTGTTCCCGTTAGTACATACAAAAAAAAATATTGCACGTAATGCAAAACCAGTGTTGCAGAATAGCATTAAGTGCTCCTCGATGCACGCTAAATATTCCTCGTATTTATGATCATATTTATAAAGTATCGAAGAAATTATACGACATAAATCATGACAATAACTTCATTCAGGTAATCGGGGGATTATAGTATGCCTTGATCTCAGCATGCGTTACACTAGATATAAGCATCGCCGTCATCGATTTCTAATGTAACATTTAAGATATTACGATTTTTTATTTTTATTTATTTAGATTGAAGTTAAAATTTAATATACAAGTGCTAATAGTTGTTTTTTTTTTAAATTTTTCCTATTGTTATTTCACTGTTATTTTCTTGATTATTTCTCTAGTTTTGTAAAGTCATTCGGTTGTATTTAACTGCTAAGGTTGAACTTTAAGAATACTTGGCACATATATGTGTGTATGTACATATAAATTCTTCATAATTTCTAACATTTTCTATCGAAATATACTATACTACTATACTTATAACAGACAATTTGAACTTGAATAAACACACCGGATTATTATTAATTAATATAGAAAACACGTTTGAAAGTATCAGTATTAGGCTAGCGGACGATACAATGTTAGAGTTGAAGCTGCAAAAAAAAACACCCGATTAATTTAATCGAAGATGTGGAGAACGTTGTAAACGTGAAATATGAATTAAATCGAAAAACTCCAACTTAGTGGCGGCCACAATAAAAGATTTATAAACGACTGACATAGTGCGTAGTCATCGGTAGACGAGATGGAATATATAAATTTTAAACAAATGAAGAACATGTACCGCTAAAAACGATAATTAAGTGGAAAATGTTATCTCGGCGGCCCCGAAATAATGCGAAAGCGGACAGATTGCGATAACGAGGAATTATTCCGCACAAAAGCAAATATATAAGCGAATTGATGAAGCTTTTCAGAAGGAAATTCGTATAATATATTCCGTGCACGTCGGTCTCATAGCGATGAAAGTAACCATGTTATATTCTATTCTCACTAGCCGAGTTTGGAATGTTATCGGAAATAAACATTTCTCAATAGTATTTCTACCTACTCAGCTATCCATCTAAAGCTTTAAAGAATCAATAAAGCGATGGTAAACCATAACCATATAAATACGAACTAACTCGAAATCGCCGCTTGGTTGATTCACAATCAATCTAACATCGGTTATCGAGAACACATATCGTTGAATAATCGTAATGGGCGACCAGTTAAGCGCTGTAAGCATCTTTAAGTGAACTATCATCGCATCATAATCCGATAATGTTTACTATATCTCTAGTAAGTTATAAATTAACTAAATCTTTCAATTATTCCGGGCAAAACTGGAACATATTTAAAGAACACATTCAGAAAAATATTAATATACCAAAAACTTTACTTAATCCGCAATCTATAGATAAATACATTCTACATCTAAATTCCGCCATAATGCAAGCTGCGCGCATATTTCACGGGTTGTTATAAAGGAGAAAGTGAATTCGATCTCGAAAGGAACAAAAATTATTATTAAACTTAAAAACTACGTTCGTAAATGTTATCAAATGATCTAAAAAAGTTCGAGTATAAGAAGATGTATAACAAATTAAATAAGGTAGTCAAAACAAAGTTAATAAATGAAATTTACAGTATGATAAATTCCTCAAAAACCTCTCTCCAATTGATAATAGTTTATGGAGAGTCAATAAATACTTCTATAGAGGCCAAACCGAATTACCGCCTATTAAAGACCCCAATTAATTCGGGTAGGACAGCTTATTCAAGATAAGGCGGAAATTTTAGTTGATCATTTCAGTACTGTTCATAGTCAAAATGTGTTGATGTCAACCCGGTATCGTGAACGTAAAGCAGACGATAAACAATTACTCACTTCACACTCCTGCAGTGATTTCACTCGTAGATTTTACAACACCTAATAAAGGGGTTAAAAGCCTTATCTCCAACCTCAGGCTGAAAAATTCAGTTAGATCAAATTAGCATAAAAATGATCAAAAATCTACCAACAAAAGCAATAGTCATTCATGTTTACGCCTATGCTATTATCCTGTGTCGTGGAGAGTATCGGTGTACCTTTGGCAAAAGCTGGGAAAGATTCCTGTTTGGTTCAAAATGTTAGACCTGTGAGTTTACTCAGTAATATAAGTGAGGTTTTTGAAAAAATAATACTAGTAAGATTGAGGGCATTTAGTGACAGAGAATCCATCATAGCTGATTCGCAATACGGTTTTAGACCAAAACTAAGTACGACAATCCAACTGTCCAGTGTTTGTGATAGAGTTACACTGATAACTTTAACCAGAATAAACATTCGGGTGTTGTCTCGATGGACATAGAAAAAGCGTTTGACACAACATGGCACGATGGAATCATATATAAATTAAAGATAATTTCCCTCCATATCTTGTTTTTACTATTCTTATCTGATGAATAGAAAATTCTATGTGAAACTGAAAAACCATAACTCTGACATAAGGTACATTAAAGCTGGGGTGCCTCAAGGCAGTACCTTAGGCCCATTCCTTTTTATTATATATATTAATGATTTACCGACAATACCAGTATATATAAATCTCTATGCTGATGACACCTCTCTAATGGTATCTTCTTATAGAATAGACACTATAAGTAATAGATTAACTAAACCAATTGATGTCATGTCTAAATTCTACCATAAACTGGAAAATAAAAGTTAACGATGAGAAAACAGAGTCAATAATTTTTACCGCACGTAGGCCTTCGTTAAATCGTTTAGTTAAAATAAAAAACGTTGAACTTAAGACTGGAAGGAACACGTGAAGCATTTAGGCATCATCGTGGGCAGAAGACTCACATTTACAAAGCATATTAATGATTGTGTAAGTAGAACAATAAGGAAAATAAGTTGTCTATTTCCTATATTTAATAAAAGATCTGCGCTATGCAAAACGAATTTTAATTATACCAAAAAGGCAATTTTACCAAAGCTACTTTATGCCTTGCCAAATATCGTCCTATACTAGCAATTATAAACCACGTGCAAAACAATTGCCTTCGAATAATTCTGAACAAACCTCGCGATTTACTTCAATCGAATCTCTCCACGATGCGTTAAAATTCCCTTACGTACAGGAAATGATTAAGGATAAAAACGAAAAATTTTTTTGCCGATTGTAGATATTCCGACAATCCAGTGGTAAATTCTATAGGGGACTTACCAAGTTTTACGACACAGGTATAAAAGATATAAACATAGACGTATAAAACACATACTTCTACAGTAATACAAATCCTAGTTCTAGTCTAAGATATTTATAAGTATATATTTTTGATACGGTAAGAGTGTACGCACTTTGTTTTTTTAAATGAGCGGGTTTTTTGTATTAAAATTTTCCCTGCAATCGTATAATAAGGTGTCAGTTTAAATAATATTTTATAAGATTATATTTTGTATTAATTTTTTCTGGATCGTTGATACATTCGGTACAAAAAATTTCTATTGAATGGTAACTTCACTTTTTTTGTAAACAGAAATTATTTAAATGTGCAAATATATTATTGTTCATTGTTCATTGTAAGCATTTTACGATGTCCATATGCCACCACTACAATTAATTTGTACGTCATACATATATCACGATGATTATGATTATGTATATATATATATATATATGTATGTTGTGTGTATGTGTACGTGTGTAATATAATTCATAATACCTGTCATTTGTTATTAGATTTTCTGTTGCTTGCCAGAGAGTTCGTACTTCAACTGCCAATTCCAAATATTTCGATTAATTAATTTCATTTTAACACGAGAGGAGAGTGTGCTAAATCGTTCACAAAATAATCCTTAATTCATTTTTAACTAATAAATGACCCAGGAAAAAAACTGCCAGTCATGTATGTGATATATTCATCGCATTGTGTAGGTGTACATTATATATATGTATGTATGTATAATTTTAATCCTGCCTCGATGAACCCTTCGGTCTGATAAATTGGTTCTTGACGTAACTGGAAAAACAAGGTCGTCTCTATTTTCTCGCTCGCTTGCACGGACGTGAAAAACTGAAGACGAGGCTAGAATTGATAAATAGACCCCCGGAACTGACTAGACGTGCGTGCAATGCCAACGACTCGATCCTCGTTTTAGCTGGTCAAAACTAATCCGTTCGTTAATTATCCACGTTGTTTCGAAGTCTTTCTTATTCCTATATACGTATATATATATATATATATGTATATATATATATATATATATATATATAATATATTATATATATGTTCCGTAATCGGATTTTTTACTACAAGGGGTTCTAAAAGCGTTCCCTTAAGAATTTACAATATTATCCAACACGAAACTAACGACCGCCATTCTATAGGAATGCCGCTTATCGAATAATGTGGAGGTAAGTGTCGGTCTCTTACAGGATTACCAACTGCTGACAACTTCGTAGAAAGTTTAATGAAAGATTTAAAAATTTCTATCGGTTTTGTCTATTTTACGTCTTGTAACTTTGGCCAATGTGAAGTCTGGCTGTTTTATGTTTAAAAGATTAAATCAAATCCGTATGGAGTAATTAGAATTTTAAATTACGTTTAAAAAAATGTTTTTCACAATATATATATATATATATATATATATATATATATATATATATATATATATATTATATCTCGAATCAAAGTTATACTGTCAAACGAGATGCTAAGTTCATCGGCGCAAGACACCAGTTGAAACATATTATTAGAGAAAGTCGTGAATGCGTTCATACGGATTTGAGGCATAGGATATTCCAAAATGTTAGTCGGTGGACAAAGCTCTACGGAATACGGCATTTAGGCAGCGGGCGATAAAGTTATTGACTTCTAAAATGGCGTGTACGCTGTCAAAATGATTATTTTAATTAATGATGTATTAATCATTAAATCGGAAATACAAGATGGTATTCAAAAAGCTAAAAATCATAAAGCTCCTGGCCCGGATGGGATTCCAACGAAAATCACGAAGGCACTATCTACAGAATTTGTAAAATTATTACTACCTTTATTCAATACAATCTACGAAACAGGCAACCTTCCGATGCATTGATTTCGTTCCACGTACATGCCAATCCCTAAAAATCCAACAGCGAAGAAATGCGCCGAATTCGGCTTAATAAGTCTAATGTGTAAAGATATTCTTACGAATGATTAAAAGGAGGATCTATAAAAAAAATAAAAATAAATCATAGGGGGGAAACACAATTTGGATTCAGGAATTGGCACAAAAATGCTACGATCCGGATCAAGATGTGTCTTTATAGATTTCGAAAAATTCTTTAATTAGAACGTAATAAAATGATTGAGATAGTGAAAAAACCTACGATATATGCAAAAGATTTAAGACGTATCATATACTGCCAGCAGAAAGGAACAGTCAGATTAAAAAATGAAAAAACACACGAGGTAAAGATTAAAGTATAGGTGTAGGACAAAAATACATACATGGATAACAACAAATGCTACTCGAGAAATTGAAACTAAATGTAGAATAGAATTATCAAGATGTGCCTTTTGTAAATTAAAAAAGATATTAATGAGTACATTAATTTAGAACTAAAAAATGTTACGTGCTACCAATGTTATTATATAAGGCTGAAACATGAACGATCAACCAGAAATATAGGAGAAAGTTGGATGCATTTGAAATGTGAATCTATAGGAGGATGACTAAGTTATCATGGACAGAAAAGGTCAAAAACATAAAAGTGTACTAAGAAAAGTAAATGTCAGTAGTCCAGAAACAGACAATAAAAAGAAGAAAGTTTCGATACTTTGCCCATGTAATAAGAGAAGAAAAATATGAAGTAATAAAAAAAATTACGCGGGGAAGAATCAATGGAAAAAGAAACAAAGGACGATCAAGACGAATGTGGCTGCATGATCTAAAGGACTGGACAGAATACACGGCGGAAGAATTGTTTAGGATAGCCCAAGACAGACGTAAAACTCAGCAGATATTACTAGAAATCACGCCATAATGATCTCTTAACTCCATGTGGGAACAGACAAAAGAAGAAGATACGTGTACATAGTTGTGATAGGGTCTGTACTATACTAATATAGTTGCCCTGTTAAAGGAAATAGCGATATCGTATTAAAACAATAATTACATAGGCGAAGCAGTGGGTAACTTCTAGTAAATATATAAAGCCTTTATTTCATTTAAATACACCAAAAATAAATACACAAAATAGTCAATTAAAGCCCAACTAGAACAAAGCCCTTTTTTTTATTATTATTATTATTTTAGATATACATCCAGTACCTATTTGCTTGCAAATCGTTCTATCTCTTGTTTTCGGCATCCGATTGATCGCAACATATTTAACAATGTCGTCTTTCTATCGTCTTTTTGGTCTTTTGATTTTTCCTTTCCTATCCAACGAAATCCATTCTATACATTTTCTATCCCGGCTATCTGCTTATTTCCGCATGACATGGCCACACCATATCCATTTTAGTTTTCTTGCTACCTTCATTATGTCATCTGTTCTTAACTCTGATCTTATAACGCTTTGTTGTTTATTTTATATCGAATCTTGTAACCGCTAATATTTTCCTTTCCATTGTCCGCTGTGCAATTTGTAGCTTATTTATTTGCTTTATATTACACGACCATGTTTGTGAATCGTAAATAATGGCATGATGCACGTATTAAATATATGCGCTTTTAATGATCAACTAAAAATTTCCTTCAAAGCTCGATATTTTTTCCACCCGATTGCTATCCTTCTATTTATTTCCTCGACTATTTTGTCTTTAAATGAAATTAATCGTCCGTGATGTATTACCCATTTTAATTTTTTTGACTTAACGGCCACATCTTGCTATGTGCTATTAGTAATTATAGTCAGTCCCCTGCCATCTTTGCACTTTCTAATTCGTTAAGCATCATCTATAACTGTTCAGCCGTGGAAGCTCCGAGTGTCCCATCATCTGCGAAACGTAAATTTGTTAAATCCATTGATATTTATTCCATATTATTCTCACGATAGATTTCTGAATAGTTATTCTAACACCGCGTTAAATAAAACCGACGACAAAGGGCCTCCTTGCCTAACTCTTATTTTTCAGTGGAAAGCTTTCTCCTTCCTGATTCAATATTATCTTTTCTTTATTAATTTTATATATTTCATACGTATCCCTCACTTTTACAAAAAAGCAGCATAGAGGGAATCACGATTTACCGAATAGAAGGCTTTCTGGAAGTAGACAAATGCAAAAAAAAATATTTCTATTTCGTATTCATCCGCCTTTTCGATATATCAACTTTTTTCAATAGTATTTTTTTTTTTAAAGTTTCAAAGTACGTATCTATATAGATGCTGAAAACCAAGATAAAAGTTGGAAATCGGTTGTGCCATAAACTATAAAAAGATTAGTTATGAAATTCCAAAAAATACCAATCTCATGCCCCACTTTGAATTTATTTCTTATAATTATACCGCCAGTTACGCTAATTCCCCTTTCGTTTTGCTGTCCTTATAGACGCGGAGAACTTCAAGTATCGATAACTAGTGTCCAAGTATATAATGTCGTATGCACATATTGTTACGTATACATACATTCATCGATTTAGCTCTAAAACCAAGTCACGTTCCTATTTCAACGAAATGACACGCTGTTAAACACGTTACCATTAACCGAAACTTCTGTACACATCTGCTGGAAACATTATATGGCGGATAAAATTGGCTCGCTTAAAAGTTTCAAATAGACTTCTTCAAAGTTTAATCTTATATACCTAGCCTACCGTTAATCTGAGAATCTCGCATTCAAGTTTTCATTCGACTCAACAGACTAAGAATTATTATCTTTCCGTATTTCTGTACCTATTTTATTCTAAATTTTCATTTTAATTACCGATGCAAAAATATCGTACCTTTTCGAAATGCTCGCTATAATACGGCTTTTACAATGTTCGTTAACTTAACCTTTTTAATTCGTAGTCGGTATTTAGTTCTTAACAACTCGGTTATTATCTGTTCCGATTTCTGAACCCCCCCCCCGAATATTTGACATATAAAAACGTACTTTAAAATAACTACCACGCGTGTATTCGAAGTGTCAGGGTGTGTGTGTGTTTATCTATGCGTATTGCTAAAAAAATACCTTTTATCGCGATTAATTAAAACCGTTATACATTTATTGAAAATTTAACGTATAAAATTCGAAAAAATATAATTCGTAATTATTGCAATTTCTTCATTAACGACGTCCCGAAATTCTAACTGCCTACGATTTAGCTGGAACTATTAGATCGTTTTAAATCGAATATCCGACATAATATTAATCGTATAAGTTCTCGCCGGACGAAATAAAATAAGCCAGTTCTATACACAATGTGAAACGAGTTAAAATCGCACAATTTTTTTTAATGAAAACGAACCAAGCTTTTCTCGGCTGTTATTATCGACTCTAAAAATAAAGTATAAAAACATACCGATGTATATACGATTTATTAAAAATATTAATTTTGAATGTATGATTTGCAAAATCAAACGAAATAATTTAATAAATAGTATTACGATGTAATTTGATAACGAATATAGTAAACAATAAAATCGAGCGATATAATAAAAGGAAGAGATAAAAATAATTTGTTAAATTCAAAGATGAATTTTTGACGAAGAATTTTGATTCTAAGAAGTATATTCTCGTTGAAAACCATAAAAATCACTCTAACTCTACCAAATTACACCCTGTTGCCGTAGAAATCTTAAATCTCTTCCACCGTAACCTTACTCTTAATATAATCTTATTACGGATCCCAAATCGTATTTCCACCGAATGAACTAGCAGACAAAACAGCTAAAGCATCAGCCACTATTCAACCACGTGAACTCCTATATCCGTATCTGATACAAAACAAATAAAACCTTCTCTCTTGTCTGCGGTCACAATGGTCGACTCGTGGCTATATTATAAATCAAATAGATCCATCACTCTCGCTGCGTCCAGACAACCTTAACACTCCGATATTTATTTCTGGAATATCCACTCCACATACCGACCTCGAAAGTTTGCAATTCGATACATGAAGTTTTATCCGATAATGACCCGATTACAATACAAACAGTTCTTCAATTTCTCTCCGAAATATAGATATGGCAGACTTTATATAATATCCGATAATTACTTACGAGTGCACCTGGCCGTAGACATGGTGACCGATAAAAAAATTTTAAATTTTTATATTAGACAAAAATTGTTATATACGCTGTCCTTTTCTAGAGATGTTTATCGTGCTGACTGCAGAACTATATGCGACCCTTTACGCCATCGAAAAACTGCCACTTCGAAACTCAAAAGCAAGATTCTCATTTGTATCGATTCACTCAACTCTATTCGCTGTCTTCGGAATAAACACAAACCACAACATCCTTTATTTTGAAACATTTCGACTCAGGCTGCATCCTATAAAGAAGAAATAATAATATGGTTACCGGGCTATAAATAAGTAGGATTAAACAATATGGTCGACAAGGCAACTAAAGAATCCCCGCTACGTTAGCTCCAATGCCAAAACTGCCAATTCCAACAACGGACTTTATGGACCAGGTACGCGACCAACTGAAGATCCTAGCAACTGCTACATTTTCAAGCGTACCACAATTAACCGCAGATCGGAAAAAAGCAAGCTGTGCGACGCATATAAACAGGAAATATGAGTTGCCCTGTTCCGCATACGCAACGGATTCTTGCACATAAGCATTTATATCTAAACCAGCACCTCTCCCCGGTTTCCTTGCAACTGCCCTCTTATCATCCCTCACATCCTCTTATCATGTCCTTACGTAATCCATCGTCTCGTTGCTATCCCTAACCAAAATCCTACAGTAAAATCCATCCAACGAATCTAAGCTTATAACTTTCCTTTCATTATCGAACCTTATTCTTATAATCTAATTATCTTCCCGCGCTTCTGGCCTTAGCATAAGGCACGTAAAAAAAAAAAAGTGTTATTTATTGCCGGTACTTTTGTATTATGTTTATGCATAAATTTATGTTGCAGATTGTAATATTTTGCTGCCTACCGCATTCGCTATCAGATTTTTTAATTTTGCTAATTGTTGTAAATTGTATATCTAAATTAACATTTTTACTTTTTATTAATTGTGTATAATTATATATTTTATTTTTACGTTCACTTGATAATGGCTTAACAGTCGAAAAGCTTTCTAGTTTTTTATAATATAAAGTCGAGTGATTTTAACTACTTTCTTGTTGTTTACTTTTAAAAATCGCTAAATTTTTCAAATTATGAAAGCACACTCCAGTTGAAACCAATTTTATCGAAAGTGTAAAAAATTAACGCGTAATAAATTATATTACCAGGAAATTTATAAAAATTTATTCGTTAAATATTTTCAGAATACGACGATGAAATTCCGGAATTGGCTGACTTTCCGCAAGAATTAATCGAGAAAGGCTCTACCTTGGAAGTCGGTTTAGGAGGCGAAATTCAATTAGAATGTCCTCCAGGATCGATATCGTGTTGGGGTCGTTCTAAACAACCCGGAAAAGTTCTAGAACCACTCGGACCTGGTCCGAACTTATCGTTGGATAATATCGTCTACCAAGAAGCCGGCGAATATAAATGTTTCGTCGGGAAAAATTCCAGAGTAGAAAAATGGAAATCCAGATCGATCGAAGTTAATGTAGTCGGTAAGTATTCGTGAAAGCTCTCGTATGTATGCGTGTGCTCGATTTCTACCGTCGTGACCCAGTTTATGACTTTCTAAGAAAGTTTTCTCCGTATATTTCTGTTCTCGGCCTGGCGTATGATTTCTCGGACCGCATTGATACCGGGGTCATCTTCTTAATTTGATCGATAGATTAACGTAAAACGTTCAGTTAAACGTTCCTATAGGATAAACGAGAAACCCCATTCAGACTAGAATCAAAATCAATATTATTGCTTACTCGATCTTTTTCTTCAGTCGTTATGCACCTGAGGAATGCCGTGACCGTAATTATACTACAGCCTTCTTAATTTTATTATCCCACCATTTTATCTGATCTGTACTATATTCAACACGATCTGAAAGAAGAAATTTGTCCGAAGCTAAGTAAAAAAATTGTTCACCGTTTAAGTGTTCACTGATTTTTTTAATATGACGCGACACAAAAGAAATTGTTTTTTTAGATTCAACTAACGACTGTCCAATTTCTTTTTTTTTATCGTGTCCGTCCAATTAGTATTCTGCCACATTTTACTCCGAATTATTAATCGGTGCATCGAGTGCTCGTTCCACGTATTATGGCCGAATATTCTTGATAGAATATCTTCAGACAGTCTACTTTTAATATCGAACTTTGGTTTGTTTTCTTCACCGTCTATACGTAGCATAACTAAAACCACGTTTCGAAACTATCGATGCGCTAACTTATTTTTCACCGCATTCATAATGGATGTGTCACAACGTATTCTATTCAATCGACTGGCGATAGTCACAGCATATTCTGTTTAATCGACTCGTGACAGAGCCAAACGGATTCACCTTTTTTATTTTTATCCTCAAAAAAAAAAGATTCCAAATATGCGTAACTTTTTACTGTTTCACATCCTTCGATTCGTTCATCAGTATCGAGTATATGACCTTCACACGAAAAACTACCATCAGTTCCGTTTTACTGTTATTTAATTTTAATTCATATTTTGCGCTTGTCGTAATATTTCTATATCATTAATTGAACTGGTTATAAGCGTTGTATCATCTGTAAACCGTAGGTTATCGATTATTCTTCGAACAAAGGATATAGCAACGTTGCAACCGTTCAGAACTTGTCTCATAATGTGTTCTCCATATAGATTGAAGTGTAGATGGGGATAAGATACGTCCCTTACAATTTTTTTCGTCTTGATTTCTTTAGACTCCGTTTGACCTTTAATACGGGCGATGTTTATTTTATTTTCATATAATTGATTTATTAAATATACGAGATGCTTCGGAATTCCCATTTCAATAAGAGAAGGCCGCAACTTCTCCCAGAGAACAGTATCAAAAATAAAAAGCTTTAGTATTCTGTTTATCCTATCCACCCTGGATTGCAAAAAAAAAAAAGATAATATTAAGATATTCGCGGTCAGTCAAAAAACAATTCGATGTGCGTGTAAAGTTTTCCGTTACTATCTCGATCTCTACAAAGATTCACCGAGATGATACATTGTATACAACGCACGCATCTTTGAGTTTTTTTAATTTTTTACGCGATACGCGAATTTCAACGAGCGATGTAAATCGCATGCTAAAACTTTGTGTATCCCGAATATTACTTGCACCACTTGTAATATAATTTAAACAGCGTGAAAACCAGCGACTTTTAAATAAGAAACAACACAAAACAAAATTTAGTTAAAATAAATAAATTTTTATATAAACAGAACATAAAGCTTTTCGGCTATTAAACCATTATCGAGTGAAAGTAAAAAAAAAATAAATACAAAAATATGCACGCAATTTATATAAAGGAAAAACCTAGAATAAAATGTTTAAAAAAAAACATCTGTGCCTCCGAACCCAGGGAAGAATTGAAACTAAAGACATATTAACTAAATTCACTACAGAAATTTTTTTACATTTTCACGTGTATATATATATATATATAAACACACACACATATATATAAAAGCATAAGCCTACCTATGTATAAAAGACGATGCGCCTAACGCACCAAAACGTGGTTTGAATTTTGGGTGTTGGTAGGGCAGGTACATGCGAACGAGATATATATATATATATATATCCGTCCGTTATTTCATTAACACACCTAACGCCACAAAACGTGGTTTTGATAGGCAGGTGTTTTTATACATATATATGTATATATATATATATGTGTGTACATTTATATATATATATATACATACATATATATACACTTTCTGTTATTTCCACTCGCTCGTTTTGCGGGTTTACTCCCCATATACAATACGCCAATAGAAGTTTCAATTGAAAAATATTTAATTTAGATATATACAACACTAGACAAAATAGCAAAATGGAAAAAACGGTTAATTATCGAGCGACGTTCTCGAGCCGCGTTAAATACCTCGGCTTACACCTTGATGAAAGACTAACTTGGAAAGAAGATAAATGAGTACAGATTATTATTAAATTCCGAAAAATTTATCGGTTACTTGAAAAAATTCGCCACTTTCCTTGGAAAACAAGGTACTGTTTTATAATAAAACAATGTTGAAGCCTATATATGGAATTCTACTCAGGAGAGCCCAATCAAAAATATTATGATCGATAGTATGTGCACCGTGGAACGTGCGCAATGACGAACTACACAATGATTTTCAAGTACCGATAGTTAAAGAAGAAATAGAAGTACTCAACGTACGACATATAGAACCACTACAAAATCATTGTAATCTGTTGGGGCACAGGCTAATCAAAGACGGTACCCAATTTAGATGATTAAAACTATCGAATAAAATTAACTAACCAGACATCGTACCAAGAACAACCTTCAGCGTTCTATTAATTTATGTGTAAATTGATTTCATTTTAACATTGTCGCTTATTGTCTTCAACTAGATAGATTGTGTGCGAAATTAAAAAAAAAAACAAATGACAACTTTTCAGAAGAAACATAAATCATAGACGATAGCGTTATCCAATAACATTCGATAATAACATCTTTCTTTCGAGAACGATTTCATTTATGGACGAAAAAAATTAACAAACTTATTCGAGTAAGATGGAATTTTTCTAATTCGTTTCCAGAATAGAAATTTGTAAAATATTGCCAGACGACGTCGCGTTAAGTTTTTCCACGATCGAATTCTCCCGGGAAAACTTTTTTTCTTTTTTTAATTCAAGAAAGCGATTTTCATATTACGTTTCCATTGTCAGCGTTTTATAAATGACAAATCGAACTTTCCACAAATAATTTAAACCACTTCGGGAGAAAATTTTCCGAAAATTACATTAAAAATAATTTTTCGAAAGAAAAGAAAAGAAAGAAGGAAAAACTTATATTTTCACATTATTAAACATTATAAAAAAAAAAACAATAATTATGACACTGCGTGCCGTTTAAAATAAACTTACCGCAGTAATATAAATATAACAGGAAAAACTTAATTTTTAACAACGAATGTTTAACATTGATATATATACAAAATGCAAGAAAAATAATACATAAAAAAAAACTGCGATAAAAAACTAGACAAAGCGGACCGTCAAAAATAACGATAAATCAAAACGTATTTAATATTTAAAAAAGAATGTTATAGATAATTATTTGACAAGCTATAGTAAATTACGCTCGAGTCTGCGATGCTTTTAGTATATTTTGTTCTTAACTGCTTGAATCGTAATTTCCAATCATCGTAATTAGGTCATTATCATGCGTAACACATTGTTTGAAAAAAGTAGTAGACATTTTCAATACATGATCTTTTAACAAAGCTAGTTTCAATTGCTCGTGCATTTTCATTATATTACTATATATATGGGAGTATATACATCAAATGCATCTATTCTGAACCAACTGAAGCCTCTTGTAGCTAAAGTTGCTGAACTCCACACTGGACAGGCATACGTTAATATTGGTCTAATGAGCGATTTATATATTATTAATTTATTATCGACATTTAGGAAAGATTTGCGCTTAAATAAGGGATAAATGGTACAAATTGCTCGATGTGTTTTAATTGACGCGTAATCTAAATGCTTGTTAAAAATCAACCTTTTATCTAAAATAACTCCTAAATACTTTATTTCGTCCGACCATTCTACACTTACATCGTTAATCGTTAAGGTTAGGTGGAAGTGGCCTCCTAATTGCCTGAGTTTTGGCAGGGTTAATGGCTATCCGCCACTTAGTAAAATAACGAATAATGCCTATCTACTCCGAGCTGTAATTTATTCTTTACTGCCCTTGGAATGTAAGAACTAGAAAATAATGCTGTGTCATCTGCATACAAGGCTACTTCTGTGTTACTTCTTATAGGAATATCGTATAAGTAAAAGGTGAATAGAAATGGACCGAGTACACTACCTTGAGGTACTCCTGCAAAGCATGTTCTGCGAAAGGATAATACATCATTTATAGACACGTATAATGATCTATTACATTAGCTTGAAATAAGCGTAATTAGATATTTCGGAAATTTGCATTTAATCATTTTATATATGATACCATTGTGCCAACTAATGCTTTGGCAACGTCAAATAAAACCATCCCCGTATGTCTATTACAAAGTTGTGAGTAATATGTTCTGCTATTCTAACGATTTGACTAGTTGTAGAATGGCCTGGACGAAAACCAAACTGTACTTTTGGTAATAAATTATTTTCGTCCGAGAAAGCACGTAATCTTTTTAGCATGATTTTTTCAGCAATCTTACTGAGATTACTCAACAAGCTTATAGGTCGAATGTTATCTGGCGATGAACAATCTTCTCCAGGTTTCGGAGTTATGACATTTTTGCTACTTTCCAGTTAGAAGGAAAATACTCCAGTTTAAACATACTATTGATAATATTAGTGAGTTGTACAATCGCCTTGTAGTTTTTTTATGATAATCGAGGGAATGTTGTTTTTGAACGATTGAATATGTTGGAGCACCTCCTTTGGAGAAGTGAGCAGAGGATAAGATGGATATATAGAAGAAGTTGTATATTATTTGATGACTAGTCTTATTTTATTATTCTGATAATTGGTCGATAAGTTGGCATTGTGACTACGAGCGCTGAAATAATATCCTGCCAAAAATTTCGCTTTATCCGTATCTGAATACACATACCTATTAAGAAGATTGTCGTAAAGCGGTGGGAGTGCTTCAATACGTTGACTGTATCGTTTACAAACCCTCCAAAGACTGTTATCATTAGTAGAGAGTTGGGAAAAGGTTTTAGCAAGTAATAATTTAGACGATGCCCATAAAACAAAAAAAAACATTTCTTAAAAAAATAATTATAAACGACTCGTCCGCTATGAACACGAAAAATTTCAAAAGTTCTTCAATAATGAAAATAACGATAACGATAATAACAAAATAATAAAAATTATTATTATTGAAGAACTGACGTCATTATCAAGCATACGCAATAAAATAAATTACCTAAAATATTCATATAAATCTACAACTTATAATTTGATATATATTATTTCATTAGCCTGAGGTAATTTTACTTTTAGATTTATTTCCCTGATAAATGTTATTTATAAAACAGATTTTAAAAAATACTTATTTATCAAAATTTTTCTATGTAATATTTATTGTGTATGCAAGATGATGACGTAAAGCATTGCAATAATAAAAAACTTTTATAATGATTAAACTGTCGTTATGATTTTGTTTCGATTGTAATTCATAAAATAAATAATTTTTTAAATATTCTCCTACATATTTTTCTAGTACCTTGCTTAAGGATGTTCCTATCGTTATCGGTGTATAATTATTTAAGTCTTTGTGATTACCTTTTTTATACATCGGCCTTACAATTCCGGTTTTCATATTTTGCGTTATATTCCCTTCTTTAATAGATTTATTTATTATAAGTACTATGTAAAAATTATCGTTATTTGTAAATCTTTTATCCTAACTTTATCATTGTAGCTTTTTTTTATTCATTTTTTTTATTACTCGTTTAATTTTTCTACTGTTGCTGTAGGTATATATAAATTACTTTCCGGTATCTTGTTATCTGTGTACGTTTCGCATAATTTCTCTTCACAACTGTGGATTTGATTGACTTGTATGAAAGTATCCAATATGTTATCTGCCGTTTATTCACCATCTCCTATATACTTTTTAATTATTTCGTCCACTATTTCTTTCTGATGACCGCCTAATATATTCTTTATTATCCTCCATGTCTCTTTCACGTTGCCACTTCACCAATTTTTTTGTTTTAGTACCTATCTCTTCCTTCCTTAATTTTAATTCTCATTTCTCGCTTGTTTATATAATTCCTCCAGTTTCTTATTCCTACGTCTTTTCCTCCATTTTTGAAATAAAATATCTCGTTCTCGTATAAGTTCTAAAATTTCTTTAGTCATCCATTCTTTATTCGCAACTTGTCTCCTAGTTTTTGTATTACTTTTATGCACATTAGTGCACTCATTATATATCTCTTTCCATTTCTCCATTATTTGTGTATACATTTGTTCGAGACTTAAGTTGTCCATTATTTCCCATTTCTCATTTTTCAAATTTCCTTTTAATTTCACCTCATCCATACATTTTTTTCTGTATTTTTTCTTCCTTTATATTTTGATTCATTTGTACCAATTTGCATCCTATTAGGTAATGATCGCTTATCTTTGCTTTTATTAACAATGAATTCACTTTTGTTCCTTCTTTTACTCGTACTTGTGGTCAATGATTTTGTGCATCTATCTTTTACGTATTATTATCTTGTATTCTCTCTAATTATGTAACTTAATCCATTTCCCGAAATTATATTTTCATATCTATTAACTATATTATTTACTTTATTTAAATTTAAACAACTATGAAGTGAATCACGGTGGAATAAAGAATTAGAATATTTTAAGTTACTTGTTAAGAAACTTAGTAATATCAAACATAAAAATTTCATAAATAAATTAATATATAACGTAACTTTAAAATTACATAAATGCAAAATTAAATATTAAAGCCTGGAGAACTTTTTTTGTAGTTCTAGGGCTTGGGGAAAACCATATAAAATTTAAATAAATTCGGAGTGTTCTAAGTTTCCTGATTTAAAAATTCGTGACGATACTGACTGCAGTTCATTAATCACCAACAATTTAGATAAAATGAGTTTAATTATAAAATCATTTTTTAATTTTAAAAAACTTGTTTGTATTTCATTGTCTAAAATCACCGATAAAAATAAGCGTTTATATTTTGATGTTACATACAAAGAGCTTAAAAGTATTATAACGAAACTTAACAATAGAAAAGCACCATCGACAGATGGTATAACTGATAAAGCTATTAAAATCATATTCTTCTAATTTCCAAATTTATTATTAACGCTGTACAACAAATGGTTACAACTCAATATGTTCCCAGACATTTGAAAATAGTATTATAATGTTGAATAAACCAAATAAAGATTTAAGTAAAGTAAATGGATCAATATATTTATTAAATTCGCTTAGCAAAGTTTATGAAAAGATTATTTTAAAATTTTTAAATAATGAAATTAATAATAGATCCATACGTGATGCACATCAATATGGTTTTAAAAAAAAAATTCTATAGAACTTGCTATTGCGGATGTAACAGATAAAATAAACAATGTAAAAATTCATCTATTGTGTCGTTTGATATTGAAGGCATATTTAACTATTGTGATCGCCAAATAATAATCGACACTTTAATTTCATATGGTTTTATGAAGTGGATATATCAAAATAACAATATCGAGGTTGAAAATAACTTTGGTGTTCCACAGGGATCTCTGTTCTTGGTCCGGTTTTGTGGAATATTTTATATTCTAATGTATATGGTAAATTAAGAAATATCTATGAAGGTCTGACATTATAAAGCTGCGCTGACGACTTACTTTTAGTGTACAATTTAGATATATGTTCTAAATTAAATCTTTCGATGCAATGAAGGTAATTAGTAAACTTAAAACAATAGCGGACTCTTTAACCCTTAAGTTTGAAATTAGCAAGTCTCAAATTATAATTGTAACTGGTCGTGATCAAAATCTTGTACAAATTTTATTTAGTTCAATAATCATGTTTTCAGATACAACATTAAATATTTAGGTTTTACTATAGATAATCAACTGAAAAATAATAAGCATATTGAATACATAAACGATAAGCTCAATAAATATTATTATATTTTCAAATCACTTGGTGGTAAATTATAGGGACTAAATTATAATTCAAAGTTAATACTATAGAAAGACATGGTACAGAGTTTATACACATATTGTGCTGGCATCTACTACGTATATATATATATATATATATATATATATATATATATATATATATATCGTCTGTTATTTCACTCATTTCCTCGTTTTGCACGTTAACTCTCCATATATATACACCGCGCCAATAGAAGTTTCACTTCAAAAAATCATCAGATAACTCGAAACGTTTTAATTAAAATTAATATATTTCGATACTATTCGCAAAAAATTATTCCGTTTCCAAATTACGGGAAATCATAAAATGTAAAAATAGCCCGATACAATAAATTCCACCTTTGAAAGTAGCTGCAGTGTTTTAATCGCGGTCTGCAGGAAATTATCGTGAAGATAGGGAAAAACTTTCTCAGCCAGGCAACTCGTCTTCAAAAGATTTTTCATCTTCTAGTCGTCGTAATTTCGATTCCCTACTCCCCCTCTATGGCGTTCCTAGTACCCCGTCGGAAGATTCACTTCTTTTTACTAACTTTCTTCGTACCTTCATTATCGCCAGCGGCGGATGATGGCCAATTTATATACATAGACGACGCTCGCGTCGCTCCGACGAATTCCGGCGTATAACGTCTTAATCTAATTTAAAAATCGGAAAATTACCTAAACAACGCGCGCAACTTTAAAATAATTTTTTTACATCTCCGCCACTTACTTTAGCCGGGGGGAGGGAAATTCGACTACCAGCTCCCTATTGCGAAATCACGCATTTCGGCCGACTTTAATTTTCCCGAATTTAAGAAGACGACCATCCCTCGTCTGCGGTAATCGCTCGTCTTCGGTTTTAAACACGAACGAACGAGATTAATTTTAAGACAAATCGCGTACTACTGTAAAAAATTTCTGCTAAACTCCGCAACTCGACGGATATAGTAATTTAACAATTACCACCCTCCATCGCCGTGCGTGAAACTTTTCTCGGATAGATCGTTACCAACAACTTGAAAAAACAACGTCCGAGGCGTTATAAGTACCGAACTTTCTCTTAATTCTTCGTATTAAGTAGCCGGTTTAAAACGTCGTTTATTTTGTATGTATATGTTTCATGTATATAACTTTCTTAAAGTTTTTTTTTTTTTTTTTTTTAATGTAAGCCATCGTACTGTATTATCCTCGTTAAAACAGATATAAACCTCTTGCAGAAGAAAATTAGTAATAAATTCAAGTTAATCGCACCATCTATACATTATATACATATACGTGTGTGTGTGTGTGCGTATACGCTTATTTATTTAATTACTCGTGGCAACGTTAAATGAATAAATGTTTCATCCGTCTAAATTTCCCCGGTAAACAGTGTAGCATTCTTTCGTGATTTATCAACGTATTAACTTGGTAGTTAACGATATAGATGGAAGAACTGAAAATTTATAACTAACCAGTACACGCGCTATCCACTTTTCCCAGACAGCTTAATAGGAGTTGCGCAGCCGTTAACCGGGCGTGTACAGAATACCATGCTCTTGTAGTCTTAACTATGTAGGAGAAACAGGCAGAGCTATTAGAATTAAAGAGCACGGAGCGGACTGCATTGGCGCGTTGAAAAGCCAGCCGTTGAGGAACATCAAACGATTACAGAGCATGCCATAAGGTTTGAGGAAACAAAAATTCAGGCCGAAGTAAATCGGTTAAGTGAAAGAATTATTAGGGAAACCTTAGAAATTAAAAATTTCAAGAACTTCAACGGGAAAGATAGCTTGCGACTTGATTCAGCTTGGAGAACGATGATTGGTCAATTAAGAACCAATCGGATGTAGTATTATCAATACAGTTAAGGTAGTAGCTTATTATGACGGAGTTAATTTAGTACATCGTGAAGCCGGGTTTATTAATATATTGTAATGAAATAATTTTATCATTCCCTCTACCTCGGAACTGTTTAAAAATTAGTATATAAATAATCGCCGGCGGTGCAATCCTAACCTACGCGGCGCCGCAGCATACTTCTACATTTATTATAATTATTATTATTTTGTTTATATATGTATGTTTATATCTATGTAATTTTTCGAATTAAAGATATACCGATTTTCCGAAATAATTCGAAAAGAAAAGTTTCTTACCTTTCTTTTATTACGTACGTTTTCCACTGCAATACGTTAAACACACGTTTTGCTACGAGCAGTATTTCTTAGGCGTGATATATATATATATATATATAAAAACATATGCGTACTTATATACACGTGCATGTGTTTACGAGTACACATGTGTTTTATATATATATGATGTATGATGTATAAATATTATATATATATATATATATATATATATATATATATACGTGTATAAATGTGCATATACACGTGTGTGTGTATATACCCAATATCGCAACGTTTGTGAATATGTAGGAATAAACAAATATAACTGTCGTCCAAATGGTTCGAATGTGTAAAAACTAAAAGCCTGCTCTTTAAAAAAATAAATAAATATATGTGTGTATATATATGTATATATATACATATTATATATATATATATACATAATATATATATACATTATATATATATATATATATATATATATTTATTTAGCAACCTACAAATTGTATTTTATCCTTTTTAACAATACCATGGTTTTATTCTCTCTATATTTTGCTTTATGTTTCTCTAAGTGCAACATTGTCAAAAGTTTGTATTATGGCTGTTTCTTTGTCAAAGTCGAGTTTAAATTTATTTCCATTTATATTTCCATTATTATTACTATTATTATTATTATTATTATTATCCGCAATCATCACAGCCATGCTGGTTTGAGTGTGTAATACGGCTTTTAATTCTTCATCTTGATGTTTAAAGAAGATTCTCATATTGGAAACAGTGTTCAATAATGCTGATTTTTGAATTTATTCCATCGTATATGGTGATAGAGCTCTAGGTTCTTTATGCTATTGCCTAAACTGCTCGATATTATTCCATTGTTTCCAATGATCAATGGTACAATATTTACAACATCCAGTATCATCATTAAATTATAATGCAGGATATCTAATAAGCGCGTAATTGATACGACAATAATAATTTTAAAAATCAAGTTAAATGTCAAAACGGCCGGTAATTACCGATATTTACATACTTTATGCCGTTTATATATTCTTGTAATTGAAGTGTAATTTAAATTATTATTATTAATGTACAATTATTACTATTATTATTATTATTTTAGAGCAATTTCCTTTTTATCGTCTATTTATTATGTTTCATTTTGACGCGATAGATTTTTGTCAGTCTGTTCGTCTTTCCAGAATTTTATTCCTCGCGTTACGCTTCCATTAACTGATTACGCTGACCAGTTTTAAACGTAAAATACCACCCGGAACGGATTTCTCCGTTGGTTAATTAGTTATATCTGCCCTTACGTAAATTCCCTCTAGCCCTTTTTCACTAGGTCGCTTAATTAAAATAACAAACTTTACTTTCCTGCAGCGAAAGTTCTAGTAGCCCGTACATCTTCCCCGTGTTTCTCTATACGTTACGTTTATAAGCCCGCGATAAAGTTATGATTTACCGCTAACGGTCGAAATCTAATTATAATCGGCCCCGACGACGTTAACCATCTCCAGCGAAAATCCGGTCGACATAGTCTACTCTTGATTTTGCCGCTTTTAATAATCTATGATTTTTTTGTGTTTTTTTTCTGCGTACGATCAAACCTTGAACAGGTCAATAAGTAGCATCGATATTTTACAAGTGTTTCAACAGAATACTGCCCGATAGCGGTTATTCTCCGTGTATAGTAATCGTAATTTATTGACGATGTTGCAAATGTATCTTTTCAGATATTATGAAGAATTACTCTTGAGATCGGCTATCAGGCACCTGGAGATCCTTCTGCAAGTCCTTATTGAAAATATACCTTGATTTGATCATTTCTTGTTCTTTGTAAAATACGTTGTCCAATCGCGTATTCTATCGCTAACTGTAAATCTTGCGGTAAGTTTATTGTTTCTGTTAGTCTCTTTTGAAGTTGTGCAACAATCGGATCATGACCCAGTTGCTTCATAAAATCGAAACGAATCATATTGGGATTTATCACTAATGATAAATCATGAATTTCATCGGCCAATTACACTCTTTTTTGTCCTTTCAATAAAGAACAAACGTATTACCTCATTTTGTTGAAGTTGTAGCAAATCGTGTTGTTCATTAATCTTGGAATCGTTTTCAACTGAAATTTCTTCTTCAGATAATAGATGTTGAGCAGATAAAATGAAATTCGAGTCTGTGTCGGAATCATCAATTTCTTCACCGCTCATCGATGACTCTAAACTCTCACACTCCAATAATTCGCGAACTGTCTCTTCAAAATTTGATTCGTTTTACACGTCGATTATGCGACAATCCATTTCGAAATATAAAATCCGTCTGAAGTAAATATGAATCGAAAGCCCGTAATAATAATGAAAGTCTGAAACGATGCTTTCAATAAATACCCGATTTCTCGGACCGTTAAATAAATTACGTTACCGTAAACGTTCGGTCTGCGAGACCGAGTAGGATTATTAACTTATCGTTATATATTTTAAATATTTTAAACTTAAAAATTAAAGCTGATTTAAAAAGACTATAGTAGGCAGGATGCCGGTAATAACTGGAGCATAGTGGACACAGTTCTATATAACGAACCAACATTAAGCAAAAGTTTCCTTTAGTCAGGATTGTATTAAACATATTCGAATTTAACATATACGCTCGAACAATAATTAAACATCGATTCTATTACTCCTTCGTTAAAATAATAACTCTCCCTTTATATTTAACTCCACCTATAAATTAGGCTGAATTTTAACGAGCGTGTAAAATCTTTTATTAGCTTTATCCAGAAGGAATTTTAAATGATTATCAAATTTTAATTTATCGCCTAGCGATATTATAAATTTCTAAAGGACTATATACAAATTAAACAAGGACATAACTAAAGAATATTTAATTAAAAGTAGTAGAGAAGGCATACACGAAGGAGCAAACTTTTAAGCGCAACAATATTGCCACATTGACAAAATGAAATTCACTTACGGTCTATGAGACGATCCGTTATGTAGACGTGTTAATAGAACAGGACGCATAAAGTAGAAATCTTTTATAAATACGCTCTATTAAACGAAAAGTGAAAATCGAAATGTCTACAAATTAAAATTAATAAATATTCTACGACATAATTAAACGAAACACTGTCTGGTTTATTCTAGAAAATATTATTCAGATTACAACCAAATTGTCTGTATTCGCATCCATTACTACGCTGGTATCGTGTAAGACACGAAGATGAACATGAAATAAATCTCGTAAAAGGGGACAACGAAACAATCGATAATATTTAATAAATTAATTAATTCGCGAAAACGGCGATTAGAATTAAATATTTCAATGGCACACGATATAATTCATAAGGCACCGCCTAGAATGTTGCTTTTCAAGGTGACAGCGGTTCTAATTTCCATATGTGGCTTCCAATTTTAGCTAATATAGCTCCAACTGCAATTAGACGGAAGACAGCATTATTCAGAGATAGAAATAAATTTTAGATGTACCCCCGAACTACCAACATCTGAAGAAATAAGGTCCGCACCAGTATCGCGACTCAAATCCAGAAAATCGCCTTGGACAATGGATGAATCAGAAGATATGAAAGAGTTTAATAAATGGAAAATAACATGGGAAACGAATTTAGAACATATAACAAATTCCCCCCATTTAGTTTTCGACCCGAGGAATGAACTTAAACGAACGGATTTATCTAGGAAACTATGAAAGACACGCGATATAATTAGGACCGGAACATGCGGATATCTAATGCCGAAATGGGGTATAACGACAACTTCTGCGTGCCAGTGCGGAAATCCAAGACAAACAATGCAGTACATATATTTGAAGACTGAATTTGCACCCGTAGGTTTCACATCAGACGATGTTCACAATCTTAATGACGGATCCGTAGACGGGCTAATAAATTTAAATTAATAATAAACCGAACGAACTATAACACAATTACTAAAAGTTTTTTAATTGCGAAGCTTTTCGACAGTTACGTCATTTTCAAGCGCGAACAAAAATTATTACATCTTTTCTTAAATATGAAAAACCAGAAATGTTTATGACAACTTAAAATTTGATATACATATTTCACTAGCCAAACGTAATTTCAATTTTAGATTAATTTACAATAAATTTCATTTATAAAACAGATTTTGGAAAAATTCTTCATCATTACATCTTTTTTAAATTGACGCAACTGTCGAAAAGCTTCGCGATTAAAAAACTTTTAGTGATTGCGTTATATTTTGTTTGTTTATAATTAATTAATAAAATCACTACTCTCCAATATATTCAACTTTTAATAAATTTAAAGTTAAACTTACGATGATAATTTTCTGTAATTATATATAACCGATGATTATACACGATAAGAAGAAGACCGTAAAATAATTTCTACCTTTTGTAAGACAAAGTCTAGAATATATACGCAGTTGATATAATTGTCGTACGTTTAGAATTGTTTCGTTGGAATTTTTATCGGTTGCATTCTTTAGAACTGATCTTCTTAACGAGTACAGCGGTTGTAAAATGATGCTGCTCCGAATGAACAATACCCTGTGTTTAAGGACTGGTTGATATGATAAACGAATTGCATAGCGGAGAAGTGTGAGTAGCGAAACGGATAATTCAACGTTCTCACTTCATTTACGTTGTAATTCAAGCGCTTATCCAAAATTTATTTACTGTCTAATAAAATTCCGAAATTACTTAATCTCGTACGTTCTCTCTACTATATGATGACTATATATTATAAGACTATTTTGCATATTCTCAAACAGTTTTGTCGTTTAATGAGTATAAATCAAATATTTACCCAAGTTTACAATGAAATAGTTATGAATCAATCGTGTTTTGATTAACGCTATATCTTGCTAAGTGCCAATTATTATTATTATTAAAGGTTACATTCGTCAAATACAATTTTTTTTTTGTAGTATGAATAAATTCACACGGTTCAGTCCTCTGCAGGTGTTGTGTGATTAACTGTTCATTTAGGAATCTACCCGTTTCTTTATATAAAGGCTATTACTAATAATTAAGTTCGGATAAATATTTCGATTGTTAAAATCGTCGTATTGTTTGTCGAACGTCGTGACTAGTTATTGTACGTTTATTTTTACGCACAAAATAAGCTAGCATTCAAGGCACTATTTTATACGCGATGCAGATATGCGAGCATACGATGTTATACGGAGTGGGCTGCCACTGCCTTCTCCGTGATAATTAAGAATTAAATAATGAAAACTTTCTACGTCGCGTGTTGGTTTCGAACCCCCGACTGTCGAGTTAACAGTCGAGCATAGCAACTACGTCACCGCGACATTGTTTGATTGTTATAAGTTAATATTATTATTATAATTCAGTCGCCGCTCGTGCAAGCTTATAGGCGGTTTTATTCCCTTGATTTTTGTTTCGTACGCACTGTGCCGCCCTCTACTGTTTTTTTTTTAATGCAATTGTTTCGGCTGTTACATTTGTACTTTTCACTCTTTTTCTGATCAACGCTGTTCTTAGAGCTTAACTCTTACACGGACTATTTATTAACGCTAAAACAGTAGACTCGGTACCTCGTATTGATCGCCATCGCTTATCTATTAATTTTGTTCCTAATACAGAATCTACTCTTTGTTTAAATTTAACTTTCAACATTTCTTTAATCTTTTGTATTCCCATTTGTCGCACTAGTAGTTCTAGGTATTTGTTTTCTTCAATCTGCGATTATTTCTATATTAATAAATCGAAATCCGGCCAGTCCACCAATTAACTAGGTTCTGTCTGCTCTATCCACATTCTATTTAGAGTACTCCTATTGACGACTTATTAACATCTCTTATTTGCAGCCGCTCGATCGGCGTCAGTTCAGAATTCACCATCTCTACAAATTCAATTAACCTAACGGTGCAGCCTTTCAAGCTGTTTCAACGGGCTTAAGTTATTTCCAGGATTTTAACCTTATGCTAGGTGCTAGTTGGTATCTTCACTACAACAACGAATTCCCGTAATTTTTCAAATTTGAATGCGTTATTTCCAATAATACTTTGTTCAGCCGAATACGTAACGCAGTACACGCAGTGTAATGCCGTATTTTCTCGTAACTATTATCAATTATTTGTCCAATTAATTCCCAAACTAACGCCTAGTAGAATTCCTCTAATTGTTCGTATTTTTACTTTACCTTTAATGTTACTTCCCATTTCAATAACCGGTTTTCGTAGTTTCGCGAAGACTTCAAATTAATCGCGTCGTAAAACTACTAACGTTAATACGAGATGTTGAAAATAAATATCGATTTAACAATTTTAACGCGTTGATAAAGTTCAAAATTGACGATTTATTTAAAATTATCGCGCGGGACTTTTTCTTCTAAAAGTTCTCCATCCCCCAGTACCGATATGTTAGAAGGATGATAAACCGACTTTAATGTAATACAGAAAAAGGATTACATTGAAAAATTAATAGGATCGAATAATAATAATAATAATAATAATACTAAGATTAATCGTAATGACGCCACGATGACGACAGAAAAACTGTTTCCACCCTCGTCTCGTTTTCTTCGGATTACTACTCTCGAGCTTTATAACGATGATTAGTCGACGACGTTATATCAAACGCTAGAGAATCATCGCTTACGTAATTCCAACGACCGCATTAAGCAGAATCCCCATAATGGTCGTCCGCCTTCCATCCGTAAAACGAGATATCCGTGCGGACGAAAACGGAATTAAACCGTTCTAGGCAATTTCGTTACCATTATTATTACCTCTCGTCATTTTATTCATTCGTACTTAACCTGTCACCGATGTCGAGCTAATTTATTCTTTTCAAAGATTACCGCAGAATACATCAACCCGCCGAAAGCGTTATTCCATTTAAGCGTTCGCTTAACGAATGACGTAATTTATCATTATTATCTCGACTGTAGTACGCTCTGTTATCGCTATCGGGGAAAACCAAAAAATATCGAAAATTAATCGCGTTTTAATTCGTTAGTCGTCTTCTTAATATAAGCGCGACCTGACTCGATTCGCGCGTTTAAAGATACGTACAAACGATACTCGTACGGTACAACCGTACGTAATTTATTAACGATGAAAAAGTCTCGTTCGAATAAATAAAAATAATTACGTAATCGCGCGCCATCTTTGTCAATATTATTCGGCAGATTACAGTCGGAAGCATGTCCACAGTGAGCTAGTCCAATTATGCAATAGGAGATTCACCACCGTCTAATAGCAGCACACGAAACCAGTTACTAACACCAGTCCAGTCCGTATGCTGAGAGTACATTGATTTCTCGCGTTGCACTTTTTTTTTACTGCACTACGTATAAAATGTCTAAAATACTTTTACTTATAACGGGTATTTTTTTTTATAACCAATTTTTGTCGCCAATCTCGAACCACTGCTGAATGTGTAGGCTTTCCCCAAACACTTCTAAAGTTTCCTATCTCGTGCGACTCGAACCCAATTTATTCTGGTTACTGTCACATTCTCCTCTCACCAGGCCTTCATTGCCTGCGACAATGATTAATCGGCCACCACTTTAGTCCGTCTATTATCAACTCGTCCGGCAATATGCTCTACCCAATATCAGTTTTGTTTATGTTCACTAATTCTGTTTTCTGTGTAATCTGTGCCTATGTTCTTGTGATCACCGAGTCTGATATTGACCGTTTCGTGCGCCGTTTGAATTTTTCTGATACGTCAAATTACTGAAGTAAAACTTCTATTGGCGCGTTGTATATGAGGAGTTAATCCAGAAATGAAGCGAATCAAAGGCTTATACAAATAGGCATATAGGAAGGCCTATTATCGCAGTGTATTTGGATTCCCCTCTCTTTCCAGCATGTTGCACTCATATACGATATATTCAGTTTGCATAGATACATACAAACACGTGCATCCATTATTTTGTTCATATATACGTATATATGTATATATATTCGTGCGCAGTTCATTATTTCATTCATATATATGTCGTCGGAATAGCCGAATGGCTAAGAGCACGACGGACTTCTATACGGAAGGTAACGGGTTCGAATATGATCGACGAAGAAAAAATATCATGATAAAAAATAAAATATAATAATCATAATATTCTCGCGTGGAAGGCAATTGCAAACCACCAGACACAACACCATATGCACTCTCGTATATAAAACAAAAACATGCGGGGCTGCATTGTGTCTTGACAACAAAGCGATTACAGTCAGTTCTCCCGGGTATGCGTATGTGTGTTTAACTGCGCTAGCACCATATTATAATTGCTTTGTACGCTACTTACACTATACAACGAAATGTGTATAGGTAAGTAGTCGCACAAATTGCCCACCAGTCGATCGTGAACAGTCTGACAGTCGATCGCAGACATTTATCTTTCAATTTAAAATGTGTACTAAAAATTTAGCAAATTTCTGTTATTTTTTACTATGTGGCAATTCTAACCTAGTATTTCGACTAACATGTCACGACGGCGTCAATACTGAAATTGTTTTTACTGTTCTCTTCACCACCGCTGCTTTACCGCGACGCGATTTTTCTCATCAGCCACTGTATACGCACAGACCGAAAACATTGTGACGTCACGGTCGTTAGAAACAGCCGCGTGTGTGAATTAATGCTGCACTGACTAGCGTGGGAATTCTTTTTTTTTTTAAGGTTCGTTATACATTCTGTTTCATTTATTTTTTTGTTAAATTTTTAATGTTTTTTTTTAAATAAAATAAACAACAGTTTTAAATTTTATAACATATTTATGTACGTTTGCCTTCTGTTTTGATTTACGTGCACTTATATATACGTATTTATGAAATATTTGTGTAATCCCAAATTTTAAATTTGTAATTTATTTTATTCAATAATTACAATTTCGGACAGCTATTTTTTAAATATTTCGGTTGCAGTTGACATTTCTGTGGAGGTGCCAGTTGAGAGATGCAATACATCATGTTTTACATTTTGCTAAATTAAAACCAATAAAAATAGTTAAAGTTTTAGTTTAATATAGAAATTTAATAATTTTAATTTCAGATAAAAAATGAATGGGAAAAGACAAAATCCATAATGAATGTGAAGAGTTTTATTTGTTTACTATGTATCAAGATAAATGCCTATGCTTGATACGCGTTGCCTTGCCGAAGAAAGGAAATCTTGAGAGACATTTTTCGACTTTACATGAAAATTATGAAAATGATTATCCTGTTAATACCGAACTAAGAAAACAAAAATTAAAAGAATTAAAAAATCAATTAACCACAGGTAGTTTATGCATCAATATGGCAACCGAAGCATCTTATGTCGTAACATATGTTTTGACAAAACATAAAAAGCCTTTTCGAGATGGGGAAATTTTTAAACTAGCTTTTCTCAACGGCACCGAGAAATTATTTTCTAACTTTAAAAATAAAACTGAAATTCTCGATGCAATTAAAGACCTGCAACTTTCTCGCAGAACTGTAACTCGTTCTATTGAGTACATGGATAAAAATGTAACTCGACAATTAGAAGATGACGTCCAAAATTACTGTTTCTTTTCGTTCAATTTGACGAGTCAACAGACGTCGTTGATACTGCGCAAATAATTATTTTTATTAGAATGGTTTTTTGAGATTTTTCGGTAAAAGAAGAATTTTTAACAATACTTCCGATAAAGGGAACAACGCTAGGTGCAGATATGATGGCAGCTTTTATGTCATTTGCTAAAAAAACAAATTTGCCTTCGTGACAAAGTACCTTCTATGATTGATAGAAATCGTGGATTTTTAGCCCTTTACAAACAAAATAAAAAGTTTCCTGATTTCATGTCATTTCATTGCATAATTCATAATAAGGCCTTATGTTCAAAAATATTGGATGCTAGTGATATTATGCATGCGGCCGTGAAAATTGCTAATTCGATAAGAACACGGAGTTGAAGGAAGCGTCTAGTCCGTAGTCAACTTGAAGACAATGATTCAGAACACTAAAGTCATTATAGCACAATTTAGAATTACAAGAAAAAGGAAAAATATTGAGTTACTTAGTTCAATGAATGCTTTTAAAGCAAAATTAAAGCTCTTTGCTTCACAATTGAAAAAACAAGATTTTAAATATTTTCCATATTTAAAAAAACATATTAAACTTACTGGAGAATGTAATACTGAAATATTTTGTTCTGACCTAGAAAATTTTAGTCAAAAATTTGAGAGACGATTTTCCAGTTCCAATAATAATAATGTACAACCGATTTTGAATTTATTTCATTACCTTTGGAGAATTCAATAACGAGGATATTTCATAAAATCTAATTCATACTTTTCAGTTGAATTCATCTGATCTAGAGTTAGAAATTTTAACGATACAATCAGATATAATTATTTTAGCACGTACAAATGAAAATAATTTTTGGACTGTATTACCAGAAAAAAAATATCCATTATCGCGATCGGCGGCAAAGAGGACGTTTGCATTTTTTGGTTCCACATATCTATGCGAAGCAGCGTTTTCTCAAATGAAAAACATCAAATCATAATTTAGCAGTTCCCTGACTTTTGATCACTTAATGGCATTTATTCGATTGTGCGTCAGTAATTACAGACCTAACTTTACAAGACTTGTAAATGTCACGTTCCAACATCAAACAATCAAACGAAAATATTTATCAATAAAAGTACATTGTACAAAATAGTAAATGCAATGTACTTAACATATTATTCTCAATAAAGATTTTAGTTAAATTTTTGTCTGTTTTTAATTTAACCAATTTGCCGAAGTCGATCGCGCATAATTAAAAAAAAAATAATGTCGATGGTACAAGTTTTAAGCTTGCCCACCCCTGATGTAGCGGTTGAGAATACATAATGATGATGATGTATGTATATATATATATATTAGTGATGAGTAGGGCCAGGAGGATACATATCCACAACTCCGATACACCAAAACAAACTAAATCAAGGTTCACAGGGTTCTGTATAGAATAAAGTAACGACCTTGAATAGAGACGTTCTTCATGTTTCATACAGAATGAATATCTGAGCAGAAATGTGCCAGATCAGCTAAAAAAGTGAAAAATGGTAACATGGGAATTTATCCTTTCTGATATATACACAGATCCTAAATTAGCTATTTTTGCAATTATTCTCTTTCTTTCTAACACATCATATGAAGTACCAGTTTTGAGTGTGCTGTTCATGTAAATGTCGGATCCATATAGGTCCGGTGGATACATATCCGGGATGTAGTTCCCGAAACCTGCAATGTAGTTCCGGATCTGTATCCAAAAAAATAACAAACTTACCAATCACTTTTATATATATGTATATATATATATATATATATATATATATATATATATATATATATATATATAATGTTTAAAAATTGTTTGCATGTTCATAGTTTTTCTCTTGCCAATGCGCACACAATTAATATTTGAGTCATCGCCACATCAAGTTAAGCATAAGTGCGTTCTTTTTCTTTGTGAAATTTATATGAAATCATTAGTGTATTAAATAAATGTCTTTGTTGGAAAACGCCTTCGAGTTGCGCAAATGTTTTTTTTTTTTTTGTTTTGTGAGACTCCATGTTTCAGCCTCGTATGTTAGAAATGGAAGCATACATTGATTTTATACTTTATTTTTTAAGCTATTCGGTATTTCTTTATTTTTAAAAACACTGCTTAATTTCCCGAATGCAATCCAGGCAAGGGATGTCCTCCCTTTAGTCTCCATACACTAATTTAAAAAAAAAAAATCATTAAATCGTTGTATATATCTAATAACTAATGAAGTGAAGGCAAATTAACTGATAAACTGTCTGATGTATTCAAAACAGGGAAAAGTGTATCTGATAGGACTGTATATTTGGTCCGATATTATTCGATATGACCGACGTGTAATGTGAAGAACCTTGAAGGAACGGGAAGGTGTTGTAAAAAATTTGCGAGAAATCTATGAATAATCTGCGATACTGAGATGATATTGTAATATTCGCCTCAGTTGGGCAATAAACAGAAGCATGACCAAACTATTTTCCCATCTATCATCCTACTGTGGACGCGATGATTCCTACTTTCACAAAATTTTCCCAATTATCCGTGTAAAACATTTATATTTTTCACTACATTGCTGTCACGTTCTTCATCTACTATTTCACTTCGTCGCTTTCGCATTCCTTAAAAATTACGTTTTGCAATTCCACCAACAATCGACACGTCTTGTACTCCGAATGAACGTAATACTATTTTCGCATATCATCTTATTGTGGACGCGATGATTCCTACTTTTTGAAAATTATCCACGTATTTACGTTTTTTTATTGCTAATTTAATTTTTATTTTCTTTATTTCCCGAGTTTTGTAAATTCGTTTGTTTTGATTTAGCTGCGCTGAGGTAATTTTAAGGATAATCGTCGTATGTTTTATTAAATCGAAATAAATCTTTCTATTTTCCTTCTTGAGTCAACTTCATTACTCTCTGCAAACTCCCAAATACTTAACAATTATCTTACAATTTTCTCGGCATGTTCGGCACTTGATATAATAGATTATTAGGTTTTAATCTAGAAAACATGCTGTTTTTTCCTAATTTAAATAGAAAAGTAAATTTCCATATTCTCGCCATCTACATACACACACACACACCCACATCATCCTACATAACGCGTACGTAGACTTACAAACAAATTACCGCGAAAGCGCATTTTCTAACGTTCGATAAAATTTAAAATTCTAATATTATCTACGGGGTCCGATGAAAATTTATTTTAAAAGGATATAAAAGTTTTCTACTCGAAAGAATGGAAAACAAAAATGTAAATAAATTCCGAAGAGTTTTTTAAATTGCCAACAAAGAAAAACGTACATATTTTATTCGTATGTTAAAACGCATATATTACTTATTAGAATTATTTTATTTATTTTTTACACATTACATTTGTTTTTATTGTTTACTTGTTCGAATTTTTTTATTTTTTAAATATTAGCTTATATTATTTTTTACTTATTGGAATTTTTATATCTTTTAAATATTAGACTCTTTTTTTACATATTAGATTTTTTCACTTGTTAGATTTTTTTCCTTTTTTTACTAATTAGAATTTTTTTATTTTTGGTCGTTCGATTTTTTTTTTAATTTTTTACGTGTTAACATTTTTTTTTTATTTTTTGCAAAACGATCATAAATTCGTGTTTTTCTTTTGCGATGACAAAAAATTACAAGTATCGAAAATTAACGTCGCGGTGTGTATGGTGCTTTCACCAAATTAGAATACTCACCATCTCCACCGACATTAGCATACGTAACGAACTATCGACTGGATCTCACAAATAACCAAGTTTTTTTCTAAATCAATCGACAACCGCGTGTTTGTAAAAATTAAAATTATCAATAATGAAATCGGAAATTCTCGATGCACTTTAGAACAATCTTATCTAAATCCAAACTACTAATCGTTGAGAATCCCACTTTACGAAGAGAAATTTTTTGTGTATCTTATTAAGTACAATTTTTTTCCGCAATTTTACTTAGATGACGTAGCAAGTTAATTGGTCTTTCATTATTAGCGTTACTACTATGCTTTCCTGGTTTGCACGATCACTTTAGATATTTTCCATCTCGATGGAAAATCTACAATCCCGAACGTGCTACTAATTAAATTTATAAGATAAATGATAGTTTTTCGGGATAGTTTTTTAATCATTGTTACAAATATTCCGTTATCTCAACTCGATGTTTTATTTTTTAGTACTTTAATTGGCAACTTCAGATGGCGCAATGAAGATTCTGCCATCCGAACTAATATTACGAAAACTTATTAGCTGATCTTTGATCGTTTTATTTAGGTTATAAAGCGTGTTCGTTAGAACTTAATTCACATTACGTAAGTACCTATAACTTGTACCAGAATGTTAGTGAGTGGATCTTTTATCGGTGGAAGTGATAATAGGCGTTTAGCGAAATGTTTATTTTCCATATAGATTGTTGTTATCGGTTACAATTATTGATAGGAAATTATTCAAAAATGAGTTTTTCCGGTTATCTAGTAAAAATTCAGTTAATTTGCGTAGGGTAAACGCGTACAACTTCTATATTTTAGATATAACGGTGTATATTAGCTCGAAGTCTGTAATAATTTTTAACGGAAATAATTCTTTTAACTTAATTAGGAATTAAACCGTGTGCATTTTGAAATATTATCGCGAGCGGCTGTATTAAAAACACGTTCGTCCAACACTGTTAAATTACTTTTCACTATATATAATTTATCAAAATTCGATATTTTATATACACACATAAATAGGTACGTACGCGTGTGTAATTATAAGAAACGTATAAAACTGAAACGGGACCAACTATAGTAATCGAAAGCAAATATTATAATTATCGGGTTGAATTTATTTTTAATATTTAACCGTATAGAAATCGGATATTTTTCCATTGACCACTTCCGTCTGCAATAATGTCGACGTGGCATAATTGCTAGAGTGCTCGACTGTCAACTCGATGTTCGGGGGAGTTCGAAACCAACACGAGACATAGAAAGTTTTCGTCGTTATTTAATTCTTAATTATCACCGAAAAGTGGCACCCTACTCCGTATAACATCGTGTGCGCGCGCATTTGCGTCGCATATAAATAGTGCGCCTTGAATGCTAGCTCATTTTGTACGGAAAAAATAAACGTACAAAAGCTAGTCACGATGTTCGGCAACGAATAAATACGACGATGATCTCTCCCTCCTGAGCAATTAAATTTTTTTGCAGCCATATTTAATTTAACCTTCTACAAATAACAGTTATCATCTCGTTCAGTCATCAATCGCGTCGATACGCTCGATAAAATCGATTCGAAAACCTTAATACTACCGAACAAACGAAAAATTCTCTCCCGAATTTTCGTAATTTTTAAAAGGAAAATTTTTTTACACATCGTCAAATAAAATCGACTACGATAAAAAGCGAAAAAAAAATCTTACCAACTTCCACCGTCTTCGTCTATCTTTTACTTTCTATTCCAGTTTGAACTTTTTTTTATCCCCGCTAGGAGGTCAATTTAGTAGACAATAAAAACGAAATTAGGAAATACCGTTCGCTGCAAGTTTTCAAAAAAATTGATATATATATATATATTATATAGACATTAGAGAAGAGAAATAAAAGTGAAGAAAAACGCTGTAGAATACGAAATATAACGATGTTTAACTTATTTCTAAAGTTCAGAAAGTCTAAAGGTTTAAAGAGCGAACCGCTTTTTAATACGAACAACTTTTTTAACTTTTGCTACTAGTCCGATGAGAGATATTGCTCGTATTTCTTTTTTTACTTTTTATCGGAGGGTTGGCAATAATTTTGAAAAAAGTATTCGGAACTTTATTTTTTTTTTCTTGAATAATAATATTTTTTTTTTTACAATCGTATATTTCAAAAAATATTATTATTAACATTATTATTATTATTATTATTATTATTATTAAGTTCAGTTTGGAGAAAAAGGTAACTTTTTTTAATCCTCACTAGGAGGTCAATCTCGTAGACAATAAAAACGAAATTAGTAAATGACATAATCAGTTTCGTTATATTTATTATTGAAATGAACACAAATAAAATTTGATTTTTTTTATAATTATTATTATTACTCTTAAATTTATGAATGATTGCGTAAGAATCGGTTAGTTATTAATGTTACTAAAACGAAGTATATGATATATACTAATCAAGATTCAACGTTGCGGAGAGATAGGCAAATATCGCTAGGGAACGACAACAAATTAGTTACAATCGATGATATGAAATACTTAGAGATTCATATGGATAGTAATAGCTGAATTGGAATGCTCATTCGTTATATTTATCTAAAAGATTGATAAACTACCTGCTATATTATTTAAAGCGGTACTTTTCTCCTGTACACTTAAGATGAATTTGATCCGTATCAGTCAGTTTTAGTATATGGAATATTGTGGATGCCGAAGTGTCATATAAAACCTATTGAACAATTACAAATATATACGCGTTAAATAGAATAATTTTTAATGAAAGTACAAACGTTAAAAATAAACTTCTATCTGTACGCGATTTGTACATTCTAAATATGTTGCAGTTTGTGGTCAAAAACTAAGTTTAATATATCGTTAAATAAAATAAAGGAAACACTAGGATAATTTTAATAAAACTAGGATGAGAGACCGAGCATCTTATGCTGGTCCAAAAGAATTTAATGTACTAACTCGGGAGCTAAAAAAAAAACAAATTAATTATAAGCGAATATGGAAGAATTTATTAATTAAATATTTCCAGATTATTTCTGCAACTAAATCTTGAAATATCTGAAATTCAAATTTGTTTTTAACATTTCATTTTTCATCATTGTTATTACCATTACTATCGTGTCGTTATTATCGCAATTATTATTATCATTACTATTATTATTATTATTATTATTACAAACGAAGGCGAACGAAGCTTTTGAAAGATTTTCTTCTGTCTAGCATCTGAAATTTATCTAGAAAAACGTTACTAAAATTTTGGTAATAAGAATCGCAATTGAATGCTCAGTGTACAGGATTATAATTGCGGTGTATGTAATACGTTTATTTATTTACTTTATTATGTGAAAAAGTTTTAGATAGTTTATATATATATATATATATATATATATATATGTGTGTGTGTGTGTGTGTGTGTGTCTAAGGCAATACATTAAGGTTTTAATTTGTATATGTGCTTACTCATAGTAAAATGTAATTATTTCTAGTTTTTAAAAGCCTATACATATAAGTACGAAATGTTGTATTATTTATTGTGCGGGGGTTGATCGTGTCTCGACGGGTACTTGGATATAAATTAATTAAAGTTATTTTAAATTCATAACTACAATTATATCTTTTCAGTCTCTCCAACCGTTTCATATGTAAAACATGTGTATCTGTGTATGTATGTAATTTGTGTATGCGTATGTGTATATATATATATATGTATGCATGTGTATATGTATATATATGTGTGTATATTTAAGTATACGTATATTTTTATTACCCTGTTGTTCGCACATTACTGCGCATTTACAGGCAGTTGTAATTACAGAAATAGTGAATTTAATTATTGTAATAAATTTGATTTGATTTGATTTGATTATCATTACTATTATTATTATTATTATTATTATTAATACTATTATTAGTTAAACTTCATAACTATAGGATGTGCAGTCTCATTTACCTCGTTCTTTAAGATTACGTTTGGTGTGCGTAAGACATCGTACCGCCATATCTATACCTGTTATCGTACAGTGAACATCCTGACTGAAACGATTAGTAGGAGTTCAATACGATCCGTTTAGAAGAGTTTTATATATAAAGCAACGGGAAGTCGTATTATGTAAATTTTAAATTGATTGTATAATTATTACTTATTTTGAATTAATAAACGATATCATTCCCTTTAAAAATCCCACGAGTAAACCGTAGAAATTACGTCATCAATCAAATTACATCGGTAAAACCATGGGCGAAACCTATTACTTAAATGACCTCAACTTACTCGAAAATTTATCGAACGGATTGTCTGAAAAATAAGTCGTTGAACAGATGCGGAATTCGCCAATATACCTGCGCGGTCGTTTAAAAGTGTTCTCAGAATCAAAGGTAAAACCTATAGTATTGTTCAAACACCTTACCCCTGTTATTTCGATCACAACTCTCCGCAAATTTATCACTATCATATGTAGGCTACGTTCTGGTAATTCTAGAGTAACTTCAATCTTGTAAATCCTCATTATGTTCATTGTATACCGATCATAGTAGTAGCGTTAATTTTAGAGAAGATATTAACGATTTATTTTTTAGCTGTGGCTGCTTCAAACATAAACGTACGGATATTTGCTTGGTAGGTTATTCTCTCTTGGTGTTTTCCCTCCTTACTGTATCTTATCCTTGTTTTCCTTGGATGATTGTGTTTTAATTTTAAATTCATTCGTATTATCGAGATTCTAATTTAACAGTTGGTTTTTTGTCTTGGGAGTAGTTTTCCTTTTCCGCTTTTTATATGTTTCCTTTTTCTCCTGATTATCCTCTCTTTTTATATTAATATTTTATAGTTTTTTCTCTTCCTTTAATTTAATCTAATTTATTCGTTATATTTATTTATAATTTTTTTTTTTTCTTTCAGTGGTCAAAATATACAGCCCAGGATATAAAAAAATACATTCTTTTTATTTTTATGTTTTTTATATTCCTCTTTAAAAAATAAAATGAAATTTTAAAATGTTAAAGGAGTGTCGGGAAAAAATATGCCCAACTGCGAGATGAGGGACTGCCGGAAAAGAAGTAGCTCAGAAGTGGAAAAGTATTTGAAAATGTATGCAATCGTTTTCACGCGGAATTTCTAAAAAAAAAATTTAGACGACTGCGAAATAGAATTTAAACGCTTAATTAAGTACGTGTAATCCGATTTTAATAGAATTTTTCTAAAAGAGATTTTGAAAATAATTTTTAAATAAATCGTTTTAAAAAAAGTGGCTAAAAAATATTATATATCTTTTTAAATACCGTGCTGCAACAAGGGTCAGACGTACGGAGAAAGGATAATTTTAAATTAGATTATATATGTTGGTCATTTTTTAGATGGTATGTTTTGAAGGATTAGTGCCAAAGAGAACTTGGAATATTTAAAGAGGAACGAATATTCCTATATAATAGGAAGAGGATTAATATACGTTAGATAGTTGAGTATTACGAAGATGACAGAAAGGTTGGCTCTCAAATTGCAGCGAATAAGCGTGCGTTAACATGATATGAACCGTGCGTAGGCGAGACAAAACCATTTCGTCTTCCAGGTATATGTCGTGGAATTGTTTTTCGAGGACGAAGCGAATTTGATTACAATATGGAATGTTGGCCCAGCTCCGGATCCACTGCTTTCAAATATCGGATATAGCGTTTGAATATCACTAGTCACGCTGATGCCTAGATTCGCTTGACCCGTAATCCAAACTGTGCAGATCTGGTTTTTCCAATCATGACATGCCTTTGTGATTCATTTTTCGAATTCGTGTTGTTTTTCTGAGTAGTGCTCTGTATACGTTCGACAGTACCTGGTGCAGATTAGTAAGTTTGAATGTCATATTGTAAACTGGATAGATTAATAAACAAGTGAAAACTAATTTAAAATTACTAAACTTTCTTTATGAAAAATCGCAAAGCTTTTCAGCTGTTAAGCCATTATCGAGCGAACATGAAAGTAAATAATATATAATTTATAAAAAATATAAAACGTAAAATATAATCATTTAAACTTTGACAATTTAAAAAAATTATTAAAGTGAAAAAAAAAATAATTAATGAAAAACAGTATTTATAAAACATAATCTAATGGTGAATTTGGTAAACAAGAAAATCTACAATTAGCAATATAACGTTTATAGGTAAACAATAACGCGATAATCAAATCACCGAATTCGGTATCGGATAAGATTTTATAAATACAGGTGGTTTTTTTTTTCTATGTTGAAAAAATGTTTGTAAATTATATATCGGAATTAGTAGTTTTTACATGTTATTTATTTATAAATTGTATATATTTCATGTTCACTGCCGAGAAAACCTTTGTGATGTTTTATAAAAAAAGTTTAGTGATTTGAACTTTTTCTTGTTTATTTTTTAAAAATCACTATACATCCGCGACCTTTTCAAATTAATCGATTAAACCGAATAATTAATTATCATTTCTGAAAACAAATATTTACCCCACATTTTACTAGATCTTGCGGGTAATAATAATTACGATCGAATTATATATAATAATTTTGCACCGCCAAATTTTACGGAACTTTATTCGTCATCTCACATATAACCAATTATTGTATTCGATTTATAGCTGGCCAAACGACGCTTCTTGAACAGTCTAATGTGGAAGATGGGGTTTCATTGGGTTTTTTCTTTCGGTCGTTATTTAAACTCAGATTGTGCGAGCAGAACACTAAAGCTTTACCGTGACAAAGTCCTTAACTATATGTACCTTGTAGTAGAGATTTTAATATATATATATATACGTATGCATTTTCACGTCAAACGATGACGACGTATAGAGACACTGAAGATTTTGCATGCAATATTCCTACTGGAACGGCAAACAGGAACAAAGGATATGCAGGCGAAATGGACGTCTACTAGAATTTGTTAATTCAATACGTTTAAGCATGACCCAAGAAGAATGTCAACATGGGTGTCGCCAAGAAGATAAATATCGTAAACAAATCCACTATAATAAATGATGAAGAATTTCTGTCAAAAAATGTAACTAAACCAGTGACGGACCCGGCATTTGTATCTGCGGTGGATTCAAACACCCCCCAAAAATGAATAAAATATACACAGCCGAATGGGTAACAAAATTCGACAGGCGAAATAAACGATAAACGATCACGAACAACGAAACAAGTAATAACAACAAAAAACCGCACTGGTCATTGGGTCAGATTCAATTGCGGAATGGCCCAACCAACGGCCATTTTTTTCTTTGTATTGCATAGTCAGCTGGATTTTCAATGTCATTATTAGCATACAGAATGTAAGGAATATTTTCTAACAGTACATTTTGCAATCTAGGCTGTTTTGCGCACTCTTCAAGATGAGTTTTTATTAGCAATAACGCGAGCTCTTTCAAATATTATACTTGATTACTAAAAATAGTTGAAATCACTAAATTTATTTAATTATGCGAAGCTTTTCGGCATTTACCCCATTGTCAAGCTATATACAATTAAAATAAATTATATAAAAACATAAAATATTAATTTAAAACTAAGTTTACAATTTTACACAAAAATGAATTATAAATACTTAACTGACAATGACAGTGGTAAACAACACCATCAATTATCAGTAATATAAAATTTACAAAACAGTAGCTAGAAAATAATTATTTTATAAAAATATGTATTTGAACAATGAAAAATATATATTTATGTAATTAAAAAAATCAATAGTTAGGAATAATATAATTCATTTTTGTGTAAAATTGTAAACTTAGTTTTAAATTAATATTTTATGTTTTTATATAATTAATTTTAATTGTATATAGCTTGACAATGGTGTAAATGCCGAAAAGCTTCGCATAATTAAATAAATTTAGTGATTTCAACTATTTTTAGTAATCAAGTATAAATAAAATCACTACATTCCACAATCTAAATCTTTCGAATATTGTTTCAACTATCATTTGAGCTGCGAAATTGTTTTGGCCTTCTTGATATGTATTTTATACTTTTCTAAGCCTTCTGTGTTGCTTAAGCGCGGTAGCCCACTGTGGGTGCGCCACTGAACTAAATCAAGTGCAAAATGTAACTTTAATCGTCGGGGTTATTCGTAGCAATCTTAAAAATTAAGTTGGGCACAAATAATATTAGTAATATCGAGGAACGAACTCAAATTGGCCCAGAGACTTTCAAGACGCACCTGGCGGAAACAAAGTTGCAAAAAAATGACAGAATTTCCAAACAACACACACTAAGAAATGATGAACGCTATAAATAATTTAACAACATAAAAAAGTCGAGACATTATTAGATAATCGATGAAAAACCTTAAATCCGGTCTAAAGAAAAACGAATGATGAAAATGATACAAAAAAATTCAGACCAAGTAAATAAAAAGATATAACAGAACTGAATTAACGAATAAAGTATTCTAGTGGATCAGGTAAAAATTCGCATATCTCAAATGTGTGTAGTAAAAGTGAAGAACGCGCTAACCGTCGTGAAACAAAGTAATAAAATGTAAACATGGAAATATTGTTACTAAAAACCAATGGAAATTTCAGAAGTTCGGAAAAAGTATTGCAAAACATTAGATTTGTAAGCAGAATATGGAATAAACTATAGGATTATTAAATAAAAGGAATCAGATATGTTGAAGTCGGAAGTAATAACTATTAAGAAGTAGCAGTTTCGAAAGAAATTGGATAGGAGGGATTTCAAATAACACACCCAATATTTGAAGTGATGGAAGTGGCTGGAAGTTTGGTGTAAATTAGTTTTCGTTCAAAGTTTAAAAAAAAAAAGGAACTCACTTGTATAATATTTTAACTACGCGACACAATGTCGCTCTTACCATATTTTAATAATAATAATAATAATGTGCGTATGGTATGTTTAGTCTGCAATCGGACGTTGTGGTTCTGTGGAGAACTTTTTCTGTCACGATACGTCTGTAGCAGGGTAGTTCTGAACAGAACTGTTTCTATCACGAGGGTTCCGCATTATTTAGAGTGAGTTATTGATGCAGTTTCCGAATGCTTTATAAATAAATTTACATTCGGGTTTCACTCCATATTTCAATAAAGTACTATCATCGGGGAGCAAGCCAGTTTTATTACCGGAAAAATTACAACCCACCGTATATTTAGCGCAATACAGGTAATTAAAAAAGATTGAAATTTAATCTGCTATATCAATTCAATACAACGGGTAAAATTGTAGAAAATTTTACATAAAACGCAGTTTCATACCAACCGATTTCCTTACTTCGTTGTCATCCCTTTGTTCTATTGTTTATTTTATCTAATTTCCCTGTTTGTCACAATTTTATTTGGGGCGAAAATCAAGATTATACCATTTAAATATTTCGAAATACACGTTCATTATATATTTTTGTGCAATTGAATATGATATGTTTATGTATATATATATATATATATATCTTTCTTTTCTCGAGTAAGTTGACTGCGCCACTACCACTCTGACCTAGCGTGACCATATCACTTACTCGTGTCTCTTCCCGTTACTGCACGATGATTTCCAGGGTACGTATTTATGTAGTCGTAATGTTATTCCGAAGCATATACAGTATAATGAAGATCACCGTATTTCGACAGTAATCGAAGCACTTAAGTAATTTGTTACGCAGTTCCTGCATGAAAGTTTAAATATACGATAATATGTACATATATATATATATATATATATATATATATATATATATATGTATGTATATATATATTCCCATTTACTTTTAAGTATACATATACAATAATATACTTTAAAAAGGGTGAATGTTGTTTATTTAATAACTTTTCGCATATTCGACAATCTGCTGCACACCAGTAGTCTTTGCATTTTAACAGTCCTGCATCGAAATCGGTGAGAATAGCGTCGACTCCCAGCTATCGATATGCAAAATGTATTTTCGGTTAAACGATAATAATCACCATTATAAGGTCCGTCTGAAACGAAACTTGTTTCTCATCACTTGTAACAGCTTTGTCAAAAGCAAACACAATACACGTTGATAATGATGAAACTTCAAACGAATGTATGTATGTATACATATATTTATTTTTGTATACATATATATATATATATGTATATATATATACTCAAATCTCTATATACATCCCCGTATTTATATAAAAATATCATTCGCGCCTATATAGATCCGTTTGCGTATAGTCATCCTTACTATAGAGAGATACAGAACGCTATTTACGCCTCATTTAATCCTTTGTGCAGCTCTTTCTTTTGCTTCACGGCTCACCATCGTTATCATTACTCACTACCGACCGAACTTTTGACGTGCATACGCGATGATAACAACAGCCCGGTATCTGTCCATTTTTTCCTTACCATATCCCCAACCTTTTCTATCACCGCCCGTTGTTATATTGTACAGGAAGCTAGTAAAATGCAGCTTTCCGTCTCTTTTTCTATAGAAATACGCGCATTTACATACACGCGCACGCATTCATCTACATATACACCCATACGTGTAATAGTATTCTTTTGCCGTATTGTTCCCATTTCCTTTTTCTTCGTAACGATTTTTATTTCATTCTTTTTCGACCGTAGGAAAAATGAACATAATTCACCGGGGATTAAAATTCGTTGTCGCCCATTGTCGGATATCGTCGTTGCACTCTATCCTTGTCATCGAATTGTCGTTTGTTTACAAAGCCAAAACTTTATGTCGTTCTCTCTTAGTCCCTCGCACTACCTACCCCAGCGATATAAATTGTATACCAACGAAATTTCGATAAATTTAGTCATCATTACTTCTACAACTAATAATAATAATCAAAATAATAATAATTTTTATCGTGTATCTTGTATATAACAAATTGATTATTAATTAAAACTGAAAGTCCGTATTCTGAGCAAAGGTCTACCTGAATCTTGTCCATTCCCTTGGCAATTCTCTTGTATTGTTTATTATATGTATAAATTTAGTTATCACATCTTCCCGTTTCATATAGTTTCTACATCTTCTCCTTTCATTCCTAAAATATATCAACTTTTTTTTTATCCTATATATCCACTTAGCGTCCGTCGATCTCACAAAACATACCCAGCTAAATCCAGCAGTTTTTCTTCTTACATTTGTTAAATATTTTTAAATTTTCTTCTGATAAACATATTTACGATATTCTACTCTTCCATCGAACACTTTAATACATACCAAATCTCTATTTCTTTCTGTTCGATTTTAGTTGCGGACCACTTTTGAATTCCCATATATGTCAGCGATTGAATATCTAACTTTTCGCTCTCTAGTACCGAGTGAATCTTTAAATGTATCTTTTAGAGAATAATACTTTTCCAAGCTAATAATACTTTTCCATATACCTATTAGTCGTATTTCTCAAAATCTTTGCCCTGAAAGAACTCTATCATTTGCGTATTCGTTTTTTGACCGTCTATTTCAATTTTTTTTTTATTTATGTTCGTAATGATTTTTTTTATCTATATATAAGTCCGGTCGTCATTACTATGACACGTCAAATCAATAATCGATTTCTATATATAACGAGAACTGTTCTCTTAATTACCTATGTAAAAATACAAAAATTGTGAAATAAAATATCGTTTATTTAAATTCGATTTACTACAAACAATATACCTGTATATTCGTAGTAAACATTAACATTCATCACTGTTACATATATACATTAAATATCCGCATATCCCTGCCCTACTCACCCACATCTGATATACCAGTTCGTGAAGTGAATACTTTATAGATCATCCACTAACTATTGCAACAGCCGAAATCTCTTGTGTCAGCTTATCAACGTAACTTAGTCGCGACCTACATCTCATACTCCGTATCGAAGCACGTGGCCGATTCAATGTAGTTTCCACCTTTTTAGTTCGCTCAGTACTCATCGACTCTCGTGATTCCGATTTACTTTTCTGTCCAGCTAATATTCTCCGGCTATCGCCAGTATCATATGTACACACACACATATATATATATATATATATATATATATAAATGTAAATGCTACACCAACTTAAAGGAAATATTTTTTTGGTGCCTCAAACGGAGTTGTAAATACGAGACATAAATATTAGGAAAAAATATTCTTAAGAGCAAAATGAAATTAACGTTAAATATAAAGTTTCCGAAGATCCTTTATGCATTTTTTTCTTTTTAGATATTGAGCACATTGAAAAATGTTAAAGTTGTTAATTTAAATTATCAATTATATCCTAAAATCAAATTACGAGCTCCGCATCCTTAAAAATAATACCTCCACGACTATTGTGTTAATTTTGAGAATACATTTTGTAACCGTTCCTATAAGTGTGCTAAATACGGATAAAAAATAATTCGGAGAACCCGAAACACTACAGAAATTAAAATCGCAAAAATCGCCCGTACGAAAGGCAGTGTGTAGCGAAACTATCGTAAAAAGCTCAATCCAACTTAAACAGAAGGCCATCATTACGAACAATCCAAGAAGTACGTTTCCACATTTACTTCGAAAATTGAACTGTAAAAAATATCCAGTTATTATCGAAACTGACTCGCTAAGTAATTTTTATTCCTTAATAACATTTTTAGTTCTGTCATTAGTCTGCACTGGTTTCACGAATTGCCTCAAATAGATTTAATATCTAGGTATAGCACCGGATGATAATGCCGTATTCTGTAGACGTATTTCATAATTATGAAAATCGTATATATATAAGATCAATTATTTTCACATCTATACTATCTACTCCTTAATGGTATCTTGACGACCGTATATACCAAATCGAAATCCGTAATCAATAATCGATTATCTATTCCGAAATTGCCGACGTACCTCGAGTAAATCTTGAGTACGGTGCTTTATCTAGTGTTTATAGAAGATTTTCCAACAGTTAAAGTTGTTATCATCGCCGCTACATTTGCAGACACTCGTAACTACAGTAAAAGTAAGTGAAAGTATATCTGTTGTTTTATTTTTGATGTGAAACTTCTATCGGCGCGTTGTAAATGGGGCGTTAACCCGTAAAATGAGCAAGCGAGCCAAAGGCTTATAAAATTAGGCACATAGGCAGGCCTATTCTCGTAGTGTAGTTGAGGTCTCCACGCTTTCCAGCATAACAAATGCGCTGACCATGAATTTGTTTGACAACAGTCTTGACGTACTTAAATTAATACGAACTTGTACATCCGCTCTATTTTTTAAAAAAGATTCGACAGGTAGCACTTTTAACATGGTGCTCCGCGTTCTGCTTTCAGTAAAATTGTGGGTCGCCTTTTGGTCAATTTTGATTTAACATAATAATGAAAAAAGTGTACTGTACATTATATTATTATTATTATTATCATCGTGTCAAACATATAAATATAAATTACAATATGAAACATCAACTATGAAATTACTCCGTTAACTTATCAATTTTCGGGCTTCATTGGAACAGATATTCACGGTCCTGCCGCTCTCCACAATCGCACAGTTCGCCGTCTGTGATTCCTAAATTAACTAGGCTGTGTCTACTCTTTACACATCCTGTCCGAAGTCTATTTAGGGTTCTCCATTATTGCCAATTTATCGCATATTTTGTCTGTAGCCGCTCCATCGACGTAAGTTCGGAATTCGCCATCTCTACAGGTTCAATCCATCTAGGTAATCTTATGCAGTAAGTCATTCACATTAGATATCTTGTATTCTGTTCAATCTCATTTCTTTCCAGCTCAGCTGACACACTTCTACGTATTGCTGGAGGTGCAATGCCGCGTGTATAGTTTATGGACGTTTGTTGATCTAAGACACCCAGCAACCATGCTAATATATATATATATATATATATTATATATATATATATTATATATATGAACTTTTATAACTCATTTAGATCGCCGGAAAATATGAAACCCAGCTAAAACAATATAAGTGTTTTCTTTAAATATATATATACACACACACGCACACCGTTCCTAAGCGGTATATTATTGCTAATCTCCTAATTCTAACGTGTTCCAGGCGTTCCGGTGGTATATCCCGACAATAAAAATATAACAGTAGTTACCGATCAACAAGTTACATTTCCTTTAGAATTTTGCGCTAATCCGGGAGTAACGAAAATTTTTTGGGTTCGCGAGCAACGATCATTTCCACCGGGAACCATCATGCACGATATAATCGCTCACAATATTTCCGTAAGTAGTAACGATTTTGTTTCGTTGATAATTTCAACTTCTACCGTTCGGATAGAATTGTTTAATTTAAAACGATCTAAATAATTAATTCGCGATCAAATTAATTCGACTAGTTCCGAGCTTGCACGACAATCGAATTGTCCTAATATACCCCTAGTACCGAACTTGAAGTAGTCAGTGGCGTTACAATACAGACAACGTCGTATAATCTCCGAAGCGAATTCTTCAACCTGAATATCTTTCATGAAGAACTCTTTGAAGAAAAAGGAAAAATTATTTTATTTTTAAAAATATCCTCGAAATTGATGGTTGCGAAAATTTGTCTCGCGAGATTTTATTTACATTTCCTAAGGAGTTCGAAGTTTAAATAGCGCATAACGTCAACTGAATCTGAACTTAAATCATCGGGTAATTTATATATATTTTAAAAGTAGCAAAAAAAATCATTAAGATAATAGTAAATTTTAAAACTGTCTCTGCAGGATGATGGAGAAAATATAAAAGAAATTTTGAGAATAAAACCGTAGTAATCCTTTCGGAGATTTTATATAAATCCCGGAGAAATATTTCACTTTTTCTTAATTACGTATTACTAAAACATCGAAACTCAATTCCATCCGGTAATATATTTAACGCGCTGTGCGCTAGGAAAAGGAGTAACTTCACCATAAACAAGATTTCCACTGTATCACGGCACAGGTAATGTCTTCGCAACCACGGTTCTCTGAAAGTAATTAAAATTAGCGATATTCAGTTAATGTTGACGTATCGGAGAGTAGTGATTAAATGAATTAATACAAAAAAAAATAAAAACAAAATTATTCGCTATAAATTTTTTTTATTAACGTGTAAAGTTCGACAATCTCACGTCATTATGTATTATTACAGTAAATTTATAACGGCTATCGTATATGTTCGATAATGAAGTGATTGTTGAAAAGTTTTTTGTGTTAATAAAAATTTTTTATAGCGATTAATTTCATTCTTATTTTGTTTTATTTATTAAGATGTGAAATTAAAAAAAAATTTTTTGGAAAACAAAAACATAAAAGAACATTTGCGCGTTCTACGAGCTTCGGCGTAGGAAGTTATTTGAATTCAAAGTAGGTTTTCAAAACTGGCGGTAAAAAGTTAAACCACTTCATTGAATTAGACAACACAGAATTTTACTTTGTTATAAAATTATCATTATCGTCATTTATTTATTATTATTATTGTTGTAGTTTTTAATGTTTAGTTACAATTATTGCTGTTCTAGTTATCTTTATGTCAACGTTATAGCTGTCATTGCTCTTTCGCTATATTATTTTTCTGGTCTTTATCATTACAGTAATAGTATTAAATACGCAATAAAAAAATAAGTTAAAATCGCTAAAAAATTTATCTTTACCAAAAAATCACAAAGCTATTCTCGACCGCCGTTATCGAATGAATACGAAAAAATATAAAATGAAAAAATATTAATTTAAATTACAATTTACAAAAATCGGAAAAATTAAAAACAAAGTTTTAGACGTTATTTTTATTTATTTTTTTTTAAAAACGTATATTTGTGATAAATGTTATAATGATATATACACTCATAATCACACCTCATGTATACACACAACAACACAACAACACTCATACGACATAATACAATTATTTTAATACTACTTATCCCGTCAAGCTTTCGCTTGTCGACGGGTAATTACATTTCTTACGATTTAATATTATACATTTACGCTTAATATAAATTTTTATTTTGATTACATTTATTATATTGATTTCTTTAATTACCGTTTATTTATATAACTCATTTACACTCTCACATACTCTCTAACTTAACTCCCAAAGTGAGCTTAAGTACTGATCAATGCTCACACACGCACAACGCACACACACATAGAATACATGTATACATCTGTTAGAGTAGTTTTAATTCATATTACCTTTCAATTTGCAAACAATATATTTCCACTCTAATCATCCACATATAGACTCCCATTTACACCAAAATTTTAATTTTCCAATCGGTAGTAGAACCCTGACATCCGCATTGTATCATTCTATATTTTATATTTCATAATCCTCGTCATTTCATTATTCTTATAGTATTTTATCCACATTTTCCTTATTTTGTAACCATTTTTTTAATTCACGTTTTAGTTTCCTCTCCACCCTTTCGGTCAATATTTCTTCTGGTATCTCGTTCAATTAAAATAAATTAGTAACATCAAAATAAAAGATAGAAATATATTAAAACATTCGGGAGTATATAAACTAATTTGTAATCAACGCGGAAAAAGAATACATAGGAGAAACAGGCCGGACAATTCTGTAATTAGATTTAAAGAAAATTTAAATTCATACGCAAACAACGATGAAGAATCATTATTTGGAAAACATTATATAGAGTTATAACATCATCATCATCATCAGTATTTAAGAGCATGTATCGTTGTAGCTAAGACATGATGGCAGGTGGACAAAACATATCCTTCAATGGTGTCCATTGGATTCGAAAAGGCAAAGGGGCAGACCAACAACACGGTCGCGAGACGACATTGCCAAACATGCAGGAATCAATTGGATCCGAGTGGCACAGAGCCGAAGTCGTTGGAAACGTCTGGGACATGCCTACACCCAGCAGTGGGTCGATATGGGCATAACGTGATAACGTGTGATCGTTGTAGCTAGCCAATCATTTTCTTCCATTCCTTCCTGTTGTCTGCTATGTTCTTCATCTCTTTATACGTTATTTTCTTTTACTTGATCGATCCACGTCTATCTATTCCCCTTCTTCTTCTTCCTTCCAATTTTCCTTCGATTATGACCGTCATGAATATGCCGCAGTATGTGCCCTAGTAGTCTTTCGCGTCTTTGCTGTATTGTTCCTATTAGTTTCCTTTTTTCATTTACCATTCCCAAAACCTCGGAGTTTCTTTTCTTCTTCTGTGTCCATGGAATCTTCATCACGCAGCGCCAACCCCACATTTCGAAGGCTTCCAACCGTTTCTTTAAATTTTGTGTTAACACCCACGTTTCTGAACCATATAATAATATATTCCATATATATATATATATATATATATATATATATATATATATATATATATATATATATATATATATATGTTTTCGAAAGTTTTTTCCGTAATTCTATTTTCATGTTTTTATTAAATAAATCTCTCTTTTTCCCAAACGCTTGTTTGGCTAATTCTTGTTTTTATTTCTTTATCACTTCTTCCTGTGCTCGTTATTATATACTACCCAAATATTTAAACTGTTCTACTTGTTCTAAAAATCTTGTTTTCTAACATTATGTGTATCTTTTTTTCATATTTCGATGCTACTAGAACTTTTGTTTTCATTTTGCTTATGTTTAAATTTATTTCCTTTAAGTATTTCTGCAATATTGTTATTTGTTGTTGCAGTTGTTGTTCGTTGTCGGCCAACAATGCAATATCGTCTGCAAATCTTATACAATGTATCTGTTGTCCATTTATTTTTACGCCCATGGTACCATCTTTCATTTTTTGTATCGGTTCTTCTATTACTAAGTTGAAAAGTATCATCGGTTATAATGGGCATCCTTGTCTTACTCCTCTTTGTATTTTTACTTTTTCTTTTGAATTACCGATTTTTATTTCCGCCGATTGATCTTTATATAACTTCCATATTATTTTTCTATCTTTGTAATCTAATCCTATTTCTTCTAGTTTTGCGAATAATACATCCCATGTTACACAATCAAACACGAAACAAAATAATATTAATCAAAATTATAAAAAAACATTTTAAAAAAAGAAAACTGTTAGAAAAAATAATAAAAGAAAAAAAATCATTTATTAAATTCGGTGATAAATTTCGACGAAGAATTAGTTCTAAGAAGTATACTATAATTTTCATATCCAACAACTGTTTTTAATTATGTTTATTTTACTGGCTATTATTGTTTATGTATAAAATTTTATATTTCTGATTGTTGACTGTGTTGTTTATTCACCATCAGATTATTTTATTAATACTGTTGTTTTTTTTTACTTTGCTGATTTTTCTCTTAACTCTAAACAATAGACAGAATTGTAAAATCTCGATTAAAATGGAAATTTTTCCACATTATATAGTACACAATACCTTTTGCCCACGATGATACATGCCTTGAAAGAACTTTCATTTTTTTATTGTTAGTATTAAATTAAATCAACGTGTACAGCGGTAAAGGCTAGAGGCACAGTAGGAATGGAAGATTAGATTAAACCGGACCAGTGGACGAAGGTAATTAGATTCGACAATGAGGACATCTTCGAGGAGGAGATGAAGCGAAGGAGGAAGATTAGAAGACGCTCTAAGCGAGAAGTATGAGGGACAGTCAATTAGAATATGGGAAATAGTATAACGCTATAGTCGGAACACACTGTAGCCCAAGTTTTATTAATAAGATACGCATGAGCGAGACGCGTATGGCCCAGGAACAATCTGGTGATGACCACATCGTATCTGCGGCTTGGAAATGAAGTAATCCGAGGACCGATCGAATGTTTGATTTGCCGTAGTTTTTTGTTTTTTCTGCCACTTCCTCTGCCATAAAACAAGAAGACCATCCATGATGCATTTCTTAAGGTCGGGTGTTGGAACTGGAAGCAGCTTCCACCCTAGCCACTTTATCAGCCAATTCATTTCCATGAACATGAGCTGGGATCCACAGGAATGTCAATTCTGACTCAATCCTACTAGTACCAGTGCCGTCACTTTTTTATCTACGGGGTACTGATCATGGTTGAAAACGTCGCAGAGAGGTGCTGCAAGAGAGCCACAACATATGATTGAGGGTAGGTCAATACCGGAGCTCATTAAGGTTTTAATTATCAGTAATTTAATTACCGAATATCGTGCAACCTCTATTGTAATACGTCCGATATGATTTTTTTCCTATTCCGATTTTGGATACTTCATACTGCATCGGTTCTCGTTAGTCCAGTGAGGGACGTAATACGAGGTCGATGGTCTGCCTTCCCTTAAATCTGCCTAATACTACTCTCGTTTTATCCTGTAATGTACTTTGAACATCTTTATTGACACAATGCGAACAGATATCGTCTAAAATTTAGCTGTTCCGACATTTATTTTTAAATGCTTTTCGCTGTTCGTGAAATTTTCAACATTCTGCGTCATGTCCACATATCGCATGCGTCAATTTTCTGTTTATTACTTTTTTTTCAGTCATCGTTCGTAGTTCGCTAATTCGAAGATAAAGAAAAAAGAATATTAATGGTAATGTGATTTTTTTTATCGACTACATTTTGAAATTTGATCATATTTTTATTTTGTGCGTCATTTTCGATAGTAAAATTATACGAAGCTATGTTTATTTTTCATCTTTTTCATCGAGAGAAATACGATCAAACTTTCGTAAGAAGTGATTATTAATTTTGTTCGGCGATAGTGTTTAATCTTGCTCGAACAAGATGGCGCGAGATAGCGAGTTTCAAAATTATAATGAAGCTTAATGAACTCGCAGGAATTCAGTTGCAAACCAAAGCGGGTGTAGGTATTTGCCCTTTTCAAAATACAGGGAGTAATATTGATATTGATATTAGTACGGTCGTCGAAAGAACCCACGAACCAGAACGAGCGCAATAAAGTGTTAATGATGCGTGCGTTCGATCTGTGTAGTATAATCGTCGTCATAATTTCCAACCATCAAAATAGTAATAATAATAATAATAATAATAATAACATCAATGGGAAATTGTTAATGAAACAAAAGATGTTCGAAGGTGGTAGTTACACTACGGTAATTCATCCCCTACTTCGTCACAGTGGAGTCTGTCTGTCTGGTTATTATTATCATTTTAGAAAATAATCCAGGCTATAGAACGTTCACCAACTACGTCAGTTTTAATTATATTTTGAAATAACCAGATGGAAGTTGGTATCCTATATATATATATATATGTATGAAACCATAAAAATTCAATATGAAAAATGAATTTAAAAACTAAAGTATATTATAACGTATATTTCAATTACTTATTTATCCGTTTATATTAAACTGTATAACTCACGAGATTATTGACTAAAATATAAGAAGTATCCGTTAAAAATAAGTAACCTATCTGCAATGTGGGATTTCCCCATAAAAGCAGAATTAGAAATGTTAGGACACTCGGTGAAATCTATAACAAATATAATAAATATCCTCTTTAAACGATTATTGGTAGTTTTAAACCTAAAGAAATATTTAAATTACCTACACTATTACATTCAGCAATTTCGGGAGAAGAACCAAGAAAACCTAGACAACTACCATAGTGTAAGAGGTGTCAAAATTATGGGCGTATACTAGTAGATACGCTCACTTTCGCTGTATCAAATGTGGGGAAAACCCGGACTGAGTTAATTGCAACGAGGCAACTAATTTACCAGCCAGACGCATCCTGTACGATAGTCCTCCTCACACATCGAACTATCGTGGCTGTCGACTAAGAAAAATTAACTTTCCGAAGTTACAAAAAAGAGTACTCGTATAACTCGATAGATCAAATAAACTTTCCTCCGTTAGTAAGTAATAATATTATCAATAATAACAATAATAGCAATAATGGAAACGATAACAGCGGATATAAATAAATAAATAAGTAAATAAATAAATAAATAAAATGTGTATTTCGAAAAACAGAATTAACTATAACATAAAAGTACAAAATATAAAATTTGCGCATGCCGAAAACAGATTTCTTACTGAGTGTAATAACCATATACAATAATACAATAAAATAGATTAAAAATCACAACCAAAACCTGTTTACACGACTACATATGTTCAAGATTGAATGAAATAAATATTATATACGTTATAAATATGAGAGACTGATACATTAGAGTAATCGATGTTTGCTGATATTTGTTATATTTCAATGTTGTATTCCCCTTTTTGACTGACTACTGAATATTTGCTGCCGACGCGAGAGTCGAAAAAATTTATTGTACGCTGTTTTATTACTTCAGATATGTAGGGTAAATTCAGAGTCGTATGCGTAAGATCTATTCTAGCATACATCGGTAATTTATGTATTATTCTGCAACACTGATTCTGAAGTCGCTGTAACTTGGAAAGGTTAGAAGTAATACGACCATACAGGGGACACGCGTATAAAAGTATCTTATAATCATTTTATATGTTATTAATTTGTTGAGCGTGTTAACCGAAAATTTTTTACTAAACATAGGGTAACGTTTAAAAAGGGACCCATTTATCCTATCGGTCAAGAGTCAATATGCTTAGAAAAAACAAGTCTTTTATCTAAAATTACACCTAGATATTTAATATCGGTTTTCCAGTGTACGGGAATGTTATTTAACATATTCCAGTCCATATTTTAATGTTGTCAAGCCAAGAGATCCTTCTTCTTCCCGGTTTTCTTCTATTTCGATCCTCGCATAAGTGTCACATAAACGCAGTTTTTCGTCTTCTTATTATAGACATTAGTATCCGGCCAGTTCTTATAAGTTTTAACACTTCTTCGTTCTTAGTTTTACTTGTCCACGGAATTTTCCACATCCTTCTGTAACACCACATTTCGAACGATAAGATACGCTTCATCATATTTTCTTTTATCGTCCAAGTTTCGCACCCATACAAAAGTACCGACCACGCGTAACAACCCAAAACCTTCTTTTCGACATCTAAACTTAATTTTCGGTTACAAAGAACGTGTTTGAATTTCATGAACATGTCTAGGGTCATTTCAATTCGAGCTCGTATCTCTACATCCGGGTCACTATCTCTTGTGATCCAGCTACCTAAATATTTATCCAATAGTGCTAAAAAATATTGCGCTGATAGTTCGATATCTTTGATTGTCATTGACTAACTTTCCGATTGTTAGCATTATTCGCACATTCCATATGTTCGGAATTTCGCGTACTATAGACCTCGAAATCCTTCCGATTTCTTCTGCTGTCTTTGCCGAAATGATTGATTAAATTATCATCTTTGATCCCGGTTTACTCTATTATATCATATATGTGATAATTATATACGCGTAGTCGCATTTATCGAATCTATGTGTAAATGTGTATTCGCGAAGTTGATAAATGCAACCTGAAAACTTAAATAGAAAAGTATCGACTGGAACCCTTTTTTCGAATTTAATAAATGGTCGACCACGAGAAAATATTTAAATATAATGCTTCGAGGTAAAAAGAATAAGTAAATGCAATTTAAAATGACACGTTGTGCATATATCACGTGTGCATTTATGTGTGTATATATATATATATATATATATATATATATATATATATATATATATATATATATATATGTATATATAGATTTTGCGATACGAGTATTGCGGCGACAAAACTATTTCTAAAATCAATTTCCTGCTTACGGGCCGTCGCTTAAATTACAACTGGACCGAGAACATTATTGCGTTAAATAAAATCTCATCCAGACTCGTTTTGGAACGTTTATGCAGTTTACGAATGACGATAACGGAAGAAATATTTGCACGCGTAAAGTGGAATTGTCCCGTAGGATTTGGGTATAAATAAATCCGATAAATTCTTTCACCATCCTAATCGTTTTCAACACACGTTCTCTCTGTATAGAAGTGAGTTGGAGAGGTTAAGTCGTTTTAAATTCTTTTTTTTAATATTTTCTATAAATAAAAACTATTTTGTAGAAAAATTTCCACTTTTTCTACAACTTTGTTTCCAATTTTCAAGACTCCCGTTTTATTACTCGAAAAGAGATAAGGTCCGCGCACCAGTATCGAGACTCAAATCCAGAAAATCACCTTGGACAATGGATGAATCAGAAGATATGAAAGAGTTTAATAAATGGAAAATAACATGGGAAACGAATTTAGAACATACAACAAATTCCCCCATTTAGTTGTCGACCCGAGGAATGAACTTAAACGAACGGATTTATCTAGGAAACTATGGAAGATACTCGATATAATTAGGACCGGAACATGCGGATATCTAATGCCGAAATCGGGTATAACGACAACTGCTGCGCGCCAGTGCGGAAATACAAGACAAACAATGCAGTACATATATTTGAAGACTGAATTTGCACCTGTAGGTTTAACATTAGACGATGTTCACAATCTTAATGACGGAGCCATAGACTGGCTAACAAATTTAAGACTTATGATGAGAATTTTGTGTAATTTTATATGTAACCGACGATTATACGATAAGAAGAAGACTCGATCATCTCATGAACATCGTCATCTTACTTTTACCAACGCTTGTAATCATATCTAATTTTTCACCTGTTTTATTTAGTTTAACATTATCTACATCAACGATCATGCTATGATGACTTTATCGTTGGCGTAACTGATGCAGTTGATTATTTTGCCGTTTATTTTATACCCTAGGTAACCTATATTGACGTTTTTTCAACCAAAGAGTTACCTCGAAACTTCAACTTTAGATCAGGTTGTATATGTTGGAATATATCTGTGTAATAAGGGAGGATGCAATGGAAAAATAAACCGCCGGATAGAAATAGCAAAAGCAGCGATAAATAAACTGATAAAAATACGGAAAAACGATGAAAACAATAGTATTTCTCATCGCTCTGTGTGACTGCGAATCCTGGACTGTAAATAAATCATCGCAAAGAAGACTTGAGGCAATGCAAATGACAGCGTACAGAAGAATTTTAAGAATTCCATGGGCCAGCCGTAGAACAAATACCTCAATTTTGCAACAGTTAAACATCCAACCACATCGAAGTAATACCAATAATTTATTTTAAAAAAAATGTTGAAATTTTTCGGACATATTATTCGAGCTGACGACATTGAAAAGGCGGGAAATATACAAGGTAAACGATAGATAAGCCGACCGACAATATATCGATCAAATTAAGAAGATAACCAGTATCCGTCCAAGAAATCATAAGACCGATATATGGAGAAAACTTTCTTCAAAGTTATAAATTGGATCACGACGTTCGAAATCCATACGATTGAATGATGATATATATCAAATAATTTTGGAGATAAAGGGTATCCCTGACGAACATATTTACTTATTTTACATCGTTTTGTGGAATATTTACCGTGTACCTTGATATTAGCAGTTTATGCCCAATATAATGTCTTGAATAGTCGTAGATCTCTTCTGTCTATAGCTTCCCGATATCTGAAATAGTACCTCACGATTATATGCCTTGTCATAATCAATAAAGCAGGTTATTACACTCTTTTATTATTTAGATCTCTTTGAACGATCATCTTGAAAAGGGCTACTTCTGGTGCTTTTTTTGCTTATGAATCTGAGTTGCGCACGATTGTCCAGTCGTTTTTCTATCCTCTTGTTTATTACGGGCAAAAAGTAACATAAGAGCGTGGCTCATATATAAAACATTCATAATAATTATAGGTAAAACTAGCCTTTAAAGAATTAATCAAATAACACGTGATTTGCCTTTTGACATATTAGCGGATGACATTAATCTAGAAAAAGGCATACCCAGGATTTTTATTTATCCGGAGGAGTTTGGAATTTAAGTGATTTCGAATTGCGTGTTCAGCGAGCACCTATTTCTGTGTCTATAAATTAATTTATTTAACAAAACTAACGAATCTTAATAAAATAATAATAATCCAAACAAATCAAATTTTATTTTTATAGCAATAAAGTATTACACCCGCTAAATCATAATGAAATAAATACAATAATAAGAGAAAGGAAATATAAGAAATAATTATAAAAGAAAACGAAACGCTGTTCCATATTACCGAACCTTTTCACATATTACCAAAGTGTAAACATAGAATACATAAACGTGTACATTCACATGTATATAAAATATACATAAATATTTACACAATATACACACATTAATCATATTTATATGTGCCCGCTAATGCGCATAAGTTGCAGCGGATTTTTATTTTCAAATAATATAATATATTTAAAATATATACATATAATAAAGACGAAACCGGTTGCTATAAGGCGAAAATAATAATAATAGTAATATATATACATGCATACATGTACAAAAAAACGGGTATACACATAAATAAGAATGAGGTTTCTCGCAATATTCGCTTGAAACTTCCTTTAAAAACTTCAACCATTTACATCCATTCATCCGAATTCACTCTCTCTCACACACCATGTACATTACAATACATATATTTCAATATTCGTATATATATATATATATAACACAAATACACTATACTTTAACCACATACACACACACAGTCCACATACCCTGGCACATCTCGGTTGTAAACTATTTAAAGTTATATTAAGTACGTTATTTATTAAATTAAAAACATAAACAGTCGAAATGCTTAGTCATTTTTCATTTAACAGTTTAGTAATTTTAACTCTTTTTTTCTTGTTTGCATTTTTACTGCACTTTTAATATTATGCAAATTAATAACAAAATGATTGACAGAAAATTAATAGATCAGTGAACTGGAAGAATTATTAATACCCCTCATTAGTTCAGCCTTTGTAAAAACGATATTACCAAAGTCACAAAGGATTTTTAATCAAATGAACCTCCCGGCAAATAAATTAGATATGGAAGCATTTCTACATTTGAATCTTACCCCTTTCAGAATAGTTTACCTGTCGAATGTGTTCTTGCCAATAGATACCGTTAAGCGTCAATTGCATTTACAACTGGCAGGTAATCAACAACTCAATCGCCACCGTGTGCACCAGTTGGAATGATGGATATTAATCTAAAATCAGTAAGCGAGTACCCGGTGCCTAAAAACCGAGTAATTTCGGCAATGCGAGTAAACCTTTAACAAATCTCAACGGGAAATCACCGCTGTATAAAAATTCCTAGTAAATCATGCATAAATAGAAAATAAACAGCAACAGAGTCGGACAAGGTATGAGATGAAATATAGCGGGGCCTCTCAGATCTTTAACAAACGAAACACCGTGTCAGATCAGAATTCAATCTGACAACGTTAAATGTGAGAACAACGATGAGAACCAGTAAATTAGAAAATGTAAAACGAAAATTGTCAAGAAACAAAGTAGATGTAATTTGGCAATAGAAACAATTATAGCAAACGCCTAGTGGATTCCTCTAAACAAGAACGGATGTTAATAACGAATACTTGGTTTAGTATGCTATACCAAATACACTTTAAAAATTACATCACGTATCAGTGAGGTCTAATTTTAAAAAATATATCAACTAAATGAACCTGACAAAACTAAAAGATTATACGATTAAAAGTAAGTTTACAGAAATAAATGATAAACATATAGAAAAACAAATAAAATGAAACAAAATTAGTTAAGGGTAAAGAACTCAATACTTCAAGCAGCTGAAAAAGCAATAGGGAGGAGGCAAAATAAAAAATACAAATTATGAATAACGAACAATATCCCAGATATGATGGATGACAGAAAAAATCTGAGACCTACAATGAATATATCGAACTTAAAGAAAGTACAATGCATTAAAAAATAGCATACATCAGGAGTCTAAGAAAGTTAAAGAAAAATGGTGGGAATCACAGTGCCCTAAACTTGAAGATGGCTTAAATAAAAAGCATATGGATATTGCGTATAAAGGAAAAAAAAAAACAGTTTTTTAAACGAGATACTGGTAATCAAAAATGTTATTAAAAAATCAACGGAAAACCATGTCACATATAGAAATAGAGCTGACTTGGGGAGTTTATATTGAAGATCCATAATGAATGGCCCACGGACAAAATGCATATACAAAACAGCAATGTGATACGTTACTTTTACAAGAACTACCAAATAACAAAGCTGGTGGAATAGATAATATAAAATTATGGAAAGCCAGCAACCAAAAAGTAAAGAACGTGTTATTTAATATGATATAAAAAATAATGAGGAAGGGAACATGGTCTGGAGAACATTGCCAATCGAGAGACAAGAAATTCGTAATACTGCAAAGATTATAAAACCATTACTTTAATCCCACACGTTTCTAAAATACTACTTAAGATAATTTAAAAACGTTTAGAACGCCAAATCTATCGCTTCCTGATGAAAAGCGATGTAGTTTCAGGAAATTCCCGTTGTTAAGTTGAATAGGATGCTCAAAAATATGAATTACAATAATTTATAATTCATATAGCAGACAGAAAGTGACTGTCAATTTTAATGACATCCAAGCGGAAAAAATCAGTTATAAGTAAAGGAGTAAGGCAGGGATGTTTACTAACACCTATACTTAATGAATTTGCGGAAATGATTATAAATGAAACGTTCGGTAAATTTAAAAGAGGAATCATGTAATCAAATTCGCCGATGACCTTACTAGTAAACAGTCCCAAAACACTTTCAGCAATGATTAACGAATGAAATACAGTAATGAAACCGTATTAAATGAAGATTAACACTAAGAGGACAAAATTTATGGCAATTGACAAAATTTGTCCGCGAATAAAGATAAAATTGGAAAACGAAATGATGAACCCGGTAAAAACATTCAAATATTTAGGAGACAGACGATAATGCGTAATACAGATTGTACTCAACATATTAACCAATCGCATAGTAAAGGGGGAAAATTGTCAATGGCGAGAAATACACACATATTACACAGAGAACAATTCAACATACGCAAAACTTTATTAAAACTTTAATATGTTGTGGAAACATAGACAATAATGGTAGAAGCTTTTAAAATGTGGTCTTGGCGGCGTCTGCAGAAAATTAGTTGGGTGGTGAAAATGAAAAACTAGAAAGATTAAATGAAAAATGAAAGTATATTACGAAATATCCTCCGCAAGAGGCGACTTAACGTGCATTACGCCGTGATCGCAATATGCCGAATGATATTATCATCGAAGGCAAAAGATATAGTGGGAAGAAAAGGTAGATCACGAACGATATTCATCGACATAGTGCTAAAAGAAAATGGAATACCGAACTTGCGACAGACTTGGACGGAAGCGAAACTAGCCTACGGGTTACACTGATGTTGACGATTACTATACATATTTTTGCATATTTATGTATGTTTCTCGAATTTTCTCATTAATTAAAATAAGTGATTTTTTTATTGGAATTTTAATTTACGCGCCCTCAAAATCGTCTCGAGCGAATCAGAGACCGCCAACTTCTCCTCCTAAACTCTTCGTTTTATATTCAAAATTCGCTTTTCTCGGAAGTTGCACAGATTTAACTTTCTCCTTAAGCTTCTCTATTCGCTTGGAAACAATTAGCGAAAGACAACGAAAATTAACTAAGCCAAAGACGAGTTGATGTCCATGTTATGTTATTATATATATATGTGTGTGTGTGTTCATAAACAAATATTGTCCAATTAAATTTACTTCTCAATTATTTTGTTATTGCTGAGAAAACAAATCTGAAAGGATGAAGAAGAAAAATCAATGGACGAGTAAACTAAAAGGAAAAACGTAATAATGTTGAGATAATAACGGAGGAAGTTCGAGATTGTCATTTTTCAGAATGAAACTTTCTAAAAAAAAAAAGGAAAAAAACTCGAAAAACATGAAAAAGTATTAACGTAATGATAATGGATATATACTTTTATATATATATATGTGTGTGTATATATATCTATATATATATATGTACGTGTTTAAAGAATGGTGCCATAATTATCTGGAACGTCTAATTATTAATTCGTCGTTCGTCACCTTTCAGCCGTGTCTTGTTAAGCCTGTTTCTTTCCGGCCTTTATCCTGTCTTTTGCGCTTCGGTTCAATTTATACTCGTTCATTTTGTTCATTCGCTTCATTTATTATCCACTCTCTCTCTCTCTTTGTCCTTAGAATTGAGATAAAACGAAGGAATTAGTGTCGACGGCGCTTTATTTGTTTCTTTAATTTCATATATATATGTATATATATATATATATATATATAATTTTTCGCTTGACAAATTGCAAGGATCAGCGTGGTGAACAGTAAAATACAGATTAGAATGCCGTATTTTTAAAGGCGAAGGCTTTTAATAACAACCAGGGGAAAAAATGCTGAGCGTCCTTTCGTTCATGATGAAACGATCGTTGGTAGAGATTTTCTGTATCCGCTACATCTGCGCCGTGTAACGTCTACAACTTTAATTAAGTCGCCCGAATTCAACTCGTTATTAATTAAAGACGAACGTACATAATTACGAAACTTTCATCGAAATCATTATTTCATTAGCGTTCCATCCGGTCCGTCGATGAGGTAACTTTTTTTCTTTCGTGATGAATTTTGGTTAACCCTTTGAAAACCGGAGAGTATTCGATACGCGCTACGGAAGAATTTTTCGATTAAGCGAGTCCCTTATTATTCGTAATATAAACTCGGGGATTAGAGAAAGTACAGAACAAATTTATCGAATTAGTACCATATGCGGACGATTTTATACATAAACCCGAATATAGTTATCGAAAGACGAAAATTACAAAGTATATCGAGTGAACAGGAGTTGTGTTTGATTCTAAAATCACATAATCGAATGAAATGAGACATCTATCGATAAAATGCGAGAGTGGACTTAATCTGCTCCGGTCCATCTCAAGATCTAAGTGGGGAACACATCCAATTTCAAACGTTATGATATATAGAGTTTTAATAAGATCTCGCCGATGATATTGCTATTCTTGCATCTAACAACAGTCCAAGATACTCCGTCTGCTTCATACTATGTTTCTAATTTGACACTGCATAACGATTTTAAGATTCCGTATGTCAGCGATACACACGTCATGCAGTATAAGAGGTTATTCGATAAATTTTGAAATCAGTAGCAATCCCAATATTCGCAGAATGCCACTCAGTCTTCCGGACAATCCTCCAAGGCGTCTGCGGAGGAAGTGGTGCCGAGATGAAATTCTAATCACTTAATAAATCTGATCTTATTCAAAAGATAATACGTTTTTTTTTCTTTCTAATTATTGTATTTGATCATTCCTATACTATTCCTACACACTCATTTCACTATCATCAAGTTATTCCTTTCTCTTCCTCATAGTCTACTCACTAGAGTCAATTTTCTACTTATGTGATCACCGTTGTTTGCAGCAATTAACGCTGGTGTGATGTAAAAAAATGTATATAAAAATTATTAATCATTCTAACTTGGTACTATTAAACGATGGAGGTCATACTACAGTCCCCTCACTAAATGTATCATCAAACGCATTGGATCTAACACTTGTCTCCAGTAATTCATTACCTGGAGTGTTATTAATAATTCTCTCGGCAGTAACCATTTACCTTAAAAATTCATTTTTCTTTTCTTGGAATTTCCCTCGCAAAAATACTTTAAATTTCGCAAATTTCCTATCATTGTACATTCCATTATTTGATAATTCGTGCTTTGACACCGCTGTATTCACTCAATTTGTCAACCATTTAGATACTGCTTTAAATTCCTACGGTTGGCTAGAGGGAACAAATTTTATAGTACTTGGGATCCTTCGTGTACACCATTGTTACAAAAACAAAGTGTATATTTCAAACGTTTCCGTAGAAACTAATTACAGATTACTTCTAAGAATTAGGGAGCTATTACGAGACAATTCCTTTTATCTACAAGAAGGGCATCTTGGAAGCAATTTGTAAGTTCGATTAATCGTAACACTTCTATATGTTATGTTTGGAATAAGGCAAAATCATTCCCTGAACATCTTCCCACTAATAACACATGCAAACCATTGATTGGTATGAAGAATTCGTCAATACAGCAGTCCACAGTTATGTAATTCGCACGAACTTTCTTCCTATTATTCATTCTACCCTCATTCGCCCCCAGTCATAATAATGCACAAAGTATACTATCTGATGCAATTACCTTAACCGAGCTTACAAGCTCATTTTACTTTAATTAAAAATCCTCTCCCGGTTGTGTATCACATATTCTCGACCATCTATTCTCCTCAACAACTATAATATTGTTAAACTGTTTTAATAATTTCTTCCAGACTGGCAACTTTCCAAACGAATGGACTAAGTTGCTTATAATTCCTATTAAAATATCTCAGTCAATTTCTTCATAAACAGCTTCCTACATTTTTTGTGTGTTTCATAAATATAACTAATTAATAAAATTATTTCCTTACATATAAAAATCAATCACGTCCTCATCGTGCGTAACGCTTTCAAGACGGGAACCTGTTTGCGAACTTGTTAATTAACCTCTCGCTATATTAATGAAGCAATTTAGATGTTTAGGTATTAAAACGTTGCCCATAGATACCGAAATATGTTGTAGATAATAAAACCAATGTGACAAGAAATCAAATCGATTACGTTTTGATTGACTAACTTTTAGAAATACAATCAGAAAAGCTTCAACCAATCTAAAAACCGGCATTGATTCAGATCAATCTTAAAAGCAGAAATAAAATGTGCACAACTTACTTCATACAATTACGGAAAACAACTGGTCCAGATAGATTACCAGGAGATTTAATCCAATTATTAGAGGATGATCATATATATTTAACGTTTTTTTTTTCAATAATATTTACATATCCGATGAAATCCCTTAGCACTAACATTACTGTGCGTAATTCTACACAAATCTAATGAAATGGTCAAAAATGTTTTTATATGTCTCATTGATGATGAAAAGACATTTGATAATATCCAACACGATAAGTTGATGAAAATCCTACAGAGCACGGCAATTTGCTAACGACTCGAATATAATAAGAAACTTATATCGGAATCAAAAATTATGATTATCGTTAGAAAAGAGCCAAAAAAAAAATATATCGAAATTAAATAAAGTTGGTGCGTTGTCCGTACTATTGGCACACCTATATGTCGAACGAGCCCACCCCTTACATCTCGGAAGAAACACGCTTGCAGAGAGATTTCTAACGATAACTTGAGATTTGCTTCTTCTAAAATTCCACTATTAGCAACAAGAATTTCCCACTATTACAACTACCGTCCGGCTGTTAATTCCTGTTTATCCTTCCGCATACTTTTCATTACCATATAGTAACAACAACCTATTAACACGTCAACGTTCTCTATTCTTTGATTATCAACATAGATATATTCCTCTTCCTCGAGATACATGGTTTAACAATAAACTTCATTCAACATTTCCTAATTATCAAAAAATCATCACCGACAATTCCAAATCTAATACAAATCCTGGTACGGATTTAAACTTAAAAATGCGGCCGATGTTGCTACTAAACAAGCTTCCTTGCCACGTATTCCACTTTCATTTATTCTATAAACAGATCTACACTCTAAAATTCAGTTAAACTATCAAAATTCTTGATACGAATATTGGAAATCCTCGAATAAAGGTAAATAGTTAAGTAGTTCTCGATTCACACAGTATTTACATCCAGTCAAGTCACGATATATATGTCATAGTTACGAATGTACCCGAGTGCGTTGACTAGTGCGATCGTATATGTATTATTTTTGTATTTACAACGATACGCCGTATGTACAAACAATGGGTGTTATAAAATAATTATATATAGTCTGTATGGAACGAGTACAGTTTATTCAATTTGAATTTTACGCTAGTGTGTAGATTACCGAAAATTAGTTTGACAGAAAGAGTGACGAACGAAGTTTTTAAAAACATAAACAAATCGAGGAGCTTAAGTAAAAAGTATAAGAATTCAATTAGATAAACCCCTTATATCGACACAATCGAAGTTTCGCATAATTGAAGGGAAAATGGAAGGAAAACGATACAGAGGAAGGCCAAGGAGTAAATATATACAGATAAAATAATAGAAGACACGGGGAGGCAACGAGTTATGCAAACCTTAAGAGATGGACAGAAAACTGAAAATTTTAGTTAAACTAGGATCATAAGTCATAAAGGTTAAATCTATGGATAGAGGAAAATAAGAAGAAGCATTTTTCACAGTAATGTGCAATTGTCGATCCAGCCACATCACGACATAATGGTCTTTAGCGTCTTTTGATAAAATACCATCAAGTCTAACTGACAGACAGGTATTCCATCTAGTTGGAAAGGCAACATGAACGGATTTTACATGATTTATTTTAACCCTTTTGCGACTACTGAATAAAAACTAACACTGTGCCTCAGGATGCAGGGAAGAAGAGAAACTTAATATAAAATGAAAAATATCAAAGAAAATAAATTTTAATTCATTATATTAAACCTATCATGTAAATTACTCGCAATGAAAAGAAATAAATTCGCAATTTTGTATTAATTTCACAAAGAAAACAAACGCACTGGCCACTTTTGTTTAACTTTATGAGGTGATATCTCAAATTTTTTCATTAATCTATGCCGATACATCCTTCGTGCAGTGAAGATTTAAATGAAATAACGGATTGCCGGGCGCGCATGCGCAAAAGAACGATTACAAATCGTCTCAGAATGAAATAACGGATAGCCGTACGCGCATGCGCAAGAAAAATTAAATGGCTTGCTCGGTTTATGGATGAACTGTCCATATGCAATGCGCCGATAGAAATTTCACTTTAAAAGAAACAAAAATGTATACCAATATATTTAGTATAGGATATATATATGTTACTGATGGGTAAATGGTGAAAAAACAACTTGGAAGAGCGCAAACAACATTCATGGACATAGTGTTAAAAAAAAGTGGAAAACTTATTCGAAATTAAAGAAGAAAACTTGCGAGAAGCTTGGATGGAAGCGATTGCAGTACATGGTGCGAACCAACCTACAGTGATGACAATGATAACAATTTTTTTTTTTTTCAGACGGCTGTGGATAATTTTTTTACTGCGTTATATAAATATTTCCGGAGGAATCTCCTATCTTATTAATGAAAAAGATAATTTTTCAACGTACCTAATATAGGTATAACTGGTTAAATTTCGTTCGATAAATTTCGTGTCTACATGTCTCCTTTTAGCTATTTTTTTTAAGATAATAACTTCTTATTTTTTTAAGACCTATAAAATAATATTCGAAATCGTCGGTAAATTTATTTTTTTAAATCGCCGTATTAAAATAAATCAATTTTTCAATTTTGTGTTTACTTATTATATAAGTCCGGAGCGACTTCTTTTTTTTTTTAACGTTATAAATCACTAGGGAAGTTTCGCCTTAAGAATATTGCCAACAAAATCGATCAGATTAACCAGATGGAAAAACTTATACGGCCGACATAGAGCCTGACTAAATTTATGGCAACATTAATCTTCTTAGGTCGGCTTCTTCTTCGTCGTTATCAATTTCCTTTTCTAGGACGAATTTTAGAAATGGAGAAAGAAATAATCGTAAGGGGTATAAAAAAAAAAGGACATCACGCGACGAATTTTTGACTATTTGCCAAACGAAGACAAGGAAAAAAGGGAGAAAAAGAATTGATAGAATGAAAAATACGGCGAAACTCTTATCGAACGCCACTGTTTTTAGTATATAGCGAAATTACGTATGGGAAGAAGAAGCCAGCCCGGATGTAACAAAAACAATACGCCCGCGATCGTTTGCCAACTGACGTCGTAATTTCCAGAATCGAGCTAATATCCGGTCTTGCGAAAATATACCAGATAAATATTTCCTCCTTAAGTTTCATCTTTTCTCGTATCGCCGAATGGGGAAAACCCCGGAATTCGCGCTTTAAATAAGAAAAATAGCGAAGATCAGGTTTTTCCTTTTCTTCAATAATGCAGTATGTTCTTGTCGAGGGTTGGTAAATTTTTGTTGCTAATGCGTGCGTAGCAATAAGGATACTTTGTGTATTTTCTTAAAAATATGATAAGCATCAAACTATGGTATATACTGTTATATTAGATTAAGATATATTTAATATTGTACTATCGATATGTGTAATTCTGTAACGTGGAGACACTGTATCTCGTTAAGGAGATCACGGATTTTTATATTTAGATAGTTTTTAAGACATGCACGTGTTGCTTGTTATTTTAGTACTAATAATACATTTTTATAATATTCATAACGTAACATGGCGCAGTCGATTATTTTAAATTGTAATTTATTAAATTAGTTTTAAAATGGAGATGGGTTTTGTAACGCCAAAAGAACTTGTTGCAGATAAAAATATAAGCCAAAATTGGCTTAAGTTTAAAAATTCAATTAAAAAACTATTTAATTGCTAAGGAAAAAGCAGAAAAGTCAGATTTAGTGAAAATTGCAATATTATTTTCCTGTATTGGTGATGAAGGTGAAAAGATATATAATTCGTTTTAACTTTCAGAAAAAAAAATCTAAAAGTTTTGATACAATAATATCTAAATTTGATGATTACTGTATTCCAAAGAAGAACGAAGTACTGGAAAGATTTAGATTCAACAAATGTGTGCAACAACCAGATCAATCAATAGACACATTTGTAATGGAGTTAAAGAATTTATCTAAGTATTGTGAATTTGGTGAACTAGAAATGGGCTTAATTCGCGATCGAGTCATTCTTGGTATTAATAATTTGAATATGCAGGAAAAATTATTGATAGAGCCTCTGATATTACTCTAGAACAAGCCGTTAAACTGATCAGAGCAGTAGAAATGTCGAAAGAACATTTTAAAGAAATATCTGGAGAAGAAAGGTTGCCGGATGAAATCCTTAATATTAAATCAAGATCATGGAAATTTAACGTTAGTCACCAGTTTCGGAATAAAATGCAACCAAATCAATATAATTGTAAAAAGTGTGGTTATAAACATGCAGCTAGTAACTGTCCTGCGTTTGGTAAAATCTGTAACGTGTGTGGAAAAATGGGGCACTTTGCCGTTGGTTGTTTCCAAAATAATAAAACTCAATACAAGAATCGTAATGAAGTCTTATATGTGGAATCGGTTCGTTCAACATCAAGTAATTTATGGTATAGAACTTTATCACTTAATAAAATAGTAAACATTAGATTTAAGTTAGATACAGGAGCAGATATATCAGTAATTAATAAAATGGTTTATAATAAATTAAATAACGTTAAATTATATACAGATAATAAAATTCTCTTTGACTATAATAATAATAAGATTGATATACATTGGGATATTGTTTCGTAACTTGTAATACTATTAAAAATGAAGTACATAGAATTAAATTTTTCGTAACGACACAACCTAATCACAAATGTATTTTAGGCAGATGATTGTGTTCGTTTTAACTTTATTAAATTAATTGAAAATATTGATGTAATTGATGATAAAAGTAAAATTATTAAAGAATATTCTGATGTTTTTTCTAATAACTAAACCTTCAAATAAAATTAAATATCATATTGCGTTAAAGAGTAATGTTAATCCTGTGGCGGAACCGCCTCATAGAATTCGGTTTTCATTATATGACAAATTAAAGAAAACGCTAGATATTTATGAATCTCAAAAGATAATAAGTAAAGTTAATACGCCAACAGAATGGTGTCACAATTTGGTTTTAATAGAAAAAAAAAGATGGTAATTTACGCATATGTTTAGATCCTCATAATTTAAATAAATATGTTATTAGAAAACAACATTTAATACCTCTACCTGATGAAATTTTAAAAAATTTAAAAGGTAGCAATTTCTTTTCAACATTAGATTGTCATAACGGTTTTTTTTCAAATAGAATTAGACGAACAAAGCTCTCTAGCATGTACTTTTAATACTCCTTTTGGTCGTTATAAATTTAATAGATTACCTCAAGGTATTTCATGTGCACCAGAGGTGTATCAAAAACATAATTTAGAAATATTTGGAAATATAAAAGGCGTTTATATATATTTTGATGATATAATAATTGGTGCTAAATCTAAAGAAGAACATGATAATATATTAAAGCAAGTATTAACTAAAGCTAGAAAATGCAACGTAAAATTTAACAGTAATAAATTTCAATATCAACAAAATAAAGTTAAATATCTAGGTTATGTTGTTTCCGGTAACTGTATTCAAATTAATAATGATTATGTAAATGCAATTTATAACTTAAAATCACCTTCTAATGCACATGAATTAAGACATATTTTGGGTATGATAAATTCTGTTTCTAAATTTATTCCTCAGGTAGCAGATTTAACAGAGCCTCTTAGAATTCTATTACGTAAAAATGTTGAATTTTTATGGAGCGATAGTCAAGAAAAGGCATTTACTAAAATTAAAGATTTAATTGTTAAAGATCCTGTACTAAAAATTTTTGATTCCACAAAAGACATTGTAGTACAGTGTGACGCCTCAAAAGATAATATTGGAGCTTGCCTTATGAAAGATAAACATCCAGTACAGTATATATCTCGTAGTTTAAGTGAAAACGAAAAGAATTGGGCTCAAATAGAAAAGGAACTATTAGCAATTTATTTTTCATTTGAAAAATTTCATAAAATATTATATGACCGCCCTGTTAAAGTACAAACAGACCACAAACCTTTAAAATATATTTTAAATAAGCCACTGCATAAAGTAACACCTAGATTACAAAATATGGTAATGTTTTTATTAAAATATGATTTTACTATTGAATATATTCCAGGAAAAGATTTAGTTACAGCTGTTACTTTAAGTAGAGATGTAAATAATACAGATAATACTGAAACACCTAATTTTTCTAATATTAAAGAAATTCATGGCATCGAATATGATAATTTACCTATGAGTGAAAATAAAGTAAAACAATTTCAGGATGCCATTAATAAAGATAATAGTTTGCAAACTATTATTAAATATATTAAAAAGGGCTGGCCTAATAAAAATAAAATTCCAGATAACGTAAAAATTTATTATAAATTAAGAAATGATATCTATTATCATAATAATTTACTCTTTCTTAACGATAAGATTATAGTTCCTTATGAATTACGTAATTATATATTGAATGTGTTGCATGAACCTCATATAGGTATTGATAAAACTAGGAATCGAGCTCGTGAAGCTGTATATTGGCCGGGTATAAATGAGGACATAGAAGATTATATTAAACACTGTAAAATTTGTGAAAAATATCAAAGGCAGAATACTAGAGAAACATTACTTAATCACGATATTCCATTACGGGCCTTTTCAAAAATAGGTATTGATTTATGCGAAGTTTATAATAAAGTATATTTAATAATAATGGACTATTTTTCAAAATGGATTGAAATAATCCCAATAAAATCTAAAACAATCGAAGAAATAATTGATAACATAAAAATTGTTTTTGCTACTTTTGGCATTCCTAACGAAATTATATCAGATAATGTTCCGTTTAATAGTTATCAATATAAAATATTTGCTAAAGATTATGATTTTAAGTATACTTTCATAAGTCCAAATATTCTCAGTCAAATGGGATGGTAGAGAAAGGAGTGCAGGCTGCTAAATTATTAATTAAAAAATCGTTTGAGGATAAATCCGATTTAAATCTTAAACTTCTAGAATATCGTAATACTCCTATTCAGAGTTTAAAATTATCACCAGCACAGTTAATGTTTAATCGAAGATTACGTACTAAATTACCTATTCATAATAAATTACTAAATCCTGAGATATTTAAAGTAAAGAATGAAATTGAAGCACATCAGGCTAAGCAGTCGAAATATTATAACAGAAATGCTATAAATTTAAATCCTTTAAAACCTGGAGATAATGTAACGTATTTCAATCACTCCACCAAAAAGTAGCAACCAGGATTAATCGTCAATTGAGCTGATCAGCCTCGCTCGTATTTTGTTAAAAATGTATTTGGTAATATCATTAAACGTAATCGTATACATTTAAGGAAATCATTTTTAGATTATAATAAATCAACTATGGGTACGTTTCATATAGAACTTCCTGTCGAAGATGTACCTGGCGGTTATAATACTATTGATGTATTTAATAATAACACAAATATTGTAAATAGTAATAATAGTAAAATCTCTACTAGAAGTGGAAGAATAGTTCACCGTCCACAATATCTAAACGATTATATTTAAAAGGGGGAGATGTTATATTAGATTAAGATACATTTAATATTGTACTATCGATATGTGTAATTCTGTAACGTGGAGACACTGTATCTCGTTAAGGAGATCACAGATTTTTATATTCAGATAGTTTTTAAGACATGCATGTGTTGCTTGTTATTTTAGTACTAATAATAAATTTTTATAATATTAATAACGTAACATATACCTTCGTAATTTTCTACATGAAAAACGCGAGATTCGATGTCAAATATATATATATATATATATATATATATAATATATATTATATATATATCTCTGTGTGTGTAATGTATGTATGTATATGTATATGAATATATATATACAGTCAAAGCCGCTTTTAAGGGGTGCCGGATAAGAGGGACAGCCGTTTAAAAGGGACAATCGGCAAAACCCCGAAACAAACGTATGAAATGAAGGTTGTTTTAATTCGCTTTTTTGGGACAACGAGTCGGTTATAAGGGAAAAAGATTAATAGACTTTCGAAGCAACAAATAGTGAGACTGGCGATATGCGAGCCCAGCAGTTATAAAATGACACTTCCGGTTGTAAAACGAAAATGTTCACATAAACAAAAATTGAATAAAAACGACTAAAATATTTTAGCCATTTTTGTTTATGTGAACATTTTTGTTTTTTCTTCGTTTTGTTTGAGATGTCCTTGACATTCTCTCATTGACGCTATACTGTTTTTTGCTCTGTTCGTTTATTAATTATGCTCTCTCCGATAGCTTATTATGTTCTTAGTTCTGCAAAAACTCTAGTGCGTCGTGCGGTTTTATTTATTTTTTCTTACGAAAATTTTCTTTACTTTTTTTAGTTCTGGTGAATTTTTTGTATGAATAAAATGTCGCGTAAATGTTTATCATTAATGGAAAAAATTTCTATTTTAGACAAAATCGAAATTCAACCTCCCAATATGCCTATTCTGGAGTTAGCAAAAATCATGGGCGTCTCCAAAAACCCGAAAAAAGGAGATGTTCAGTCTAATTTTGTTTCAGTTTAATTTAGTTAAGTTAGTTCAAATTGGTTTTAATTAGTTTTAATTTAGTTTAAGTTAATTTAAATTAATTCAAGTTAGTTTTTAATTTTATAAAATTCTAACAAAAATAGAAACTACGTTTTATCTCCCGTTTAAAAACAGATGAACAGAACTTACGTAAAAATTGGAATAGTACTGAAAAGGGCAGTCAGGTGGTGGAAAGGAAACGGAAAAGAGAAGGTAAAAACCCAGAGTTGATGAAGCTCTTTATTTATGGTTTAGCACAGTAACACAACGAAGTGTTCATGTCAGTGGGCCAATTGAAGAGTTTGCGAAAAAAATGACTTATGAAGACTTGTGATTGGCTTGCTCGGCACGATATCAAATTCAAAAAAACTAACAGAGAAAAGGCAAACGCTGATTTGACAGGAGCTGAAGAATGGAGTTCAAGAAAAATTTCCAAATTCCTTCAAAGTTACAGTCTGAACGACATTTATAATGCGGATGAAACTGGTTTATTTTATCGAGCCACACCAGATGGGTCATTAGTATACAAACACGAACAACTTATTAGTTCGAAAAAAGCTATGAATCGTATCACTGTGCTATGTTGTTGCAATGCAATTGGAAGTGACAAAAAAAAAAAAACTTTTAGTAATTGGTAAAACTAAAAAGCGACGTTGCTTTAAAAATCTCAATGCAAGTAATCTGCGAGTAACATATTACGCAAACAAAAATGCATGGATGACTGCTACTATTTTTTCAAAACGGTTAGAAAACTGGGATATAGAATTACAGAGAGATTCTAGAAAAATTTTACTTTTTATTGACAATGCAACTTCGCACCACACCATCGTTAAACTGAAGAATATAAACACTACTTCACTAATTCAGCCACTTGATATGGGTGTCATAAAAAATTTAAAAGTGCGATATAGGAAGATGTTGATGCAGCATATCTTAGAAGCTACTAAAGACGACCTGGTAACAGTTTCTACAATGGCAAAAGATATCAGTTCCACAATAACAATACTGCAGGTTATACATTTTGTTGCTGATAGCTGGAGAAAAGTCACTTTATGACAATTCAGAACTGCTTCGCTCATTGTGGTTTCAAGGAGCCCGATTATGAAATTGTTGAAATGGAAAGTAATGAAACACCGAGTGAATTACTACATGTGACCAACTATGAACAATTTTCAGATATTGACGCCAATCTTCCATGCTGTGACAATAATATTGAAGATTTTGATAACGAAATTATGGAAAATATCACAAAGAAGAAAACAAGAATCAGAAAGTGATGATGACACGGATGACATTTCCTTACCTCCTGTGTCTACTGCAGAAGCGAAAAAATGTATTGAAACGCTTCGGCGGTATTTTATGCAACAGAATAATGAAGGTGCTCCTACGGCATCATTAGATAAGTGTGCAGATTTTGTTCAAACGCAGCACACGAAGAATTTACACCAAACAACTATAGCGCATTTTTACAGTAAATGAACAATTTTTACAAATATCAGGTCAGATGCCTCCTGTATTTTTCTCTTAATTTCCATATAAATAAATATTACCCATTAATAAGGTTATGTTAATTGTTTACTAAATTGTATATATTCTAACACCCACTCGCTTCAATAAGAGATTTTTAAAAATTCGCTTTCAAGGTACAGCCGGTTATAAGGGACAACGGCTTCGACTGTATATATATGTTTTTGTTTACGTGTATGTAGATGTACGTATTTATGTATACAAGTTCTATGTGTGGGTGTATCTGAATGTGATTTTATGTTGCGAATATGTTTTATTGTAAATTTTACGCGGAGACGTCGTGGTTGTTGAGACAATTCCAACTGATATACTAAAATAAATTATAATTAATCGGAGAATCTGTTATTCGCGCAAAGAAGTGCATAACCAGGATTTATGCACGTAATTTATTTTGCGCATACATTAAACTACAATTTAATATGATTTTTGTATTAGTTTAAATTAAATTAAAATTGAACTGAATCGAATCGGATGTCCCAATAAGGACAGGTGGCGTCGATATTGAAATGGAATAAAACATCCTGCGTATATGAGACGGATGAACGAAAATAATATAGACCCACGGTATGCCACTATGTAAATCTTAACATCGTTAATTTCGTTACGGTATTAGAAATTTCTTAAAATCGCATTCTTTCTTATTGCAGGATACTAACACGCCGCACTGTCGAAAAGTGGAACTAACAATACCATCGGTCACTCCAAGTCACGCCGGGGATTATACTTTAGTCGTCATATCGATCAAAGGCGTGGCCGGCGCTACCGTCACATTAAACGTCACTACTTCCGTCAGCTTATCGGATAATAATAATAACCTCAGAAAGGACGCGGCTCGAAGTATTTCCGGTGCTGAAACCGTTTCGGCGACTTCGGTCCTTTTATACGGTCTAACTTATACGATGTTATATAAAATTTGGACATTTTAAATATCGTTAAAAAAAAAACAAATATTCGTACTTCGACTACATTCGTTATTTAAATGATTTAACTCGAAAAACTTACCCCCGTAATGTTTATTCCGTTATAGTATAAAAGTGGATTTTAATTTTTTTTCTACAAAATTAATTTTCACCACTCGACTTAAATACCTACGGTCCGAATTAAGTGCGTACAAACGTATTGATATTTACTTAATAATCTCGCTGATAAATAGAAATTCCAACGAACGAAATAGAAGAAAGACCGCGTATTACAGGACGAAAATCGAATAATTCGATCACATTAAGTCGACATAAATTTTGATGACGATGATCATGATGATTAAGATAAAGAGAACGGAGCTGCTAAGGAACCTCCGCGACGATAAATCAAATTATAACGTCGAAGAAAAATAAATCTAGGACGAAAAACGGTCCTGGAATTAAAGAAATTATCCTATGCCGGTCCACTACTGGTCGTACATCCCGATCTTTTCCATTCTTCTCGGTCACGAGCTTTCTGAAGTTCTTCCTGCTACCTGAGTTATATCGCGATACCAACGAGTCACCAGTTCTACTAATGTTTCGTCTCTTATGAAGCGATCAACATTTCAACACTCCCTTTGTCCATCTATTATCTTTCCCCCTTGTTTTTTACCCTGCCCAGGTCCACTTCGGTGTACTCATCTGCTTCACCACATTATATAATTCGATCATCTTTCGCTTCCGGTCGGACCGTCTTATGTCTGAATCTTTCCTGCGTTCCTTCTAATATTTGTCTTTGTAAAAGTCCACGTTTGCTAGCCGTATGTAAAGAACACGCTGGTTATATCCGTTTTAAACGTATATTTCGTCATTTACAAATATACGCGTCTTAGTTTTCCGAAGAGAGCTGCGTCGTGCTAATCCTTGCATCATCTATTTTTTTTTGTCAGTCGTAATTGTTGCCTGTTTCTACTAGTACTGTATTATTTATTTGAGCATTTTTCGTTACTTACGAAAGTTTACTTTTAGTTCTATTTTATTTGAACGTACGTTTAGTTCAGTTTGCATCGTTTGAAGTTCTTTTGCGCTATTGCTTATTAGTGCTACAATGCAAATATTAGATGGTTTAAATATTCTTCGTAAATTCTTACACCCGCAGAATGCATACCTAATTTTCTGAATACAGTTCGCAATGGTGGTAATAAACAATTTCGATGCGACAATGTATCACCTTGTCTTCCACATATTGTCATTGATATATATTTTTAACGGTATTCCGTGATTATAGATGCATCGTCGCAGACTAGTATATTTACTTCATCACTTCTACATAGTCTCGACTAATTCCGTAGGCTACGTAACGAATCTATTATATCCCGTAATAATTAATTCACAGCGACATTCTATCTGGTATTATCCGAATAAACAATTTATACAGACGAGGTAGCAAATGGCCAGATTTACGTGTCTTCTTTCTTACGTATTAGAATTATTTTCACATCCGTCTATTTTTGTGGAATAGTTTTTCAATCTAGGTATTTATTTAAAAAAATTACATATCCTACTGACCAATGTACTCCCTCTGTGTTTAACCATTTCAGCTAATATACCAACAAGTGTTTTGTTATTCTCTGAAGATCGAAGAACCTCCTCCTTAGTTATGCTCTTCATTTCTTTATTTCTATCTTGATCTTGATTATTTGTTCGTGCATCAGCCCAAATTATTTTATTATAAATTTCAGTAAAATAATTTTTCATATATATTATATATATATATATATATATATATATATATATATATATATATATAAAACTCGCAACAGATAATTTATAAAAGAACAAGTATTACAGGCAGAAAAAAGTGAAACGTTCATGATAACAATTCTTTATTGAAATAAATTTATGGGAAAAAAATTTAAAAAGTTAAATTTAAGTTTATATATATTATATATATATATGTACGTGAAGGTCTACAATTAAGAAACTCTAAAAATTCATATAGACGATTTCAAGTCAAATTAACTAGATAAAATTTTATGTACAGCTTTACACATGTAAACGTTATATACATATGTAAAAATAAAGGTGCATAGAGACATATTAGAAGCTTTTGAAATAATGTGACATCTACCAAAAATTAATTGTGTAGAGAAAATCGCCAACGTGCTAGCACCAGAAAGATTACATGAAAAAGGAAAAATATTACAAATATCCTCCGCAAGAGGCGCCTTATGTGACTAGCAGAATCAGAATATCCCGAAGGATGTTATCGAAGACTGGTTAATGGTGGAAAAGCCACGTGTAAGACCACGCATAACATTCGTCGACGTGATGCTAAAAAAGAAAAGTGGAATACCGAATTATCCGAAATTAAAGAAGAAACTTTGCGACAGACTTGGATAGAAGCGATTGATACTTGGTGAGAACCAGACGGATGATGATGAAATTAAAGGGAAATCTAAATGCGTACCTTAAATACCTTAAATTTTGATTCGAAAGAACTGAAGACGAAAATTGCGTACGCTACCTCGTGTAATATACGCGTGCACACGCGTTGCGTACAATTGGCGCTACGAGTGCTATCCCATTTTGTATGCAAAAATAACGCACAATGGGCTACCTACGATGATGTTTGGTGACAAATAAATCGACAATTCTATGTTTTCCATTAAAAAAAAATCGAAAATAAATTTTTTATTATTAATTGTCTTTTTCTAAACTGATTCTTCTTCATTCGACATTCGGTTTCTATTAAACGGCATCTCAATTCTCTTTTTAAACTCCGTCCGAAATTTTAATTTCTCTACTACTATACAACATCGTATTTAGCACCCCCTCCTTGCAAAAGAGATGAAAAATTATTCCGGCATTAACTTTTTCCTATACACTTAAAAACAGCCGGGATCTTCCTTATATTGCTTTAAAATTTTTAAACATAATAGATGGTTAATCGCTTCTTTTCTGGTTATGGTTCTATCATTCCGTGGAAGAACGCAATGTACTTCCAAGCGAAAATTATATAAACAACATTTTCTTGTTTTTAATCCAAGCAGAAGTGCACGATCATTGTGTAAATAATATGGTATTGGCTTAAAGTTTCGGTATCTTTCTAATACCAATAGTTATAATTATTTAGAAACAAGCTTTCATATATATATATATATATATATATATATATGAAACGTTAAAATATTTTGAACGTACCAGCATACTATATACACATATACATACATCTTCTTTAGAAGTAATATTATTTTTAAGAAAATGTACAATACAAATGTACATATATAAACACATGTATTTCCTCCATTATCATTTCCGATTTGTGCATTTAACTACTCGTATAATACATTTAAAATCGCATTTACATCGTGCGTTTATATATATATATATACATATAATGGCGCAACCACGGAGGGAGCTTCCGGGTTTAAGCACCCCACAAAGGGCTTAGAAAGGTACAAAATTCATATAAACAAGGCGCGAACTTGTATTTAAAACAATTTCGCAGCTAAAATGATAATTGAAACAGAAGAGAATATTTGAAAGAGCTCGGGTTATCACTAATAAAACCTCATCCTGAAAAACATGCAAAACAGCCTAGATTGCAAAAATCATTGTTCGAAAATATTCCTTACATTCTGTCTACTAATGACATTGAAAATCCAGCTGACTGTGTAACACAAAGAAAAAAATGGCCGTTGGTTGGACCGTTCAGTATTTGAATCTGACCCAATGACCAGTGCGTTTTTCGTTGTTACTATACTTGTTTCCCTGTTGTTTGTGGTCGTTTATAGATTGTTTTGACTGTCGAATTTTGTTATACATTAGGCTGTGTATATTCTATTCCTTTTTATTACAAAGTTTTTATTTGTTTTGGGGGGATGTTTGAGTCCACCCCAATACTCAAATCCTGGATGCGCCACTGTATACATATATACATATATATATATATATATATATATATATATATACACTTCTAATATCAGTAGTTTAGGAACAATCTTCCTTTATATATACATATATATATATATATATTAAATGTTAAAATTAATATATATGAATGTACAATACGTACATACATTAACATATATATATTTCCCTCATCACTACTGATTTGTGCATTTAAATACTCGTATAATACTTGTATGTACATCACTCGTTTATATATATATGAATATCATATATACAACGTGCGTTGATATATATATATATAGAGATATATAGATATATAGATATATATATATATACTACGTTACTACATTTGGCATACGTATTTCGTTGTCGTCATCTGGTTCGTGCATTTAACCGTACAGATTAATACGTTCAATATCGTTAATGCGAGTATGTCATTCGTTGATACATACATATATATATATATATATATATATATAAACATATATATAAATAAATAGGTAGCTGTATATGTACATGAGTGTGTATGTGTGTGTGCGTGAGCATCATTCCTACATTTACGTATTTATTGGTAGTTTCGTAGAAATGTTACTATTTCATGTTACAAATTAATATATTTTTATTTTACAACGTTATAAATTGTAATAACAACTTTTTAAAAAATCGACTACTCCTTTTTATCGTCTAAATGAGGAAACATTATTTTCACGCGATCAGCGCCATCGTAACGTTTCCAAAAATTAATAATAATAATTATTATTATTATTGTGTTTGCAGAACAATTTATATATGTAATTCTGTATTTGTAAGTTATCGGGAACTGCTTTGACGCGTTCGATGTGCAACCTCCCACAATTGAAGTGGTCTCTGGTAGGGTACATGAGAGAGAGAAAGATAATAGATGGACAAAGCGAGTGTTGGAATGGTGGCCGCTTCGTTCAGGGACGAACCATTAGCAGAACGATGACTGTCTCTGGAAACAGGTGTAAATTCTCAAGATCAAGGAATCGTACGGAGACCGTTGCATTTAGAGGGCAGAAATTTAATGTATAGTTAAACAACGTAATGCTATTGGAGAAGGACATTCGAAAATTACACGATCAAGATGGCGAATACAAGTAATGCGCCAGGAAATTTAGGAAGAGAAATGTTACCTAATGGCGCCCCAGTGTCAGTGGATGTTTTATTCTACCATTCATAATTTCTGGATAGTATAAGCAATGTTATCTATGTTTACCTTTCTAAATCGGATTAATAATAATTCCACGCTGTTTACTAGGATCGTTCTTACCCTAGTTTAATCTTTTATCGATAGCGCATTTTTGATATGGTTACTATTTTTATAAGTGGACGTCGTTTGTGATAAGGTAAATTTTGAGTCCACAATGACTTTCAATTCGCACGCATCTACTGCAGCGAAAAAATTAGATCGATCAATGTCAATAGTTTCTAGTAAATTTCGAACTGTTTAGCCCATTTGATGTAGATAAATTATATTGAAGACACTTTAAAATTTCTATTACATGGGTCTCCGAAAGGGTACCAGATACTATATAATAATAATAATAATAAAACTATCGTGTTTTTTTTTAATATTTCACATAAATTACAAAAATAATAAAACAAAAATGTTAACTAATAATTAAACACTCTCGATGGTTAGTTCTATAGCAGAATTTATATAAATATGCGTAAAATATTAAAAGACAATTTATACTTATAATGTAACTACAGTAAAAAATTATCAAAAAAAAATAGACAATATAAATGAAAAACATAAGTAAATATAGAAGAAATAATAAATCATAAAACAAGAAACCTTATAACTTTTTTTTTTTTTAATAGGGAGGGGGAAATCTGCAAAAGACACTGATATATATGTATAAGTACCATATATATTTTTGAGAGCAGCACATGCACTCAGCAAGTGGTGCTGCTGGATTCCAAAGAAATCAGCGTGTGGAATTTTTATCCACTAAAAAACTCCCTCCCAGTGTTGAAAAAAAAAAGAGAAAACTATACTTGTAGATTTAGAGGTCCGTGAACAAATGCAAAGACCTCCGCATTATAATAACATAATATGTGATGGAAAACGGATGAAAATACATAGTATTCCACCGATAAAGCGTATAACGAGTTTGCGATTTATAAAATATTACATTAAATTATAATAAATCTCGACATTATATCATAGTGTAAATAATAAACTACTGTATACGATATTTACTTAACTTACATAGAGGAACAACTGTTATTAGAGAAAAGAATATAAGATAACCTAACCTTATGACGTTACAAAAACCTTATTACGTTTAGGTCTCCTACGTTTAAATTTACTATACCTAAATTAAAGTTCCGCCATAACTGTAGTTATCGCAGAACTTAAATTTAGTATATACGTTTTTTAATATTAGGAACTAAATTAGTAGTACGTCTGTTTTTTAATAATTGCGATTTATCAAAATTACTATTTCGAAACAAAACTCCAAGTTTAGCTAACAGTACGTGATCATTGGACGTATAGGTGTTTTGCTATACGGAAAAGATTATGATTATCAACATTAAGAAATGATTTCCGGTTAAATAATGCATATAAACGGCGAGATATACTTTCGTTAACTTTCACGGTAACTAACGTGTTTGGAAAAATGTAATCTATTATCCGAGATTATCCCGAGATAAGAGTCGAACAAAACCTCGCATCAGCTATACAGTATTAGAAGCATTCCGCAGAAGTCATTTAATAATAAATCACAACCTTTCTATTTGTTCCCAATGTGTTTTACGTCGTTATCCTGATATTATTAAAACTGCATCATCCGAATATTCTCAAGAAATCGAAAAATTTTACTCTGTTCTCCAAACAAAACAATATCATCGAATCAGTGCATTCGGTCATAGTCCCCGTATAGGAGAGACTGTATGAAAGAAATAACTGAAATAAAATTGAAGCCAAATCTTCACATCAAAAACATCATCATCATCATCATTGAGTGCTGTCTCCGTATCGGAGGTAGGCGACTACATACCTATACGTATTTTGTTGTATAGTGTAAAAGGCAATCATAATATAGCATTCCCGGGTGGACTGATTGTAATCGCTTTGTTGTCACGACACAATGCAGTCTCGTTTTTGTAGTGTACTATATTGTTACTAGCGCGCATATGGTGTTGTGCGTGGTGGTTTGCCATTACCTTCCCCACACGTATATCGATAACAGCAATAGAATAATATCTCGCTTTTAAATCTAATTCAATGTTGATGTGAAATAACCAGAACATTATTTTCTCGTATATGTAAAAACTATTTTTAGAATTAAATCACACATATAATCGTATAATTTTGAACTGACGTGTAATATGTGTGTGTGTGTACACAAACTGTTCGTGTATCTATATCCTTGCTTGTAAATAAGTACATATCAATGTATATATATATATATATATATATATATATATATATATATAATGAAAAACACATGATAATTTCTCAGGATGTGAATAATTTTGAACTTGTGAGAAGAAAATTAAATTTCGGACCGTTACATAATTAAGAGACAACAAATATAACCAAAGTCCACGGGCGGATGAAATGAATTACGAAAATGTCTGTCCCTATGAGAGAATCTCGCCTTTTATTAGGACACCTGAATATACAAATATAGGAAGGATATCATTATGGATTTATATATATATATATATATATATATATATATATATATATAAAAGAGTGTTATTTATAATGAGATAAAATCCATTTATAGCGGTTCTTTGAGCAAAACGAAACAAAAGCTACTAGCCAGACAAGGAAACGACAAATAACTTATGTATATGACCGACAAATAGAACAGAAATAAAAAGTGAAGAGAAATAAGAAAATGGAGGAATTACCGAGAATTTCTTGGCCTATGTTTCTTATTCTCTTTCGTAATAAATACAATTCCCGGAAGAAAAGAAAAAGGAATGAACAAAACTCGACGATGGCTAAACTTTATTAATGAAGTTTTCCCCTCACATACACTGTCTTCGCCACAACGCAACTTTTCCTTTCAAATGATAAATGACATAAATCTTTCAAGTTACCATTAATTAAATTAAATCATCGCGCCCATTCGTGTGTTATATGTACATATTATATATATATATATATATATATATATATATATATATAAAATATATATTATATACAATATGCTAGTGTTTGTGTATGCTCGTGTATAGATAACGGGTAAGTGTATCTATGGAGTACACGTCTCGGTGGTAAACATGTTATTTGAAAATAGACGATCATCACGCTACAATTTACTGAAAAGTAACTTAACCAATTTACCTTCCGATGAAATGAGCATTTTTTTTTTACTAGGTTTTATTTTTTGTCGTTTTTTCTATCCAGATATCAGATTTCCTCATTTATCTCGTCTGACTGACCATCTTGCTCAACCGTCGACGACGTGTCTATTCTTGTTCAAACGATAATATACCGGGGTAACGCGATAAAGAATTTAGACAGCTGGAAAGTCCGAAAAGATCGGCGGTACTTCCGATAATCACGTACTTCGAAATATCATACGATACTGGGCTACTTGAGTTTTATAGGCGGACGTGATGATTATTTTATGACGGATGAACTTTCGACGACTCCATCTTTTTCTTTATTTTATAATCGAAGAGAACTGCTTCTCGTGGTGAATCGCACTCTGGAGAGAGCTCGCCATCATCAAGGACAACTACGGTCAGATCGTTTCCTCTTTATTTATAGTTACACTTTCTAGAAGAATGTGTACAAGATATACACACTCTGTATAAGTGATTGCAGATGAAAACAGTTACTTTTCCTTTAGTAATTATAAAAATCATTCGTTCGATCCATTTTACGATCCTTTAATTTTTTTTCTGTTAGCTGTTTATGTCCATATAGTTTTCCACCTTTTTTTTCTACCGTTTCCCTGACATCTGGACTGTAACCGGTGTTGATTTTAGTGATTATTCTACACGCTTCATTAAGACGACTCTTTTCCGGGCAATTAAAATATCTATAAGTTAAATACTGCAATTTATTAGTTACCAAATGATACTCGTTCTTCGCGTAACGTTGGTTTTCGTTAAACTCCCAATAGGTTTTTGTTTTTTTTTTAATTATTACTATTATTTTTTAACGGGGATGTCTTTACGAACTCATATTTCTATAAACGGGGGGACTACTTTTCTAGAAACAGATGTACATCGCTATATCTGTAAGCAGATGAAGAAATTGTATGGAGACCGTTACATTACGAACGCGGTAATTCAATGTATAGTTAAATAACGTAATGCTATTAAAGGACTTTCGAAAAAGATCAAGATGGCAAATACAAGTAATGCACGAGGAAATTTAGGAATTGACGGTTGTAATCGATAGTAACGAGTGAGTGGGTCAAATACGTATGTTCCCAAAGTATGTTCCGACTGTATGAATCGTATGTGCCGTCAAGTCCTTACTGCCTGAGGTGGTCGACCGGAAAACGTGCGAATGGTTTGTGCCCTCGCGGGCGCTAACATGTTTCGGTAATGCTACGAGCAACGTTTCTCTTTACGAGAAGTGCCTCGTCAGTGTGTGTGCGGTGCTGGTGCGTGCACGGTTGATCATCTGTTGAACGCACAAGCAGATGAACTTAGAGGTACTTGTCGCCTAGCAACTTCGGCCAGGGAAACAGCTTTTGGTCGGTATCGTCAAATTATTGGCGTGCCGGCTGAGAGCTGGACAGATTTCTTCCGTCAGAAGTCTACCTGGTCCATTGGCCTAGATCTCCTGCGTATTCTTTATAGAATCGCATTAGAAAGTGGAGAGGAAGTTTGCTATATACAGGCCGCAGTAGGGCCGCCAAACTCTTCACCCGAGATGATAACATCTAGTACCTGACAAGTCGCGGAGGCGATTTGTTGGGGGGCAGTGGCTCGGTCTCTCGAGTTCACTATTTGTTAGTAGTCGTTATTACCGGCTCGGCTTCGGACACCGAGAACTATACCGGTAGGTGAAGTAGTTGGACGATGACGGCTGCCGCGACTCCTCAATCGCGCCACCAGATTAACTGGCTGAAAGTCCTCTAGGTCTTTGGAAGGATCGGGTCGGTGGTATAAGCATAATGAGACTTGTCTCGCGCTGAGGAACACCGGCTCGGGGAGGTCGGAGGGCCTTTCAAATTCAACATACACTGTATGAATCGTATGATATCACGTGCTGCTACCACGCTATTAGAAGACCCCTCTTTAGTTAATAAATCTACAATTTCATTGTCGAGGATTCTTCGATGACCCATAAGAAAGACACAAATATAGCCAAGCACTTCAGATGATTTAACACGACGAATGAAATACGCATCCATTAGTTTTCCATAGCATTCAAAATGCTTTTTAAGTCGTCGAAAATGAGGTAATTGAACCTTCGTATCAATTAAGAATCACCGCTATATACTCAATGGTAAATACGGAACAAAGATGAGATAATTTTAGAAGATGATGGGATGAAAATTGCTTCTTCCGTTCCCTGAACCGACTTTGATTCGTCCGTATAAATAAAGGTGCGCGTACGAAAATTCCAAAGGATAATCGAATGTAGGACGGTCTAGTGGAGGAGGATAAAGAACGTAGTTCTCAAGAAAAAAGGATGTTAATTGTGTAAATAAAATTAATTATAGTGCGGGTATCAATTCGCATAATACTTGACTGAAATTCTTCGAATCTAGGTTGATTTTTCTTATAAATAAAGATAAAATCTTAATCTACTGCGTTGAATAAGCATCAAATTTAAAAACAAAAAAAATCAGTTAATCTAATAAGATCTAATCCTATTAGTCAAGCCCATCGACCACAACTTTCGATATAATCTTTTATTTTGTGTACGATAATTATATAACTAGATCTACCGCGGGTGGTGTCGCTTAAGACACCTGACGTCTCTTATCTGGTATCGAGTAATTGGATTGCTTCCACGTTGACATGTTGCTGCAGCCGCTTTTTATGAGCAGTATTTTCCAATCTGCTCCTTTACGAATGGAATTCGTATATCTCGATGCAGATCGTCATTTCTGAATCGACTATTGTTCTTAGTATTACATTTTGTCTTGTATCTTTACTCTGTTCGACCTACTGGCACAGCCCCATAACTTGCGAACACCATAGGTCCGTATTGGCTTTATAATCTGCCGTTACAGTAGGCATCCGTACGTCCAGCTGCGAGTTTCTTCCAATAAGCCAATAAAGTTGTTGTGTTCTTTTCTTTATCTGCTTGCTTTTCATTCTGGCATATATTTCCGATATCGGACGCTTGTCTAATTGCATGGCATTTAACTGAGCCAGCCTTTCAAGTACTCCACTTGGGTGTTCGCCGATATGTGAAAATTGCATGGATTTTTCTTCGTTGATCTTAATTTTCAAATATTCATACACTCTATATAGCGAGTTCTGCAATTTATTTGTTGCGTCGGACTAACTACTGACAACAGCTAGAATATCTGTATCGTCAGCGGAAGCAGTCGTTATCGTTTGCGTGTCCGTCGGTAAGTCTTGTGTATACAGCAGATACAAGATCGGGCCGAGAAACTTCCACGAGGAATTCGGGCTTCTATATTAAAGGGCGCGGGAACACATCATGGACACCTTGTTATTTGAAACCCGGCCGAGTTCGACTGGAATGAATTATAAATATTACGTTTGAAATTAAAAGACGTATCCGATATAACATCAAGATACTTCACATTATCAGTATGTCAGTTTTTTCCACTACATTTTTCTGTCTTGAGATCCTTCTTCGTACATCTACATCAAGGTGTGACCAGAATAATTTTACTTACGGTCAAGTAAATTCCTCAACTACGTTGGATAATTAATGTTAATATACCATATTTTGATCCCGGCGACAAATACCAAAATATTCATTTTTCCCGTTCTTTTTTTGCACGTCTATATCCAGTACCTACTAATTAGTCATTTATTTTTTTCGCTCCGTGAGATGCGTAACACGCGGCAGATTTTCAGTATATTTTTTACCAGTAGGCCTTTGGCGATATTAAATAGAATGCCGTATTTACGGCTGTAATCTAAAATATTATTCATAATTTTTTGTTACTCCACTTGGCTCTTTACTAAGACAAAAAACAAAAGTCCCATTTCAACACAAAATATATCGTTCCTCTGCAAAATGGAACCAGTTAGATAAACAAGCGAAGATTCGCATTTTTTTTCTCTTGCACATGCGCGGACAGCTAACCGTTATTACATTATGAGCCGATTCGTCATTCTCTCGCGCATGCGTGTTCAGCTATCCGTTATTTCGTTTAAATCATCGCTGGACAAAGGATGAATGATGTAGATTTGAAAACGAAAACATATAAGTAATGGCCACCATAAGGTCAAACAGCAAGTGCGTTCCTTTCCTCTGTGAAATTTATATGAAATTGCGTGTTTATTAAATAAGTGTCTTCTCATTGCGCGTAATGTAAACGATGGGTTTAATATATTGGTTTAAAAAGATCAACGTTTGACTTGGATCATATTCTGGCCAAACGGAAACAACTGGATCTGAAACTGAGAAGTATGAGCTTGTTGATGAATAAATACTCATCACTGTAGACAGTAAACTACTATATAAAGTCATTCTAAAACCAATATGGACCTAGGAATAGAAATCTGGGGAACAGCCAGCGATTGGCGAATAAAAATACTTCAGCGTTTTCAGGCAAAGGTCTTGCGCAGCATTGTGGTTGCCCGTGGTATGTTCGTAATGACGATCTTCAGAAGGACCTTCACGTACCGACTGTAAAGGAAACTCTCAAAATCCACAGTGAGAGATATATTCAGTTATTACAGCACCATGTAAATCCACTGGCAGCCGATCTCAAGGATAGCATTTCCAACGTCTGAAAAGACTTTTACGCAAGTGGATGTAGCCGATCTTAACTAATGCTCATCAAATAAAGAATGGCTGTCGTTGGACAGCGTTCTATTAATATTCAATTCATCTAATGACAATGCTACTTATTATCCACCTAGGATAGATTGTATGCAAAAAAAGAAAAAAAGAAAGAAAAATGTATGTTCTCTGATACTGCATTTTTTATCGTCTTCAATTCTTTGCTGCACCCCGAGGCATAGTCTAATTTTTTGTTTTTTAAATGCGTCAAGTTTCGGCATTAAAGGCGAGGGAAGTTTCAAATCATATATTTATCTTAGATAATTTCACAAAAATTCTGCGTCTAAATCATTTTCTTTCGAACCTTAATTTGTCAATCATTTCTGCTTTTCCGCTGCGGTTTTAGAATATTGTATTCGGAAGTTTGTATATCGAGGCTGCAGCTTATCTGATGACAGAACCTCGATGTAGTCAGTTTCAACGAATTTTTACTATATTAATACTGTTTTTAACATCCACTCTAATCTAAGATCACAGCGATGATTCGATATTTAGATCGTACATCGATGATATTAATAATACATATAACAACAGTCCGAAAAATAGGTTATTTTCTATTTTTTTTTTAAAAAAATGGTAACAACGTTGTAATATAAGTTTCATCGTGCAGAATATAATACATCGTAGTAATAATAATTTGAAAAGTTAAAAAAAGAAAATGATAATAACAGCGATAAAGATATAACATTGTAAAAAACGTAGCCAGGCACGATCTCGATTTATTATTCATGGAACAGATCGTTTTAATAAAAGATGACTGAGGGAAATATGCTTTTAATGTATGAAAATACAGCATAACGTTTTGCGCTCAACGGGCTATACGTAACACTACGCACGTACGTATTCACCGATACATACACACATAGTGTATACGTGCGACTACTTAAATTGTAATTTACTCGGACCATTATCTTCTGTTTGTCGCAAGTACCAACCATTATACGAAGGTTTTCGAAGTCGTAAGAAAAACCGTATAAAACTAAAGAGATTGTTCGAGAATAAAACAATCTCTTTAAAATTCCTCACCTCGAGGGGCACTCTTTAAAAGAGAATCTTTAACGGTTCGAACTAGGTAAATTACAAAGCCGATGGTAATTTTCCTTAAATAAAACACACGCGATAAAAAAAAACGAAGTCACGTATATATATATTTATATATATATATATATATATATATATATATATATATATATATATTTATACGTGTTTGTTTATGAATCCGATACATTAATATATATTAATATATTATATAGATATATAGATGGATAGATATATAGATTATATATATAGGAAGTGTTTTGCACGAATATATAGAAGAGTATGAGAGTTAACCCCGGCGGTTTCACATTTTCCCTTATATTCACGTGACGAGCTTCGTTAAACCGATGTAGTCAAGTACTAGACTTAATTCTATATATATATATTACAGTTAGCAACCCAATAAGAATAATAATAATAATGATAAATAAAGTAATAACAGAACAAGGAATAAATTAACCCAGCACGTAGCATACTAAACAGCAATGGACTAGATAGGCTGATAGATAAAATTCGTGTAGATAAATATTACAAAAGTAGAATAAATAATTACACAAACGCATACACGATTCTCGATTCCTATGTTAAAAATATAACCAGCTTTAATTAAAAATGCGGAAAAACCGAATCCGCGTAATCGTCATAAAGCTGCGGATATTTAAAGTATTAATATTTAATGCGGCTAATTAATGTTTTAGGAATATGTGTATATTTTGAACTAAACAGAGTCGACCAATATATTCTAATAAACGTGGTTTTACTTCTCTTACGCATGTATATATTTTAAGTCACGTATGCGCATAATCCCTGAATCGTTCGACTACAATAAAAATATACAAATTTTGGTCTATCCCTTCTTTTAGTCGTAACTCCACGTAGGAGTATCGTGTTCAAAGTAATCGCTTCTTCATTATCCTTGACGATCATCGGCATCATGAACACAGCACTCACTCCATCTGTTCATCTAATTAGTACTCTGCCTTTGGGTAGAACACCGTTCATTCTTCCCATAACTATGCTCTTTCGATTTCATCGTACTTTCGTACGATGTAACCAACAAATTTCATATTACGTGAACTTCCGTTGTTAATCTGCGGGTTGTACCAATTTCTTTCAAAAATAGGCGCATTGAAACACGAAGGAGCCGCATTCCAGCGGCATATTTCGAAATTATTTATGCGACTTTGCTCGGACTTTCTAATCGTCCACATTTCTGCACCACACAGAAATATTGCAAACATCAGAGTACGTACGAATTTTTTTATTTTTCGTGATAGAGGAGTCTTATTCGGGTTAATTTAACCGTCGCATTCCGTACTAGTTGAATTCTTCTCTTGATCTCACCTTCAGACCCTCCTTTGCTTTCCAACAAGAATCCCGAGTAAACTAACTTTTCCATAGTTTCATAACCAGCGATTGGTTTTTGTTTTTCTTTTATTACAATCACCATTAACTTAGTTTTCCATTGTTTACTTTTAGACCGTGACACATTTACTAATATCTTCTAATTTTTTCAATAACCTTCGAATTTTTTCCATATTACGTACTAATCGTCAGCAAACTATAAATTTGAAACTTTAAGTCCTCCGATAAAAACACCTTCATTCCAATCCTCTAAAACTTTCCTCATTATATATGTTCTCCATATAAATCTTTGTTTTACACATTTCTTTTACCGTAAACTCTTCCGACTGTGTACCGAGTTCTAGCTTTACAATATTCTGGTTGTGCTCATATAGTTTTTGAACCAGATGTACAATGTACTTTGAGGCACCCATCTCCATGAATATTTCCCACAATTTGCTCTACATTACATTATCGATAGCCATTCGATAATCAATGAAACACAGCATTATAGGCACATTGTACTCTGTTGATTTCTCTATTAATTTCCTCATATTCAGGATCTGTTCCCGCCTACTTCGTTCTTTAACGAATCCAGCTTGTTCTTTGTTAATTTGTTCGCTCATTTTGTCATGAGGTAATATTTTTTTAAACATTTTAAAAATAAATGCGATTTTATTACCTCCGAATAAAAATTTTTCGTGTACATCGTCAATAGGTTACTTTTTATCTGAATAACCATTCCAACTATTTAATGTGTGAACACGAGTGAGATCGCGGGTGATTTTATTATCTCTAAAAATGTATGTTTTAAAACTAGACAACCGGGTAAAACGATATTAAAAACACTAATTTTTTTTTAAACACATAAAACAATATAAAATTACATCTTTTTAATTTGAAGAACATTATTTATCTGACAAAAACGGACATTATATTTTATATCTGAGGCAAAATTAAAATTCTGCAAAAACCCAGGATTCAGTCATTCGTTGGACAAGGAATAAAACGGAATAAATCGAGAATTCGCCTAATAAAATGCGTAATCTAACGTAAAGGTACGTTATTATTAAGAAGAAATCTTGGTATATTTCCAAAAGATAGCGCCAAACGCATTGAACTCTAAAAAGTGAACTGAACTTTCACGCAAATTGTGATGTCTGCAAACGAAGCAGCTCTTATCTCGGGCTACAATAACGAAGACGGCAACGACAACATCATAAAATCTCAACCACGCCATCAGAATTAAAAACGGAACCGTTGCTACATACTTCTATTTAACGACGCAACTTATCAATAGAAAGCTTATCAACGTAATTCAGAAACACTAAAGTACGAACCGCAGCCTAAATGCCTAGTTATCACTTTGGTCGATTACCAAACGTATGGGAAATACAAAAGTAAAAGTCAAAACCGGAAACAATATCTTACGAAAGCTGACTGGTACATCGTCGAGCTCTTCTGCGGTGGGACTGCTATCAGCAAGCTAATTAATGGAACAGTGATGGCGACCCCTACTCCTTGTTTGCCGGTATGAAGTAACATTACACCTCCTGATATCTATAGAAATGAGTTACTATGGAAAAACGTTTAAAGTAGCAAATCTCCCAATCAGTTCGGAACAAGGTGATTGAAGTCACGGAAATCGATATTTACCACAGCAGAGAATTCAGTAAAGTTCGTTGACGTACAGAAACTGTAATTATAAAATTTCGGTAAAAAGTTTTCAGCTTCCTCGCAAAGATTTCAATCGAATTCGGACAAGGAAAACGATAATGTAACGAATTACCGAGACGGTGGAAATTTAAAAACGACACATTTACAAGTGTCCACAACAATCCAACGAACATATAGCGTCCACGGCTGCTCAAGTAGGAGCTTCTTCGGTCACGTTCAATGATATACGTAAAATAACAGAAGTAGACTTGACGTGGTTTCACGACATATAGTTTCATAATAATAAAAATAATTTTACAATTTGTATTTTTTTTTTTTATTTTAGCGAGTAGTTTTTCCGCAGTTTTCCCGAATCAACGTTATAGACATACGATTTCATATATATATTTCGGTGGATTTTTATAATATTTAGTATTCCGTATAACTGTTGTTCTTACACACACACGTAAGTACGAATAATGTCCGAAAAATTTCGTATTTAAATTTTAAAAATATATTTAAAAAAAATTTAAAATAAAAAGCATTATTTCTAAATAGGAACGGAAATAAAAATTTAAACCTATATATCGGATCGAACAATTTAATCGGTTACTTTTATGACGCAAAGACTGTGACGGCACGCGCTACAACTCGATAATATAATATTCGATCGACTTCGAAGGTCAATAGAAAGTGGTCCCGTTTACTATACTCGATATCCAAGGAAGAAATTCCGATAACTTCGTATATATTCCGGGTAGATTAGGTCGTCCGCAACCGATTCCGAAAGACACTATACCGATAACGGAAAACCGGCCGTCCAATTTAATCATCAACGGTCCTCCACTGTCCGCCTGAATAACAATAAAATAGATTTTGATGCGATATCGAGTCAGAAAGTTTCCCGAGGATCCCAGCTCTAGCTGGAATTCATATGAATGAGATAAAGCATCCAGGGAAACTGCTACATTCTTTGGACAGTTTTCCATTACTTCCAGGTACAAAGTTAGAGTTATTTTGCATGAATTTCAAATAAATACATTGATCAATATGTATATTATAAATATAATGAAAATATTTTCTGTATGTAACATACCCAACATGAATCTTTGCCACCTTCCTTAAATCCGGCACAAATCTGTGACGTCAGTAATTGTAGACTCTTATTTTGGGAACTATACATGTTCTCGCAGTCTTCATTTTTCAGAATTGGAATTTGTACTTTATGTATCATTTTCGGAAAAGAACCTAAGCAATATAATCAATCCGCGACTATCCAAAAATAATAATGTAAAATATCTGAATGTTTAAAAAATCGAAATTACTATAAACGAACGAGGAAAATAAAACGACGTGTACATTATGTCAAAAGTATTGTTACTTTTCCATCAATTCATCCTCTCGAAGCACTTGATACTCATTTTTGAAATTTGGATGATATTACAAATATTTTTTGAAGTGAAACTTTTATTGGCGCGTTGTATATGGGGAGTTAACCCGCAAAACGAGCGAGCGAAAGAAATAGGCACATCGTACAAATTAAAGGAAATAACGGACGAATATATATATATATATATATATATATATATATATATATATATAAGATATGCCTCTGTATACACGCATTTAGCGCGTCTATCATAATGTCTGCACGTGTTTGTACGGATGTTAATACACGTATATGAGTACAGCATGCGAGAAAGACACTGTGAGAATAGACCTGCCTATGTGCCTATGTATATATAAGTTTTTGGCTTAGCTAGTTTTAAGAGGTTAACTCCCCCTATATACAATGTGCCGATAGAAATTTCAAAATATTCACTACAATCTTTAAAATAGATTCGGAAATAATCGTATATTCCTTTTTACTGCTGGATAAAGAGATTTTTAAAAATCTTTCTGAAAAATTTAAACTTAATCTCCGAAATTTCAGCCGAACATTTTAAAACATCCCGGTGGACGTATGACATACGACGAGAACTTACCGTTCGATCGTTATTCGTAATTATTTCGCTGTAATATTTACGTTTTCATCTTTTCCAGTCGTCAACCCTTGTATTTCGAAAAACGTGTCTATCGAAATATTTTGGGAGCCTTTAACAACTTTTTTTTTTACGTCGAAATTATAATATTACATCTTAAATTAATAACGAATTAGCCCCGTATGGTCGTCTTGGCATACTTTCAATAATTCACTCTATATTTTGTCCGATCCATCCGCTTTGCTGGATTTCACTGTCACTTCTTTCACCCAGGAAAATATTAGAAGCTTCGGTATCTTGAACGGACTTGTCAATTACATGATCTATGTTAGGTCGGACATCTTCAAAATATTCAATTCAAAGCTAAATTCTCACTATATTATTACGATTTTTATCTCGCGGACTACACTATTAATTTCCACTTTCTTACGTAGATCAAAAGCATCGTGTTTGACTTAATCAATTCCTCGCTATTTTTTATTCAATAATATTTTCTTCGACTTCCGTATCCTACGTCTGATTTTATTTTATCCAGTAGCTGGTATTTGGATTTATTGCGGTTAAACTTTCTTCTTTCATTCATCATATTTAGCATTTCCTCCGTCATCCGTGTCTTACTTCCTTAACAAAGCCAATTTTACAACTATAGCGGCGAAATTAATTAATTAGTAGTCGACTAAAATGAATCTCAGTAAACGAAATTAATTTAAAAATTGACTTATATTTTTTTTATCACCGTGAAAATGGTCATAACCTTTGGATAAGGAAACTGACCCTTACAATACGAAAGAAAAAAAACCATCTGTGCCTCAGGTTCCAGGGAACAAGTAAAAGACGTTTTCCCTAAATTCGTTAGTTTAACACGCTTCAGAGCCTCCTCGATTTGCCACTATCGAACCTAGATGTCCATATTGTTTCACAATTACCACACCATTAACATCACGTAAACCGATGTAAGTATCGTTCTATCTGTCGACGATCATGATTTTCGTCTTATCTTTGTTAAAATTATTAAACCATATTCAGTGCTGTGTATTTTTCCAGACTAATCAGAGCTTTCGCGATACTACTTAAGCTGTTAGTTATGAGCGTTGTGTCGTCTGTGTACCTGAGGTTTGATATCTTAACTTCTCCAATGAAGAACTCACTCTCATGAGTCTGAAAAACTTATCCATAATGTATCTGTCCATTATTTCGCCGACTCACCTAACGCAACAAAACATGGTTTGATAGACGGTGTTGTTCGTAGAAAATTCGAACGCGAATGGATATAGATGTATATATATGCATATAATTTTAGTTCCGTGCCTCTAGCTATAATTGCGGTACACGGCACGTAAATTTAAATAAAAAAAAATAAAAAATTTTTTTGCACGATTGTATTCTTTCTCTTGCGCATGCGCGCGTCGCTATCCGTTATTTCGTTCAAATCATCCCTACAGAAAGGATGTATGCGCGATATAGATTTAAGAACGAATTTGAGTCATCACCACGTCGAGTTAAACGTATGCGTTCAGTTTATATTTTGGGAAATTCGTACGAAATCGTGAGTTTATTTTAAGTGTCTTTTTTGGGGGGGAAACGACTTCAAGTTTCACTTTTTCTCAGCGTCCCCGAGGCATGGTCTTTTTTATAAATTAGACGATATGAAAATACACATTTTTTTTATTATTATTTTACACCTAGTTTCCTAAACCTATTTAGTAATCGATGTAATTTTAAAATATCACGAATTAACTATCCGGTGAAAAGAGCTAACTCAAACAAAATACGTGTATACATAAAATTCATATCAACCTATTGACATAATATATATTCGTACGAGATGGCTCTTGAGCCTACGGGCTTCGTTTTGGAGCAATTTCTTCGCCGTATCGTTTGGATGGTTTTCCAATCTGATTGCATATCTTTGTGAAATCGCAGTTTTTCACAAATATGTTTAAAAAATATATATTTACCTTTTCCGACGACTTCGTCGGTACTACCCCATCCGGCGCTGATTGCGTCTACACTTTTATCGATCGGTTCACCGCTCTGAAATAGGAAACAAGCAGCGGTGGCAACTGCGAATGGCGATAAATTCAACGGTACTTCGTGTTGCAATAAAGCTACGTCGTAAAAGTGCTTCTCGCATCGATACGACGGATACTTGTGCAACCTTTTTAAGCCGATTACTTGTTCGACACGATTTAAAGAACCGGATGGCGAAACCATTATCTTAGTATTTTTTGCGAGTTTAACCACGTTGCTACTACGAACATATTAATTAACTAAAAATTAACGAGATATTATCGTAATTTGTTGGGTTTATTTTTTTTCTTTAGTATTTCTTAATGTTATCCACATTAATAACCAGCAAGTTCCAGTTGAAAATTCTGCGCAATACTTAGGTAGGCATAATTTTATTTTCACTTTTTCTTTTTTAGTACAATGTTATACTTAATATATAAATTAGTACTAGTGATAAACTTAAATTGACACATTACACAACTTTTAGCGGTTTATATAAAAAAAAAAACATACAAATAACTATTTGACTAGTTGATACGGTGTTGTACGCTTAAAGCCGTCTGACGTCGTTTTCAGCGATTAGCAGATTTCGCGCATCTTCATTTGGGTAAAGACGGGGAAAGTCGTTTGTTGTGCGTGTTGGCGAAGTGACGTGATCATCAATAGGTTAGATTTTCACATCCGAATGGATGTCTTCATTACGCTGATGAACACCAATTATGGAACGACTCTTTTTGTATCCGTTGCATAATTAACCTATTTGTCTCTTTCGCGCAGCTCCACAGTTGGACTCCCCAAATTGATCTAATTATTTGCGTAAAGTCTTTTCTTGAATTCGAAATTGTCAAGAATGTGCCCAAATACGAAGTAAAATGCGTTAGATATACCGGCTTATTGGACGTCGCTCGAAAATGAAGATAAAGCTCCTAATATATGAATATACGTACAATATTATGAATTCAACGGAATACAAATATGGGGATGCGCTAAAGCGTCGAATCGAAAAGTAATCCAAACATATCAAAATAAATTTCTTCGGCCGATCACTAATGCTCTTTGATTTCAACGAAACTACGCATTCCGTACAGATCTACAGATCAAAATATATCATTGTGCTCGACAGCACCAAAAACGGCTTTCTTACTTTGTTACTATCCGAAGGCATCAACACTTTTGTCTACTAGACCTCGGAAGAATGAAATGTATCAAATCTCTTCGATCGGTTATTACCGATTAATGTAATTAGCGGAGTTTAGTCATTGGGCTATTACTCTGCATACTGCTTATTTAGTTTAGATGTAAGATTGCAGAAATAAAGCGTCTATCCTTTTCAGCGGCTGTATCAAAAAAAATTAAATTAACCATTTTAAAAAAAAAATATTTCTTAAATAATCTAATCTACATGCGAATGCCTAGAAAAATGCGAATGCTCGCTGTAAAGTCTGATTCGTTTCAAAATACTTTCTTCGGACGCGTTGTAAGAAAATCGTTTAATTACATTCGAAGTATTAAATTTGAGACAAATTTACTCGATAAATTTTATTTAATTACTATTATTACTATTGTTATTTATTTAAAGTATTGGGGGGGGGGAGAAACCTAACGAATACCGTAATAACGAACTTAAATTGGTATTTAAATGAAATACTAAGAAGCGAATACGATAAAGCTCTAAAAGAAATAAGGAATAATAAGTCAACAGGTTAATTTTCCGATTGAGCTAATAAAAGCGGGAGAAATACACGCAAATAATTTTCTATACGAGCTGATACGAAAGATATATAAGGACGAAACAATACCGATGGATTTTATAACAGGAAAAATAATTGCAACACCAAAAAGAACGAACTCAGATAGATAATTTTAGAATATTAAACTTAATAAGTCACGCATCAAAGATATTGGTAAGAATATTGTATACAAGATTAGTAAATAAAGTAGAAACTGTATTGGGAGATGCTCAGTTCGGATTTAGGAAACAAGCAATTCTGGCACTAAGACTGTTAATCGAACAAAGATTTAGAATCGGAAATTCACTTTATATCGCATTCGTAGATATACAAAAAACCTTTGATAATGTCAATACATTGTTTACAATATTACAGAAAACGGAAACAAACAAGAAGGATATTAAATTAATATATAAATTATACGAAAATCAGAAAGCAATGATACAGATAATGTGAACAAAGAAGTTAAAATATTGAAAGTACATAGACAGGGCTGTTATCACCGATATTATTCAACCTGTATATAGAAGAAATAATGAAAGAAATTAAAGAGAAAAAAACAAGAAAAATGGTGTAAAAATACGAAATAATATGCACATTACAATTTTCTGATGATATAAGCAGAAAATCGAAATCAATTGAAGGAAAAATTAAAAGTAACGAAAGATTTAAGAAATATGGAATGCAAATAAATAAAAATAAAACAAAAATTATGATATGTGAAAAAAATATCAGTCGAAAGAAAATAAATGCAGATATTGACGGTGTTAAAATACAAAAAGTGAATGAATTTCATTACTTGGGTAGTCAAATCACCAGAGATGGCAGGTGTAGCAAGGACATTAAAAAACGGATCAATCGAGCAAGTTTTTTAATATCTTAACCAACAAGGCTATAAGTACAAATTTGAGAAAAAAATTTTTAACCTTATTTGTTTGGAATGCAGCGTTGTACGGATGTGAAACATGAATGATTGGAAAGGCGGGGAAAAAAACATAGAAGCCTTCGAAATATGGTGCTATAGGAGAATGCTGAAAATAAGATGGACCGATAAATTAACAAATGAAGAGGTGTTAGAAAAAATTGTCGAAGGAAGAACATTATGGAAAAAAATAATAAAACGAAGAACTAATATGATCGGTCACATTTTAAGACATGAAAGCTTATTAAAGATAATTATAGAAGGACGGATGAATGGGAAACGCGGAAAGGGAAGACCAAGAAGACACTGGTAGCACATACGGATATGAAGAGAAAAACAGAAAACCGTCAGTTATGGAAAAAATTAGCAAACCAGTCTTAGGACTGATGATTACATAATGATGATATATATATATATATATATATATATATATATATATATATAACAATAAGTTACGATACTCGTATTTTGAGAATCAGAATTATACCCGATATTAACTTACCCTATAGATCTTGTGGGTAATGATTGGGCGACGACCTCAGTTCGAATACGACATTTTTCGCGATAAAAAAGGATAAGCTATTAGTAAAATTGGTCAGTAAATAAGTATCAGCTGTTTAAGTAATCAAGCTGGTAACGTATAGATGGTGATAGTAGAGATATAGCTCCCGAAACATATTCGACCTTAGCTTCTGAGCCATAATCCAGTTCGGTTTCTGAATGCTCCTTAACATAACAGAAAATGCTATCAAAACCGAGCACATCAACAGTTGTTTGAAGAATTCACCGTAAACGAACCCCGTCTATCGTAATGCGAAGGGAAAGTCTTTATCCAAAAATCGGAGTCAGGACGACTGAACAATGAACTTTCAACGTCAGAAACTTTGCGGCGGCCATGGATAACGTACGCTAGAAAACGAGGTAAGTAGCCATTCGGATTATTTTTTAATGGATGCGACGATTTTAATGATAATATATACCAACCAATATATTTTAAAAAGAAGAAAATGTTATAAAACTAGTCTTACAAAGAAATTTCGTTTTATATTGCCATTTTATTATTGAGCGGATGCGTTCAGATTTCTCGAGGAAAAAAAGTATATATTGGCAAAAACAGTCACAATTGATTAGTAGCGAATGTTTTTCCGCGTAATTCCAGTTTATTTTATGCTGAAATTGTATTTTGGTGCTTCCAGGTGAGAAAGATCATTCTGTAGATTAATCTAAGGTTCAATCCTTTGGTTATTCATTGGCCAAACAGTTCATCAGAAGAAATTCTTATTAGATTCGATTTCAAATTTTGTCTCGGAAGTACATCTTCCCGATATTTGGACCGACTAGACCATACCGAAGAGTCTAGACAACAACCATAAAATATTCTGATAAAGTATTTATTCTACATTTTCCGAAAGAGTGAGAATGCGAGAGAAGAGAACAATTGTTACTAGCAAGTGCTAATTACAATACAAATATGGGAGATGTCGGGAGCCGACCAAAACGCACCACTTTACAGATGTAATATTAGGATGTAAAAAATTGTATTTTCCTCTTATATAACAATCTCAAGGGAATTGTACTCATCTGTAGATTACGATTTGTACATCATTTGTTGCCTGACCGTATTTTCTGTATGCAGCTTACCGACAGTCCCTTATGTTCCCTCTATCCTGAACAGGCAGTCTGCATTCCCGATCACGTTCTTTTTTAATGCTCCGCGGTGACACCGTTTCGTTCTGAGCTTTACCCTGTCTTGATACATTCTCCGTGTATTACATATATTATATCGTCCATTCACCATTTGGATAATCGACAGTTGTTCCTCCATGCCGGAACTTATAAACTCTAAATATAACGGTATGAATTACTTCACTTCTAGCTTACCAACATTACAACCGGATAAAAAGAAGCAATTGGATTGCCGTTCCGAGAAATCTACGACAGAATGTATGAAATGTAAAGTAACATTACATGTCTAGACTGCCTGAATATAATATAACAGTAATAATAACAAATAATACATAAATAAATAATAGGTGTAATAATAATAATAATAATAATAAATGAACTTATTGCCTAAATAAAGTAGTTCATAAATATTTGTCAAAAGTATTTTTGAATTATAAAAACTCTACATGGATATAATAAGTCAATTTACGTATTACCGAATTACTGGCCATGTTTTAATCTCGAAATGTAAATACATATTTATAATATATATATATATATATATATATATATATATATATATATATATATATATATATATATATATATATATATATATTGTACATATGTGTGAGTGTATTATATACGTGTGTATACATTATATTATATATATATATATAATTTTTCGTAGCATACTATATATAACTAAATAAATGATTTATATTTAAACCTGCTTCTCAATATTTTACTTCATGATGAAGAAAAAAGGTGATGCGCTATAATTCTATCATTCTCCTGGAAGGATCGCCAATTCGGACAGTTTGTTAGGAATGACGATTAGAAAACTTACTTTTACACAATATATGCGTGCTATACAGACAGTTTTACGAAAGACTTCGGGTCGATTAAAACTATTAATAATCCGGGTTTATACGTGACGGATGATAAAGAGTTAATAGGAAACGAAACATTACCCCTTCACTCCTATAATACTTTATAATACCCACATAAGTCCTTCGAAAAAGATAAAATTCTTAGGCATTCATTTTGACCCACAGCTGACCGGGCGACCTCATATAACACAGCTCAAAGCTAAATGTTTGAAATTATTAAACATTCTCAAGTATCTCTCCAAACCAGCCTACAACTTACATATCAAAATACTAATAAATTTCTACAAATCCATCATTCTTAGTTGCATTCTCCGTTAACAATTTATGCTACAATACGACTGTATAATTCTTGCTCTATATATGATGCAGAATAATCGGCATTTTTTTTTCTGTTTTCAGCACCTATAAATCCCATGATACCAAAACTTTAATCGTTACAGGTTCTCTTGTCGCTGTATTGGCCCTCCAAAACACAAAATCAAAGAACCCTCTAATTAATTGCATACAATCTCTGCTTTACAAATTATCGCAAGATACAGATCCAGTATCCCTCTTGTGGGTTCCAGGTCATAAGGGGATTTTGGGGAATGAAGTAGTGGATAGGGCAGCCCATTCTGTACTATGTTCCCCTGCAACCTATAAGACCCCGCCGTCACCAGTACTAAATACAGCACTCAAATACTTCTTCCACCACAACTGGCAACAGAAGAGTGTAATTCATACCACCATAACTTCCTTCTTGCTATCAAATCCAATGTAGGATTCTGGGAACCACCTGCCAATTTAACCCGTTCCAACTACATAGCACTGAGCAGGCTCCACCTTTGTCACATATCACTCTCTCATGACCGTCTTTTCCAACATACCAACCGCCCTGCCTTTTTTTCCCTTTTGTTTACTCTCAAACCCCTCTCTTACCTGTCATATTTTATTGTACTTCCCTTCGCTCCTCCCTTTACAGCCCAATATCGATTCGCGTACTCTATCTGCTTTCCTCTCCAACAGTTCTTCATCTATTCCCTCAGTTATAGAGTTCCTTTCCTCTTCCAACCTCAGTTACTACATCTAACTGTTAAATCACCAGTGCCGTAATAAACACGGCACTATAAAAAAAAATAAACTTATTTAATTTACGAGATTTCAATGATAAAATTTACGTTTATTTTTTAAATATTTAATTACATTTGTTTTTCATTATTTCATTATATACACATTAATTTAGCCTAATTAGACGCGGTCGCCTATAATCTTAATTATCTATATAGACGCAAGTTATAGTTGCCCATAATAATGGCCAAAAGGGGAAAAAACACACCGTTAGTAAAGTTTCAATACTATACACGGACTTGTATTACAGAACATATGTATCTAACTTGAAACTTTACACGTCATTTCATATTATACATTTTTTGATTCTCCTTGGACACATATCACTCTCTCATGGTCATCTACTCCAACGTGCCCATCTCCCTCTGCTTTCACCTGCACCAAAACTTCTTTCCCATCGACCCCATGTCCGTTCGCATACCCTATCTCCGATAATCCTTCAATTATTCCTTCAATTGTACAATTCCTTTCTTCCTTCAGCCTAATTTAATCTCTGCTAAACCGCCGTAATACCATCGTTACATACGACGCCATAAAAACAAATAAATAATAAATAAATAAAGATTTTATAAATAATTTAATTTCTAATAATTTAAAATCTAATAACTACATATATATATATATATATATATATATATATATATATATATATATATATATATGTATATTAAGTGCACCGTCGAAAACTGTTTTACAGTAATCTTTCGCTAATTATTTCACAGATATAACTACTCGAATTATCATCGGGACTTACCGATCTAGGTACACCTTTTCCGCTGGAAGAATTTCGACGCGATAACGCTATTATATATAACGAACGCAACGAATACGAGAAATCGCTTACCCGCAAAAACAATGTGCAGCGGTGACGGTCCACCATTTGTTAACTATAATACCGCCACATACGTGAGCGCCGGCTTGTTGCAAAGACACCAACCACGGAAATTCGAATTCTCGCGCGATTTCACCACCGATAACACGACCGTCTTTATTAATTACGCGGTTAGCGCAATCTTCTCCGGAAACTGAGAAAAACACGAAAATAAATTAAGAAAAACACGAAAATAAATTAAGAAAAACACGAAAATAAATTAAGAAAAACACGAAAATAAATTAAGAAAAACACGAAAATAAATTGACTATCGGATGGGACGTTGTAAAACGAATAACACACGCGTAAATAATGTCTTGCTCGTCGTTTTGACGATTTTCTACAACGAAAGAATTAAATTTTATCCAGAGTAAGAAGAACTAATTAATTACGAACCGACCAATAAGTGTTAACTACAGGAGTTATCCGTATTCAGGCAATTCTGACCGTTATGTCTTGCCAGTGGATTAAATTTTATCCAGTGTAAGAAGAAGTAATTAATTACGAACCGACCAACAAGTTAACCGCAGGAGTTGTCTGTACTCAGTCAATTTGTGACCGTTATGACTTGCCAGTAGTCTGCATAGAAATTCCGGTTCTGAGATGTAGTGTCGACTACTGTCGCTACCGTGTACCAAATTGATTTTGCAAGTCGTCAGTCTAACGAGTAGACACTCTGCCTCTTATGCCCCGGATGTTTTACCAAGCGGTAATATTTTTTTGGGGATTTTCTCCTCTTTTGTGTTCAAAAATAATCGCTACATCTGTGTAATTCTAACGGTTCGTCTAGATTTCGAAGTGAAACTTTTATTGGCGCGTTGTATATGGTGAATTAACCTGTAAAACGAGCGATGGAGCCGATTCGTATCTTTTCTCGCGCATGCGCGCACGTTAACATAGGCACATAGGCAGGCCTATTCTCACAGTGCTGTCAGGCTCCTACAATCTTTCTTGTATGACGTACTCATATACATGAATATTCAGACTATCTGTTATTTCGTTCAAATCTTCGCCACACAAAAGAACGTGCGTATGACATTGATTTGAGAACAAAAACATTTGAATTGTTAAAGTTAAGCATAGCGGAGAGCGCGTTCCTTTTCTCTGTGAAATTTGTGCAAAATTGTGAGTTTACGAAATAAATGTCTTTTCATTATGCGTAATGTACACGTTGGGTTTAATATATGGAATTTTAATGTATGTTCTACGATATTGCATTTTATATCTTCCCCGCACCCTGAGACACAAAATTTTACAATTCACGAAACAAGTAAAACTTCTTTGATCTTGGGAGAGTAAAAAAAACACCTCGGATAAAAGATCAGTTTAGTTAATCGATCCACTCTGTTTCCACGATTTATCCGAGGTGTTTTCGAACGATGTCCTAGAACGACCTTAGACCTCAACCATCTGATCTTAGAAATAAACAACAGCTCGAACATCAGTTGATTTAATACGATTTTCTCTTCAGATTATTCATTAAACGAATTTATTATTACGTACAGATTTTGCTATTTTTCAAAGAATATCGAACACCTTCCGGCACAAACTTTTTCCTACAATACTTTCGACGTCTGACGATGTATGGGGAGTATTTAGGACTAATCAATAGGATAATTTCGCCTGTCTTTTCTCGATTTTAACTTTAATACAGGATACATATAATTTTTTTTTAATCAGGATTACGACCTACCCAACGTGCTACTGCGAGGACTATTTACATTTTAATCAAAGATGCCGACTTCTCAAAAAATCTCACTATATGGAGGAACGACTCTAGATTATCCAGATGGAGAAGGGACGAAACGTAGTTATAATACATGGAGAATGTAGCAAGAATAATCGGGATTCTTGCTGTTCAGTATAGAGGGGACAGAAGGGAGTTTCTGTAGCTGCATATCAGGTAACAAATAATGCCCAAATTTTTACGACAACTCGTACCGATTTTGCAACGTTTATTTTCTTATTATTAGACATTTAACCAAACAAAAAAAACAATATTCACACGAATCCATTATATATATATATATATATATATATATATATATATATATATATATATATATATATGTATATATATAAAATTATCATAAATTTCGTACAACCTGGGTACCGCAGGTAGGACCAATGGTGTTGGCGGATGAGGAAGGTGTATCCTATTATTATTATTATTATCATTGTCCTGGTTCCGTACTTATAGTTTATTATTTACTATATCAAATTTTAATTATATCTATTAAGACAGTCTCTTTCTTTTTTTCTTATAATTACATTAATACTAAACAAATCATTTTAAATTGAGCCTAACTGCGACTAGAAATTTCTCCGTATTGACACGGATATCTCAAATGATCCAGAAACGATGATTGGAGTTAAAAACGGGATCATACGATATTTCTGTTGCTCGCTCTACACGTCTTTTATTTTCAAAATTCCCCTACTATCGAATATATTATCTATACTTTAACGTGGATATAGAGTATAGATCCGGACTTTATTCTCTTCGATCTGCTTATTATTATTATTATAAATTACTTTTAGGCAAATAACGAAATTATACCGATATATATATATATATGATCACCAGCCTACTTTACATATACTATTTTATCTGATATGTCGAATTTTGTTCAACTCTATTTGTTTCTTGGCTAGAAATATCCTATATATTTAAATTTTCTATTTTCCATATTTACGATGAATTTCTTCGGTATCCCCTTACTCTTAACACGCCATTGCTTAACCGGGTGTTGTCATAATTAATAGTAATAAAATTCTCACATACACTCGCATTTACCCAAACGAAAAATTAAATAAATTGATACGACTTGATTTAAAAGTTTCCGACGAATTTGAAACAACATACAATTGACAAATAAATTCTTTCTTACCCTAATAGTTATTAAGGTTAATTTTTATATTATTTAAAAATATATATATTTGAATAAATTATAAAATTATCGACCGTAGTAACGATGTCAACTTCAACATATTCGAAACGACACAAATTACATAAATATTATAATTAATTAAAATCTTCTTTAAAAAAATGTCGAAATAGTTGAAACAAGTCATGTCATTCACGAAGATCTTGAAATAAAATTCGTAACTATTATTCAAAGATATTCCGTCAAATTGGCCAAAAAATTACCGACAACAAAAAAAACAAACAGAATATCATCAACACCCTGCGTGAAATCAATGTATATATATTATATATATATATTATATATATATATATTATGTGTAGTCTGAATGCTTATGTACAAATCCGAAACTATATAACCGTGAAAGCAATGAAGAAGATGTCCAACATATAACGCTAAAACATATGTAGTAGATATTAGCATTTGAGATAATTATGTAAAAACGACTACTCGATTCAATTAGATCAGACTATTTTTTTAGAACAGTTACCTATACCGGTTTCAAAATTGTTTAAACGTATTATATACATATATATATACATACATATATATATATATATATATATATATATATATATGATTCTTACCAATATGCATTAAGTTATCTTTACAGACGACTATAGTTTCAAACAATTATGTTCTTATTTTTGCTTGAAATAACCAATTTTACTATTTCCCTTTGGACAATTTATACACGTATCGTTTATTTTTGCAATAATTCATTTAACTAAAACTTGTTTTATTCATATAGACTCTTTGAAAACGATTAAATATATATATACATATATATACAGATACAGTTATATAAATTTACATCGATATACCTATAAATATATATATATATATACAGACAAAGAAATATGTACATATATATAACATATATTATATATAAGGTATATACGTATGAATACTAATCAGAAAACATTACAATTAATGAACGAAGCCGCTTTATTTTGTCCAATAACATTATCGAATGACGTCATCAAACCGCAAACTGAAAACAAAGTTAAGCACAACATACTAGCATGAATCGAAATAGTATACAACGGATAAATATTAAAGTCTTTTCGGGTAAATTGCTTTTATAATCGAATTTGCCGGTAGACCTTCGATTTGGAAGTTGTTCGTCTTAAAACGATACCCTTGATTTTTACCTCGCTGATAACGTCCTGTATCTTATCTATCCTTTCCACTCTTCACCTCATCATCGATTTTGCTCGTTTTGTCTCTCTCGTATATTATTATTTTCTTTTTCTATTTACTTGTCGTTCCGAATGCAATTGTCGAAGATTTTAATTTTTCTACGGAAGTAACAACGCGAACGTAATTAATAAGAATTACAAGATGCGGGCTTAAAGGACGGTCACTCGGTGTATGAACTTTGAACGCGCTCTTGAAATTAATGTATTATTACCTTGGAGATGACGCGTAGTTATTATGTTAGTAGGTCATTAACGAAATTCTGGCAATTGACGCAGCCTCGCTAGACCGTAACAACAAGCTACTATCAATCAAATCGTTCGAAATCATCGACAGATGCACCGAGGAGTCTTGTATATCGACGGTCTAGGATTTAAAAATCTTAAATAAAAACCAGTTAAATTCGCGAAATATATACGAAAACTCTCTTACACGCTCTAAGCTATGATAATGGAATTTCCTCGGACAAAATCGAAAATCTACTTAAAATAATTCTACTGCGAGAAATTTTCTAGAACACCGACTTCAATACGTAAGGAACTGAATATCATCGACGATGCAGAAATTATCATCGGGAAATGAAAATATAAATAATCCTAATATTATCGCGCGGAAGGTAATGGCAAACCACACACACTAGAAAAACATTCGGTGCTGTAACGTGACAACAAAGCGATTACAATCAGTTCTCCCTAGTGTGTATATGTGTGTGTGTTTGTGTGTATAACTACGCTAACACGTCATATTATTATTATCGTCTCGTAAGCTCAACAAAATATGTATAGGTAAGTAGTCGTCTGATACGGAGACGGTACTTAATAATGATGATTATTACCTTTAGTAAAATAAATAAATACCGGTTAGTTGAACGTAACGTAGTTCCGTATAACCCTTTTAGTTAGAATGTCCCCTATACGGTACATAAACTTTTAACATATATTTTCACGTATTAATAAGGGATACGTTTTGGGTTTTTTTTTTTTCAGTCGATATTCAATGTATCAATTCTATAAATATTTATATAACGTATTAATAATTTTCTAGTCATCCGGAACGCAAATATATTCATATTTTCACATCCTCGAATCGTGTTTCTTAATTACGAAATTAAAATGTATCATTTTGCATAATAAATCGATAATTCAATTTTACCACCGAAATCAAAAGAATTCTCTGTACGCACAGCGATACTTCGCTTCTAAACTAATCGTAAATAATATAAACTAATCTTATATAAATCCCTTATTCAACCGCTACTAATATACGTGTGTCCTATTGGGAATCATATATCTAAAACTTTATATAAAAATTATGCGCTCGACGGTTTTTTTAAATGTAAGTCGGGCATTTGATCGTGTTTAGCGCGAAGGTTTATTAGATAAAATAAGACAACGTCTACTGTTCTTACCTCATATTTGTTTCATCGATCCTCTGATGTGAAGTACGGAGACTTTGTACCAGAAACACAATTGTCGCATGCCAGAATCCCTCGATAGATTATCCTAGGCCCTCTATTCTAGATTATATATACATAAGACATGTCTGATATTGAGTGTACATTATGCTAGAACCTTTTCAGTCATGCGTGAAATTTCGACAGAAAATTATAAATCTGATACAGGATGTATATTATATAAGGCTGCTTTTTAAATAACTTTATATGATTTTCAATGTTTTTACATAAATATAATTAGAATTGAGGCGTTTCGTGGTCAACGAGAAAATATAAAATTTTGTCGGTACTAAAATAGTGGACATGGCGACTGAAAGTGTAGCTACTCTTTCTGCTTATACAGTCGTCATTTGCTCAGATTCTGATGCTGCTGAATCAAGGATAAAAGAACTAAGAACTAGATATAAAGTTATATAAACTAAATTCACTGTCAGGGTAACATTCAAAGATATCGCTGCAAAACAAACTTTTGTTATACAACGCATATCTGAAACCAAGGTATAGCGCCCTCTTTTGGAGATGCACTGAACTTACCAATGTTGCTATTTTAAGCTCGTACAGCAATTAACAATGGTTTCATGGTTTCTGTCAAATGCGTATTTGGGAAATTTCAACTTATCCAAATGTACGCTGAAAATTTTAGTTCAATCAATTTAGAAATTTACTTTTTAATGTACATCTGTTGATAAATATAATTAAAAGAATTTATACAAAATTTTTTTACATTCGTATGATGTATTAAATAATTAAAAATGATCCGTATGAAAATTACGAAGTTTGACATTTTGAACTCCAACAACGAGTATATGCCATAACATTGAATTTTGACTTTTACCCGTCATCTTTTTCTCGATAATTATCCAAGTGTGCACTGAAAATTTCAGTTTGATCACATTAAATGATCGAATATATAAATTTAGAAATTTGCTTTATAATGCGTACGTGTTGGTAAATATAATTCAAATTTTATATCTTGGGTACCATTTTGATGTACGACAACCGATGTTCCCGAAATTATTTTTGAATCTATGAAAACATTATTTTAAGGAAGAAACCCCCGATAGAAAAATTCCAAAATTCATTTCTAGAAAAACATTAAAGATGACCTTCTGATTTGTATCTAAATGTGTATTTAACGAAGAAAAAAAAAACAAGACCATTATCGACTTGATAACAAGTTCAGAAAACGTCTGACATCACATACTGGTTTTTTGACAAGAGTAGTCATAAATAGTGCAGGAATGTTTCTGAAGTAAGGTTTGTGATTTTCATTTTAGTTATAACAACATTATTTGTCAAAAACAACCTTGGATAATGACAAGTATTGTTATACTATTTTAAAACATATTTGTTTAAGAGATAAGTATATTTCCAAATTGTCCCAAATATCTTTCTAAACCTTGCCCATCTAATAAGAAGGACGAAAATGAGAAGATGCTTGATCTTGAAGAAGCTCAGCTACTTACTCCGTTAGCAAGAGAGTAAATCTAGTTTTATTGTGTATTAAACCACTAAATGTTTTACATATTTTTATCGGTTTTTAAATATTTTAGAAACATTTTCTCAGCCAAGAAACTGGTTAAATGTAAAGAATGTATTCTTTAAAATAAATTATAATGCGGACCTACAATAACATATGCGGTAACTGTCAATAATAATTAGAAATTTTTATATTTTTACAGAAGGTATTACATTCTTTTTAATAAATATAATTCGTAAGTTCATTATAACAGAACACACGTTACTATGTAAAAACTATACATTTCATAAACATAGCACATTAACAATTGATACAAAAGTTTACTTTATGTTATCATAGTATTGATAAGATAATCAATCTACCAACATCACCCCGTATCTAAATATGTAAAAATAAATATAACTTTAAATTTAATTCATTACACGAAGGTTTAAACGATTGAGATAGTAGTAAAGCCTTTGTAAAAATATCAGCTGTTTCTCTGATAGAATATGAGTTATTTCAATCTCCTTACTTTCGATATGTTCCATAATGAAATGAAGTTCCACATCAAAATGTTTTGACCTCTTCAATTTGTCGGTTGAGTTTGCAATTTTTATTAAACTCGCATTATCTTCACATACAGTTGCAATTCCTAATTCTTTTAATATTCCTTTAATTCATATTAACTCTTTTACCGTTTCGGCAAGTGCTATATATAGACAATGTGACACTGGTTTGCTTCTTTGTTTTCCAGACTACTGGTGCATCAAATATATTACATATTCTGTCGTTGATCTCCACTACTTGTCAATTCCATCTGATTCAGCATATGATGCATCTAAATATGAGCGCATCTTCAGAATTTCCATCCAAAACTATTTTTAGATTTTCGTATTCTTCAAATATCCAACAATTTGTAGTACATATTTATACAACTGATTACTGATAACAAAACTTCTTGACAATAATTTTGTCATAAAGCAAATGTCTCTTGTCCAATATAGAACAATGATCCAACACTTTCTTTTGCAATTCCTAGGCTTTTTTTGCAATTTTCACTTGTTAATTGTAAGTTCTTTTCCATTGGAGTGTTTCTGTGTTTTAAAGGCTCTAGCTTATGTTCCAAAATGTTTTTTTTTTAGTAATATATTTTTGGTCAATACTTATTATCCCTTATATCAATTCTCAATCCAAGAAATTTCTTTAGTGTTCCTAAATCTTTTATAACGAAAGTATTTTGTAGTTCAGTAGTAATTCATTTGTATCTTCTATAATTAAAATATCATCAACACATATATATACGATCTGATAGATATAGAGATTCGTCAGATAAAGACTTCTTAAACCCATTGTTCGTAAGAGTTTCATTTAAACTCATTGTTCTTAAGAGTTTCATTAAGTTTTTTTTGGTTCCAACAACACGGTGATTGTTTTAGACGATATATAATGTCTTTTTTTAATCTTTATACACAATTGTTATCAACGTTTAAATTATCTGGTGGATTCATATATCTGTTCTCATTTAATTCATCATTGAGATTGGCTGTTTCAAGATCTAAATATCTAATTTTTAACTTTCTTTTTTCTGTGCTACACTTAAAAGAATGTACATTGTTTCATTTCATAAGGTTGGCAAATATGTTAATACGCACACAGACGTTATTCAAGAAAATACCACGTCTCTAAAAATTCCTTCCATTAAAATAATAAAAGATAAGGATCATCCACAGTGGTAGATGGGTAAATCACAAATGTGCAAATAGAAAATGACACAGAGAAAATAATCCGTTATCACCTGATAACAAAATAAAAATCAATATAGATTTTCAGTATTAAGTAAATTGATTGATGCCGAAAACACTTGCCAAAAGAAATTCAAACTAAGTCATCAGAAACTAAACCGCCGCCTATATTTATCCCTACAGTTGGTGATTTTTCGATGCTCAAACAAACAATTGAAAAAAAAAAATGTAAACCCTTTAAATTATAGCTACAAAACTAATAATGGGAGAGGAACAATACAAATCCAAACGAAAGAGGTTGCTCACTATAAAAAAATAATTACCTTAGAACATGCAATATATCACAGATACCAACTAAACCAAGACCGTGCCTTTAGAGTGGTTCTACGAAATATATATCCTTCAGTTCCTACGGAGGATATCGCTAAACCACTAAGAGAAAAGGGACATCAGACAAGAAATATATTTAATGTTAAACATAGACTTGATAAGCACCCGCTTCCTCTATTTCTCTTGGTTATCGAACCCAGTGAAAATAACAATGATGTATATAATATTCAATACTTGCTAAATGCTAAAGTAAAATTTGAATAATCAAGAAAAAAAGACACAGTTGTACGGTGCATGAGGTGTCGAATTTACGGTCACACCAAGTCATATTGTACTCGCCCATATAGATGTGTAAAATGTGGACAAGGACACGAATCATATAAGTGTGATTAAGGATAAAAAATTTCCAGCTACTTGTGCTCTCTGCAAAGGTAATCACACGGCAAACTTTAAGGACTGTGTCGTATACCAGGAAATATTAAAAAAAAGGAATAAATCAGTTGTTAAAAAAATGAAAACGATGATACTAATGAAAAATTAAAAAATCTGCAAAACAATAAACCTATAATATAATAAATGAAACTGAATCCCCATCTTTAGCGACAAATACCCAAAACAAAAAAACGATCGTATGCATCAACTACGTCCTCCCAAAATGTAGCATATTGCAATAACATGAATAAGTCAGATCAAAACAACAATAATATAGAATCAATTTTGGCTAATTTTATAAGGATTTATTTCATCAAATAATGAATCAACAAACACAAATGATAAATAATCTATTACAGACTATAATGTCATCAACGATTAACAACAGATGAATTACTTAAAGATTGCAACCTGGAATGCAAATGCCATTCTAAATCATAAGCGAGACATCGAATTGTTCTTATCGCAAAATAAAATAGACGCATTTTTAATCTCCGAATCTCATTTGAATAATAAAAGCTACTTCAACATAACAGGATACACTACGTATAATACTCCACATGGTGGATCAGCCGTCTTAATTAAAAATAATATCCAATACCGCGAAATATCAAAATACCAGGAAGATCACATACAGGCAGCCAGTACACAAGTAACATCCAGAAATAAAAATATAGTTATATCGGCGGTATACTGTCTGCCGAGACATAAAATCCACATCAATTTAATAACTGCAGACATTAGGTAACACATATATTATAGGAGGAGATTATGATGATAAAAACACTTACTGTGGATCACGGCTTATCACGCCGAAGGGCAGGGAACTACAAAAAGCTATAGATAAAAATAAATGTGACATAATAACAACTGGCTCGCCAACGTATTGGCCAACTGATAAAATAAAAAGCCGGACCTGCTTGATTTTTTTATAACTCGAGGATTATCAACATCCTATATCAAAATTGAATCGGACTACAATCTCTCATCAGATCACTCGCCAGTTATTATGATATTAAATAACAGCATTATAGTTCAAAAAACAACTCCAAAAATACGCACTATTAACACTGATTGGGAGTCATTCAGAGAAGTAATGGATAAAAATACAAATTTACGTATACCTATTAAGACTGAAGGAGATATTGAGAATGCACTGCAAAACTTCATTTATCTAATTCAGGAAGCAGCGCGGTCGGCTACACCACAAAAGCTGAAAACTGTTCCTATAATTTGTTATCCGAAAGAAATAATTTATGAAGTTTTAAAAAAGAGAGCTATACGCAAACAATGGCAATTATTCCGGAATCCATTACTCAAATGTGAATTAAATAAACAAACAAAAAAAGTAAAAGATCTACTACAAAAACTAAAAAACGATTAAACAACACATATCTTCACTGTCTTCTCTAGCACCGGATTACTCATTGTGGAAAGCAACTCAGAATTTATAAAGGCCAAAGCTACCTATTCATCCCATTCGCAAAGGTAATGGAGCATATGCACATAGTAACAAAAATAAAGCGAATGAATTTGCCAAATATCTGGCTAAAGTCTTTCATCCTCACACAGGCAAAGGACATTCATTAACAGAAACTTATAATATGAACATGTATCCTCGAACTTGATTCTCCGGGAGAAATAAAAGCTGTAATAAAAAACTGACCCCAAGAAAATCTCCTGGCTACGACCTCATAACAGCCAGAGTACTAAAAGAGCTTCCAATCAAAAGAATATTAATGTTAATATATATATATATATATTTAATGCAATGATTAGATTCAGTTACTATCCAGTACAATTAAAATTCTCACAGGTAATAATTAATAAAACTGGTAAACCACCTACAGAAGCAACGTCATACAGACCGATCTCCTTATTGCCTGTGCTGTCCAAGCTATATGAGAAACTAATTCATAGAAGCATAATACCAATAATAGAGGGGAATAAAGTTATTCCAGATCACCAATGAGGATTTAGATCAAAACACTCCACCATACAGCAGGTGCATAGAATAACACACAAAATAGAAAATGACCGCGAGTAAAGAAGAATATGTGACTCGGTATTCCTGGGCATACGCCAAGCATTCGATAAAGTTTGACACACGGGATTGTTACATAAAATACGGACAATATTCCCTTAGCATTATTGCAGATTGTTCAAATCCTACCTGAGCGAAAGGTACTTCCAAGTAAAGTACGACGATAAAGTATCTGAAATACATCCTGCTAATGCTGGAGTGCCTCAAGGGAGTGTTTTGGGCCCTATACTGTACATGCTTTATACTGTTGATTTACCGAAACCGGAAAATACACTAATTGCTACATTTTCTGAATGTTCAAGTAATTGTCCTAATGAAGCGAATAAAATGTTGCAGACAAGTGTAAACCCCATTACTTTTTGGTGTGACAAATGGAAAATCAAAGTAAATGAAACGAAATCAACGCATGTTATATTTACAAACGGGGAAATTATTATAAAAGATATTATTATGAACAAAAACACCATACCCCTTAAAAATGAAGTGAAATACCTCGGATTATATTTCGACAGCAGGATGACATGACGGAAGCATATCATAACTAAAAGAACAGAACTTACTATAAAAGTAAGGCGAATGTATTGGCTATTAGGAATAAAATCGCAACTTAGCCTAAATAACAAGGTGCTGCTCTATAAGCAGGTACATATGCCAGTATGGTCAAATGGATGCCAGTTGTGGGGATGCAGTGAGAAAAGTAATGTAAAAATAATACAGACATTCAGAATAAAACTCGAAGAATACTTGCAGATGCCCCTTGGTGTGTAAGCAATGAGACACTACACCGTGATCTAAATGTACCATATGTGCAGGAGGTCATTAAGAAAACAGCAAAGAAGCATGCTGATAGGTTAGATATACATACCAACTGGACAATAATTATCGTACTGGATAATCTGAAGGAGGTCTCTAATTAATGGCACGCAATGAATAAGCCGTTATATGAACACTAATTAGCTGCACCATCAATGGATGGGGCTATAAGTGATGAACTTGAATTTTCTTTGATAACATCTACTGATGGCCTAAACAGGCTAGGTGTAGACCATAGCAGCGGAAAAAAATATTTAATTTTATGTCAAAGTGATCAGAGAAGTTTTCAAAATATTTTGTTCATTTTAAGTATTCATCTTCCTAAACATAATTACAAATGTTTCACCAGTGTCGTAACTAACCGAAATTTTACACTCAATAAGTCATGGAATAAGGAAGGTCAAAAAAAAATATGGTCAAGAACAGTCTTGAAGTCTTGAAATCAACTGCTCCGTGAATGAGGAAGGAATTATCTCACTTGCAGGAAGTTATTAAATGTGTCGTTAATTACAACATAAACAACGAGAGACAATGGAAGGATACACATGTTTTACAAAATTATATGAATTAAACGCGATGTAAATAAAGTGTATTATAGTTCACGTAATAATGAAACTAAGCATTCTTACTTTAGCTATTTTTTACTAGAATAACTTTTCTCTTTTTATATAATAAGTGTCTAGTAAATATATACATATACTTATAAATAATTTTCATTTTTGCAGAAGATAATATCAATGTATAAAAATATCTAAAAATATGTATCATTATAAAAATAATTTCACTATGTAAGAAATTTTATGTTTTTCTTGTTTAATAGTGCAAAATAATAAATATGTGGTACGAGACAATAAAATATTGCTTCAGTTATAATAAAAATAGTTTATTTAATGTAAAGTTGTAATTCGGGGTGCACAAACTTTAATCACCAGTTTTATGTTAAAAAATGTAATAATAAAATAAATGAAATCATGGTACCACACAGTTAATAAGGTAATTCGAGCATTCTCAAAACAACTACCTTTAAAAAAAAAAAAGTTTTTAAAACGTCTTCTTCTTATACAACGTGTAAATTCAATTCAAATAACATTTTTAACAAAACTAATCAAATGTAAAATTAAATTAACATTACTGTCTCTAATATATAATAACAAGATTGTATTTTGGGTTCTTTATGGCATGTTAAACTTTCGCGTCTTAAAAGCCAAAATTTTTAAACAAAATTTTATTATTTGTTTTTGTTGGAGAATGTTTTAGTATTCATTAATTTTTAAAATTGGAAGTTTGTTTATCTTAAAAGTTTATTACACTTAAATCTTAGTTTATCATAATGGTTTATGTAAATCAAGGTAAATGACATTTTTAAATTATAACTAAAGTTTAATAGCTCTTTCCATTGTAATAATTAAATATGAGTTGAGTTTTATTAAAATAATAATATTAAATGTTTTATTCGTGTAAACGGGAATTTAAAGTTTTTATTGTAATATAGTTTAGTGTTAATGAAATTAACTCACTTTGATTTGTATCAACAACTGATAGCAACATAGAAACGTAATAATGAGGCTCTAACAGTAAATTTTAATAATTGCAATTAAAATTATGACAATAAAAAAGACCCCATTTAACTAATTCCTAGAATACTTGAGCACCTCATAATCGATCGGATCTTGGATAAATCCAGATATATTTAATAAAAAAAAAGTTGGAAAAAATTTTTGATATACATGAGATGTTTTTGCTTCACACCTATATAAATTCTTATTTTTCTTATCATATTTACGAACACCCTTAAGGTAACATCTAATATATGTTTACTTCTTAACTCGTATGAAGATAACTGCATTTATTAAAAAACAAAAAAATTATTTATATCTAATCATAAGAGCCAACCCAGATTTTTTGATGAGCGTTGTATAATAACAATTTTTGTTACGAAATTTACAAATTTGAATTGTTTCTGTTATTGCATACACTTCTTTTATAATTAGATTACTTTGTGCACTTTAGGAAGACAATTATTCACATTTTTAGAAAAGTCATAAACTGTAACATGAAACTAAGGGACTATTTTTCATCAAATGAGGATGAATGATTAATTTGATAATTAGTATTTAGTTATTCATAAATAATTTTTTGAAATACAGATGGTAACATTATGAATGGTTCGCGTCCAAAGTCCGTGTTTGACACTTTGTGGGATTTCCTGGATGCTGTTGTGAGATTGTGAGTATCTTTTATGTTATTAATAAACTAAAGATTATTTTTTATTATCGTTAATTCAAAAACGATTGAAAAACGCAAAAAATCTTAAATGTAGGAACATAATATAAATTTGTAATACAGTTGATATTTTCAAACTATTATATTTATTATACATTGTCTCTTCGTTTATTACTCTTGGTGAAAATAAAGATAAATAAGCATTAGATAGTACATTAATTACTTACGGAATTATACATTATAAATAATCATTGAATGTATTCAATAAGTATGGATTGAAAAAATATAGATTCTAAATTACTCAGATAATATTAAGTACGCGCTGTAAAATTAACAATATAATTAAACGGTAATATTAGAATAATAGTATACTTACGTTTATGATTTTTGATTAATTATAAGTATATAATTGATAACTTGAATGTTAATAAAAATAAATATATATAATTACTTTGAAAGTTATCAATATTGCACGTTTTTAATTTTATAAATTAATCAAGTTCCATTAACGGATTGTTTCTTTAAACATTTTAAATATAATAATTAGCGTTTTAATGCGTTTTTATTTGTAAAAAAAAAAAAAAAAACTTAAATATATCTCGAAAGGACGGCTTTCAACTTCTTTAAAGAGTTTTTATTTATTTAAATAATTATCTGCTGAACACGTTGTTTGTATTTTTATGTTTTGTTTATTAAATGCTGAAAATAATGCTAAAACAATATTCGAATCTTGTTTTAATTGCTAAAAGAAACTAGCGATTGTTTTTAAATTTTATTTGTTATATACGGCCAAAAGTGTTTGCTAACAAAGCGTTAACCTGAATAAAAAAAAATCTTTCAGCTTTGAAACTTTGTCTCCATTTTCTTCTCCGTCGCAAAGAAGTTTAGGAGGTTATAGGACTAGTTACGATAACTACGATGGAAATGGGGCTGGCAATGTTCGTGGTGGTGGTAACAGGTATAATACAATAAATCAGTATTTCAAAGTTTATTTCAGTTTTTAGTTTGATTTGTAAGTATTTAATTCCTTTTTATTTAAAAAAAAAAAAACTGAAAATTCTGTACAGGTTTATTAAATGAAAATATCTCGAAATCACTTATATATATATATATATTAGTTGCTAGAGTACTCGACTGTTAACTCGACGATCGAGGGTTCGAAACTAACTTGCTACATCAAAATATATGTGTTTACCTTTACATAACTCTTAATTAACAGGGAGAAGACAGTGCCACTCCATTCCGTATAACGGCATATGCGCGCGCATCTTCGTTTCATATAATTTGTGCCTTGAATAAAAATAAACGTACTATGGGTAAATTCTATTTCAATTTAGCTAAGTTGCTTTAATCGTCTGAATCGTACGCTATTCTGCGAGAGACCAAACTGCCAACGGATTAACGTGGTTTTCGAGTCGATGGAAATGTCTTCTTGCAAAGGTTGCAATTATTTCTTTGATTGCTGAAATATGGAGGTCCTTGTGTATGTTATCGTTGCGAACAAATCCATGGTGCCGCTGAAATATCTCGCAGAACTTTAGAATCTTTGTATAAAATTTAAACTTCAATTACTTGCTGTTCCCCAGATTTAAATCACACAAGTTCTAAGATCGTTTTATATAGTAATACTGTATTTTCAATTGATAAAGGTCACTTTTTATTCATTAGCCAAAATGCCTCCGTTTTGTAATAATGTGACCCTTAAAGGTGAGCCGTTGGTCAAGGTGTAATTCAACATATTTCATAACACATAACTTTCGAATTATCCGGCCTTGGATTGGCAAAGTTCGCCCTTTTTTCAATGTAAACAGAACCTGTTTTGACTTTGATTCATTAACTGCGATTCTTCATTGTTTAAGCCAATTCTCCGCATGTGACAGATTCGGAAAGCAGCCAGTTCGAAATATTGCATTGAAAAAAGTCGTAGCCCAGTGCCTTCTTTGGGTTTAAATACTTTTGTATGAATGCTTTTTCCTCCTCCATAGGAGATGCTGGTTTTTATAAAAAAATATGTGTGTAGATAATTGGTGAATGATTATTAAATCATACGAGTACCCTTACGTTTTTGTTTTAACTTATCTACGTACTTATTCATCGACTGTTTTTTGTGTGTATGTGTGTCATACAAGATTTTAAAAAATTGACGACTGTGTAGTATCATTTCCACTACTCTTAACAGCTCACAGTGCTTGATCAATTCGTGTACTTTTCTTGCGCTGCAGTTAGTTCAGCAAAGTCTTTTCTTTAACTCAAAACACATCTTTTACTACGAGTTGAGCATTTATGTGTCTGGATCCTCGTAACCTCCGTAATACGATGTTATTTTATTCAGGCCAGTCGACGAAGAATTTAAACAAATAACAAAAAAAAAATTTAAATCTTCGACAACTTTGTTGAGTTTTAACAATTCAATCACTTCGGATTCTCCAAATTTTTAATATCTCTGGTAACCTCATGCATGCATTAATGGTATTTAATAGGCACATTTTATGCTGAGAACAAACTTTGATCCCAACGATCGTATAGACCAGCTGCTTTGTTTATTTTTTATTTTTTTTTGGCTTCATTTAATCCGTTTATCATAAAAATTCGTTATATTTTTACGATAATGTTTTTACACTAATTACGTAATTTATATATATGAAAAATCCGGTTTTTTATTCATTGCTAATCTGTAGATTACATTTATCACGTAGACCTCCACGACGATGGGGTTCCAACATACATGGATTGAGTTCGGTGTCTGATGTACAACCGCCTCCAAGTTGTGTAGGTTGTTCGGGCGGTAGTTGCGGTTAGCTCATTTATATCATTCATCAATACGTAAATATAACCTGCATAATATATTACATTTTGAGTTCCAGAATTATCGTGTAGTTCTAAATACACGAATCTAAAATTTATTCTGTCGGGTTAGTTCATGAATTAATTAAACGTTGTATGTGTCTTTTTGTTATATTTCAGTATGGGCAAATGTATAAATTTTTACAGTTTGTTCTTGTATGCTGGGATAAATTATGTACGTATTATTTATATCGGTTTATTAATTTTCTCGAATAATTATGTAATAAAATTTTTAAATAAAGATTTTTTTGTTTTGTAATTTATGTATATATTATTAAATAACAGTCCTGGGGCTATTAATTGTTACAATCTTAATTTTACAATTAATTTAGTAACTAAGTTAATATACGATACTTATATACATACTAAATACAATTATTGTGGCACACTAGTCCAATGACTAAGTCCTTAAACTTTTATTATAACTACATATTAATTATAAGACTAGATGCCGATGCTTAAAACGTCGACTTCCCTGTTTTGTATTGAGCAGCTGTACAGATTCCTCATTAGTGTGTTGTCGCAGTCTTCCTTCGTGTTTAGTTGCCATAGCATTTATGATATCTCTTATGGATGGCATCTGAAGAAAGCGATGTATATCGTCATTGCGCGAATGTCGATACGCGTTAATTATTATACGCAGAATGATATTTTGTCTAGCTTGATTTTTTTAAAATTCGAATTGCACATCCCCATAAAACAGCACTGTATTTCCAAATCGATGTGATAATTTGCTTGTAAAGTAGCAGTTTAGGGTTCATATTTAATGATGAGTCCTGGACCAATGAACGAGTTATCGCTTTTTAGTTTTATTCTTTATTCGTTTTTATTTCATACTGACATGTACTTCCCAAGTGAGTCTTTTGTCTAAGTACATTTCAAGGTATTTACAAAAGATACCTATGGGACCGTCACGTTTCCTAAATATACTCTATAAGTTGGATCAACGATTCGGTTAGTAAATGTAATATGGACCGACTTTTTATATGAAACTATTTTTTACTGTGTCTTTGTTTTAAGATTGATATTCAATATGGGTGAATAACAAATATCAGAGATCGATCTAAAAATGATTTTTTGACAATTGAGGCAGTGTATATCATATTCAGATGTGATCTGAAATTAACAACGCGATTTGAAAACGTGTGTAAACAACATTCAAGCATTTCATTTACTGGTTGAAATTAAACTATTAAAATCAAAAGTGAACGTACAAAAAAAAAACAGGTAAAATAAATTTTTGCTTAATTTGCTGAGTTATTAATTTCAAATAAAGTTTTCTTCTACGATAAATCATATCGAATTAACTCGCTCATGTAATCGAAGATTATTTTTTTTTTCTCAAAAGAACATGAAAAAATTTTATTTTCATTAAATCTTTATTTTTTTTAAAAAAAATCTAAATTCTTTACATTTCGTATAAAATCCTAACTGTTCTTAAAAATAATTAATCCTGAAAACCTGTTCCATAGTTTGACACCTGTTTTCAGCTGTACAAACATACCCAGAATTATGATCGGGTTTTTATAGTTTTATTGTAAATTATGTTATATATAACGATTTTTTTTGTAAATTACTATTTTCTATTTGTGAATTCCACGAGTCATGCGTATTGTTATAAATATTATGAATGTATTATTATATTCTCAAATATATATATACTAATCCAAAATATTGTATTAATAAACAGTAAGTATATTAGCATAATTTATTGCATATTTTTCGGTTGTTAAACATATCAAATTATTCGTAGATATTGAAATACCAGTGGTATCTATTAAATATTTTTGTTATTTATTTAAATTAATGTGCCATGTACAGCAACAAATGGCTAGAGGCACTGACGCAAATAAGCACTAAATTAAACGATATAATCCAGGAACAGCGTACAAACGTTGTCATCAAGGGGTAGCTGCAATGAAAATGAAAGACCATAGTATGATCTCTACAGGCTGTACTGAGGACAGTCTGTTAGTATATGTTGGACAGGCAGCATAACGTTGCAGGCCGTACACAATGGATCTTCTGATTTATTAAGAAGATAAGCACATGTTAGTTTAGTATGGTCCAATCGGAGTCTGCTGACAACTACATCATCTCTCCGATGTTGTAATGTGTATTTTCAAAGGATATATTTTATTGCATAAATTAAATTTAAATATTAAAGTAAAATTTATCAGAATTTATGTACAAGTTAAGAAGAGTCTCATAACTGAGATGTAAATATTATTAACCCTTACATTCACGTTTTGTTTTTTCATGCCAGTTTTCAAAAATTGACATAGTTTACAACGAAACGAAATCGTGAACGTATGAATATCAACCATGAAAGTTTGAAAATTATTAATTCTTTTTAGAATTTATTAAACACAATTTTGTTCGACCTATAAAATGTTACTCCGTATTTACTTAGGGTGTAACGCAAAAATCGTGACCTTACACTAGACCTAGGGGTTTATTTCATCTTACATCACCAGTCGTGTTCAACAAGCTAGAAGCTTAGTTGTTCAGATGATTTTCTAGCCTCCTTGGGTGACTCTAAGCATATTGTTTAATGACCTCGTACACGTATAAAATATTCAAATATCAAGGCGCTTTTGTATATTTACCGAAAAATTTTATTTTGAATAGTTTGTATTGTCTTTATATTTGTTGGTTTTGTCAAACACGTCTGAGAATAGCAATACGAATGAAACTTTTATTGTCGTAGTTATAATTAATATTTGAGTATTTAGAAACATTTGGTCGCTTAAAAATACACGCAACTAGTTTACTGAATGTTCAAACGTTAATAATGTTAATAAAAATTTAAAAAACAATGGATACTACAATTAGTTCAGGTTTATGCATTTTGTTTTTCTTTGATTACAATATCATTTGTGTACGTATGTGTTTGGATTTATGAATTATTTTGTATATCTGAAAAATTCTGACTACTGACATACGTAACATGTTTTATCTTATTTCTTTTATGTGTACATGCTTTTTTTAATTGGTTCCCCTCTACACTTAGTCGGTGAGGCAAGTTTATTGTAAAAAAAAAAAAAAAAAGTATGAAAGTTCAGATAGCTATGTGCTTAATTTAATGTATGTAAGTGAGAGTGTAGCTAAAACATACAGAAAAATCAAATATAAATGGAGAAAAAGAAGTATGTGTGTGTGTGAAAGCTCGCTGCATGTGTGACTTAAATATAAGATGATAAACGGATGAGTAACATAGTCCCTTTACACATCAAGTATAGGTGCAATGAGAGTTTGTGACTTAATCATAGTTTTAATAATACCAATTAACAGAAAACATAATATAAAATACTATACAGATTAAATTTTTTTAGCTAAAGCAAATATATAGGTAGATTATAAGATATGTTAAATATAGAAAGGCATATATTAAAAATATTTATTTACAAGAGTGGGGGGAAGAGATGACCACACTAAAAGGTTAGGATTCACGTTTGAATTAGTTTTATTGAATATTTAAAAAGGTTATAAATATAAATTAGTTACCACTCCTGAATTCCTATACATAGCCGAATATGCAAGTAGTTGGTGGATATTACTTTTAATGAAAGTTAAGAAGAACTAATTTATATTATACTTAGGCCGTAAATCTGAAAACAAGGTACAAGTAATCGTGAAATGTTCAATATCATCAACATTCGAAAATTTGTCTTTGTAAAATGCTCCAAATTTTAACCTTTTCGTTATAATCGGGTGCACCCAATGAAAACGATTAAATCTTTTTCTTCGTTTTTTAATTCTCCTATAAAGAAACAACATGACTAAAACTTGACTTTTGTCCATATTAGTAAAATGGGACTGGTTTCGTATGTTTCGTTATCACCGAACCAAATACAAACCTGGTAGATACCGTGTGTGTGTGAACGATAGGAGGAAACCGAAACCGAATCGAATGAAACCGAACAAATGTGAAGCGAGCCTTACATACAATATAGAAATAGGTTAAAATATAAATCAGCAGACTGCTAATAAAAATTATTGTCCGTATATATTTACAATCCGAATGAATGACTAAGATAATAAGTAACCTATAATATTATTTGTTACATGAAATTAAAAAGAATAAGTAACAGCAATGTGAATTAAAAGAACATTTTAAAAACCGGAAAATAATTATAAAATTACTTCAAAAGTACTCTTAACAAATTCTACACCAGGTGTGAACTTGATACAATTTTTTCTATAAAAAATTTTAAACGCAGATTTTTATATACATTTTGTTTTAAAAATTATTCTCCTAATTTTCTTTTTAAAAAAATCAAACTTCTACAAAATGCAGATTAATAGTAAGGAAATATAAAAGTTGAAAAGATTATTTCCTTAACTTTGAAATAACGCGTAGTTAAGTACATTTGTTTACAAAATAAAACTCCATTCTGAAATAATGTAAAAGTTTCCAGCTATCAAAAAAATAAGATCCAAAAGAATTATAAATGTAACACAGCGAACAACTATCCTTCTTTGATAACCTACATTCTTGACCAGTTGGTTAAGTTCTCTCATTCTCCTACAATCAAATTTCCAATTCCTTTTATTCCTGTCCATTTATGTTCATTATACATCTGCAGTTCTTCCTGCTCTTGACACTTTGCTTTTTTCCATTCTATTCTGCCTTGTATATTGATTTGTAAAATACTTTTCTTCGGGAATTATTAATCCTCAAATACGCAATTATAATTTATTTATGTTGCATTCTATTTAAAATATTCCGCTAGCAGCTACTAAATATTTTGTAAAATTTATTTACAACAAGTGCAATATTTATATATAACATTTATTTGGGTTAAGCTTATTTAATTGTAAAATATTTATTTTAAAACACGCTACATTAAAAGCCCAAAAACTCTCGGTAAAATAAAGATTGAAATTTTAGTGTTTCGTACATTCGTAGTAAATTTGATGTTTGTATATTAGGCTTATAAAATGCTTTTACGTTATTATTTGGACGACAGCAACAAACGCGTCTATACGCTAAAAGTAAGTTTAATGTAATTTAATGATAAATTTTTAACTTTTTTAAATGGTGTTTGTCAAACACGCAGAAATATGTACAATACCTTTTTTTTCCCGTACGAAATCGGTATAGCATCTTATTATGAAATATAAATTTTGATATCTGCATCGTGACAATGAAGTGTCGAATTTAAATTAGTTGTAAATATCTGGAAAATATCTTCAAAATATTCTTAAATGAAAAACGAAAAATTCGCCGCATAAGGTGGGTTAGATTATAGATTATCTTAATAGTTGTTGAATAATAAATTTTAGTGGTTTCATTTATTACATACCAAAAACAAAAGTTAAAAATTCGTCTATAATGTTTATGAATGAAACAAAATTTATACTTGATCAGTAGTAGAGTTAATCCTTGTTTATATGGTTATAATTGTTTAATTTTTTCAGCCGCTAGATCCTAATGGAAATCCTACTATCTCCGCTCATCCGGGTAAGAAAGCATTTATTTATTTACCGCGTATATATTAATGCGAATATACACTAAGCTTTAACAATTTTCTTATATAACAAAAATATTTTAAACACACTATGATTGATGTAGAAAAAATTTTTATAATCGTAGTTGATCCTGACTTTGGTATTAAATATATAACTCGGTATAACTAATTTCATTACGGTATGCGATGGCGTTTTAATATATATTTATATATTGTGTATAACGTAGTTATAAATTTTATTTGGCTGATTTATTGTAGCTCGCTTCAGTCCGGCAGATAAATATTCTAAAGAAAGAATTACTATCAAACGGCGTTATAATCTCCTACGAACTCAACAAGAACCACCAGTGTATTAAGCACAGATATCATTTACATAACGCAAAGAATTTTTACTCTTATAATAATAATGTCATTGAAACTTTGTAAATCAGTTTTAATATTTACTGCTGTATGTAAATCTTGATAATCATTTTACTTCGGTTATTTCATAAATAATTGTGATGCCTAATTATTAAGTTATTAATCATCGGTAAAGTTAACTTGTTAATGAACTTAATGTGTGTCATATATGCCTTGGGGTTATGGCGCACTTTTATAACACTGTGAATAAAGTTGCAACGGTATTTCCGTTATTTAGTACGTACACTGTCACTGATCCTTGTATTAAGAAATTAAAATAATGCTTGTATTTTTTTTCGTTAATTTGTAACATACACGCGCATATATATATTACTGATGATCTCTCATACGCACGCAAATATATTTTATACTTAAAATATGAAAGTTTTATGATAAGTATGCAGATTTTGTTAACGATTTCTCAATACTTGTTTATTTAAATAAATTATTTTCATGTTTCTATCGAAATTACTTATTCGATGCAATATTGTGTATGAAAAACTACTGAATGACGATGTAGATCACGTGATTTAGCCAGATGTACTAGTGTATTACTCAGTTATTAAAACGCGATAAAACCACGCGTTATTCTGATACGAAATAAATGTTTTTCTAAACATTTCCGGATGATAGGATATGTTTAGATTGAATAAGTTCAGTCAGACGTGCGCTATTCGAAATAAACTGTAAATACAAGTATATAAAACGTGGAAAAAAATTGTTTAATCAACGTATTGATCATTTTAAAACTGAGAATAGGGAATATCTTGAATAAAACAATAATAATTTAAATTATTTTAAAAAACACTCAGAAATAAACAGGAATTTATATGAACGAAAATCCGCGTGAAATGCTGGTCGGAGAGTTTACGAAGATTTTGTAAAGATCGAGAAAATCGAAAAAGTGAATATATTTGAGGTAACTGCATAATGCAGTCAAATATACAATTGTATGATGATTTTTTCTAAATGATACGTTCGCATTGTACTCGTTAAAAAGTTAAGCGATTTGACCCTAGCACTATGTGTATAAATTAGATGGATATCTCATTTTCTGAATTGCGTAGATAGATAAAATAACCAATCGAGATATTTTTGTTCGATTTATTTATTTCATTTACCGTCAATAATAATTCTGCGTATATTTAAACCTTATCAGCTAAACTTCTATAACGGAAATAGCCTTTCGTATGTTCCATCGTGTAATACACAAAATCCTTTAAGAACTCAATTGAGTTTTCATTTTATCACGGTATTTTTTATCGACGATATCATCAGCAAGAATTTTCGAATACGTTCGGAAACTTTATAATCTCCATATTAAGGGAAATTTAAAAAAACAAATCGTTTACTTCAATTCGTTTCGTTTAAAAATATTTTTTTTTTTTTAATAAATAAAGATACAATCTTAACCTACTAAGTTAAATAAGCATCAACTTTTACAAACTCTAACTTAATCTAACAAAACCTAATTTTATTAGTAAAGCCTACGTGTTTAAAGTCAATATCGACCATAACTTTGACATAATCATTTAAGGTATATGGGGTTTTATATAATTATACAATTAGATCCGCTGGGTGGCGCCGCTTAAGACGCCTGACGTCATGTCCGGTATAACTGGATTGCTTCCACGTTGATATGTCGCTCCAACCTCTTTTTATGAGCAGTTGCGTATTTTCGAATCTCTTCGTTCACGAATGAAATCCGTAGATCTCGATGCACATCGTCATTTCTAGAATATATGCATCGACTATTGTTCTTATTATTACATTTTGTCTGGCCTGGATCTTTGAAATTTGAATCCTAAAATGTGTTCGGCTTCTAAAATAAAAAAAAAAAAATAAAAAGTTGTATCGCTTTGTTTCGATTTAAATAAATAAACTGGATTTGTTCGAGGTTTCTTATTTATTCGTGATCTAAACATCTGAGGGTCATTCGTGTACATTATGACCGAAATATTTTCTTTATATTTAATGCTATTCCCTATATGGCGCGTATATAGTACTAAAAAACATTGTCTACTCGCGTAAGAAAAAAATATTTCTATTCTAAAAACAATGGCGTATTACATGAAGTTCGTTTCTAAGGCGGCACAATTTGATCGGAGGTATCAAAATATTTTAAACGCAAATTAAATGTTATATACGAAAAAAAAAATGAAAGATTCCCGTCGATCGTAAAAACTTATCTCACTATTACTACTCAAAAATGTTAATAGTTCGAAAATATCACTGCTATGTTTAAAAACATGCGCGCAATAACTAAAATTAATAATATTTTTTAAAAAATTAAATTAAAGAATTCATTTCAACAATTTGTCCTTTTCGATGAAATTAAATTAAAGCGAGAAAAATAATTATAGTAATGTATAAAAGAGAAATAAATTCTGGTCGTAATTTAAATAAGCTGTACGTTATTATAGCGAGTACATTGATGAAATAAATTTTAAAAAGACAGTTTTTTACACGATTTATTCTGTATTTATATATTTTTACAAACATATCTTTAAAAAGGTGGCATCTTGGACTGGTCTGCGGCATCATACTTAAAAACGTCACTGTCTAAAACTATTTATACGACGTATTCAAAATTATCTAAAATCGTCTAAATAGTGATTTATTTCCTACTTGCGTCAAAAACTGATAATGTTTTACTGAAAGCGTTTAAAAAAATAATTCTCAGAACTAACATGGAGTTGAATAATGGTCGGTCACTTCCTATGTAGTAATAATTTCGCACGTAGTACTTTTTAATGTTGAACAACATGACAATGTGTAAAACTATTCAATTATTTCGAATACGACGTTTCCAGTAATAATTTTATTCCTCCAAAGCCAAATTGTGCAAACAAATCGCATAATAGATTGATAAATTGAAAAAAAAAAACAAAAAAATTATTTACACAACAAAGTTTCTCTCGGTGGGTAACATCAATAAGTACATTTACGTTATCAATCCTTCCACACTGTGTTTCTTTTTACAACTACGTGAATTTAACCTTGACTTAACAAAAAATAGAAAAAAGAAAAAAAAGGTGGAATTGGTCAATACGCAGAAATAACGAAATTCGGAAAGCCATCCATGATAAATTATATTCACGTAAAAACAAATTGGGTCAAGTGCTCTCTCAACATTGTCGTGTGAACAAACTTTAGAAGTAGCGTACACTCGGTGTATATTATTATCGCTAATAGCAGTCGCAGTTAAATATTCCGTATTACGTATAATATTCGTAGGAAAAATATTCGTAGGAAATCGAGGTAAGTTCTAAATTTTTGATTTAATTAGTACTATAGTTACGTATAATTTTTGATTAATAACGTAATTTCGAATTAATTAAAATTTGCGGACGTTTTGAATATTTACTTTCTCGTATTTTACGTCGGAAAATTTAGTTTGTTTTAATTCGATTTCGTCGTAATTGTTAATCTTTTCAGTTATACGTCAATTTTTTGGTACGAGATTATAAAAAAAAAAATGCGAATTTTTTCTATATAAACTGGAGGTATAAATAGCATTATTTAGAGTTCTTCGGATAATGTTAGACGCGTTTATTTAAATATTAAATACCGTCCTTACAATTTACCATTAGCATTTAACTATTTAGTTAAGCTTGTACTACTCTTAATATATTAGATTTTTATCATTGAAATATTTAAAAAAGGCGATTTTTTTAAAAATTGTACTAATAACCAACGCCGATAAGAAAGTGAATATAAAGTCGAAAGGAGAGATAACGGAAGAGAAGAAATGAAAACGACTTTATATATTTTAATTGTATTATTTAATTAAATCGAAATAATTATTTTAATTCTAACGTAAGCCGAGACGACAAGTTTACAAGCTGACGACACCTCTGTTACAATCTCAAAAAGAACATTTCGCATTTATCAATTGCGATGTCACACTGTTCGAATCAGCTGGCTCTTTTGATCTGACCCCTAGAAAAAAAAAGTTTTTCGTCTGTCTTGTTGAATTGAAGCAAATAACCCGTTATATCGTTATTTTAATATATATTTTTTTAATTCGACCTTGATAAGGTTGATTAGTGAATTAGAACGGTTCCAGTATAGAGGGACTGAATACTTGCAACGTGTTTATAGAAATTTGTAATGCATGCTTCCTCTTTTCTCGCAGTCTTAGCGATACCCACCAACATTGAATGATCATTAATTCAAGAATTCAACGGTATATCAACAACGAAGTGGTAAGCATTTACTTCTAAATCGGTATACAGCTATTCTTAATAAGACTGTTAAGCGTATGTCTTGGAAAATTTGAAGCTCCTCCTCAGTGCATAATTTCATAAACCGGTACAGACTGATATAAAAAGTCTTTCAAAGTGGTTTTTACAAATGTTAAATAGTAAAATATGTAGTTTAACGCGATTTTTTTTTTACTAAATAAATAGTGTATGCTCCAATTTAAACGATCGTCAACGATGACTCCGAAATATGTTATTGCGTCCACTCTTTGTAACAGGGTACCATCGTGTAAGGTAATTTTTATGGCACCCCCAAATACTATTTGGCTGCGAGATGTAAATAAAAAGTTTAGTTTTATCATCATTTAAAATCAAGCGATTTTCGTGTAACCAATATACAACATGATTAAAATTTATCAATTTGATAAATGTTAACCGTTGAGCGAAACGCCAGTTAACTACAAACACAGTGTTATCTGCGTACCGTTAAATTTAAGATTTCAAACATGAACGTAAATCAAGAACATGAGAGGACCTGGACGGAAATAATAATTATTATTATAAGGCTTAAATGAAACAAATATTTATTTTATTTTGATTCATTTTTATATTCAACGTAGTTACGAAAAAAAAAAAAAATAATAATTTCGTATCTTTGGTTTTGCAGATGTTGCCTCGTAGTATTTTATTAATCGTTTGTCTGTTCATATCTCTATCGCCTGATATATTCGCGGCTAGAATTCTCGGTATATTTCCGTTTAGAAGTTTCAGTCATTACGCCGTTGCCAAGCGTATAATGAGGACGTTAGCCACTAGAGGACATCAAGTAACCGTCGTTAGCGGTGTTCGAGAGAAACCGTTGAAGAATTTTAAACACATCTATCTGGGAGACAAATTACCGTCTTTCGAGGACGCTATAGATATGTCAACGGACACGGCTCCCGATCTAATCGGTTTGTTAAATCAAATCGATCAACTCGAATCGTACATGTGCGAGACCATACTATCGGACGGGCGATTGAAAAATATCACCGACGATCTTGCGTACGATTTACTATTCGTCGAATGTTATACGGTACCATGTTTTTTAGGTTTAGCCGTCCAACTAAACGTACCGGTTATCTGGTACGCGGCATCCGGTACGGCTAAAGCGCACGATTATTTAACCGGTAATATAATCAGTCCGGCGATTAGCGGTTCTTTAGTTAACGGCGTTGTCGGTAATCCGACGTTTATGCAACGATTACGACTATTTTACGAGCATACGATTATGTTGGCGCATCATCTGGCGATGGAATACAAAATGACGGACATATTTAATCGCTTAAATAATAAATCGATTTCTAAAGGCGATATGCAACGTAAAGCTAATTTGATTTTTAGCTGTCAACACGAAGCTTTATTTCCGAGACCGAACGTACCGTCGATAATTCCGATAGCCGGATTACATATAGAAGACGTTAAACCGTTACCGGAAGTATGTTTTAATAATTAAGTATAAGGAAATGTATTAACGAAATAAAATTTAAAAAAAAATATAACGCAGTTTTTCGACGATCACGTTATAAATATATTTATAATAACATTTACTTATAAAACCCCGATTTTAAAATTAATTCTTCATCAAAATTGGATCGTATTATTTAATTTAATAAATTATCACTACTTCTATATTTTATAATTTGTAGTTTTTCTCCTTTCCAAACAAGAAAGAAAAATGTTATCCTTACAAGACTCCGTATATCCCACTCAAACCTTACCCATTCCTATCTTCTTCATGGCACAGACCCGCCACTCTGTCCCTTTTGCCAAATGTCTCAACTGCTCATACGCCACATACTAACATCCTGTCATGCTCTCACAACATTAAAAATCCAGCACAGCCTTCCTCCTTCTTTACCTCAACTTTTATCTGAATCTACTGACCATATTCATAATGTGTTCCTGGATTCACTGAGCCTTTTAAATCAGATCTAGGACCGTAGTAAGCCTGTGGGCGCATATGGCCCGTTAGAATAATAATAATAATAATTTTTTTTTTTAATTTATATTCTACGCGTAAAATTTTTATATTACGTGTAATGTTTTCTATATTATGTTTTTCTTCTCTAAAGTGTTTTCCATGAAATGACATCATCATTTTCGTATGAATTAAAGTGTTCTCTTAGTCTATTATTTATTTGTCGCCCCCGTTTCACCTATATAAAACTTATTTACATTTTTTGTAGTTTATTCTATATACTGCAGAATACCTTATTCTCTTTTTATTGTTGCAAAAGGCACCAGTACTGCTGAAGTTTGCTTCTGTCGTGATATATGTATCATTATCATCATCAGTCGTATCGTAGATAGTGTTGTTGTTGTAGTCTTATTTTCTAACCGTTTATATATAGATGCTGTTCATTTTCAGATCAAATTCTTACTGTTGGTTAATAGTTTGGCAATTTTCATGCATCGTTATTCGTCAGTAAATGTGTAGTTCACGAATGCAAGAGCCGTCTAGTTACATTGTTCTAAATAATTGAATTAAACTTATCGAACAACAAAACCTGCTTAATACACGAATAGTCAAATTCTTATTGTTTAAACGAAATCGGACAGTAACATCTGGAAACAAGGCTACTGTGACTCTGCCAGTGACGAGTGCTTCTGTTTCAGCAACGGATCTCGAATTTTATATAAAGCGCAATTAAAAAACTCGTAACGAACATCACGAATGAATAAGTTTCGGTCGAGGGGTCAGTGTCACCGTGAAATATGTCACTTCCAAATTACTCTGATTAAATCATACACGGGTCGTCTACGCATTCCTATTAAATGGAACTGAAGATGCCGTCTGGGATGTCATTCTCACCATTCACACCATGTTCTCATCGAATTTCCTGTGTACTCCTTGGTAAAGCTGTCTCTTAACCTACCTTCTTCTCTTCTCATCGTTCTTTACAGACAACACTTTTCTTCACTGTCCAATATAATTATTTTCCTTCGTAAATCTAATATTATTAAATCTACTCCTACTTCTAGCCTAGTTGATGCACATGGTACATAAATCTAATTTAATACTTCAATAATAACGTCGTCTGTCTATATGTATAGTGATCTAAAAGAATCTTTCAGCTAAATCTTTTTGTGTTTAAGAATAAACATGGTTACTCGAGTTTTCGAGGTTGGTTAAAATTTTTTGTCGAACTGAAACTTAAAAATCTTCAGGAAAATTAGAAAAAATTGCAACAATAAATTCTCGCGTAATTTATGTCAAAATAAAATAAATGATACTTATAATTTTAATTATAATATGATTAGTAAAACCGTGTACGAATTTGATCCCATCGAAGTCGCCTGTATAATTTGATTTAACCAAAAATGTCAACTTAAATAGGCTTCACGATAATAATAAGAAATATTCAAATTTACCAACAAAGTAGTACAGTTATGTTAAAAGTTTCGAGATAAGTTTTAATTTATAAAAATACAATTCCAAATTTTATTATCGTTTAAATCCATGGATAAAAATTCGTAATTATCTTGTTTTTATTTTTTTTTTTAACGAAATTTACAGTCCTCGTTTTAAAATACGTACATTTTTCCGGTTTTCTGGGATTAATATAATTTTCGCGAATATTTCAGTGAAATAGAATTTATTTAATCATTCAGTTGTGTTTTTTTATTTTATTTTATAATAGGATATACGTAAGTTTATGGACGAAGCGACCCATGGAGTGATTTTGGTGTCTTTCGGTACAGCCTTAAAATTGAGTACATTTAAAAAGGAAAAATTAAATATATTTCTGAAAACATTTGCCCGAATACCCCAGCGGATTCTATGGCGAGGAGACATTACGAACATAACGAATTTACCGGCTAATGTTATGCTTCGTTATTGGTTCCCGCAATCGGATGTATTAGGTGATATTTATTAATAAGCATCTGTAAAATAATTCGCATATTTTAAGTCGACGACGTTGACTCACGCGCGTTACGAATGTTTGAAAATTTCAAAAATTAAGATGACATTCGTACTAAGCCTTACAAAGTCGGTAACGGGCTGGCATTATTTGAAAATGTGTATTCGGTCAAAAATGGACGAAATCACCAACTAAAGGAAACTTTGAACATTTTCTACAAACTTGCTGAAAACGTTGATAATTTATCGTTACTTCGCGTCAAGGCGAATATTAATAGTCTGTCGACGCTGATAAATGCCTGTATTCGTCTACGGTATGTACATCGCACTTGGAAGATTGCGAAAATGATCGTGATTCACAAACTAGGGACAATAGCCGAGGATCCTGGATCTTACCGACCCATTTCCCTACTGCCTACCATTGCGAAAATCTTTGAAAACATTATTTCACAGCGACTTCTGAGAGTTATTGTAAACAAACATTTGATACCAGATGTGTTCAGTTTGGATTAAATGAAGAGCATGCAACCACTGAGCAAATTCACCGTGTTATACAAACTGCCACTCAAGCAGAACAAAGAATTTGCTACAGCAGTTTTTCTAGATGTCAGTGCTGCTTTTGATAAATTTTAGCATTTTGGTTTAGTTCACAAAATTTAAAGCTCACCGGGCTTTTGCAGATTACTCATGTCATATACTTAACTGATCTACAGTTCTATATGCATCTTGGATCAGCTACTACGCACTACATTAGCATTCGTGCCGGTGTTCCACAAGGCTCTATACTCGGTCCTATCCTCTTCCTACTTTATATTATGGATATTCCTCAAACACTAAGTCTTTTTGCCGACGACGCTACAATAATTTCACCTTATGATACAACTGCATTGTGAAGATAGATTATCAATCGCAAGTTAAAAAATTGTAATATTAAACCGAGTATATTAAAATTTTATTTTCGCACGAATAAATGTTTATACAATTAGAAAAGTACAACATTTTTAAAATACTAAGACGAAACAATTCGATAAACTATACGTACAATAGGTAAGTATTCTTATTTTTTCACCATTTTATACGAAACAATCCTCTGAAAATGAAATGATCAATTGCTGTATATTAAATAATAAAACTTTAGTAAGGAAAAAGTTCCACGATATGAACATCATAAACTGTAGGGAGGCAATGAAACAATTCACACGTGAAAATCTGCACAGTAAAAGAAACACACCGATAGAAATTCTATCGAAAAACTAAACTCGGAAAGATACGAAATATAAGTCCTCGACTCGTTCATTTATTGGCCAGTAGTGTGTTATGAACAACACTAAGAAAAACCTGTTCTGCCGCATCAAGTGTGTTTACTTCAAGGATTCTAGTTGTAAAACGATGATTACAACAAACAGTCGCTAAAACAGCCCTATGCAAATTCTACACCCATAGTAACATTGGGCGCAAAATATCCATATAACGTTGTATATGGCTTTCTGATGCCTTCTTCAGGTTGTATCGAGTGTGTAACCACAAACCATTGTCGCTAAAACAGCCCTATGCAAACTCTACACCCATAGTAGCATTGGGCTCAAAATATCCATATAACATTGTATATAGCTTTCCGATGCATTCTTCAGGTTGTATCGAGTAATCACCGACCATTGTAACTAGTTTCAAAGTATTTTGTTAAAGAGTTTTTACTTTTTATCATATATTCTAGGAAAAGTATAAGTAAAATTCACTTTTTTTTTTTTATTAATCGTTATAAAATAATGAGTACTTTTAACTATTATATTTATCATCAATTTTTATGCTGTTCTGGATATTTCTGGTGGTTGTGCAACCATGCAACCTTTATGTAACAGTAGCTACTGTTCCAAACAACTACATTACATAATATTGCATTAGAATAGATGATCAAACCAGTTGAAACGCGGTTAACAAATGCAGGAAATCTGCTAGCTGTTACTCACAATTCACTCTAGAAAACTGTAATATTTTAATCACATATACACATGAAGAGCTACCTCGCTCGCTTCAGCTTAAACGTTAACAAGATGTACACATTCCCAAAACTCTTAAGCGAACTATTTTTTTTTTTTTTGCATTTTAAGTCGTCTGTTCAACTGGAAAATTTCTTTTAACCCTTTCAATCGCAATGTCCACTATATCTAACAAAATTTTTTAATGTTCTGGTTAACGTGAAATGTCTCAATATTAAAAATATTTATAAAAATACGTTGAAAATTTTCGCCTAAAAAAAAAACGAATTTAATAATAAAACACCCGTATAAAATTTATAATTCTGGGCCATAATTTATTTTATAATGTATAACTGAAATGGTTAAAAAAAATAACTGTGCCTCAGATCACAGGGAAGAAGGTAAACTGAAAAATATATTAAACCCAATATGTACATCACAATTAAAGGACTCTTATTTAATAATTTCGTACAAATTTCACGAAGAAAAGGAACACACTGTCCGCTATGCTTAACTTTATGCGGCGATAACTAAAGTGTTTTCGCACACAGATCTATGTCAGTGAATATTCGATTAAAATAATGGATAGCCGTATGCGCATGCGCAAGAAAAAAAATATGAACGTGCAACAAATTTTTACACCCATATATGAATATATATATAAAAGAATAAGCCTACCTATGTGTATAAGCCTTTCGCTCGCTCGTTTTTAACTCCACATATGTATCGCGCCAATAGAAGTTTCACTTAAAAAATAGTTGCAGCTATGTAAGTATACACATTTATCGGTTATTCTTTATTCATCCAAGAACGTTAGCGATTGTCTGCTTGACCTACAACTCTCCGGCATATTTAAACCACTTCTTCAAATCATCTATTCACTTTGTTCTTGAACGACCACGAACACGTGTTCATAAGCATTTTGTATTTGCTATATTCATCGCTGAAAAAGTTACATCGAGCATGAGTGATGTATATCGTACGCATCGTTTAAGATTAACGATAAAACGACCTTTTCACATATTTCTTCTTAGGCGTTTCGTATATTTCTCATATATCATTTTATTCTTAAAAATTTATTCGCGATAATATAAAAACTATAATTTCAATCGTACGAAATTTTAGATACGTATAAAATATTATCTAAACGTACGCGCGCGCACTAATTGGTCATTTTTATACTTTCCTTATAGCTCATAAAAATATAAGAGCCTTTATCAGTCACGGCGGTATACATGGAATTTACGAAGCTATTCATAATGCTGTACCGATTATAGGAATGCCGTTTCTTTACGATCAATTAGCGAATATTCGTTCGCTTGAAGATAAACGTGTGGCTATCTACATCGACTATAAAATATTATCTACCGACCTGCTGATTAATGCTATCGACGAAATACTTAACAATACCGGGTAAAATTTTACTTTTATATATATATATATATATATTACAGATATACTTTGTCGTCGTGTTGCATCATTATATATACGTCTGAAATTGATTATTTTAATACCTATCTAATAAAAGCTTAAATATCGCCTTAACTGTTAAGGGTTTTTTTCATGTACAAAGAGCAAGATTGTTGACATATTACATTATTGAATTCGCGATTAAAATTTATATTATTTAAACATATGCGAATTTCATAACTTAATAGTCTAATGCCTGCAACGACGATGCCTTATTGCTGATAGTTTTGTAAGAAAAATCAATTTTATCGTAAAATTTCTCGAAAACTTTTATAAAATATTCCGAAATCTCTTAATTTTATACGTATATATATATATATATAAATAAACATACCGAGTCCTTTGTATTCCTCACTCAGATTGTCTCTAAACCTTTCCTCTTCACTTTCTCTTCTCTTCAAAGATGAATACTCTTCTCTCGTCTCTATTCCTTGATTTAACTTCCTCTCCCACGTGACCCTAGCCTCAGTTGCTGCACACGGCACGTTAATTTAGATGAATAATAATAAATAATAATACCATCAAGTATGTTAGATAATATTACGCTTTTATATAATGTGATTTACTTCTTGTAGTTTAGTCGATTTTACTTATATATAATTTGTTACATATGATTAATTTGGGTTTTTGTAATATAAATGATTATAAAATTTCCAGTTGTTATCAATTACAACCCCTAAATATTTGGTTCGTACGACCTTATGATTATTTATAATGTAGCAATGATTGTTCTCTATTTTTTTTCTTTTTATTAAACATCGTGTAAGTTGACTTGAATTCGTAGTCATTTAAATCATTACAAAAAAAAAAATTAAATATAAAAATGTATGCAATTATAAAAAATATAAAAATAAAATGTAAGAAAACACTTCATTTAGATTTACAATATAAAAAAAAATAGCTAAGTAAAAAACAGATTTGATTATAAAAATAATCTGATAGCTTCTTTTTCTAATTATTCTTTATGTCCACTCGATAACGGCTTATTAGCCGAATAGGCTTTAGAATCTTTTTATAAATAAACATTTAGAAGCGAATCCTCATAAATGCACCCATATCGCATTCACCAATAGAACAGATCATCATAGTTATCTGTCACTATAGGTAAACATGTTGTATCAAGAAGCAACAGCATCAGATATCTAGGAGTACACTTAGATCGCAAAGCTGTAAGGTGCATATACAAAACCGAAGAAAACGACTAGATATTAAATTAAGATCTCTCTACTGGCTATATCATTCGAACCTCTCCTTAGTCAATAGAGTATTAATATACAATGCGATAATAAAGTCAATATGGACTTATGCCGCACCAATGTGCGGATGTGTGCGAAAATACTAGCAGAAGTATAAGACAGCACTTTCGAAATAAAACTTTAAGACAGATATGCAGAATGCCGTGGTACGTTACTAATGAAGCTATTCATCGTGAACTTGAGGTCTGTATAGTCGACGAAGCAATAAAGCAGCGGACTCGAAGACATGACGCATACTCGGACACTGCAATGAGATAGTTGCTGCGATTCCAGACGTCACGACAACCCGATGATTGAAAAGAACTAAAATTCGCGACCTAGCTTAAGAGAAGGGCTCAATAAATCAATGGTTGTACACCCTTCATAGATAGCCAACATGGCTAGGAATGAATTGGCAGAAGTAGAAATTTTTTTTTTGTTATTTTGATCGGTTGATATTATATTTTTGGGGGAAAACTAAATCGCGAAAGTACGGGTCTAGCCCCTGTGATACTCCCATGGCGATGTCTGTTTTTATTATTTTTTTAGTAGTTTCTAATTTAGTGAAGGTTCTTCGAAATATCGATTTAAAATGTTCAACACGCTATTTAATCTAAGGTACCCTTTATTAATTTAAATTGAAACTGTCAAAAAAATTAATTATATCGAGAGTTCTTTGAATCTTTTTATTGTTTATAGACACATGCGCATTATCCAATACTCTGTCTTCGATATTTCTTTGCATTTCACGTTTCGTGTTAATCCGTCAATTTTGGCACCGGTCGACTACTTTTTGAGCGCCCAATTTATTTAATTTCAATCGAATTATACAATCCCTAATCTTGTCTATTATTGCTTTAACTACAGCTCGTTCTACGGAATCATGTTTAACTATAACGTCGATTTAATATTTGAATATTGATTAAAATTACTAACTAACCCGATTCTACGACACTTATATTGCCAGATCCGGTTTGTAATCGATCACGCCACGTTATTTACATGTTCTACAACGATTCGGATTCTTTCGTTACAGCTATCGAAACAGAATGAACCTACTATCGGCCGTATTTCGAGATCGACCGATGTCACCGTTGGATACAGCCGTTTACTGGACCGAATACGTTATCAGACATAACGGAGCCGATCACATGAGGTCGCCGGCGGCTGATATGCCTTTATATCAGTTATTATTACTGGACGTTTCGGCTTTTATATTAACTTCGATCGGATTGTGTTTGTACGTATTGTACTTCGTCATTCGTAAAACGATCGCCTTATTCAAAATGAAAATACCATCTAAAATGAAAATATCGTAGAACGAGAAATTCGTATTTTTTTTTTTTAATTATTTTTAACGATAATTTAATATTAATACGTAATATATATAAATTCAATGTACTATAGATGTACGATCTAAGAACATAATATCTACAGCTTCGTTTCGCTAAATTTTAATCAACTTCAAAATATATCAGTAATCGTGTAAAATATTTTATAATTTTATACGAACATTACGTCTAACCTATTACGATGTAACAGATTTCAAAACCTCGTCGATAATAACCATAAAAATTAAATAATATAGAGAAAAAAAATTAACGTTATCACAAAAATAAATGATTAATGAAATTCTGCAGCGATGAGTTTGCATTATCGGTAATTTTTTATAAGCACTATCAGATAGGCCACACAGGACACGCGTATCTCAATCTTGGTCGGATTACGGTGGTATAGATCAATTAATTGAATGTACTTAGTTTGATTACAAAAATTAGTTAAAATCACTGAACGTTTATTTTCTTGAAAAAATCACAAAGCTTTTCGGCAATTACGCCGTTATCAAGTGATATTTAAATTAAAATAAAAACACAAAAATACAAAATTTAAGATCGCAAATTTACAAGTAAAAAAAATGTACTTAGACCGGACTTTTTTTTTATTAAAATAGGGTACAAAATGTGAATATAGGTTCTATCAACAACGTACTTAACGTGGTTATTAAACGTTAAACGACTATCCATTATCACTCCTAAATACTTAAACGAAACTCGTTCGGATTTCACCACAATGTCAGACAAGAGTGATGGTCTTCTTTTTTAGCCGTTCTCAGCATTAAGGTTTAGTTTCCACCGCTGATATTTAGAAATTGATCTTATAAAGCTTTCTATAATCTCTTACGAATGGTATCTCTTCTATGCGAGATGCAGTATATAATGTAGCATGTACAAATGGTATATATTAGGGATACCGCTTAATAATATTAGGAACAGGCATGGACCAAGCACATTTCCTCGTGGGACTCCCGAATAATATGCTTTTATTGAGCAATTATCTAATTAAATGTTCTGCGTTTAAATAGGATTTAATTAATTTAATAACACGTAGCGGGAATTGAGATTTGATTATTTGACGTAATGCTATATGGAAAACATTCTCTAAGTCGATCAATATCATAGCTGTGTGTTTGCGTAGATTAAAATCGTCAATAATAGAATCAGAAATCCTCGCAACTTGATGCACTGTAGAATAACCCGATCTAAATCCGAACTGTTCGATAAGAGTCCAATTTTTTGAAGAGAAAGTTTGTAACTTAATCGGTATAATGTGTTCCGCAATTTTACTTAGATTGCTTAGTAGACTACTTACATTATTAACGTTAATCCTTTCGTGATTTTGGGTAACACGATAACTTTAGCTATTTTCTATTTTGATGGAAAATATACAATTACAATTCAATTGGTAAGGTAAATGATAGCTTTTCGCGATAGAGATTTTTAATCGTATTGTTGCACAGATTCTGTCATCACCCGCGCGATGTTTTGTTGTTTTAATAGTTTAATATTCTTTTTCAGATGGCTCGGTGAAAGTCCTGTCATCCGTATATGATGAAGATTTATTATTAGCTGATCTTTTTGCTTTCTCATTAGAACGACTACTGACATTGCATATATATTACGCTAGTAATAGACGAGAGTGTTAAAGGTGGGGATCCGTTATTGGCGGAAGTGATACTATGCGTTTAGCGAAATGTTTATTTATTTTTCGTAGACTTAGGAAATTATCCCAAGAGTAGTTTTTCCAGTTATCTGGTAAAAATGAAGTTAATTTACGTACAAAAACGTATACAACACTTAATAAAATACCGGTACCTAAACATAACGTATATCTTAATGAAATGAAAACGATAATAATAATAATAATAATAATAATAATAATAATAATAATAGTTGTGAATCAATAATAATAACGAATTTTAGTACGGTTAACGTCACGGTATCTTTAAAATAAATAAAAAAAAATAACATCAGAAGGTGCAGATATGGAGCAGATATCAATATAATATCGTTCGCATCCGTCTGTAGTTTTCGCATCGGTATCGTCAGGTTTGGCGCGCCCAGGAGTTGTACATTGAATGGGTTCAAACACCATCCCAAGAACATTAAAAAATTTGTAATAAAAATAAATAAAATATACACAGCCGAATGTCTGACAAAATTTGACAGGCAAAACAAACTACAAACGATCACGAACAACGAAACAAGTAATCACACAACAAAAAACTCACTGGTCACGACCTGAGTCAGATATGCCGAACGGTACGGCCATTTTTTTTTCTTTATGTTGCACAGTCAGCTGGACTTTCAATGTCATTAGCGGACAGAATATAAGTAATATTTTCTAACAGTACTTTTTGCACTTATGACTGTTCTGCACGTTTTTGAAGATGAGGTTTTATTATAAGTGATAATGCGGGCTAAATTCTTTTCCTATCATTTTAGCTGCGAAATTGTTTAGCTTACAAGTTTCGCGCTTCTTTCATATGTACTTTATACTTTTCTAAGTCCTCTGGGGGCTTAAATAACGCCCCGTGGGTACGTCACTGCCCCTATATATATATATATATATATATATATATATATATAGTAATAATTTCATTTATATATACATGCTTAATCTATATGTAAATAATTAACGACCGCAAGCATTTTAATAGTTAAAAATAAATAATTTAATACATTAACATAATAAATAAGTCTTATTATAAATAAATAGTAATAAAGGTTTAAATTTTATATTAAAACTTTTAAAATTTCCGATCACGACGTGGGATTTAAATACCTCTCACAATTTTATAAATTGGCTCCACACGAGGGAGTAGAGTATTAGATAGCGTCATAATTATAAAATTCGTTATTTTATTTATAATTAATTTAAATATTGTTATTAGAATTTGTATTTAACATAGTTTCGGACTTAAGAAGCTATTTTAATATCTTCAGATATTTATCGAATTATTTTTAAGCACGTTTATATTATTCACTTTAAACGGGAAAACCATCCAACCGTGTTCAATATTTTATTAATAAGAACGACCCACGCGTCTGGTAACAGTACATTTATACGAAAAAGATTTCACTCGTTTTTATTGAATGACGTTACCGAGTGCATGGCAAAATCCTTTCAACGCGGATTCCTACAAAAACTAACAGACTCTTCATAACGAAATATGCACGACAAATTGTAGATTAACACTAGCAGATACAGTGTTAATCAACTTGATTTGTTATGAATACTTCATTCTGACAAAAGTAGTCACGGCGTCAAAGATCTCCCGAGCAACAATTAATAGGCATCCCGATTTTTGTCTAGTCTAACGTCAACGCGTATATTAAAAGATTCTTCGACCCCACGCTCTAGTGTATTACGTATATCACTACACGCGGGATACACACACAAACGCGTTTATACGCGCGATCCCATGGCAACCTACATTTTTATAAAAAATATTATATAAATCTCCATATGCCGTTTGTAACTACCAGGGCTATTGTAGCATAAGTAGCCATGTGTCTAGTTTATATGTTAGGAGCCCGCTTTCTCTGACAAAAGTCATAATTTTACCTGTTGATTGAGGGTTGTTTGAGAGGATTTTGTGTTTTAATCTGTGTGGTGTGAGTGTATGGCAGTTTGTTGGTGGAGGGCTTTTGGTATATAGATAATTGTGTGATACGGCTGTATGACCCACACGTAGACCGTTTAAGAGTATCATATTCTTTTCTGTTTGTGCAATCTGGAGGCCACCAGGCCTCTATGGTTGGTTTTATGCTCCTCAGGAAGGTTGTTTATGAGGTGCAGTCAGTAGTCCATTCTTGTTTACTGTTGTTCATGAGTACGTGTGCTAATGATGATGCAGGTGGTGAGTATTCTGGTACTGGTGAAAGTACCATAGACCGAGCTTGTCTACTTTATCACTACCGTGCATCCCAATGTGACTTGGGATCCACAGAAAACGGATTTCCCATGCTTCCTTATGTAGTGTGTGTAGATTGTGTTTGATTTCTAATATTATGGTATTTTTATTGTCTCGACGGCATATTATTTGTAGAAAGGAGAGGGAGTCTATTATAACCAATGCTTTCCGACGTGGAAGTACAGCTGATCCGATGTACTGAATACAGTACATAATTCCGTACAACTCTGCATCCAGAGAAGTGCATCCATCGCTTAGTCGGATTGAGTGTTGTGTATTATCAATTTGGTAATAGCAAGCTGCTGGTGAATTGTCACTGCCTGCTGTAGATTTTGCTCCGTCTGTGCATGCGTGTCTTTTTTTTTTTTTAAGTATATCTAGACCATATGTCCCAACCACATCTTTTATTGTTGTCATTTCTACCAAACTTCGCATTCACATATCTCATTGTAACGAACATTTCTTAACGTCAGAATTTCATTTATTTCATCTTTGTTATAAAAAGCTTCTACTTTTTCACCTCTAGCTTACTAAGCTGATTGGGGTTATCCGAATAAAGTTTATACATATAGACTTGAGTCTAATTCGGATTCTATCATTTCTCGGTTTGTACGCGATCACCAGGTAATTTAAACTCCGGTCTACAATTATTGTTACTTCATTTACGTTAGATTCTTCATTGCCAGAATAGTATATCACATTGTTCTCGGTTGTGAAATGAACCGATTTTTTCAGTTTATTTCACATATACAAATTGTCAGTATACACTATATTATCGTTTTAGTTCCATTTCTATAATGCTAAGTTTGCATGCTTCGAGAAAATCTTTAACATTCCCTAGTATCAACAATTTGTTCAAAGTCTTCCTGGTTGATCATTTTCCATGTTGTAACTACGGTCTCTACACTTTGATCGTTTCGAAATTTATCTGTTTATTCGAATAAATTTTTTTTTTTTGTTTAATATATATTTCTGAACTAGATGCTTTCACTCGGGTAGTTTTATGTAGAAGGACACTTCCACTTTCGGGAATACTTAATCGCTGACAAAGGCTATATAACGTTTTTGAATCATTCCTAAATAATTGAGACGTTTAATATTTTAGGGCCAGTGCAAAATTTACGGAGTTCTGTTACACCCGGAGAGTTAAGTTATACAGGACAGAATTACACATCGAGAGACGTGTCTAACGCGCGAAAGTTCGTCACATATGACTTTCGTTTCCGTCTGGTTAAAATAAATCCTGCACATAAAAAAATTTAGAAACTTGTACGTATATTGAAAAAAAATAACACCGTAACAATCTGTATATATATAATTAACCGACAAATTAGATAATGACCAAAATTTTCTAATTTTTTTTTTGACCATGTTTCGATTAATAAAGTAAAAACTACTCGAGAAAAAAAAAATCAAATTCATACATTGTGAATTCGATTAACGGAATATTATATACACGTACGTATATGTATATATATATATATATATATATATATATATATAAAGAATTTCCTATTTAACAAGTTGATATGCGTAATAGTAAATGTTAATAAAAGTAAAATATTTTACACAATTATTTTTTATAAAAATTAAAATTATATTTAAATAGTTTTAAAAATTTAATTCGTTTATTTTATAAACATTTTAAACTACTCCCTTTTAGAAAATTAAAGATTATAATTTCTTCGAAATTTTGTTCGTTAAACGAGATGCGTCTGTATTTTACGATTAAAAATAATAGCGTATTTAAAATTTTTGTTTAATTAAATAACGAATTTTCTAAAAATACTATATACACGTTTTAAAATACTACTCGTAATAACGAATTTGAACGTACAACCACGAGGCGAGTGTTTAAATATTTATAAAGTAATACTAACAATAGCCGCATTTCTCATTATAATAAAATTATCGGTGGAAAACTATTTTCTATTTTTTATTATTTTATTTTTTTATCCGAAATAATAACATCAAATTACTTTACTCCGCGGACGTTACGCTATTCATACGCCTCAAATCGACAGATTTCGCCTCTTGCTTTTTGCGTAATTTACGACCGACATAAGATACAAACAAATCCGGATTAATAGTTTCCGGTATGTTAGGCTTCAATATTACGTTAGTCAATAACGCAATTAGGACCGTCGTCAAAAATCCGATCGCGACGTAATATAGATAGCTCAGTCTGAATAAGTAAGGATATTCTTCCATATGCCTGACATCAGAAACAGGACGCGTGTGTTAGATGAAAAAATTGTGTTTTATTAAATAATTAATGTACACATAATTTTTTTTAATGTATCGTGTAGTCTTAAGATTAATAAACGAACGTGAAACATATAACTATTACAACGCGGGATAAAGCACAGCAGAACATTACAAAAAAAAAAAAAAAAACATGATCGGGATTCTGCATGTTCAGGGTGGGACTTTCTCTATACGGAAAAGACGGCCAGGCAATAAATGATGTTCAGATCGTAATCTACCGATGAGTAATTGACTAATGCTCTCTCAGTGTACATCAGTAGTTCCCAATGATCCTTACGCTCTAGCTGAATAGAGTGAATGATATCCTTGTGAGAGATTGATTTCTACGCTATTTAGATGACGTGTTTTTAACTGATGAGTTGACAAATTCATTGTTTGGAATATGAAACGTAAATAATACATTAGCGACTTAATAAAGTATAAATATACACGCATACTCTTAGGATAGCAGGAAGAAAAAATGGCTATTATTTGACGTTTGCAACGACTTGGTAATTTTCTCGGAAAATTTAACATTCGCTGTAAAGTAAATTAACGTCGTTAAAGAAGTAGCACTAACAAATAATCTACAGATTTCGTTTGAGAAAACGAAATATATGACAAACATTGCAATCTCGTCTGATACACGTGCACAAAATACGGAAAAATAAAAAAGTACAGATACTTAGGTTATTCAAAACAATCGATTAGATGGAGAAACACTGAAAATAAAGGCAAAAAAATTGGAAACGGTTTTCTAACGCGCAACTTAAACATCAAAAAATCGATATCGATGAGAGATATCGTCTGATAGAACGATTCCGATTAAGTAGTGCCTATACAAATAATATATCCGAAGAAGATAATTAGGAATTTTTTTTAAAGTTAACATTTCACCGGATTTTTTTATTTATAGATAAATATCGTATAGAGTCGAAATTATAAAAAATTCGATTTAACGTCCGCGTCTAATAAAGTTACAACTATTTTCAAATTAGCGATGTTTCTTACATTTATGCGTAATGAAATTTAAATTCCAATAAACTACTATCCTCATTATATATAAAATTTCATAATGTAGACCCGATATATTACTAATAAATATATATATATATAAAATCTTTAATTAACCTTTTGTAATAATATAACGTTAAACATTAATCGTTTAACAAATCGAAATATTGAGATCTTCTCCATTAATTACATCATTATTTGACCACTACAGGAACTCTGTTATGTAACAAATTCGTATCTCACTAAAATTGATATCGGTGTTACGCGTCGTCATAATATTACGTTTCATAGAAATAGATTTATTTTTTTAAGTTATATAATAAACTGTCACGGTCATTCCGTGATTGATTTAAATATTTTAAAACGTAGATTCGACATTATATTGTTCAACGCATTCTGCATTTATTCGCAGAATTCCGTCATAATTCGATAACAAGTTTAACATTAACTTATTCCACGAATAAAGATTTATAATTAATCAATTGAAAAACGGATACCTTACTAATCTACCATCTTCAAAACACTATATGGGATATAGTGAAAAACTTCTTTTTAACCAATTGATAAATTACGTCGATAATTATTAAAGTAACAATGTCTTTTCGAAACGCGCATAGAAAAATTCGTAGCAACGTTAAAATTGAAAAATTTAAAAATTAATGTATTTTCGACTCGAGTCCTATTTTAAAAAACACTACAATTATGTATAAATTTTCTCGTGGTAATTATTATATGATAATCTAGAATAGTAATAATCGACTTTTTGATAATTTTTTTCCTTCTATTCTACAACTATAACCTTTGGAGGTTATCTAGTAGATCTTTATATGAGAGGCGAAGAGTGGAGAAGCTAGAAGGGGAGTAGGAGAAAACACGATCGCGTAGAAAGCGAAGCAGAAATTAAATAAAGAAACTAACGTGACAGAAATACAGCCATCCATTTGTGAGCAATTTCCGGCGTTTACAAAATAAAATGAATAATATGACGTACCTTATATCCGTTGCAATAGTTAAATTGTTCGCAGCAATAGAAAATGACGTATTGAAATTTACACAGCCATCTACTCTTGTCGGAAGAAATTTTGGAGGTGGTTTAGGTTCTCCAAATCCGATTACGAATGCAAAAATCAAACCAGCGATAAAACCGACCACCGCGCCCTAGATAAATAAATAATTAAAAAAAAAACATAAATAACTGTCAAAAAATATAAACACAAAGATTATTCGAAAAATAGTTACCGCGGAAAAATCGCGCAAAAAACTCCACGTTACATTAATTTAAAAACATTTTTATGGAATTAGTACACAACCACGGAAAAATATCATTGAAATATCATTGTATATTCCCGTTTAAATTAATAGACGATAACTTGTAACAAAATTATTTCAATAAAAACGTGAACTAATTTGAAAATTCTGAAATCGATAACGGTAAGTTACGCCTAAAAATATGATCAAATGAGAATGTATAAATTAACGTAAAATTATATTAATTAATCGGCTTAAAAATAAAAACATATTTAATACTAAGACTTTAAATAGTTTTCGATACGTTTATGACAGACATTTTTAGAATTGAAATATTTAACGTCGATTGGGATATAATTTTGTTAGTATTAAAATTTCACGTACCGTATAGAGAACATGGTAATTGAAAGGGTTACTAATTCATTACAATATATTATTCTTTACTGAACACTGTAAATTTAAATAAATATACAGGGAAACGGTAATGGATTAAAACATTTTAAAACATATTCTATCTGTAGAGATTCGTTATATACTTTTTAAAGCTTTGGCGGTTGTATTCCATATTTAAAAAAATTTCCCGTTAGTAAACACTACGTTTCATTAGTTAATTTTAATGTTTCTAATGGATATATCATCAAAAGAATTTAATTAACAATTTTTTTAAAGAAAACAAAATTGTATTACTTTTTTTTTTTTTTAATTTTTAAAAAATCCATTTTAATACCAAAGTTACCTATTGTCAACACTATTTTCAAAAAAAAACCATATCATACATAAAATAACAAAGGAAGATACAAGGAGGGAAAAAACACTCGAACGATAATCTTAGATATATGCTGACACAGGTGTCTAGTGCTGCGTGGATGTTTTTATTATTCACGATCGATAAAGTAAAGAACCGAAAATTGGGACGAGGTACACATTTAATTGTAAACTTTTATTAATAAAGGCATCTCTGCTATACAAAAGCAAAAATCACCAATCCCTAAAAGTGGGTTTTTTCGTTCTTTTTAAATATCGTATAAATATTCTATGCGAATAGAGAGTATTTTTTAATTAGAATATGACAAAAATTTCAAATATAAATCGATAGAAATTCGTGTATTTCTTTAAAAATCATTACGTTTTATCATATTATATAACTGAAAATTATAAAAAGCAACGTTGCGATAAATGTATAATAATTTAGATTATGAGAATAAAGTGGCGGTGCAAAAAAAAAAATATTATTACATTTAAAACCTTAAGATAGAAGTGTTACAAGACGGAAGAACAAGAATGAGTAAGGAACTGCAATGCAGCTTTTAAAAATTCGACGAATGTTCACTTATAAAATTAATATATCGACTTAAAAAAATTATACTCGCTATATAACGACTTAGCACGATGATCGTATAATTAATTCTATAAAATCATTTTTATACTTCTCTAAACGTGATTTTTTTTTAAGTTTTCTCTTACAATGTTTAAAAATCCAAATGTATTTAGGACTAATAAACAGTTTTTAAAAAAACTACGTATAAATGTATTAAAATGATATATATATATATATATATATATATATATATATATATATATATATAAACTTACTAACTCATCGACACAAGTAGAAGTCATTCCGAGAGTGAAAAGGGCTAATAATGGTCCTCCTACCACTCCGAATACTATTAACGAGGATTCCAGCATAGATTTATAACTTCTGGCGCAAAGAGCTACCGTTAAACACACTGCACCGTAAACGAGAGACATTATTTTCGATATGTGCGATTTTCGTTTATCATTTAATTCGCTTCCTTTGTAATGCAAATAAAACGGCTGTAAAAGAAATATTAAATTATGTGAAAAAAATATGAAGAAATCGTTCTTTAGAGTATAAAAATACAATTTGCCTACTATATGGGCGAAAGTTTATAAATTTCAAACAAAAAAATCACAATTACCCATTAAATTTTGTTTGTTTTTTAAACGCTCATAAAAAAAAACATATTTTCGATAATTTTCTGTAAAATTACAAAAAAAAATATACATATATTCCAGAGCGATATTGTAAATCGCGAGATATATTTAAAATTATTGTAATTTAACGAAATAATGTGAAATAAAATTTGAAGAAAACAATAAAAAAACAAACATACGAAATAATTATATCCAGAACATAGTTGTTATTCTAATTAATAAAACAAAATAAAATCGAAGTTAATCGCTAAAAGTTTTTTTATTATATAAGCGAAGGTTTCGACTATAAAGTCATTTTCAAGCATTACCATTTGGTAAAAAATTTTTTAGCGATTAACTTCGATTTTATTTCGTTTTGTTAATTCATCACATCACTACTCTCCAATACATCAACGTTATACTAATTTTTATACAAATTACACTATTATCTCTGGCTCCAATATATTAAATAGACACAATATTAAAATTACTCCTGATTTCTACACTACCCAATTATTAACGGGGCATGGAAAATTTGGGTCTTATTTATTTCTTCTTAAGTTAAGTAATGACAAGTGTGAATGCGGCGCAGTAGAAACGGCGAACCATGTACTATTTGTATGCCCCACTATGGACCATTTAAGATTTTACAATAAAAATAATTTTAACCTACAAGACAAATACACTGCTCGACAATTCCAATTATTCACATTTAATGTAATGCATAAGAAATTCCATGGTCACTGAAGTTTTTGCGTTGTGAATCCGTGATAAAACGTTTACAGTACTATGTATAACGAGTGTATTTCTGCACGCGTACTTGTATGTGTGTTTATGTGGAATATGTATATGTGTATGTATGCGTCATTATGGATAATTCGTACATTTATGCATCTAGTATACCTAAGTTATAATTTTAATTATTAACTAGTATAAGAAGTTATAAGGGAATGCATGTATACTATGACTGTGAGTGAAACTGACGCACAGCCCGCGCAAATGCGAGTGTAAAAGTGGTTACTATATTATTGTTAACTATAGAGTATTGTAAAGGGGAGCAATACACTGATTAAGCCTAAGCGGTGGTGCAGTGTATTGCTCCTCTGTAAATGCAACAAGTTGTACATTATTAATTTGCATAATAAAGTATTAATAAAAAAAAAAAAAATCTCTGGCTACCAATAAAATATTACACTAAGAAAAAAATACTAACCTTTTCAGTCATACATCAATTCTTTTTTCCTGAGAATTATTATATGAAACGGTTAAAGAAAATGATAAAATATAAAATAATATTTCGTGTATAATGCCGGTTTTTTTTTAAAAATATTTTTCGAATTTAAACAATGTACGTCAATTAAATGCTTCTCACTACAAAGTTGAACAATTTTTGTAGCATCAGAAGTTTATGTACCATCGTGTAGAGAACACTGTGACTGAAAGGCTTAACAAAAATACTGTTCGATGGTTAGCCGACCGCAACAATTAATTTAAAAAGAAGTAAACAAATAGAAGTTTATATTCAATAACGATACACACACACACACATGTATATATATATATATTATTATTATTATTCTATCTTTTTCGTTATATGAGTGCCTGAGTATACATGAAATTTAAAAAAATGGTTAAGGGAAACGTATTCGACCAAGCCCTCGATCGAATTTCAAATTTCTTGAAAAATAAAAAAGGCACACTCTTAACTAATAAAAAGAACGAGTTACTGAATTAGTGTAATAAATCATTCGTAATATTATGCCGATGTAATTAAGTTTACGCAAGTTGTACCACTAACGTTGATATAATCTTCTACAGCAACAGCGGATAATGAATTAACAGCAGCCGATACGGTGCTCAACGAAGTAGAAAATATACCAGCAGCGAACAAGCCAGTTAAACCGGGTACACTACTAAATACTTCCATCACATATAACGGCAGAAGTTGATCACCAGCAACATGACGCGATCTGCGATTCAGCCGAAAAAACCGGTAAATTAAAAAGTCATAAAAAAAAAACGAATAAAATAAAGTTGATTATCGCTCAACATGCGCATACATTTATATTTTTTTTATATTCTTAAATTACTATTAAAATAGACATTTAACTTTAATAAAAAAAAAATGGCTCATTCGTAGCATACTTGTACAACTCAGAATCGATTGGGGCTTGGATAAATTGATGTGTTTTGCTTCCCTAAGTGGAATAAAAAATAAAAAAAACGCGGGAAAAATTTTTAATTGTAAACTACAACCTTTTAAATTTTACTTATAAATATGTTTATAAACATACCTAGGTTAGGTTAAATTAGGTTAGGTTAAATTCGGTTAGGTTAGAATCGGTCAGGTTTATTTCGGCTAGTTAGAAGTAGAATTAAAAGAAAAAACGAGACTTTCAAAAATGTTTTCCTCGGATATTTAACTTCGTAACTCGTTAAAAATAGTAATTTTTGATATTTAAAAAAAAAAAAAAAAAACGAAAATCGGGAGTGTACAAGTATTCTACGAATCTACCAAAAAAATAAACTACCGAAGTAAAGTACAGAAATATCGTTCTTATCGCTATACAAAAGAATTATAACTTTTATCTTTTTTTTATAGTCATACATTATTATCCATATTTTTTATATTAGATTATAAATTTTGATATAACTAATAAAATAGAGTTACCCTTATGTTGATAGCTAGGTCCGTGTTTGAGGAGTGGCCTGATTCACATTAGCCGTAAAATGATTTAAGATGGTAAAAACAAAGTAATATTTTAGGTATCACATTGTTTTTTAGACGACTCTAGATAGTCAATTATACGTTATAGAAAAATTGTATAGTATGGAAATATCCTAACCTAAACTAAATACTTCTTAATGCGAGAACAAAAAATTAAAACGTTAAAATGTAACCGAAGGCGTTTAGGGTCGACACTATCTGTAATAGATTAACTAGGACACCTGAGATATTCTTTAGACATTGTTTCAAATAGGAAAATAGGAATAAAAAATACCCGGCCGTCTTACCGGATTATAAACTTATAAATCAGTGTACTATAAAAACGCAACAAAAACTACATATTTCGTTTCCCATATTCGACACTATCAGTGAGAAATAAACTCTTACTCTATCATAGATGCTATATGCTTGTCCTGTATGGTCCTTTGTCGGGTTTATCTAGTATTAACAAACTACAAAGATTACAAAATCAGCTCTTCCGTGTTTATATTAAATAAACACAGGCGCTATTTTGTATTAGATGAACGAATTTATACGTTCTAGTTTCTTGTTACATTACTTTTAGTTTTATATATGTAAACGAGTTATATTATTTTTACGTAATTTCTATAACACTGTAAGGAAGCCTTCCTTTCCGCTAGATAGTAGGCTCTTTTTTATAAACGTTTCCTACTAAATCTTTGCTCTATATTTTTTAAAATTTCTTCTTCTTTTCAAACTTGGCCACCTATGGACCACGTGAGAATAACAAACTTTTTCTTTGTCTTTCTCTTCCCAGTATTGTTTCATAATTTCACAATGCCTTTTCTTCCTATCGTCCGTCCACTTTTGCCCAGCTCGATGATCTTCGATTTTTTTAAAACCAACAATTTTTTTAATTTCATTTCTGAATTCTGTTATCTGAACTATTTGCACTTCATTAGAGATCCTGTTTCGTGTTAAAAAAAAAACCACCTCGGACTGATTTTCAACCTATTGAAATGTTGACTTAGCCTGCTATCGCTCATCCTCTGCATATGTGGGTAAAATGCCAGTTTTCTTTTCCTCGTAGTATCGGATAGCTTTTCTATCTTCTCGTATAATTTTTTATTAGGTCTGTTTCTGAAAATTTTAGCTTTTTTTCTTGTGTTAAGATTTTTTTTTGTAATCTTCCTTTCGAATGTTTCAATTTTCCTAATGAAATATTCAGCTTCAATAACTGTATTGTAATGTCTGATTTTGGTATTTATTGATATGAATTTCTTGTTATATATATATTTCGTGTTAATTGGAAAGCCGTTTCCACTTTTCTCCTACTCATTTTCAACCCATCTCCGTCCGAACCATTTTGCTGAATAACTTCGCCTACGGATCTGAATTTGGTTACTTTTTTGACTTTTCCATATTTCCTTTAGGAGGTTAAATAATTTGTAAATAGTAGTCATTTTTAAAAATTAATGTTTAACGTCGGTTAAGGAATAGACATTATTCTCGGACCGATTGGATCATATTTTTTTTTTAATTATCGTAACGTTATTACTTCTTCTAAGGGATGAATAATAAAAGTCACATTTATTAAACATCAAATATATATATATAATATATATATATATAATATATATATATAATATATATATATAATATATATATATAATATATATATATAATATATATATAAATTATCAAATTAAAAACACAATTATTTCATAAACGTTCCAATATCGCGTAGAAAATTAACGAAAATTAATTATATCACAACGACGGCCTTTTAATTTCTAACAGTCGTTGTTGTTGGGTTTTTTTTCATAGATCACTCGATGTGTTTGCAAAAATTCTAGTACAGCTTACGAATCGATAGAACTTTTTAAATGTATTATGTTCCTTCTAGATAATTTTAATTAAATCTACGTTTATTAAAGAACATACACATAAGTATATTTCCATTAAAATACTAAGTTTTAAAATTATTATTTCCATTTTACAATTAAAAATAACAAAACAATATATAAACAAAGATAATAATCGATACGTACACGATCGGATCGCAAAATCTGTACTTGTAGTAGATGGCTAGACCGGCTAAACACAAACACGATTGGTACACTATTAAAAGCGGACAGCTAAACAACAATGCTTTTGCCGCTGATTTATAGCTCTTCATCGATACGTATCGTTGTACCTGAGTTTGATTAACACCGTACAACGACAAATGGATTAAAGTTCCACCAATTATTACAGACCACCATGTAATTCTCTCCGTCGGATCTAAGCTAAAACTAAAAAAAACGTATAATAAAAAAAAGAAATCGATACAGTTTAGGAACTGAAAAGTTATGAAAAATGAACTATTAATTTGTCAGCGTTGAAAATCGTTCGCCGTCGATTGCATAATTTCTATGAAATTTACACCGATAATAAACGGTAACGTCTAACTATTTAAGAAAACTCAATATTCCGTCATCAATAATGTCACGCAGGATTTTAGGTTCGCATTTACCGCAGAGAGAACAGTTAAATAAGTGAGCATGAATCTGTTTAATAGTTTCTACAGGATGGCACAGTTTAACTAGTTTTCGTCTGACATCGTTTCGCTCTTCCAGCATTCCGTTCCACACCTGATGATTTGCTAATTCCGTGGTACTTTTTTAAATTCCTCGGCGAAAACCATGTCTGTATTTAAGCACAGTTCTGCTAATTCATTGTACTAATATAGAGGATGGCGAATATCGTTTACAGCTAGTAGACAATTTTTCTATCTAGTGCAATTCGTCTGTCTTTTAATAATATATACTATTTCTACCAATGCGTAACCTTTACTCGTAAATATTGTACCCGAGTACGCGATAATTAATAACTACAGTAAGACCAATGAAAATTAGTCCGCTCACATTTTCCTTTTTAAATCTATCTTCTATATGTTGGGCTAACTGCAATATTTGGCCAGTACACAGCCTGTTGTTTTATAAACTACGCGTCTACTTTCTCAGCCATACGATATACGTTCGAAAATCTTATATGGATATCGGAATACTGGTCGAATGTTACTCGGATCACTGGAATGATTATCCGGTTTTGAAATCGATTATATGTGCTCCCCTATCGTTAAATGTTAGTTTTGTTAATACAGTTATTAAACGTTTGCTATAATCAAGTTATTGCTTCTTCACCAAGGTGTTTTAACTGTCTGGTGTATAGATCATCGACACCAGCCGCTATTCTGTTTTTTTTTTATTTCCTTACAACTTCATCTCCTCATTTGTGATTATGATATGAAAATTATTTCCTTTAATCGCTAGTTCTTTTTTAACGTGTTTTATTATCTCAGGGCAATTAAGTAATAGTATAACGGTGATAGATTAAAAAAGTCGGATAGAAGAAATTGAGTCACTATCAGGATACAATGTGGTGTGGTTCTCGACATAATTCTAGGAATAATAATGCCGAATATCGGCAGTTCCGATCGAGAAATAAAACGTCGAATACAAATAACGCGATATTGTAAATCATACGGAAGAGGAAAAATATCGAAAAATAAAATTCGTCAAAACACTAGCGTTATCTATATTATTGTACGCAGCTGAAATATGCACGTTAAAGAAGTTCAGCACAGAAAGATTAAACAGCTTCGAAATGTGGTACAGGATAAAACTTTTTCTAGTACCGTATACAGCGAAGCGTACCGACGATTCGATTAAAAAATACACGCTCGTTATTGATCGAACTTTAATGTATACTAAAGAATTTCGAACACGTCATACGGATAGTCCGGGGACTAGAATGTATACTAGTACAAGCAAAATTACAAAAGGCTCATAATAAAATTGAATAGATACCGTACAAAATGTTACTAGGTAATCTTTCGACCAGTGCGCGTCGTATATGGAAAGAACAGAAATAAGTGACAGAAAATTATAATTACGATATCCTACTGGGATAACTGGCAACTTTGAATTGTGGATTAATCTCAAATTCTTCTTTTCAGCCCACAATCTTCAACATTTTTGTTATGCCTTTCATTACCGCATCTAACGCTAAATGATTCTAACGTTTTTTTTTGTATCGAGATCCGAAATGCTCAGGCGGATTATTCGTGAATGTCATTAGTACATTCGTTAGTATTTCAATATTATTATTCTCATTCTTGTCTGTGGTGCAGCTAGTTTATTTTTAACTGAGCGGGCGCTTGTAAGTTTATTATGAGCTTTATCGATAGTTTCTTGTCAATAGTTCTATTATGTTTTCCAAATAGCTATATCTGCTAATCAAAATGCACAGTTTTTCTATATTTATACTCATAATCCCGACAATTTTCTCCTTCGTCGGGAGGTGAACTTGAGTGAAGGTTGTTTAATCGGCCCAAAATTAGGGTGATTGATCGGTAGCAGTTTTTATTATCACCACCGTTTCCAGAGGCAGCACCTATCCATGAAGGTTCATCCTGCGTAACTAAACATTATCGTGTAAGTATTCAAACTTCAAATTTCGTTTTAATTATTTAACCTGACAAATGATTTGTTTGTTTTTTTTTTAATTTTACATACATCAACGCGAATAATTACTTTTTTATTATAAGAAATGCTAGTTACAATGTTTCAAAATTTAAAAAAAAAAAAAAAAACAGGCATAAATAGCATTATTTTATATGAAATTTAAAAGCCGAAATATACTTAACTAATAAAATGTTTTAAATGATTTTATTTATAAAGATTTATCGGTCGACGATTAAATATAATTGATAACTTAATTATTTTACTACATAAATTCGTCATACTTGGAAAAGTTAACACGTCCGCCTTTTTCTGCTTCCAACCATAAATTCTTGAAGTTCCCAGCGTCGATAATGCCCGAAATTATAACTGATAATACAGCTAGGAACATCATAATTGACTGAAAAATATTGCAGAAACCGTTTAATATAAAAATATTCTACAATTTAAGCGTGTAATAATTCCTGTAAATGTACACGATTTTTATATAATATTCCGAATATTTCAAAACACAGTTCAGGATTCATGAAAAAAAAAAAAGTGTGCAACTATAAAGAAGATTAATAACTTCTGTGCAGCACACCACATTTCCGTATCCTATTTACATTTAAAAGGATTTTGAAGTAGATAATATTCTGATCGATCTACGTTTTATTTAGTACGATATAAAGTATTTTGAAGCATGTGTGGCATGACCGAGAAAAATTTGAAAGCTGACATAACTACGTTATTTAACGTTCGTCTATGTAATTAATACGCAAATAAAATATATATAACGTAGTTTCAAGAAATGCTCCCCCCTATTCATTACGTTATACACGCCGTGTGTATTAAAATAAACGAAAGGTAAATTGCGATAGGACTTTTTACTCAGCTTTTGTAGATTATGGAAAAAGTTTAAGTATCCATCATCGCATGGATATCGGTACTGAAACTAATTAAAATACCAAAGTATTTAGGATTAACAACAGAGACGCTCGAATAAGATTAATGAATTTTTAAACGAAAAAGAATTTACATTCGTCTTTTAATTCGCAAAATGAAATGAAAATATTTAAATCGACGTTCGAACAACGAATCACATCGATATTTATCAAACGTAAAAATCATCGAACTCACCTGAAAAACGTCGCTTATAATGACAGCTCGAATTCCGCCAATAGTAGAATAAAATATACAAATAAATCCTACAGCGAAAATAGAAGTTATTTGCGAAATACCAGTCACAGCTTCCATAGCGAGAGCTGGCGCGTAATGAACTATTCCCATGTATAATATCATCTCGACGCTATAGGCAATCGAAGCTAAAATACGAGTGATCATTCCGAATCGTTTATCTAAATACTTATAATCGTCAAGAAAATTAACAACTCGAAATAATTATGACGTCATTAAAAATATAAAATAATTTATTAGAAAATAGTAATCGTTATTCATTTTTTAAACGTTTCTACCGATTAGGAAGCTAATCATTTTCCCGTTAAACAAACTAATTAGAGAAAAAAGACGGCTATAGCGATTTTGAATTAAAAACAAAACAAACAAAAAATAAGAAAAATACGTTAACACTTTTTTTTTTTTTTTAGTTGCGTCAAACCAAAATCGCTAAAAATTGTTAAATATATTTATATTGTAAATTTCTTAATAATAAATTACGAAAAAAAAAACTGACGTTCGATGCTAAATATTTTTTATATTACGCACTCATTTAATAACTAGACAAAATAAAAATTAAATTTAAACCGATCTCGACAAACCGCTTTAAAATTTGATAAATAAAAAATTGGTACATTAATAATACGGTTGAAATCGTGTATTCGCTTATTCTAGTATGCAAAAAATCAATTTTAATAAAGGGAAAATGTTAAGAAAAATAAACCGATTTAAAAAACTACATAATAACATTTACACTACAGGATAATCGTTGAAATATATGCCTGTGTGTGCGATGTAGGTAACAGTTACGTACTATTTATTATTAAACGACGATCAGATTTTAATATATACGTAATAATTCACAAATTTTTTTTAAAAACTTTTGAACGTCATTTTTATTTTCAGAGAGAAAATAAAACGAGCAACAAAATGAGTGATCAAAAACCCAAGAAAACAAAAAAAGTTACTATTTTTACAGATATTTAATGTATTCTGCAAACTACCTCGATATACAACTATGAACAATGGTTAAGTAATGAACTTTATTCGTATCGATTAAAATTATAATTAATCAGATCAGACTTGCCATTCTATGCGTTAATGTACAGATCACGTATTTATAACAACAACAACAACGTATATTTCAGCATAATTTACATTGAGTATACACAAACCAAAAATTTTAAATAATAATTACGTAACGCCCAGGATGCCTCGCCGTTATATAGATAAACTTAAAGGGGAAAAAAGGAGTAAATATTTAGTATAATCAAACTTTTGAAATACAAATATATATATATATATATATATATATATATATATATATATATATATATATATATATATATATATATATATATATGTAATATTGTAAGCATTATAAGTATGTATATATTTGGAATCATTAATTTGAATATGCAAATTATTATGTAAGTAATCAAATCATAATAATGTACCTGATACACGGATATGTGTCCTAGCTTATAAAATACCGGTAAATATAGGAACACAGCGATTACGGTGGAAATTACATACGACACGTTGATGATGAAAAAATGAGTGCCATATTTATAAGATTCGCTACTGGTACCTAGCATTGATATTGAAGATGCAAAACTAGCCACCAGTGAAAATGCAACTGGAATAACTTTCTGTTCTTTACCTCCTAGAAGATATTCCTGCGAATAAAATTTTTATAAAGATATTCATTCGACTTAACGTATTGCCGTAGACAAAAATGTCCGTATTTTACAACAGTAACAGTGTATTTAAATAGATAAAAATGCTATATAACGTAATTATAGATAAGGTTTTGTAATAGAGGCGGTCCATATTAGTAGCCTGTGGGGCACGTTATTTCGATGACGTATAATCAGTTGTTTATTATTATGTTACAAATTCCAAATCATGTCAAGTTTCACGGCGCTACCTTCCATATAGCAGAAGTTACGATGGAGATATTCTGCATGAACGATTCGAGAGTAGAGTTATCTGTGAGGGAGATGATGCGCGTTTAGATTAAATAATTATCTATAATCGCAAATGCGGAACATAATACTTCGGGTAAAATCTAACGATGTACCTTAATAAATGTAGGCTAACTGAACAACGATGTTTAAGACGCATTGAATCGTCGTAAGTATCGTGTCGCGTTTTTATACACGGATATCCTACATCACGAATTCATTTAATGAAAATAAAAAGAAAATACATAATTTTCTTTCAGATGGAAGCATCAATGGATGTACGATTCGTTGAGCACATTTACTAGACGGCTAGTAATAAATCTAGCAATCAAGAAGAGTTTTAAAAAGCGATGATACGAACGCTATTCCTGCATTGAGTTGTGTAAATGAATATGAATCAACTTCCCGAAACCGAATAAATAAATAACATTAAAAAGTAGAAAATTGAAGATTAATGACGTTTTATTTTCATTTTAACAGAATTCCCATCGTTAGCGAAATAATTTTCTGGCCTTTTTATAAAATTCTTCGACACTTTCTACAATATTTTCCGGAGAATTTTAAGCAATTTCACGGTGAAATTTGTTCTTCAACTCGTTCATGTTTTTCGTCTATTGATGTAAACCTTTGATTTGAAGTAGCCCCAAAAATGTGAAAAACTCGATAAAACTGATGAGCTTGGCGTGTAAGAAACATCATATTATCGGAGATGATTAGTTTCCTTTTCGCAACAACGTCGACATTTTTCAAGTCATACGGCAGAGTTCCATAATATTGCTGAAACCACGTGCGACTGAGACGATGTATGCCCTTCAATTCTGCTATAAAAAAACAGTAGTGCTGATATCCGCCGAAAAGGAAAAAATTAATAATCCCTCACTCACAACTCGTACACCCAACAAATAGACAGGCCTTTGTTTACATTACCATCACGATCGAAGTTTTCATCGTTAATTATTAAGCAAACGAGTGGAAGAGCATACGTTCATTTCGTTCACGAACATTACACGAGTTCCACAGGCTGCAAGTTTCAGCTGCTACGTGATCATTGTCTTGTATGAATGAGATGATAAAACACTTTTTCGCAAATTCGACGAAGAAAAAATTACAAGATAGTCGACAAGCAACGGCGTCTTATCCAAATATGAAGGACTTTTCACAAGAGAAGTTCAAACTCACTCGACGTTTTCAGACGTATACAGTCCAGACATGGTTAGGGGACTTAGTTTTATTCGCAAATACTATTTTATTAAAATTCTCTGTACACGTTTTTACAGTCTTTCGTGAAGGTTTCGCATTATTGAGATATAACTTTAACATACCTCTTAGAAATAAACAAGCGGCGTTGCATGTTTCATGAATCCACATCCGAGAACTAACCTTCACTGATTCATTTTACTTTTTTTCTTATATAATCTAAAAAATGAAACAGCCTCATATATGGCATACATTTCCATAAAAAATGATGAGCTTGCATATGATGAACAACTTACAGATGTTTCTACTGTGGTGAAAAAAAAAACGACTGTATATCTACAATTAATCTAAACTGTAGTATCTGGAAGTCTTATAGAAGGGATCTAATGACGTCTGTACTAAACTTATCTCGTGCAGTTTGTTACGACTATGAATTAGAGGAGGTAAATTTTTACCAAGCCAATATTTATTATTGCGAGCTTTGTACGTACGAATAAGTTGTTTTTTGATAATGCGAAGGTAACGCTGCCTGACTCTAAGGTAAAATTTGTCGGATATAAATTTCTGTCTTAACGAAAAGGGAGATCAGACTTTCGTACGATACATTGCCCAATGGTTTTTTTTCTCTCTTAAAACTCTAGCGAGTCGATTAACCTGACTAACTCACGTTGCGGAGATACACTATCGGCGATAACCGTCTTAATATTAGCTGTTTTTAAGAATTATTGGTATTGGCTTATACGCATTAACTAATTCAGCAGACATCTCGGGTTTCTCAAGTACGATAACTTTGTCACCTATAAAAGTATTAAGTACATGCTATCGTCTAAAATATGCATTTTACATAAATGTCAAAAGAGTTACACAATATTGCACGGCAGCGAACCTGCGCGTGGTGCTATCTTTGACTTTTTTTTTCTTAATCTCTATTCCTAATAATAATATTTTAAGATAAAGAACATGACAGAAATCAACGGGCATTTAGATTTATCTAAATTATGATCATACGTTATTACAGAGATACTTGTTTATATGCATGATTAAAATAAATGTCTAAAGAAAAAAATAACTCCATAAACAGATAAAATGTCAATTCCTAATTGTTAGGAAAATATATATATATATAAAAATACCCGATTAACAATAAATCATATAAATACAAATCAAGCACGACGTACATATAATAATAATTTCGATATATTTATTATTTCGTCATTATCTATAAACTAAACAAATGAATGATATGTAACATCACTCTTATCGTTGGTTATAAATCATGACGCGAAACAATTTGTTTTAAAATTATTTTATTACCTACCCGAAGAAAATTTTATTTACATAAGAATTTTTTTTTAGCATAAAAAAATTACGTAAGAATTGCATAACATCGATACAAAATACTTTGATACATTTTATTGAATCTCGACACGTTGTAGTTATTTCGATTACATACCGCAACGTATATATTTTCTATAGACTGGTTCGTAAATATCCTCTCTCTCTCTCTCTCTCTCTATATATATATATATATGTGTGTGTGTGCGTGTGTTTGTATTTGTTTCAATCAATAATATATTCGGTTTGAAAATGACATTCAAACTTGTTTCAATGGAGGATAGTAATTTTTAAAAAATTAAGTTATAACGACTCCATATTATTATGACCTTAAAAACACGGGTTACTTGGAGAACGAATATTTATGACTATATACATAATCCGTCACTTTTGTCTCCTGTCCAAATAAATACTTTCAGAGATAAGAATAAGAGATATATTATTAATACTTATTTTGATAACGGTGTTTTTTTTTAGTTTACGAGCCCCCAACATGCATCTATATTACTCAATCTCTAAGGTAATAACCAATGAAATTTACACGGTTTGTATTATATATATATATATATATATATATATATATATATATATATATATATATATATAAAATACAGATTTTATATACGTTTATTCAATCAAAAATAAACAGCTTACACATAGCTATTAAATATTATTATACTAGCAGACGAAACATTCACATACTTAAAATTTATATTAATGAACAAAAATATGTTACTACCATCGTACACATGTAAACAACATAAATATATTTATATGTATATACGTAAACGTGTATTATTCGTCAATATTTTTAGGCATTAGAAAATCGAGAGACTACATAAAAAATATCAAAAGAAACATAAACTACAATAAATCAATTTGTAAGCAACTTCATGCGAAAATTAAAAGAATATATATATATATACTTTTTAAATTTTTCATAGAATAGTCGAAAGCAACTGTCGAAAGTTTTGTTTGTAGTAGTACAATACGTATGAAATACAAATTGTATACATACGACATAATTATATATAAGAATCAATCATGACGAAGAATAACGGAATAAGTAATATGACACGCGTACGTTAAAGCTAATTTTACACTACTCGTAATCAATTGGGTTACACTGAATAATTTATAACAGGAAACCAGTTTTGGCAGTGTACCGTTTATGTACGTGTAACATACGCGGATTTTTATAACGGTACGGTTTCAACAATAACGACGAATACATAATTACAAGTGAAATTTGATAACAAAGACGAACATGTTTAAAATTACGAAAGAGAGCAAATACTAAAACATTAAAACCAGCAACAAACACGAAATATTCAATAAAACACGGTAATTCCATTATATTTTTACGACGACCTACATTGAAACTTACAACGACAGGTGATAGTATGAGTTGGTACATTACCTGCGTATTTTCCATTCCACTACGTCATACCGGTTCAGAACAAGATGCGTAATGGAAATTAACATAATACTAAAATTTCATTTAAAAAAATCATTACATACATCATATATGAAATTAATATATATAAATTAACTAATTTATTACGTTATCAACCTGTTAATTATTTGAAAACTGCGAAGACTTCCTATTACAAAAAAATGTTACATACCACGAAATAACCGCCGCAATACGCACACAGTACTCGCTGAATATAAATTTACAAACGCACATATATATATAATATATGTATGTTTCTTCGTTCGAGACTTTTTTTTTAATAATTAAAGGGTTAATCAAAATACTATACTAATAATTTTCGATTCTGTAACGATGTACATATATACATAAAATATTTACTTTCTGTAGCATTCTCCTCCAAATATGAAAAATTAAAAATTAAATGCAAACGAAAATATATTTAGAATATGAAGTGGCGGGTTTGTTAGAATCGTTAATAGGAAACGATAATTTTTAAGTAGAGAAATGAAATACAAATCTCTCGAGGCGTTGTCTACGCCAAACGAAATATTTAATAATTAATCTATAACGATAAAAAAAATTGATGCGTACGCTAAGTTTTAAAATCCAATTACAGAGAAAAAGTGCGAATAGATTCGAAATTAGACTTACACGCAGTTAAAAAAAATACAATCCTAATTCGAGTAAGTAGTTGGAAGAAATTTATCTTGATTGTTAATAATGTAGGAATTTAAAAGAATTTTGAAATATAATTCCTATTTGGAAGATTAAATATTTTATGACATTTTATACGGAACAAAATAAAACTATCTATGAAGGCGAAAGTAGACCAGAATGATTAACTAGATCACGTTTACATTTGTAAAAATGCAAAATAAATTATGTCTGTATGAATAACTTCTACTATTATTGACAGTGAGATAATGTTAATGACAATTTACGTAAATAAATCCTAAATTTCAAATTGAATCATTTTTTTTAATTTACCTCTGTAGTTTTTTGTTTCCCGCCTTTCAGTTTATAATAAACACCAATCAACGCAGACGTTGTGAGCGTCGCAAGAAATATAGCACAATCAATTATACCGAAAGCCATTTTATCTTACACATATAATCGGCAGCTATAGTAAAAAACCGAAATTCATATATCAAAATTATAAATTTATATAGTATACGTAAAAAATGTGGAGTTAATCTTGTAACTCCTGATTACGAACTTTTCTGCAATAGTGTGTAAAATCTACAATTCTTAGTAAAAATTTCAAATTAAAGAATATAACAGTTAACGTACTCTTATTTTATTACAATAATATTTTAATTAAAATCTTACAGTGTAACGCCAAGAATATTCACATGAAATATGACGCCACGTTAACTTTCAAACGTGGAGTAATAGATTAATAATTTAACTCTACTTAAATCAATGAAAACTCAAAATTTTTTTCCACTGCGCACGAAACAAACAGATAAATAAAACCAAGAAATTGTTAACTAAACTAAAAATAATCAGTAACCGGAGAACTCGCTAAAATTAGGCGGTCATAATCAGTGTATCGGTTACTTACATTTTAAATATCGTGTAACAGAAGGAAAATTTAATTTTATTAAAAAATATTTATTAACACAAAATATACTTACATTATATATATATCGATTAATATTTCATATTTTTATTCATAAAAACTTCTTGAAAATAATTAGAAACATATCGTAATCGGTATCTAGTTTGAATGTTTACTTCACATGTAGGAGAGAATTTTAAAATAAACTTATTCTACATTATAATCAATTATTAAATATTTTATTATTCGAAATTGTTTTCGATCATTGGCTGCATAGTGAATTGAAGGGTAATCATGTTTACATAATAATTTTAGGACGATGGTAATGTAATGGGTAGTTTGTTTTTATTTACCTTTTTTTTTTTTTTTTGTAGCATTAAATGTAGTAAATTTTAAGTATATACATTTTAAAATATAAAGTTTTTAACATAAGCATTTACTTTTTACTTCATGCGCATTTCGTTGCTTTTCGAATGGAAGTAGGAATAAGAGTTGTTAGGGGTCCAGATTGGAAATGGGATATGCAAGACGATGGTGAAGGCTGCGTTGGTACTGTTACTGAAATAGGTTTGGGAAATTTCGTCAGACCACCACAAGATACTGTAGTTGTTCTGTGGGATTGCGGATACAGATCAAATTATCGTATTGGTTATAATAGTTGTTATGATTTACGAGTTTATGATAATGCACAAGTGGGTAAGTTTTTACGTAATACTTTTCTTCGGCGAAATTTGAGTCCTGCATTTATAAGATGTAATACTTAATTCAGCGTTGAATGTCATTTAATTAATTCACTATTTCCTTATAATCTCGTATTAATGACTCTTTGAATATATACAGTTAAAATAATTATAATTTTAATTCTGATCATTAATTATAACTTAGATTATCATTCCCTTCAAAACTGACATGACTGCGGTGACTAATTTCGTTGGTAGATAAGATTATCACCAAAGTAAGTCTTTGATAGTTACTATTGCAAACAATAATTTCGAAATATGTAAAAAAGTAACGAATTGTGAATAACCATTGGTATTGGTAGGTGTTATCGTTTAAAAACATCACATACTAAAAATTATTTAGTAACTAACACTTGTGGAAGAAAACGTTGATGCGTAACTTCCCTCCTGAAATGAACAAATTTAAAAAATATTTTAAAATCTGAGATCAAAATTGAACATTTTAAGAGTGTAGACATTCATTTGTATCCTCTTGTGTTCTACACGCTTATACGCTCCAATTCTAAGATTTTCGCGTTCTGTCACCATGTTTCACATTTAAACAAAAATTCATTTGAATATCAAGAAAAAAAAACACAAATTGAGTTTTGAAAAGATAATTTATATTTGAACAGGTATAAGAAAACAAGAACTGAAATTTTTTAAAACATAATTCGTGTTATATTTTTTTAGTTTTTTGTCGTTTATTTACTATAATATTTAAATCTCACATGTATATAACTGCCCACAAATACGTATTAAATGTAAAATAAGTTTTTTTTATATTTATTAGAATTAATTTTCCATTTTAGTATTAATGTAGTTTTCATTAAATTTGGTACTGAAATATTTGATCTTTATAGGTATTTGTCATCCGAATGTGATTTGTGATGAGTGTAAAATTGAAGGATTCTTTGGAATTCGATATAAATGTTTACAATGCTCGAATGTTGATCTTTGTTTCCGATGTTACATGTCTGACCATCATGATCCTACACATAAATTTCAGATGTTTCAAACGCAGAATTGTGCAGGGTATTTTTTGTTACGTTATTTTAATTTTATCTGTGTAAATATTTCTATTTGTTTGTTTTACTTAGTTATATATTTTAGTGAACAATTTATAAAAGTGATTACAACTAACACACCCCCGTAACAATTAACGAAAAATAATTAGACTAAATAACGAAAATGTTAACTAAATAAGTTCATATGTTATAATTATAAACAAAATATTAAAAAGTAGCTTATATTAAAATATGTTTTTATTATTTGTTCTTATAATTATTGAACGAACTAAGTTCCGAAGTATCTGTTGAATTCTGACTTAATCTTGGTAATTTCTTATCTTTTGCTGATTATCGATAGATCGATTACTTTTATTGATACATATTGTAAAATGTTATTAAAGTTACATAGTAATTTACACTTTGTTACGTCTGTTACATTTGTTTTAATTTTTTTTTTTCTAATAATAGTTTTTTGTCTGCAGTATTATGAAAAACTAACGGGCTCGATTAATATTTACGTCGCGCAAGCAATCGACCGTATTTGGCATCAGGGCCTTGTATATAAATTAAGTACCCGATTACCTGTCAATTAGTGTCGCCTGTTAAAGTTGTATTTATCAAACAGAAAATTTCGTGTATCTTATGAAGATGCGAAGTCAATGTTTTATTGCAATACGTGCACGGATACCGCAAGGTAGCGTCTTAGGACCCATCCTGTACCTCCTGTACACATTGGACATACCAACAACGTCAAAAACTACGACTGCAACGTTCGCTGATAATACAGCAATATTATCGGCGAATCTCACGCTGAAGTAACGTGAAATCTTCAGAATGCTTTGGATTGTGTAACAAAATGGACGAAGGCTGGAAGATTAAGGTTAATGAGCAAAAATCTGTCCATGTCACTTTTACCTTGCGGAAACAAGATTTCTATCAAGCACTTTATATAAATAATCAAAAAATACCTAGCACTGATGCGGCAAAATACTTGAGACTACATCTAGATGCCAAGCTAACTTGGAGAGCGCGCATCGATGCGAAAGCTCAACAAATCAGAGGAAAATACGCCAAATGTATTGGCTTATTGGGCGACACTGTAAGATGAAGCTTGAAAACAAAGTACTCATCTGCCAAACCATCATACGACCCATTTGGACGTATAGAATTCATTTATGAGGGTGCGCCAAAGCATCAAACAGAAGGATTATACAAACAGTGCAAAACAAAATTCTTCGCGTGATAAGTATACAGGCATATTCATAAATAACAGTGTTTAGCTATTGAGCTATCTCAGTTTTAAACATAATTATTACTTATTTAGAATATATTCTAAGATTGTAATATATATAGTTCTATAAACTATTTTAAAAAAAGGAAAAAAAACTAATTTACATTAAATTTTCTTTTGGTTTGTCGATTTTAATATCATGCAGATGAGGACACCTTACGTTAAATACAAACTGTTAACTCTGCAGAAGTCAAATAACTGACTATGAAAAAATAATCTAATATTAAACCCTTGAGTGCTGGGGTTCTTGCATGATCTTTGTAACGCTCGCATAGATGATAAATAATTGTCATATAATTATTATCTACACAATCTTATTTATAGTCCCCAGTGTTAGTAGTAGGTCACGAACCACATGCTCGTACAAATCTCGGTTATAATTCACCACTTCTATCCACCTTGCGTCTGTATAATGAAGTACTAAACATTCGTCCACAGTTACATATTTTTTTTTGATAGTAAATTTACATATAATAATTTTTTTTTAACTATATTTTTCAGTAAGTTTGTTTTATTTTGATCATAAAAAAGTCCTGTTTACCGCCATTATCGATTAATAGTTTCCTTGTATGTCTAATATGTGTGAATCCGTATGTGTTTATGTGCGTGTCTCAAGGGAGAGTTTATTTACATGGGAATATGGGTATATGATTAGTATTTCTGTTTTGTGCTTGTACATGAGCATTGTGTTTCATTATAAACATAATGTGTTTTTTTTTTTTGTTGTATTAGTAATTTATTTTTGCATTTTTAATATTATTTATATTAATTACCGTCTTGTGTTAAGGTGGTTTAGTTTTATTTTTGTTCATACTTTTTTTTTGTATAATTATTTTTTTAGTCCATACACTGTAATTGGCTGTGTACGTTGTAATGTTTTGTAAGTAAATAGATAAATAAATAAATATCGATAAATTAATTAGAATCCTATATTAAGATTTGTATTAGCGCTAATATCGCTGTGGAAAAGTATAAACATGCTCATTAAATTATTTGCATATTTTCTTTAGAATTGAAATGAAACCACGTTTGAATTCACACAAGATAATCGCTAAAGGTATATTTGTCGGTGCTACAGTAGTTCGTGGGGCCAACTGGGAATGGGATAATCAAGATGGCGGTCCAGGTACCATTAATCTATTAACTTGACGGAAATAATGATATTATATATATATATATATATATATATATATATATATATAATATATATATAATATATATTATATATATATATATATATTATATATATATATATATATATATATATATATATATATAAAAGTATTTGATAAAATATTGCTCATATATGGTTATTTTCGAAACATTCGTTTTATACTGCAACAATTACATATATTTACATTAATACTAACGCATTTAAATTATTTCGAATTCAAAAACTAGTATTTTATTTATCTTTATATTTATAATTAATGTAAAATTCAAGGTAAATATGGCCAGGTTGTATGTATTAGAGGTTGGGATCAAGAAAGCAATCGATCCGTCGCCAACGTTACATGGAGTAATGGGAGATCAAATGTTTATCGCTTAGGTCATAGAGGAAAAGTAGATTTAAAATACGTGTTAGCATCTTCTGATATATCCTATTATGTACATCATCTACCGATTTTAGGTAAATTTGTGTTATTTAAATTATGTATATAGTATTTTTTGAATTTTTTTAACTTATCTCGCATGGCATTGTATCAGAATATCGGCATTAAATTGAATTTTAAAGCAATATTGTTTCATATTATTAATTAATTAATCGGTGATTTTTATTTATTACGTTTTACCGACAATTGTGTGCCACAACCAAAGGTGGTGATAAATAGAATAAGTAGGAAAGATAACTAAGAGGGAAGGAAGGAAGTGAAAAGGGAGAAGTGTGTATGCGACTAACATCTTCAGTGAAATAAGTTAGTTCCAGGATGAAGTTAAAAAATACAACAAATCTATTGCATTTAAATTAGGTTGATACATATGTAGTGCTGTTTGAAAAAATTAACTATTTCTTCAAGTGATCGACAAGGAATTGCGGTACCACTTCCGTTTCTTGAATAGCTCGTGAAGGTTGTCTACGTAAGCGTACGACTGATATTTTGACTTGGGTTGAACTTTAATAAAAAAAAAAAATGCTGATACTGTTGTACGTAAATGTCGTTGACGTACGGTATTTGTAAATTGGAATGAAATATCAGGTTTGAAACGTATTTCGGAGCAGATGCGAATAATACGTAATATCTTTGATTGTTGCTGCCGAATTCGTAGAAGATTACTTTTACTTGTGCTTCCGTATAATTCTATACCGTATTTCCAAATTGGCGCCACGATTGAGAGATAGATGTTTCGTTTGGATATCAAATTAAACGGTGATTTTAAAGACAACAATGTATGCAGTAGTCTAGTACGCGCTATTATATTTTTCATAGTTTGAGCTATATGAAAACGCCACGTCAGCCGTCTATTCATGTCATATCAAGGTACTTGACCGTGTCCGTTCGCGGTATTACAGTATCGTGCACTATTAATCTAGGACATGTAACTAGTTTTGTAGTAAACGTAATGTGTTGGATTTTTATCCAGTTGAATGTCATTTGCCAATTTTGTATCCCACTATTCTATTTATGTATAGTAAAAAGCATATATATATATATATATATATTTGTTTTATTTCAGGTAAAGAAATACTGCCGTTAACATATATAAATGACAAACCGAGTGTATTCCAACGTGGTGATAAGGTAAAAATTACAGCCAACGAAAATGAACTAAAATATTTGCAAACCATTCGTCATGGTGGTTGGAATCCTCGTATGAGTCAGGTTATATATATATATATTTTTTTTTTTTTTGAGATTCTCCTGCTCTAAGTAGCATACTGTATTAATCGATTAGCTAATAATTGAAATGTACATAAATCAATACTATATATTGAATGTAACCAGTTATTTGAACAAAATATTTTTCAAATAGGATACATTTAAATCATATGAAAAATCTAACTGACTAAAACCTGTCACACAAAGTTAATTTTGGATTATCTCAGGAAAAAAAAACAGTAATGATTTAGAGAAAATTATAAAGATTTAACACTGATATTTTTGTAATAAACAAATGAAACAGCGATGTGAAAATTTTATCAAATAGTTCGAGATTTTTTGCACAAATATGATTTAAGATACATCGAATTCATTATATTTTATATAATGTTTCGTACTTAATAATATGAAACTTTCCGTGTGATGAGTTATTTAAAATATAACTTTTAGTATATATCTGTTGATGCATTGGGGAGTAGTGATTTTATGAGTTAACAAAACAATCACTATAAAATTTATTTTATGTATGCCAAGCTTTTCGATTATAAAGTCATTTTCGAGGGTATTCGCTTGAAAATGACTTTATAGTCGAAACGCTTTGCATACATAAAATAAATTTTATAGTGATTAACATTGTTTTTATTTTGTTTTGTTAATTTTAGTGTATATCTGTTTCTAATATGATTTCGTGGAAATATTGATGAGTCATCTAATACCAGATGTGTCGCATGTTCCTTTAGTTATAGTTGTGTATATTATGATTTATACATTTTGTTTTGCTCTCTATTCTTCATTTTCGCGTGAAATTATTCTTAATTGCAAATAAATACACGTCATTCGTTAAAATTAAATTTGATTTTCATAATATTTAAAAATGGCCATTTAAAATGACGTTTACGGTGATTTAACGATAGAATAAAAAAATAAACTTTATTAAATTTGCATTGAAATTATTGTAATTAGTTGATAGGATCTGTTGGAATAGTACATCGTGTAACTGAACGTGGTGATGTCAGAGTACAGTTCGACGGTAGTAACAATCGTTGGACATTTCATCCGGATGCCTTGAAGAAATGTAATAAATTCGCGTTAAACGATACGGTGTGCATAATATCCGATATCAATCGTCTGAAAGAACTACAAGAAGGTCACGGCGAATGGTTAGAGCTCATGAGTTTGGTTGGTACTATTCATTACCTCGTTTATATTACCAAAAAACAATGAATTTTTTACCATATATATATATATATATATATATATATATATATATATATATATATATGTATATATTCGATGTTATTAATTCAATATAAGCGTATTCTGTAGCATTCAACCGTTGTGAATTAAAACCTTTTTTCTTTTTTTTTTCTTTTTTTGTGACTAGTGAAAACAATAATTCTACCGTAACATTATTTCCCACGTATTCTGTGACAATAATAATAATTAAAACCGTAATTTTGATTACAGCAAACGTGTAAGTTAAATTCCATTTAAACATTTTTTTAGTAATTTTGAGGTTCTCAAAACTTTAGTAGAAATTAACTGGTTTGAATTTTCTGTTTATATTATATATATAAATTATTATTTTATTAATAATTTTACCAAGAAATCTGCGCTATATTTGTGATATTAAATGTGTAATAATATATTGCTAGTTTCGTTATATGAACGCAATATCGACGTTTAGAAATTAATTACATTTTAATTTTAAATAATCAAATCAAATTAAGATTTATTTTTACTTTCTTATATATAACAGTTTACAATAACATGCTGCAAATGCGCCAAAATGCGCGAGTAGCAGCATATATAATTATTTTATCAAATATACGGTATTTATTACGGAAAATAATTTAAACAGAATTATTACGTATTTAGGATGTCGGAAAAATCGGAAAAGTTGTTAAATTATATTCGGACGGAGATCTGCGCGTAACTGTCGACAAAAATACGTGGACATTAAATCCTATGTGCGTTGAACCGTATGTAGAATCTACAAACGTTCTCAGTGATTCTAATAGTAAGTAATACACCTTTAGACTATATATAGCTGACCCAGAGTTGTTTTTTTAAATAACTTAAAAACTACTCGACCAAATTTTTTTAAATGAAGTTTTATTTAAAAATAGGAAAACGAGAGATTAGCTTACAATCATTTGTGGAACACAATATCGTTCAGATGACCGCCGTTTGCAACAATACATTCATTCAGTCTTTTCGAGCATACGTCGCTGAATTTAGGAAATTTCTTCATCAATCCGAGTTTTCAGTTAAGGTATATCCCCGCAAAAAAGAAACGAGCTGTAAAATCTGTCGAGCGCGGCGGTTAAACGAAATTCGTGCGACGCGATGCTTCTGCCAAACAGTGACATGTCGCACCATCTTATTAAAACATTCGACGACGACGTAAGTGAGGGAAGGAAAAACGAGTTTATCATCTCGATATAGGGCGTTCCGTTGACAGTACCAGTAAAAAAATAAGACAACTCTGTGTGACGACTTTTGTTCGATTGAATTCGAATTAGATTCGGACCATTAGCGGCAGTTCTCTTGTTTACGAATCTGAATAGTTGAAAATCAGTGTCATGGCTCATCAAAAGATTGTTTAAATCGATCTATTCGTCGTCGATTTATTTCAACATCGGTTCAGCAAAAAGTTTTCATTATACATGGTCGGTACTTTTTAATTCCTATTACCAGTTTATAAGGATGAAATTTCAAGTCTTCCAGCAATATACGGCGAACAGATTCTGCCGACAAGTTTAAAGAAACAGCACGAACTCAATTAATGTTTGTGAAGGCACGAACTACCGGTTTTTTGTTTTTGTTTTTTTTTTTGTCCATAGGACATTTTTTATATCTTGCGACAGCTGTCTCTCGAAAATTTTCAACTCACCTTAAAATTGAATTGCGAGATGGTACCGGTTTACACCCTCGAAACTCTTTGCACTGTCGCGATCGATTCAGGCCGAAAATAGCGTTCCACGCTAAACGCGCGCTCTTTCTCGTTATAGGATGCCACGATAACTGAAACTGAAGAAAAACGAATCTCTGGTGTTTACACTTTTACGTTGTAGCAGTGTTACCAACTGCGCTATTCAAAAATCAAAACCGTCCGTCTTCTCTGGTTCGCCCTGTATTTTGCGATAAAATTTGATACGTTTACAAATGAATATTATCGTAAGAGTTTACTATTGATTTAAAACAGATTTAAAAATAATACAAAGGCTTTACACTTTGAAAATTAAATATAAACGACGATGACGTCGATAAAAAGAATATTTTTAAATTCTCTAACGTTATCCTCTATTTTGATGACGTGTTATTCTAATTTTATTTTTTACGCGTATTTCGATATGATTTGTTTTCTACCAAACAATAAGCTATTTCCGTTGAATTTTAGTATCAAATCGAGATGTAGTACCTCAAAATGATCTACTAAACGAAAATTTCAGCGAAGATGTGTTAAATAATTATTTGATGAGAGAAATTTCAATGGGTAATTTGGAAAATGTTACCGCCTATTTTGAAGATCATCCGGAAAGGGTTGGTAATTAACAAATAACCTTAGCTTTTTAAAATACGCATAAATTAATTTATTTTTTTACAAATAACGTATTCATATATTTTTTTAAATATATATATATATATATATATATATATATATATTTTTTAAAAGATTCATAGGGATAGGAAAAATAGAACATATTCCAATTTATCCCTTAGTGAGCGTGATGAAATTATGATACTGAAGCCTTAACACTAGTTCTCTAGGCTGTTCTATCTCTAGCCGTTAGCAGCACTTCATGCAGATTCTATTCTCGTCGTAAACTTTATTTAATCAACTCAGCTCTTGCGCAGTCTGCCTCTTGATTTTCGTCCATTAATTTTCCCAAGTATTATTTGGCGTTCGATTGAATTTATTCCTATTTTACTTTTGTGGTTTATATCTGTTTTTATCCGACCCATCTAGGAAATTCTTAATAGTTTTCTGTACGCACACATTTCGAATGCATATATTATTTCGATACGATCTGTTTTGGCGAGTGTCCTGTTTTCCCCGGTGTATGTTGCAATCGAAAAATCTAAGATGCTCGTCGAATTTAGTTTCGTATTATTAGAAAAACTTATATCTCTCCAGATTCTTGATATTATGCTAACTGTACTACTCGTCATGGCTAATTTCGTTTTACAATCAACAAATGACTGCCACTGTTGATTAACACCGACTCCAAATAGACGAAACTATCGGCTACTTAACAATTAGCAACTTCTTTGTGACGTTCCATATGGGTCAATTATCATCTTTTCTTGTTTTAGTCTATTCTTAGACCGTATTGAATTTATTTTCCAATCTCTGTATGGTTTTTGATTTGGAATTGCTACTATAGCAATATCGTCGGTATATCGTATGTTATTAATTACTTTACCTTCTACTGGGATACCATCGTCAAGGTGGACCGGCATCTGCCTCATAATACATTCCGTGTGTGTATATATATGTAATGGTGAAAGCAGACATTAGAGATGTATTTCGAATTCCGAGGACATTACCTTATTTGTACGAATACTTGCCGAGCTGTCTTCATATAGTTGTTCAATTAGAAATATTAGACACTTCCGAGTTCCTGTAATATCCTACATCTTCGTCCACTTAACAGAATCGAACGCTTTATAAAAAATCAATAAAACATGCACATTCTTGTATTATTCGCTGTCTAGTATCATTGCCTGATATAAAAAGCCTGTTTGCTCTTCAGATATATGGTTTTAGCTGACATCGTTAATTATTGTTAACGTGTTTTTACTCGTGTGAGACATTAATTAAATTATTAAAATAAAGAATGTTAACTAACAATTAGGTAACGTCCATGATTATAATTTGTCATATTATATTTCTGCTATACATTTTCGGAGCATTATTAATTTTTATTATTAAAATCAGGTGAATTTAAAAAGCGCCGGTAAAACTTGTTTACACGTTGCTTGTCACGAAGGACGATTAGATGTAATAAAATATTTATTATCGAAAGGGGCTGCTTTAAATGTGGCTGACGAAGACGGAGATGTGGAATTACATTACGCCACTTATGGGTATAGTATATGTTATGTATATATGTAATTATGTATCAATTGCATTACAATATCGTGGTGTGCATTATTTTAACTATTATATGGCGATGGATATGTGTTGTTTTGTTTTATTATTATTTTTTTTTAAATTTAAATTCTAAACATATTTCCTCGTACGTTGTTATTATTATAATTATTGTTTATTATAAACGAATGCTTTATATATAGAGATCAGTCGCAAGTACTTGATGAGCTGTTACGTAATTATCCTGTTAATGTGAACAGTGTAAATAAACGATTATGTTCACCGTTACACATCGCTGCAAATAAAGTGTTGTTCGACTGTATAACTGCTCTCTTGAAACACGGCGCCAACGTTAATCTACAGGTTTTTTAATTTAGTTACTTTTTATTACCGTTTACATTAGTCCGAAATATTTCAATAAATAATGGGCCCAAAAAGAGTTGAATAATATTTCGATTTTTTTCATATATACTTGCAAGACGATTCCGATATATTAAAAACAATTTAAAAAAAAAAAAAAAAAAAGTCGAATAGTTGAAATATTATAATTCGATTAATTTAGGTTTGTTCGCGATCTGAGTACTGAAAATATGCTTATATACACATCATGCAGAAACAGATGTACACATAGTGTTGTGTCAATGGCTCCCTTTATAATTTTGTAACTTGTAACATAATCCAAGTCGACGAATGACCGAGAATAATATTCGATCTATGCATATTTACGAGCCATATTATAAATGGCCCGAAATCTCGGTTTCTGACTTCTCTATGGCTTTCCACATAAAACATTAGTTCATCGGTTGTGTATACTCGACCTCGAGATCGTTCCTCCTTCTATAATTATTCGGTCTATAAAATGTCGCTATGGCGTGCCCGAAAAAAATAATACACAATTTTAACAAATACTGATTTGGATCCTGTTCAAAATCGAGACATTCCTTTATTTAGCTGTCCAGAATATTCTCAGCATCCGTCGCCCTTACAAGCTGCTTTTGAGGTTCTCATTTAACATAAGCATGGGAAGTACGAAACGTAAAATTTAATTTTCGCTGCATTTCTAATCGATATATTTCTCCATATAGTGTTTATACTAAATTGTATTCGCAGTTTTATTTCATTTGCTCGAACCGCCTACGTATATAAATTTTCTTAACTTCGGTCATTGAATATTGGCTGTTCTTTATTGAAATGTCACACTTGTCTACGTTTACGTAGACAAGTGTGACATTTCATTTCATTGACACCGCTTACTACCAGTGTTATGCGGTCTGCGAAACGTAGATTGTTTATTTTCTTGTCGCTGATAGGAAAACGGCGCCATTCTAGCCCTCTATATATTCACACGTTAAATTGAACAACATCGGTGAAAGAATGCATCTTTTTATTCCAATGTTTTTTGCGCTGTGAAATCTGATCCATTGTGGTCTTAAATACATTTTTATTGTGATCATGCCGTCCAGTCGAAATTCTACGGAACAGAATGATTGGAAAGATTTTTCAATTATTGCACGTTTAGTCCGTTTTCGAAACATCCTTTTTTTTTTTAACATGCTTGTTCGTTTGGAATTTGTTCTCTCACATATCCTTCCAGTGTGCTATGAAGAATTGTTAGGATTACTTTAAGTACGATATTAATGATATATAATTTTCACATTTTGAAATATAACACTACTTCGAATAAATTAATAAGACTAGGATGAGTTCTAAAGTGTTGTACGGAATAATATAGAGCGTTTTTTGTAATACGATTTTTTAAAGCAAAATTGGCATTGAGCTTGAAAGTACCACTGGACATTTATTATTAATATTGGCTTCACGTATTCGCGAATTAACTAATTTCTTAGATGTTAGCTTAGTTTAAAAATCTGAACGAGTTTTAAGGTGCATTTAGTCGTGAACAATATATATATATATATAGAACTTTAATACGATCTTTTTAGTGTCATTTATTTTTGTTAAATATTAAGGAAATTCAATTTCCCGCATAGACGATCAGTAACTAAAACACGATATACTTTTTACAAGACGTCGATGAATGTTAATTTAACGATGACCTTGAAATTAGCGAGGAATAAGAATTAATAAAAAAGAAACGGTTTCCTCTTTGTTCGTACAATGAGTCATTGTTTTATTGTCAGGTTACGTCCAAATTTATAGTACAATATTAAAAATAAAATCTCTCCGAACAAAGTAATTTTTATAAGCATTAAGGTGTAATGTGTTCAAATATAATCATGCTACTAAATTTAAAGGACGCATATGGAGACACGGTATTGCACGATGCAATCGGCAAGGATAATTTGAAAATGGTTAATCTATTATGTGCGGAACCTAATCTAAATTTCAGTTTAACTAACAATAGCGGATTTAATATATTGCATCATGCTGCATTACGAGGAAACAAACAGTGCGTATATTGAAATTTTAATATGCATTTTATTTTTAAGCGCAGTATCTGCGGTATTTTCAAAAACACATTTTTATTTTTTTTTTATGTATATGTATACCTCTTTAACTGGGAAAGTTAATAATTTCACCTATATGCAAAGATGCGCACTTCTTTGTTTACTTTTTCTAAAACATTTTTAAATATCGTCGTGTTTACATTCGTATTAATAGACATGTACGAAAATTTACCGCGTTTTCCCTATAATATCGTCCATAGTTAATGTTTTTGTTTTGTTTTTTTTATTTAATTATAACAATTATGGCAAAAAATTATGAAAAATAGTATGATAAGTTGATTGGAACGCGTATAATTTATCGTTCGTTTTTATAATATAATCCGCACAAAAAACAAATTCGTTTAAATAATTTATCGCTACAGATGCACCCTGGTATGTAAGCAATCTTACACGCGGACCTAGGTGTTATACCCGTGAAAGATAAAATAGAAGAAATATAGCTAGTGAATATGGCGATAAACTGCATTATCACACAAATACCTTATCTGTTGCTCTGCTGGATAACCCGACAGAAATCAGACGATTAAGACGAACAAAACCTACGGATCTATTATGAATAATCAGCGATAAACACGAAGTATTAAAATACGTTTAGCGAAAATTCTTATCGCTGGATAAAGAATTTCACAAGTCAATCACTGTTTTTTTTTTTTCTCAAAAGTTGGCTAGATAGCCTAGAGCTAGTGGCATAATTGCGGAAAAAAAATTAAAAATTATTATTGTTTTGTTTCTTGTTTTTCTTACGTTACGGAACAATATTCATTGAAATGTTATTTTTCTATTTTTCAACAATTACATTATTATGTCTTAATTGTAAACAAATCTGTTTTATTATTTATTTTGAATTGTTTTTGGAATTTGCTTTAAAATTTATATATTCTTCCTCAGTATAATGGAAAAGCTATTGGAGAAATCGAAATTACTAGTTAACGTGAAGAAAGATGACGGTTATTCTCCGTTGCACTTGGCCTGCTTAAATGGCCATTTAGACGTAGTAGCAGTATTAATTGAGTCTGGAAATGCGGATATAGAATTAATCAACGATCGACAGCAGAGTCCCTTACACTTGGCAATTTATCAAGTAAGATATTTTATTAATTATCTGTTATTAAATATTTCTTTGGTTCCGAATCAAAGACAAAAAATTTCTATATTATTTTTAAGTGTTTCAAAATAGCGCGGTTGTTACGATAAAAGTAAAACTATATTATATATTTTTTATTGCAACGACATTATTAGGCACATTCAGAACAACGTAGGATAGTGCTCACGCTAAAATTTCAAAAATAAATAAAAGTAATATCAAAAAAAAATATTTCACAAAAAATCAATTGAAAAATTAGTTAAATCACTAACATTTATTTTCTTGTGAAAAGCACAAAGCTTTTCGGCATTTACGCCATTATCAAGTGATCATTTTTTTTTTAAAGACGGTCATTATCAGATTTTTCAAATACTTATTTTTCATACTTGTAAAATTGTGTGTTTTTTTTTTAAATTTTTGTGTTTGTATATTTTTATATTTTATATTTTACTTTTTGGATGTCATACATTGCGTACAGTAAATGAAAATTTAAAATTCCATCAGTATACAACTTTCAATCCAGAAAACAATATCGAAAAAAATTAATAAAAAAACAAAATCAAGTAAACAAAAATATATTTATGTTAATATATTCAATTTCAACAATTCAAAAAATAAATTAATAACCGAACAGACAAGAAGAATAACCTTTTATGGAATATAGTTTCATCGTCACCGTCGGATATTTTTTAAGTAATTATTTTTAATTTATAGTTGTAAAATTATGATTTTTTAAAAACAAAATTGTTATCACTTGATAATGGTGTAAATGCCGAAAAGCTTTGTGTTTTTCGCAAGAAAGTAAATGTTAGTGATTTAAGTAATTTTCCAATTGATTTTGTTATATTAAAAAATCACTACATTCCACATTATAAAAAATTAAAATGTGACGAAAAATGCTTTATTGATAATATGTCGTTGAAAGTGTGAGATTATTTAATAATTATTTTAACGCGTTGTATAGACTATATACATACGTCTATGTATGTATATATATTTAATACAAATCAGAATGACGACTTCTGTAAATGGTTAATAAGAATATTCCGTGAAAAAAATAAAATGAATATAAAACATAAAATACAAAATTATATTTACATCTATGCGAATATTAATATAGTGCCCACAGAAAAGATTTTATACAAAAATTGTTACCATTTTATATGACTATGCCAATAACCTTATTACAGATTGTACACAAACCAGATCAAGAACCGGCTTACATATTATATCAGTATATAAAATATAATAAAATAATCATATAACATATAAACTAATTCGAGTAAATAATTAAACAACGTTTAATGGCCATCTATGAACCGGGGGGGGGTCAAAAATATAAATTTCAAAAATTCGATCTAAATTTAGGAGTAAAAAAATATGAATTATGAAACACGATTCATAATTATTTAACGTAAATTAATTTGAATGCTAGAAGTTAGGCATAATTTTTTTTTATCACCAAATACTTGCGGAAAATACCTCTAGGTTGATCACTGTTGGAGGGAAACACGGTAACAGGAAACGATGTAGTTTAATTCGGTAATGGTGATTACTGGTTAATGATTGTACAGTTAATATTGTAGGAGCAGAAATTGCTCCGGAGAAAACCTTTTTAACCCTGAATTAAATTCACATATATAATGAATCTGCGCTGTATAAACCACGGTATACGTTTGTGGTATTATACCGGCGACTAGAATAGAAGCCCACAACATGAAAATATAAATATGTAGCGACAAAATTAAATGCGTGGTCGTTACTCAACAAATGCCACGGAAACAATTGCACTTTTGAATATTTTAGTCTGTATATGACATAAAAGATGCAATTCGGTCTTGACTAATTCAGGTATAAATAATGCTGATAAACGTGTAAACGTGTACAGATTCTAAAATAAAAGTGTGTAGCCTTTATGTCCAGTTAATTTATGTGACACCGATAACAAAAATCGCGGATTGACAGGAGATCAAAAATATGTAAACATATAATCGTATATCCATCTGATGAATGTATTAAATCTCGATTGTTGACATAAAAATATGGAACTGGAATCGAGAAAACGTTACGGTAAAAAAAGAAGACACACCAATTGCGACTGCTCCCAATTTTTTGCTTTCCTGACTTAGTAGATTATAACTGTTTTTACAATAGCACCTTGTCATCGTGTTAGTGCTGGATAGTTTGCGGTTCTGACTACACTGACACTGTGCAAGTCCTAGGAATCTCCTGAGTTTAGATTGCCGTAAAAACCTGAAATAGTTATCTCCTCAATAACAGCCCGTTGTTTTGTGGTTTTCGCCGGAAGGCTAAGGTAAAAAACTGTGACATAAAGTGTACAGATTTACCATCTATCTACAATTTTTACATCAAACTCATAAAATAAAAAATAACAATAGACCAAGAGATAAATATGATACAAAACAAAACAGAATTTATTCATCATCGTCTTATTGCTCAGTTTCGAGCGTAGTGACCATCATGTAATTTTTCGTATAATTCGTCGCCAGTTGTCCCGATTTTCGATCGTCCTCATCAGTTCTTCAAGTGACAACTTTGTTCAAGACTTGGCTTGATCTATATATCAATTAGGTCTCGTTTATCATTCATCTTTCCTTGAATTATCTATTTTTCTAGACTTTTCTGATCATGTGTGGAAACTTAGTATTTGTCCGCGGATTGATTGTAGTAAACGATATTTATCTTCGATTCCAAGATAGTATATAGATATGTTCGTTCTTTTTGCTGTCCATGGTATGTGTAGTATCACTAAATCCATCGATTCGTCTTGGTCAGTTTTATTCATAGTCTATGATTCTGTCCTATATGTGGCCACGGGGAAGATTAGCGTCCGAACAAGGTAGAGTTTTGCTTTTGCTTGTTTATCTGGTTATCCATTTTTTTTTTTTTTTTAGATATTGGTCAAAGCATTCTTTGCCATTTTCTTCTTTTTATTTCTTTTTTATATTGTGCTTTTTGTGATATTTGGACCTCAAGGTAAATTGTTTAATCTTTTATTGCGATGTTCTTTATATGGTGAAATGATTTGAGGATTACATTTTGTCCGTCTATAATCATTAGGTTGCATTTGGATTAGTTTAGTCTTTAGTCCTGCTTCGTTGCCGCTTTTCTCAACCCCAGTGAGAAATTGGGTCTTCTTCTAATGACGATAGGAGAGTAGTATCAACTGCATATCTAAGATTTGAGATTCTGATCATTTATTACGATTACATAAATATATGAAATAATGATAGCGCAATAACAATAAAATTTGACAGTAGCGAAAACTGTATCTACTTGATTACTCTCTGCGGGGAGATTAGGTCAATACTTTCCCCTAATATGACTGCAAGGAGTAATCGTGGTCATAATGAGCATCCTAAATTTGTGTTTTTGACCGTCAAGCAGAAATAACGAATAAAACAGACTAACAAAGTATGATACCGAACACATGTATATATATATATATATATATAACTAAATGTTAAGTTAACAGATTTCGTTGAATAATATTTTATTCCTATTATGTGAAATATATGTTAACATTTTATATTTTCAACAATATAGGGTTCGTGTAGTATAATGGAAATGCTGATTAGTCTGGGTGTAAACGTTAACGTTCAAGATGATAATGGAGATACGCCGTTACATTATCTTTTTCAAAAAGAAATTTCTTATCCGGAAGAAAAATTGGAACAATGTCGTCTATCTATATTATCGAATGTATGTATTATTCGTGTTTATATATACGATCGGTAAAAATGGTTGTTCAATCTAGCAAAATAATCGGCTAATCTGAATTAAATGATCTGCGAAATTTCTAAAAATTTATACTTCAAAATATGAATTTGTATAACGGTTATTTTTTTCTTGTCTGTGGATAATCATAATTTTACTTTTTTTTTGGGCTTACAGCTTTTATTTTACCGAGAAATTTTAACATCTCATCTAATGCAGCAATTACGGTATCATCTGCGTATCTTAATTTATTCGGTTTTTTTACACCACCGTTCCAGTCTTCGGAGGCTTTTCTAATTACTATAACTCTATTTTAAATTGCATAATTCCATCGTTTTACTATATTTATTTTTCAGATATATAATCAAATCGCGTCGCAATACGAACATATAAAAAATAAACTGCAAGTAGCCGTAGCTTGTTTGCTTATAGAGTACGGAGCGACATCGAATGTCGCTAATAAGACTGGCGCAACGTGCTCGGATTTAATAGCCGACGAAAATGTCATTCACATCGTTCAAAGCTGGGAAATTAAAAAGTCGTTAACTTCTCAAATTTGCAAGTACGATTATTTATAAATATATATTTTTTTTCCTTGTTTTTATTTATTTTGAAACATCGCCATTTTTACACGATCAATTTAAAAAATAATCTCGAATTTAGTAAGAAAAAAAAAGTAGTTTTTAACTAAATTAAATTACGAATTGTTCGCTGTGACATTATTTTCTTTATTCTTCGCGATTCTTTACCGTATTTCATCATTTATCCTCAATTATGCGACTATATTTCTGCATATTTTGTCGTATACTGTAAGTAGCGTATAAAGTAATTAACGGCCTTAGCGCAGTTAAACGCACATACACAAACCCACGGAGTGAGCTGACTGTAATCGCTTCGTTGTCACGACACAATACAGCCCCACGTGTTTTTTGTAGTGTACTATATGATTACTATCTATCGTATTAGACGTTAATTTTTTCCCAGTTTTCCGCGCGTAATTTGATCTGAAAACCTGTTAAATATAATACTGTAAATATAAATCACGAATTCAATAGACAATTTTTATAATCTTTAACTATTAAACAGTTTGAGTATTATAGTAATAAATTCTAAATGTAAAATTATAACTAAAAAAAAATTTCAAACGTACGCGATAAATTAAGGTGTTTTTTTTTTTAATATAATAATGTACGATTTATCGCTTGACGTTGCCTATTTAAAAATTATTTACATAAATACGAAATTTCACACGCCGACAAGTAATTCTGCTCTGATAAACGTCGATGATCGATTAGTAACTAAATTATTTAAAATGTTTAATAATATTTTCGCAATTTTCGAAATAACCTACCGTAAAATACTGGCGTGTACACTTATCTTCAATTAAGTAATATTATTGTGAATTTATGTATTATGAAGCGGTATCGAATACTTCTAAAGTCATTACGTATTCATTAATCGAATGTTTATGGGTGTGTAATACAAACGGTTTCTTCTAATACACGAATCTTCGTCTGTTAATCGGCCGGCGACTCTTAAAAATTAGCAACGACCAGTATATTACTAAAGATATATATATACACTAAAGACGACATATAAATCAGCTACCTATTCATATATCGTTATCTATTTGGTTCAATATACAGGGTATTCCATAATTGACGTTAGTAAAAATGAAGAAAGTTATTAAAAATAGAAATGAATAAAAAAAACTATTAAAAATACGATAATATATTTTGTCAAACCTCGTAGTTCGTAATAAATTTTGAAAATGGTATCCGTCATTTTTCAAGACACCGTCCTCAATGTCCCAATTTAAGATGTTTCATCCGATTTTTATTTTTTTTTTAACTCTTCGGTATTTACGATTCGAATTTCATAAATTTTATTTTTTAGCTAACTCTAGATAAAAAAAAAAAATCTAAGAGTATAAAATCGGGAGATCTAGCTGGGCAGTAGTGATGTTTTGTCTTTTGTGGGATAATTCTGTCTCCAAAAAAAAAAATCTCTAAGAAACTCCGTTGTCTCTGCTGACACATGGGCCCTGTTGTTGGAAGTAGGCAAAACGCTCGTCTTCTACAAGCGATGCTATAAAATCTCGAAAGATTGACTAATAGGTTTTGTGTCATCTTTGTGCGTACTCTAGTCTAATGGTACTCTTTCTCTTTCCTAGGCAGATGAAGTAATGTATACGAGGTTTCCAATTTATTAATAATTCGTCGAGTAGTTATATTATTTATCACTTTATTAAATTTCTTACAGAAACTTTCCCGTATAACTTTGTAAGATCGCGATTCCTAATACGGTTTATCACAAAAAGTCTCTATTCGTGGGAAAACGTCATTATGAACGCTGCTTTATGTAAACCGCATAACCGGCGCAAACATTAAATTACTTCGTTTATACCGTTGTGTACACACTCTATCGCTGCTATCTGATCCAGTTCGGTCGCTCGTACGTTTGCTGTTCAATGTATAGGCAATGAGAAATTTTCACTAACGTCAATTATGAAACACCCTATATATATCTATATAATGTATGTATGTATCAAAAATTCCCAGTAGTCGATAACATAGGCATACTTGTAAGATACCACATATGTTTTCCTATTTTACCAACGACTACCTCGTAATGCTAAATTATTTTTCCTACTATTTCTGTCTCCTAATTTTGGCTTTTAATCGATATCGCCGATCGACCGTTGTTGGAAGGCACGATAATCTGACAAACATCAATATTCGTATATATATATATATTGTTTATTTAACCTACATATTTTTTCCGTTATATTATTATTATTATTTAAATGATTTTTAAATTTTATTTTATTTATCTAAATTTCTAATCTATCCCTCTACCCTAAGTATATAATATAATATAATATATGAATGTTATAAAATAGAACCAACAAATCGTGATGTGCCACTTGCTTCATCACGTCGATTGAAGAGAAACTGGCCAAGAGACAATCTTAAAACAACTTTTGTTCCTCCTCCTCCTCCTCTCATTCCTCCTAAATAAGTCCTAAGTTGTGGTCAATGGACCATCAGCAGTATCCTGTCCCTTCCTGTTCTTTCATCACATTTACTTATTGCACTATGTGCAGATTGTAAATAAATGAAGAAAAATAAAAACGAAAAAAATAATCTGGGAAAATTTTTACTAGATTACATTAAGCTAGTTTGCTAATATTGTTTGTATTTTACTAAATTCTTTATTTACATTAATTTCTGTTATAAGCGTCGGTATTAATTATTTTTTTTTTTTTTTGAGTTTACAATACTCTACCGTATTAATAGGTATCAATTACTGTTCCAGTTTAGTAATACTTGTGCAGACTTACGTACTAAAATAAATATATTTAACGATCGAATTGTTTTCTATCGTAGTCGTTACACAAAATTCGACGATTCTAGTCCGTCTAAAGAATATTGCAAATCTGTACCGACCGAATGTCGTGTATGTTCGGAATTAGCAAACGGTAATGTTACATTTTCACCGTGCGGTCATAAAATCGCTTGCGAAGACTGTTGCTCGCGCATGAAAAAATGTTTGGAATGCGGTGTTGTCATTACTAAAAGAATTACAGACGGTAAATTAAAGTGTTCATAATCTACTTATATAAAAAAAAAAAATCACTAATTGTCGAATAATTTTTAACGAAACTTTTCATATCATTTTCTATCATTACTTTATATATATAATTTATATATTGATGTTTAGCCATAGCGGCTGGGTTGGCAAGGATGCTAAATAAAATGACGCAACAGATCAATAGGACAGGAAAAGAATTCGGAGATGGAAATAAACATAAACAAAACGAAAACAATGATGATCAGTAAGAAACCGGGTCGCTTACTTGTAAAGATCGATAAAAAAGAAATCGAACGAAGAAACAATTTAAATATTTAGCGCAAATAGTGTCGGATGACTTATATTGTGACCGGGAAATCAGTTCACGTATTGGATTTGCGAATTTAGGAATAAACAAGATATATTAAGGCAAAAATCAATGCCAATGGACTTGTGAGAACGCCTGCTGAAAGCGTATGTATCTATGAATACTATATGGCGTGCCGAAACTTGGACTATGAATAAACGAAATGTGAACAAGTTGGAAGCGTTTGAAATGTGGTGCTGGAGGAGAATGGAAAATATAAGACGGGCGAACAAGATATGAAATCAAGAAACTACGAATAAAATAAACGAAAAAATTGACCGAATACGGAAAACGCGGTTAAACCTGGATTGGCCACATGTTATAACACGTGGAGGAATACTTCGAGATGTTTTCGAGGGCAAAGTTGGAGGGAAACGAGGACGTGGAAGACCCAGAAAATTCATTCATACTTACGACAAGACACAGGGCTCGGTAGCTATAAGGAGTTAAAAATAGCTGCAGAAAATCGGGAACATTGGAAAAATATCGTAATGGAAACCCGTTTTAGGACTGAACTAAAAGAATAGATAGAATGTTTATATTTTAGTTATATATATATATTTGTGGCTATGTACCCTGCCCGAGTCCACTTCAGTCTGATCATCTGCTCCATCTTTTCCCATATCCGAGTATTTCGCTTCCAATATTAATATTTCCCGCGCTGTTTACGCCCTCATTATTATAGGGAGAGAGAGAGAGAATGAGAAACAGCGTGATTCGCAGAGATTCAGACAACGAGCGAACTAAGTTGATCAATGATCAGAAAAGAATCGACGTTTATTGTTTACTGTTCACAGCTCACTCGTTCTTTAAGTGTGAACTAGCTCTATTTAATCGAGAACAATCGCCCATGTATTATCGATAGACGATGTCCACACGTGACTCGTGACTTAAATAACTCTTCGGTCGTACGTTCGTCATTCGGTGAAAACCGAACAAATCGTCCATCTATATTTTTTACCGAATAACCGGGATCGACTTATATTTCTTCTATTGTTCCTCACTTTAATCGGCGACTCCCTACAAATTTCTGTATAAATTTATTAATCCCCTCTTTTTTTTAATTAATCGTTTACTATATTTAACGATTTGATTTTTTCTTTTGTTTCCTCGCAGACTTTCGAGTCATATCCGGTAGATCGCGTCAATCCAGCGCCGAACGTTTACGATATTTGGAAAGAAAAATCGCCGAAATCGAAGAAGTACACTCTTGTCCGATCTGTATGGAACGACGTAAAACGGTCGTATTCTTGTGCGGTCACGGATCGTGTTCTGTTTGCGCTACAACGTTAAAATCGTGCCACATGTGTCGGCATTTAATAACGCAAAAGATCAATATTTATTGACGCAATTTTCCGAAATACATTTTTCTTTTTGACAGAAGAAATACGTATTAAAAATGCGAGAAACTTTTTACAATTATATATTTTAGTCGAAAACATTGCGATCGATTCGTTTCGTTCCGCGAAAAATGTATATTCTGTTCCTTATTAAATTTTGAAGCCGAGTGAACGTAATAAAAAATACAAATTACAAAAATTGACGATAAAAACATTTAAACCTTTCAGGTCCGCTATATGGTACAAGAAATTTTAATGTTAACGACGTTTGTTATATTCTGGTTCACGTAAAATGTGCCCATTTTAAAATATTAATATAAATACGTTAAATGTATTATGTACAGTTTACCTAAGATGATAAACACGTGTGAAATTTATAATTTTATCTCAGAATTTTATAATGAATGACTGAAAGGGTTAAATAGGTCGGTTATTATTATTATTATTATTATTTAATAGGTTTTTAACTAATTTGGCGCGAAAGTATTTTTCGATCGAACTTTTAGAATTAATTCGTTAAAGTGTACATATCGTTAGAAAACCGAGTATTTATTTTAAACTGGGACGTTTTTAAGTAAAGAACACACGTCGGCTGAATCAACCTACGTATTATAAGTAATTGAGAAATTATTTAAATCGTTAATGCCGCATTATTTTAACCATTTAAACATTTTTCATCTATCTAAATGTAATATTTTATTTCAGTTTTAGAGTTGTTTCCGATATTAACATATATAACAAATGCCAGTTTGATTTGATTTAATTTCCAAGAATTTCTTGCCAAAAATTTTAATTATTTTTTTTAAGAAAGCGTTGCGAATTAATTATAATAATACAGTCGATATCTATTATTTACGTGCAATTTTTCATTAAAAACAACCTCATTTTAATTTCCGTAAATGCATTATAAAATATGTTTAAAATTTCTAGTCAATAATATTCATTTACTACTCGCTCTATAATTAATTATATTCGATATTGCGTTTAAATTAAATATTTTTTGTCTTATATCGATAAACGTCCATATTTAAATATATATATATATATATATATATATATATATATATATATATATATATATATATATATATATCATAACGGGTGTTGCTGGTAAAAGCAACAACGTTATAAATAAACTAAATTTACTCATGTAATTTAGGTGCAATTTTTTCCTCATTTACTGTCATCACATAAATAATTTTGTTGTTTTTTTAGACGAATAATATTATCAGTTATTTATTACTTGTTCCTTAATTAAAACTAAATAAAATTTCAATAATTATTTATATAAAATTATTAAAAAATAAATAAATTGTAACATAGAACAAGTGTGCACATGATGAAAAATTAATTTCAGATTTAAACTACTTTATTCGCTGTGTTTAAATTATGTTTATTCTAAATAATAGCATGTAAATAATTTTGTTTTTCTTAACCAATAATATTAGCTCTTTATTGTGTGTACCTTAATTTAAACTAAACTAAATTTCAGTGATTGTTTATAAAAAAGTATTAAAGAATAATAGTAACATTAAAATGTAAAATTAGAACAAGAGATCATATTTTCAAAAATTAATTTCAGATTTATACTACGTTACTACATGACGGTTAAATTATTATTTTTTATAATCGTGTGCAATCATTCTTTGTCTTTTTATTTATTTATTATATATATGTGTGTGTGTGTGTGTATTTGTTTTGTCTTCCTTTGTTATTATTTTATAGTCAAATGAGTTGGTTTTGCCAGAACAATAATAAAATCTGATTACTTTGTGTCTGTATCTTTATTATATCATATAGAAACGCATTCCTATATACAACACAATCGACCATAGTCAAATCAAATATGCATCACAGACGTCAGGATTTTTTATCTGTTAGATACCATAATATTGTAATGGAAAAAGAATAATAAGAACAGATATTTTAAATTTTCTTGTATAGTTGGCAAACCACCACGCACAACACCATATGCGCGCCTGTGAAATATAGTACACTACAAACACACGCGGGGCTGCATTGTGTCGTGACAACAAAGCGATTACAATCAGTACTCTCGGGTGTGTGTGTGTCTATCTACGCTAATGTCATAATATGATTACAACATAAGGTCTATAAGTCTGTTTAGTAATTTAACTAAAATTGCTGAGAAAGTCATAACAAGATTTTAACGAGCCAAAATATTTTGCAAGATGAACAATTCAGATTCAGATTCGGTTATTCTACAATTCACCAGGTAGCGAGAATATCTGACTTTAATACTGTTAATTTCAACCTGCACACTGATATGCTCCTATTTTATTTAGAAAATCTTCTGATACATGTTGGCATAATGGAATTTTATACAAAATGATTCAATTTCGGTACACCAGCGCTTATTAAATTAAATCGAAAATTCTATGTGACGGACTTTTTAAACAATTCTACTAAAACACTTACTGCTGGAGTACCACAAGGAAGCATCCTTGGGCCATATCAGTTTTTAATATTAAACGATATTTCAAAATTACTTTTTGTGCAGACAGCACCGGATGATTTAGCACTTCATACGGGACAGACCCAATATATAAACGCTTACAAAAAAGCTATTTTCCAATATTATAAAAGATGAAAGTTCCACATTACTGAGGCAATACTTTTTAAAAGGAGGTGGTCACCTTCATCTGAAATTACTATAAATAACAAGCAAGATAGGTGGGTAAACGAAGTACAATACTTGGGAGTTGTGATGGATAACAGATTAAATTTTATCAGCCATATCAAATGTGTCATAGAAAAAGCTCATAAACCTATGCGCATACCCTATCCGATATTTCGCAGAAACTCTGGTTTCAGCACTGCGACTAAAAAATTAATATACACAACGGTCATCAGACTCAGGTTAACGTATGCGTGTCCTGTCTGGTGGTCAGTGTCTAATATCACCTACAAATAATTGCAACTGGTGCAGAATCTTATTGAACGCTACGTCAGAATATCTTGTTTACATTCCCAACTAGGTCTACCCGACATTATTTCATTTGTTAACAGTGTGTCGAAAACATTTTTATGATAACTGCCAAAAATATCCGAACAAATTAATCAAAGCTATTGGCAATTATGATATGGAGCTGCTCCGCTCACGTTACACTATAAACATCGTACACTGAAACATCGATTTTTATAATTAATTATATTATTAAGCATTTATTTTAACTAGTTCATATTGTTAATTATAGTTTAATGCCATGTAATTTAGTGGATAAAAATATAATTAGATTTTCTATTTGGTTTTTCCTACATAAGTTAATAATGTAATATATAGATAATCAGATTTTTCATGATCAAGCAGCGTTTTACATAAAGTTATTTGCTAAGGTCGTATATAAGATATTTAGCATTAAGAATATTGTAATAATTTAAGAATTTTTTAATATTCAATAGATGTTTTCTTCTCGCCTTGTACGCTACTTATACTGTGCAACAAAATATGTATAGTTAAGTAGTCGCCTACCTCCGATACGGAGACGTCATTTACATGATGATGATGATGATGTAGTGCTTAAAGAATCTCGTTCAGTCAGGAGAATAATTAAATATATTTAGCCGTACAATATATTTTTCCATTTCGATAGATAAAGTACAACTGTAAATAGTTAAAACTGATTGCCTTAAAGAACTAATGGAAAAGTTAAATTCTTATTAAAGCAACAGATTTCGCTTGATTTGCAAATAATGAATTATAATTAACGTTATTCGGAAAGTTCCCGCCAATTATATCACAGTTCTTTTAAAAATTAATTTACTTATTCTACTTCTAAGTATATTTTTTAAATTTAATGTGTTAATTTTATATAGAATCAAATTTTTATAGTGTTAAACATGTCGGACTCAAATAAAAGCCCTAAAAATGATACTGAAGTAAGTGTTTTTTTTTAATTTTATGTTATGATTTAAATATGTATTATTATAGTGATTTTTTATAAACAATTGTGTAATTACAATAGATATAAAATATTTTTACGATTAATTATTGATTATCGGTTAATTCCGAGTTATATTAGGAACCGACTGTATTTTGTTTGATTCTATTGTATTCCTAAGAAAAAATTTGAAAACTTCCTAAATGAGTATATCCGGTTATTATTCTTGAACTACGTATATTTAACATATATGTGCTGCTGTATTTGTTGTCATTTCGTTACTGAATTACTATTTGCGTAGTTGTAAAAATAACAAGGATGTTGACGAATCTGTAATGGAAAATCCAGCAGCTCGGTTTGATGCTACTCCGTTCTATATAACAAATGGAGAAATGCGTTATTATCAAATTAGTGGATTGAATTGGTTAATTTCATTGTATGAAAATGGTATAAATGGTATATTAGCTGATGAAATGGGACTTGGAAAAACATCACAGACTATATCTATACTTGGGGATGTTTGAATTACTATATTTAAATTTTACGTTCTTCAGGTACTTCATATTTTATCAATAGACATCGTTAACCCGGAATTGGAATGTTCTTAAAAAACATTTATCTTTCAGATATTTAAAACATTATCAGGGCATTAATGGCCATCATTTAATAATTGCACCAAATTCGACATTGGTTAACTGGCTTAATGAATTTAAGAAATGGTGTTCCTCGTTAGCTGTTGTATCTTTAATTGGATCAAAAAATGAAAGGGTAAGATATTTCTCATTTGTACACATTATGAATGTACATATTGATTTTGTATTTATATCCACTACATTTGTTCAAATTATTGTTGTTTCAATTTTATTTTCAAATGTTACAATGTAATGTGCACTTCTGTGCGAATATAGATGTGAAAAAACCCGGATTAATTATGATTTTTAAAATCCGAAAGTGAGTTAAATGAATAACAAAAAAAAAATACCATTCTTATACGTATAAAATTTTTCATATAAATGCTTTTTTATATTTTTCTCACAGAAATACATGAGAGCTCTTTTAGGACAGGGTCGATGGGACGTGTGTATTACGACGTATGAAATGGTGATGATTGAAAAAGCGTTATTCAAAAAGTTTAATTGGCATTACATGGTTATCGATGAAGGTCATAGAATCAAAAATGAAAAATCTAAGTTAGCTGTAATCGTACGAGAATTACGGTCCAACCACCGGTTACTGTTAACTGGAACCTCTTTACAAAATAACTTGCACGAGCTGTGGTGGTTGTTAAATTTTCTTGCCCCCGAGCTTTTTAAGAATTCCGAAGTAAGTACGAATAAAATGTAACAGCACAATTTTATAAATTCCTCTATAATGTTCATCTTAATGGAATAGTTTATTTTTTGTCCGTTTTTTTTTTTTTTTATCGCAATTTTTATATTTTACTGTATTTACATTAATTATCAAAAGACAATTCTATGAGATATATCATTTGAATTAATAATTTATACATTAAATCGATTTAAATTTACCTTTAATTTTGATATTAATTTTACTTTTGGAGTGGAAAATAATTTTTTTAAATTGACTAAACAACATTAATGCGTACATATTTTTCCAAAATGTATCTTTTGACTCGTGCATTGTTTTAAAAAACTTACAGTATTTTGATTCATGGTTTAAAGAAAGTGAAATAGACGTTTCTCTGATAGAACGTTTACACGCTGTATCATTGATCATATAAAATTATTTTAATTCTTAGACGTAATACGATTGTTATCAGCATTTACTTTGCATTAGTGCCAATAACCTAATCATGTAATTGTATTAAATTTAATTCTAAAATGTGAGTACATAGTGTATTAGTTTTAATTAAGGGATGCAATTTTAACCAAAGGAAAAATCCCGCCCGGATTTTCCAGAATTTTGCTCCCGTTCTCGTTTCTGTTTGTTATCGGTAGTAGACATTTTTTTTTACCTTTATCGACCTTTTTATCGACCTTTTTATCGGGCGATTTAGACGACCACTTATTCGATTTTGCTTTAACTTTTAATACATTTCCTTCGTCTATTTCACCGCTTGCAATCTTTTTCTTCTTATTACCGTTTTTGTTATTTTCTTTGTTCTTATCCGTAGTCACTTCCTGTTTTGATTTTTTAACGTTCTTCGTATACGATAATTTTCTATCGTTATCGTATTTCCGTTTATCTACGTCCTTTTTATTAACTCGTTTTTCCTTAGGTTGTATATTTTCTTTATTTTGAATTATACTCGTCTTTTCCACTTCATTTGTCGGCAACTTTCTATTTTTCGATACGGTACTTTCATCTCCAGCTGATAAGCTTCTTTTTACTCCTCTATTCGTAGAAGAACTATCCTCATCAGCACCGACGATAGCATGTCCATCGATAATCGTGTTATGCTTCGTCTTTTTATTCGTATTTTTGTCTGTCATTATTTTCTCGGATGTATTCGACGATTTATTACTTCTCTTCTTAATTTTTCCCGTTTTCCTATCGGCCGAAGATGACTTTTCCTTATTTTTCGTTTCCTCGGCTTGAGTTTTTTTTTTCTTCGAAGAATTTTGTATACGTTTTCTACGTCAGGTGATGCCGATGAAGTTTCTTCAGAGGATATTTCAGATTTTCTCTTTTTTTGAGACGTCTCTCCGTTATTTACCGATTTAGTAGCGAGCGCGTTTTTCTCAATCTCCTTTTGAATTGCAATATTTTCCCTTTCGATCCAATTTAATAACATTTTGCAATGTTGTTCCAATTCAGCCGGTGATCTTTTCCGGATAAAATTATCGTATCGAAACTGCGGCGCTTTCCTTTAATAAAATAATAATGAATCCATTACTTTAATCGAGATAAAAAACATGAATTCTGTTTTAACACTTTCAGTCATACATTATGAAAATTGTAAATTTTATGGGGGGGGTCACTGCTTCTTAGATGAACAGTAGGTGATTTCAGATCGATTTACATATTTCTAAAATCGATACATTTCACGTCAACCAGAAAATAAAAAATTATGTCAGTATTAAACCTTCGTGTATCGTATAATGGACATCACGTATAAAGGGTTAATAAAGCGACGAAATTTTTATTAAGATAAATGTATTCTATTATTTTTTCGCGCATTTAATAAATAGTACATTTTTAAATTTATATAATTTTTAATTATCTTCCTAAATAAATAATTAATAAACAAATTAATTACACGCCGTAATGATTAAGATTTTTTAATTGAGAGATCCGAGTTTTACTAGGTATTTTTTTATTATTGTAAAATTGTACTTTTTCGAAACTATATCACACACCGTTTAAAATTATACATACATTAGCTACTTTATTCGTTTCTTAAATTTCCGGAGTTACAAAATAAATTTTTGGGTTTTAGTATTGACAGGGTCGTGTGATTTTCAAATCTGCCTATCAGTACGATCTCAATTTTATTTATTGAACTGTCACGCTAAATCAACAACGTTTCTAACCTCTTGCAACCTACTGGTTGTTGTAGAAAGTTTCCTGCAAGAGCGGTCCTTCCAATCTCGACGACAAGTGATTGGCGGCAGCTAGTTTTATTTCGTCTGTAACGCATTTAACTTGCAGATTTTTATGTAATGTATGGTTTGAGCAGAGACCTTAACATCTTGTTTCTGATAGCGCTGCATTCTATTAATATTACTTTGGACGGACATCCATAGTTCGGCCGCGTAAAACTATATTGGTTTTAGCACCATGCGATATAACATTTTATTTGCAGCCTGTAATTGAGAGCACATAAAATGTGCGTCTTTTTACAAATATCGAAAGCAATAGTAGAAAGAAATTTCTCGACGGAATTTTTTCCTGAAAATAATTCTTTCATAGATTCAAAAATATTTCCGTAAGATGCGATACCTTCAATAGAAACGGCGTGTCAAATATAAAATTTTAATGTTTACCAACACACGCGGAAAAAACTAATTTCTAATATATATTTATTTGAATAACTCGAAAACTACATGACCAAGATTTTTGAATGAAATTTTATTTAAAAATAGGAAAACGAGAAATTAGCTTACAATCATCTGTGGAACCAATATCGTTTACACGACCGCTATTTGCAACAATACATTTATTCAGTCTTTACAAACTTTCGAAAACTTTAACGAGCGTAAGTTGTCAAATTTTTGAATTTCTTCAGAAAAACGATTTTTATTTCTGTTATGTACCAATGAGATATCCTCACGTTCAAAAATGTCCATTTCACTTTTTATGGCGAGACATCGTAATTTATAATTATCATTAAAAATTACCACTTTAACAGATTATAAAATTATGTATTTAAAATCAAATGAACATTACTAAAATCGGGGCTATAATCTACTCTAAAAGGAGACGTTATAAATTCTGAACTCGAAATAAAACTTTTTAATTTTTTTATTTTTAATGTACACCTGTACAAATTGACAATAAAGCACATGAGTTAAATTAATCGCGTATAAAAATACAACGACGTGCAGCCACCATTACAGTAAAATCCTGCCGATTGTGAATTATGTTATAGCAGAAAGTCTTGATTTGTATGAAACAAGTTAGATCATTTTGCAAATGTAGAGTTCGTGCGTATTGGAGCATCCATCGATTTAAACTTCTAATCCGATTGTCTGGCAGTGTTAACGTGTAGATTGCCCGAATTTGAAGATTTGAATGATTACAGTATTTGTCGAAAAATGTTCGATATTTATCCCAATAAACCTGTGTGCCTTTGGCATTTGCAGATCATGATGTAACGTATCGTTTTGCTGGTATAATAAGAAATATCGCATATAGCTCTTAAAACTTTGGACTAAAATTGTTGAATTCCCCATAATTCAATTCCATTAATGTGAAAGTTACATTTGCCGATTTATTGTGTTGATTTTAATTTCCCATTTTGTTTATCACTTTTCGTTGCTTGTAAATCGTGTTGAAGAGATCGAGGTGCAACTTGCGGACTTTCATTAGCGGCCATAATCAAAGTGTCATCAGCAAAGGTAAATATTGATATATACGACATTGTAGAGATATCTGCTGTGTACACCGTGTACAAGGTGGATCCTAAAGTGCTTCCTTTCGGTACAGCCAGTCAGAATATTCAGTGTTACGTCGTACACAAATTTCCTGTTCTCTAAATAGGATTGGATCGACAAGTAATAGTTCGCTGATGAGTTTACATAACAATAATAAAACGTTATTATACAATACAAGATACCTGTGTGTTCTACTGGGCAAGAAGTTAAATTTAAACGCATATATTACTTATTGCATTTAAAAAATGAACTAAAAATTTTCTATTAGTTAATAAAAGATCCAAACTAAGCATACAAAGATGCTGTTTACACAGTTTACTATATTTATAGCTTGTAGGCTGAAAATTTTCTTTTTATTATTGAAAAAACAGTATCATAAAATGTATGGGGGACTTAAAAACAATCAGTTCAATGAGTCATTTACAGAAAATTTTCTTACACATAATTCAAAAATGAATAAAAATTAACGAATTTGTCTTATAAGATACTCAGTTTGGATTTAGAACATGCTCAGACACCAAGCAAGCGGTCCTAGTTGTAAATGTATTGTTACAAACACTTTGTAAGAGGATGTGTTCATTTGGTTCTTGGAGTATAAAACTACAATATTTTTAACCACGACATATTGACAGATATATTGCAAAGATTTAAAGGAAAAAAAACAGTTATCTAACAAAAGTAAATTAAATTATGCAATGGTAAGAATACAATTTACCTTAGTGACTTACGCAACAAAATAAAAAGATTAATACCATGTTATTCTAAACAATAAAAATACTAGTTAAATTTAACAAAACAAAAAAAAACTACAATATAATAACAAACAAATCGAAACTCAAAACTAGCATTGTGCAGAATATACCAAATGAGTTTATAAATAAAACATTATAGAAGCATTTTGAACATATTTAAATTAAAAAACGGTGTTTTAGTCGACAATTCTTATAGATTATATAGATTGGTCACATTGTAGTCTCCCTATAACTTGAATTAATTTATTATGCATTTTATAGTAAACATAATGTTTTTTTTTTTTAAATTCAATATATGTATACAGGTATATCAGATTTAATTAAGAATGCATATCTCATATTTTGGCGCTTAGTAAGATTCTACAACAATTATTTTGTATTAGTTATAACTTCCTTTAAATGCTGTTGGGAACCAAAAACCAAACCAAGCATGCATAGCATTAAATATGGGGGAAACATTCGGATCTCTCTATGACGTTATCGATGGTACGATTAATGTGAATACTGAAGGATAATCACAAGTTAAAATACCTAACTTCTTTAATTCATGTGATGTTACGATTACAGTAAAGACAAGAAACTCCTCCTGATGAAAGGATTGCTGAAGTTTTTTGATTTTTAAACAGATACATAACACTTAACCATTCTGTATCTTAATTTCAGACTTGGATGTTTGTCACTGAACAGAGATCTCATTTGGATAAATACTGATCTTGCCTGTTCGATTCTTATTCTGATTTATTTATTGGGGCTCATTTCAACATTTAAATAATATGGAGCTCATATTAAAAACAAACAGCAAAGCTGCTCATAAAGAGCTGAAATTGACTTTAAGATTGAAAAGGGCGTCGCCTATACTTGTTAAATTATATGCAATAAGAGATTTTGATATTGCACTTTAATCTCGAAAAATAAATATGAAGAAATGATAAACAATATCTAATATGCTGACGAAACTGCAATTTTTGTAACTCTACAAAAAGTGTTTAATGTACAAGATAGAATTAATAAAGAACACAACCTAAAGACAAATGTGAAAAAGACCAAATGGATGAAGAGTAAAAAAGTGGATAAATTTAAAAACCTTCGATATGTGATAACATACAACCCGGACACAGGTGTGGGAGTAAATAACCAGATATTCTAAAACAATCTTTTATAGAAAACCTAATATATATGACATAAATCTCAACTTGAGAAATTAGTTTAATATTACATTTACTTAATGTTATTTTGTGGTACAGGAAAATTACACATGAACGGAATCTGTAACTTTTATTAACTAAAAACCGCATATGGATAAATTATAAAATATTCATTCGTTTGAAAATAGCTAAAGACAAAATATTATGTAGATTTATATCTTAAATCAAATTTCTCAATTACTGTCGTATGCCTCAATAAATTGTAATAGAACATAGAACCTTTAAGCGCATTACGTTCATAAGATTTTAACAGTGTTGTAATATATTCTGTCTTGAAATATTTTTTTATTTCTGATTAATTCAAATTGTGGTACTCGGTAATTCCACTTTTACAAGCATTTACTATTTTAAGTTTTTAATCATTTCTGCATAACCTATTACCACCGATTACATAAACGATTTTTTAAACTTTTAAAGTAACCACTATTATTTTTATACATTAATCGTTGCACATTACATTGCAATTTTACTCATACAGCTGGTTACAGTAACTTTATAAGATGATATGTAAAAAATTAATCGCAAATACGATCTTCAGTTGTGCAATAAAATGTGTGTACATGGAAACTGATGCAAGATCAAACTGATTTAATAATAATGGAATGTCAATAATTTCAAGATTACTCTATAAATAACTTTTTAAAAATGAAGTCTATTTATTACTCTATAACTGATAATCAATAAAGTAGGAGTTACAATTATAAATTCTAATAATCGAGAGAAATTAGATGAAAAACGTTGCCATTTCACCACATTTTGTTTGTTTGCTGGCAAATACTGCAGAAGATCCTAAAAATATAATGTTTTATTTCTCTTTTTACAGTTTATTATTATAAAGAGTAAGTTTTTCCTAGATTAGAGGTTTCTCTAGGGATACAACAATTACAGTCTTTTTATTGTGTGTAAATTTGTTTATTAAATATTTAATCGATACACAATACTAAAGTACATATTAACAACACAATACACCCAGGTGAAAACGCAAAATAATTTCATATTTACTCGCGATTTTTCAAAAAACAAATTTTTTTTAATTTCAAACAGAAAACGGAATTTTGGTTAGAGAAAATAATTCCAAAAAATATGAAATACAACTCGCGAATTAACCGAATTTCCCGTAATTATGTAACTAATTAGAACCAAATATAATTTCTCAAATATATAAAAATAAAAATAATTATTATATCACAATAATTCTTTTTAATTTTATATTTATTTTGTGTATATATTTTTTTTTTACATTAATCGTTCTTAGATATTTTATTTCATAAATTTTCTATTTTTTTTTGGTAGTATTATTGAAAGAACATTACATGGGTTAAAATTTACATCAATATGCAATTTAACCGTTTATCTGTTATATTCTAAGAGTATCTGAACATTTTAATCAGAATTCGAAATAACAAAAAAAATGTTAAAAACATATGATTTTTACACATTTCCTGCTATGATCAAAGTACAGAGCACACTTTTTAAAAGTTCTTTGTATTGCGGTATTCATTTTAATTTTTATGGTAGACAAATTTTTTTAGTTAAATAACCATTCTTAGTGTAAATAGTGAACTATGATAAATAATCAATAAAGTAAAATCATTATGGAAATGTAATAATTTTCGAAGTAAATAAAAACTGTTTATTTCATACAATATGATGGGAAGATAGGTTCGAGTACCTAAAATATATATTTTGTCATATAAACAAAAAAATATTGCAATTATGTATTTTGTATTGTGTTGTTAATAATCCAACATAATTAGCAAACGAAATGTATAAAATAATATGTATAGAAGTATGCGAATACTTACAAGTATAGGATAAATATGCTGAGAACTACGTGTTTCATATGCAATTTGAGGAGGCAAATATTTATACACAGATTCTTTTTCGGCGGATGGCGGAATAATACGAAGTGACAATAAGTTTAATACAATAATAAACTCGTTAATCAAATATTGAAATTATTACACCAAATAATATTTTTTCCTTAATTTCGACTTAATGAAAGTTAATTATATTTATTAAAAGAAATCTTTAAAAAGCTTTAAAATATGTGAATTAGTACTGAAATTTAAATGAAGTTCATTTTAAAAAAATAAAATAAAAAAACTATTCTGAAAATTGAAACACATAACTTTTACACACTATACTTATTATTTAATAATAAATTATACACAACTGAACACTATTTCATTCGTTCTACAATTTTTTACCGATGATATTATCATCACCATTTGTCATCAATCTGAAGATTGGTTTGTAGCATTATGCCATCCTTTCCTCTTTTCTGTCAGTCTCTTCAGTTCCCCATTGCGACATTATATATATATATATATATCCAGGGAGATCTTCTATATTGTAATTAAGTATGATGTGGTTTTTTTATACTAATGTATCTTTTACTAATTTGTGCTTTTTATTTCATGGAGTTAATCATTTAGCTATAAATGCCAATTATAGAATTTTTTTGACATTTTATATATAAAATGTGTATCAGGAAGTTACTATCAAATTAAAAATTTATGCAAAGAATAATTTTGTTCACAATCTTGTGAGATCTTTTCCGGATTTCTGATTGTTTCAATCTACTTTTGTTTTTTTTTTTATTTTAATGAGTTCACATTTATAAATTTATATTTGCGTTTACAATAATTCTTTACTCCTACTTAATGCGTCTCAAAAATTACTAATAATCTTGTTAACTCAACTTTTAGTTAGATTCGTAATTACGGTAGATGTTATCTTGCTGAAACAACTATTTTTTTGTTTATAGTTTCAAAATATGTTAATAGTAATTTTACAAAATTCAACTATAAGCAAAGACATTGAAGTTTTTTATTGCTTTCTTTTTATTTGAGTAGTTTTTATGTTGCTTTTATTGATAATACAATCTGAAATGACTAATTATTTTGAAAGCTTTTATTCAATTTATAACAGTGTTCTGTAGTTGTTGCACTGAACTATGTAAGTAATGAATAACATGTTAGTATTTCCATATTTTGTAAACGCGGTTTCATGTTAAAGAATACGATATTGTAAATGAAAATGTTAATTTTAATCGGTTATGTCGATGACCGTGGAACAAGTTCAAGTATTTTTTACAAAATCGATTCAATATAGAAGTAGACGTTTTCCGGTCATTGAAAATTTCGGCTGAGTTAGCTAATATCCTGTTTGCTTTAAAGAATGAAATTCTATGAGAAAACAAAATATATAAGTAGGTTTAGACTGATTATTAATTTAATTTAGTTTTCTATACTTATCTTTTGAGTTTGGTACCCTAAACTCCCAAGTTGACGATGCTATAACTTAAAATCTTGGATTTTATATATTTATTGGTATTTACGTATTCAAATGCTTGTTGAACTTGTAATGTCAATTCTGATATTGATTGATCTTACATATTTTAGTGAATTTGTTGTGTTAATACTGTATTTGATGAAAACCTAAGTAGTATATTTACTATTGAGTTTATACTGACTATATTGCGGGATATTTCTTGTATATCAGCATGCTGGTACTTAATATTTTTTTAGTACAATCTTTTTTATTTAGTCCCTTAACATTAATTGAGATTATTTTGAATACATTCCATCATTAGACGAATATTTTGGCTCAAAAATGTGCATTTGTTCCTTGTGAATATTATAAACGATACTATTATTATGGTTGCACAGGCTGCTTATCTTTGAAATTAGGGGCGTAACGTCAATGGAAGCGGGAAGCACCAACAAATTATGAGTATGGATGTTCTTTAGTATGTATGAAAAGAACATTAGTCGCAGAAAGAAAATAAAGTGACTTGTTGAATAATTTTAAATACCAAAATTAAAAAGTATTAGAAAAAAACCCTGCTAGATAGAAATCACAAGTGAATGATCGGAATAACTACAAGTCTAATATTTCACTATATTACTTGCTAGCGTTGCCTCCGAACGATCTCCGTATATTAGTGATAACTAAAAAAGGCTGCGCGCAGGCTCTACCGCGTTCGAAATCACATAACAGTTCTATTTGCGCGAATTTTTATCCATACGATCGCAAATGTGTGTACGGATTGAGAGTGAAGATCAAAGCGCTTTTCTAGTCACATACACTGATCAACAACGTGATTTTATACACGCCCGTGAGTATGTTGCGTATGTTCATGTGGTATTCTTATAGTTGCGACACGTTTTAGTTTGATCACTTTTCTACACTATGTCGTTTACTAATAGTGGCGCTGGTCGACCACGCGTCTCAGTTTGTGACACCTCTACAAAAGAAACTGTACCAAATCGTTCATCTCCATTTACGTCAACTACTAGAGCACCAGTCTGTTCAAATGCAATTTCTTCCGAAATTGAAGCTGTATGAAATTTCGTTACTGAAGTTCTACTGGTTAGTTTTAGTGTACTAAATTTTCAAGAAAAAATTAATATTCAAAATGATAGACTAATGCCTGATTTTTTGAAAATTTGTTTACAAAATCAAGAGGACATAAAACATTTAAACGCCATTTTCAAACAAATTTATATACAACAGTCCCATGGTTATGCGGTTGTAAGAAAAAAAACTTTTGTTGGGCTTGCCTTTTATTTAACCAAGAAGGAAATGTGTGAAATGCAAGTGATTTTGATGATCTGAATAATCTGCATAAAGCACAGAAACGACATAAACTATTTGTTAACCATATTATTTCTTTAAAACAGCTTAAACAATTTGGAAAAACTCGCATTGAAAACTGTTTAAGTGAATAATTCCGTTTATCAGTTCAAATGTATGATTAAAATGTAAAAACGAATAGAAAAATTATTTAAAAGTTGCATGCTTTTTAGGAAAATAAGACTTAATTCGATTTCTGGGGAAGACAAAAAGCTGTCATATAGAAGAATATTTTTAGAAATCATCGATGTCATTCGTTTAATAGATTTAATAACAAGAAAACTGAAATGCTTAAATCTCTTAAATACAAAAGGTTTTTTAAATTTTCAAAAAATCTTTCCAGAAAAAGACTTTTTAAATTTAAAACAGAATTATGGGAACTTTTCGATTCTACAACTTTGAAAAGTGAACTTTCTGTAATATACAAAGATTTAGACATTCATAAGGACACTGTGCTGGATCTTCCCATTTAATAACCACAATTCCAGCAACCACTTCATCTGCAAAAAGATCGTTCTATACTTAAGAAATGCATAAGGTTAGGAGCGATTATCTTCGTTAGCTCTTCTTAATGTTGAAAAAGTATTACTATCAAAACATTAAGAAACGACCATCTTTTTACGATGATGTAATAAATATTTTTGCAACTAAGAATGGAAGAATCGAATTAATTTACCAACAATGAGCTATTTTGTCAATTTTAATATATATGGTATTTAATAATTTTAATTTTTATTATGTATTTAACCGAATTTTACATATATCTATTTTCATACGCGTATAAAAAAAATGTTTCATTATGACGCCTCCTCTACTTTGAAATTCACACTACGCCATTGTTTAATATCTTATTCACTAATTTTATTGAGGCATAGATAAGGAATTATATTACAGTTTCGTCCGAACAGAAGTAATTTAATGCAAGCAAACTATCAAATAAATCATTGTTATTTATTAAATTATACATAATACAATGAATAACACACACAGAAAATGAGTGAAATATGTTTTTAATTTAAGTAACGGCATTTTATTGCTAATTAGACTAATTGAAGAATAACAAAAAGAATAAATGACCACACAGATTTTATACTTAAGGGGCATATAACATACTTTAATAATTTAGCAAACAAGACCTCATCTCACACATATGCTCAAACACATGTACAGCCATACATATATGCACATATTATGTACATATCTCTCACAAATATTAAATATATATACTACATGATATATATATATATATACCTACATATAAACTACAGACTATAAAATCAGGATGTATGATGTAACATTTAACCAAGCATCCATCAAACCAAATAGATTTTCTAAAAAATTGTGTTATTACTATTAGTGTTATTACATTATATACTGGCGGAAGCAGCATGGACTCATATAGTTTATGCCTACTTTTTATGTACCGTGACCGTGTTCTGTCTTATGGCCTTTTTCTAAAATTCTTAAATTTAGTTACATAAAATTGCAGTCCTAATATAATAACCACGGAATAAATTATACAAAATATAAGATGTTTTCATTACAGTTTTAAAAAATTGTTGGATACCTGAAACTAACTTCATTTATTAATATTATACTGGCTTTTAAAATTTTATTCTTGTTGTTTTATTTAAATTTTTTAACATTGTGAAATCTGGACCACGTGTTTAAAATAAGTTATCTATTGACATATTAATATTTTTCAGAATCATTAGTTTTATTGTAACCTGTTGTGATCATCTAACAATTGCGCGGGTTTCGTTATTCGGTTGATGAGGTTTACTTTTGTTTGTCATTAAATAAAATGAGGGGGAATTATATATATGTACTAGAAGTTACCCTCGGCTTCGTCTGCGTAATTATTTTTTTTAATACAATAACGCTGTCTCCTTCTTTTACTATGAAAAAAAAACCAAACGGATATTTATATATATGTATATATATATATATATAATGTTCGGTTAGAGGTCATATATATATATATATATATAGTGTTACGATCGTAGCAGAAATCACAAATGGGTGTTGTACGTTTCGTATTCGTATAGTATACATATATATACGTGTATATATATATATATATATATATATATATATATATGTTTTGTTTACCGTTTACTGTTTTTAGGTGGAACGATCTCACAGAGATCGGATTAATATATAAAACTGATAAAGGAAAGAAACAGTGATATTTTAAAACTTTAAATTATTGTAATTTCTGTCCTATTTATGATATCAATGTGAAACAAAGCTTAGAACGAATCCGATTATATAAGCTATAAGCCAAGCGAATTTCATCAATATTACTTTAATAGTTTTTGAGTTACATCGGAACGGATAGACAAAAATAAAAAAAATTATTTTCTGTTTGTTTTAAAAAAAAATAAAGCAATGCAGTGATTGAAAATATTCGCAAATTGCAGACAGACACTACAATTTTATATATTAGTACAGATATACGTTGATGATGTTAAATACCACAAGGTGTGTAAACCATAAATCACTTATTTCATGAATCCACTGCAATCCGTTTTTTGTGAACCTGTGGTAAGCTGTTGGTATACAGTTATTTCCGAACACATTTATATTTTTTTGCTTTTTCTTTATTTCTAATGCCCGACGGTCTACCTTCCAGTATTAATTTGCAATTGACCACCGATTTGTTTTCTATTATGTTCGAAATATAAATATTTTTTCTCCTATTTTCTACGATACTACCTAATTTCTTGATTTGTATTTTTTTTTATTTTTTATGTAGGATATTTACAAGTCTCCACCTACAACGTAATTTGAAAGCATATATCCTTGTTTGAATAGTTCAAGATTTATAACAAAGAACGAAGTAATAATTCTAACCGTGGTGATTTTTGATATTTGCAAGTTTTGTTGTAGTTTTGTTTGTCTGCATAATTAAACAGTAGATTTATTTTTACAATTTACATTTTTGAATATTAAAAAACACCCGAATTAACTTTTAACTACTTGTAATGGATTAACTCTTCGAAAAATTTTAGTTTCAATATCAACGATCATTATTTGCGGTTTATAATTTGACCAACTTTTCTGATAAGTTCGGCATGAAGATTGAATAGTAATAAAGGTATGTAGAACTTTGTTTTAAAAAGTACGTGATATTCTACAATTGTGGTTGCTTTTTTGGTGCGTAAGCATTCCATAATATGTCATATTTTATGTAATTGAAAGCTTTAGCATGATCAATGAAAACAATCTGTCGAGCATTACACATTTGTTCTTCCTTTTCAACGTCATTTTTAGTCTTCTGTTCTTCAGGAAATTCATTCGTGATAAACGTTTTCCGCCTACTATTGATTGTATTTTACATACGTTACTAGTATGAGAAAAAACACTATTTTCGATAACTGGAATGGATAGTTTTTGAGTCCTTGTTATATAAAAGTAAAAAATGGGATAAATTCTATTAACTCCGGCTTTGTATACATTATAAGTAGACGCAAATATACTTAGTTTTATTTTTAAAAATACATTGATAAATGTACCTTTGTTAAAAACTTTTATTCTTAACTCCGATTTATTAAAAATACTCTTTTTTTCCCGTTTTAATTGGGTACTGTATTTAAACCAAAAATATTTTAAACTAAATAATGATTAATTAGCTGAAATTATTTTGGTAAACAATTTGTTTTAATAATTTTTGGTAATTTAGTTGTAGACAATTTTAGACGTTATTAAAATATTGAACCCTAAAATACTTTTCTCGGGTATGATTGTTTAAAACTTTAATGATTTTTTTAGTCTGTAAAGCATAGCTTTACAAAATGCATGATTTATGAGCAAAATTAATGTATTTTATTTATGTGGTACAAATTAAAAAAAAATTCCGACTTTTTCATATAGAGATAAAATTATTTAATAATTGATTTTTTTTAATCGATACTTGCGATGTTATTCTCAGAGGAACGCCTATTTTTTAATATTATCTTATCAAGCTTACTCGAACTTGAAGTGTTGTGAATACTTTAGATAAATTTTTTGTGTGCGAATTTCAAAACTTCTACCTTTTAGTATAGATTAAAAATGTTTGTATTTAATTGATTTATTAAACTGTTACGATGTATGGTGGCGAACACAGAATGGCGGTTAATATTTTAATATTGTTCACATTTAAATCCCCGCTGTTGATATGTAATATTTTCTAACTACACGAGTTTGGATGTATTTAATGAAAAATTGAATTTTAATTTTAACCGGATTTATTTTCAAATCAATAGGTTGTCTATAAAAAAATCATAATGCGCCATTAGATCGAATATATCGGTGTACAGATGTATTTTACCTATGATGAAAACATCTGCGTGGTTAATAGTTGTTGCAATTCTGTTTGTGTCAACATATGGTTTAGGGTTTTGCATCACTTTATTTGCTGGTACAATAGTTCTTTTTATTGGGTAAGATACATATTAATTCACGCAATTATTGATAGTACTCGCATCGAATTATGATTAGAAATTAAGCGATTAAATGTTACGAGATATTTTGGGAATTTCGTATATAAAATATTATTTTTTAGCGCCTTTTCGATTTACGTATATTTTATAAATTGTACAACGTTTTTTTTTTTTTACATGGTACATTAATGGTGACGAATGTTTCTTCATCAGGTTTTTGTGAAAGCTAGTCAAAGAGGCTATCGAACGGTGTATTTATTGTATTAGTACTGTGTGGAAACGATGCATGTTTCCTTATATTGTATGATAAATTCGATAATTTTTGTTCTTTTTAAATACCCAATTTTTACAGCACATTTGAATAATGATGTTTTTTTTTTTTGTATACAATAGTAGCATGATTGTTCTGATGGTGTTTATACCCCCAATGTATGTCATCTTTCCTTACATAGCGTGACATATGTTACAGTATTCTTAAGTATTTATTTTGGAATCTTTGTATTATATTTATATTTAATGACTTTACACAATCAAATGCACGAGCGGCTTTTCTGAATTTTATTACGTTTTCTTTTGTGTTAATTTATAATTTATATGAACATTAAAAAATATATCCGTCCTTTTCGATATAACTATTTTTAACCATAGTACTAAATGCCTCCCTGGTAAGTGTAGAATGCTGTCACTTCAGTAAATCGGATTGATAAATTCCTTGTAAGAATATTAAGTAGAGCACTTTTCTGAGCTAATATCTCGGAAAGATACGGAATGTAAAAGATATTGTTAACGGTCTTTAATCTTTTGGCTGGCCGTCAATTTACCTGCACAAATTATTGAACATAACAGATGTTAACTACTAAAAATCTAGCGAGCGGATGTTTAAAATGGGTTTTCGAAATTTGTCCTTTCGTATGGTCGTTTTTTATCATAAATATATTCTAAAACTTTCTCAGTTGTTTATAACATTTGTTTACTTTTAAATTCATGCCCCGTTTATTCAGATTTAATGCTTTTTGATTTCGGTCATTATGTGAAATCGTTCAGGATTCTATCTTGGAAACAGATTTTTATCTACGCCTGAAAAAACGAGAAAAACAAATATGGGGAAATATGTCATCGGTATCTAGCTATAGGTAGTACTATGAAAGTAGGGGAATACGAAATAATTCACCCCTAACAAATATCCGTGAATCAAATATTTAATTTTGCGTTAAAAATAAAAGTAAACAACAGCTGTCTGTAGGAACTTAAAGTTCCAGATGCTAAATAAAATATGTCATTGAAATAAAGAACACAAAAAGAAAACGAAGCTTCGTATAACAATCAAAACCAAATTCTTAACTGTAAACGTCTAACCTAATTTGACTATAACAAATTACGGTTCGTATCTTGCAGTGTAACGACATTGTAAAGTAAGAAATTACTTCTTATGTAACCTGTTTTAAATTTTTCTAATTATAAATGTTTACAGCGGCTTATCGTTTGCGTATATTCATAATGACGATTATGCTACTTACTGTTTGAACCAGATGAACGTTGATGTTTCAACAGATTTTACTTTGAAACAGGTTTGTTATTTATTTTTTTATTTAAAGTATTTCAAAAGTTGTTCATATTTTGTCGCGTATAAATAGTTTCTACGTTAATTAATTTCGCAACATAAACTTAGGTTTTCCTGTCATGTTTAAAGTTTGGTTATTTAAAACAGTCAGTTTATTGGTAACTCGCAATTTTTTCATTTACACAATTTCAGACTTTTGTTGTCGCAACTAGCACGTTGTATACAATTTCGTTTTTGTATTACTCGTAAAGTGTAAATTTTTCCTTTTTTTTTCCCTACGTTATCGTACATTCCGAACTGGTTTCCAAAATTATTAAGATATAGCAAAGTATTTGCACTTGTCGATTTAGCAAGACGACCTTTCATCGAAATATAAACATTGTAGAAATAAATATGCCAGAATTTTCAACTGGTAACAAATTCATCAAAGACTAAATGCGCGAAGTTGAAACTAATAGCGAAACTAGAGATTGTAATTTATATACGGCCCACCAGATAAACGAAGATAATAAATTTACACGTTTGTTATGTGTTGGATATAAATGCAACTAAAACTAAATATATGTTGATTGATAAACATAGGCGAGGTACGAACACATACGCTTTATTTAGATTAGTTCAAATGAAATTAAAAAGGTAGCAAAAGTTCAATGAGCACTTGGTTCTGCGAAGAAATCGATCAGAGTGTTGAAATTAGAACCGAATTAGAAAAAGCTAGGTTAAACTTTTACCTCCATGACGAAGTTAGTTACAAGAAAAGATTTAAGTCGGCATTTAGGTTAGCTAGAACTTATGTATTTACAGTCTTTGACAATTTCAGCAGCATTAGAAAAGAAAATACAGGCCTTCGACATGTATTATATATCGGCGAATGTTGAAACTACAGAATAACGAATCGAGAAATCTTAAAGAAGATGTTGAAAGGAAATTATTATGGACCATTCGAGAACCCGAACTGATCTACTGTGGTCATATTCGTTGAAATGAAAAATATCATATTTTACAATTGGTACTACATGCAGAAATTGTTGGCAAAAAAACGTATAGGTCGAAGGAAACTTCAGTTGGTTGTACCCATTGACATTACTGATCGCCAAATTCCGATCGGAGACGGTGTAGATAAAAAATAAAATCTATACATTCGCGTAAGTATTTAGGAATAATAATAGTCGGACACTTGAAATTGAGAATACACGTGGAATGTATAGATAAACTAAAAATATCGATATCTATAATATATAACAGTGCGGTGAAAATTAATTGCTAATTATATAGGCTAGTCTTTTATTTCGCGATTAGCTCGCCCTATCGTCTTACTTTTAATTTATTAACCGTTGTTCGGTAAAAAGTTCCTAGTTCGTATTATTATCGAAACACCATTAAAATATTTTGAAAGATATTTTTTGTCAATAGTCTATCAGTAGATGGTATAGCAAAAGATCACGACGTAAAGGGTTGCAATGATCAGTCCCTATATTAGATAATTTTCGTTCTTATGACAAGTCTAATGGCTTAGTTCAACACAGCCCGCGTGTGGCGAGTTATCCAATAAGCTAGTTGCAGACCGGTTAGCATGACTAACCGCCCCTGATGTTTGATTACCATCTTTTTAATAACGTCAACTATATACTCCGTGCCAAGGTCTTCATATATATATATATATATAGTGTTATTCATTACATGATTAATCTAAAAGTGATATTTTTATATCTTCGTATTTTCATTGCTTTTTTCACTGCAACCCCCATATCTATACTGGAGCGCCTATTAGATCGTATAATAGTAGTTTGTTCTTTAACGTAAGCTGGGATTGCATTCCTATTAACAGTTTTTTTTTTAATTTTGATTCTGAGCTCTTTTTCTATCAATATGCTTCGATCGTGTTAATTTTAAGTATGAGCCGAGGTATTTAACATTTTTTTTTTAAAGGGTACAATCTTGTTATTTATTTTGATGTTTAACGGCTCTAAGGTGTAATCTGCGTAACGTAACTTTTCTACATTTGAATCACATTACTAACGCATGTTGTTATATTACGGCCGTTAAAAAGTTCCTGCTACTAGGAAATGATAATTTTATTCTTACATCGAATTTTTTTATTACATTTTTTTTTTACCTTTACGATTTGTTAATTATTTATTATAAATGTCGAAATAAACGATTAATTTTATAGGAAATTAATTTTTGTTGTAGCAAATATTTTCTTAATTTTTCCCCCGTGTTACTCTAGCGTATAATACGATTTCATGATTTTATTTTGTCGTAGGTTATAGAATTAATGCAGCAACGTCACCCGAGTTCTAATTTGGATAATCGTTTTACCGGATCGCACGTAATTGATGAAGAACTTCAAGCAATTTTATATTACGTTTTTCGAGATTACGTTTATCCGTGGTGATTATCATTACGTTATTATACGCGATTATTAGTAGTTTTCCGATTTTACTAATTTCATCGATTATATCGTTTCGTTGATTAATAAGGGAATTACGCTAAATAATAAATTATTTTTTGATGTTCTCTTTACATCGACTATTGTGAAATTTATTTACTTTTTTTTTTTTTCTTCTATCAATAGTGCGTATGATGTCTGTAGTTACTTGAGCGGCACTCCTTACGTAGAAGAAGGTCTATAATGTATAAATTGGATTTCGTTTATCAAGTCCAACGGTTTGATTCTCTGCAATCGTCGCAGCTCTGACGAGTTATCTAGCAAATTCACCGCTGCCCAATTAGGGTGATCATGTAACTTTACTGCATGTTTTATCGCTTCCTGTTTTATCATATCAGTAACATACGGAATATGTAGGTCACGATGAAAAGTTTTGTTTGAATACCAAGAGGGATTTTAAGGTGGTTTGTACAGTTTTGTCATTTATCAGCACTTCTTTTCGATCGATGGTAATGCCTTTTTAGGTTTAATTTTGTTATTTGTACAAATTATTACTCTTTCGGATTTGTTTTCATTAGATGTTTATTCGCCATTTCTCGCTGTATGTTGTCACTTCGTTTAATGAACTTTGAAGGTTTTTATTAGCTTCCTCCGGGATTGGCTATCGCAAAGTACAGCAGTATCATCTGTGATCAGATGCGAGAAGATCTGCTGTATACATTAAGTAGTTCTTAGCACACTTCCTTGTAGAACTCCAGCAAGCATGGGATGTTAGACAGCTCGTCTCCTACTTTAAGCTGTAAATGTCTTTTAAAAACGAGCTAAATAATTTGTATTTTCGCAATTTATACAATAGACCGTTGTGCCATATTTTGTCAAAAGCTTGGCCGATGTCCAAAAATACCGAATCGCGTACTTTCTTTTCTTCTAAACTGTTTTCTATTCTATCAAACGAAACGTTTAAGTAAATGTGCTATAGATGAATACGAAACGCGATAAAATTTTTATTATAATTTACTATATTTAGTCTAATTATCGTTATTATCGTTCGTTACCTAACGCTGTGATCTACCGCGCAGTTTTGATCGTTTCGATGTTTTTCCGTGCGTAGTAGAAGTCTTTTAAGCGACAAGTTTGATTTTTCATTCGGGGGATGTATCAGTTTTTAGGATATGCCTGTCCGCTTAACCAGTCGATGATAGGTTCCTGAATTTACGAATTATCGCGGCGTTGAGAATTTTTACTCTATACGGTATACGTAAAGCCCGTTGATAGCGTGTCATTTCGAAATCTTCAATATCCGCTTTCGAGATGCCTATGACCGATACGATGATTGACAACATTAACGCCCGGATAAGATTGGGATGGTGTTTAATTTTTTGGTTTATCTTTTCATAGGTTTTACTGTTTGCTAGACACATTCGTAGCCATACCAATTTTCATCTCGTACTCGTACTTCCCACTATTAGATACTATTGTTTTACTGCTATACTCATTTATATTTTGGAATAGTTACGAGCTTGTGTTTTGTCTACCGATCACCATTACGTGGCATTTAGATAGATTTAACTTCGGTACTGTTTATTTGTAGCAATCCTCTACCCGCTTGAGTAATTTTATCATCTCTGCTTCTGATGCTGCTAAGATCGTGTTAACGGCATATCGAAGATTCGAGACGAAGGTAGTAGTGTAAACAGGAAGATTTCACGTATGTTTCATAAATATCAACGCTCAAAAAATATTCATAAAATTTTACTATCAAATTGTTAATTAGGTGGTCAACGGTGTTTCGGTAATTATATATGTCGGAATGTGTTTTTCATGTTGATTTCAAAAATGGTAATATACATTTACTAGCACGTCCCATCTTTTAGTTATCGCCAAAAGCAATTATGTAGATAACTATAGAATGCAATTGCATACATCGTCGCAGAGGCGTAGTTGTACGATAATACTTTTTTTTTTGAACTGGTCACCCTGAAAATGATCGGGTATCAACTGGACATTTTCATCGTTAACGTGTTACACATTAGTATCGTATGAGTTGTCGCGTGATGTTGTATGCATTAGTATTGTGATAGTGTTTTTCTTCTGTTTATTTACGTTAAAGATGGATAAATTTCGTTGTTCTTGTTTAAATTCGCCCGATGTGTTTTGTTACATATGTGGACGATATGCTATAATAACCGTTCAATTACAAAAATTGTTAAAACTGCATATTTTTATTATTTTGGTTGCTACGTAGGCGATCACGTTTGCTGCGTTATACGTCGTTCTCATTGAACGACTCAAAGGAAAGGATAAACATAATTTGATGTTCGAATGGTTTGGCGTGAGCCCACCAGTCATTTAGAGGACTGCTACTTTTGTATGACCGAAGTTTTTGGGAAGTTGAAGAAACATCGGGCTAAAATAGCGTACTCGAATGTTCCATCAGCGATTCGACCAGTTCCTCGTAGTGAAACCTTGCCCGTATCGGAGCCACCTTCTTCATGGGAGAATCTCTGAGAATTGCCGTCGTATACACCAGAAGTGAGTAGCGAGCCACATCTTATTGAGCAGAATGAATTGAATGATTTAGTTAGGGACCTCGGTTTGCAAAAAGAGAAAACTGATGAACAGCAGTAGAATTTACTGGCTAAACGAACAAAAATTATGCTTTGCACCCTGGTACATTCGAAATGATCATCTTCACAGAGATCTGAAGGTAGCAGAGGTCAAATGTGAAATATGAACGTACAGCGCTCGGTACCATATGCACTTTAATCCTCTAGTTATTAGTTTTAGACAATGGTGACGAAGTCAGGCAAATGAATCGGATAACTCCCCTCGATACACCGTATTCGTTTACTGGTAGTGACAGTACACAATGTCGGCAGTGGTTAGAAAATTTTTAAATATGAAAAAAGGAAAATCGCCATCGATTGAGAAATATTCCGATTATTGTTTGGATTCGGATTTTACATTTGTTCGATGTTTTTAAATTATGAACTTCCAACGTTACACGCGATATAAATACAAAATTATGCTTGCATGTGTTTGTTGTATAGAATACGTTTTACATATCAATCGAAAATAGTATTCATAATAAAGACGCAAACGTGTTTACACATATATGAGATATTTCATAATGTGCACCGACCTGGATTGTAGTAATAAACGATAAATTTAACTACTTTTATTTTTTCTTAAATTATTTATATTTTTAACTATGTTTATTGTCAACTTCTATTCATGATCATTTATAAAATATTGTCTTTCGTAGGTACAGTAAAATATCGGATAACGAAGAATTTCCTAATAAACTGAAAGAAACTGTTTATAAAATGATAGTAACCGTGGCTAATAGGTATTTTGATTATATTTTAGTTTTATAGCTATTTACGTTTTAGTCGGTGTGTGTGCGCGCGCGTGCGCTGAATAATCATTGAAATTTATTCATAAAAGAATTATATGAAGCAGATAATATTTTTTTTGGCGGTTGAAATAATTAGAATAGATAAAATGGGTCTTATCAAACTTCGGAATCTTGTAATTATTTTTTATAATAGTGCGTTCGTGTATTTTTTCTATATGCGTCTACATGAGCATAATGCGTGTAACGGATAAATTTTATTTTCGAACAACAGACCAAATTGTAATACGGAATATATTAAACCGAAATTTTTCAATAATAAGAACGTTCATTATGTTTCCCGGTAATCTCTTGAAATTGTAAAACACACGCATTAAACTAACGCAGCTGACTAATTAGTTTTTCCTCGCGATGTTTCATATTTAAAAAAAAAAACACCAACAGTATAAATATGAATACATCATTTTCTATCATTAAGTGTCGTCTCCGTATCGGAGGTAGGCAATTACTTATCTATACACATTTTGTTGTACAATGTAAATATCGTACAATGCACTTGGCGTCAGTATAGATCGCACCCGGGATGAGTGTATGTAATCGCTTTATTTTTTTTTTCGTAAATAAATCGATCGTACGAAAACTGGAAATTTGATATCCAATAACAAAATGAAAAAATTTGTTTTTCCGCGTTTAAAAATTTATTTTTCGACATTCATAAAAAAAAAAGGCTTATATTTCCTATAAAAATTTCTTTATATAATAAATTACGAGTAGAAATTAGTCAACTATACGCGTACAAATATTTTACTTAAATAATTTAGCGTTATAAGAAATAATTAACCGTTTTTTCAAAATTTAATTCGTCAAATTGGTCATGTTTATCATTTATTTGTCAGATGAGAATTCTTTCCACCTCTGCCGATACGGTATTTGTCCTTATTTCTTATTTTTTTTTTCAACTAAAACGTTACTTATTTTCTTTAAGTCGATATTCCGGTATTCTTAGCTACCACAGCATTCTTATCTTGAAGAATTTTCTCCCTCTTGCCAGGAATTTGGTCATTCCGCAATTTCTATTTGTTCAAATAAATACAACTCTCGTTTTTTCAATTTCGTAACTGCGACTTCCAAGCCGAACGTATCTTGATGAATTCCAAACGATCTTACAAACTTTTCTAATTAAAAATCGAAAGTTAAAAAAAAAATCATTAATGGATTTTTTTTTTTAATATGTGAAAAAGGTTAAAAGAGGTAGAAAGTATAATTTTCGGCATTTATTTCAATTTCAGCCTTTAATTCTGTTTTCGATATTTTTGTTTTTACGAAATAAAATTTAGTTTGCAAAATCATTGAACTGCAATTCGAATTTGTCTGTGGTCAGATCTTCTGTAGCGTGTAGATGAGAAGTCCGCACTCTACTCATAACCATTCTCTTCAGAAAACTCATTGGTAAAAATATGATCAAAGTTAATAATGCTTATAATAAAAGAACTTGGGAAAAATGTAAAATATAAAAAACCCGCTTTCTTAAAAATAACAGAGTGTATACACGCTTTATCAAAATGAACTTGTATTTTAGTTTATTTGTTGACGTCGTCAGAACTAGGGTTTATAGTTGGCTACTGGAAAAGGACATGTTTAATACGCTTGTCTGTTTACATCTTTTATACCTGTGTCGTAGTGATTGATTAATCAACTACTGATTGCCCACTTTATACTGAACGTGCAATTTGCAATATCCTGATCACGTGTTATTCGAATACTCTTTTTTTAATTACGCTCTGGACTATTATTTAAATTACTACGCGCATATTGTAAACAGTCCTCCGTACAATGTGTTGTCGCTTCTTCATCTGAAGAATTTACATCTATTCCCAGACATAGCGATATTTGTAGACAAGTTGTCCACGTTTATAGAGATATAAGTTATAGTACGTACAGTATCACGTTGGGTAGGCTGTAAAGGCATCCCCATAAAAAAAAATAAGAATAATAAAAAATCTGGTTATTGTTATTATATCGTTTATTAAATCTTACTATAAATTTACTAATTTTAAATGTGATATAATTTGTGATGAATTTCAAGTTATTGTCAAACCTAAGTATGTATCTGTGACGAATATTTAAATCTTATTTCGTTCAATTTAATTTTTAATTTTGTAATTTTCCGTTGAACAGTATAAAGTTTGAGTTCGAATTGTTAATACTCGGTATTAAAATGCTATACATTTATTTTTCAATAACTTTACTTTTCGTTCAGCTAAATGTCTGTTCTTTTTACTATGGTTTAGTAAGATTTTAGTCATTACCTAGAGTAATTTTTAGTGTGGACGTAGCTGTATATTCCAACGCGCGAATATTGTCCAATCGAAAAAAAGTAAAAATGAAAATCATAACGACGTTGAAATATCCAACGTAATTTTCTTATTGGGAAGATTTCTTTAAAGGCGCCGTTTTAATTTACAGAAGTATCGAAATTATTCGTTTCGATGTTCTTCAGAATATTGCTTTAATTTATGTTTATTGTTTTTTTTTATACAGAGTGAAAGATGTCGATTGGATACCGTATTTAACGACGCAATTGGTTGACGATGTAGCTTCTCATGTGCGACTGTATAAACACGCCAGAGCGAAAATGAAAGAGGGAAACGTGGCCGATATGGAAAATATTTTTTTCGATTCGGAATTAATTATGGAACATAATCTGTTGTGTCGCGATCACATATGTTTCAGTGTAGACGAAGAGAAACGTACGTTTGTTAAATAGCGCATTTTAATTTAATTAAATATGACAACTCGTATGCGATTTGCATTAATGAACGTGTATAATTTTATTATTATTATTTTTTTTAAGTGTACACGTGTATATGTATATAATTATAAGAAGTCTAACGTGCAGGGTATAGAATGTGTGTTTTTTTTTTTAATGAATATAATTATTCAAAATATTTAATTAACTTTTAGTTTGGCGTAAATTTCGATTACAAATTTATATAATACTAGTGTATTTTCTACGATTAATTTCTTTAATTGCTAGTTTGCTTAATACTAGAAATTGTCTAGTTACTAATATGGGATAATCTAATTTTAAGTTCGATCCGCTAAAATTATCATCAGAAAATAAAAATATAAATAATCCTAATATTATCACTCGGTGGAAGGCGACAAACCACCACGCACAACAAGTAACAATATAGTACACTATACAAAAACACTCGGTGCTGCATTGTGACGTGACAACAAAGCGATTACAATAAGTTCTCCCGGATGTGTGTGTGTGTGTGTGTCTATCTACGCTAGCGCCATATTATGATTGCCTTGTACGCTACTTACTACAACATATTATCTATAGGTAAGCAGTCGACTACTTCCGATACGTAAACGGCACTTGATGATAATATTACAACCGCTTAAAGTATGATAAGTATTATCTAAATCATTACATGTTCCACAGTTTATCTGTGGTTTAAAATCGGTATAGATGTGTTGAAGTTTGCCGTGACCTCAAGTGAAAGATGTATCGCCTTAACGAAATAAAACTGAGTTTAAAATATTCAAGTGTCTACAATAGATCAGAAAAAGAAGTAACTAACCCTGCAGTGTATGAATTTTTTATTTATTAGAAAAAATGACTTTAATTAAATACTGTACTACAATAATTGAAAACTAAAATTATACAATCATATTAATCTAGTATTTAGTGTGTCCTACATACAGCATTATTCATTAAATAGTAGATAAATATAAGAAAAATGCGAATTTTGTATATATATATTATATATATATATATATATATTATATGTGTGTATGTGTGTGACGTGTATATATATATATATATATATATATATATATATATATATATATATATATATATATAATATGCGAATCATATTGAGAAAACCTATAGTTAAAAGCACGCAATTGCATTTAAATCCATAGGTAAAAGCAGATTTTATTTGAACATATAATTAAAGACACAGGATTGCGGTTAATAAACACTTTCTCGCTAATTTAGATCTATACAAAACTAAAATGCATAAAATTGCATATTAACATTTTTAAAGCTTATATAACATATCATAAAATTTGTTGCTTAACAGTATGTACCGTCGGGTTAAATACAAGATCGATCGAAGGAAAACAATTTTATTAAACAAAAGAAATTTATTTGAAAAAAATGTCTATCAAGAAATGTCAAATTATATACAACTATGATTGAAACCAGAGGCAATATATGCATCAAAAGATCTAACAATGAATAAAAAATGATTAAGGTGTCAACTAGAAATTTCGGATAGATTATAAGAATATTACAAAAACCATCGAGAAAAAAAAACAAAAAAACGAAAAATATATATAGAACGGAGTAATTAGGAAATTAGTAACATACGGACAAAATTACTACAGTGGTCCGGAAAAGAAAAATTCGATTCTATCGTCACGTGCAAAGTATTGACCGTCGGAAGTTGTTTAATTACATGGAAAAAATACAAATAAACGGCACTTTAGAAATCATAAATGACATAGGGGAACTGAACACTATGCTTGAAGATATATAGAATAGCGATTAACATATTTGACTGTAAAAGATTCACAAAAAACAGGAAGAAAATGCTGACACTTTGCGGACCAAAGCAATAGAAAAAGACACAACGAAAGGATGAAGGTAATTTGAAAAAAGTGAAAGACGAATGACATGATCAATTAGTCCATTACTGACTGTTTCGAAATAAAATAATTATTTCATTTTCATTAAGTGCCGTCTCCGTATATCGGAGCTAGGCGACTACTTACCCATAAATATTTTATTGTACAGTGTAAGTAGCGTACAAGGCAATCATAATATGGCGTTAGTGTATATAGACACACACATCCTGGAGAACTAATTGTAATCGCTTTGTTGTCAGGATACAATTTTTTTCTTTTTCTTTTTCTTTTTTTGTAATGTACTACATTATTACTAGCGCGCATATGATGTTGTGAATGGTGGTTTGCAATTGCATTCACGCGATAATAAGATTATTTATATTTTTATTTTCTGATGATAATTTTTGCGTCATTGATAGTATTCGAACTCGGTACTGTCGGTACCTTCCGTATAGAAGACCATGATCTAGTCACTCGGCTATTTCGACGAATATATATATATATATATATATATATATATATATATATATATATATATATATATATCGGACAGAGTGGCGGAAAGAAATTGAAGAGATTGTAGTGTAACACCACAGAAGAAGAAGATATATATATATGTGTGTGTGTGTGTCGCGGTGGCGTAGTTGCTAGAGTGCTCGACTGTCAACTCGATGGTCGGTGGTTTGAAACCATCACGCGACATAGAAAGTTTTCATAATTATTTAATTTATTCTTAATTATCACGGAGGCAGTGGCACCCCATTCCGTATAACATCGCGCGCGTATCTGCGTCGCATATAAATAGTGCCTTGAGTGCTAGCTCATTGTTTTTGTATGTAAAAATAAACATACAATAGCTAGTCACTATGTTCAGCAACGAACACTACGACGACGATGATTATATATATATATATATATATATATATATATATATATATATATATATATATATATATATATATAATTAACAAAAAATAAAAACAAAGTTAATCACTATAAAAATTATTTTATTAATGCAAAGCTTTTCGACAAGCATGTAAAAAAAATGATATATATTAATTAACAGTAATATTAATATAACAAAAACTTTCTATATATATATATATATATATATATATATCGGTTTACATTAATTATGTAATTTAATTTACTAAAAAAAAAATATTTTTACAATAACATTTACTTACAAAACCGATTTTAAAATTAATTCTTCTTCAAAATTGATCATAATATTTAATTTAATAAATTATTACTACTTCTATGTTTTATAATTTGTAGTTCTTCTAATATTTTTTTTTTTTTTTAAATTTATATTCTATGTGTAAAATTTTTATATTATCCGTAATGTTTTCTATATTATGTTTTTCTTCTCTACAGTGTTTTCCATATAGTGACTTATCATCATTTTCATATGAATTAAAGTGTTCTCTCAGTCTATTATTTATTTGTCGTCCCGTTTCGCCTATATAAAATTTATTTGCATTTTTATTTCAGTTTATTCTGGATGCTCCAGATTTTTGTAATACCGAATTCTCTTCTATTTTATTGTTCCAAATTGATTTAAATAATGTTTTATTATTATTTCATAATACTGTACTTTCTAAAGATTTTAATCGATAATTATTTAGGAATATATAGGAAAATACAGTTATAAATTCTTAAAAATATTTAAAAAGTGCAGTATTAGGATAGTTCTTAAAAATCTTTAAAAAGTACAGTATTACGATAGCAATAAATAATAACAAAACATGATTTAAATCAATTTGGAACAATAAAATAGAATAGAATAAGGCGTTACAAAAATCTGGAGCATCCAGAATAAACTGCAAAAAATGCAATAAGTTTTATATCGGTGAAACGGGACGACAAATAAATAATATACTAAGAGAACACTTTAATTTATATGAAATGATGATAAGTCACTTTATGGAAAACACTATAGAGAAGAAAAACATAATATTGAAAGATAATATAAAAATTTTACTCGTAGAATATAAATTTAAAAAGAAAGAAAATTATTAGAAAACTTACAAATTACAAAACATAAAAGTAGTCATAATTTATTAAATTAAATAATAATTTTTATGGATAATTAATTTTAAAATCGGTTTTATAAGTAAATGTTATTGTAAAAAAAATTTTTTTAGTATATTAAATTACATCTGGGTAATTAATGTAAATCAATATATATGTAAGTTTTTGTTATATTAATATTTCTGTTAATTTATATATAACGTTTTTTATATTATATATATATATATATATATATATATATATATATATATATATATATATATATATATATATATGCGTGTGATATTGCTGATTCTTCTGTTATTTAGCATATTTGAATAATTCCTCTTTTATTACATAAATACCGTAGAAAAAAATGTATTTACGCGAATTATGCGTGTGTGTTGTTTTGTGTTTTATTTATTTATTTGTTTAAATTTTTTAATTCTCATTGGTAATTTCTACTCTAATAGAATACATGCGACACATAGTTGAAGCATTATTGTATCAAGTAATGCCGAAGACTGATTTCCATTGTGAACCTTTGCGTTTTCTAACCCGAGAATTGTTAACATGCGTCATATTTTTACCGTTGGTTACCAAGCTCTCCGATCCCGATTATATTAACCAAATTATCATTTGGCTGGTCAGTATTGTACTTTGATTTTTCTTTATCATTATTATCATAATTTACGTTCCGATATACTTCTAGTTATAATCTGGCTCGTACGTTAAAATTTAATTAACACGATACTGCTTAGGATGTACGTCAGAACGTTGCACGATAAGCAAACGCTACGTCGTATGCGATTCCCGTAATAGTGTAATAAAAACTGCTGATTGTGCTTTTATAGGTGCGGTTGTACTAGAAAATAGTTATTTAGAACGTTATAATAATAATTAAAATTAGTACACGAGGAAATCGATATACTATTTCACTTTGATCTTTGTGATTTGGACTTTAATGCTGTTTTTTTTTTTTTTACTGTTTGTAATTCATATGTATGTATTCTATGACAAAAATAACAAAAAAAAAAAAAAAAAAAAAAAAACTTTTTTACCAATTCATTGTTATGTAAAATAATTACTACTTAAATTGTCAGCTCGAAAGAAATAATTAAAATGTTTTTATATCTTATGAAGTTTATAAAATTAACGAAATTACGTACTCAACGAAATAACTGAATGCGGTATAATGTTCGAGGTGTTCCGATTTACCCATTGTCGTAGATTTTTTTTTTTTAGGAAATATGCTAAAGTTACAGCATTAAACATAATTTATGACTCATATTCGTTTATTTAAACGATATTCAATCTTTAATTATTATAATATTTATAAAGGTATTTTCCTCTTTAATCTTCGTGTTTACTGCGTGTCAGCACCAATTAAACCTGCGTCGGTGTATTGGGATGTAATCTTAATCGTTTTACATACGTTTCAATGTGTGTTCTTATTGCATCTTAGGCAGTTTCAATTTTTAGTTCTTTATTATATCATTTCTAATATGCCAAGGTGTATTTTGTTTGTGGAATGTAGAGACTTTGAACTTTTCGATTTTAGGTATACTTGAGTTAGATGACGTACTTCATAGTTGTATGCTATATGACTACACTGATTTGAAAATAGTTTTGTACGATAATTAATTTATTCCGAATAGAAAGTAGCAATTTACTAGTAATGTTTACGGTAAATGATGAAAGAATATTTATGATTTTGTTCGATATAATCACGCGATGCTATACTAGTTGTGTATTTTTGAACAGAAGTTACAAAATAAGTTAGTAATTAATGAAGGATAAAATTCTTTTATGTATATTTGTTTATTATGAATTCCTTATATTTCTTTAATCAGTATATAAAAATATGAACTAGTATTTTATAAAGTTCTTATTTTTCAATAGTAATTCTCCATAGCAATATCGTGATCAAGTCAACTATTTCAAAATGTATACGCTTTCATTGATCTTCAACGAGCCATCTCGGAAATGTCACATGTGATACAGTAGTCATTGCATCGGTATTTCTAATGTATACGCTTTGCTCTTTGGTCGTACACCATTTATTTTCCCATGGCTATCTTTCGTACTATGTAACCGTTGGTTTTATTATTATTATTTAAAATGGGCCGTATACGCTTTCATTGATCTTCAACGAGCCATCTCGGAAATGTCACATGTGATACAGTAGTCATTGCATCGGCATTTCTAATGTATACGCTTTGCTCTTTGGTCGTACACCATTTATTTTCCCATGGCTATCTTTCGTACTATGTAACCGTTGTTTTTTATTATTATTATTTAAAATGGGCACCGGATGGAAAAAAGGACTGATACATTATACGGACGTGTAATATACGGTTAACGTAGTAACATAAGGAAGTTCAGCATGTAATAACGCCAAAGCGGAACATTCGAAAAAAAAGAACACGATTAAAATTATAGATTGTCTGCTCAAAATGAAAGGGCAGAAGGGACTTTCTCCAAGTTGCACATGGAAAAGACGATCAGGTAACAAATGGCGCCTAAATCGCAATCTACTGATGAGTAGAATTCGTATCCGATTAATTTTAAAGAAATAAAACTACGGAAGTTTAGGGAGAGGTGTTTACAGTTGCTAGTATTTGGCAATAGGTGATCGACTAACGTATACATCGGTTTTCAAAAATTTTTATGCTCCAGCTGTACAAAGTGAATGATGCTCTTGTGAAAGACTAAAGAGAATACTACACTCTTATACGACGCATCTTTAGCTAATGAATCTACAATTTCTTTGTTTAGAACCCCATCACCTACAACAAGGACACAAATGTTCCCGCACGTTCCAAATTACGAACGTAATTAATCCAATCAGTAATGTATCTGCCATATTCCAATTATTCTTGTAGTCTTCATCGTACTTTTCCAGTCGGTAATAATAAGATAATTCCCACAAATATCCAAGTTCGTTAAAATTAATAGGGGCTCGTATCTGTCGATAATTAATAGGTTACGCTTATTTCTTCTAAAATAGATGCGTTATCGCGTTCAACTCTAAAAAGTTGCCTTCGCACTATGTTTCAAAACAATTTTTTCGAGACGAAAGAAACATTCCATTGATATAAACCTACCGAAAAAATTTTATCGCGCGTTAACAAAAATAATTTCTGTATCTATTGACTTGAATTCTATAGTAGTCATTAAGGATGAAATACCTTCATTAGTATTGAGTGTAAACGACGATTTTATTATACCGTAAAAAGGAGAGTAGATTTCTAAATTTAGCTGAAAATTTTCTTTAGTGAACAAATAATTTAAAACAAAAATATTTTAAATCGGTAAATTATTTACGTTTAATATTCTCATTGCAAATGATTTTTTCTAGAGTTAGAAGTTTGTGATATATAAAATGTTGTAAAAATGTTTTGTTAGTGTAGCGATTTTCCAGTGTCCAGCGAATTGTTTCTGGTTGTATTGAAGACAACGAACAATATGGATGAATTGCACGCGACGCGTAATATAATTAGAAAGGAAATATCCTTGTTAGTAAGTATAATTTTTATTATCGGTGTTTACCTTTAGTTTATGTTGTTTATTTTATTATTTTATAATCCTGTACACATAAAAAAAACAACCGGAATTAATTAAAAACTAAGTCGTATCACGCGTTAGATCGATATATATATACATATATATATATATATATATATATATATATATATATATATATATATATATATATATATATATATATACATTGCACTAAAGGATTCGAGATTAAGTTTAAAACTTAAGAAAAGAATTATGCGTTGTTATGTTTGGTCAGTACTACAATACGCATGCGAAACATGGACCATAAGTGCAAGTAGTAAAAAAAGAATAAACTCATTCGAAATGTGATGTTACCGTAGGTTGTTAAAAATACCAATAATAATGTACTAACCCGAGTAGATGAAAAGAAACCAGTAATAGTTGACAACATTTAAAAAAGAACAATGAAATACACATAGCTCATGAGATAAGAAAAAACGGAATATTCATGTTGGCGGCAGAAGGGAAAATATAAGAGGAACGCTGCAGAGGAAGAAGTCGACTAGAAATAATAACATCTAATTTACCGGATAAAACTTTTCAAGAAACGGTGACCAATGCCAGAAATCGGATCATATGAGTTGCACGCTGTCTCTTGTCTCAAGAGTTGCGACTGTGATGATGATATATATATATATATTAGCTGACCCGGTGCACATCGTATCGCCACAGAATCAATAAATTTATTAGCTTATTTGCTGAATTAAATAAAAAAATACTGATGAAGGATTAGGAATTACACAAAAAACTTAACAAACAAATTTGTAAAGAACCTTAAATGATATGCCTATACTTTTTAATTTTTATAGATTTATTGAACTTAACTAAAAATTATATTTAATTCAGCTTTAAACTCGCGAGTTAATTTTAGTAACATTTACGTTATAACATAAATGCTAGACCTCCACGTCTACTTTCTTTTAACGCACGGCCAAAACCGCAAAACCCTTTAACCTCAAATTTCTCGATGAATATTTGCTATAAAAATATGGCGTATTTTAATGCCGCGTAATTTTCGTTTAAATAATTTCCCTCGATTTCGAATCGTTCGCGGAAAAAATCGAAATTTGAGAAAAATCGAAAAGTAGTATAACCCATTTTGAAATTTTCGGATTCAGTTTGAAAATTTTTTTGCGGTTTTTTCGCTTTATTAGGTAGATCTTATATAGAAATGACTATTTCCAGAGTCGGAATCGTTTAAAAATGTTTACGTCGCGCGCTACGCTTTACGCCTTGCCAAAGATGGCAAGTCGACAAGTTTTAAAAATTCGTAGCTCGAGACCTATCGATCATAATCAAAAACTGTTTTCTGTTTAGAATTCGTCATTTTAATATCTATCAAATCGGTTCTATAGAAATTTTTCAGTCAAAAATGTCACCACCCAAAAGCAACCCATTTTTTTTTTTATTATTTTTGATAGATTAAAACCTTCCCGGCATTGTTGGCAATAAGCTTGCAAAATTTCAGCCCAATCGGATAAGTGGCTTAGCCGTCTATAAAACGCGAACAAACAAACAAACAAACGTGCTTTTTTTTATATATTAGCTACGTAAATTGCTCTGATTTGCCAACTACGAATTTGTTATATGTATATGTATATATCGTAAACTTTATTCGTACGCGTACAAAGTTATCGATTTATTTCTTCGGAAGATTATTTCGGTTTCACATTGTTTTATCGTGAGTATATTAAATACGCCGTTTTGATATGAAAACGAACGAACCATTTTCAATAATTGGAAAATATTTCAACGGTCGTACGATCATCGCATGTAAGTGGGTTGCTTTTCAAGCGTTGGCCGTACACTTTATATCAAGTAGTAAATGTCGATTAGTTAAAATTTGAATTTAGGAGCAAAGTGTAAATCTCCTATTCAGGAGGTTGGATCGACTCTATTTACATCTATTGCTCTTTAGCTGAGAATTCTTAATAACGCAATCGGATTTCTTATTCCTCGTTTTGCGATGTAAGCATATTGTGTTTTACTCAAATAACTGTCTATTTTGTTTTCTATTCTATTATTTATTATCGATAGGAGGAGTTTATGATTTATTAAGCTTATTGTTCTATAATCGGTCTATTTTGTAGTATTCATCGCGTTTTCATAATCTACAAAGTAGAGTTATACATCTCTACATGTATTGCACTTTGGCTATGAATTCTTAATAACGCAATCCCATCTCTTGTTCCTAATTTTATGATGAAATCCCATATTATGTTTTACTTGAATAACCGTCTGTGTTGTTTTCTATTTATCGATAGCAGCGGGAGTATATGATTTATTAAGCTTATTGTTCTATAATCAACACATTTTATAACATTCATTTTTTTAGGAATCAGAATAGTAAGTTACGTCTGGTATTATTTCTTCGCGATACATTTTGTTCATAATTTTTAGCAGCATTCGTTACCTTTATCTAATGTTTTTATCATTTCCAATTTTCACTGGGAGCTTTACTCCCTCGTCTTGTTTACTGTACATTAACTTCATTAAGAGCTTTCTCGTTTATTTGTAATAATTTACTTCTCTGCTACCTGCATATAACGGATTGTATATTTATGTTAGCAGATTGTTTTACTTTTTTCTTTTTCTACTGCAATGTACTGTAATTAATTCGCAGCTTTTATTAATAATTATATTATACATAGTTCTGGTATAAGTGATGTAGCACCTTCACTTATGTATATTTTTTTTCTCTCATTTATATGTACAAATATGCGTTTCTAATATAAATATATAAAATTTAAATTTACCCGAGTGTTACCATAATTTTTGTGCAGATTTAATGCATTTTCGAAAAGTTTAATATTTTTCCATCGCCTACTTTAGTAATTATATATATTAAAATGTGGATTGCAATAATCGAAATAATGGTTGATTCTTTAATTTATGGAGAAATTTAGCGTTTTTATCTGTTTTCATCTCCGCTTTTGTACAGATCATTTACCCAAAATCGTGTTTTTGTTTTTATCGAGAATCACATATTTGAAAAAGCACACTAAATAAAATATTACCAGTTTCCGGATCCATTTTATAAATGGTATTATTACAATATATCGTTCCATCTCCGTAACAGAAATGGAAAAAGGAAACTGGATGTAAACCGGAGAGGAATACGGCTTGAGCACTGACACCAAAATATCTAGGCGTGTTTTTGTATCGTTCATTAACATTCAAACAACACTCTGTTGCTACAAGGCAGAATGTCACTGCGAGGAATGATACAATCGCCCGATCTGACTAGACGTTCAGCTCGCACATGTTATTTATTTATTTATTCGTATGTTTCCGGGTACAAATAAAAACCATTTGCTAGTTAATTAATTCTACAGATTAATATCTAGTTTTAATTTTTTATAATGTGGAATGTAGTGATTTTTTTATAAAAAGTCAATTGAAAATTAGTTAAATCACTAATATTTATTTTCTTAAAGAAAACACAAAGCTTTTCGGCATTTACGCCATTATCAAGTGAACCATTTTAAAACACCAAAATTTTAAAAATATAAATTAAATGTAATTACTTAAAAATATGCCATGGTGATTGTCAGATTTTTAATATTTATTTTCATTTTACTTGTAAAATTGTGTTTTTTTAAAAAAAAATTTTTGCGTTCGTATATTTTTATATTTTATATTTTACTTTTGGACATCATACATCGCAACAGTTAATGAAAAATTTAAAATTCCACCAGTACACAACTTTTACAGAATCCGGAAAATAGTATTGAAAAAATTAATATAAAAAAACAAAATTAATAAACAAATATATTGATATTAAATTTCAACAAATCAAAAAATAGATAGAACAGAAGCAGACACCATTTTTGGATCATATTTTCACAATCACCATCGCATATTTTTAAGTAATTACATTTAATTTATATTTTTAAAATCTTGATGTTTTAAAATGGTTCACTTGATAATGGCGTAAATGCCGAAAAGCTTTGTGTTTTCTTTAAGAAAATAAATATTAGTGATTTAACTAATTTTCAATTGATTTTTTAATATCTAGTTTCTCGATGCATTCTTTTGTTTGATCAGTTAGCTCCGCGATCTCTCTCCAACCGTTATTTAATGCTCGTCTTTATGTCCGCAGTCGTATGTTGTGTTGTTCTTAATCAGATCAAATCCTGATAGTTTGGGGCTTGGGTTTTTCATGAGTTTACGTTTGTCTGGATTGCCATCAGACCAGCCGTGTGTCCAAGCCTTAATTTAGTCGAATTTTTCGGGAATTAGTTGAACCGCGAATTTATGCGTCGGTATCCTTGATTTGCATGTTGAAGGATAATATTGCCCTGTGTGTAATATGCAGCGCCGGTATGGAAAATTGGTGTCATACGAAACAGGTGGGCATCGCGCTGAATGACGCATTAAGTATAGTAGCGGGCTGTTTGAGGCCGGTAAAAACAGGAAAGATATACCCACTCGTGGAAATAGCACCTCGTAGAATAAGAAGAGAAGTAGCAGTAAATAAGGAACGAGCCTCGCAAATGTTGGACCGACAGGAAGAGTTTCTTGAATACAACCTCTGTACTGACGAAGAACCCAACATCTATGAGATAGTGATTATGGAAGATCGCAAATCCGTAGAGTCTTCAAGAGAACTGGCACCAATTATCGTTGAGATTTGGCGGTCTATTAACCAATTAGAAGCTGGAATAAAGCTAATTTAAAAGAATGGTGTATTATTGAAGATGATAGGTGTAATTTTGAAGATACTCAAACGTCCGCGCATATGCTATGCTGCTCACTAATGGACAAACATTGTAATATAGCCGATTTGTGGTCTGCAAATGACAAAAAAAAGTTCCTTATTAAAATTACCACGGGGATTTATTATGACTTTATATCGGATTTTCTCGAGAATCTCACGTTGTTAGGTTCTAGTACGCTGTTCGATAATTTGATTATGAGAGATTTTAATTTTTCTCTTAGTTTCAAGCTGGTCCGTTATCTGTACGTTCCTGTCGTCGCTATTAATTTTCTTTTTAAGCCATTTCTGCGAATGGATGTATTTTGTCTATTTTTGTTGAAATATATTATTATTTTTACATCGCGATGTCAACGCGTTTCATATATTTTATATTGGTTTTTATATGTCGACACAATGCACATTCGATCGAGTTGGAACACTATGTGCTACTTCTACTTAGGGTCGAGTTAGTTAATTATATTATACCGCGCAGTGTTACTATTTTTGTAAATGTTAATGAACAATCAGTACACCTGTGGATTCTCTCCAATTTACAAACAACTTTTTTTTTTGACATTCTTGTTATACGATGATTTTAATTGTGAACGAGTTTTAAATTTATACTTATGTAAATTACTACAAACTGATTTTATTAATAATCGATAATCTGTTTTCATAATTGCAGAGATGTCACGATTCCGGTGGAGACAATAATTATCTTATTAGGAGTCAACTTGCGTGTCTGCTATTCGTAGACAAAGTTATAGATATGAGGTTAGGTAGACTACAAGAAGGTTCTGACAGAGATTCTACAGGTATTTCTAAATATCCATATCTATCCATACATACTTACGCATGTACATACAGATAAAAAACACACATTATATATATATATATATATATATATATATATATATATATATATATATATATATACAGGGGTTATGTACCGGAGATATGAGGCACACGTTTAAAACTCTACATTGCAGTTAATAACTGCTCATAATTTCACGCCTGTTGTACTTACAAACATATCGTATTAATTTGTGCGTAGTTTTCCTTTTTTATACGCTGGATTGAAAAAGTATGCCGAATGACCTGCGAAGCACAGGTTGTTATAACTAGAGTCACCTTCTCTTTAAGTAGTCACTCGACCGCCATATGATGCCAGACCCACCGGCGGAGAAACGAAACAACAACAATGTGAGTTCCGTACGTCCACGTCGTGGAGGGTGGTAATTTCCTATTCGGCGGTCTTGGCGCTGAGTAGGAAAGCAAAATAGGAACTTACAAAACACACTCACGATACATACCACTCACAACACACACAACTTACAACACAACACACACGCGGAAAACGGAGGAAGGATCACTTACCGAAGTTGTTCCTTTCAATAAATACCGTTAAGCTGAATAACAGTAGACTATCAGCAACTCGCTGGTGACATGTGTGACCTAGTCGGATTAGCGAATATCAATCTAGAGCGAGCAGGCGATTATTCGGCGCTCTAAAACTGGGTCCGTTCGCCTAGGGGAGTAAACCCTGAAAGAAAATCATGGCGGAAAGCAACGGGATACGTCATTATTACAGTATCCCTAGAATATCAACATGAAAATGAAAAAACAGTATAGAGCTGATTTGTCATGCGACCCAGTTAGCACCGGCGTAACCGAATTTCAGGGTTTGGTAATGGGAAATATGTGATTGGCCACGCAGGGATGGGTACCAGGTCATGCGCGGAAAATGATTGTTTGGAAAATAATAGTAATAATAATAATGTAAAAGGATATAGTGTACATAAGAAAAAAGAGGAGTGAAAAGTGTTTTAACATAGCCACATGGAATGTAAGAACGCTTTACCACGTGGGTAAACTTGCAAATATATGCATTGAAGCTAAACGCTTAAACCTGGATGTATTAGAAATAAGCGAAACTAAATGGATATGAAACGGAAAAATCAAAGCAGACGATGATTATGAGTTTATATATGCTGGAAAAGACAAACGTGAACATGGAGTAGGGGTACTAGTGAAGAAAACGCTTTCAGGTGCAATTAAAGACACATTATACCAACCTTAGAAAGGGTAATTCTAGTCAGGTTTTATATAAAACCGAAGACCGTTGTAATAATACAAATCTATGCGCCCACCACTGACAGTAACGATGAAGCATTAGGAAATTTTATGATGATGTAGAAACCACACTAAAATGTATGAAACATGCAGACATCGTCTTCGTCATAGACGATTTCAACACGAAAATAGATACGAGGCATAAAAGTGAAGCAGCAGGAAAGCCGGGCGAAAGACTATTAGAGTTTGCAGAAGCACATGATTTGAAAATATGTAACACGTGGTTTACACAACACAAGAGAAGATTATACACATGGATCAGCCCTGGGGATGGATGTAAAAATCAAATAGATTTCATATTTGTGAACGCAAGATACAAAAAAGCATTAAAAAATTGTCATACGTATCCAGGAGCTGACAGTAACTCAGACCACATATTGTTAGCAGCTAAGTGGCGGATCTCATTAAAGAAAATTAGTCGAAAGGAAAGATAAGGAGAGCATGTGATTTTCAAAGTTTAAAAAATAGAGAAATAAAAATAAAACTAAATCGAAAAAGAAATGAATAACGGTGATAAGGAAGCGGATGGATTTAGGCATTAAGAAGAAAGAGAAATCGTTGAAAAATAATGGAGAAAGTGAAAAGAAATGATAACAAATGTAATGCAGAAAACTTTGCAAAAACAACAAAATATGAAAAGCAAGCCATGAATAATACAAGAAATAATTAACCTGATAAACAAAAGAAGGGAAGTAAAAAACACATCTACAAAATACTGAATAAACTAATACTGAAAAAATGCACGGAAGCCAAAACTGAATGGCTCGAAGAGAAGTGCAGAGAGATAGAAGAAATGCATAAGAAAAACAATTTAAGAAAAATGTATGATCAGATAAAAAGTCTAATAAAGGAAGTATAGAAAAAGAAAAAACACATTGCAACAATTAAAGATAAAAACGGTGATATCTGCGGCAGCAAATAAGAAAAAGGAAAAGTGTTGCTTGAATATATCACGGAGTTATATGATGATAAAGCAAGACCACTGCAGATAAACAATAAAACAGAATAGGAGGCGTCAAAGGTAGAAATATTTGAATTAGAAAATGCAATAAAGAAAGCGAGAAACAATAAAGCTGCAGGCGATGATCAGATACCAGCGGAAATCTTGAACAACATTACGCCACGATGCAAGCAAAGTTTATTGACATTGTTTAATCGGATATACGACGAAGGAAAGATCCCGCAAGATTTAAGATCTTAACACTTGTCCCAATTCCCAAAAAGACTACATCACAAACATGCAACGAATACCGTACAATTGCACTAATGAGTCATACCTCAAACTACTATTCCCCATCATAAACATTAGGATAAACTCAGATTATTGCGAACAAAGGCACTGGAGATGTAGTAGCTCTATTGAAAGTTGTAGTGCAATGGACGGTTGATACATACAAAGAGGTGATTGCGTGTTCATAGATTATGAAAAAGTTTTCGATCGGGTGCAGCACACTGAACTATTAAATATACTTCAGAAACACAACATAGACAACAAAGACTTGCAAATAATCAAAAACTATACTGGAATCAGATTGCGAATATAAAAGTAAGGAATGAATACAGTGGTAATGGATGCCAAATTAGAAAGGCTGTCCATTATCGCCTAGATTATTCAACATATATTCAGAAGAAATTATATAAAATGCAAATATGCACAACGCCGGATTCAAAATAAATGGACGCAAAATAGGATGCATAAGCTATGCAGACGACAGAGTACAACTGGCTGGATCGATTAGAGAAATGCATATGATGTTCAACAAGCTAAATCAAGCAGGGGAGAAATACGGCATAAAAATAAATGTTGGAAAAACAAAGGCCATGAAATTCACGAGGAATTCCGATATCTAGACGTATTGATAACAAGAGACGGCCGAGATATAAATGAAATTAAAAGTCGTATCGGAATGGCAAAGCAAGAGTTTAGGAACCTAGAGGCTGTACTAAAAAAAAAGAAAACTAAAAATGAATATATAAATCAGTGCTACCCTAAAATATGCATCTGAAACGTGGACCCTAAACACAAAGAGTATTAAACGTTTAAATGCTTAAAATGTGAACGTTAAGAAGAATGTGACGAATACCATGGACGGCGAAGATAACGAACAAAGAAGTACTACAACGAAGTGGAATGGAAAAGATGAACGTCGTAGACGATATTGAAAAGAGGAAGAAAAAGTACTTAGCGCACAAAATAAGAGAAGGATGATTATTTACTATGGCTGTTCAAGGAAAAATGCAAGGAAAGAAGACGCGAGGAAGAAAACTGCTTGAGATGACAACCAACTTCAATACAAGGAAAATGACAGAAATTATCGAATCAGCTAATGTTGATGTATGTCATCTTCTGACAAGAAGAAGCTACAAGATGATGATGATCAAGCTAGCTGCTGAAGAACGTGATCGGTGGAAAAGGGTTATCATGAACAACATCCAGTCCTATGACCGAGAAATGATGATGACTATAAAAATGGTGAACAGTCAACGGTATTATATTACTCCAGTCATATCTTTGGGTGTTTATTTTTCATCCTTGCGCATTACCGTATACAGTAAACTCTCGATTATCCGTGTGCGGATTATCCGTGCTTATTCCGAAATCGTAAAAAAATTATGCAATTTCTCATTCTGCTGCTTTACAATTTGCAGAAACTTTGTTAGATTATTGTAGAAAAACGGGATTTAATTACGGTGACATCACGACGGTTCGTAAAATACGTGTCGACATACGACAAGAAGTGAACACCCAGAAGCAAAGACGCATTAAGGAATTTTTTAAGCGGTAGATGTTAAAATGAAAATTCCTAGTTTTATGTTACATACAGAGAGTATCGGCAAATATGAGTCATTTTTATATTTTTGTACTGATGATAATTTTTTCTCGAATAAAAAGCAATTTTCAGATTATCCGTGTTTTTCTACTTTCCGTGCGAGCCATCCCGGTAATTAACCCGGATAATCGGGAGTTCACAGTAGTTGATTTGTTCATCATACGATGAATTAGATCCATCTTTGATATTTCGCGTGTATATTACGTATATATTTACCACCATGTTTATGTTTAAATCGTGAAGTGATTTTAGTGTTTGAATGGTGTGTTTTTGTGTTTTACATGTTCTAATCAAAAACACGTGGTAAATGGTATATTTAAGCGCTGGTTTTAATCCTCGTCCTATATAAAAAATTTTCGTTATAAATGTTATTTGTTGTGGTTTTTTTTTTATGTTTTTTCAGGAGTACCATCGTTTTTAGATTATAATAAATTGTTAGCGGAAAATAAGTTAATTCAATTGTCGTTAGATTTTATTCTAAAGAATAACGTGGCGCTTTCTTACTTCATCGATTACGTTACGTCAATCGGCTATCAAGGCTACTTATTTGGATATCTCAATATGGAGCGTAAGCGAATTAATATTACGAAATCTGTATAATTTATTTCTTTACGATATGTCGGTTAATCGATAATTGTTGAAATAATTTATAACGTAATAATATTGTAAACAATTATAAATGATACACTTAAAATGGTCGGATCTAAATAAGAACAACGAATTATTCACTATTTGAAAGGCCCTCCACCGTCCGCGAGCTGGCGTATCTCAACTTAGGACGAGTCCCTTTATGTTTATACCGCCCACCCGTTTACTTTCAAACATCTAGACAGCTTTCCAGCTAGATGATCTGGTGGCGCAATCGAGGAGTTGCGCAGAGTCGTCAACTGTCCAAACTAACTACTTATCCGATTTAAATACCCATCATGTTACAATGTATATATTATTGTTTCTTTATAAGATGTCTTTATTATTTAGCGTTGAGTAAATGTGCTGCGCTAGGTACTTTTTCATCTTTTACAAAAGAAAAATAATAATAAAAAACCCTCCGTTTTCGCGCAGTAAACTGACAGAAATGAGAAATACACGTAGACCTTTATACGGTTTACGTTAGTGCTGTCAATTCGAATCGATTCCGGAGTTGATCGATTTATTTTTGTGAAATATCGATTCGTCAAAGTGAATCAGTTTTGGTTGATCAAGTTGATAGACAATAATAAATATCGAGAAATCAGCGAAGTATTTTCCTTGAACTAGTATTTCCGAAGGAAGATTCTTCAAAATCTAATTCGGAATTTAGTCGATATTTAAATAAAGAGAAGATTTCTTAAAAGCGACAACGTCTTGGAGCGGTGACGATCGCACGTTGAAAAATGCCCAATTGGCTAAAAATTATTTGCGTATTTAAATCTGCGCCATCGGAAAGAGTGTTCTCTCACCGGCAGGAAACATTCTTACCAGCAAAAGATCTTGTCTTTCGGTCAATAAGGTAAAGTAACTGATTTTATCAAAATTCAAAAAATCATTTAAATATTGTTTTTTTTTTTTCATATTTTAAATTTTAATACGTTAAATAAATTCGTATTTTTTTTTTAGCGTAACATTTTTATTATTTAAGTAAACAAACAATTGTTTATGAAATTTAAAAAGCTGCATAAATTTCAATTTGAGTCTATCTCGGCGATTTTAACCGATTCTAAGTGGAATCAATTCGAATTTCAGTCGACCAGCTTTCAAGTCGATTCGATTTCCAGGAATCAATTAACCGATTACATTTTCCGGAAGCGACAGCTGTAGTTTTAAATTCTGTTTGCAGGTTGGAAAACGACTACTAAACGAGAAATATTCAACGTCGGAACGAAATATTCGGGAAATGAAAAACTGACTCGTCTAAAACAGTTGAATCATCAGCTGAAGGACGCTGCCTCGATGTTGTATAATCAGTATTTCGCGGAAAAAGTAATTTTTGAAATCTATATATAGATATTAAGACATCGTGTTATTCAGAATCGTGGATCTAAAGTTTAAGTGGGTCTCTTCTCATTGTGGTATTACTGGAAACGAGGTGGTCGATGAGTTAACCTGTTATAATTTGTCACGTGTCCCTTACGAGAATATTAAGCGGAATTGGACTGATATGTTACCAAAAATTAAACAATCTCTACTAATAGCTTTTCAACAGTACTGCGTCGCTGATAGTCGGAATAAAGGGAAAACAATTCGCTTCGGTACATACAGTTTCCAGTAAGCCGTGATTTCAATTATACCAGAACGTTTCGAGGGATTATGTATCATCTTTATTTAGACTACGTACCGGGCATAATCTCTCCCCCTTCACATATTGCTAAATTAGGCATAATTTCTGATGGTACATGTGACACGTGTCATGTTGACGACTGTATCGAGCATCAAATTTGAGTCTATCCGAAATTTCTAAAGCATAGAGATGAGCTGTAATATTAAAAAAAGTGGCATACATTATCTATGAGTCTTGAATTAATTGTTATCGACCCATTGTCATCTGTTACAGTCAGTGTTTATATAAATTTATCAAACGTAGTACTGTTGAGATTTACAATACATTAACTGGATAAAGGGGTTTATGACGTAAGCTGGGCTTCCAAAAACTTAAGAAAAAATCTTTATTTCTAGTGAAGTAGGATATATTTCATGTAACCGGCGTATAAATTATTCAATTTTTCTTTTCCAGGCTACTCAAAAATTAAATATCGACGCAAGTTTGTTAAAACAGTTAACCGCGAAAATGAGTAATGAAAATCTGGATTCTAATTGGTTCGATGATATTATTCGACATGTTTATAGCGTTCTTGAGGTACGTGAAGCAAAGTGCATCTAAATAATATGATTATAGCAGATAATTAAAACTCATTTTCTTATATTCGCTTTAATTGAAATAGATTTAGTGTAGGAACTGTAGCGTTTATAGATAACGTACTGTGTAAATTGGTTATATTATAATATTATTCGGTTTAGGCGCAATTGAAGTAGACACTATACGATATAATAAGACCATATAAGACTAGTGTAGAAGTTATATAATGTGTAATTAACGTAGGCTAGATTGATCGGAGAATATATAACGATTTAATTTATTGTATTCCAATTATCGTCCGCCTTCGAATATTCGCAGAATTTTTATATCATAAGCGTCCATAATTCGATTCAGTTATATTTTCTGTCATGCATTCATATTTATTTTGCAAGTTTCAATTTCATATTGGCCAGATTGTAAATTATTATTCGTAGCAAAGTCTGAAAGTTTTACTGACCTCGATATGATATTAAAATCGTTATTTTTTGCTACAGACATAACTGCTTCACTGTAAATCGTAGTTTATTTTTAATGTAGTAATGTCTAGAGGTAATTGTATGAAAGTTAAAAATCTATAATAAATACTTATAAACGAATTTATATGCGTGAATATTTTTTTTTGGCATATTTTATCGAAAAAAATGTAAGCCGTCTTGAATTTTTTGTTCGAGACAGAAAACAATACTAAAGTTTACTTATAGTTAAAAATAAAAAAGAAAATGGATAATTCTTAATTTTTTGCTCGAATATAGTTCATTTTTCGGAAATCAAATAATTTCGAGAAGTCGAAATAATATTAATGCCGTATTGGTATAAAAGTAACATATGTTTTACATAATAATAAATTATACGTCTACTTCGTAAAATTATTTGATTTCCGAAAAATGAACTATATTCAAGCAAGAAATTAAGAATTATCTATTTTTTTTTCATTTAACTATAAGTAAACTTAAGTATTATATATATATGTATATATATATATATATATATATATATATATATATATATATATAAATATAGTCGTCGGAATAGTGGCTAAGAGCACGGACTTCTGTACGGAAGGCATTTGATTCGAATACGATCGATGATACAAAAATATCATTATTAGAAAATAAAAATATAAATAATCCTAATGTCAATTACTTTGTATGCTAGTTACACTATACAACAAAATATGTATATGTAACTAGTCCCCTATCTCCGATACGGAGACGATACTTTGATGATGATATGATATATATATATATAAATAAATATATATATAAATGTATAATATATGAGGGATTGCATGCCTATTTGTATAATAACTATTACGCTCGTGAGATTTGATTTTAATTATAAATTTAATTTGAAATTTAAAACAGGAAAAATGTTTATATACATTTCGTAAGAATCAATGTTATATAAAACTGCTAGCAGAACTGGAATTGCTGAAAGAACCGTTGGGAAGAAGCGATGAAGAAGATGTTATATGCGCAGATGAATTAAACGACATTAATTCTTCGTTTGATAAAACTTTACTCGGACATGATGATGCGGGTAAATTTTTCATTCTCGAAAATCACGATATACAAATTACGAATAATCGGGTATATTTGATAAGTTATCGTGTACTGTGATTTTCTTCATTTTTTTCTATTCAAGGCGCGCGAGTCATATTTCGAATCAGCTTTTCCATCATCACACTTTAACAAATGTACATTTCGAATTTCTAATCAGTAACGAACTATTCAACGGTGGCTTTTAATTTCAGGATTTAGATAACCATTTTGGCGTTTTAAATAAATACATTCGCAAAAAAATAAATCAATAAATTTAAACAACACTACTCCAACAACTCTGATGAATGAGAAAGCGAAATGTTTTACGTCATTTTGAAACAAGATTTAGAAGTCGAATGAAAAATATACATAGTATTGAAGCTTAGTGAAGTACAGGAAATAGAATAATATAGAGTAATTACTTCGGTAATTGATTTTATATGGATTTCGGATTGAGGAATATATCCGAGAATGTAAATATAGATATTTGTTTGAAAAAATTGGAATAACAGCGAATTATATCTTGACACTCGGCTTTGAAGAAATTGATTAAAACACAAACATTACAATTAGAATATAGGAAGATTTACCACAAACAAATTGTTTACAAGAAAAAAGGTATAAACCTACAATTACGTGTTAGGTAGGTCAAATTCTGTGTATTTAAAGTGTTTATACAATTGAATGCTTTGAACAAAAAGTTCCAGAGTTTGCGACTTTTATACATCGTTATGTGCTAAAAAAAAAAATCTATGAACACATAGAACTACTGATCAATCGCAAGTAGAACATACACACACAGACAAACTTAAAGGTGCAGATTAAACAAAAAAAAATAATGTACAATTACAATTAGGAGTACGCATAAACGTGAGATGATGTTTACGAATGGATCTAAACAGTGTCGCCTTATAGTGAAGATTACGGTTCGCAGAATTTTCGTCGAAGGCGGTGTGAGAATAGTACATTTCGTTCCTAATTCTACTTAGCGATTAGGGATAATTTAATTATAAGTTTCGTACGAGACTGTTCCTTAATTTTTAATTAGAGTTTGCGGTACGATATTTTAATTAGGGGTTTCTATATTCGGACTGAATGAACAACGGTCAAATCTAACAAGTAATAAATTCGATCTTTGGTACGCAAAAATAACCGGTCTAGATTCTGGAATTTGTTCTGTTCATTGCATTTTAGTTTTTATTGTTTTTCATTCAGTCCCGATGATACTGTAACCAGTGAAACTAGTAGACTTGATTATTATTATATATATGTATATATATATATGTATGTATATATATATATATATATATATACATCATTATAATGGTGGCATCTTTTTGTCAAAAGATAGCGTACAACAACCTTGAACCAAACCAAATCATATTTCTCGTTTCCTGGCTGCGTCTATTATTTCGTTTAGTTGCCGTTTTCCAAATCCTGTTGTTATCATTATTCTTCTTTTTCCCGCTGTCGGTTTTTCTTCAATCTTGCCTTGCACTGCAAATACTTCTCGGATCCTGTGTTCCACGTATTTCTTTTTATTTTTCTGTATATCTTTAATTCCACTTCTCTGGAGTATTTCCTTATTCGTTATCTTCGCTGTCCGTGGTATCCTCCACGTAATGTCCACATTTCGAAGGTATGTAGCCGTTTAATGCTCTCTGCATTCAATGTCCAGGTCTCTGATGCTTACTTTGCAACCGACATTACGTAGCATTGATTTACTCTGATTTTGGTTTTCATTTTTAACTTGCCATCTGTTAATATTGTCTGTAAATTGATAAACGATTGTTTCGCCATATGCGTATATCGTGAGGCGGTAGAAAAGTATTTTTGTTTTATTTAATTTTGAAATTAAAAATATGCATCACGAAGGAAGCACTATAGAAGTATATTCTTGAAATTCTAGTTTTACTTGATTGAGTTTTGTTCAGATAGGTTATATTGTTCCCGTTTTTTACTGCGTGCTATAATTTTCTTTTTTTATATTTAATGCCATTTTATAATTGCTTTCCAGTGTGTTATCCATTTTCTTTCAAGATTCTTTCAGTTCTTTTTTACTTTCTGCCAGCATTGCAATATCATCGGTGAATATAATCATATCGTCCCCCTTGTATTTTAATACCTGATTTTATGTCGCTCTTAACTTCCTTTATTGCCTCTTCAATATATGCATTAAACAGGAGCGGCGATAACGAACATACTTCTCGTACTCCCTTTTTAATTTTAGTTTCTCTTGATTTATTTCCATATCTTCATCATGATCATCATCCAATTGTGCGCTCGATTTCGAGCGTCGTGACCGAATTTATGATATTGAAGGAAGTTTTCTCCGTATATCTCTGTGGCCTGGTGCATAATTTCGGACCGTCTGAATACCAGTTATCTTTTTGATTTGGTCGATAAAGCGTATTGGTGGTCGTCCTATCTGCCGTTTTTGTACATTTCCTTGAATGACCACCTTCTCGATGCTATTAGCTCGAATAATATGCCCAAAGAACTTCAATATTCTTTTATAAATGATATCTCTGGTGTGGCTGAATATTTAACTGTTGCAGAATTGAGGCATTCGTTCTACGGATAGTCCATAGAATTCTTAACATTCTTCTGTATGCTATCATTTCCATTGCCTCGAGTCTCGTTTGAGATAATTTATTTAATGTCCACGATTCGCAGCCATACAATGCAATGGGAAATACTATTGTTCTCATTAGGTATAATTTCGCTTAATTTCGTATACCCCTATCTTTCCATATTTTTATTAGTTTATTCATTGCTACTTTGGCTAGTCCTATCCGACGTTTTACTTCTTCTTCCATATCTTATTACTGCTATTTGATCTCTATATAAAGCTTCGATGATTCGCAGCTTTCCATTGGAGAAATTTGAACAGTTTCACATCCAGTTTACTTTATCGAATTATTTTTCCAGGGCTATAAAAGCTATGTATATAGTTTTGTTTCTGTTTATACATTTTTCAATTATTGTTCTTAGTGCTATAACAGCTTCTCTCGTTCCTGTTTTTTTTCTAATCCCAAACTGATCTTCTGTAAGGAATCTCTATACATAGCTTTTAATTCTTCTCCGTATAATTTTTGTGAGGATTTTAGAGACATGTGCGTTTAAGTTTATAGTCCGATAATTTTCACATATGTCTACCCCAGTTTGATATGGGCATGATCACAACATTTCTTCGAAAGTCCTCAAGAATCAAGGTGTATGTATAAAACCTGGTCTCTATCAAGGATAAAAACTAGTTTCTCTTATGACGTAAGTGTGCGATTAGAACCAAATACACGGTATTACTTCGCACACGCACGCATTAATATAATAATTATTTTCCTATCTAGTCGGTGTTTTTTTATGTTTATTTTGTTGATTTTTTAATAAACTGAGTTTATTGGCATGCTATTGTGATTCTAATTGCATTAAATTATATGTAATTTCACTTATCTTAATTAAGTTTTTCCATCTTTTCTCCAGCCTTATTTTCAAATGTTCCTACCGCGTTTGATTTAAACATTGTATTCTAATAAACGACCTCTACTTTATATAGGCGTGTACATTTTTTTCTGGAAATGGAAGGAATTTCATTGGAGAGTTTCTTAATAAGGCTATTTATTACACCCTCTTCCTTTTGTGTACTATCGATTCCGTGGTAATTTAAACATTTATATTTTAATAATTTTCCTCCCCATTTTATCCGATTTTTAGATAGTTCATATAAACCTTCACATGATATATTTTGAATCCAAAAGGGTAAAGCAGAAGGTGACTTCGTTGATGTAATCATTCCAAATTCAGGAAAATCTTTTCGTAACTTTTTAGCCACCCATCCAAAGAGGTAATTTAATCCTTCTTCATGAAGATCAGTCTTAATATTTTCATTGGTTTTATCGGCGAAAAGTCCATGAAGATTTAATTATCGTGTTCTCTATTTCTTGCGTCATTAACAATATCAATTTTTTTTTTAAAGACCTATTGTACTGAAAACGGTTCATCAATATCACTTTATACGATTCCCGAGTTTTTACCATCATTATCAAAAAAATTCTGTAAAACGCTTTCATAAGAGATGGATGGTCATTTAATCCTCCCCTTTGTTCTTATTTACCAAAAAAAAGTTTTCCAACGCGTCCCGATTCAGACGATAAGTTAATAAATATAATTTATTTTATTTTAGGACGCTCGATTACAATATTTAATAAATATCTTCCATCATATTTTTCTGCTAATTTCATCAGTAAATTTTGAAATTATTTAATCGATATGGTAATTTCTTTTTGAAACACTTGTAAAGTTAATTTATTTATGCATCTCTTCATCACTACTGTATTATACATTTCACCCAGTATGTTATCCTACTTTTCTAAAGCTAAACCATAACGAGATTTATGTGGTATGTTTGAAAATTGTACATAGGAATTTATAACATCAAACAGATTGTTAATTATTTGTATAAACTCACCTGTCTCTTGGGCATTATTCATTTTGTTTCCGGGTTCGAACTTCTTTAATGCGGTAGCTACAGCGTGTGAAAGCAGTTGTGTGGCAAGCCTAACGTTTTGTCATTGAACATTTACATGCAGATCGCTTATTTATTTTTTATCTCAGTTAAAGAAATAAGTTCTCACATTGGTTCTTTATTTATGATTGTACCGCACTCTAATAAAAAATCAGAGTCCAAAAACCAATTGCTTAATAATTTAAGTAAATATGTAGACCATCAGCAAAAAAAAAAGTATATATATTTTCTCTAGAAACTTGATCAATATCATATGTTTTCTCGATCAATATTCCTAAACTTTTCCACCGTGATAGGTTACCTCCACCACAGTCTGAGACTCAAGCTGTCACTCTATATCCTGCAGCGTTTAATTTACTTATTACCATATATAATATTTCTGAATGCGTTTATCGAAATCCACATATACTGGTTGTTTCCATTTACCAAACAAGCTCCTTGCCATGATAACTTGCATTTGTGAATAAGGACCAACAACTGCATCTTTTAGTTTATCGTATTCATAACATTCATTAACCTTCATTTCATCAAAAAGTAATACTGTCAAACGAGCTCTTTCCTCGATTTTATGACCTCTAATTTTCATAATGTTGATGACATCAGTCATTATACCAGATCTGATATTTATTCTAGATGCCCATCGCTGCAGTGATGAAATTACCGGTAAAAGAAAATTCAAGTTCTCTCTTAAATATACGTAGCATTTTCTGCTAAGGTATAAAATCGTAGAAGCAGTAGAAATTTCTTCAGTACTCCAGTTTACTCGCTTCATTTTCTTATAAAATAAATTCAGCTGATTTATTTTTAGAAATTTTCGGTTTTTGTTAATGTAGTTTTATTAAAAGAATTTTTACCTTTTTCTGTCATGTATAAACGACGTCTTAATTTTTTTATTTGAGTCTGTTTTAACAATTTTCTCCTATACAAAGTACACATTTTTTTCAGTTCATCAATTTGTTTATATAAACTAGCTGTTTCTTCTTGTGGTATTATTTGTTTCCACAGATTCCTGAGGAATTAATATTTTGCCGCAATTTTCAATTAGAATATCGTTAATTATAAAGTACCGTTCCCTTTTTTCCAGGCTCTGCTTTCTATTACTATCTAATTTCGGTAGTACTGATTTTGATATATTATTTGTAATTTTAATGATGGAACTGAATGTTTCTTTAATATTTTTTTGTGTGGTAGATTTAAAAGTTCGGATATTGAATCGCGTTTGTAGTCGGTTTCTCAAAAATGAACCGAACAAATACGACACAAATTCGGATTCCAAAAATGATGCATGATATTATTTTGTACAATTTCAGTTTGACTCCAGCTCTGCTCTGTTTCAGTAGTTCTGCTGGAATTCCATCAATCCCCGCATCTTTACTCTTCTTCAGGTCTTCTAGAGTATATTCTTTCAAAAATAATTTTTTTTAATTTTCATCTATTTCGCAATAATTTATTAAGAGTTAGATACGCTATTTTTAAATTCTTGTAACTACATTTCTTTATTATTAATTTCCTGTTATTGGTTTCTCGATATATTCCATTCGATTAGTTATATTTTTGGCAGACCACAAAATTTATCTCTGAACTTCATTTGAAATTTAATAATTTTTTCGCTTCAACATTTAACCTCGATCAACGAGACCGTCTTTGATGTAGTGCTTTCGATATTTTGATTGGAAATAATTTGTAATGAACTTATTTTTTGAAAACTCTATTGCTAAAAACATTATTATTAATCGTTACTTGAATTTTAAAAATAAATTGGTTAGTATAATGTTTAGGTTACTTACAATACGATTGTTGAACTAACAGGTACAAATAATAATGGTAGTTCTTTAGCGATCGAAATTCAAGAATCTAATTGTGCTACTCAATTTCGAAGCCACGATAACCGTAACGGTGATAAATTTTTTACAATCAACGCTAAAATTATCGAAACTGGTGAGTGTAAACAGACATTATTTATTCTAATTTTATATATATATATATATATATATATAAAGCACAATTCATTTCACAGCCGATCGCGGCTCGATTTGATTACATCAGATTGGGGGTTAGTGTTTAAAAATATTTCTCCAAATAAACTCCGGTTGTAAAAACTTCGCAAATTTTACTTTATACAAATAATATACGTGTGTCAGCGTAATTTATTATTGTTTTTGTATGAAAACACAGCAGTCCAAAATCACTTAAATCGGTTGCGTCAATGAACACAAAGTTGGTGCTTACTATTTAACCCGAACAAGTGCCGACATGTTACATTTACAAATAGAAAAGTCAGATGTCCAGCTTTGAAAATAAAAAATGATGAAATGACCCAAGCAGATTTAGTACGTTATTTTGGTATGATCATGGGGGCTTATGTAGCAACTGCGTGGTGACACAGACTGAAAGAACTATCATCAATCGTGCAAAATTGCTACATCCATTGCTAGGCCGGAAATCTATTTTAAATTTAGCGACTAAACGTACCATCTACCTTTCAATGATCGCCGCCATTTGACGTTTTGGAATAGAACTCTATAGAAGTACCTGTAAAAGTAATCTTCGAAGAATACAACATTAACAGTCGAAGATACTTCGTACTATCACGTCGGTTCCAGTCTACGTCTACAATCTGACATTACATAATGATCTTAAGATTCCATATGTCAGTGACATACAAACCCAACAATACGAGAAATTGACAAGTTCGAAGATAACGACAATCCCATCATCCGCAGGATGTGTACAAGTCTTCCAGATAATCATGTCTGAGAAGAAAGTGGGGTGCCGTGATTTCCGTTCATCTGACGGATTCTGGTCTTTCCTCAGACGATTGTATTTTTATTAACTACTGTACTTGATCATTCGTATTGCTATCATTCCTTCCCAATTTCATTCACATCGTATTACTTCTCCTTCTTTTTTCACAATCTTGTGCTTCAATGGAGGAGGCATTAGATTAACATTTGTTTTTTTTTTATCCGGATCTACGTTGTTTGCGGTACTTTATATAAAAAATAATAATTATTTTACCAATAAAAGACCGCGATGTATTACACTTAGTTATCGCGTATAGTGCCTTTGGTTACAGTATTAAAAAGCAACAGATAATACTACTAGATGAAATATTTGCTGTCTTTAATTTTATTCCGAGTTAGCGAGTTGTACTCTTTAAATTCGTGTATGATATCGGAGACTGAAGAAATATCACGTCGAGTTGTAGAATACGTAGATGTTTCAATTTGATTTTTTAAAAATAAAATTTGCACTGCCCGAAAAAGACACAAATAATAACATACCCTTAAACAAACGAAGAAATAAATTATATTCGAATTAGGGTATTTTTTGTAGTATAATTAAAATTGTTTAACTTGTAACATTACATAACGTCCTTTCAGTGTTCGATTTTAAAAGTTTAAATTATTACATAATTTTAGAATGATAAATTTTGATTGCTTTTTCTCACCGAATATGTTTTTGAAGTAGCCCTTTCATTTTTTTATTTTTTTTATTTATTTTTTGACAGAAAATTATAAATTTTTGGCGGGAGAAATAAAGAAACGCGTACAATATTGTTTCTTAGGCGATTCTAGATAATTTTTAATGTTTTATAAATTATTTTTAAAATTTATTCATTCTCTTATTACGGAAATGACATTTGTCCATTAAAAGTTCATGTACTATATGAACAATGCCGTCATTGAAATGGGTTGTTCCTTATTTGATTTAATTTTACCCGTTCAAAAAATATATCGTTCCGCGAATTTCGTTAGACCCTTTAAAAAGTATATCTATAGGATGACTCAGAGAAGACGGGCGGTTTTGTTTTTTGAATAGCGAAGACTGCTACAACGTAAACCGCGTTCTCCACGTTTAGTGTACACAGGAGAGATTCGTTTTTGTCCAGTTTCAGTTATCACGTGATATTCTATAACGAGAAGGAGCGCGCGTTTTTATTTTCGGCGTGAACCGATTATGACAGCCCAAAAAGAGTTTCGAAAAGAATTCAAAGCTAAGGGTTTTTTTTGTGGGTACCACTTTAAGAGCAGCGTTTACGACCAAGAAATCTGGAAGAGAAACTCGGATTTTTGAAGAAATTTCACAAAATGCAGCGACCTGTACTCGAAAAAGTGTTCGAAAATTTTGTAAAAAGACCGAATGAGTGTGTTTTGTGTTCCACGAATGTTTGTCCACTAATTATTCGTTTTCCTATTTATAAATAAAATTTCAATCAAAAATATTGGTCGAGTCTGTTCGTTTTCCCTGGTCAAGTAACATTTCTTCAGGTCTAATTGGACATTTAAAATAGCAATTTGAAATTAATAATGCGCATAATTCGATTCGTATAATATTTTCCGAATTTAAAAATAACGGAATAATCGATATAATAAATGAATATCGATGAAATATTGAAATTAAAATAATTTTAATTTGTTAACGGTGCGGTTTTTTTTTTTTGAATATTTTTATTTTCGGGTGCGGCATACGTTAGTATCCTCGTTTTGGGCTTTTTACTTTTTTCATAAACTCCACTGTTCTTGAATCGTTCCTAATACCGGATCGAAATTGCGATTGACCGAATAAGTTCTTTTTTTCGAGTAGAAAGGAGATTTAACGAAACAGTGAGTGCGATAAACGGTTTTCGGTAATGCGTTATCTATTTGCGTACTCTGACGATAACGAGTGCATATTATGTTTTCTTCGCTATCGTAATTATTATCGTTGCCTGACCTATCCGTGAAGGAAGTCGGAAGAACATTATCTCGTAGATAATCGCCGTTATTCGATATTAACGCAGCGGCGGCCGGGTTTTGTCTAGCGTAGATTCGAGATTGTCTTAACGATCGATGAAATTCAGCGCCGTTGATTTTATTATCTTCGTCGCCGTTTGAATAGCTGCGAACGAATTCGTTGCTTTGAGTAAATTTAAGATTTTGACCCATCGCCAAAGAAAGTAGCGCTAAGAAAACAATTCTGTCGACAATCTGAAATAAATAGAACGACATCATGTACGATGCAGAACACACATAGACAAAGAGCCGAGAGTATGAATAGTAATAATTATGTTAGTGTGATAATATAGCTTAATTGTTGCTACTCAAGCACGAACCTTTATGTGCGATATCGATGGCAAGGCAAAATCCGAGACGAACGACGTACATGAAATTGAAATCACCGCGAAGTAGTTTTTCATCGTCTTCACAGACTTTACTTCTCGGCATTTACCGAGCCCTTAGATGAATCGTTGAGTTATAGCTAGGGACTTTTTTTTTTTTTTACCACAAGAAATTCTTGTCTCTCGTCTTTGTTGGGATTAGGCCATGCGAGCAGAACGAATGAACATTGTTACTACAGCGCGAGATCATTCTCTTATGTGTTTATTTAACTCTCTCTCACTCACTATATATATATCTCCGTCCGTTATTTCGGCCACGCCCATAACGCAACAAAACGTGGTTTTTATTGCGTGTTGATAGTGAAGGTATATTCGAACCGGAAAACGTGTTAAATTTTAAACGATTTGGCAGAGATATCGCTGTCTCCTACTTTTTAAAACTTTAAATTACTGTAATTTCTGTCCTATTTGTGATACAATATGAGACGAACCTTATAATGAATCTGATAATATAGATTATAAGCTGTGCGGATTTATTGCTTTAATAGTGTTCAAGTTAAATCGGGATAGACGGACAGACAGACAGAGGGACAAAAATTTAAAAAATCGATTTTCTGTTTATGTGTGATAAAAATAGCACAATGTAGTGATTATAATGAAAATATTTGCAAATCACAGACAGATACTACAGTTTTATATATTAGTATAGAGTAGTATAATCAATAAATTTTATATAAAAAGTCCACAAAGGTTTTTTATTGTGTTCTTGTTGTCGTTATTTTATAAATAACTGTTTTTTCACTTTGAAATTTTTTGTAATATTGTAGATCTGAGTTAAGTATTTTCTTAGATTTTATTTCATGTTGTTTTTTTTTCATTTTATATTTTAATAAATCGTCTATTCTTGTATTTCAATCTTGTTTTTTTTTTATATCCACTTGATAACGGCTTAATATCAGAAAGCGTTGTGGTCTTTTTATATATAAAATTTAGTGATTTTAAAATGTAAACAACAAAAAAGGAATTCAACTCGCTAAAATTTTGAGAAAAAACAAACAAAACTTTTCGCCTGTTAAGCCATTATTAAGTGAACGTTAAAAGTAAATATATATATATTAGTTATAAAAATGTGAAATGAAAAAATATTTAATCAGATATGCAATTTAAGAAAATCAGGAAAATGATAAAATAGCATTTATAACATAATCTGATAATGAATGATTAATACTTTTTACATTATACATTTTTATATTATATTATATTATATTTTTTTTATATATATATATATATATATATATATATATATATATATATATAATTTTTTATGGCTTCACAGCTGAAAAGCTTTATTTTCATAAAAATTTTTTAGTGATTTTGACTACTTTTTTTTTTTTTTTTTAAATTACTGCATTCCACACTTTAAATTAGTGATTCTGAATACTATATATATATATATATATATATATATATATATATATATATATATATATAAAATAAGTAGGGCTTATGGTTCATTAGAAGAAGAGAGTAGAATATTTAAACAATCCAGAGGAACAGAACAAGATGATCCAATTTCTCCTGCACTATTTCATTGCAGTACTTGAATTCGCTTTAAGTAAATTAAACTGGGGAACTAAAGAAATAAATATCAATGGGACAATATTTATCTAATCTTCGATTTGCAGACGACATAGTTCTATTTGCGGAATCTGCAAACGAATTTCGAATAATGTTAGAAGAATTACGCCGTAATTGTAGAAATGTAGGTTTATATATAAACTCTCAAACCATAAGGCATAAATCTGAAGGACAGTGCAAATATGGCGGTCAGTCTAAAATGGGACTGAGCTGATCACATGATTAGTCGGGATGGTTTGGCGGCAAATATAACCAAGTGGATTCCTGATTACAATAAAGCAAGTGTAGGTAGACAACGGTTAAGATGGACAGATGACTCCAGACAGAGAATGGACTCTACTTGGTTGAAGCTGCGATAGAATGGAATGGAAACGTGCCAATTATACGATGTTCATAACGATATCTAATTATTTTTTAATTTATAGGTGCCTGGTATGCGTGCTTATATGTTTATAATATTGTTAGTATATTTACGGGTATTTGGCCTCTACGTGTATATATATATATATATATATATATATATATATATATATATATATATATATATATACGTAAACAGTCAAAAAACATATTTTTCGTCTTAAAAAAAGTGGAAATATAATTTTAAAAATAGTTTTTATATTAATCGAATTAGAGCGTTCATTTTGTCAGATTCACTAGTAAACTGGAGGTGGAAATTTTTAAGGTATAATTATCGCGACTTAGTGGATTTTTTTTAATACGTACGTTATGCGTGGTTTGTTTATCGTATTATAAATGAGGTGTTACGTATTAAATTTACTTTTGTCTTTTCGAACTTTTAACCGATTTTGAGACGAAGACGGAGAGTATTTCTTCACGCGTAAATTTAGTCACTCGTTCTACCTCTTTTAAATGTTACCGATGTTTCGATAAAATATTTTAGAACTAGCTAATTGCTTAAATAAATAAATAAATTTAGTTTGGAAATTATAATTATTTATAACGATAAAAATTTAATTTAAGGTTATCGAAATTATCGTAGCAGTTTCTCTTGAATTACATGAAACTCTCAAAATCTCCTCCTTTGATGTATGTCTTAATTTTTTACATCTAATAAATCATTCTTGATGATTTAGGTATATCGAAGAGTTTTTTCTTTGATTTTATATATATATATATATACATATATATCATCATCATGTAGTCATCAGTCCTAAGACTGGTTTGCTAAATATATATATATATATATATATATATATATATATATATATATATATATATAAAATTAAAAGTTTATATTTGTGTTTATCGTCTTGCACTGATACATTTGTATATCGAATTTTAAAACCCGACTTAAAAAATGTAGTTGTAATTTGTTCTAAATTTCGAATTTTATTACGCAATTTTACACAAAAAGTTAATTTATACATAAGTATACGGTATATATATATATATATATATATATATATATATATATATATATATATATATATATATATACAGCGGCGTAGCCAGACTTGGTTGAAGAGGGGGGTTCAAACAAAACTAAATTATAACAGTAAACCCAAGAAGTAAATAACCAAAACTCAAGTAGGTTAAACCCCAAGCCCTAAGCAATCCAACTTACCAGAGTTAATTTTATACTTACTAGACGCGAGCTAAAATAAAACAGCGACAAAAACGAAATCAACAGATGAACAGCAGGGTTACATATAATATAAAAATTATTATTTGTAATATATTACAAAACTATTTATTTATTTCAAAAATAACGAAATTTAAATAAAATAAATGAAAATAAAAAAAAAAACAAAGTAGGTTTAACAAATGCAAAATTGTATTTAACAACGAGTATATATTTTCTTATTATCAGTTTGATTCCAAGAGAAGTTCACAACTCCCGGCCTCCTATATATATATATATATATATATATATATATATATATATATATATATATATATATATTTATTTATATATATATATATATATATATATATATATATATATATATAAATAAATAATAAACGAAATCTATCGAATTATTTCGTTATTAATTGCTTAAATTATTAAGAGTTATTATTAGGTAAATACAAATCATCGTGATATGATTTGTATGCGTATAATAACACTCTTACCTGTTTAGTCATGTTGGAAATTAACGTTTTGTTAAGATAAACCTATTCTTCCGTCGAGTGCAAAGGAATACTGCATGTGTGAAACCGGATTGAATAAATTCTGCGATAATTTGTTTATATTTTTTAATTGACCTTGTTATTAAACGACTCTCTGCGTCTTGTACCTTATTTTTAACCTATTTTCATTCGAGTCTTCGATGAAATCTGAGTAGAGACCAGATTGTAGATATTGTTGCATAATTACGGTATTGCATATCCCGTTGTTTTTGTATACTTTTGCGTGATTTTTTTTTTCTGGTGGAGTATACATTTCTTTCACGGTATGGTCACGAAGGTTAGTAAAGGACAATCTTCAAACGGTTTATTGCTTTAAGATTCAAATAATTTAATGATCTCGAGTAATCTGATCTTTAACGCGTATCGATGAACAATATTTCAATTTATACCGGACGTGAAAAATTATTAAAACTATTTACGAATAAATTTTTAAATATAATAAAAATGAATTTATTCGTCAACGAAAATCGTTGCACTCGAGCGAGTTCAGTTCTTCGTATTTAAAATTCTGACGATTATACACAGTTATTCACATACTATTTAAGTTCGCGCCTTTGTTACTTATTATTTAACGGATACCAGTCCGAGGCGGTCTAATTTGGGACCGCTATTATTTAATATCTTCGTAAATTATATAGGAATTAACTTACGTTTAAAATTGCTATTGTTTTCTAACGATTTAAAAGTTTTTAGATCCGACTAAAACTGTCACTGATTGTGAATTGTTGCAGAATGATTTCAGTGAAATGGAACGATAATAATAGCTTTTAATTATAGGAGAAATGCGTTCATATTCGTTGTTGTCGCTACACAAAAAATAAATATTTCTTTAATTACTTTATGGGTAGTGTTTCAGTTTCTAATGTAATCCGTGTTCGGGATTTTGGTGTTTATATTGGCAACTAGCTTAAATTTTCAACTCATACCAAACCTGCTTATGGAACTTTGGGTTTCATCGTAAGAAATTCGTGTGTATTTCGCGATCCTAATACTCTGCTGTACACACTTATAAGATCACAATTAGAATACGCATCTATGGTTTGAGATCTTATATCTATACTAAATACATTCATATGGTAGATAAAGTTCAATTTAAATTTTTAAGATACATTTATTACCGCCAAACTGGTGTCTATACTGCATTTTTTAGTTATAATATTTTATGCGATTCCCTAAATATCGAACTCTCGAATGCTAGGAGAAAGATAAGTAAGCTAAGCTTCTTGCATGATCTTTATAACGCTCGCATAGTTGGCAATTATTTATTATCTGCAATCCTATTTACGGTTCCCAGTATTACTAGTAGGTCACATCGTGTTTTCTATGAACCGCATGCTCGTATAAATCTAGATTATAATTCAGCACTTCTATCCACCTTGAGTCTATACAATAACATTCTAATATCCGCAGTTAGATATTCATTTTGATAGTAAATTTATATATGACATTTTTTTTTTTATATTTCAGTTCTTACTTTTCAGTAAGTTTGTTTTATATGGTAAAACATATTTTGGTCTCATAAAAAGTCCCGTTTATCGCCATTGCGAACAACTCCTATAGTGTCATTATGCGATGATGCGTGACTTCGTTTAATAACATCCTTGCATGGGAATATGTTCATGTGGTTTTTTTTTGCACTTGTGAATTAGTACATTTAATGTCCGTGTCTTGAGGTAGAGCTTGTTTACATACACGGGTGGATGATTGGTATTTCTTTTTTCTGTTGTGTTAGAAGAAGAAGAAGAAGAAAATAAGTATATTTTGATTAATTAAATTTTACAAGAAAAGAATAACTTATAATATACCGTTCTATCGTTCCAAAAATAAAAAATTTCTTAACCGATAAACTTAATAATAGTTTTTTAAAAAAGTGATAGTTATAAACATTCATTGCTTAATGAAATTTACAGGAAAAATTAAACCTGCAACGTGTAATTCACAAGTAAATTTTAAACACAATGGTTCAAATAATTTATAAAATAAATTTAAAGAGAAAAGAATATAAAAATTTATCTATAATATCATTGAATTTTAAACCTAATGCTACCCTAGTAAGATATTTTTAATTTTTAATTCGTCTATGTTTATATTTTTTATACCTGTGTCGTACAGACTGATAATCGTAGTTTCCAATTTCATTGACATTTTGGTCAGCAGACATGCGGCATGCATTAAAAAAATTTAAGGTCCTGTTTTTCATTATTTCTTGTATATAGGGTTAAAAAATGTCGGATATGTACTTATATCAGGTATTTCATTTCATTAGAAACATTATTGTTTTTTGTTGGTATTAGCGATTTATTTTTCCATTTTTAATATTATTTACGTTAATTAGAGTGTTGTGCTAATATGGTCCAGTTTTATTTTTGTTTATATTTTTATTCTACGTTTATTTTGTATGCGCGTACACGGTAATTGGCGTCTTATTGTTGTGTGCGCCGTAATGTTTTGTAAATAAATAAAAATAAAATTAATTAGTTAAAAATATATATATATATATATATATATTAGTCCAGTTTTATAATAGTCGCGAAGCGAATTTCGCCTGAAATACTCAGCGCTGTCAAATGATAATTAAGTATTAAATAAATACGAAACCCGTTAAAGGCAAGGTTGGTCGGAATTATTTGACGCCTACTAATAAATTAATAATATTAATATAGAATAAATAAATTTGACGATATTATTAGTAAAAAATATTCATAGAAAACCTTTTTTATGAATTTGAAACGACGATGATTAAATAAATAACGTTTTGCCAAATAATGCGAACCGAAGCAAGCACCGCCTTTCGTGTCTATTCAAATTTATATTTTAATAAAATAATTGGATTTCCCTATGTGAATGATTATTTTTCTTAGATCAAAGTACAATTGATTCTGTTGTTATATGAATTCAGTCTTGGTAAAATGAGTTTTGTGATAATATCATCGTTTCTGATTCGAATTATTATTACTGTTTGTTTTGACGAGAAAGTTATCTCGTTAATATGAAACTTGTCTAATTCATAAAATTGTTTAAATAAATTATTAATTCCGGTTTAAAACTATTCATTGCAATGTAACGATCATATTCAATATTCACCGTTGCCGAACGTTGTGACGCAGATTGACGCGCGTGTGATGTACGGACTATACTGCCTTGCCCGTGATAATTAAGAATTACGTAATGATGAAAAAGTTTCTATGTCGCGAGTTGGTTTCGAACTGTCGACCATCGAGCTGGCGGTTGAGCATTTATTTTTATATTTAAATAACTCGCTCAGTTACAAGTATCTATCGATGCCGTTCCAACACCGAAATAACTGAATGCAATTCAATCCATTTATAAATCAAACTGAAAAATTTCTGAATACAAAGTGCGTCGATTTTTATCGTTATATTACGTGTGCGGCTGAAACTTCCATTCGGGGTTATTTACCGGAATTTCGATTATTCGTTAATTTTATTCCTTAATAATATACTTTAAATAATGAAATATATAATTATTTGTTGCTACGTGCCACATTCAGTTCCATGTCGACTGATAGATCAGAGAAGTTAGAAGACTGTTTATACCGGTTTATTTTCTTATAATTCTAATATACTAGCATATACAGGATATTATGAGTTAAGCAGTTTAACTAGCATAGGAGTGTGACCGCTATCGACTAGTTATTTATAATGAAATACATTAAATTGCCACAAAAAACGGTAGGGAAGAGACGATTAAATCTGGAATTGATCAACTATGATGAGCAAAGCTGAAGTGACTAGGTTCATCTGAGTTCAATAGACCAAAGTTGGAATTGTTTAATAATTTTTCTAGTAATCGATCTTTACGGTTTGTATGACTACTTCTGAAGATTGGAATGTGAATGTCGAAGTCACTGGTTAAAATTGCAGATGAATTGAGTAATCGAAAAGCTTGAGTTCTTTTACGGATTCGTCGGAGATAGATAAAAGGAACACAGCGTAAAAGGTTGTTCCATTCAAAACTGGGGGTTACATACATGTTGAAAATTTGAATTGAGCGTAATCTGCTTCTTCTTCTTCGTCGTTGTTTGTTTTCAGACGTCGTGGGTATCATAAGAATTTTTAAACTATTTTTCGCCATTCATTCCGATTCCGGGCAGTTTCCATCAGTTGACGATGATATCCTCGCCGTACGTAGAATGTAGTCGATGTATCGAAGTAATCTGCTAGATAAAATTATTATTTTTTTTTTGAATTCACTGTCATGAGCATAATGATCTGTAGAGTGAGTAGAATGAATTTATGCAGTTTTTGGTTAGATTTTAGGTAAGTCTCTTGAAGGGAGATTTTAGTTTATTGATAAGAGACAGTAAATTAGCTCCTTATCACGAGTGTAAAATCTGTGGAAATTCCAGTTGAGAAGATTAATACATCGTTTGCAGTTGTAAATTATTTGTAAGTGCTCTGATAATTTTAGTGAATCTTATTTTAAGATTTCTCCTTTGCAGTTTTAGGAGATAATATAGTACGCAATCAAATTTATTACGTACGTAGACATCGGAATGCTTTAAAATCAGTCAAAACATATCCGAGTGCACATCAGACCATATTCTGTTGATGGCAGAGTTGAAATTAAAATTGAAGAAAATCATGAAAACTAAAAATAAAAGACTTAACCTAACGGCTCTGAAGAAGACAGAGATTCGGAATCGTCTGCAATTAGCCACGGAGATGGATTTGCAAGACACAATTGATAAGGACGGATCGATTCATGAAACCTAGTCGATACTGAATTCAGTAACACTCAAAAATTCTGTCGAAATTTTGGGACAAAACGTAAACACTAGAAATAACTCGAATTATTTGAAGAACGAAGGTACGCAGCCATTAATAATAATAAAGAATATTAAGGACAAATTTAGCGATTACTTAGATTATGGAAACAAAATCAAATATGATGAAGGATAAATGTCAATGAACAAAAAAGTTACAGAAATTACGCACGAATTTCAAATACACAAAGAATTAAAATAAATAGCTGACTTTTATATATCGAGAAAACGAACGACTATGTGTAATTCAGAAGGCAAACCAATTATCGAAGAAGAGCTCCGTAAAACATGTGAAACATGCGTCTCTAATTTATTTAAAATAAACAATAGGAATAAAGAAATCGATAAAGCAATCGTTGTTAACTCCTGTCTGGAAATCTTGGAAGATGAAGTAAGGAAAGCGATAGTTCAGTCGAAGGCCATGAAGCATCTGGACCTGATGAGGTTGCCGCAAACTTGATAAAGTATTCGGCGATTATGGAACTCGTATTCTTACGAGTTGTTTATTATGATTTATGCCACTGGTTATTTACGAAGTGAATGATTAACATCAAGGTTCATGATGATACCAAAAAATCCGCACCTGATTGATCAGCTTAAGAGCCATACTTTAAAAATATTCCTAAAGATAAAACATATAGTAGGATTTAAATCAAATGCGAAGAAAACATTGGAAGAGAACAGTTCGGCTTCCGGAATGGCCATGGAACCCGAAAGGCGCTACTCTGTATTAACATTTTGATTCAGAAAATGAAAGAATTCCAACGTCCATTATGTCTCTGTTTCCTAGATTTTGAAAAGGCCTTCGACCGAGTTTATTCATCATAAACTATTCCAAATACTCGATACTACTGTTCTCGATGAAGTGAATAAACGCGTAATTAAAAATCTACACTAGAACGCAGTAATTTCGTTAGAGAATAATAAAGTGTCATACCCAATTAGTATTGAACAGAGAGTAATATTGTCTCCTATGTTGTATAATATATACGCGGAACAGCCTTTAAAGAAGCTCTCGACGACTGAAAAGAAGGGATTAAAATTGGCGATGAAAATATCAATAACATTAGATATGCAGATGACACATGATAGCGGAAAGCGCAGAACTTCATGTATTTATTAGCACAAGCGGTGGAGAATGTATGCAATAAATATGGATTATTGATTAACACGAAGGAAACTAAAGTTATGGTTATCTTAAATTATCCGCACCCTGTAAATATAATGATAAACAATCGCCAAACAGAACAAGTTGATAAATTCAAATATCTCGGTGCTTGTATTAATAAAGATGGAAATAGAAGATGCTCACAGCCCACGACCTACATCTTGACTTAAGAGATTCAAAACTATGAAATGTTATCGTCTGATTAGTATGCTATATGATGTGGAAACGTGGACACTGACGTCCAAAATACTCAACAGATTACAATCCTTCGAGTTTTGGTGCTATCGCTGTTTACTTAAAAACCCGTGGACTAAAAAGATGACAAATGTTGAAGTGCTACGAAGAATGAGAAAAGAAAAAGAATTGCTTGATATTCTTAAAAGAAGGAAAATGGAATATTTCGGTCGTGTAATGTGTGGATCTAAATACACACTTTTGCAGAATATAACAATTGGGAAGATAGAAGAAAAAAGGAGAGTTGGACGAAGAAGAATGTCTTTGTCCCAAAACTTACGAACATGGACAAACTGCCGCGTTGAAGAATTGTTTAGCACAGCTCTAGATCGGGTATATGGAATTTGGCAATGGATGAACCTAAGATTGAGATCGGTCATAGCACTGAAGAAGAAGTACGGTAGCAGGTCCGTAGTACAATTAAATTAATAATATGTGATAATCGTATGCTGTTTTTACTGGGGTTGCTGTCTTTAGTGTTGTACATGCCATGGAAAAGTGAGTACATAAAAGTAGAATCGTATCTTTATTATTTTCAAAATATGCTTCTAACAGTTTAAAGATTGCTTTTGTTCATGGTCTGGCGATGATTTTTCTTCTGAGATATTCTTCTCTGGCGGATCAATACTTTTCTTTTTTGGTTTATTTTATTTGTGAGAAGTTACTTGTTATTTTTGTGATTAACATATGATGAATTTGCGATAGGTGTCTTTTACTTTGCTGTGTCTTCGTATATTTGTTATCATTCTTATACTTGTTCAGAAGATTAGGGAAATTTATCCGTATAAGAAGGTATTTAGTCTGCACGGGGGTGAACAAGAATGATGATGTTGGGGTAAAGTTTCGTTATCAAGTTTAAAGAATGCTTTACAATCATTAGCTTTATGTCTCAAAAAATTGCATTTAAATTTAACATAGTTTCTACTAATAAAATTTTGAAACATCTTTCTATCGATGTTTAAGGTGAAAGATGATGTGATTTTAGTTTTATCATAATTACATATGCATATCTGACGTCTTCAGTATATAGCTTAATTATCCGTCTATGAGATTTATACAAAGAAAAGAAATTTAGAAAAACTAATTTATTTCTCGTTGATGTTATCTGTCACTAAGTGCTGAAGTATATCATTTGTAATCGTTGGGGATAGATTTTAGGAAGTTAAGTTTCGTTGTTGGAGATTTTAATTTGTGTATTTGCATAAAATTGCTATCAATTTTAAAGCTGTCACGATTAGTTACGAACTGTTGAACTCAGTCGGTATTTGATAAAAAGTTGATCACGATTGTATAAAATTCAGTAAATATGGTTGAAAATGGTGCTCTGTTCTTCGATGGGATGATTGGTAACACCTTTTTTGTTTAGTTACTTTTACGAAGAAAAACTTCAAGAAGAAAGAATTTTGTTTAAATAGTACGATTTGTGTAGAATACGTGTACAACAGATTTTTAATGTTAAGAGTGCTGTATAATGAATTTTGCGCGTATCGTAGAATTGTTTAGATAATTTATTCGTATGTGAAAGTAAATATAAAATGTGTAATTTTAAATTCGTATCAGTAAGTTCTGTATTATGGCAATTTAATTTAACTCTACAATAGTGATTTGGATCAGTTGAAATTTTTTAAGCGTAATATTGAAAACTGACTACCAAACGTAAGAGTCGTAGGTTAATCTGGGTCGAGTAACATATTTATATACTAGTTTCTTATTAATCGCCAGTGTATAAGATCACCGATTGAAAATAAGTGAAATATACAGAAATTTTGTGAGATTTACTAATATTACTGTTAAGGCTAAATAAGAATCCAGGATGCGAACTTGTTTTTTTCAGTAATTTATCATTAATGGTCCCTTCCGCTGACAGGATTTGACGTTGCGTTGTAAACAGAGTAGCTTTCGTTTTATCCGTGTTAATTTTAAATTAAATATAGAGTTGAAACATTTTTGTAATATGTTACATGTATCGTTTGTCTAAAAGATCGCCAATAAAAAAATCAAATCATTTCAACATACGGTAACTTTTTAAAGGGTTCCCCATTACCGACATTGCAGGTGGAGCAAATATACTTGGTTAAATATGAATATATATAGGCGGAAGACTAATGTGCTTAAAATTAGGAAAAACAGATAGGGGTCCTTAACCTATGGTATACATGAAGTTTTGACGGAGGACTATGGCCACTTTTTTGATATTATTTCTGATTTTTTGAAACTACAATGCAAATCAGAGTCAAGCTCGATAAATCATGTATACCGAATCAAATAAAATTATTTTTATTGCTATTTCATTGCTGAATGCCTTCTTTTTGTTTATTGCATCCACTGTGGTTCTCTTCATATCGGATCTATATGGAGTTTTGAATGTTTTTTTATAATTCCATGTCAGAAACGTAATATTCGTATAGAGCCGTTTTGGGCGAGATATTATTGAATATTAATCCGTTAGAATGTAGTTGTCAATAAGAAAAACCACTTTATATCGGTTGTTGCATCCCAAAGTTAAAAAAAAAAAAAAACATGTGATCATCCACGCTTTTAAGAACATTATATGCATTTTTTTGCCTTTCTGAAGTAACTTTTGAAGATTTACTATACAACCATTTTTTTTCCTACTAATATTTCAAGCTAAACCTAACTGTTATTTTTACTTGATTTTTAATTCTATCGTGTCGACGATAAAAACTTTTAATGTTAAAAATATTTCTGCAAGTAGTATTCGACACCTCCGATGCGGAAAGACTACTTACAACTTCGCGTCCAGATTAGGTATCAACGCTAATGGTGAACTTTGTAAGTGTATGTGAAACCTCGAGACGTGACCACGTCGTTCAGCCCGTTTTTTTCTTTTTTTTGTTTTCAAAATGCTTGCAATCTGCCTATTTGGGGCAAAAAGCCACGAGGATAACGTGTAAGGATCGAATTTATTTATTTAGTGGAGCGTGTGCCAGCTCCTTATCTTATGACTGGACTCTAGGCGCGATCTTATAGAATATGTTAATTAATAATATTACGCATTTTTAAGTTTACGAATCTGGACTGGTTTACTAATCACGTTCTGGGCCTGTGATTAATGTTAGTCGTTGCATCGACCGTATGACATCGATACTCGAATTGTTAGCTGAACTCTAAAGTTCTATCCCGTAAGACTATATTGGTCTTAGGATTGTTTTTTTTAGGTTATTAACGCAATGGATAGTTGTTCTATTCTCTGTTTCATTAACGACGCATCCCAATTGGTTATATATTCTTAGTTGTTACACAACTTTATTTACTTTTTATTATTACTATTATTACGATTGTTATCATTAAATTATAAGTGCATCTCGGCATTGTTTCTTTTTTAGTCTTCTGGACGGATTATCAGGAAGTCCAGTGGTAGACATGCGCGATATTAATGGGTTCAAATTTTTGTTGAATGCACTATGGATTTTATTGTACCGCTTCTCATATACCGCCACACCATCCAGATCATTATGAATTACACTGTTGCGAACATAGTGTGGGCATCGGTCATTATCCTCATCAGTATCTTCGATTGAAGCGACTGTATTTTGTCGAGATGCGTTTTAGCAGCTAATTCATATATTTCTAGGCCGTATTTCCAAAACAGGAATTACAATGGTTTTATATAGAATAACTTTGTTTGCGAGACTCAGTTTAGATTTTCTTCCCATCAGTGGATATAATTGCCTTAATAGTAACTTTAGTTTTTTTCCCGGTATTGATTACATGTAGATTCCATGTTTTGTTATTTCAGGCTATTTTACCGCTTGTACGTGCGGTATTGTCCAATTACCATAATTTATGGTGGGGGCATGTTTCTCATTTAGTTGTAAATGCGGTGTGCGATGATTTTTGATCATTAATTGTTATTCTACATTTAAGGGCCCATTTCTGGAGGAATGATAATTGCTGTTAAATAAATCTGAAGGCTTTAACCCAAAATGATCTATCACTTAAGTAAGATCTCAAAAGATGATGCATTTCAACACGGAGGTGCTTATGTAGTTTGGGTTTATAATAATTTGTCCATTAGTTTGGTTAACATGCATATTAGTGGTGATAATAAGTTGCGAAACTCACTTAGAAATGAATTTAATGTTTCACTAATCTCTCGATGTTCGTTTATTAGCTGTGGAACATTGCCATTATATACCGCAGTTGGTGTAGGCTGAGAAAAAGGAATGCATTGTTGAGCAGCATTTGAATATGAATTCGAATTTGACGATATTGTCTTACGTACATGTGGAAACTCGTTTCTATTTCCCCGGTCAAGTGACGAGGATTTCAAGTTTTATAATATTTTGTTTTTGAATTTTTGTTATATTCGTGCCTATAATATTCGCATCCTTTATAATTAGCAGGATGTTTACCGCGACAGAAAAGACATGTTGATTTTTCCTCTGGTGTTTTAGGACAGTTTGCTGTTAAGTGTTTGCCGCTGCATTTAACGCACCGAAGTGGAAGATTACAATAAGATTATGTGTGGCCAAAAAATTTTTGGAGCGCATACACTCTATTAATTCTCTATTTAACCGTGGCTTTTCAATCGTTACGGCTGTGTAAAGTAAGTGATTTAGCTTAAATATTTCCGAATTTTTGGAAGACTGGCAGTGGAGAATTTGAATTACGTTAATTACCGAATGAACAGAGAAACCTAATTCCTGTAATGCCAGTGAGATATCATTGCAATTGGTTGTATGGTGAAGATTTTTTAAGATTACACGAAAGGCTTTATCTTCTGATAATTGAAAAGTGTAAAATTTGTACTTGTTTTGTTTGAGGGCCTTTGTCAGTGCGCGATAACAATTTGGCTGTATAATTTTTTACGTCTTTATTGGTAGGGGCGAAGTAGTTTTCTTAGTAAACGACACGGAATTCGGTTTTTGTTTAATTTTACTATCAACACTGTCCGATATCATCAGATAACATAGCCTCTGCATGCGTTGTTTCATTATCCGCATCATCGAGACTTCGTCATTGTTTACATACATGAAAGGTTGATATCTATTTCTGTTATTAAATTTCGGGAATATCGAACGTTTCGATTCATTCCACACGTATGGTGACGAAAAAGCAGAAGGACGCTTTCTTTTGACAATTATTGTTTGCTTTGTCTATATTACGAAGAGTTATTGCAACATTGTCTATGTTATTAGTACTACCGCTACCGTCATCATCGTCATTGTTACTATGATTACTACATAGAACAAAACTTTGCTTTCTATTGGAAGTCTGGATGTCTTTTCGATTAACCAATATATGCTACTACATTTTTTTTTTTTTTTTTAGCATTAATGTGTTTTCTCCACGTAAATTTATGATACAAGTGCGTACCAAGGTATTTCACCTACCTATGGTGTGGATTTTATTGCATTGAGCGTTTAATGCTGGATAATTCGTACAATTTTTTTTTCAGTGTGAACATAATATGCGAACATTTAGTTTCGTTGACTTTAACTTTTCAGTACTCGAACCATGTTTCTAGTTCCTTTACATGTCTCTGCAATCGATTTCATGCGATGTCATAGTCGGATAAAGTACCCCGGCCCAAGTACACTATCTTGGGATATTCAGATCGAATGGGATAGATGTTAGGAACTGCCTCGCTGACAGTTGAAAGTATCTCTCGAGAAGTAAGATTTTATTAATAAATAATGTTCACCCCGGGTAACGCTTTTATTAAGAAATTGGAGGCGAACACGTGTGAGTAAATACATCGCGCCATTGGTAAACGTAGGAATATAAAATTCGGTACCGGACGGTGGTAATCAATAATAAATCGTTTCATTGCCGAATAAATTTATTTAATAAACGTGTCCCGTTATGATTAAGGTACAATAAGAGTGTGTTAATTCATTACGTATTAAATATAAATTTAAATTACAATATACTGCCTACTATTTTACGACGTTTGTAATGCCTTGTCACGTTAATTAATAATATAAATTTCTTCTATGAAATTCTTTAAATTTGGTATTCGTAGTTTTTTTATTTTATTTATCCAGTATTTCCTAAATTAAAATTTTTGTAGAAAATTACGAATTAAATATGGCGATATTATTTATCGTTACCTCTTTATATATATATATATATATATATATATATATATATATATATATATATATATATAAAATCCATTCAACTTTTACGTATTTACGGTTCATTATTTCGTTTAATAATATTTTTATAATTTTAATCCACCGTCTCCCAAAACCGCGTAATAATAATAATAATAATAATAATAATAATAAAAATTATAATATTAATATTATATGTACGGGTCCGTAGTAATTTTGTGCGTTGTTATTATAAACGAGATCTTTGTCGATAGTAAGCCGCTTGTTCTTGACTTTGATAGCGCGAATTTAATTGATCGTAATTATTGTAATCGCCTTCCGCGTGACGTTGCGCATTGGACTGTAATTGATATTGAGATCTTTCGTTAATTTGATATCTCGGATTGTACGATACGGGATAGTAGGAAGTTCCGGCTACTTGTCTGTAATATCGGTATCTTTCCGGCTGATTATAATATTCGCGACCGTTATACCAATACGGTTCCGGTTGATTTCTGCCGTTACTTTGATATTGAAATTGATTACTTAATTCCTCGTCACCGTTTGCATTGTATACGAATCTATTCGGAGCGTATTGTCTAGGCTCTCTTACGCGAACTTGCGCAATTGCGCTATCTCGTTGCGATTTGTTGTCGACTTTATTATCGGCGTTATTTTCTAAAGCCGATACGACTCCGATGATGACAAGTGTTAACGTCAATATCTGAAACAGTCGAATAACGTTAGCGAAAAGGAGAAATATTTTAAAAATTAAAAAATACATGGTCGTTTATAAAATTCTCTAAAATATCCATTACGCGGAATTGAAAATTTCTTATCGTATGTATAGATTAGAATTATGGTGAAAATAGTCGATGGTGATAGATTATGCAAATTGTAATTATAGGAAAGATATTATTATAAAAAATTAGGCTCGCGAATAAATAGCTTAATTAAAAGATTTATAGGACAATGGCGTCTAGTGGTTAAAAAAAACCATCGCAATTACACCTTACCCCATCATATACACACAATATCGCGAAGTAACATTAATACCAAAGTGTATAAAGTGTAATACAAATGTAATCAGAAAAAATAAAAATTATTGACGTTATCGATCCCAAGATAAAAAATTGTAATATTAGAAACTAAAATGTTTTAAAAACGTATTTCCGCGGGAGTATAAAACTTATATAATTAGAAAAGTATAAAAAAAATTTAAAATACTAAATAAAACGAAACAATTCGATAAACTATCTTTAATAGTTAAGGTATTTTTATATCTCCGTAAAATAATTAGAACTTTTAACTATTTTATTACATAATAAATTTTTACGCTGTTCCAGATATTTCTGGTGGTTATGCAACTATGCAACCTTTATGTACTGATATAGAATGTAATTTAAGTAACGTGCGATAAGAATACGAATTGATTACAAATACTACGCCTATTAATAACTGCACGTATAATATAGTTTAGACGAGTTCTCATTTCAAATAATTTTTCATCGGCCTGAAATTCTGTTGTTTACATAATTTTTGAACAATTGTCGAGTAAATTTTCAAATATTTTTTACTACTTGCGTAGTTTACTTTTTTTAGTCATTTGTCCTATTGTGTTTTAGAAAAATTATTTCGATCGTTTTATCGATAGATGACGTTTTTTGTATAATCTAATTTTTGTAATTCGCTTTGCGATTGTTGATAGGTAACGTAAATTATTGTTCTTAAATTTCGATAAAATTCCTACTTTAAACAGTAATTTTATATCGAAATTAAAAACTACACCGTAAGATGAACCAAAAACATTATTTGTCTTCTTCCGTCGAGTATAAGAAATTATACAATAAACTAAATAAGTTAGTAAAACTTCGTCTAGTTCTTGAGAGAAATGAAAAATGGAACATACTTCTGCAAAATTTGCCCCATAATGACAACCATTTTATGGATAGTAAACAAACGACTCTGTAGAAATCATGTTGAACTGCAAACAGTCATTATCCCAAAATGGTAATACTATTAGTATTGTCATATACCATTAAAGACAAAACCAGTACTCGCAATATACATAAACAAAATGACGGTTTATTGACACGAGTTCTCACGTTCGAAATGTCATGTAGCCATAAACAAATATTCGTGCCAAGAAAGCTAAATCTGCATATATTTACAAAATGTATTCGTAACCAAACACTAATTCTGTCGTAAATGATTTGGTTCACGTCTATATGATTAACAATTTCCCCCCCCCAAACAAACAAAAAAAGGTATCCTCGCTTTAGTCAGCCGATTTGATTCGCGTTTTATCCTGAACAGGCAGTCTGCAATCTCGATCATGTTTTTTTTTAATGCTCTGCTGTTTACCTTATCTTGCTACGTTATCCATGCGTTATACCTCCGTATAATATTTTGTCCCTTTTCCATCTGGATAATCTAGAGTTGTTACCTCATATAACGACATTTCTAGAGAAGTCGGCATTTTTGATTAAAATATAATGCATTATGCGACGATTTATACTGTAAACATGTAGATATAAATTAGAAATATGGCTTTCTACGATTTCTGGATTACGAAAAACTTTCGACAGAGTGCAACATACAAAACTTGTAAAAATCTATAAAGCGAAAAGTATTAACGAATTTGACCGCAGAATTATTAAAAATTTGTACTGGGGGACAGAAGGCGAGAATATACAATCGAAAAGTATTGAGATTCAGTTGGGAGTTCGGCAAGAGTATATTTTATCTCCGTTACTTTGGAACATATATATATATATATATACGCAGATGTGAAATATTTGGCAAGGCGTTGGAAAATTTACAACTAGGTATCAGAGTGAATGAAAAGATAATACTGGAAAATTTAAAAAAATTGGTAAATTTATTAAAGCAGGATTAAGACATCATCGGCTTAGTATAAATGTAAAGAATGTTAAACCGATGGTGATCGGTAGGAAGGCTACGAAGAAGCAACACTACAGATTAATGGACAAGAGGTCAAAACAACGAAAGAATTTAAATATTTAAGCTGCTAAAGACGAAGTAACACTACGGATTAATGGACAAGAGGTCGAAATAATGAAAGAATTTAAATATTTAGACTGTATAACGAAGCGAAGTGTATTTTACAATTTATTTTTTCTTCATAATACTAAATTTTGAAAAATTCCTGAATTAGGTATACTTTAAAATGTCTATTGTAATTAAACGCATTTTATTAATAACTGAAAAAATACTTATATATAAAAAAAAAAAGATTAAATAATTGGAGCAAGTTTATATTTCTTTACAAAAGTTTGCGTAAAATTTCCTTATTATTTTAAAAAGTGTGAAAGAAGAAAAACTTCGGGAAAGAATGATTAATAGATTTGAATTATATTTACGGTACATTAAATACGGAATTAAGGTCGAGATTTGGTTAGCTAATTTGCTATACGTTTATTTACGCGACTGTAAACGTATTTATAAGTCGATCGAAAAATCGTTTTAAATTAAGAAAACTAAATTTTTATTATTTATTTATTTTTATAATTAGTAGTAAACGGATAAGTAGGAAACTATAATTACGAAATTAATGATGCTAAAATTAAAAACTATACAAATTTCGAATTACGTTTTATTGGGGCAACAAAAAATTTTAGATGTTAAAATCTCCCCCGTGAAAACATAAAGCGAATTGAATTAGAAAACAAATTTTAATATATTCCTTTCAAACAGTTATTTTTTTCGCGTTCGAGTTTCAACTATGTAATATTAACGTAATTCATTTAGGTTCATATTTAAATTTAATAAACGGGGAATAGAAAGAGAAATGTGAAAAATTCTAGAAAATATAAAAATTGAGAATACGAAAAAATAAAATACTACAATTAACGAGGAAACAGCGTTTTCCTTATATTTCTTGTATCGATGTGTAGGGCAATCTAAACGAAATGTAAAGAATTATTTCTTCGTGAACTGCTTTTTATTCTTTACTGATTCGCGTTCTTAATTTCTACATTTACTAGTGTTTAAAAAAAACTTTTTTTAACACTAACTTTACCAGATACCAGACACTTAAACTTACTAATCTGCACAGACTCTCTAGATGCGGCCAATCGTATACAGCGCCACTCAGAAAAACAACGTGAATTCATAAAATTGATCATGGAAGAATGTCATGGTTGGAAAAACCAAATCTGCGTAGCATGTATACCAGGCCATGCGAATCTAGGCATCCAAAGCGGCAAAATTATCGTGCTTCATGGGACCAGTCCCAAAAATTCCAGCACCCGCCAGTGATGTTCAAACATTCCTCATAATATCCGGTATTCAACAGCAGTGGATTCATAAATGGACCGACATACCAATAGAATCAAATTCGCTTCGTCTTCTGAAAACAGTTCCAAAACCATCTGTGATCACTATACCTGGAAGACGAAATGAAGTGGTTTTGTCTCGCCTACGTATGGGTCATACCACGTTAACACACGCTTATTTACTACCAACAAGTGAGCCCTCCTCTCTGTCACTTTTGTAACACTCATTTAACTATCCTACATATATTAATCATCTGTCCGTTATATGCAAATATTCGTTCCTCCCTAAACATGTCAAGATCCCTTCCACACTGAAAAAAGAGTTCTGTCTTTCCTTAAATCATGCAATCTATATAATCTAATCTAAAGTCTCCTTTCTCCGTGCGTCTGGTTCTTGTTGCAGTACATAGCACGGTTAAAATAAATTTAAAAAAAATTCTAATTCAACAAAATTTTTCTTCCGGTTTCCCGTTAATTTATATCGATTAAAATAATTATTTAATATTTTATAATTATACACTGTTCTGCGAATGGCATTACGCTATTATGCTTTTCATATTTCATATAATCGTCTAAATGTGTTATTACGGTTAATAATTTTATATATATATATAAAAAAAAAAATAAAAACTAAAAAGTTGTTTATTAAATACCGCTGGGAACAAAATATAAAATCCAATTTTAGATTATAGGAATTTCCTAAAAAAGAAATATGGATTTTTCTAAAAATTGTAATTAATATGTAGATAAATTGTAGATGTGACGGTAATAATTGTAATAGGACATCATTTTAAATTAATTTATTTATCATACCGACGGTTTTAGCGATCATAAAAAAAGGAAAGAACGATTGAAATAGAATAGAACGAGTGAAAATTTATATTAATCAGACAATTCCGACGAATTGCCTAATCCGAATATAATGAAGAAAACTATTCATTTATTTTTTTTTTGTTTTAAAAAAATCTTCTTAACTAGTATTTTATTTAATTTGTAAAGTATTAGATCATTCGGTATATTTATGAAATATTGAATCATTAAGCGTTAATTGGATGTTGCGAGAGAATGCTTATTAATTCATATTTTATTATTACTAATTTTTTCATTTAAAAATAAAAAATGAAAGAATTTATCGTTTCTTATTTCAAAAATTATCGCGATATTAAAAACGTCCAAACAATTTTCATACGATTATACTTAAAAACCCATTTTGAAAATGTTATTATTTATTTTTCGTTCTGCTTTAAATTAGTTTTAAATTGGTTCGCGTTTTGTTAATAGAACTATAGGTGTATAATAATAGCGTTATTATTTCATTAAAAGTTTACGTACCTCTACTTGTATGCGTAGGTGTACGTGTGTTATATTGTAGTGGATATAATACGTTATTTACAGTTATAGGTGCAAGTAATAACTGATAACTTAAAATTACCTTCTGCATGGCTTGCGAGCTAGTTATCCTGGTTCGGTAGAAATGCAAATGTAGGTTTATAGATTGCACGATCGATTTGTCTACTTTGACGGATTTTCTACAGGTATCTTCAATTTATAACGATTCCCGTAGATAAGTAGGACCAGTCTAAAAATGAAATTTTCCTCGATTATGAAAGGTTTACGTATCGACCTTGTAGTATAATTTGTTTCATACGTACTATCAATTTACATTGTGTAATGTTGTATATATATGATCTTTATATGTTACACCACGTTCTATGAAACATTATACATGAAACGTCGTCTACCGTGTCAGTTATCGTTGATTTTGATCTCCGTTATTTGCATAATACTACTAGCAAATATCGTATTACTCTCAAATTATATCGTTCATTTTTTATACGTGATATTTAACGACGATGTATCTTTACTACTCCAGTTGTTTCCTATACAATTTCGTAACATTCCACCTTAAAAGTATTCAAATTTCTTTTTCTCTCAAACCGGTTAAGGGACTGCAAGTGAATTATTTACAAATTGATCGTATACTTCGGGAAGGTGTTAGACAAATGTATACATTTTTTCAAAATAGAAACTATGTTTAGATATATACGTGTTAACAACAAATCTGATTTTCGTTTAAAAATATCTACAATTTTATATTGTGCTATACATCACGATGATACTTTAAAACAAAAAACCAGTTATTTATCGGATATTCAACTTAAAACGACTAAATATACTTATTAAAAGCACCGCACATAATTAAAGTAGGAAAAATGTTTTTTTTTAAAAATAAATTATACTTCTTTTAAACTTTAATGTTTGAAATAAACAAATGTTATTGTCGATATTCCAGGATCGGCATCAAATGTTACATAATAAATTGAATATTTTTTATTTTTAAAATTAATTGCAAACAAATTTTTTAATCAAATACATCGTAAAATTTGTTTGCAATTACTTTTAGAATTAAAAAATATTTAATTCATCATCGATACTAGCGCTTTAATCCCAATCGTAAAATATTGGCTTTAACGGTTGTTTATCTTAAAGTTTGAAAGATGTAAAATTTATTTTAAAATAATTTTTCCCGTGATTTAATCATGTGCCGTGCTTTGAATAAGTATATTTAGTCACATTTTAAATTGAATATCCGATAAATAACGATTTTTTTAATTTAATAAATTCGAAAATACGGTTTCAAAAATTAAATATGTTCGAAAACGTTCGAGTTTCGGTGAACAATTTTTCGTCACTAGTCGTTCTTATGCAAATACGTGTAGCAAAAAAGACAAATTTTGATGATACGTGTAAACTCAATTTTAGCCGCCTTTATCTATCCAAACCCCTAGATGAAGGATTTCCCCAATTATTTCCATTCAATTCTGTGTTGCGCCTTTCGCAACCATTGTTTACCGGCTATATTTGTTCTATCTTATTACGTGACCAACGAATATTACCCCTTGTCTTTAATCGTTTTCAAATTGAGAGATTGGTTCTATGTTCTTAGCATATGTCTATAACAAGTCATTTCAAATGCTTCGATATGTTCGTGCGATTGCTGATATATTATATAAAATATATATATAATGTATGTATGTATATTCATCCACATAGGTATGTAAATGACATTTTAGGTTTCAATGATATAACTTTATTTGACTGTAAAGCTGTTTTTTCCCGTTCATCGTTCAAATTATGATTTCAGTTAATCGTCCGTTTATATTTGAATAATTATTTAACATTAAAATACAGATTAGATACCTTTATGAATAAAACAAAATAAGTGAACCACTTAGTTTAGACATTGCGTGGTTTAGGTATGTTTTATCTAATGATATGCTGTCGGTGTAGAGATAGTTAAATAGTTATTTTGTATATAATTCTATATTTAATTCGAAAATAATATGAACTAACAATTATTTGTGTATGATACTGACAATTAGTACCGATATATTTAGAATTCACCATAAAACTTCGTTAACGTTATTTACTTTATTCTTTCGGTATATATTATTTCTGTTCTTTGAGGGCTCCTTCTGTCATATATATATTTTTTTTTTATTTCGTCGTATTACGTGGACGACATAGATTATTCTTTTTGTTGCTAATGTACAGGATGACCCACAGAAGACGGACGGTTTTGTTTTTTGAATAACTCAAAAACTACTCGACCAACATTTTTGAATGAAATTTTATTTAAAAATAGGAAAACGAGATTATTTGTGGAAACATTATGGTTCAGATGACCGCCGTTTTCAGCAATACATTCGTTCAGTCTTTTACAACATTGTCGAACACTTTTTCGAACATAGGTTGCTGAATTTTGAAATTTCTTCAGATATCAGAATTTTCAGGTCTTGTTAACGCCGCTCTTGTTTCCCTATGCCCCTCCAAAAAAAATTGAAACCGTCACATCTGGCGCGAGGATGGTGGCCAAACGCTTTTTTCAGTACTGCGAGCGTTTCTGCCGAAAAATGACACGTCGCACCATCTTGTTGAAACCAAGTACAGCAGGATGAAAAAATGAGGGAAGCAGAAACAAGGTTATCTTCACCAGTGAAATAATAAGGCCCCGATATTCCTCACTTCGCCCCTCCAGTCCAGGCGGTTACTTGCTCGCTGTGTGACGGCTTCTGTTCGGTTAAATTTGGATCAGATTCGGACCAGTAGTGACAGTTCCCTTTGTTTACTAATCCTAATGATCACTGCCCAAACTCGATCGATGTTTGTAGGTGTACAAACCGGTTTTTTGTTGTCTAGAACGTTTCTTATCCGTTGTAGAATCTGTCTGTAGAAAGTTTTAAACCCACCTTAAAATTGAATTGCACCGCGTAACTTTGAATTCTTTCGAAACTCTGCACTGTAGTTCACACCGAAAATAATGTTCTTCTCAAAACGCGCGCTCCTTCCCGTTATAGAATGACATGATAACTGAAACTGGACAAAAACGGTCTTGTTTTTCATTGTAGCGGTATTACCAACTGCGCTATTTAAAAAATAAGACCGTCCGTCTTCTCTGAGTCATCCTGTACATTCGCACTATTGCGTTGTCGAAATATAAACGACAACTTACTACAGGGTTTTGTGCTCGTATACTTTCACGATTTACCGGCCTTTCACTTGCTATAAGTGGAAACCTTTTTTTTTTTTATATCATAATTTAAAGTTAAAGTTAGAATATTTATTAAGTTTCGTGTAGAATATCTACAATATTTCGATGTTACTTAAGATTTGCATACTCGTGCATACGAAGAAAAACGTACGGAAACCTACCTAAAAAAATAAAAAATGCTCCACACCGGCATTATTGTATTCAATTGCAGAATTCTATTGCTAGTTTGGCTGGCTAGTACGGGCACGAGGAAAATTTATATGTAGCTGATGTGAGAACTTTCATAGTTACCGACATACTTAAATCGACTCCTACTACGTAGCTTCCAATGTTTGGTGAGATTTTCCTTGTGGCTAGGAAACACTAAAGCGATAATTGACAAAATAAAGCACGAACCCATACGTATCCATTCGTACGTTTTTTTGAAGAACCAATACGATTAACGTTATTTACATAATAACGATGATGCGGTTCATGCTAGAAAAATTACAAAGATATGGGAAATTTACAAAGATTATACATGCGAATAGAAAAAACACCTTGTAACTTAAATCGAATCATAACTAACTACAGTCCCTGTTATTTTGTAGTGTGCAAATGGGATTCTCGAAGTTGTGGGCATGCATGTCGATTGGAATTTATTAATTCGCGCGATATTTATAACTTGGTTTGGTCGGGTTACATTATCTTCAAGAAGAAAGAAAAGCGAGATAGATTGGTTAAAAATGTTAATTTATATGTTTTTGGTGTTTCTTATGTTTTTAAGTTTTTAATTTTCAATGTATTTGCAATGTAGGTTGTAGGTAGAAAGGAATTGTATAATTGAGGAACAGTTGAAAGACTATTGGAGAGGAAACCAGATAGGTTATACGGTCGGCTATGGGGTCGATAGATATGGGTGTGGGGCAGTGTAGTAAAATATGACGAATATAAGATGTATTTAGAAGTAGACAAAATGGTTAAATATAGGGAGGTTGGTACGTAGGAGTAGATGGTCATGAGAGAGAGCGATATGTGGCCAAGGTGGAGCCTGCTGATTGTTATGACATGTTAACAGGTGGTTTGTAGAGGTCAACATTGTGTTTTTAACAACAGGAAGGAAGTTATGGTGGTACGAATTCTGTTACCAGTTGCGGTTAATGAAATATTTGAGGACTGTGTTTAGTACCGGAGATGGCGGGGCCTTATATGTTGTGTGGCAACACAGTGCTCCAGTGGCGTAATTCGTTATCGTATGGTACTTATAGAAGAAAGTTATCAGACATTCTTTGTAACTTTTCCATATTCGTGTTAATCGGTAGAATACTGTGTTAGTTTGTAATGTTTCCTTTTTTAAATTTTATTCATAGATCTTCTGTTTTTAGTGATTCCACATATACAAAATTATTTATTACTCACATACTGTCTAGTTTATTTGCACTCGTTTGTTTTTGTCCATTATTTTTGTATTATTTCGATAAACTGTTTTTGTTTTGATTATTTTCCTCAATCTTTATTGATTAGGATCGCATGTTTTGAAGTGAAACTTCTATTGGCGTGCTGTATATGGAGAATCAACTCGTAGAATAAGCGAGCGAGCCAAAGGCTTATAGACATAGGCACATAGGTAGGCCTAATCTCACAGTTATGCTGTACTCATATACATGTATATTCAGTTTATCATCTTCAGACCCAATAATGTATTTGGGTATATTTTAATATACCTTTTTCAAAATCGCTTGTATGTATTCTGTGTGATTTTAAAAATGCTTTTGATGCATTACAAATTGAATATAAAAACATAATGAATAACATATATATTGACCAGATGTCGAAACGTTTATGGTTTTCTTCCGGTAGTGAGATTAAAAGCGCAAACCAGGAGCAAATGTTGACATTCATGATATCTTCATGTACAACATGTTCGATAATAAACATTAATAACCCTAATATTAAAGGTTTTTTAGTATGTCTAGAATATCTCTTATCAGTTAAGCGGATTTTATTACACGGATTATTATTTATTATTAAAAAGTGGTAGGAGAGCTGTTAAAAATGGCAGTGTGATCTTATTAATGCAAATCGATTTTATATTATTTGATCTTGAAAACAGTTCTCTCCTGTTCATTGTATTAATTTCAAATTCGGTTTTTTAGTTTTGTTTTATTTTTATTTTATTTTTACATTAAAAATTACTATTTAAAACTTTCAGCATGCCGGTATAAATTACGAATTTAGTTAATTATTATGAATCGCGTTAGTGATGATATTTTGCATTGGCGGTAACTCATCGGAAGTTGATATAGACGATTTAGAAGATTTAGATGTTAATGATAGCACGTACATCTTTCATTTGGAACAGACTGATACTGAGGGACCATCTAATTCTAGTGCAAGACACATTCATACCGACTACTTCATTATTACCGGGTACTAGTTTTTCAACTACTGAAGTACATGAAAGATTACTATCTACACCTCATTGTCATCTTCATTTAAAACTTCTTTACCATCTAAACGTGTAACACCGTTTCGTAAAACAAGACACGGTATATACCACAGCTGCCTGCACAACATCGGAAAAAACTTCAGAAAATTTTATTTCAAAGAAATCAAAAAGAATGGCTCACTTACATAAACCAGATACACAGACAAGTAGACGATTCAATTGGATGTACCAGATTATGGCTACAATGACGAATATAACAGCGTTATCTACAGGAATCCGTTTGAAAGTTACTGGCACCAATTTTTATAGGGAATAATTCAATGATTAGCTGCTATGGCTATACATGTCTAAGGTTATTTTGGTCTGGAAAAACAAGAGTTCCGTGTATTGCGGACAGAATATCGAGAAATAGTTTTTTGCTTTGCGACCTTGTCTAAAAATAATAAATGATACCGATGTAACGCAGGAACAAGAAAAGTTATGGAGAGAACAACCATTTATTGAAGAAGTTTGGAATGGTTGAAGTTAGAAAGGAGACCATATGGTTCTATTGCTGAACAAATAATACCATTCACTGGTCGAACGAAATTGAAACAATATATTTGTGGAAAACCTCATCTAGTTGGTATTAAAAGTGTTGTTGTTACAAATTCGAAAGGATTAATCTTAGATTTTGAAATTTATCGAAGAAAAAATACTACATTTGGTATGTGAATCAATAATCGTTCGTCTAACCGAAACTGTGTACCTGCAGGTTCCAGTGTTCGATTCGAACGAATATTTTCCATTTTAAGCGAAAGAAAAAATTTTTCGAATTGGAACTTGCTAACGGAATTAAATCCCAAAACTAGCAGGGGTTAAATTTACGCCGGAAAAGTATTTTTAAACGGTTCTCGTGGCAATTGAACAACTCATCATAAGAGCGGACGGCAACATTAGCGCGGTTCAATAGTAGATAATAAAATAATAACCGCGTTATCGACTGAACAAGGAAATGTAAAAAAGGATGAATGCAAGCGTTAGAGCAAAATTGACAAAAAGAAGATAAAAATACCTCGACCAGATGTGATCTCAAAATATAACAAATATATGGAAGGTGTAGATTTAGCTTACAGATTAGTTGCATTATATCGGTACAATGCTCGGACAAATGGAAGGACTGTACGCGTAATCTTACACTTTGTTGACATTGCTTGCGCAAAAATTCTTGGTCATTATATCAAGAAGATTGTTAAAATTTAAATATATAAGTGTGTCTTTTCTTTAAGTTTTACTTCTTCCCTGTACCCTGAGGCAAAGATGTTATCTCTTTTTTTTTTTTAATATAAAAATTGAACTTTGTCGCGTTTGAAATCAGAGTCGTGCTATTTTAACAGATGGATGAAAACTAGAAATGCATAAAATAATGATGTAAAATTTCGGAATTTGTCAGTGTAATAAATTATTTACGAAGGCAGGTAATGAACGAATAATATTGTTTTCCAGTAGCAAACATTGTATGGTAGCTGAAATTAAATTTTCGTTAGGTAGCAGTGTCGTTTTTATTGTTTTATAGCAGCTTATCTATATATAATTTTTTTTATAGAAACACATACTTAAAGAAACCGCGAGGTTAATATACTTATAACCTTATTAATGCGTAATATTTATTTATATGGAAATTAAAAGAAAAATACAGGAGGCATACATAAGGTAAAAGAACCTGACCTGATATTTGTAAAAATTGTTCATTTACTCTAAAAATGCACTATAATTGTTTGGTGTAAATTCTTCATCTGCCGCGTTTGAACAAAATCTGCACACTTATCTAATGATGCCGTAGGAGCACCTTCATTATTCTGTTGCATAAAATACCGCCGGAGCTTTTCAATGCATTTTTTCGTTTCTGCAGTAGACATAGGAGGTAAGGAAATGTCATCCGTGTCATCATCATTTTCTGATTCTTGTATTCGTTTCTTCTTTGTGATATTTTCCATAATTTCGTTATCAAAATCTTCAATATTATTGTCACAGCATGGCAGATTGGCGTCAATATCTGAAAATTGTTCATAGTTGGTCACATGTAGTAATTCAATCGGTGTTTCATTACTTTCCATTTCAACAATTTCATGGCTCCTTAAAACCACAATGAGCAAAGCAGTTCTGAATTGTCATAAAGTGACTTTTCTCCAGCTATCAGCAACAAATTCTATAACCTGCAGTATTGTTATTGTGGAACTGATATATTTTGCCATTGTAGAAACTGTTACCAGGTCGTCTTTAGTAGCTTCTAAGATATGCCGCATCAACATCTTCCTATATCGCACTTTTAAATTTTTTATGACACCCATATCAAGTGGCTGAATTAGTGAAGTAGTGTTTGGAGGTAAGAATTCAATTTGAATATTCTTCAGTTTAACGATAGTGTGGTGCGAAGTTGCATTGTCAATAAGAAGTAAAATTTTTCTAGAATCTCTCTGTAATTCTATATCCCAGTTTTCTAACCATTTTGAAAAAATAGTAGCAGTCATCCATGCATTTTTGTTTGCGTAATATGTTACTGGCAGATTACTTGCATTGATATTTTTAAAGCAACGTGGCTTTTTAGTTTTACCAATTACTAAACGGTTTTTTTTGTCACTTCCAATTGCATTGCAACAACATAGCACAGTGATACGATTCATAGCTAGTTGTTCATGTTTGTATACTAATGACCCATCTGGAGTGGCTCGATAAAATAAACCAGTTTCATCCGCATTATAAATGTCATTCAGGCTGTAACTTTGAAGGAATTTGGAAATTTTGTTGAACTCCATTGTTCAGCTCCTGTCAAATCAGCGCTTTCCTTTTCTCCATTAGTTTTTTGAATTTGATATCGTGTCTCCTTTTCCACCGAGCAAGCCAACCATTCGTAGCTTCAAAGTCTTCATAACCCATTTTTTTCGCAAACTCTTCAGATTTTAATTTCAACATTGGCCCACTGACATGAACACCTCGTTGTGTTACTGTGCTAAACCATAAATTAAGAGCTTCATCAACCTCTGGGTTTTTACCTTCTCGTTTCCGTTTCCTTTCCACCACCTGACTGCCCTTTTCAGTACTATTCAAATTTTTACGTAAGTTCTGCTCATCTGTTTTTAAACGGGAGACGCCCATAATTTTTGCTAACTCCCGAATAGGCATATTGGGTGGTTGTTAAATTTTGATTTTGTCTAAAATAGAAATTTTTTCCTTTAATGATAAAATACAAAAAATTCACCAGAACTAAAAAAAGAAAACAAAATTTTTGTAAGGAAAAAAAAAATAAAACCGCACGACGCACTACAGTTTTTGCAGAACTAAACTAAGAAAAGAACATTATGAGCTATCGGAGAGAGCATAATTAATAAAGGAACAGAGCAAAAAACAGTATGGCATCAATGAGAGAATGTCAACACAAGGACATCTCGAACAAAATGAAGAAAAAACAAAAATGTTCACGTAAACAAAAAACGAATTGTAAAAGTGACTAAAATATTTTAGTCATTTTTATTCAATTTTTGTTTATGTGAACATTTTCCTTTTAGGACCGGAAGTGTCATTTTTATAACTCGGCTCGCGTATCGCCCGTCTCACTATTTATTGCCTTGAAAGTCTATTAATCTCCCTTATAACCGACGCGTTGTACCACTAAAGCGAACTAAAACAACCTTCATTTCATACATTTGTTTCGGGGTTTTGCTGATTGTCCCTTATAAACGGCTGTCCCTCTTATCCAGCGTCCCTTAAAAACGGCTTTGATTGTATATATATTTTATTGCAATATCTTCACGTCAATCAAAAAATATAAATAACAATATGAAATATTATTTCTTACTCGCTCCTATAATTCAATGGAAAGTAGTATGCGTTGAATTTAGAAATTTATAAGAATTTCTGCGCTTAATTCTTTAACAATATAGTCGCACTCTGGACAATATTTTATTAATGCTCGTAATTAACGAAACATTCGTAAAATTATTTTTGATTCTGGAGTAATTATGTTATTTAAAGTTTTCATGTCTCGGTTCTGTTATTGATGCTGGTAAGAATTATATTGATTCGTATTTTAAGGTTTTCATATATTGAGTAACGTCCCTGTAGAATTGAGGACATTCTGTTAGTATATGTTGCACAGATAGCATAACGTTGCAGGCCATACATAATGAGCTTCTGATCGATTAAAAAGATATACACATGTGTTGGCTTAGAATGGCTCAATCGGAATCTGCTTATAACTACGTCATCTTTCCCATGTTATATGTAGGTGTTCCAAGGTGTTTGGCTCCATGGATCTTAGTTTGATGTTGGTGTGTGGCAAGCCATTCTTTTTGTCATAACTGAAATAATAATGATTTCATGTATCAGTTGATGTCTGCGAATGGAAGTGATAAACTGGCACGGGTAATGTAGTTGACGCTTCTTTTGCTGTCCTATCCGCTAGTTCTTTCCCAGGAATTCCACAGTATGTGCTGGGTTCCAAAATATAATAATGGATTGTTTAATAAACAATTAATTCTTTTGTGTATGTAACTTATATTTTATTTGTTATCGTAAACGTCATCGTTCCCTTATATTTGTTACGTCTACGTTTGTTGTATACCCCTGTGTCGGAACAGCTTTTTTATCCATCGCGTAATTAATCACGAGTCAATCGAATTATAGATAATTTAAAATATATAGAAAATATTCTTGGCGCTATTGAAAAGATGACAGCCGATATATTTCTTCATAATTTGCGTAGTTTTCGAGCAATATTTGTTCGGTAAATTTTAATCTTGATATACAGTTTCTTATATTTTATAATTTAAGGGGATATTGTCGCCGGATGAAAATAGTAAAAGTGTGAATTTCTCGTGATACGTTTTCTCATATTTCTCTTCATTCTTTTTGTGTATTGGCAAAAAAACATTTTGGTTATTCCATTTTGGAAAATCTTTATATAACAGGTAGGAATATAATGTCGGATGAAAACAAATCTTAAAAAAAGAACTGGTGAATAGGTAAAAAAAAAAAGAGGAAAAAATGTGTGTCTATAATTTTACAGCGATATGAAAATATAACAGAGTAGTAAACCGAGGCGTGACGTAATTCTAAATATTTTGCGTGTTTTTTTATTAGATCGTTTTTCGGTTTTTATTAATTTTTTTTTAATGAATTTTTTATACACGCATTTTCAAAATTTTTACAATTTTTTTAAGCCTACATCTAAAATATGTTTGATTTTTTATTTATAATTCAGCGACGTTTATAATATTAAAAAAATCTTGTTCGAAATTTGTTTCATTGATTAATGGATTACAAAACATTTAAGAAAAAAAATGTCTACATGTTCCGGTATTACATATATCGTTTATTTTGTAATCTAATCCATGAAAAAAAAAATATATTAAATTTCTGTTTGTCGAAATATTAGCCGAACTGTTAAAAATTTTCGAGTTTCTAAGTAAAGGCAATTATTTTTATTTATTTATATATTTTTTAAAATTAAGTTTAACGAATATTATCTATCTAGCGTATCGTTTTGCGAGCGTACATTTAAATAAATGCCTTTACTTAATCGATACGTTTTTTTCCGAGTTTCCTATTGTTATTACAAAACTACACGAATTATTTAAAATTTATAAATAATAATCGCTTCAATCACTCGGTGTAAACCTTCGAAAACTATTACGGGTTTCATTATTTTCAAGCTCAGTTTAAAAATTATACCGAAAAAAAAATCGCGAATAAATAATATCTTTTTTGAATTTTTCATTTTTTTAACTTTTTGCACACATCGTATACAGTTAGTCGCAACGAATAAATTTATTGAAAAATTTTTACAAAAATGTCCATCGAGATATACAACATTGCTAACCCACAAATGCTTACTTACTAATAAAGGCAAACTCAAATGTACTGCATGCGATATTCCCCTTTAAATATTCCTCATTTGCACCTCATCTGTCTGCTCTATTATCCCGAGCGTACAATCGCAAACCTTCCGAGTACTTTCTCAAATATTTTACAATATTCTCTTACATCCGTGACTTTCCTCCATTTATCTAAAATCTATCCGTTATTATAAATTCCTCCCATGCCCTTTAGTAGACACGGTACAGTTACCAATGAAGAAGAAGAAGAAATATGAGAAGTAACAAAGTATAAAGTCCCCCGTAATCGATCAACCTTGTTTGTTAAAAATATTTTGATAAACAAGTATGTAGACGTATACGCTGTATTTGTCAAACTACTATCATTTTTTATCCGTTGACAATCTTCGAACAACTCTTGGTGTACACCGTTAATATTTAAACAGGAGTAAAAATGATTAGAAATAGAAGGAAAGCTTTGCTTACATTTAGCACCGTGTATTAAGAAAATGAAGACGTTGGTCCACAGAATAGTTAATGTTACTAAGGGACAAATCATCATCATGGTCGTATCGTTGCCGAACGTCGTGACTAGCTATTGTACGTTTATTTTTACATACAAAATGAGCTAGCTAGTCGCTGATTATATTGCGACGCAGATGCGCGCGCATATGATATTATACGGAGTGGGGGTGTTACTGTCTTCTCCGTGTTAATTAAGAATTAAATAATGATGAAAACTTTCTACCTCGCGTGTTGGTTTCGAAACCCTCCCAATTATCGAGTTGACAGTCGAGCACTCTAGCAACTGTGCCACCGCAACATCAAGGGACAAATTGAAAATAGACTTATTTTTTAAACTTCCTTCTCTGTTGTACTAGGACGAGAAAATGTTAATATTTTAACCATTTTTTGAATCCCTTCAGATGTCTCTTATATCCGTATTAGTCTTTAGATTTTAATTTCTATAATTGTGGAAATTCTCTGTATAGCGATATAAATTCTAATAAAAATTCTTTTTCACGGTCCATCGTATTGAAAATAATAAAAATACTGGTTTTTGTTTGTCAAATACACGCGCAGACCTACAAAACTTGTTGATCAAACAAATCGTCAATCAAAATTTTCGTAAAACACATCGAACGCGGTTTTCATCACCATCAATTAATTTGACAAACATGTATAATTTGAAAAATAGATCGTTTACAGAGCTTTTATTAAAGAAGGAACAAAATTCGAATAGTTTAATCGGCGTACGTTTATTGTGTAGGTTCGAATCTCGATAATTATAAAATTACAAATCTTTCTTTTTTAACATTATTATTTTATATTACCGACACTTTACTTTAGTAATATATTCGTTTGTATAAATAAGAATTATAGTCGGGTGACGTTTCTCCATTTCCAAATTCGGAATATCGTTGTCGATTGATTAAATCCGGATTATCGGCGTTAAACGATTCGGGCGAACCGACTCGAATATCCGGTAATACGTTCGTTTCGGTTCTACGTTGACTTTTTCCCTGTACTTGTATTTGCGAATCGTCTTTCACCCGATACGTCGGACCTCCGACGATAGCCGGTTGTTGTTGTTGTTGAAAACGAAAGCGATCGTCGTTGCGATTCCAATATTCGGGTCTGGTTTTTTCTTCGTAACGCGAATTAATCTGATACTGATACTGCGAATTAGCTTCTTTTACAACCGGTATCGCCGGAACGATTACGTTCGTGTAAGGTATCACGACGTTATTATTATTTTCCTTCGGAATAACCGCGGTTGGAATACCGCCGTTTTTAGGAAACAATTTATTAGACGACGAGGACGACGGCCACGATTTATATTCCGACGATAACGGACGATTGTTTGAATCTGCGGAAGAAGCGACGTACGGTAGTAATTTGTCTTCCGGAGACGATGGCTGTTGTTGATTTCCGCTCGTCGGATTATCCGTAGAATAGATCGGGGTGTGTTCTTCGTCGTTGGTTAGCTCCAAACTCGTCTTTACTATTTCCGAACTTTCTTGCACAGCCGTACCAATAGTAGCAGTAGTCGCGATCAATAACAGTACGTAGGAGATGATTTTATTCTGTAACAGATTAAAATGTTTGCGTTAAAATTTATATAATAACGGGGAAAACGTATATAGAAAATTGTTAAATGAAAAAAAAAAAAAGCAAACTGTGCCCCAGGGCGAAAGGAGAAGTGAAACCGAACTCGTGATTTTGTACAAATTTCACAAAGAAAAGGAGTGTGGCACTGTCTGCTATGATTAACTTAACGCGGAGACGACTCAAGTGTTTTCGTTCTTAAATCCACATGGCACATGCATCCTTTGTGCAGCGAAGCTTTGAACAAAATAATGGATAGCCGTGCGCGTATGTGCAAGAGAAGGAATACGAACACGCGAAAAATATTATTTCATAATTTCTGTACCTGTTTGTATGCGTATAAACTGGTAATATATACATATAGAGTACAGCACGCGGGAAAGAGTGGAGTAACCCGACTACATTGTGAGAATAGGCCTGCCTATGTGCCTAATAAGCCTTTGGCTCGCGGGTTCATTTTACCTGTTGTTATTTCCTCCATGTTTTATTCGACAAAATTGTGTAAACATATTTCCGAAACGTTAATTTACGACTTTGAACATTTTAATTTTAAACGTTTCGACACGGTGTTAAAGGACCGTGCAAATTACGTTCATTATGAATTATCTATCGATAAAAAGAAAATTAACTCTTTCAGTAAACTTTTAACGCTATTAACGCTATAAAAAATTCCCATTTTCGTAATAAGCTGAAATTTAGCCGGCGTGGAACGCTTCAATTCTAAAAATATTTATGTAACACGTTAAAAATTGACTAGATGTAATTGTTCATAGTTTTGTGTAATAAAAAATTCTTAACCAGTGAATGAAAGACCCGAAAAAAAATAATTAATCTTTGTTATCAAAAATTAATGCCGTTAACAATTAGAATTAATACCGTTGATATTTAGTAATTGACGTTTGTTATTAATATTACGACTATTAATTATATTCAGTATATAGCTGCTAACATCGTGTAATAATCATAATGCATTAACTTCTCGTTAAGAAAAAATTTATAATAACACTAATTGATATATTTATATATATATATATATATACAGGATTTATCGCTTTATTTGATTATGATTTATTTCTCCGAATAATGCCCGATTTATAAAAAAAAATTCTTAGAATCCATTATAATTTAAAGTGTATATGCGTAGATCACGCTGGGAAATTCGTTAATCATTTGCGATTTCACATTAATTCGATTCAGTATATAGCTGCTAACATCGTGTAATAATCATAATGCATTAACTTCTCGTTAAGAAAAAATTTATAATAACACTAATTGATATATTTATATATATATATATATATATATATATATATATACAGGATTTATCGCTTTATTTGATTATGATTTATTTCTCCGAATAATGCCCGATTTATAAAAAAAAATTCTTAGAATCCATTATAATTTAAAGTGTATATGCGTAGATCACGCTGGGAAATTCGTTAATCATTTGCGATTTCACATTAATTCGATGTTACGCGTGTGAATTGTGACGTCCGCGAGCATTTTGTTTTAAATATGACTAAGAAAGCAATATGGCCCGTTTTTGCGCAATATTGACAATAAGAATTTTTAACGACACCTTTAACGAAGTCAATAATTTTTGACACAAATCTACAAAATGTTGTCCCTGTTATAATATGTGTTACGAATAAAAAAAGCGAATTTTCAATAGATATATGATTATAACATTAGTACATGATGTGAACTACTGTTTCTATACTATTTTTTATTATATTATTGTTGTATCGTGTATTTAAATGTTTTTGTTTTAATTTTAAGATATTTTCTTTTTATACTTGTCTCACGAATTATTACTAACGGTATTTAAAAATATTTTCGAATTTAATTTATCAGAATTTTCTAGTTTATTAATATGGTACGCGTTTATAAAAATCTTTAGATTTTATTGGTATAATTTATTTATATATATATATATATATATATTTACCGATAGCATGCTTTGGATGTCTAGCATTCTAAAAATTGATAACAATTTTTTAAAATATTTGTAGCGTCAGTTTTATGCTTCATTTTCTATTATTTGTTGTCCTCTAATAAAATAAATAATATATCACAAAAGTAATTTATTAATATCTAAAATATGATTTATTTTTGATAATAAAAAAAAGGAAAAAATTTGAAATGTAGTAATATTTCATAATTGTAATTCGAATTTGATATTATAAGAACGGTAATTTTTTTCGTTTTAATAGTTTATTATTGAAAAATTTTATTGTCAATAATATTATAAAATGGGTATAATTGCTATTATAAAGAGTGTCGCGGTAATTAAAAAACAAATTTTTGCAATATGAAGTTAATATTTTTTTTTTTTTTGTAATTTTAAAATAATTATCGTGTGGTCGTGAATATTTCACCGATGTTATATTATAAAATAACATTCGTTTTGATTTTTATCATAATATTATTCTAGTAACTTTTAAAGTTTTAATTAAATATAATTCATATTTCGATATTTTTGAGGAATATAACAATCTTTTCTTATTTTAGTTTCTAAAATATACAATATTAAAAATGTATAATAATAACGAAAGTATCGTTAGACTAATGAATCGTAAACTCTTTCATACCTTCCAGGCCATTTCTTCTTCGTTGTTACAATGATCGAAAAATTCAGACGTGATTCGATAAAATCTGAGCTTAGAGTACTTTTGAATGATCAATACTTCTGTTCATGATGCTTATATATGTATATATATATATATATAGGGGATAAATCGTTTATTTTAAACTAGATCAATTTATGACCTTCGCACATTCCTTTCCCTTTCGCGAAATGCATTCTCTAGTGAAATATGATATTATTCAGTATTACATATATTCCATTGTTGTAATTTGAATATTTTATCGTGTTTTGGTAAACGGCAGAAAAATTCGTACAAGGCCTTTTAAATATTTCTTCGGTTTTTTTCTAGTGTTGAAAAAGTGGCAAAGATTACTAATCATTTTCCGATAGTCGTTTATTAAATTTCTACATTAACATTTCGGTTACAGTTATATTTCTGTAGTATATGTAAAAAGAAGTCTCGTAAGTTAACAAATTAAACTAGGTAACCACCTAACTGATTCTAACGTCAACTGTATAATTAATCGCGAGCGATATTTCCTAGTCTAACCTATAAGGCTGATAAATATTCGTGTTGCGCTTTTATTTCTAAACCGTTTTCGGATTGTAAAAAAGGTTTCTCCAACTTAAAGGTTTGTGGTGCGAAAACCTCTTGAGTGACTCATTAGACGAAAGAAACTTACGACGCAATTTATGAAGTTGCGTCGTGGCTTAACCTATAATGAAAGTAAATCAACACGAGTAACCTTTACTAACAGAATAATTGATCCAACAGAAGACATAGTCCTAAACCGTGCTGCAATTTCACCGAAATTAGATGTAAAATATCTCGGCATGCATCTTAGAAAACACATAATATAGCAAAGCGCACTGAGCTAAATACAAAACTGAGACAGATGTACTGATTATTAAACAAGAAATCGGAAGTGTCCGCTGAAAATAAATTATTAATTTACAATCAAATTTCGAAACCAGTTTGGCGTTATGGCTGCCCATTATGGAGCTGTTCTAAAAACAGCAACATATCGATTATTCAACGGTTCCAGAATAAAATCCTCCTGATGGTTGTCAGTGCACCGTGGTACATCACCAACTTAACGCCCCAAAAAGACCCCTTGGAATAAAGTTTGTTCTGGAAGTAAATTATTCTCATAGACTAGATAATTCGCTAGAAGTTAATCAAGCCGATGGATCTAGACTAAGAGATAATTTTTAATTACCGTTTTTAGCACTTATCGATGAGTAGGCTGCTAATCGTGCTATTTGCATAAAATATTAAAATTGCTAAATAGCTACCATCAGCTAGGTGCAATTTAACTAAAGGGAAAAGAAATTAGTGTGGGACATTTTCGATTTCCTTGGTATATTTATGTTTGATGGACGGGTGAGAGTTGCTAGGATACCTTTTCGCTTATAAGAATGTCCTCTGTCGAAATACGAACGGTAAACGAACATTCACTATTATACGAGATCCGATGTGAAAATTTTGAAATAATGCTACACTCGAATTTGACAAAAGACTGAACTGTTAACTAAACCGAAGTCAACTCTTATTTAAGGAATTTGCGATAAGCCGTGTAATAGCGGTAAAATATAATATCCACGTATAAATTAGTGAAATTTGTAAAAAATATGTAACAGCGATTATATCGAAATCATCTTTTACTCGGAATTATTGAAACATTTCTCAACAAAATAACAATTGTGAAAAATTCTGGCCGTTTTAATTGGAACTTAAACAAATCGTATAAAATGGTTGGAAATAGTTTATAATATATTTGTAAGTCGCGCTGACTGGCCCTACGATATCCGTAAGAATATTAATTAATATAAACATTTTTCATGGACCACATGTTTAATTCTCTCTTAAGCAATAGTGATTTGTAATGAAGGCGTCTCTTAATGGGTTAATTAAAACCGAGCAATAACTTTATCGGTTGAATTGATAAATATTTTTTAAAAAAACCATGCGTCAAAATTATTTCAATAAATAAGAGATTTATTTCCTAATTAAAAAAATCGCGACAACTGCGATTGATAAATATTTTTTAAAAAAACCATGCGTCAAAATTATTTCAATAAATAAGAGATTTATTTCCTAATTAAAAAAATCGCGACAACTGCGAGATTTGAAATGTAGAAATATTAAAATTTTGTTAATTACTATTACGTCCAACATTTCATATCTTCCTCTAAAGTATAGGTGTTGCTTAACTGTCAGTGTAGGTAAAGTTGCGTTATATAAATCACATAAAACTAAAAAAATTGTTGAATAGACAATATTTGAAAAAAAAAAATTAAAAATATTAATGACGAATTTGTTCTAAATTTTATTACATGCAATTCCGAATAATTTTTCTTTCGTTGCAAATAATTGATCGTAATAATTAGATTATATATTTATACTATTAAGTATGTTTTCGGTGCCGTGGGACTATTACGGCACCGTGGTGGCTGAGATGTTATATGTATTTTCTTAGGCCACTAGTCAGGATGTACTGTAGTGTAATTTAAATATCGATATTTTCGTGCGAGAATATTAATTTCCAAGTGGTGGCGTTGTCGGGAAAAAGGATGTACAATGTAGGAGTATGTGTTCAACTATTACGGGAGTAAGAGAGAATGAACATTGGTTTGTGTCAAACTAATGTGGCTTACGCGGAGCCGACTTAAGTGTACGAAATTTGCCGGAGAGATATTAGCGGGAGGGGGGACCTCGGTGTTTTGTTTGATGCTTTTAAAGAAAGTTAATTGTATTTGAGGAGCATTCACGGTCCCAAAGAAGATGAAAATATTTCGTAAGATATTTTTGCAGGCTTGGCGTACATGTTGCAGTCCCTACATGTTGCAGATGGGGTGGCATTCGACAGTACAATACAGAGTGTTCTTCTTGGTTAGTTTGTTCATTGTCGATTGTTCCTCTGTGAATTGGGAGTTGAGATTTATATGCATTTTATCGGGTACGTATACTGTTTCGAAAGTTGACCTTCGTCGATTATTGGAATACTGCCATATAGATAGCAGTCTCCATTTATTATATGACTTTGTTTTTTTTATTATAATCTAATTTTTCCTACGTTATCAATTGGTTGTAATTTCGAACAGTCTTTTGATATTATTAAATAACGCCGAGAATTTAAAATAATTTTAGAGTGAGGTGAATTGTTCAAAAATACGAATATTTACGAATGCCTATAAAACCTTTTTTCTTTTTTTTTTTCAGTAATTATAATTATCTTAATAGTTTTATATTTAGGTATTTGATTACCACTACTATGTTTACCTTTTTTATCGATGTTCACAATATTTTAATCTAATGATTTTCCGTTTTCTATTGAATGTATTCTGCATAATGGGTATTCGAGAAATCACTTTTTTTGTAACGTAGTGTTGTAGCCGATTGACCTGTTGTGACTTCGCCTGTCTGCAAATGTGCGGCATGTATTACCGAGTTATGTAATTTCGAGCCTCGCCGATACAACCTGCTGATGCATGCGTGTACCGGGAGATCCGTTATCATTCTGTTCTCTTTCCTGCGGCCTTCTCGCCTTGGGTAGCCCTACCAGGTGTAAACTCCCGACAGTATCTCTCGGACGAAATCAAGCGGAGAGTAGTACTAAGCCCTTTATGTCAAGGTGGATCTCTAGAGGGGATCGGATTATCATACATGGAAAGATGCAAGGAAAACGATATCGTCCAGCTGAATATTCGACGACTTATGCATCGAGTCGAGAACGGGGATATATGGCGAAAAATAACTTCGAGCAAAATGACGCTCGTCAATGATGAAATGATTGAATATTAGCTTACGTACGAATTTCTAATTTGTACGGAATTTTAATAAGTTTCAGAAAAAACACTATTTACAGTAATTGAATTATTTAATTGCAGGTTTAGTACAAGATAATGGCAAAACATTCGGCGTATATGCGGTGGCAGTTTCGAAATTATTCGATAACGGTACTATAGAAAGTTGGCATATTTACAGACGTTATTCGGATTTCTACGAATTACATCAGAAACTAAAAGAAAAGGTTTGTTTGTTTTTTTTTATTTTTAATTTAAATACTGTTGTGCTATTTTTTACACCTAGTTTTCTAAACTATTTGGTAATCGATGCAATTTAAGTTAAAACATCACGAATAATCTACCTATCTAGCGAAACAAACGAATTATTAACATATATATATATATATATATATATTTACACAATCAAAATACGTGTATACATTACATTCATATCAACGTGCAAACACCCACGCCCATAATTGACGTTTAAATGTGAAAATTTTAGGCGGTGACATTGTTAAAGTATTTCTCGTTTATTTCTTGTAACATAATATCGTAAGAAGACTTCGATGGAATGGATATTTCGCTTGTAAAATTAATGCTTAAATATTACTAAGTTATTGAGATCCGGTGAAGGGATATATCTCTATATAATTATCAAAATTTTATTCGGAGTAAACGTATTGTATCTCTGATAAATGAGTTTGTCGATCGATCGATCTATCTATCTATCTATCTATCTATATATATATATATATATATATATATATATATATATATATATATATATATATATATTGCGTACAAACATCGCAGAATTAAGCGTAGGTTACTCATTTAATTCGACGTCTATGTCGATTATTTATTCTGTGTAGTTATTTTGTGTAGTTAATATGGTATGTGTGTATATGTGTATACATATATGTGTGTGTGTATGCGTTTATATGTTATATATCTCATCTGTTGTTCTTTTTAACAATATTTTATTTACTTTCTCGAAGGTTTTTCGTTTGTTTTTCCTGCTAGTCTAACGTTTGTTTCATTAATTTTCCAGATTTAGTACTATTATGTATTAACTGTTAAGTTATGCATAAGTGGCCGAATCATTTGCTAGTTTATACAGATGGGTCTAAGAGCAATACCTTACCTCTCGCAGGCGCGGCATTCTACATACCTCAACTGGCAATCACCAAATCATATCGTTTACCGAGTTTTTCCACTGTGTTTATAACAGAACGATATGCAATTCTTAAAGCTTTGCAATTTGCACGAGGCAATATTACACATTCAAATGTACTTATTTTATCTGATTCCTTAAGTGTGCTTAACGCCATCCAAAATTCAAATCGTACATTCAAAACTAATAGAGTTATTTTGACAATAATAGAAAATGTAATGTATCTACAACAAAAGAATGTCCATGTGAAATTTACACGGATCCCAGCTCATATCGGGATCAAAGATAATGAAATTTGTGATCAGGCAACTAAAATGGGGGCCTCCAGAGGCCTACTGATCCCTGCGATTCCCTCCACATGTTTAGTTGCGTCTGCGAAGGCGGATTTGCGTCATCGCTGGAGCTCCATGTTTTGTGCTAATTTCTATAAACAAATTCAAACAAGTTTACCGAAACAATCTCTCTTTCTAATTAAGCCTCCTCATTCAATACCAATCCGTAAATTTTTCTCTATTTTAATTCGTATTAGGTCAGGACATAATCTGCTGCCTAGTCATCTCCACCGAATAGAGCTGGTTAGTTCCAGTACTTGCCAGTCCTGTGATTTGACGGCAGATATTAATCATATCATTTTTTCATGTAATCTATATAGTGCACACAGAGAAACCCTAATCAAGATATTATTACAGTTAGGTATCTTCCCTCCGTACTCTATTGCATACCTCCTATCCTTAAATAATCCTCTTGTGTCGATAGCACTGGTCTCTTATATATATAAATCTAATATTATTTTATAACCTTTACATCCTCCTATAGTGTATTTTCCTTATATGGCTTAGTTTAGTTATTTATCTTTCTATTTTATAACTCATTTGTTAGCGTTAGCGTTTAGTTTATATAAATTTATATGTACAATGAGTAGTAATGGTTTTATAACCTAAACTCAATTAAAAATAAAGGAAAAAAAAATGTTCAATACTTAACTTTAAAAATCTTGTTGCTCGTGTCTCATTATGAAATAAAGCTTCTTTATTATTCTTCTTTTTCATGTGTGTGTGTGTTAATTGAAAACCAATTTAGTGTTTTATTTTTTAGAATTATTTAACTTTAGCTTAACGGTTGGGTGTAAATTGTATTCATGTTGCAATATTGAATTCGAACTTTTATATCGCATTCACTTTTTATTCCTCGAGATTTTGCTCATTTACGGACTTACGTGGAAGAAACAAATTTATTTTTTCTTTCTTACTTCGAAATAATAATTCTTCGTTATTTAATTGTGCTTTTTCGTCAGATCTTTTGTTAATTTTTTTTAAATTGGTCAAATTCTTTTATTCTATCTATACACTTCGTTCTAGTTTCTGTAATTGATTTATCTATTTGAGCTTCGTTAATTTTTTTTTTTAAAACGTCGACAGATTCTTTTTGTTAGCTGGTTCCCTGTACATGTACATAAAATCTTTTTCCCCCTTTTGTAATATAGATTATTTTTTCTATTTTCTTATATACTTCTTCTTCAGTTAATCAGTTTTTGAATGCTTCGTTTTTTTTTTTCTAGTCCAGAATTTATCTTTCCAATTATTTTTTCTTTCTCCGAAATTTCAAACTACGTTATATCACGGTTCAAATCATTCAGTTTTGCGTGTAAGTACTCCGTTTTAATAACTGTATTATTATGATTAGTCTTATTTCTTTTCAGAATTAACCATTGTAACGATACGCAAACCTGGAAAACCAACACAGGATGCAACTTCCTATAGACCCATTAGCCTGTTATTACCGGTTGTATCGAAATTATTTGAAAAACTTCTATTGAAACGAATCAAAACAGTTCTAGGAGTGAGTGAACTAATTCCAAACTGGCAGTTCGGCTTTAGGTATAAACATAGCGCTACTGAACAAGTACAATCGTATTGTTGATCATATAAACCGGTGCTTTGAACCAAAGGAATATCGTTCAGCTCTGTGTTTCTGGATAACGAAGGAGCTTTCGATAAAGTACGGCATACGGGATTATTTTACAAAATTAAAAGAAAGTTACTTTATCAGTACTACATACTATTCAAATCCTATTTAAAAGATCGATACTTCCAAGTGGAATGGTATGCATTCTCGTGTGCACGCTATTCATTCTGGAGTGCCGCAGGGTAGTTGGGCGAACATTGTACCAGGTTTATATATATCGGACTTTCCAGTTAACGACAAAATCACTAATGCTATGTACGCTGACGATACAGTAATATTATCTGTTAATCTCGCGATTTAAAGAAAGCAACAGATCAATCGCAGGATCATCACATTCAGGACGACGGTTTAGTATAAATTAAATTCGATTAATCCGAATCGAATTACGTGTTGTTTACTTCGAACAAAGCTGACAATCCATGCGTCCCAATGAACGGCCGAATGATATCAATTTCACGGAAAGTAAGATATCTAGGATTATAGACCAACGACTCATATGGAAAGACCACGTTGTCTCACAGCGAAAGCAGCTTCAGTTAAAACCTCGATCCACAAACTGACTAATAGGCAAACGCTCCAGTCTCTCATTGCAAAACCAAAGTCTTCCTCTACAACATGTTATTAAAACCGGGACTTACGGAGGTGAAATGTGGTGCACTGCAAGTAATTCAACACTATCATTCGGCGATTTCTAAACAAGGTGTTGCATATATACGTAACGATGACGTACATTGCGATCTGTATGTACCAACGATAAAATAAGCAATAAGGAGTTTAAGTGAAAAATATATACACAGGCTTCAATGTTAATCCTGTCTTAGATTGTATTAAAAAAATATTAGCATTGATTATATCTATACTAATATATAAAATTGTAGTGCCTGTCTGTGATTTGCGAATGTTTTCATTATAATCACTACATTGGCTATCACACCTAAACAGAAAATCATCATTTAACTGTCTGTCTGTTCCGATTTAACTAAAAAATTATTAAAACAATTATCGGATTCGTTCTAAGCTTTGCTTCACATCGATATCACAAATAGGATAGAAATTGAAACGATTTAAAACTTTAAAAAGTAGAAGACAGCGATATCTCTGTCAAATCGCTTAAAATTAACAGCCGCCTAAAATCGGGAAATAGTACATCTATTACCCGGTAGACCGACTGTAAAAACATTGCATCTCCGTTCTGGATTTTTTTCTTTCACATAGTAAAATAAGTAGACAGCGATATCTAAGACCATCTGTAAAATATCTCATCATCGACCCTTTCTGGAAGAGTTGCGTTCGTATAATAATAAGAGAAAGAGACAGCGGTATTATATTAAAAAAAAAAAAAATTATACAGGCGAAGCCGTGATTAACTTCTAGTTTTGTTATAAGGATTATTTTTCTTACACACTTTTTTTTATTTTTTATTTAAATGTTTTTCACCCAACTTGGTATAAAATTATGCAAACGGATATATATTGAACATTAATATTAGTTGATGTAATATAATTATAAATAGCTAAATGTACACGAATGTGTTTAATAGTAAGTAGGTGAGATGTATTTATTAACAACGGTACTTTGAGAGATATAATTTGGTTTATATAATAAAGATTGTTGAGAGTTGTAGTAAGAACATTCAAAAAATACAGGGCATAGAATTTATGAGAGTACATTGGTATAGGGACGATGGAAGACGATTTTTTCCGAATCGAGATTAAACCACGATTTTATAGATATTAGACCTTGAATCGATCTGTAATATGGAGCTCAAATATTATTCCAATATTCCGAGAAAATTTAATGAGACGCGAAGGATCTCTGTTAAATATGTATATGAAATGAGCACACCGCTATTCGAAGTGGACCTGCCTTCTGCATCGACAATAGTATTGCCAAATATACCAGAATGTCCAGCAATCCATGAGAAACTAACGGAAATACCAGATTCCGACAGCGAGGAAACCAAAATTCGGATTTTACATAAATAAGGCGATGTACGGGGATTAAAAGAGATTTTAGAGCAGTTAAACAGCTTTTCGAATCATCGGTAAGAATATGAACAGACGAAGCTGGACGATGTTGATAAACCGTATTTTAACGCTTGAGACAAGTTGGGACTGAAAATAAATACCCCCCCAAAAAACACGAAAATTATGTTACTGAGCAAAAAAAAAAAAAAAAGGCATACATCCAAAAATAAAAATATATGGAAGATTGGTGGAGAAAGTAGGCAAGTTTAAATATCTCGGATGTTATATAAAACGGTATAGGATAGTGAAACGCTACGTATATTCAGCGCCAGTGTATGGAGCGGAAGAATGGACGCTAAAAAAAGCAACGTTAAACACGCTCCAGGAATTTCAAATATTGATTTTCAGAAGAATGCTAAAAATATCCTATGTTGATCACATATCGAAAGCAAAAGTCCTAAAACGAATGGGCAAAAACCAAAGCTGCTGACAATTTAAAAAAAAATAGGAAAACAGCATACTTAGGGCATATTATGCGTAATCAGAAGATATTACAAATAATATTGGAAGAGAAGATAGGAGGCCAGCGATTCAGAGGTAGAAGACGGATGTCATGGATAAAAAACTTAGAGCAATGGACGGGAAAATCGTCAGTTAAACTAATAAATTTAGCTGGGGACAGAAGGAAATATTCAAAAGTTGTAGACAACCTTCGTTAACGGAGATGGCAATGAAGAAAGTATACTACCATAGCCTCGGCTGTAAAAGTTGAAGAGAATTAATAATGTTTGAAGAAGGAACTACGGAAGTAGCACCAACTTTATTATCATACTCCTCGGAACCATCTGTATAAATTGGACGGAAACCAGTCCAATGTTTTTTCAGTAAACTATTGCAAATAGAAGTATTGAAAACACTTACTTTCGACGTCTGATCGATCTCAACTATTTTATCGAATAACCGCCTTTATCTAGTTATTTATTTATTTTCGAATAATCGTAGTATAGAAATTATTTACATCATCCGAACACACCGACCAGCTACAAATGTTCAAATTAACGAGCGAGTTTCGATATATTGTGAAATTTGTATTTATACGATTTTTGACGAAAGTTCGCAGATTTAAATAATATACCGTTTCCCGGTAAGAAAGCGTTCAATAATATGGATCGCGATTTACTGGAAAAACGAATGAAGATGTTGAATAATTATATGCAAATAATATTGCAAATCGGTGTCATCAAGTCGCATCCGCCCTTGCAGAATACGCTGTTATCGTTTTTAGAACCAGGAGAATACGACCGCGGTGTTACCGGCGTTGGCTTAGCATCTAAGACGGTATCGTAATTTTCTAATTTGTTTACTTTTCATTAGATATGCCGAAAAATTAGTAATTTATTATTATTATTATTATTAAATTAAATTAACGCGCCATGTACAGCAGCCGAGGCTAGAGGAACGATAGGAAAAGAGGATTATATTGAGGAATAGAGACCGGATAGGTGGAGGAAGGTAGTTAGATTCGACAATGAAACATGGTCTACTTTGAAGAGGAGATGACGCTCGAAGCGTGGAGTATGAGGGACAATCAACTAGAATATGGGAAATGGGGAGGATAATATTACAGCCGGAAAACACCGGAGCCAAAGTTTTATTAATAAGATACGAATGAGTGAGGCGCGTATGACCCAAACGTAATCTGCTGATGACTACATGATCTCTATAGCTTGGAAGCGAAGTTATCCAAGGATCAATCGAATGTTTGATTTGCCACAGTTTCTTGGTTTGTGACGTCAGCTGTCACTTTTTCTGCCATAATACAAGAAGTCTATTTATGATGTATTCTGGAACATTCAGAACCGGCAAGAACGTAGCAGCTTTCCTGAAAGCTTTATCAGCTAGTTCGAATCCCAGCATGAGCTAGAGGAATGTCACTTTCTGACTCGACCGCGCCAATACCAGTTTCATCACTTTCTTGGCTATGCGGTGCTGATCATGGTTGAAAACTTCACAGAGAATACGGAGTGCTGGAAGAGAGTCAATAATCGAAGGTTTATCAACATGTAGTTTAATTATTACGTGTAAGATGGATAATACGATTTTTCCCCTATTTGTTTCATCTCCAGTTTACCGATTTTATTCATTACGCGAATGTTGTTGTTATATATATATATATATATATATATATGTATATATATATATCGGTAAATTGACGATAATTTTATTTATTATTCTTTTAATATTTTTAAAAGTTATCGACGATTTTTTTTTATTTATTTGCCAATTTGTACCTAACCTAGTATGCTATCAAGAAATGTTTGAAAGTCGACTTGTGTGTAGGTAGCACGCCGATTGGTGTGTTCTGCCCTATTTAGTTACACTATCTTGAATCTTGTGATTATCTTGAGACGTCTTTCCACCCGGTTTGTTTGGAATCGCTCGCCTGTCGATGACCTAGTAGTCGATGGTATGAATCCCCAGATCTCGAACAATCAGCTCATTGGTGACGAATCAATTTCAGAAAGTTTTGACGTGAAACCGCCGGATGATTATCCGATTCAATTTTTTTTTTGCGCATCCCCACAATGGTGCAGCACATTTGTTTTAATATTGTATGTTAAAAGCTTGTTTCCTGGTGACAGCTGCAATTTATATCCTATAAGTCAGTATAGGTTTCTCAGCTTCAGGTCCAATTCCATCCTCTTCTTCTGTATATGAAAGTTCCAGTTCAGCGTGCAATCTAAATGTACGCTGAGGTATTTCACCCCTTTGCTTCTCGGTACCAGTATATTGTTTAAAGTTAACAGCTCATTATGGACCTTTCTATTGGAGAATGAGACGTGTGTACATTCTTCAGGATTTACTTGGAGGTTCCACTTTTCAGTCCATTGAAATATGGTGTTTAGGTTTGCATCTAAGACGGCGACTGCCTTATTAGCATCTTTGTCAGATGCAATTAACATTGTATCATGTACAAATGTTGCTACTTGTACATGTTCATCAGTAAAGAATTTAAAAGGGGTCCTAATATCCTGTCTTGCGACACACCAACGTGTATAGGGTATATTTCCGTGTAATTATCATCATATTTGGCTCAAAATAGCCTCTCCGTTAGATAGGATTGCAGTAATTGATCATATTTTTCGGGGAAAATCTTTTTAATTTTATATAACACACCTTTATGTTATATTTTGTCAAAGGTTTTAGACATATCGATAAAAATTGTTTCGTTCTCTTTTTTATTCTCAATTCCTTCTTCAATTGTTTCCACAACTCCGTGTATTTTCTGTTCGGTAGAGTGTGAGCTTGTGAAGCCAAATTGATGTTGTGGAACTCAACAATTTTATTTACTCGATTTAGTATTAATTTCTCTATTAGTTAACGTTTATTGAATTTGAAAATGTGCTGTTTCGACAGCTTCATTGTGTGTATATATATATATATATATATATATATATATATTCATTGTATATATATATATATATATATATATGTTGGTAGTATTACTGTCTTTTGAGGTAACTCTGTTCAACGATTAGCGTCCATATTTTGAGTATAAATTAACCGTAGGAGATTTTTGAAATAACTCGCTTAAACAATAATTTTGGCGAAGAATAGGAATAATGGAGCAGTAGCGACTAATGAAAAATGTATAAAATTATCTAAATAAATGAAAGTTGGATTTAATTTAAAAATTAAATAAAATAAAAATATTTTGTAAACGTGTCGCGATATATATATATATATATATATATATATATATATATATATATATATATATATATATATATATATATATATATAATCAAAACAGCCTACTTACAAAATGTATAAAAACGAGCTGATAGATTTTTTGTAATGGAATTGCAAATATCAAAAAGTATTTCTGTAGTGCTTCCTCGGTGATACATAATTTTATTTTAAAAATTAAGTAAAATAGAAATACATTAAACCATTCGCAATATACGTATATTTAATATAAACAGTCCACTAGTTTTGATGATGCTGTAACATCAGAAAAACTAGTAAACTATTGTGGTTGTGATTATTATTTTCATTATATATATATATATTGCAATTATAAATTGTATTTTTATTTTTATTTAATTTTTGAATTAATAACATGTATCGCTAAGGAAGCACTACAGAATTACTTCCGGATAAAACCTAGATTCATATTCGTTTCTCCATCATGTATTTTTTATTTTTTATTTTTATACTTAACATTTCCAAAATATTAATTTAAATGCGGTATATACGGGAAATGGTGAAGCGGATGTAGGAAACCAATTAAATTTAAAATCTCTCATTAATTATTATTGATTTAATTTAAAACACTATTTACGTGAAATAAACAAAAAACTGTTGGTTTGGTTTTTACTCCAATTATCGACGCAGTACGGTCGTGCTTGACGAAAAATTATCAATGTTGCATTATATGGCGTATTAGTTTTCAGTAGACGATGTCCAATTCGTTATATAAGTCAGTCTGTCTATAACGAAGTTCGTATTGATATTCTTATCTCGACAGTAATTATTAGATGTTTCCAGTATCGTGTGCTCGTAATGTTGCATAAATAATGCTATATTGTACTGAAACGCTTAATATATTTACGATTTCACTTCAGTAAACCAACTATAAACAGTTGTTTACAAGTACAAAATAGATGTTATTTCTTATTTTAAAACGTAAAATTGCAATATTACGATTTCTAATTACTTAATGTCAGTTTTTATATTTGTTAAGTGTGCATATGTATTAGAAAAATTAATCCGGGAATTTGCTTCTTATCTAGAGACACCTGCAATATTTTTCTCCCCGCTTTTTCCGTTCCAGACGATTCTGTGTCTTACGCATCCTACTGTTTGTCAACATTGTCCTTCCGTATCGTTTATGGTTTTTCTTTTTCTCAATCTTCTTAAGTCTAGTGATGATCATTCAATACATTTATCGGTCCATTTCTTTGTTTTCATTTGATTAACACATCCAGCTTAATTCAACTTTATTTCCCGTATTTTATGAAGAACATCTGTCTCGTTTTCGTTTTATCTCATAATATTTTATCGTTTAATTTATCCATCCTTTTCATTACAATTATTTTCCTTTCCATTGTTCTTTAAGTTACCCGTAATTTCCTAATTTGTTTTATTGTCAGTGATCATGTTTGTTTTTGCAACGTAAGTCATGGTAGGAAGGACACATAAACACGCACTTACCTTATCTTTTATTTGTATCGATTATAAAAATATATGTAAATTCAATTGAAACATTAATTTTTTAGGTCGATAATCTATTAATTAACCCGTTAAAGTTCGTGGGTAATGCTATGAAGACTGTCCCCGATAATTTATTAAATACTGTGGATGGTGTGATGGAAGGATTCAGTAAAGTATTTCAGAAGCCGTTGAAACCCGAAGAAGAAGAATCTATGAAAGTCGGTGCAGTGTTAGATAATGAGGTAAATATTCACCGTGCGGTAATAATTATATATATATATATATATATGTAGTGTGTATTTTTATTAACTTTTTATATAATCCGACTGTTTACATTGATGAAACAAGCGTAGGTTAAATATTTTTAACAATCATTTGGTTATTTTTTAAATCGTATTTATTGGAAAGTTGCCTTCTTAAGTGTTAAATAATGATAAAATACTTTTTATGTCACGACTTTGGATTATAGTATTCGACCGTCGAATTGACAGTTGAATATTCTACCGTGCTGTCGCGATATTATAAAACGGAAGGTATATACTATTTGTCAACAAGAGAAATACCACCTCTCCATTAATTCGAATAAGTCATAATAGGAGTTATATTTTATTCCAAAATGACGTGGTACGATGACATCTATCGACTAAATATGAGAGGGGACTTTAATCTGCTCCGATTAGTCTCGGAATCTAAATGAGGGTGCATATACAGTTGCAAACATGATGATATACGGAGCTTTAATAAGATCCTAGATAGATTATGTAACCCCATTTATCAATTTTAACAAAGGAGTATTCAAACGTTACAAACAATACGAAATAAGGCCGTTAGATGTGTACAAGAGGTTGGTAACTACTCCTGATCAGTGTATGTTGGCACATCGATTCACCTATACCGTTACGAATGCAATATATGACGTATAAATTTGTCTCGAAAATTAAAAAAACAACGTTATCGTTTAACTATAAAACAAATTAAAATATCGAATAACTAAATGAACAATAAATACCGGCACATAAAACATTCGCGCGTTATTGATTAATTTCATAACTACAATTAAAGATATTATCCGATGTAAAATCGTCGATACATCAAATGGAATTAAATAGAAAGAACTGTATGTTGAAATTCAGGAACATAATAATATTTAAGTATCGAACGATGAAAATTTAATCAGCGTACAGTTCAGTGAAGTAGTTAATAAAAAAATATGATAATTTCGAAATAGTACGTATATAAACGGTTTCATAGAGTAGTCGGTAAGACGTTTTCTGTAAATTATGTAAATAATAATGAAAGTTCATAATCATCAGATATTCATATACAGCAAAACTGTGCGTAATATCGATGGAGTTAAATTGCATTTAAAAAAAAAAAAAACAAAATACAGGCAAAAGCATCTTAACACGGTGACAAATTCTCTGACAGCAGTAAGTAAATTGCAAAACATACATCGAAAGAAAAATTAGGAAACCGGTAAAGAAACTCAAAAAGTTAAGCGCTAACATCATTTTTAAGTAGATTCTAGGACACGTTGGACTTTATAAAAATTTATACAATTGATGACTAACCAGAAGTGAATATATTCATATAAAAAATATAAAGCTGAACTGGGAAGAATATATCGCAGTTATTAAGGATTGGTAATGTCATTAGTGGGAAAAAATATATACAGTAGATACTCAACAAAAAGGGAAAAAGTCTGTATTAATAAAAACACATAGTCGATAGGAATCTATAGTATATGGTTAAAAATATATAAAGGGACTATGTAAAAAACCGTATACAGATTACGCTTTGAACACACCCTCGAATATCATTTCACTTATGGCATTTAGGAGTGGTTAATAGCTAGACATGCCATATGATAAGTTCGATTAAGAAAGAATATATTATTCTTTAAAAATGTATTACATGGATGCTAATGTAGAAATCTATGAAAACTTGATTAAACCGACCAAAAAGTGAACAACCGAGCCAAAAATATATGTACATATGTATATATTGTAAGAACCATGTTTTTACATGTTAATGATTAAATAAATAAATAAAATAAATAAATAAATAAGATGAGTTTGAGAATTAAAACATAAGTAAAAAGAATAAATGACGGTTTAATAGCGTGCTTGTATTAAGGTTTATTAACCTTTCTGTTGCTTTCTCGTCGTACTAGTTACACAATAAGTATATGTGTATGCGTGTATATGCCTAATTTTACCACTAGAAAATGAGGAGAAATTTAACACATTTTGATTGGTTAATGAAAATCGTCTGATCGACGTATTAATAATAGAAACACACACACCCAAATATTATAATATATTAAATGACCATATAATTACTACATGTGAGATGTGCTCCGCGTGGAGCCGGTAAAATCATGTTTATGATTGGATATTAAAAGTTATGTTAAACCAATCAAAAAATACACTGACACATATGTAAATGTACAAAGATTTTTCCAGAAGTTCCATAAATATATTCAATAATAATAAACGAATCTTTCTAGAAAAATCTAGAAAGTTCTAATTAGGCATGTATATATGTATATGTGGGTGTATATATGCATATTTTTAGTATAAAAGGGGATGTTCAGTCTAATTTTTAGTTAGTTAGTTCAAATTAATTCAATTTAGTTAGTTCAAATTAATTCAAGTTAGTTTTTAAATTAATTCATTCTAGTTTAAAGTTAGTATAGTTTTATTAGTTCAGTTTAAGTTAGTTTCAGTTTTAGTTTTAATAAACGTATTTGAAAATCGTGCGTGTTGGAAAATCTGTAATCTATTAGTTTTTTTTTTCCTAATAAAAATAGAAACTGAGTTTTATTTTGTTTTGTTTTGTTCATTTTTAATTAACGGTCGTGGCCCAATCCACCTGTCATCCCATCTGGAGAGTTCGTAAATGTCGGTAATATATATATAAAAGTTTTAATTTCAACAATTTAATAATAAACCATAATAATAACCATTGTATGTGACGTCACACTAGTCTGGATATGTATTATTAGACGGTATGTTAGTGGCGTTGCAATATACACACACACACACACACACATATATATATATATATATAGCAAAACAAAATAAATTCGAAGTTAATCACTAAAAAATTTATTACATAAACACGAAGCTTTTCGACTATGAAGTCATTTTCAAGCTATTGTTAAAAATCTAACAATAGCTTGAAAATGACTTCATAGTCGAAAAGCTTCGTGTTTATGTAATAAATTTTTTAGTGATTAACTTCTATTTTATTTTGTTTTGCTAAATTCATAAAATCACTACTCTCCAATACATCAACATTATATATATATAATGTTTTCGGTACTTGGATAGATTGATTGATTGTTATAAACAGATCTTAATAAATTTAAAATAATTTTCACTAATATCTAGGTTGTATACGGTGTGAGTATCTAATATGAAAATGTAGTCCAGGTTGCCATAAAAATGAAACTAGCGGTTCATCAAACTTGATTAACAAAAAACAACTCTTTTTGTTTCTACAACAAGTAACTGTCCAATTTTGATTATAGCATGACCTATTTACGTGCGTGTTTTGTTGAAAGTGGTAAATAACCATTTCCGATATAAAATTTTATTCGTTTTTTTTTATTTTTAAATAATTCGTCATGAATTCATCAAAACTACGAATATACTAAATGTATATACAAATTTTTGAAACATACGTTATATTTACAGAGCAGCGATAACGTTCCATTGCGGATTATGCTACTATTGATGACTGAAGTATTTGATTTGAAAACTCGAAATCAGTGGCTACGTCGAAGGATCATTCAACTTTTAAGACAGATTATGCACGCTATGTTTGGTGATATAGTTAATAAAAGGATTTTGGATTATGTTGCAGTTATAACCAGCCCGGAAAGAGTTGCTAAAGGTATTATGCATATCAGGTAAGTTGCTTTATTTTAATAAAACAAATGATATATGTAGTATGTGTATATTTATTTATTTTTACGTTTTTTTTTTTTCATAAATTTAATTTTGGTTTTCAACTATTTTAGCCGATTGTTCTATTGTGGAATCTGGAAATGTATCTTCCTATATTTTACGTTTCTTTGCCCGATTTTTAGGGTCGATTATCGCTTATATAATATAATGTAATTAATACGTCTGTTATAACTAATTGAGTATCTTAACCTAATAACTGTTATATATCCTCATTGTTATTATTATTTTTTTCAATTTGGTTTTAAAATTTTTCTCCAAAAACTATTTTTAAATTACCGGTAAAACATATTGAACATTTAATTATTATTATTTTTTTAATTATTTAATGGTATTTTATTCTGTTATTTATTCTTCTATGATATTAATATGTTAAATTAAATTAATAATCTTGATTGAAAACGTAATGCATCTTTCTATACAATTATTTCACATATTTTTATTATTATTATTATTATTATTATTATTATTATTATTATTATTGTAGTACTATATACTGCAACAAGGGTTAGATGCACGGAGAAAGGAGACTTTTAGATTATATAGGCTCCATTGCTTAAGGAAAAATAGTAGTCTTTTTAGACGGAGAAGGCATGTTTTGAAGGATTAGTGGAAGAGAATTTGGAATGGTTAGGGAGGAACGAATATTAAAGGGTATGGAATTAATACGTGTGGGATAGTTAGTTGAGTATTATAAAGATGACGTAGAGGAGGGCACTCTAGTTGCAGCAAATAAGCGTGTGTTAACATGGTATTACATATGCGTAGGCGAGACAAAACACTTCATTTTGTCTTCCAGGTTTAATGGTCACTGATGGTTGTGGAACTGCTTTTAGAATAAGCGCATTTGATTCCACTGGAATGTTCGTCCATCTCTGGATCTAAATACTGGATATTCATTTTTGGTCTTTTTTTTATAACTTATATAACTCTATTTAATTTCGTTCTATCATTTGTTATTTTGTCGTCCATTAGGCGCAGATTTGTTCATAAATGTATTTTGCGATTAAAATAATTGTAATATTTGACTCATTTTTGGTCCTGTTTTAACTTTCTTAGGTTCCTTCTCCCCCTCTCTCTCTCTCTCTCTCTCTCTCTCTATATATATATATATATATATATATATATATATATATATATATATATATATATATATATATATATATCATCATCATCATCTGGTGCAACAGTCCGCGGACTGGTTCACCCTATGCTTGTCTTTTTCCACTCGTATCGGTTATTGACCATTCTTTTCATTTCAGAGTAACTGGAGAATCCGGAATCCCTCTTCAGATTGTCTATCCAGCTTAATCGTGGTCTACCTCTTATTTGTTTTAATGGTATATATCCTTCAATTACATCTCGCAGCAATCCTCCATGTCGTAACACATGCCCCATCCAACATAGTTTCCGTTTTTTAATCTGGTTCAGCATTTGCCGCCTTTCATTGACCCGTTTTAAAACTTCTTGGTTTTTTGTTTTCTCCGTCCAGACATTTCAAATGCTTCTATCCTATCCACTTCTCGTTTTGTGCACGTCCATGTTTCCGATCCATAAAATGCTACTGGCCACACGTGTGTTTTTATAATGCATTTTCGCAGCTCTATGGGCATTGTTCTGTTGGTTATTATTTTTATTTTTTTCAGCATAGCCTGTTTCGCTATGGCAAGTCGTTCCCGTATGTCTTGGGTGCTACGCCCATCTTCAGTAATATATATATATATATACAATCAACAAATAAAACTCTTTGCAGGTGTTCCGCAAGGGAGTATTTTAGGTCCTTACTATTTTTAATATTATTAAACGATTTTCCGAATATACCCTTTGTCCATGCGGCTTTTTATGTTGATGATCTGGCGCTATTTTGCACATCGTTCAGAAGTGACACCATCTACAATAGGTTACACAAAGCGGCAAATACTATTTATAACGTTGGAGGCTAAAATTAAATACCGAGAAATCGCACGTTATACTGTCTATTAAAAGATTTCCTTTTCTTCTGCCTGATATTACTTCTAATGGTAAATGCATCAGTTGGTAAAAACAGGTTAACTATCTAGGATTTACTCTAGACTCTCGTATTTCACTTAACTCGCACATTAATAAATCTATCGGTGATGCGAAATTAGCCATTCGAATACTTGTTCTAATTTTCAGTTACCGTTCTCATCTTTCTTCAGTATGAAATTAATTTACACTACCATTATAAGACATAGGTTATATGCTTGTCTGGTCTGTTGTTCAGTGTCCGTTAGTACTTATAAAAAAACTCCAGGTAATGCAAAACCGGTGTTGCAGAATATCATTAAATGCTCCCCTCGATGGACTAAAATACAGTACACGCATTCCACGTTGAATATTCCTCATATTTATAATTATATTCATAAATTATCAAAGAAATGTTATGATAAATGTATCATGCTTAATTCCGGTAATCGAGGATTACAATATGCTATGCGCCGATTTCTAGTGTAGCATTATACGATCAGATCTGTGTTAATTTTTTTTTTCTTTTTATTTATATACAAGTTAAACTAAATTTAATTTTTTTTTTTTAAATTTTCCCAATTGTTATTTTACTGTTATTTTCGTTATTATTTCTTTAGTTTTGTAAAGTCATTTGGTTGTATTTAGCTGCTAAGGTTACTTTAAGCATACTTGGCATACGTTATAAATTCTTCATGATTTATAAAATTTTGCATTGAAATAAATACACTGATATCGATATTGTATTTTCTTTTTTGATCGGTAGGAATTCGTTCTGGCCGAATGGAGTCAAATATACGGCTCCTACGATTAGAGATTACGATGTACGTATGCAAACAAGGGTAGCCGCCAAATATTCATTACTAGCCAGTTTTCCAGGTAACTTAGTGAATATATTTTTCTTGAAAATAATCTTTGGGTCGATTCAAAAAATTGACATATTTTCTCTTTGTCGGCATGTTACTTTAAATGAAGAAGTTGTAGTTTATAACCTAATCTATCGATTCAAATTTGAACTTTTGTGGAATGCAGTGATTAAAAAAAAAAAATAAGTCAAAAATTAGTTAAAGTCATTAAATTTGTATTAAAAAAACACACACACAAAAAACTAAGCTTTTCGACTATTAAACCATTTTCAAGTGTACATAAATAAAAATAAAATAATAATGATGACGGTGGGTGATGATAATAATGAAAAAACATACAAAAAGTAAAAATAATATATAAGGAAATACTTAATTTAGATGTACAATATTACAAAGAAAAGTAATTGCGAAATAACATTTAATTATAACATAACCTGACGGTGAATATAGCAAACAATATAATCAACTAGCCAGCAATATACATAGTAATCTATTTCTTCTTCCTTTGGACTCTCGGAAGGATGTAGTGATATGAGACCGCCGCATTATTCTTCTCCAATCCGATGTCTTGAGCAGCCAACGATGCTTCATGTGGATTTAATCCAGTTAGTGATTTTATCTGGTCAACCCAGCGCATCCGCGATCATCCACTTTACCTCTTCCCGGTAATTATCAGATTTTGCAGAGAGTCCGTATCTCTCGCTATGTGTCCGAAAAACTTCAAGAATCTTCTTTATTCTACATGACAGCCGCATATGTATGTTTAGTTTTTGCATATTCGTTAGTTTTCCGGTCCATCCACGAATACACTTCTTAAAACCAATTTTTTCATCAAAACTTGTTATTGAGTTTAACAAGTTATTTTTATCTCTTTCTTTTATTATTTTAACTTTTCTAGTAGTTTGTTTATTAGGTTTCTTTTTTTTTTTATTTTGTACGCAAAATTTTATAATTTCGGTTAATATTATTAATTTCGTGTTTTAATTCTTTACCACGTTTTCCAAATAATGATTTTTCATCATTGTTCGTGTACGAATATAAAATATTTTTCAGGATTGCCTGCTTGTTTCTCCTATGAGTTTTGATTACAATTTAATTTATATATTCCTGAATGCTTTAATATATTTATATCCACTATTTTGTTGTTACTAATTGATTTCAGTAAAAGAAAAATTGTTTGATAAATAATTATACACAGAAACGTTCTAATAATAGATGTTGTTTTATCATTTCGAAAATTAAGAATTTCATCAAACTTAGTCATAACTTAAATATAGGCGAAACTGAAAAATAAACTTATTAGTTAGCTGTTATTTCGTAAGGAAAAAATTCCACAAGAAACCTGCATTGACAAAATTTTAATTAATAACTTAAGAAATAATGTAAACAATGTTGTATAGAGTTAAAAAATATTAGCAAGTATTCGTAGGAATTTGAGGTAAAGATTATATTTTATCGTATCCAATTAAAATATGTTTTATTCATCTATGCTTGTATTTTTTGTACCTGTGTCGTAGCGATTCATAAATCACCGATTTTCTTAACGTTTTTATCAGTCGACGTACGGCAGGTATCGAAAAATTTTAAAATACTGTTTTTAATTGTTTTTTTTTTCCAAATTCAAATTCAAATTTATTTCAGATTAAAATACAAAATTACAAAGAAAATATATATAACGTGTAAATTATGCGCATATTGCGCGAACGCCGGATTATACAAATAAATAAAGATAAATTTAACATCCGTTCCGTCGCACTAAAAAAAACGTAACGTTATATAATTCAATGAAATAATACACTTTCTTAAAACATTCTTTAAAAAAACAACGAAATCGATTTAGACATATAAGTAAACACCCAGACACCGCCAATCAAATAAACTAAGTATTAAACTATAATTACAAATCCGCAGAAATATACCTAACGCGCGAAAGTAAATATACAACATAGAAATATACACATAAATAAATACTAAAAGTCGTGTATACATAAAGGCATAACAGGAAATAACTCATAATCACATAATTAATAAAAAGTTGAAGTAGAACTTAATTTACAAATAAAAAAAATTAATTTACAAAATAAAATCATCAATCTAACAATTCCGACCGAATACTTTTAAACCAGTTAGCAACTTCAATTATTATATGAAAAGCTCGTTACCTATTTATTACAAATGCAATTAACGACTTACGTTATAATTTTTAAGATCAATTTTTAGTTGACGCGGCAAAGAGTTAAACATAGTGGCACCCATATAAACAGCTTGGATTCGGGTATGAAATTTATTAAATTTAGGCAACTTTGCTAACTCGTGTGAGGATAACCTTGTTTTACCACCATGCAACTCGATCGAAAAAAAGTTTAAAATTTTTAAACACGAAAACAAGTAATTGTACTTCATATAATTCACGAACGGTGAGAGGACGAGTTTTCCAACAGGGTTGCTTATCATTACCAATGGTGTTAAATAACATGTTTCGAAGTGATTGTATGACATTCATATATACCTTTCCAGCTCCGATGCATAAGTCCATAGTACAAAACTGGTTGGTACAAAGAAGTATACAAACGAAATAACTCGTACATAACGATAATTTAAAACGTCGTGCATAATTTTAATGCGCATATACCAAATTTTATTCAGTATAATTCTGAGACAGTGATTTTGCAATCGCTGCAGTTTATTTATATTATTCAGGCTGGCGTTAGACCAAACAGGGCAAGCGCATAACATTTTAGGCGCGATTATTATATTAATAACTTATTCGTGTGAATGTTAACGTTGATCGCCTGTTAAATATTGAAAATAACACGTTCATTTTTTTGTGTGTACTCTAGAGATACATTCATTTATACGCTTTGTAAAAAGTAAGTTTGTTATCTAGTGTAACACCCAGGTATCTATATAACGTCAAGTTTCCAGTCAAGGTGCTCATTTTTGATTTTAATATAGTTTTTTAAAAGCAGTTTTTCGTCTTGTGAATATTATGGTTTCAGTTTTATTATCGTTATTTTTGATTTTCCATCTATAACAGAATTTGAATAGCTTTACGATTGCATCAGTTAACCTGTTACTCTAATGGTATCTATGCGATATGATGATGTTAATTAATAAGGCGGTATAATCCGCATATAAGTGATAGTGGTCACTGTCTATAGTGAGAATGTCGTTTATGTATATAATAAACAGAAATGGTCTAAGAATACTTCCATACGGTACTTCTGCTGTGGGCTAATTTTTAATAACATGAAATTTCCTACTTGATAAATATGATTTGATCATGGGGACTAGATAAGGGGGAAAATTACAATTTATTAACTTAAATGAAATTCCATCGTGCCAGCTTGTAAGAATATGAAGCATTGCAAATCCAATGTGTTTATTTTTAATGCTACTCTTTGCATGCGAATAAATCTTTCTCCGATACGGAGACGGTGTACACTTAATGATGATGTATATAATTTAAACGTAATTTACGCGATGAAAATTTGCGCTAGACAAATTATAACGTCTACATTATTTTTGTATCACGTCGCAAACAATAACTAGCGATTATAGAATTTGTTCTCGTTCTGTTTTAGACGATTTGAAACGTATTCTGGGCAGCGAAACATCTAGAACCGGTTTAATGTTGGTGTTTTCCTTGTTTCAACACGAAGTGTTGAACAAACGTTTAGTTCATGTATTATTCGAAGGCATATTGGTTACGCTTTTTCCAAAAATGAACAAACTATTTACTAGACTACACGCAAATTCGCCTCGTATGATAGTTTTCAAACAAAATTCAAAATCGAAAAAATGAGATTTTTCCATGACGTCGTCAATTCGATGTATCGATCCGGTTGCAGGTGCATTTTTATGAATTTTAAAAAATTATAATGGTTACCAATTTCACTGTTGTACCACTATTCATTCCTATCGGTGATTTCCTTTCACGTTATTTTTATTTATAATTTTTTTTCTGACATATTTTATTAAATTAGGTCAAATTTATTTTTCGTTTCATCATCATATTTACCGTACTGTCATTTTAAAATACGCCATATTTATATATATATATATATATATATATATATATATATATATATATATGTATGTATATGTATATAATGTATATATTTCTTTTATAAAAATTAGTCATTTTATGTTGTTTTACAATCTCCTTCTTTTCCAAGTATTACTTAACTATAAATAATCATTTAATTATTATTCTTATTGAATTTTAAAAATATTTAGTTCCTTTACCACGTTCGAATCAATGCAATACCGAAATATTCGTAAAATGTGAATAATTTATTTTTATTAATTTTTTTTTTCAAAAAGCGTATATTTATTATAAAATAAAAATACAGGAAGTAAACCCAATCACACACACTCACACTTCCATCCGATTCTTTACGTAGATAATATATGTCCCGTCATGCTTACGCTTGTCGACGGATCTACACCACTTTACGATACGTACATCTAAACTGTTATTACTTACAAAAATCGTTATTTTTAATTTATAAAATTCACATATCCACATATCCACATATACACAAAGTTACAGTTATAGTACTTACACATTCCCAATTACACTCTCACAGTAACTATTTTTATTTACCATATTGTATTAATTTCTACTTTTACAACAATGCGTGTTATCTTCCTATCTGTTTATGCATATATATCAGTGGCGGCTCGTGGGTTTTCGAAGCGGAGGGGCTAAAAGTTTTATCTGGTTGAAATTTTTTTTTAATAAAAAACATACAGCTAGGCTACCATTTCATAAAAACTTAAAATTCTAAATTTTCTAAACAAAAATAAAATTTAGAATCGGTCATTCTAAGAAAATTTTAAAAAATGTGTAATTTCAACTTACTTCAAAATTTAGTTGTATATGAAGTCCATACAATGGTTTTTCATTTTCGCGAAACGGTCAGTTACCTTGCTGTGGAAGTTAGGAATTGTATCGATAAGAGTTTTCTCAATACTTATTATTGCAAGCGCAGAAACTCTGTCTTCCAGTATTGTACTCCGTAAATATGTTTTAATTCTTTTCAAGGAAGAAAAACACCTTCCCAATTCAGCAGTTGTCATAGGAGACGTTAACAAAATGTTCATCAAACATATACTTTGCCGAGTGTTTTGTAAATACCAGTGCTTCGAAACAATTGGTGGAGTTGCGCAACTCCCGATGCAAGGGAAATTTCTGAATTTCTTTCGTATAGAACAGAAAGTTCAGTTTGCAAACGATTTTTATTTAGCATGGGATATGCCTGGTAAGTTTCGTTAAATTCTTGAGAAGGAAATTGCCTATAGTACGTTTCAAATTTCTCTTGTAACAGCAACTTTCCTGCAGATAGATGACAAGTAAATTCGAATCTAACCCTAGCTTGCATATATATTGTGTCACAAACTTCTTTGACAGCGGCGTTTCGATTTTCATCACATTTCCTCTTACGAGATACGGGCATAGAATCAGTATTTGTGGACACCAAGTTTTCGAAATTCGTTTCTCTGATTAAAGAAATTGCGCGATAAAAATTTTCTAGTGATGAAAAAGCGCTCGAAGAATTAATATTGCGATTTTGAAATGCATCGTATAGTACATCAACGTGTGGCATAATAGGATGGAAGACGCCAAGTCAAAATATAAAGTTGTTGTCATTGAGAAGACGAAGAAGACCGGATGCTTCATTAACTGTTGGGTATTATTTGAATTCTGCAATTTTTCGAAACATTCTTTCAGCTGTTCAATGTTTTCAAAAACTGTATTTACGACTCTTGAATTGAAATTCCATCTTGTATCGGAACCACGTGGAATTCTTCTTGACATGCAATTTTCAAGCTCAGCTAATCTCTGAGAAGAACGCGAAACAAATGCTGGAATTCCTGACAAGCTACTAAAAAAGATGCGTACTTCTCTATTAGTTGAAACTGATTTACTCATTACTAAATTTAATTTATGAGCATAGCAATGAATGAAATCGACATTTGCGTAAGTTTCTTTTACTATTTTTTGAACAACGCCACGCGCAACACTCATAACTGCGGCGCCATCATAAGTTTGAGCAATTAGTTTCCCAGTATTATCTTTTAAAACAATTTTCAACTGCTCCAAAATCTGTTTCGATAATCCTTCTGCATCTCGTGACTCAGGGTTATAAAATCCCCAGAATCTTTCGTATGTGGTTCCATTGAATTCGTAACGAAAAACAATTACCTCCTATGTTTTCTCAGAGATATCAGTCGTATCATCGGACATAACGACCAAAAATTGAGCTTGTTCAATTTCATTAGAAATTTCAATTCGACAAATGTCTAACATACAATCCAACAATTCATTTTGAATTGTTTTTAAGTTAGCTTTAAACACTGTAGAATTTTCAAAATGCACTTTCAAATTTTCATCCAATATCCCTGCGAAATTCAACAATCCTCGAAAAATACCAGGATTATCGGAATCCGCTTTTTCATTATGTCCTCGTAGCAGAAGTTCAAATTTACCGCAAAATATCAGGCAGTCGATGAATTTTGATAAAATATCCCTATTCTTTTTGACGTTTTCATTGAACTTTCTGATATTTAATTTATACGCTTCCCTTACCTGTGTCGCTATATTAATTTTTCCCAGCATACTAAAATCTATCGAATTTTTTATATGTTGTGCTGAATTTTCGTGTTTCTTGATTTTTTCATTCAAATGTTTCAAGTCTACCACACCAGTTTGAGTCCAAAAAATTTCACCGCCAAAAAGTAGACAAGGAAAACAAAAGGAAGCGTTTTTAATCACAACCGCAAAGCCAGTCATATTTTGAATAAATATCTGCTTTTAATTTTCTTTCAAAAGTATTGTTTCGGCTAGATGACGTTTGTATAATATTGAGCCTTAACGTTACACTTTTCTGCTAACGATAACCGCGAAAATTTGTTATTCAGCAAACATGAAACCGAATTCAATTCACTTTCACGAAAATCGCTATTTCCAGCCATAATTAAAGTTAACCTTTCTACCAAAACAATCGAAGTAATAAAATCCTTATAAATAAATATATTTATTCAATCAATAAAACATAAGTAAATGAGCAACAATAATAGAAGAACGCGCGCGTCAACATTTCATTCTGCAGTTGGAATATTAATCTTGAAATACAAGTCTACCTGGCTGGGCTGGTTCTCGTGCAGCCCGAACGCGGGCAAAAAAAGAACTATTGCGCATGCGCCTTTACCATCGTCCGGTTCCGTTTCCACGCATTTTATGTTTTCTAAACACGTGAACGAGAGCTGTATTGGGCTGGTTTTTGTGCAGCCCGAATGCGGTTAAAAAGAAACCACTGCGCATGCGCCTTTAACATCGTTTTCTCGCGGAACTACGCTTTTTATGTTTCCTAAATGTGCCAACAAGAGCTGCATCATACGTACCCACCAACGTTCTAGAATGAGCATCCAAAGAGAAAACATTTCTTTTTTAAACGAAATTTCAAAATTTTGGATAATTTTAATTGATTTTTGAATATGAAAAAAAAATTATACTGGTAATTTTGTAGGTGGGGCTGCAGCCCTTATGCACGAGCCGCCACTGATATATATATATATATATATATAATTATCAATGGCTTAGCATTTACTTTACGTATTATGCTTAATATCCCCAAATTTTGATTAGAATGATACTGTTTTTTTTTAAAAAAAAAAAATAATATAAATTTCGTTAAAAATTTATATATATATATATATATATATATATATATATATATATATATACATATATGAAAATAATACTAAAAAATATTATGAGGTTTGCGTATCGATTTAAAAACGCCAATCTTTTCAGTATTTTTTATTAGTCTATATTAAACGTTTTAATTATTTCGTTTTTATTTTTACTCTTATAATTACGTACACATATATATTTATTAAAATATATAAATATATGTGTGTGTGTGTGTGCTTGTCTATACTATTATTATATAGTTTAGATAAATTCTACGGTACAGAATTCTTGTTTGTTACTTTTTAATAGTATTGTTTTACGATTAAATTAAATTTTTAACTACGTTCCAGAACGGTTGTATTAGCCGATGTAAAAATTTATAAAATTCTAAAAAAACATATGACGGGGAATCTTGTTTCCCCCTAACGGGAGTGAAGCAATTTAAATATATAGTCCGTTCGGTGGTACCGGAATGTATTTTCGTTTCTAGCAAAGTTACGGATTAGAGGAAATGAGATAGATAAATGAATGGTAGCTTATACTATTTTAATACGACTTCGAAAGGAAGGTAAATTGTATTTCATTCGTACGTTTGTTTCGTCACTGTGTCCTGAAAGCTAATTTCATTATTTTCGGGTCCAACCAGGTAAATGTATCCTTTAATTAATAACGTGTAGTAATCGAAATAGCCTACAAGCGTCTAAATACGCAAATAATTTATTGAAGCTACGCATCCCTTTAATTTCAAAATATTCGCACTAATCATCTCCCTCATTATTATTATTATTATTATTATTATTATTATTATTATTATTATAGTAATGATTATATAATTGTTATTTTACCTAATTATTCGTTAAAAGTGTAATATATTTTTATAATATCTTACTATAAGTAAAATGTGCCATTCTTTGGGTTAGAATGACATTGTGCGAAGAGTATCTCCTAATTATATTGAATATAACTTTTTTGTTGCGTAATTTTCATTTATATTTATTGAGTGTTAAATCCGATCTTAATTATATAAAATATATAATTAAATTTCCAAATATCATCGAAAATGTATTTCGATAGCTCGGTGATACTTATTCAAAATAAAAATAATTTTATACCGTATCGCGATATTTTATTTAAACGCAGTCTACTAGTTTGATACAGCATCATCGGGACCGAATATTACTTCACAATTCGGGAAGATAATAGTTATGTAACAAATTTTTACCCTGTCGCGAATTCGATTTTACTTTATTACAAGAATAATATATTACAATTTTAATCTAAATTATTTTTCGAATATTAAAACGGTTCGAAAATTGGAAATATCTAACTAAAAAATAAAATACTTTCAATCTGAATTATTGTAAAATTTACGTTTATAAATTTGCATACCTTAAGAGCCAACACAAAGATCTGAAAACTCGAGATTTCTGAAGAAATTTCAAAAATTCAGCGACCTATGCTCGAGAAAGTCTTTAAAACTTTTGTAAAGGCTGACTGAATGTATTGTTGCAAATGGCGGTCATCCGAACGATATTGTGATTCACAAATGATTGTAAGCTAATTTCTGGTTTTCCTATATTTATGTAAATAAAATTTTGGTCGAATAGTTTTTGAATTGTTCGAAAGACAAAATCGTCCGTCTTCTCTTGGTCACCCTATATATATATATATATATTTATATATTTTTGTACCGTCCTCGTCATATTGTTCGTTGACGTACATCGTGACTAATACATTATGACGAGCATGAAAGTAGGTATTGTATAAACGCGCACATGTTATACCGAGTTGTGTATGTCTTATATGTAATAATTAAAGGTTGTGTGATGATGAAAAACTTTAGACACTAGCTGTAATTAATCTAGAAATGTAATATGTAGGTTGGGAAGAGTAAATTATTTAACTTATTATCAACGAACAATTTCGAAAAATGAGAATGTAGCATCCGTATCTGGTTTAAATATATCGGGATGTTAAATGATTTTTTTTTTTTTAATATAGTTTGAAATTAATAAAAATTCGTATACTTTACGGTTTAATAACAGTTTGCGCGAAATATTATATTTTATCAGAATGGCATTGAAATTCCGATTTACACGTTTCAATATTTTATCATTACTAACATAGATTTATCTTTCGTGCAGTCATTGACACGTGTCAAATATAACAATGGTTCGCGAGATGATTTTTCTATAATCCAGGTTTTTTAGGAATAAAAAAAGTGCTTAAAAAATGTTAAAAACCTTAGGACCGATAAAAAATGAAAATAATAAAATAAAAACGTGTTAATTTGATGCACGTCGAATTGTTGCTCGTCACGCGATAATCGATTACTTCGATTTATCAGCGGAATATATTTTTCAGCGAATTCTTTTTTATAGATAACGTTCTATTTCTTTCATAATATCCAGAACTTATAGGTGGTATTATTAACGGCGACGCTTTTATTCAAAAATTGAGCTTATATATATATATATGTCTCAATAAAGGGTTACTTTTGAAATTCGGGATATTATTATTAGAAAAATTTGTCTAATATTTACTAACGGATATTATTAGGGAACAGTAAGGAATGCTAATTAATAAGAGCGCGATAAAATCTTAACAAAGAAGTTTTTTTGGCTTCGTAAACAGCATGCGAACGTTTCTGAAAGATATTTAATCTCTTCGTTGCAGATTTTTTTCAGGTGATTTACATGGCGTCGACCATTTAGTTTTTCTTCAAAAAAATAAATTCAAGATATTCGTTCGTTGATAAATCAGTTCACGTTAGTATTGTCGGACGTGACAGAAATCCATAGCTAAATGTATTATAGTTCAATTGCCGATTTTCCCGCCCATTGCTCGTAAGTTTTATCCAACGTAATATTGTACGTACGAACTAACTCATGTTTCTCCTAAACGTGGACAACTTCTCTAGAAGTATCGCGATAAATTCTCAAAATAAAACATTTTACAGAGGATCGTCACATAATGAGGGCGGTAGTTTGTTCTTCGAATGTTCTCTTTTAATAACAGTACGTTCTGAACTTTAAATTACTGCACTCAAATGTATTGTACCTTCTTCGGCTTGAGAATTTACGCGTGTTTCCAGGCATAGCGATATTTCTATAGAAAATAGTCTACGTTCATAGAAATATGACTTAGTTCATACATACAGAGTATCACGTTGGATAGGCACGATTAAAAAAATTCAAATATTCTTTCTTCATTTCAAAACGAAAAAATATTTGAATATATATATATATATATATATATATATATATATACACATATATATATACAGTAGACTTCGGCTTATCTGAACTAATTGGGGAACGTTGTTGTTAAGCGAAAATTCGGTGAATTCATGATAGAAAATGATTTTTTTCAAATTTTAATAAAAAGTGCAAAGGAAAACCATTTAATTTCTTTACAAAATAGAATAAAAACGAACAAAAAAAATTACAAAATTTTTTTGGGTATGTAGGTTAGTTACATGTAAATACATACAGTTATTTTCTAAAAAAAGATTCGATACAAGTTTGTTTTACAACGAATCTTTTCCTGGCCGCATAATCTCGCCATTTCCGGAAAATCAACATTTCACTTGCAGTCACCTGTTCTTGCTGTCCGGCGTATTGTAAGGCTTTTTCCAAGATAAAGTTTCGGCATGATTAATATGACCAGAAGAAACATCGAATTACATTTCATTTTCGCTCTCATCATTTTTGGTGACTGTTTGTACATCATCTGTGTATACTCAATACAATCATCGTTGGTACTGCAAAAATTTAAATCCGCTATGTTTTCGCATCATGGAAGTTTTTTAGCGTGGAAATAAGTTTGTTGTCTTCAGATTCTCGTCTTGACATTCTTCCACCACATCATCTGCATGCAACCGCTGGTCTCAGAAGCTTTATGATCCAATAATTTTCGTCAAGAACATATATTATTGTTAATGGTTTGACGGTCATTCCACGCTTCACTGGATCAGCGAACCACATCTAACATATCGATCTTTTTAATTTTCGAAACAAAGTCTTCATTTTCATTCATCAAGTTCGAACTCGAGAACTTTCGACGGCACAATATTTTGAAATATTCTATTACTACTTGAACCATTGGCTGACAGATGAAGGTAACGCATTAGGTGGTAACTAAATGACAGATATATCACCACTTTTGAGCTTAGAAAGATCAGGATGAGAAGGAGCGTTGTCGACGATTATTTATTATAGCTTCGTTTGGCAAATTTTTTTATTCTAAAAATTGGTCAGCGTGAGCACCCCTCATTTCGTGACGTCACTGCGTTTCGGTCGTTTTACGCTTGACAGACTATACACTTGTTTGGATAATACGGATTTTTCGTTCGGATAATGCGGCTGTTCGGATAAGCAATGGAGTTTTAAGAGAATTAATAATAATTATTAAACAAAAATAAAATAAAAATAAAAATATTCTTATAGTGGTTGAGTGTATTGAAAAGTTAAAGCTAAAAATCGGTTTATCCGGTAATAATCATCATTAAGTGCGTCTTCGTATCGGAGGTAGGCGACTACTTACCTATACATATTTTATTATACAGTGTAAGTAGCGTACAAGATAATTATAATATTGCGCTGGCGTAGACAGACACACACACACACATCCGGGAGGACTGATTGTAATTGCTTTGTTGTCACGATACAATTCCGCGTGTTTTTGTTACACTATATCATTACAAGCACGCATATGATGTTGTGTTGTGCGTGGTGGTTTGCTTATATTCGGATTATTTATTTTCTGATGATAATTTTTGCGTATCGTATTCGAACTCGGTGCCTTCCATATAGAAGTCCGTGTTCTTAGCTACTACTCGGCTATTCCGACGGCATAACATCAAGCTTTCCCAGACGGTCTCACACATCCAACTACTAACTTGGTCCGACGTTGCTTAACTTCGGTGATGTGACGAGTGCATTCAACGTGGTATAATCGTAATTGGTAACGATATATACATTTTTTGATAAAATAGGCCGATTGTCGATGATATACCCATAATTACGAAATTTCCCCGCTACGTTAGATGTAATAATGATCAGCGCAATGACGAGAATAGAATTAATGTGTAAGTTGTATCGTCAACATAGCGGCGGAATTTTGAAGATACACGTGTAAAGCAGTCAACGTGTTCGATTGTTCATATAATCCCGTAATAATCGATTAAGACGTCGGGATGACGTTACGTGGTAAACGAGGCGAGCGTTAGGCTATGTATATTTCGATATATAGATGTTTACCTTATTGTAAATAGAAAAAATAATAACATATTAAATAAAATTTAATTTAGTCTCGTCAATATAGCATTCTCGTCGATATATTGTACAAAGATAAAATTATAAGAACTCTCCGTTATTCGTTTAACGATCATATAAAAAGTAGTATGGAAATCGGGACGATACTGGAATATCGGAATTCGCGAATAGCATACGGCTCCATTCGCCAGCAACCGCCACCGTTCCTGCCCACGGTGATATTTTTTATCTATATTTGTTTCGAACCTTCATTATTATTTTTTATATATATATATAAATTTTATACGTGTTCTTCCTCCTTTTATATATGTTTATATATATATTTTATTATTTATTTGTTCGATGTATTTTTTTATTCGATGCTTTATATTAACAAAAGCATTTCCAAAATAAAAAAACAAACGCAAATTAATATTAATGTACGGAAATTTCACTAGTTACACGCGATCGTTGATATCATTTAAATAGAAAAATAATTTTAAAAAAGTTTAATTTAAAATAACTACCTGGGATTCGTTATAATCGCGACTGTGACGAGATAAGAATAATACTCTACCTTCTGATCGTTTTGAATTGGATACACGCGACGAGATTGAGAATTACCAAGTAATACTCTACGCTCAGTTCGTTATAAATCGGTGACGATCAAAGTTCTCTCTGATCGTTATAATATATATATATATATATATATATATATATATATATATATATATATATATATATATACACATAGACGAGAACTGAAAGCGGATAACAACGAGAACCTAGTTGAATGTGCAGAACTAGATAAATTAATAAGGAAACAGATGCGGAGTGGTATCAGAAAGCTCAATATCGATCTAATAAAGAAAACACTGGAAGCGAATAGACGTTCAAAAATCTTTAAAAGAACATTAAGAAAATACTAGCGAAAATAAAAACTGATAATGGTGTAACGATCACGTATAAGCAAAAGGTGAAAACAGAAGAAGTTGGAAATTACTTCATTGAAATATATAATAACCCATGGCATTACTGAATAACAACAATCGAAGCGGTAATAATAGAACCCATAATATCTTAGAAATAATTAAAGAAGTTTATAGTACACTATGACCTTCGAAAAATACTAAAGCACCCGGCACAGACGGCATATTAACCAGTGGCGACTCGTACATAAAGGTTGCATGGTTGCACAACCACCAGAAATATCGAGCACAGCATAAAAATTGATGATGTAATAAAATAGTTATAAGTACGAATTGTTTTATAGATAAGCAAATTTTAATTATATATTTACCGTAGAATATATTATAAAAAGTTAAAAATCTCTTTAAAAATACTTTGAAACGTCCAGTTATAACGGTTGGTGGTTGTACGCTCGATGCAACCTGAAGAAGGCATCGGAAAGCCGTATACAGAGTTATATGAAGATTTTCTGCCTAATGCTACTATGTATGTAGAATTTACATGGGACTATATGGACGAATGTTGCTTGCAGTTGTTTTACAACCAAAGTCCTTGAAGTACACTCACTTGACACTTCATTGCCTCTCTCTCTCACAAGTTTATCTTGTCCCTATTATTATTACTGACCTATGTTCATAATTTTTTCCTTACATGAAACGTTATTATTTATAGGGGGCAATTTTATTTTCAGGGGATTTTGTTGTGAAAAAATTAGACTATTATACATACAGTTTATCGAATTGTTTCGTTTTAGTATTTTAAAAATTTTTATACGTTTCTAATTGTATAAATTTTTAATGTATTTCGGTTTAATATTACAATTTTTAAACTTTGGCGTTGATATTCATAATTTTTAGTTTTTCTGATTAGGCTTTTAAATGGTTCTTGTATCTGTATTACTCTTTGTTGATTTTGACATTATTGTTACTTTCCGATGTGCGAAACAAAAAAATTTTTCTGTGTGTATATTTAGGGGAGGGGAGATTGCAACCGCTAAATTTTTTAACCACGAGCCGCCACTGATATTAATAGAAATAATTAAGTACGGAGACAGTGTGCTGATAAATAGGATACGAGGTGTGTCTGAAAGAAAAAGAAACAATACCGCGTAGGTGGACAGAAGCGGAAATAATATCCTAATTCGTAAGAAACGAGATAAAACCTCGGTAACTACTATAGACCAATCAGTCTATTATCCCGTCTGTATGAACTATTCACACGTATAATAGCCGAGTATCAAAATGCATCGAATTTAATCAGCCGAGAGAACAAGCGAGCTTTAGATACGGTTTTAGTACAAATGACCACCTACTGACAATTAGAACATTAATACAGAAATTCGAGGAATATAATATAAAACTGCACATTGTGTATATAGATTTGGAAAAGACATTTGAAACTTTCCAGATGTGAGCAATATATTGATCTCTCTGCGGTAACAACATATCGTCGTAACTCCATTTCCAGAGGTTATCGTTGCTTCTACCCATTTCTGACTCTATCAAACGTTTTACTTATCTTGTACGGAGGTTTTGCCCCGATTAGTAGTTTTTGTTCTGTCCGAGTTTTCTTGAACTTTTCCCCGTTTCATCGCTGTTGTATAGACTTCCGGCCGCCTACACTTTGTCAAGTTCTTTCAAACTTTGCCGTAACTTCGTCGGAACCATTCTAGTTAAAAAAAGCAATTGTACTACTAACGTGCATTTTAAAACGCCTTGTTGTTTTTAAAATAACACACAGAATTTATCATTATTATATATAAATAATACGAGAAACTATTTTTAAAAGTCCATTATGCCAAATTTAAAGATTAAGCCCAAAGTCGTAACTGGACTCAGCGATATATATGAAAAAAGGACTGCGATGGTTATCTGAACCGAGAAACATCATACTGTTATTTACTGATCAGGAAATAAGGCGCTGTCTTAAAACAAATTATAATCATCATCCTTGTAGGAGATTACGTACATCCATTTCCATTCATATCGGTTCTCTGTAATGTGACGTTCTTATAAAGTAAGATGATCGGTGGATTCGTTATCAATTCTAGTCGCCTTCTTCGTCTTGTTGGTTTTCCTTGTTTTGCGAGCATACACCTTCTCGAATTTTTGCGTCCTATATATTTCTTTTCTGTCTATCGCATTTTCCGATTGTCTCCTATTTTTGTTAAGACCTCCTGATTAGTTAGGTTTCCACGATATTTGTAACAATCTCGAAAACTGATAATTTTGTTTCACACGTTTCGCAGGCATATTATAATATAGACCGTGCGTAGCATCTCGTTATTCTTTTTCAGAGGTTCATCTTTTGATATTCGAACACTATAAGTTAATCGAAGATGTCTTTAGTCCTATATGAATTCTTGTCCTTATTTCTTTACAATCTCGACCATCGTTGTTCATAATCGCCCAACATGGCCGAATTCATTCATATTTCCAATTTTTTGCGTTCCCATCTTGATTTTAGTTTTTTTTTCTCTCGACATTCTTCGTTAATTTAATCAATTTTTTTCATTCCATATTTAAACCCGAACTTGTTTTTTCGGTCGACTATCTTCTGCATTTGCGTTTCTGTGTCAGCGATTATCGCCATGTCTTTTGCGCAACTGATTTCATTTATTTGTTTGCCATTAATTTTTAGTCCGGTCAATTCGCGCTTCTTTCGTAATTTCGTTATTGAAATATGCTTTGGCAAGAAAGAGGGCAGTCCAACTTCTTTCTTTATATTTTGTTTTTCGAATACTCCGTTTCAATATTTAAATTATTAGTTTTCATTTCAGTAAAGGTTATCTCGATTTGTAAGTCTATTGTCAAATTATTTTTCGTAATCAATGAAACGTGCAATAATTAGCATTTCGCTAAATTTTTTGGCGACTACTTTCAGAATATCCCATCTCTAGTTCTGTTTGCCATGCTAAGATTTACTTAGATTTTCATTTCAATTCTGACATTAATAATTTTAAGGTTATGAACGCAATTATTCTCTATATTCTATTCTTTGGAAGTGGTGTAAAATTTATCGATTTTCATCATATATTTTGTTTGATATCTTTACCATCTCTTCGTCATATGTTATATATGTTTTATTATTCTACAGAAATTCGTCTTCTACCGGCTTCATAGTTTCTGGCTCTTTTAACGACGTTTTTCACTCCCGCACTCCAATTTGTGGTGTTTTTCCAGTTAATCTTGTATCATCACCGTCTCTAACTGATGTTTATATTTTATCCAATTTCCCCCCCCCCGTTTTTCGTTGTTTACATAATATTTCCCACGCTGTTCCGCTATTTCTTTTCTTCTTATGTTTAATCGTCATTTGTTTCGTACTTTCGAGTTCTTCAATTTCTTGAAATTTCACCCCGTACTATTAATTTTTGATTTTTTTTGATTTGTACACGTTTCTTCGATATTCTTGTTTATTATGTCGTATTCGATACTCTAGTTCTGTTTTCTTTCTTTCACCCTATTCAGTATGTATTGGTTTATCTACGGTCGGTGTATTCTTTTTCCTTTTAGGCGAAAATCGCATTTTCCGCCGCTGTTTTAATCTTATATTCGCCACATCACTTCGATGCATTGATCTAGCATAAGTTGTAACTGGAGTTACCTTCTCTAGTAAGTAGGCGCTCGGCCACCATACGTCGCTAAGCCCACCGGTGGTGAATCGAAACAACATAAGCCAGTATATCCGCATTGTGCAGGATGGTAATTTTCTATTCGACCGGCTTAGCGTTGATTAGAAAAGCTAAATATGAATACACAACTCACACGGTACACGTCGTTCACAACACGATGCATATCGCTTATAAGAAAACGACGAAAAGTTCACTTACCAAAAAAGTTTTAAATGTATTTACAACTAGTGCACCGTCAGCAACTCGCTTGCGACGATGTGCGTCAGTCGGATCGATGAATATGAATCTAAAGTGAATAGGCGCAGAAAATCATGGTGGAAGCGTTGGCGACATTAGTTATTCTCGGAATTACATCCAAATGCTGACCGGTATTACAGTATAAATAGCGAAGTTTAACCGGTGGGCTATCTTTGTAACGTGCAATAATGACGGCTATAAAAATTATGATTATTACTCGTTTAGAATTATATCTGAGTTTGCGATATAATTACAGCGTTCTCTAAAAAACTGTTTAAAGAACCTCATCGTCATTTGTCACCAATCCGAAGATCGGTTTTGTAGCATGGTGCTATTCTTTCTTTCTTTCTGCCAGTCTCTTCAGTCCCTAGTAGCTGCCGCGTCCCGCGTCTTATATAATTTGCGACGTATATCTCCCGCGAGGTCTTCCTATTGGGTTCGTTTCGTACATTTCTTTTTTTATTATCGTTTTTATGAGTCGTACCTCTTAATACACGTCCGTTCAATCGATCTCTTCTTGCAGCAACCAATCGTCTCTTCGATCCGAGTCGATGTAGCACCTGTTCGTGTTAGACATTTTATCTGATTTTTAACATTTTTCTTACGGACCACATTTCGAATGCATTCAGTTTGCAGTTGATAATGTCCACGTTTCTACCCAAACGCTCCAGACAAACATCTTGAAGATCGATGATTTGACTTCGTCGCTGTGAAGGAGAAAGTCAGAGCAGAATAGAGTACGCGATTCCGAAATCGCGAGTATTTTCACGCGTAATTTTCTCAGAATACGTCCGTTCAATTTTCAGATTTAACCTTCGATTGAAAATCCGATTAGGTTATAAAATCAACTTCTAAATCGGTTTCCCTTTATCCGTACCGAATCATCAATTGTGGTGTATTCAGCCGGTGGTGGATTTCCCGAACATTTTGCTCCGTATCACCTACGTCGCGGCGCGTAAATAAGTCGTCTTCTCGTAATTTACGCTCGGCATATATTTCATCTTTCATTTCTTGAACGTTTTAAACGCTTACGTGTTCTATCAAGTGGCTGAACAAGACTAACGACCGAATTGCGTAGAGAAATAACGAGAAAGTTTACATCCAGCAGTGCGTCGAAATAGGCATATATATATATATATATATATATATATATATTATATATATATACAGCTCGTTTATATTGAGAATACCTTTCTGTTCCGAACTCAGTTCGATTCGTAAAATTCCGAATAATCATTCCGTATGTGTCTACATTTATTTGACACTTTAATTCCGATAATTGCGTAGAGAAATAACGGGAAAGTTTACATCCAGCAGTGGATCGAAATAGGCATATATATATATATACAGCTCGTTCATATTGAGAATACCTTTCTGTTCCGAACTCAGTTCGATTCGTAAAATTCCGAATAATCATTTCGTATGTGTCCAAATACAGACTAAACATACATTGTTTATAATTTCTCCATGTCTAGGTTATTTTATTCTATACTTCCTCCTGTATGAATACTTCGTCGGATTTATTCGAGTTTTGATTTCGGTCGAATAATAATTTATCGAAATGATCGTTCCGAGTAAGTAATCGTTTAATTCGTAATCATCCGGTTATTCTGATACCCGTTCTAAAAATTATGTATTTATTTAATTTTATTATTATTTTTTTTTGTTCTCTGTCATTAGTTCACGATGCTTCAACGAATCTGAACAGTTAATAAACACTCGGTTTTGTGGTTATATATATATATGTGTGTATATATATATATATATATATATATATATATATATATATATATATATATATATATATATATATATGGACAATGGCGATATTAATTATAAATAATCGATGGATATGGAAGAATTTTCCTTGGCCGCAATTACGCGCGTGTGAAACAAGGTTAAAAATAGCCAATAAATTTCTATTTAATTACATTCTATTTCAATAAAAGAAGAAAGAGGCTATATATATATATACATATATATTATATATATATGTATTAATATAGTATGCGGGATTGAACAATTAGTGAAAAGTGTACGTTTCCATAACGTAATTTTACCTGACGTTTTTTACATGTATACGCGTAAATTCTTACGTACACACACACACATATATATATAAATATACAAATAAATAATTATATTATATATAATATAGTAAACGTTTCCGATGTGCTTGATTACGCGGTGTAATAGAAGCGATAGGAAATGTGTTCCGGTGTTCCTAGGAAAACGCTAAAACCGGAAAGATGATTTAAAAATTAGGAAAAAAAAGGTTGGTAGCTCGCATTTTATTGTTGTTGTTTTTTGTAATAATAATTATTTTTTATAAATTAAATATTTTCAATTATATATTTTTGGCCATTTTTATTAAAAACGTGGAGATCGATATTATTTTTATATTTAGCGCGTGATTTTGATTTATTTACGAATTCGGATGAAAATAGAGTTCGATTATATCGTTATCGATGGTATGATTTCTTATTATATACACGTTTATAAACGTTATTAGATATCATTATCGATAATGACTTTATCGATATCGTCATTATCGATAATGATTAAAAAATAAGATACAAACATTTTAAAAGCCCGTGAACTAATCAAAATAATAAAAAAAATTAATCTAAATTTTATATTAATTAAATAGCGTTCTTACAAAAAACGAGTTCGATTATATCGTTATCGATGGTAAGTATGATTTCTTATTATATACACGTTTATAAACGTTATCAGATATCGTCATTATCGATAATGATTAAAAAATAAGATGCAAACATTTTAAAAGCCCGTGGACTAATCAAAATAATAAAAAAAATTAATCTAAATTTTATATTAATTAAATAGTAAAGATACTTACAATATGCAATTTTTTCGTCCTCTTCTTATGTCCTACTCTACGAAAAGTGTTGGCGATCATGTATGTTGGCAATCAAAACTTCCTTCCCCTGACTTCTAGCACGAGTTTTTGTATTTGTTTTCGTCCATTCTTCGATGTTATCCAACCAGCATGTTTTTCGTCCTCCTCGACTTTACATACTTGTCCTCGGATAATTAGTTGGAGTAGTTTATATTTATCTTCTCTAATTACATGGCCGATTATTTTCCTTTTCGTATAACTGATTTCATTCAATTTCTTTCAGTTTTGGTCATTTCTAAGACTTTACCATTTGACGTCTTGGTCGACCATTCTATTTTCAACATTCTTCTACTACAGATTCTAAATTATTTATTTGCCGTTTGTTTAATGTTGCTGCCTCAATTCCATTTAGTAAAATCGGATATATGCAGCGCTCTGTATAATGTTTCGACGTATATTTAAACCATCTATCACAAAGAAGATTCCGCATACTAGCACTCGGAATGTAGTTACATCGCATTTTTATTTCTGTGTCAACACATTCTACGCAATGTAACTGAAAAAGTATTTGAATTTCCGACCTTTTTTCAATCTTCCCGCTATTAATTTTAATGCTTTGTTAACATTACTCTTTTGCTGATTATCATCCATTTCGTCTTTGTTACATTTATTTTCAAATTATATTAATTATTGACTGCATTCAGTTTATTAAGAAGGTGTTAAAGGCATTTTTCATTATTTGCAAGAATCGTCACATCATCCGCATATCTCGGGTTATTAATAATTCTCCCATTTATCTTCACTTCTATCGTGGCATATAGCTAATTCGAATATTCGCTCGACATGTAGATTAAATAATAGAGGTGAAAGAATGTAACCTTACCGTACTCCACGTCAGACATCGAAGTCCTTCGCTCTTTCGTAGAATAGATTAATGAAATAGCTGGGCCAGAGATTGAATATAGGTTTACTATGGCACGGTATAATTAAATTATATATATGAGTGCATCTAACATTTAAAAATAATAAAAAAAAAAATAAAATAAAAAGTGATAATTAGGTAAATGTGTGTACTTAATATCCGTTATTTACATTAATATTATTTATTTGCTTTATAACTATATTGTTAATTTAATAATTACTTGCTTTTATTAAAAGTATCTTATTAATGTATAGTAATTAATGTAATATTAATATAAATATTTATATGAATTTGTTTTTTTAAATGTCCCCGACTAAATTTAATTTATATCAACGTACGGTTCGTTTTTTATTGTATAATTTCCGAATACCTAATGATGTTATTTATTTGCTTTATAACTATATTGTTGTAATAATTATTTGCTTTTATTAAAAGTATCTTATAATTAATGTAATATTAATATAAATATTTATATGAATTTTTTTTAAATGTCCCCGACTAAATTTAATTTATATTAACGTATGGTTCGTTATAATTTCCGAATACCTAATGATGTTGACAACCTAAGTAATAAAAAAGCACCTTCCTCAGATAAGGTTAATAATATCATTGTTAAATTTCTTAATTCTAATTTTCCCCGGAGGTCGATAGTACACCTACCCGGGGTAGCCTCGAAAACAAGGTCGTGCGGTTTTGTCCGCTCCAACCGTCTTACATCATTAGCTGTTTATAACAGATTTATCCTCAATCTTTATTCGTGCATCGGAGCGATAAGATTTAACAACATCTGCCGCATGTTCCATTCCTAAGACTTCACGAAGAATCGATTTGCATAGTTGCTTAGTTATAAGCCTATGGCGCACCCACAGGGGGGAGCTACCGGACTTAAGCCTTCTAGAGGGTTTAGAAAAATGTAAATACATATCAAGAAGGCGTGTAAAGCTTCAAAAAAAAATTCGCAGCTAAATAGATAGTTGAAACAGAAAAGAATATTTGAAACAGCTCGCGTTATCACTAATATAAGCTCATCTTGAAGAGCGTGTAAAACAGCCTACATTGCAAAAAGTGCCGTTAGAAAATATTCGTTACATTCTATCTGCTAATGACATTGAAAATCCAGCTGACCGACAACTGGCCTAGAGGCCATCTAGCAATTTTTATGAAATGCGAAGTAGCGTGAAAGGGGTCAACACCCATTAGTGCTCCCCAAAGAATTCCAGTAGAAATTAGGATAAATCAAACGTCCTGGTTCGTTTTAATCATCTGAATACTGTTATCTAATAAATTGATGGCCAGTGCATATGAGACTCCAAGCGCCTTTTATACTGCTCAACCGCGTGTTTGACTTCGTCTTTAACATAAGGAATGAGAAGGTCACGATGTAAAGTATAATTCGAAACATACCAAAGAGGAGCAATAAGTAACCTAATGATCTTATTTCGGAACCGCCGTATCTTATTTATATGGCTATTTTTTTCGCAGCCCCATAGCATCAGGCGCCGTATGTCCACACAGGCTTTAACATTATTTTATAAATTAAAAGCTTATTTTCAAGAGAAAGACTGGAGTGTCTGCCAAGAAGCCAGTACAGCTGCTTCAATTTTATGTCGAGATGTTTTCTTTTCCGCTCGACATGTCTGCTCCACGTTAATTTACTGTCAAGATGCATCCCCAGATACTTAACGTAATTCTGTTGAGAGATTAATTCCGCATTTAATGTAGTGGGTGGACAGGTTAAGTTTCGCAAAGTAAATGTGACCTGCGTGCACTTACTTTCGTTAACTGCAATACGCCAACGTCTCAACCGGGTTTCGATTTTTATTAAAGACCGCTGCAGAGTTTCGTGGACTAGGTTTTGCTCTTTCGCTACACACCTAAAATGGCTGTATCGTCCGCAAACGTGGCGGTTATAACATCGTCACTAACTGGAAAATCAGCCGTGAACAATAGATAAAGCACCGGACCCAAGACACTCCCTTGAGGCACGCCAGCGAAAACATTATAGATAGTGGAGTATTCGTCTTCGGATTTTACTTGGCATGTACGATCCTCAAGGCACGATTTAAGGAGAAGGAAGTACGGATGAGGAAGAATTTTTTTAAGTTTATATAATAGCCCATGACCTTATCAAAGGCTTGCCTGACATCTAGGAACACACCGAGACATACTTGATTTGCATCAAAACCTTCTTGTATCGTATGTACAATTCGGTGCACCCTGTTCGATAATTGAGTGCTTCTTGCGGAATCCAAACTGATGATCGGGAATAATATTCTCCGATTATAGGATAAACCGCTTTAATATGATTTTTTCAAGCACTTTTGACAAGATAGGTAATAAGGATATCGGTCTATATGACGTGACCAAGTCCGGTGCCTTATCCGATTTAGGTATTACAACTATTTGCGCCAGTTTCCATGACAGAGGAAAATAGTGCAGGCGAAACATCGCGTTAAAAATATTATTAATAAATAGTATCGCTTTGGCCGGCAATTCTGATAATAATTTTCCGGTTATTAAATCGAAGCCCGGGCTTTTTTTATTGTTTAATTTTTTGAATACACATTTTATTTCTCCTGGGGACGTTAAGGTGACTCATTTGAAAAGGAGCCCTTAAAAATGTCATTATATCTTCAGAATTGTCAGTTTCAGAGTTTGGTTTAAAAACTTCAGAAAAATGTTTGGCAAACACTTCAGCCTTCTCTCGACCATCCCTAGTCCATGTTCCATCGGGATTTCTAATCGGTGGAAAAGGTTGTATTGGCCTATTACGACTTCGAATCGCTTTCCACAGGCTATAGTCGGAAAAAACTAAACAGCGTATTCGGGAACGAAGAAATACCGATATGTTTGAAAATGAAATTATCCAATCAGTTTACCGACTCTTATATATATATATATATATGGTTCGCAAACATGGACGTTCAGAGAAACAAAATAAGATAAGGAAGGCGGAAGAAGCGCAATGAATGACTACTAGCGAACGTAAAACTATCCGACCGAAAGCCAAATAAATGGACAAGGACTCCGCGATGCTGTGCAACAAACACACATAGCCCGAAGAAAAGGTAACAGACGAATGCTGGTCAATTGACAAGAAGAGAAATATAGGGATAGAGGCGGCTTTTTTTTTTGCAGAGTGCAGTTGGTAACGCTGCTAAAACTACGTACTCCAGGTTTACACTAGAGCTTCGTTTTTGTCCAGTTTCAGTTATCATGACATCCTGTAATGAGGAGCGCCCGTTTTGCGTGAAACATTATTTTCAGCCCGAATCGATCACGACAATACGAAAAGAGTTTCGAAAAGAATTCGAAGTTAGGCTTTGTTTTTTTTTTTTTTGTGGGAATACCTTAATAGCCGCGTTTACGAAACGCGTCCACGAGATCTGAAAGACATGAAAACTCGGATTTCTGAAGAAATTTCAGCGACCTATGCCCGAAAAAGTTTTCGAAAATTTTGTGAAGACTGAACGAATGTATTGTTGCAAATGGCATATTGTGTTCCGCAAATGATTATAAGCTAATTTCTCGTTTTCCTGAATAAAATTCCATTCGGAAATATTGGTCTAGTAGTTTTTGAGTTATTCAAAAAATAACAAAATCATCCGTCTTCTGCAGGTCACCGAATGACTTACCTATATATCTACATCGTCATCGTCGTATTGTTTATCGTCGAACATCGTCACTTATTATTTTTAGATACATAAGTGAACTAATGTTTGAAGCGTGCTATGCATTATTTAAACACATAATACGTAATCTTTTGCACCGATCAACAATTGCGCGTGCAGGATTTACCTAATAAATTCACTTAGTGTCAGTATTTCAGATATCTTATCGGATTCTGGTTTTCCCAAGAGGATCCAACGGATGTACCTGCCATATTCTACGACGCAGAAAAATTTTCCTATAATTTTTCAACGTATATATATATATATATATATATTTTGTGTATTTGTAAAAATAAAAATAAACGTTTGGAAGTTCTACAATAAAATACTGAATATACTAATGACTTAACAAAGGCACTTTCTATTACGTCAATAACATTCTCAGGTTCAGTAGTAGTTTCAAACGTGTTTTTCAGAGACTATCTGCGAACAAAACGAGTATTTATTTCGGTCATTCTAGGAATTACTCGCGTTTGGGACCAGACGGCCAGCAAAAAAACAAATTTTCGATCGTATGATTCATACTTGTCATTAGCGATGAAATATTCGAAATTTAACGATATAAATTTTTTAATATATATATATATATATATATATATATATATATATATATATATATATACAGAGTTAGCAGAGGTGTCCAAGGACAAAGCCTAAACAGCTATATTGATCGCCAAAATTCGATCGGAGATGGCGTAAAAAGAAGAAGATATGTATATATATGTATGAATACGTATATATGCTAGTCTTTATTTACAAATTCTTTTTTTATTGTTACTAGCTTCGTTTTAATAAAAGCATACATACATATATATTATAAGTGTAAATATATGTGTGTGCGTGTGTATATACTTATGTATAAGTACGGACACACACACACACACAGACATACATATATATATATATACATATACGAGATGTATTATCTTTTGTTGACGGTTTCGTAATGAATAAAGCTAAATTTTCAACCGTCCATTAAAAATTAATATAATTAATCATTGTCAACGATGAAATATTCGAAATTTAACGATATATATATATATATATATATATATATATATATATATATATATATATATATATATATATATATATATATACATAGTTAGATAGGTAGATACGTACATATGATAGTCTTCATTTGCAAATATATTTATTTTCTTCTTGCTAGCTTTCCTTTAATAAAAGCATACAAAAACATATATTTTATATATACTTTATATATATATATATATATATATATATATATATATATATATATATATATATATATATATGTATATATATATATATATATACACATATACATATATAAATATAAGGTATTTTTTTAGCTGTGTACGTATATATATATATATATAAAAGTACACACACATACATATATATATATATATTTATGTAATGTATACATACTAAAGGTATTATAATTTATTCACGGTTTCGTATTGAATGAAACTAAATTTTCGATCGTCCATTAAAAATTAATATAACTCATCATCAACAACGTAGAAATATTTTAAATTCAACAATATCAATTTTTCTCTATATATGTATACGTGTATATATATATAATATATTGTATATATATATGTGTGTGTATATATATATAAATATCCTAGTCTGCATTTGCAAAAAAATGTGCTTTTGTGTTTTTTTATTGTTACTTGCTTTCCTTTCATAAATGCGTACAAAAAGATACATATTGATCGAACATACTTTTTATGCGTGAAAATCGTATAGCGGGAAATTATACCGTCCGTTATTCGTTATGTCGCTCAGGTAATGGATAATTGGCGCGTATTAGACGATATTATTAACGCGACGCTTAGAGAAAAAATCAAACGAAAGTTGCGTCTGTAATATTAGTGAATTGCTTACAACCAACACTTGTCGTAAGAACAATTCCCGAAAATCCAATAGCCGAAGACTACATCAAAATTGATTAAAGCGGAGCTGAAGAATTGTTATCACCGGGTTAGCAAAAAAAGTTAAATAAAAAAAAATATAGAAATTATATATTAACTGTCGCAAGAGCACATGTAATGAATAATTAAAAAATATATGTATGTGTCATAATGAGTAGGTCTAATAATTCTAATATCTAGGTGATACATTAATATTGATTATGGTATACTTAAATGATGATAAGCTATTTACAATATTTCTATGTTTATCCACTAAGCTTCAAATAATGGCATAGTAATGTCATAGTGTTGAAATTTATAACTGATCTATTTCGTACTAATAATAATCTACGTATATAATATATATATATATATAAATGCATGAATAACCTTTATTTAGTATAACTATTTATCTACTTTTTTTATATTATATACATATATATATATATAAAATATATGGCTATTGATATTATTATTAGTGAACCTTAAATGACTTTCTATCAGCCAGACAATTTGCAAGAATTCCTAAGTGACCGGGAATCCAGAGGAACGTTATTTGACAATATTCTTGAAGCTTGATTATTTCCTTAGCAATAGGGTGTTGTTTCTAATTGTGACAATTGGCTTTTAGTGCCGCAACCGAATCGGAGCAAATCAATGCTTGATTGATATTATTCTGATGTGTAATTTAACTCCTTGAGCTGAGCGGAGACAAAATTAAGAATGTTTCACGTAGTGTATATATGACCGAGTCATCTTTTGAACACCCAACGAATGAATTAAGAACCGATGCACAGTGATAAATATCGAGTACGAAGATATCTTACGTTTAACTTCAACAGGGAAGCCACTTTGATTTCTGTCATGATTTAGCAGGTCCAGATTCAAATTGATTGGATTCCGTTCCCACGGTGAAATTATTGCGACTGTTCGGTAGATTAATTTAGACGAAATTATATTAGCAATTTTCAGTATTCGCTGATAATGTGGAGAGATTGTTTCCGCTGGTTGAGGTGTAGTTCTAAAAGTAGATGGATTTATGCGCTATTTGATGCGGCGCACTAAGCGTGAAAGGTCAGCAAGAGGAACATTTTTCCGAATATCTGGAGGATACTTCGACGCTTCTGCATATAGACTCTCGATGTGGTATGCCGGATAGATAATTCGTGTTCGCATTTCCGTAAGCGACCAAAATGCATCGCGGCAGAGTTAACTTTGGATATTTGCAGACTGTTTTCCGAGCAGACGGATGTGTTTTCTTGTAGTGATTTTTCTCCGATGTTTAAGTTTTTCCAGTTAACAAATATACACGATAGAATGTTTCAGTCGAAATTACTTCATTTCAATCGAATAGAACCTACTAACAGATATTAGTCGAAATGCAAATAAATTCAATCGGATTTACGTCATCCGGTTTAAAAGTAGTCGGTTTCTATTCAAAAGCACATCACACACACACACACTTTAGCGTATGATGTACGAATTAAATAAAATATTAAATTTAATTATACGGACGAAATAATATTTTTACACGATTTATAAATATACGTAAACATCGTACATATAAAAAAAAACAACAAAATTTAATTAAATCAATAAATAAATTGAATAATATATATTTTCCGAAAATGACTGATTTATTCGGTTATTTTGGAAAAACCGAGTTAGTCGTTAGTCATAAGTCGGTAATCCCCATCACTAATACATAAATACATATATTCGCACACACACGAGACACGTATTATCAGTGTTTCGCTTCGTATACCGTAGTAACGATATAAATTTACACGAGAATAACGTTTTTTGTGTTTTTTTTTTTTTAATGTTAGATGATTTGTATAGTTGGTTATGTGTATTTTACATTGATAGAAAAGTATTCAATATTTCTATAACCTAGACCTTGATGAGAAGTCAACGTCAATAACTCGCTTAACGCTTATTTAAAACGTCTTACCTATGTGTATTATATATATATTATATATATATATGTGTGTGTGTGTGTATTATATATATATACAAGTGTATTATATATATATATATATATATATATATATATATGTATATATATATAGCCACTATCTCCTTGAACAATCGGTTCGCAAAAATTTTGTTCTTTATACACAAACGTTGCCATTAATAATTGCGATAACTCGCGATAACTATCAGAATTAAAAGAAAATGTTCATATTACTAATTTCCTCACACTTCGGAATTAGTCTAGATGAAAAATTACGTATTCCTTCGATCTTACTGATTTATTATATATATATATATATATATATATATATATATATATATATATATATATATATATATATGTGTATATATAGTTTTTTAATTAGGGTATATTTTTTTAAATTGTACATTTCCTCATTCGCTTAATCTTCATTGACAGCCGTAACGAATGATTTAGAAGGTAATTTTATTACGGTTAATTTTATTAATATTGTATAATATTAATCGCGACTATATATATTTAGATTTTCTTTGTTTTATCTCGTTCTTAAATACTTAACTTACGGATTATTTTTTATCGTTTTAATTTAAAATATTAACTGGTAGTTTCGTCCTTATTCGCGAGTAACATTTTTATTAATTTAATTATTTTTTACGTGTAACTAAAATAAATTTCGCTTACATTTAGCATTTAGAGCGATGTTCGAAAATTTCTCGACTAATATTTTCTTATACGATAAGTAAATAATTGAACAAATTGCGCGGAATAACTAATTATTTGTTTTATTTTATACGTTTTTTGTTTTTTTATTTTAAATAATAAACTATCTATTGTGGCCTTTCATCTTGCCGAGCCGGCGTACCGCAACTTGGAATAAGTGTTATAACGTCGACCCGATCCTTACGAAGCCCGTCAACTGTCCAAACTAATCACCTACCATTGTCTCGGGTCCGGAAACCGAGTTGGTAATCGATGACAATTGTCATTCAGTGAAATTCTCGCTAAGGGCTACTGCCCTCCCAACAAGTAGCACAACTGTTGATGAGTTTGCGACCGTGCGTTCTACAGTGAAACTTCATCACCACTTTCGAGTGCGATCCTATAAAGGAAGCACAGGAGATCTCGGCCGATTAACTAGGTAGATTTTTGACGGAAGATATCTGTCCAGCTCTCCGCCAGCGGACCAGTAATTTGATGATGCCGATCGAAGGTGATGGTTGAATCAGCTCGGCGGCGAGTACGTTCAGGCATATCTGCTCGTGCGTTCAAAAGATGACTGATCGTACACGCCCCAGCTCCCACAAACGCAATGATGTGCAGTTAGATTAAGATCTTCGTTATAATAAATTCGTTAGGTTAGTTGAAAAAATTCGAAATATAACTCTGAAGGCAATGCCTTGTCGTTGCAACCCCATTATGTTCTGTCGTGGTCTTCCGAAGTTCTCGATGTTTATTCATATTCGAGCGATCGTGTATTCATTATATAGGTATTCCTCACAACCCTTTTAACTTCTACTATATTTTTAATAAAGTTATTACGTCTTATTACGTATCCTAACAGTTTTATTTTCCGATTTTCTATACGATTTTTTATTAAACTTCTTTTCTTATTCCTTCTGGGGTACTAAATCGTTTGTTTCGATTTTTCCCCCGTTATTCTGCGCGTTTCCGTTGAGTTCAGTTTATTTATGTCCCGTGCTGTTAAGCGCAAGTTTTCTTCACAAACGTGTATACTACGAATGTAGGTTTTTCAATGTTTTCTTTTGCACTTCTATACTCATCTTACCGATCTATAGATCAGAAACGTGAAGTTTGAACAAAAAAAAAAAAAAAAAAACTAAACAACTGTAAGCGCTCGAAATCTGGTGTTGAATGGAAATGGTGTCTCGGACGACGAAAATGATAAGAAATGACAATATTAGTAAGAGTTGATGAAAAAAAAATTTTAATAAGAACCTTGAAGACAAGGAGACACTTAAATGAATTGGACGTATATACGGAAACCGTAAATACCTAGTGCAAATAATAAAAGGAACCACAGAAGGGAAAATACCAAGAGGAAGATGAAATAGGTAAAACGAATACAAGGGGCGATGTAAAAGCAGAAAACTGTGGAAGTATGAAGGAAATGACTCTATCCATAAACTTTTCTATTAATAGATTGAGGAATTACGAATAGAAGAATATACTCCTCTATTATTAATAGATTGAGGAATTAAGAATCCTCTATTATTAATAGATTGAGGAATTAAGAATCCTCTATTATGAATAGATTGAGGAATTAAGAATCCTCGATTATTAATAAATTGAGGAATTAAGAAGAGAAGAATATACTCCTCTATTCGATAATAATCGTTTTTTTGTTATAAAATGCCCATTTGGCTTGTCCTATTCGTTCTTTAATACCTGTCAGATATTATATGTTATCGTACTACCTAGGTAACGTGTTTTTGCGACGATTATTACACTTATTTTTTTTATGTTTATCTTTTTATGTAGCGCGTTTTTACCGATCTTCATTTTCTTTATTTACTTTTTATTTCATATTCATTTAATTCTTCAAATAAAATTGCAAAAGTATTTTATTTATATTCTTATCTAATTTCGTTAATAGAGCATCAATGCAGCAGATTTGAATTTTCATCACTTCGATCGGTTCTTTTATTTGTATACGTTAAATGGGATTATAAATCGGCTTTGGCAAGACATACGTGAAAAAATTTGTAAATTTCCAGTAAAATTTAGACAGCAAATTTAAAGTTGCCACGGCGAACGAATTCGGAAGAAAAAATCTCGTACGGTGAATCGTAGCAGATATCGCGTGACCCAGAGAAGACGGACGTTTTTTTTTCTTTCCTTTTTTTTTTAATAACTCGAAAACTACTGGGCCAAAATTTTTGAACGAAATTTTATTTAAAAATAGAAAATCAAAATCGTTCAGATGACCGCTATTTGCAATAATACATTCGTTCGATCTATTTACAATATTTTCGAAGATTTTTTCGAGCATGTGTCGCTGAATTTTTGAAATTTCTTCAGAAATCCGAATTTTTAGGTCTTCCAGATCTCATGCGCGTATTTCGTTAAGGTATTGGCAAAAAAAAAAAATTGGTAAACTTAAATTTTTTTGGACATTTTCTTTGCACTGTCATGATCGATTCACACCGAAAATAACATTCCACGCAAAACGAGCGCTTCTTCTCATTATTGGATTCCGTGATAACTGAGACTGGACAAAAACGAATCTCTCGTGTATACACTAAACGCGGAGCACGCGGTTTGCGTTATAGCAGTGTTACCAACCGCGCTATTAAAAAAAAAAATCCGTCTTCTCTTGGTCGCCCTATATATCAGGCTTGGTGGCCGATAAGTGCGTAGAGAACTTCAGTTTCAAAGTTACGGTCACACGACGACGACGATTTAATAAAATTAAATAATTTAGACTTTTAAAACTCGCCGCTGATTTATACATCAATATGTTCGAATTTGTCGCGATTCAAAATGATTTTTGTTATACTTCTTACTTGCGTGATCTTTTTAACATCCGAAACTGAAGTTGTCATAATTATGTTTAACCGTATTAGAAAGCAGTTGTTACGCATCGGTCGGCTATGTTCGCTAATTTGATGAAGACGTTAAATTTACTAATACGCATATGGATCTGGTCGGCGTTAGTTATGAAATCGTGGAGTTTGTCGTCATTTATGGAATCGAAAAGACCGAATATAATAATCTTCTTAGCCGATGACTTGGTAAATTATATTCATTATTCGTCGCTTTTTTTAAAAAAAAAAAACCTGCCTTATACTGCTTCTAAGGCCAGAGGTACGGAAGGATGGTTAGATTAAGCGAAAAAGGTTTGATAAAGTAATTCAGCAGACGGTGAATACTGTAGGACTTCGGTTAGAGAGGATGCAAGTCCAACAGTAAGACGGTGAGCTGAGTACAAAGGACATGATAGGAGAATGTAAGTAATGGTAAGGGGTATGTTACATGACGAGCGTAATGCACTCTGACCTAGAAAGAAACGCTTGTGTGTAAGAAGTGTGTGTCCACAGCGTATACGGAACAGAGAGATTTCATATTTTCTATTGTTCCGACCAGGTTGCCTTCTTCCGATCTGTAGTTGAACTGCGGTAGACATGAGAATCTTGCCAGTGTTTGACACTGCAGTTGACTGCATACCCGATCGATGAAGTCTTTTGCTGGAATTGGTAGATTTGGAGCTGGTGCTAGGATGCCGTAGCTGTTTTATCGACCATTGTGTTCAGTCCGACTTCCTTATGACCCGGTATCCACATCACAGTTATTTCTTCTTTATAAGATGCTGCCTGGGTAAGAATTTCTTCAACTAAAGGATGCTGAAGTTTGAATTTTTCCTGAAGACAGCGAATAGAGCTGAGCGATTGCAAATGAGGAGCTTACATTTAAGTTATGCTGCGGCGATTTCAATAGCGTATAGAATAGCGTATAATTCAGTAGTCAATGCGCTAAACATCTGTGTGAGGGGACAATGTACGACATTATTATGGTAGAGGATTGCGCATCCATTCGAATGTTTTGCCACCATCTATGTAAATAATTTCATGTACTTTATATTTTTGTTCATCCGTTTAATTTGTATTCGTTTTATTTTTATTTTATTTTAAAATATTGCGCTCTCGTAGAAAATTTACCCATTTTATAAAAGAATAATAATTTAAAATTTAAAATCTGATCGTCGTATATAATCGTTAAAGACATTTAAATTGTACCCGTGTAATATGTACATAGAATAATTGCTAGATAAAGCTACGATCTGTGAATAGGAAAAATGACGATATTAAGTTTGAAGAAAAAGAAGCTTAAATGACGTGTAAATATTTTATTATATTTTATTATATATTATTATACGTTTTTTTTTTATTTCGGCCGTGTCGATTCGTGCGATTATTAATAACGAATTATTATATACTCGTTCTAGAACTAATAGTTTACATATATTTAAACGTTTATTTTTAAGTCCTCTCAATTCCTCAATCTATTTATAGATTAGTGGACAACTATGATTAATTGCGGATAGAGCCATTTTCTTCATACTTCCATACTTCTCTGCTTTTACATCTCCCCTTTTATTTGTTTTTTTCTTCTATTATTTCTAGTAAATGTTCATTGTTTCTGTATATACGTACAATCTATTTAAGTCTCCTTGTTTTAAGTGTTCTTACTAGACTTGTTTTTTCATTGATTCTTTCTAATATTTTCTTATCATTTCTGTCCGAGACCACCCTTTCCATTCATCTCCAGCACCATATTTCGAACGCTTCCAGTTGTGTTTGATCATTATTTTATTCAAATTTCACGTTTCAAACTCAAACATCAGTATACTTCGTGTGAATATTTTAATAAATCTTTTCTTCGTTTTCAATTGATTTTTTAAAATAATCTTCGTATTAAACGCTAATTTTGCCATCGCGATTCTTTCCGTTATACCTTGTTTATCGCCTACATCTTCTGTAATATATTTTTAAGTGTATGCGTAATAAAATTATATGTACTTGAAAATAAACGTTTATATTTGAAAAATAAAATAAAAATACTTCGAATGGCGATATATACAAATCACGATATGTCTATATCAACTCACTACAGTTGGCATTTCCGAAACTTTTCCAATGACTCCTATCTTGATCCAATTGATTCATGTTCATTAAACAACATCATCGCGCCACCGAACCATAGGCCTCACTCGCGGGCGCCGGCTGTCAATTAGCCACCACTGCCATATCTATTTAGTCCACCTTTCATCCACTTGTCTGGCAAAATGTCCGGGCTATTTCCATTTTAGCCTGGCGATCCGCTCCACACACACACACACACACATATATATATATATATATATATATATTGTAATATGGTATGTATCCGTTAAGAAGCATTTTACAAAAATACTTTCCGATAAACGTTTATATTATTATCACGTAGAATTGCTGCATTTTTACAGCAAAGCCGTTTCCAATTTTAAATATTTTAGATATATCATAAAAACCTGGATCCACAGATATTACACCGAAAATATATGAAACGTCTATTTTTTCAAAATCCAGACAAAAAATACTACATATTTACACTGGATTCGGTTATATGGTACAGAAGTGGCTACATACAAAATAAAAAAATAAAATAAAATAAAAAACTATGGAATAGACTTGAAGCGATGATGCTCCGTAGATGTCTCCAATGGCTATAATGTCAAATATAAAATTATGCCGATAAAAACGGATTTTAGACTACTACAAAGTAAAGAATTAATGAAAATAACGAGGAGACCGTTCATTTTACAAGCGACGATTTTGAAAAGGGGAGGGTGTTATGGAAACGAAAAAGAGAATATTACAGCCTTGAGTTGAATCGCTAATGCTCATTAAAAAAAAAAAAATTAAATGAGAGTGTACTAGTTTATTTATGTTAGAACTGCTGCATTTTCACCGCAAAGTCGTTTCCAGTTTTAAATATTTTAGATATATCGCAAAAACCTGGATCCACAGATATTACACCGAAAATATGAAGCATTTATTTTTTCAAAGGATCACCACATCAAAATCCAGACAAAAAAATACTACATATTTAGGATTCTGTTATTATATGGTACAGAAGTGGCTACTTTAAAAAAAAAAAAAATAGAAAACGATGGAACAGACTTGAAGCGATGGATATATGCTCCGTAGAGTTATAGATGTCTCGAATGACTAAAATATCAAATATAAAAGTATGCCGATAAAAACGGATTTTAGACTACTACATAGTAAAGAATTAATGAAAAGGGAGCTAATGAGGAGACAATTCATTTTACAAGCGACGATTTTGAAAAGGGGAGGGTGTTACGGAAACGAAAAAGAGAATATTACAGCCTTGAGTTGAATCGCTAATGCTCATTAAAAAAAAAAAAATTAAATGAGAGTGTACTAGTTTATTTATGTTAGAACTGCTGCATTTTCACCGCAAAGTCGTTTCCAGTTTTAAATATTTTAGATATATCGCAAAAACCTGGATCCACAGATATTACACCGAAAATATGAAGCGTTCATTTTTTCAAAGGATCACCACATCAAAATCCAGACAAAAAAATACTACATATTTAGGATTCTGTTATTATATGGTACAGAAAACTTTAAAAAAAAAAAAAAAAATAGAAAACGATGGAACAGACTTGAAGCGATGGAAATATGCTCCGTAGAGTTATAGATGTCTCGAATGACTAAAATGTCAAATATAAAATTATGCCGATAAAAACGGATTTTTAGACTACTACAAAGTAAAGAATTAAGGAAAATAATGAGGAGACCGTTCATTTTACAAGCGACGATTTTGAAAACGGGAGGGTGTTACGGAAACTAAAAAGAGAATATTACAGCCCTGAGTGGAATCGCTAATGCTCATTTAATTAAAAAGGGGGAGAATGTACTATTATGACCCAATTAGGATGACGATAAGTTTGTTGTAATTCGTACGTTATTTAAATTTATACAACGTAATGATTTATGATTTTTGAAGGGTATTAACGATGTCAGTTTTAGAGGTATGGAGCAATTCGGAACTTACAATATAGACGCGCTCGCCTTTAACGGCGTAGTATTGAACAATTTTTACACAAGTTCATTGTGTACTCCATCCAGAAGCGCTTTATTGACCTCGAAATTTCCTATTCACATCGGTAAATAGAATATTTTTTTATTCTATAAATATTGTTACGGTCGATTTTTATTTTTGGCTATTATAAAATATAAAAATATTTAATTTATAAAAAGTAAAAAAAAAGGAAAAAAATGATATGTAAGAAAATACTTAATTTAGATGTACAATATTATGAAAAAAATAAATATCGAAGTTGATCGTGTTATCACATTCGCTATCGGATTATTTTTTGCAAATATTTTTTCTATCTAAATTAAGTATTTTCTTACGTTTCATTTGTTATATTTCGTTTTTGTATTTTTAATAATAAATCGTATAAATTATATTTTTATATTTTTGTTTTTTACAAAATTACCGAGAAGCTTCGTGCGGTCTCTTTTTTTTTTAGATATAAAATTTAGCGATTTTTAATTAATTTTTTTTAAATCGGTTATTTTTCTTAAAAAATCACTACCTCCCTAAAATGTTCAAATTAACGTCGATATTATTATTATTATTATTATTATTGCATGTGTACTCGTTTAGGAATTTTCATATGGTACATTTTGAAAAATCGACTCTTTTGTACGTAGGGATGCAACGCAGTGTTATTTTGGAAGCCGAACCGCGAGGTTTACCGTTGAATTTGACTCTGTTGCCGGAATATTTAAGCGATGCCGGATATGAGACCGTTTTGTGTGGAAAATGGCATTTGGGATTCTACGAAAAACAGTATACGCCCACATTTAGGGGATTTCATCAACATTACGGTTATTGGCAAGGCTATCAAGATTATTACAGTCATATGACTCAAGAAACGGTAATCTGATATTTTCGACGACCTCGATATTATTCGACGATAATTAATTAACTTATCTCAATTAAGAGTCTTCATTATTACTTCTGTAAAGTTCTGACGCGCTTATATCCAGTGTTTGCTGCGTACCATCCTCCGAGACAATGGGTGGTGTGGTACAATGATCAAGAATCGTCGAGATAGAATTACGTAACATACGGTTCTGAAAAAATAGAAAATTGAATCGTCCTGAGCACGTTGAAATGCTTTTTACTTCTTTTCAACTATTTTCAATCCGTCGCTGGATGTAGAGCTCTTTCGAAGAATTCCTCCCTTTCGGTCACTTTAGTTACCCAAACTTCTCGAACTTTATTTAGGTCATCAACCCAACCTGTCATCTGACTATTCTACGGGTTCTAGTCGGTTTGAAAAGAAAAACGATTAACAACGTGGAATATAACAGCAACACCGGAAGAAAGACTAAGAGTAGTTCAAAGAAGAAGAGAAAATGTCTGGTAAAACAATGAAAGACCAGGAAGAAAATATTTTTAAAATTTCTTCAGAAATCTCGAATTTTCGTGTCTTCCACATCGTAAATGAGGCTCTTAAGGTATCCTCTAAAAAACTATATAAAACGCGCACACCTTCCCGTTGTACGATGATATGATAACTAAAACTAGACAAAACCGAATCTCTCATGTGTACACTAAACGTGGACCATGCTGTTTGCTATATATATATATATATATGTCTATGTATTTTCCTTTTCGAAACGAACAAAGATTAAAGATTATTTTAATCTTTCCAAGTGTTTTTTTTTTCAGTTCGGTTTTATGCGAGGTTACGATATGCGAGATGGCATGGATGTTGAGTGGGACGCTTATGGAAAGTATACCACAGACTACTTCACCGAAAGAGCGATAGAAGTGATTAATTCCAACGATCGGAACAAACCGTTATTCCTCTTGATGTCGCATTTAGCCGCGCATTCCGGTAACGCTAATGGGAATTTAAAAGCTCCCGAAGACGTCATGGAAAAATTAAGTTATATCGACAATTATAATCGTCGAACGTTAGCGGGTACACGGACTTTTTATTTATTTATTTATTTATTTATTTTTAAACTATTTTAAATCGGATTAAATTGTTCGCGTACGTTCATATTCGAATTAGTCGTATAAAATTCGGATAAGACGGATTTCGAAATTTTTCTTCGTATCTCAATTAATTAGCTGTTTATCATTTAAATACGGACTATATTTCGCTTCGATTTTATCAGCGTAAGCGTGACGTCAATAGATAATCATTACAATTACTAAATTCGTAATTCGAATCGCTTCTATCGCGTACTTATCTCGTTTACCCGTTAACGTTCTTCTTATTCATCAGTGCCATGACCGACCTTGATCTTAGGCTCATCCATTGGCGGACTTCATTAATTCCCTATGCTCGATCTCGAGCTGTGTGAAACGATTCTTCGACGCTGCAGTTTATTCATGTTCGTAACTTTATTTTTCTGTGTGTATTTAGGCCCCCGACGCATTTACATGGCCGAAAAATTGCATTTTTCTTCTTTTAACAATATCAAGTAATTCTTTTCCTTTTCTCACTATTTGTAGCACTTCAACGTTTGTCATCTTTTTAGTACACGGGATCTTAAGTAAACGACGACATTATCAAAATTCGAAGACTTGTAGTTTGTTGAGTGTTCTGAACGTCACTGTCCAAGTTTCCACACCATATAGTAACACTAACCAGACATAGCATTTCGTAATTTCAAATTTTAAGTCAAAATGTAGGCCGCGAGCATCTTCTTTATTTTCACGAAGTCAGTGCGCGCCTGCTCAATGCGATAATTTCTCCGTCCGGATTTCCATCCTTAATCCAAATGCCGAGATATTTGAATTTATCAACTTGTTCCGGTTGGCGATTGTTTATCGTTATATTTACAGGCTGCGGATAATTTGAAATGACCGTTACTTTAGTTTTCTTCGCGTTAATCGATAGTCCATATTTATTGCATACATTCTCACACCACTTGTGCTAATATAGCCAGTGCACGTTCCGCCGTCAGAACTGTGTCATCTAGATGTTTGATGTTATTGATATTTTCATCGCCAATTTTAAACCATTTTTTTCTGTCTTCGAGTGCTTCTTTAAAAGCCTGTTCCGCGTATATATTATACAACATAGGAAACGGTATACAGCCTTGAATACTAATTGGGTCTGACACTTTATTATTGTTTAACGAAATTATCGCGTTGTGGTGTAAATAAATATTTTTAATCAATTACCGAAATTTCAGCGACGAAATGAATATGGCATAATATTCGATCATCTCTTACGGGAATATTAATATTTGTTTAAAAAAAAAATGAAACATAGTTAAAATCACTCTATTTGTATTAAAAGACACGAAACTTTTCGTCTTTCAACTGTACGTAAATAAAAAATTAAATAAAAATTAATATTAATAAAAAATGAAAAAAATTAAAAATAAAATGCAAGAAAATACATAATTTAATATTACAAAAGAAGAGTAAGGCTAAATAACAGAATTAATTATAAACTCGAATATTCTTTTATAATTTTTAGGAGGATTGAACTAAAGGATAGAACTAGCGAGTTCTCCCCATTTACATATCTTCTATCATATATAAACTGTTGGATGGCCTCTAGGTCGGTTAGTTGTAGTGTAATATCATCATCATATTGTGCTCAATCCTAAGATCGGTTTGTCATTGATTTCCATCTCTGTCGATTCCTTGCCATCCGTTTCAATTCTTGATACGATGGCGCCGTCACATCTTCGAGTATCTATTAAATGTAATCTATTCGCGGTCTTCCAATCACATTCTTTCCCGGATGCATTAGACGAATTATTAGCCCTTCGTGTCGCATTATATGGCCTATCGTTTGGGTTCTTCTTTTTACTAATATTTTTAACAACGTCGGGTTTTCATTAATTCTTCTCAAAACGTTACCTTATCCGTCCATTTTATTTTCAATAATCTTCTGTAACGCCAGAGTTCTAATGCCATCAGTCTTCGCTTCTAGTTTTTCGTCATTATCCAAGTTTCGCACCCATATAGGGCACTGCTGATATACTTGCAGCAGTCTTTTGCTAACGGCTACATCTATGTTTCTCGATGTCAATAAGCTTTTCTTATTATAAAACGCTGCTTTAGATTGGTCAATTCGGGTTTTTATATCCTTTTTACTCCTACAATCTTTGGTTATTACGCTTCCCAAGTAACGAAATTCGTTTACTTGTGCTACTTTTTCTCCCTTAATATCGATATTAAATTGATTCCTTATATTATTATATTTATTGCATAAAGGTAGAACAGATAAACCAAAACTGATATTGAAAACAACTGATAATATGAGCCAACTTGATGAACCGCTCAGAATGGATGAACTAGGCAGGGAAATTAAGACAATGAAAGATCGGAAAAGCACCCGGAGTCGATAACATAATGACGGAACAAATTAAACATATAGGACCTAAAGCTAAAAAATGGCTTCTGAATATGTTTAATAATTGCATTATCATGGACCGAATTCCTAAAGAATGGTTAAAATCGCACGTGGTTGCATTACTTAAACCGGGAAAAACCGCTATAGATGCTGGAAATTTTAGGCCTGTCTCTTTACTCTGCCATAGTTATAAAATATTTGAACGAATAATATTAAATAGAATAAGTGAAAAAAAAGACTTAAAACTTATTAAACAGCAGGCCGGATTTAGAGCTGGAAGGTCATGCACGGGGCAAATCTTAAACCTGGTACAGGAAGTAGAAAATGGATATGAAAACAAAATGGTAACAGGGGCGGCGTTCATAGATTTAAGCGCAGCATACGACACAGTAAATCAGAGAATATTAACAAAAAAAATTTACGAGCTTACTGCCGACTACAAATTAACCAAAATCATTAGCACATTATTGAGGAATCGGCGATTCTATGTAACGCTACAAAACAAAAAGAGCAGATGGAGGAAACAGAACAACGGTTTACCACAAGGTAGCGTGCTTGCACTAATGTTGTTTAACATATATACTAATGATCAACCAATTGGAAGTTCAACAAAACACTTCATATATGCTGATGATTTAGCTATTATAACTCAAGAGAAAACGTTTTGCGAGGTAGAAAATAATTTGAATGCTGGAGACTATGGAAAAATACTATGCTAGCAATTACCTCAAACCGAATCCTAATAAAACTCAAGTATCGGCGTTTCATTTGAGAAATAAGGATACAAAGCGTAAATTAAATATTAAATTCGCTGGAACATGTGACAACCTAAAAGTACTTATTAAGTTGGATCGAGCCTTAACATTTAAAGAACACTGCGAAGATACCAAAAGAAAAATCGATACAAGGAACGGTTTACTCCGAAAATTGATTGGCTCCACCTGGGGTGCAGATGCAAATGTATTAAGAACATCAGCTTTAGCTCTGTGTTATTCCGCAGGTGAATATGCTAGTGCAGTATGGCGAAATTCAGTACATGTAAAAAGAATTGATGTAGCACTACATTAATTTTTTAATTGTACATAGTGTTCAAATAATGGTTTACAGCGTTGATAGCTACGTGAGCCAAGCAGTAGCTCCTGAGGTAGTATGATGTATTTTATCGTTGTGTACGATTATTGCCACACGCTTTCTGTTATACCACGGATAGCAAAAGCTTATATTCTATTATTTATTATGTAATACGATGTCATTTTGACGACTTTGGTTTTATATTATGTGATTTATGATATTACTTTAGAAAATATTTTAAAATCATTATTTATTTTTTGTTGCGATTTAGAGACTTTTCACTTGTGTAATAGCCCGTTAGATAGGCAATTTTACATACATCCATCATAACGCCTGCAATATAGCATATGTGCAAATGCTCCTAAAACTGCATTTTCGCCCAATATCCCTCAAAAAAATGATAAACTTTATTTTTTGTTTAACTCATCTCGAACCATAAATATTTAAAACCTGTATAGGATTCCTAGTATAGCGTGATATTAACGTGTTTTCTCTCAATCGTTTCGATTTAATAATACAACACGATTTAATCGAATTTAATTATAAATGTATTTGATTTTGGTTTTTTTTTTCAATACATTTAGGCGTTGTAACTAAAATGGACGAATCGATCGGTTCGATAATGGAAGCTCTTCATAATAAAGGGATGTTGGAAAATTCTGTTGTACTTTTCCTATCCGATAATGGAGCTCCAACCGTCGGTGTCCATCGGAATTACGGTTCAAATTATCCGCTAAGAGGTGTACGTAAATTGTTGTAATATTATTAATTTGTATGTAATTAAATTTGTACATAATTAAATAAACAAAAAAAAAGTATCGAGTTAATAAATTATTTTATATAAAAAGACTATAAATCTTACCGGCTATTAAAAAAAAAAATATTCAATATGGAAATATATACAAATTAATATAAAAATATTTAAAAATAAAATGCCGGAAAATATTTCATCTAGATGTACGTTATTACGAAAAATAGGGAAGTGAAAAAACAGATTTGATTATAAAATAACCTGACAATGAATGTAGTATCGACAAATCAGCAGTATACATAAAATTTATATATTACGGTACCTTAAACCGTGTCTACGTGTGGATCATACAGCTATATGACACAATTATCTATATACCAAAAGCTCAAACAACAAACTGCCTCCATGCGGACATTTAACAGAACCAACAGTCGTACAATTAATCCGCAACTGCTAAACACTTACAACACACAGGTTAAAACACAAAATACAGATGTCGGTACACGTAACCGTCTCAAACAACCCCAATCAATGGTTAGAATCCTTTTTCCAAAAAAAAACAGCCGACTACTAGCGTACATATAAATTAGACACGTGTCTCCTTATAATAGCCCTGGTAGTTACAAACGCCATATGGAAATTTACATAATTTCGTTAAAAAAAAAAAAAAAAATGAAAAATTACACTAAATATCCGGAAAAATAAAAACTGCCTTCTGTCTAATAAATAAAAATTGATTAAATTTATAATATACTTTTCAACATTTATTTTTAATCAAAATTGATCAGATTGAATTTAATAAATTATTTTTATCTCCATCTTCGATCGATTATTTTCATTTTTTCTAGTAGGTCTTTTTTTTTTTCATAATATAATTTCATTGTGAAATTTTATAATTTTGGTTAATATTATCGATTTTATGTGTTAGTTCTTTATAATGTTTCCAAATATTCCGAATAGCCGAAAAGCCTTGTGGTCTTTTCATTTCTTAAAAATGTAGTAGTTTTAATTACTTCTTTTTGTTTATTTATTTTTGATAAGTCACGCATATATACAACTGTCCTAGTTTTAAATAATATTTTATAAGATTATTTTTAGCGGTAAATAGTGTGTCGAGCGATTAATTAATTCCGGAAAATTTTTTTATCGCCGTTGCAGCCTGGGCCAGAAAAACCGATAAGAGAGCAGTTAAACGGATTAGAATAGGTTGGTGGTCTTCAAGAAAGACGGAGGTTCCTAGTTTTTCGTAAAGGTCCGATAGGTTTCCGTTGGATGAATGGAGAAATTGTATTAGGATTATAGATTGGAGAGCTAACGAGTAGATGTTGGATTGTAAATTTGAGCACGGTAGGATGGGTTGTTTTGGCCACGTTTCTAGTGATCGTAATACGAATTTGGAAATCTCTCGGTGGTATTTCAATTTCTTTTAATGCAATATCTGCGAGTGAATTTTTTTTTAATTCTAACGTGTGATGGAGAACACGCAAAACGAGACGAGTACATACTGCAAAGATCGCGACAATTCCATTGGCTATTAGATGTTGATGCGGAAAATTATATCTTCGAAGAGATATAACTGCGGTTAACGAATCTATACAATGGACGTTTAGAATTTACTGTATCTTCAACAGCTAGTTTTGTAACAAATAGTTATGTTGAAAGAACAGTAATATAGTTGAAAGAGGGTAGCGGAAAATATATTTTTTATTTCAAATACTAACCCGCACAACCTGTTCCTCTTGAGTTGCTTTGGAACCACCGTTAGAGGGAGTGTATTTTGCAGGTATGCATTGATTCGATGTGCAATAAAAAGTGCTGCAATGTAATTATTATCATTATTATTATTATTATTTAAATTACTATAACCGATGTGTCTGTCGCGTTGTAAGTTCACCATATGAATTTATTAAAAATTCTCTTCGGTTCGTCCGAGGAATTGTATAATTGTATAAAATTTATAATTTTCGCGTCAAAATTGTACGATGTATGTCTGAAAGGGTGAACACTTTACTTAATCTCAATTCGTATTTTTCGTTTTAATAAATAATTAACCAGTTTCAAAAGTAGTTTTTATTAATTAATTCGCACGAAATTATAATTTTATTTTCAGATGAAGGGTACGGAATTCGAAGGAGGGGTGCGTAATAATGCCATCATTTGGAGTCCGTTAATAAAATCCGGACCCAGAATTTCGAATCAGTTAATGAGTTTGGTAGATATAATGCCGACTCTTCTCTCAGCCGCTGGTAATATTATCATCACAATCATTATTATATCTTGCCATAAATACTACCGCCTCCAAAATTATTATTTTAATTACTATTACCGCATTATATTTTAAATCACTACAACTATATTAATGCAATATCGCTGTCTCTTTCTTTTAACAGTTTTACATATATATATATATATATATATATATATATATATATATATATTATGACGATCTAAGACGATGGGGGTACTGATGGAAAAAATAAAAATAAAAATAAAATCAAAATAAAAATAAAAATAAAATTTCGACAATAATTAACGTAATATAATATATCGGTCAATAACCGAGGTATTTCCATCAGGATAGTTTTAGATCGTCAAAACTGATAAGTTACAACATAGAGGCATAATGAATAGAATGATGATAGCAATAACCTGGGAAATAATAAGTACTATTTAATTAAATACGAATTGCCAGGTTATGAAGGAAAAAATTAAATTATTTTGAATTTAATAACTTTATTTAGTTATATTTTTCCTTATGTATATATTTTAAATGTTCTAATTTTTTATCCTGATTTTAAAGATTTTTTATTATATATATATATATATATATATATATATATATATATATATATATATATATATATCGACTTAGGTCTGGATGTATCGGAACTTGATGATATCGACGGTATCGATATGTGGAAAGTTTTATCGACCGGTTCGGATGAGAATTTAAGAACAGAAATGCCGCATAACATCGATACAGAATTAAACGGTTTTCGTACTTATGGAGCTGTTCGATTTAACGACTGGAAATACATCGAAGGTTATTTGTGTTATTATTATTATTATAATAATATAATTATTAATGTCGCTGTGGCACATAGAGTGCTTGATTGTCAGGTCCATGGGGTGAGGGTTCGAAACCACCCCGTGACGTAGAAAGTTTTTCATCATTATGCAATTCTTAATTATCACAGATACGGCACCCATATAACATCACATGCTCGAGTATCTGCGTTGCATATAATTAGTGCTTTGGATGTTAGTCCATTATGTATGTAAAAGTAAACGTACAACGTTAGGCAATGAATAATCTGACAATGATGACATCGTTATTATTATTATTGTTAATATTGTCCTTACGATAAAATAAAAATATATTTCATACGATTGAAGTGAGTTTTTCGCGCTATGATTATTAATTTTCATAAAAAAAAACCTTTCGATATATACCACGTCATTATTTTTGAAAAAAGCCAGTCGGACATATTATCGAGGCAGAACATCGACTGACTGAATTATAGAAGGACCGTCTATACACCTTTGAGCGACCGTGGTGCTATGTCACAGCAGATTTTTTTAGTTCGAAATACGAACGTGTTTTCTGTTTGATTAATATAACACTTCCCACATAAACACGGAATAATACGCCCGGAACTTGTCCCCCGTGGTAAGTCGTCTTTCGCACTTTTAATCATTTTTCCAATTTTTCGGTGGCTATTAAGTTGAATTCGACGACATGGTCTCATTTGTGGTAATGCAAGGAAGAGATAAATCGTTTAAATCTTTCCGCGGTAAATTCTGGATATAATGTCGGAGGGGCTGAATTTTTCATCGATAAATTTAATACATTGTAAAAAAGGATAAAATCATTAATGGGAATGAAACATTTGATGCCAATATAGTCCTGCCTTAAATAAAAACCGTTACAGATAAAATTGGAAGAGTTTGAAATTTAAAAATAATTTTTCGTTTAAAGTTTCCCCGATATTATCGAGAGTCTTCTCGTAATTCCTGGCTTCTTTCTATCTAATGTCACTATATCGAGGAGTGTTTGTAGTTCTGTTGTACTTTCTGCTAGTGTATCGTCGGCAAAAACACTAAAATACGTTGCTCCCTATTTTTATTTTTTCACTACGTACTTCTAGGGTTTGGGCCAAAATTACCTCGGAATATAAATGGAACGATAAATCCCTGTCTGACTCCTCGTTTTATTGGTATTTGCGCTGATAATTTAGTACCCTTGCGTGTTGGTTACCCCATACGGTGTTTGTATTATCCTAATATCTGTCTGATTGATGCCGACCTCTTTTTATAGTTTTTATTAATTACGCGTACCGTAATTTATTAAAACGTTTTTTTTATCATCTATAAAGCAAACTGATTTTTCGTACTCCAAATTTTCTTCGGATTAAATACTCCGCGATGTAATATAAATCGATCTTACGTTTATTTTAGGAACTACGAGTTTCGGCATACATAACAGTTGGATAGGCGTTTCCGGACGTCCGAATGAACACGAGGATCGCGACGATTACGCTTACGATCCGGAAAAGGTGTTAAATTCTAAAGTCGCCGCTATAATTAACGAAATCAATTCGTCGTCATTTTTGAGATTTCATACGCGTTTCGACGAATTGTTCGACGGACGAGGTAATCGACACATTTTAGATTTATTTCGATAGGTCGTTTTGTATTTTTTTTAACGCGAAAATTAGAATAAGAGGATAAGTTCCACATATGACGCACCGCTAATGGATGTATTTATTATCCAATTATAAAGTGCATTTTGAAACGGACGGTATTTAGAACATTCAACGAAGATTACGTCGGCACCGGAAACATAACTATAGTAAAAGCGGGAATGGAATATTTTATTCTTATTCCCGTTAACGTGCCGCGTATTTGCAAGGCCGGAAACACGGATGAACAAACTCACCGATTAGAAGTGAAAGGCCGAATGATTTGACGAAGAACACGATGCATATTATCTGGTCCCCTGAATTCGGTAATTCATCCAAAGTCGGTCGGCAGAACAATTTTAGCGCGCATGGAGCTGTGATTAGGTACAATCAATTAGGATATGATGCATTGTGAAGATATCGTTGCCGCTGGAACAACGCGGAGGAAGTTGATGCCAAAGCGGGTAACTGCCAGTAGTAATAGCTGTATAACCCTAGTCTAAAATTTCAACAAACAACTTACACGTATGTACAAAGCACGCAATAATAAATATTGTCTTGGTAAAAATTTACCTCCACTCATTCATAGTCGTAACAAACTGCACGAGATAAGTTTGTTTAGTACAGACGTCTTTAGATCCCTTCTATAAGACTTCCTTCCAAATAATACAGTTTAGGTTAGAGGTAGATATACTAGTTTTTTCAATACATCGAAAAGTCTCCCAAATGGCGTTAACAATTCCATATTGCGGAGTCAGTATTAGAGAAGGAGTACAACGATTATGAAATTATTTACACCGATGGCTACATTCTAAAAAGAGATATATAGCCGGTTTTTTTTTTACCACAATAGAAACATATTTAAGTTGTTCCGCATAATGCAAGCTCATCAGTATGAAAATGTATGCCACATACGAGGCTGTTACTTTTATTAGATTATATAAGAAAAAAAATATCCTAATACTCACTGATGCCATGAGTGTTCTTTTACAACTATCTGGACTCCCGGAATTTTCAATGAGTATATTACAGATATCAATACGACAGTGGGTCTGGCAACTTCACAAGCGTGGAACTAGGGTGAAGTTTAAGTGGGTCCCTGCCCACTGTGGCGTCCGTGGAAATGAGGTAGCGGATGCGATTACTCGATCGGATCTAATTCCGGCTATTAACTCCTTCAGGCACCAGTTTTTAACTTAAAGAATATCCCTAGCGGCACAAGAAAAACTTGGAAATTTGTTTGTGTGTTACAAAGATAAGAAACTTATAATATATACTAAAATGGCCCTATTAAAAAAATTTACAAAAATTTTTTGATTTTTTTGGCTACAGGAGCTGAAAAATGTGGTACATATTTTGTACCACCATGCAATAAAACTATTTCCGTAACATTGGACTTAGTATTTTTCAAATAAGAAATAATTCTACACTATATACTTTAATGATCTTGTACCAGGCCCCACTAAATAAAATAAATAAATTACATCATACATAGCAATATCAAATTATATTATTAAAATAAATATTACACAATTCTTACAAATAAAAATTACTTTATGTAGTTAATTAATAATGATCGATTTAAAAAAATTCAATATACTTAATTACCTGATACCTGATAAAATATTGAAATACAAAATAAATTTGATTCTAATTAATTTGTCAAAAGAATTTTATTATATTTATTAATATTATTCACTTATGATAATTTTGAAAACAACTTTTCTTTTTCCCTAAACATAAAGGAACTTTGCAAATTGTACATATCCAGTCAGTCCTAATCTGTTTCTTACTTGAACTGCACACTGCACACCTTCTTCTTGTGGATCGTACAGGCTGGTGAGCAGATCCCTGGGTTCTGACCTCCTTTGATACCCAGGGTTTGTTGTTTTTTAACTGAATTAGATTTTCTTTTATCGAAGATGAACCAAGAGCAACTAGTCTAGTTTTCACCAATCCCATAACAATTTCTCGACGAAAATTTTTTAATGTCAATGACGGAACTGGAAGGCATGAATGTAGAATATAGGCATTTGTAACTGCAGCATCAACAAAATAAAAAAATATTCGATGCCACCATTTCTTGCTTTTTCGATCAATTTCGTATGTAGATTTCATATGATCAAAATGATCTACTCCATTCATAAATCGATTATAATCGGAAATAGCTTCTGGACAGGTAACTTGACGTGTACTACCATCCCGATTTCTCCTATTTACCGTTTTCATATTACATGTGGAATGAAAATTGCTGAGGAGATGTACACATCTCTTGTCTTTCCACTTCAAGGCCATAACAGACCCTGAAGTGTACCAATCACAATCTCCCTGTGTCATAGCTCTATCAGCTTTGAAGACAGGAAGGTTCTTGCGGCTTCTATTCACTGTTCCACAAGCATTTATTCCATTCGCTTTCAAGGTATTCATAAGATGATACGATGTGAAATAATTATCAAAAAAAACAAGGTGGTTTTTACCACGAAGGTCTTCAGTCAGTGATATGACAACTGATTCCCCAAGAAATCTTTGTACAGAGTTGCCTATTTTACCGGTGTAAATTTGAAATTTTAATGCATATCCTGACATGTCAGCCATCACCCACACCTTATATCCGCGTTTAATAGGTTTCTTCGGCATGTATTGTTTAATACCACTTCTTCCGGTAAATTTTATCATTGATTCGTCGACTGATACACAAGGATTAGGCGAGAAAAACTTTCCGAACCTATGATTTATTCCATCCAAAAATGGGCGCAATTTATACAGCTTATCATAGCTAATGCTCCCCCTATTGGGCATCATCATATTATCATTCAGATGTAGATGCGATAACACCCAACCAAAACGATTGACGGTCATCAATTTACTAATAAAGGGATCATTCAAATCAGGAGCTGTGCTCCAATGATCCCGATAACTGGGTAATTTTTTAATACCCATAAGAATATTCATACCTAAAAATACATCCATTTCATCTAGGTTTGTTGATTGGTACTTTTTTCCTTCTTGTTGGGCATATAAATTGGTTTGAAAAACAATATCGTGTAATATTTCTCCATCAAAAAACAGTTTAAATAAATTACACGGAGATTTATTTTCCATTCTAAGGACGCAATTTGTAGGACCACTTTCTGATATAAAAGTTGGTGGCTCTGATGGGGAATCATATTTTCCCCATTTTACTGAGATATCTTCCGATAACGGTGCTGTATTCATATTATTTATGTTACTTACTACACTGTTCCCACTATCATCATTTTCAACTGCTTCAACGGTCTCATCCAAACCCTCATCAGTATCAGAATTTGTATCTGACTCACCATCTGATGGAATTGATTCAAGTAAGATCTCAAAAATTTCACTGTTTTCGAGGTTCCGATACATATTAAAACTCTAAAAATTAAAAATAATATAACATTAAAATTTGAAATTACATTTAGGTATTATATTATTTACTTACTTTACAAGTAAAAGTTGTGAGCAAATACAATAGAATAATAAAAATTGGAATGTACCAGAATAATGTTGCATGGTGGTACAAATATTGAACCACCATAAAAATGAGTATAACCAAGTTTAAACTTACCCGACACCGTTTTATAAAATTTTACGTAATCCTGAAGATGTTCTGAACACAACAACATATAACAATGCACAAAAACCCAACAATAAACAGTATACGAGGTTAAGAAGCTGCCGCATGGCCAAACAGGTTTAAATACGCTATTTATAACCTCTACTACAATAATAATTGTGAAGCGAATAATTGGCAATGTAGTAGAAGCTGTCTGGCAACGTTTTATACCTCCTGGTATAAATTTTATACCTACGTGCCTTTCTCTGAGAAAGAATAGTATGTGGTACATTTTTTACACCACCGTGCATCCAGTGTAATAAAAAGTGTGGTACAATTTATGTACCACAGTGCCGGAAGGAGTTAAGAAGCACGTTTAAGTACAATGGAGACAGTTAATATCGAAGCTTAAATGTTGTACCGTTCTTTTCAATCGTATTTTGAATTTCAAAGCTTATTAAAAGGGAAAAAATACGCCAATATTCAAAATGCAATTCCAAAAAAAGCCCTGGTTTAAACACGGGGATCTTCTCCGTAAAGATTTTATATCTGTGTTTGTTAGACTAAGGAGTGGTCATAACTGTTCACCTAGTCATCTTGCCAAAGTGGGGATCATAGTTTGTGAGATATGCAATATCGAAGATAGCGTCGAACATCATGGTCGTGCCCAAAATACAAAAATAGAGACAGCTTTATGTCTGAATTTTTTATCGACAAGGAATACGCTTCCAATACAACTTGAAGAACTTATGGTAGATCCTATCTCCTTGGTTGCGCATAGATTATATAATTTTATAAAGGCTAATAATATAAGGTTATAGTCTGAACAATCCACTTAAACTGGCCAAAGGGTGAAAACTGGGCCAAAAAAAAAAAAAAAAAAAAAAAAAAAATTATATTTCATCTTTCCGCGATAAGTCAGTAATGAAACGCGCATTGTCTAATTTTATTAATCTTAATTTATTAGTAATATGCGCCCATAGAAGAGACTGCCATTTAATGATTTAATTGGCGGGATATTAATTTTAAAGAATTTACACGTGGAATGACAAGATTTGTATGAGGAAGCATGCCGCTTGTTCGGTAACCCAGTCTGCCATAACCTGCAATATAAGAGCGGTCACGAACCCAAAAACCATTATCGGCCAATTTGTTCGTTCAATTGACCGAAATAAGTTGAAGATCAACTTAGCTATTAGGATGTTGATGAAAGTAATGATAATTAGAAATAGCCAGAATTGCCGAGGATGAGTCTGTTAATATCGCAGATTGGGGGCAATTGCTGATTGGGTTTTTTTAATTATATATAAGGTAGCGAGGAAGATAGCATAGTTTGGCAAAGAGAATCGAGTAATTAGATAGCGGGCAAGGATTTCGTTATCTGTAGACACATTCTACATTGTTTCAAAATTTAAAGCCATCAGTATATAGCGTCCGAAAGTTTTGTATTTTTGAATAATTGATATCCACATTTTAAAAGTTGTCCAAGGGAAAGGAGGGGTTGGACAAATGATAGGCACCAATTTCGAATTTTGATTTCCTTTATGTTCGTGTCGTTATTACTTCCGTTTGTGCCACTTTTTTTTTTTTCTCAAAATATTAAAAGTCGGACACTCGGCCTCTAATTTCGAGTTTTGATCTGAAAATTTGCGTGTCGTTTGTGCCGGTTTGCGCCGTTTGCGTTCGCGAGATATTTAAAAAACATCTTTGAGAAACGATAAAGAACATCTTCTTATTTGCAACGTACACGTTTGCTAGGATTTTGTTTTTGATTTTTGTATCATGTCTTTAGATGTATGAGAACTAAACTGCGTTAATTAGGTTTGCTTTTAAACATAGGAGTTAACGCTCCCGTATATAATACGCAGCTGGGTCAATGAATGTGTTTACTGGAAAAGTAACGTACGATGAAATTATTTGATTGTATAGAGGATTTAGAAAAGGAATATGGAACATTCAACGAAGATACACCCGAAGTGGGGTGATGATTAGAACAGGATGCAGATGGAATAACACGTACATTTCAAAAGTTGACTAATGTAAACGGTTTTATAACACAACAACACACACACACAAAAACACATATATATATATATATATATATATATATATATATATATATATATATATATATATATGGACATTGAGGAAGATTGCCATATTGGTCATTTTACATTACTAATCTGTGTAGTCTGAAATCATGGAAGAGATGGAACAACGTTTGTTTCAAAATATTTATAATAACATAACTGTATTAGGAATTTGACAACAGCATTTTTCAAATATTTCTTATTATCATCATCATCATTAGTCGCATCGGTCCTTTGACTGGTAGCGCTGCAGTCTCCTTTTCTATTCGCCACTATCTGCTGTCGTAATTTTTAAATCGCGATAGGTATCCCCACTCCTACACTATCCATTATTTGTCCGATGTAGCATTTCCTTGGCCGGCCTCTCCTTCTTCTACCTTCTATCATGCCTTCCGATATTTGTAGGACCAATCCACCGTATCTTATCACATGACCTATTCAACTATTTCTTCTCGTGCCGAGGTGGTTATAAAATTCTTTTCTTCCTTTCATTTTTTCCATAACGTTCTTGTTTGATAATCTTCATCATGCGTGTCTCCAGCGCCATATTTTAAATGCTTCCAGTTTTTTAATATCGACCTTCTCGAGTATCTATGTTTCGCTTCTATAGAGTGCGATACTCCGTACATGTGTTTTTATTAGTATTTTCCTCAGTTTTATTCCCATATTACTGCTGAATATCATTTTCATTTTTAATAATTGCTGTTTCGCTATATTTAATCCGTTTTTTATATCTTCTTTATAATTTCCGTCTTGCGACACAATACTTCCCTACATATTTGTATTTGGATACCTGTTCCATTTTATCACCATGTAATTTGATACCGATACTTCTATCCTGCCTAAGTTACCATTATTTTGGTTTTAACTGTATTTATTTTCATGTTTATTTTCTACTAAAAGAAAATAAACATATTTCTTACGCGATTTAAAAAAAAATAAATGTCGCTGTAGGTAAGTAGGGTATGATACAAGAATGTTTTTATTTATGTATGTATGATACACGTAACATCTAATGCCAAATGAAATCTGACCGAGAAGTAAATCGAATAAAAGTATACAACCGAATTAAACCGCAAAAAAATTGGAAAAAAAATTATATTAAATTATGATTTAATTTTAAAATTTAATCGTTTTACCGCTTTTTAGATAGATCCCGTTTTAATAATTCTCTCTCTCCACTGTAATTCTGCATTTTTTTTATTAAAGAATTATGTCGTTCTTTAGTTATAATTTATTATATATATATATATATATATATATATATATATATATATATATATATATATCTATATATATATATATTTATAGATAACTCGTCGTTAACTGTCGAGAAAATTCGACGATTAAGAAACGAATTAACCATCAGATGTCCGGAATTGAAGGAATTGGAAGAATGTCATCCTACTTTCTCCGCGTGTCTGGTTAATATTCAAATTGACCCGTGCGAAAAATATAATCTGGCCGATCGATTTCCGGTTACGTTCCAAAAAATGAAAAAGAAATTTCAAGAATATCGCAGTCAGACGGTATCGCCGCTAAATAAGCCGTCCGATCCGCGTGCTAACCCGATCTATTATAATAACACCTGGGTTAATTGGTACGATTATCTAGATTGATCATATGTGTAAACTGTAATTTAAACGATCTCCTATATTTACGTACGTGCATATTGTATAGCGTGTTTATATTATAGACGTGGCGATATTTTTACGTTAGATTGTAATGGAAAAGAACTATTTAAAAACGAACGATTAACTGACGATTCCGGAGGACACTTTGTGAAAGGTTTGTAATTCGTCTATTTTAGATATGTCCCTCCTGCATTGTGCAATTCGGGTCTGAATGGCGAGAATAGGTTAATTTCTCGTACATTTTGAGTTCCGGAGCTAGAAAATGATATTTAACGATTAAATCGATTTGTTGTACGATATTACACAGATGCCATTTATTAATTCATTCGTGCATTGAAGTTATAAAGAAATAATTATTTTTTAAGAAATAACGCAATTTATCTTATATTTGTGTATTTAAATTAATAAATACTCTTTAATTTTTTAAACTACAGCGTGGTTTTTACTTTTCGATGACTTTCACATACAATATCACGATAAGCCTTTGTCTATCCACTCTTGAATGAAGGCTTTCCCCAACGTCATCCACCCACTTCTGTCCTGCGCTTTCCTATACCAATTTTTCCCAGCTACATTTCCTGTATCATTGTGCCACCGCATCATCAGCCTTCCCTATACAACATTATTCATCACATAGAACAGAAAAACATAAAAAAACCGTGACTTTTACTTTATATATATATATATATATATATATATATATATATATATATATATATATATATGAAGTTATAAAAGATAAAAAGGGACTTAAAGGTTAAAGGTTCAAAAATGTTTATCACAAATGATCGGTCAAAAGAAGAATTAGAAAAAGAGAAATTTTTAATACCTTTATTGAAGAATTTTAGGGAGGAAGATAGACATGCAATTATTAAAAATGGCGCCTTATTTGTAAACCGTATAAAATAAGAATTTAAAGACACCATGGAAACTACTATGGTTGCGAACAATCTGCAGGGAAATGTAATCGAAGTTTTTAAAAGAGAAACCCGGAAAACCTTCAAAAATACAGATAAAAGTAAAAACAAATAGCATAAATTGCCTCCCACTCGACAGTCACTTACTTATTATACGAGAAAACTTAAACATAGTTTATTTATTTATTTATTTATTTATTTATTTATTTATTTAATGAAGCCACACAACAGCTAACAGCCAATTATAGTGTAGGCTTATAAATAAAATAATACAATAAATAATTTTTTCTGAATTATAAAATTAAAAGTAAAACAAATAAAATACAAAAACAAATACATTGAACACATTCACCAGCTTCACACCCATTAAACACACCAGAAAAAACTACTCGCATTCACAAGTCTCACACTCATTAAAACATACATCATTCACACCCCATTCACACAATCTTACTCGAAATAAACGGACGAATAATCTTCAACAAATTAATAAATACAATATAAACGTTAACGCATATACTACATGTACATTAGTAAAGGAACACATATACCAAACACACAACACATAATAACAACCTAGAACCATTGGAATAGACAACAGTGAAACTCCTGTTCTCATCTCAAAATATGTTCCGGAAGCAACTTATTAAAGAAATATCTGTTATCAAATATCCATACAGGGAAATATGTTCAAAAGAGAATTATATAAGCGGAAAGCTGACGGCAACGGAGAACTTAAACCGAAGTTTGTTCGTGCACGCAGCTCACTAAAAAAACGATTCGATCGCCTATTTGGCCTTGGTACAACGTAGGAGACGGTTGATGTTAAATACTCACTATTAACTCTACCGTTGCATACATCATGAAGAAACCATAATTTGGCTATTTTCCTTCCCGATCTATTGGTGCCCATAGCTGACTGTAAAGACCGGAACCCAACCTCGATTATGTATAATCAGACTCATGAAGAGTTTGAAAAGTTATCCACCGCTAATGCCCGTAAACCATAAAAGAACATTTGTCGTTTGATGAGAAGTTATTCGAATTAGAAAACGTACTAAACGATATAAAATGGCACGCGATTGGTTTAACCGAGATTAGAAAACCGAAAGAAACCGTACTAGAGCGAAATCGAGGTAACATTTTGTTCCAATCGAGTAGTAATAGTGGGCTAGGAATAGTAGGATTTTATCTAAACTATAAGTTAAAATGTGCTATCGACGAATTTAAAGTAATTAATAAAAGAATAGCGACGTTAAAATTGTTAATAACCACGTAATTAAGTTGGTCCAACGTTAAGAAAAAAGAATATGTCTTTTATAATTTGTTACAAAAAAAAAAATCATTGACGAAACACGATAATTTGAAATTATGAACGAAATTCTATTCTCATCACCGTCTATATTGAGAATAAAATAAAAATTACTCTATGGTTTTTATTGTAAGAAAATTTAAAGCCCTACGACCTGTATTACAGGATTCGAATATGATAATTAAATACATTGATGCTATCAACGAATGGGTATAAAAAACTTATAATTATAACGACAAATGCTTATAACAAGCAAACTTAAGCTCGACAATAAAACTGTTACATCGAATGAAAGAATTGAAAAAACTGTTAAAGATGCATAATACGAATATGATAGAGTATTATTGTGTGATAAAGAAACTAGCCGGAAAATGAATTAGAGGTGATAATTTTGTAACGGTTTTAGAAGAACATTTTGCCACAAGAAAAAAAAGTTTTGAGAAAATTATTTAGACGGAAAAAAGTCGGTAATAGATAAAAACGAGATAATAGTTTAATAGGAATAAAATTATAGAACTTAGCAGCAAAATATTCAGAAGAACTGTATAAAGATGGTGAATTAGATCGTATACAATCATACAAAAGCTGATAATATGGTTCCAGTAGTTCTTAACGACGAAGTAACTGGCGGTAATTAAAAAGAATAGAAATAAAAAGGAAAAGCTTGTTTGACCGAATTTATGCAGAACATATGATGGAAGGGCCGGAAAAATCTGTGCAAAATTTTTCGTTTAAATAATCGAGTAAGAAAAATTATAATATTACAGCACAAAAAAGGCTCTCGTAGCAATTTAGATAGTTATCGATCGATTAGTTTGATTCCTATTATGCGTAAATGAAGGTCTTAGAAAGAGGAGCAGGTAAAGTACTAAACGAATACCGGGCGCAAACACAAGCTGGATTTAGTTCTCGACTATTGAAAGTATTCGTATTAATCGAGTTATAGAAAAAAAAGTCGCGAATATAATTCGAAGTTATATATTGTTCTAATAAATTTCAGTACTACGATAGGGTTAAACAGAGTGCGTTATTCGATGCTTTGCAACACGCGGGCGTAGAAACGAAATATATAAATGTAATTAAGAAAATATACCAACTAATTAGGACTTACGTTTCATTAGAAGAAGATAGTAAAATATTTAAACGATGCAGAGGAACAAAACAAGATGATCAAATTTCTTCTGCACTGCTCAATACTTGACATTAAGAAAATTAAACTGGGAAACTAAAGGAACAAAATCTCAATGGACACAATATTTATCTAATCTCAGATTTGCAGACGAAATAATTCTATTTGCGGGCTCTGCAAACGTTTCAATAATGTTCAAAGAATTACACAGTAATTGTAGAAATGTAGATTTAGATATATAAACTCTTACGAAACAAAGTTTCTTACTAACGATGCAGTAGAAAAAAATTCGGCTTAATGGAGAAGAATTGGAATATATGCAAGAAGCAATTTATTCGAGTCAGTGCTTCGGATGGAAAAAGAAATGACGAGAAGAATTATCGCAGCATGGAACAAATTTCGGAGTTTAAAAGGAATTCTAAAAAATAGAAGCTGGAAAATTAACCTAAAAGTAGAAGTTAGTTATTCTGGAAAGATGCGTCGTACCACAGTTTTGCTGTATCAAACGTGGTCTATGAAAGCGGCAACAAAATTAGTTACAGAGAGAAATGGGGAGAGATATGTAGTGGGAATTAAAAGAATTTACCGAATTCGTTCGGAAACTATAAGACATCAAAATGAAGGACATTGCATTCAGCCTAAAATGGAACTGGACCGGTCACACGATACGTCGGGATGATTGGGCCGCATATGCAACCAAGTATATTCAATAATAAAAGACGCGTAGGTTGATAACAGTTAAAGTGGCCAGATGACTTCAAGCGGCGGATGAGTTCTACTCGGTTGCTATTGAACTCCGATAGAACGGAATGTAAGAAAACGTGCCAATCATACGGTGTTAATAAAGATGTGTAATTATTACTATTTATAGGTGTCTAGTATGTACGCGTATATGTTATATAATACTGTAAGTATATTTATAGGTGACGGACCATAATATGTGAATTACATTGAAAAGTGTGATAGTTATTTAAACCGATGTACTTAAAAGCAGAGGATAACGTTCAAAATTTGTAGTTAAAAATACAGGATTGTCTTTAGTAAAAATTTTCTCACCAAAATTTCGATCCATGTAACGTGTTAATGCATAAAGTGGCGTGTTAGCAACATTTTCAAAGCTTATATAATACATCGTAAAATTGGTTGGTTATTTTAGTAACGATATTATATTCAACGTGAGGTTAATAATTTACCTCGATGATTATTCTAATCGTCTAATTATCGAAAATTCGTTTTTCAAGTCATTCGGTTTTTTAACGAATTCGGTTTGTTGGTGATCGTAAAAAACGGATGACGTAACGTACGCGAATTGACGGATATTAATTAGAAATAATTCTACAGGATACGGAAGAATTATAAATTGGCCGCCATTACGAGCGTATATTTGTGTATGTGTGTGTGAAACAAGGTTAAAAATTGCCGATAAATTTCTATTTCGTTATATTGTATTTAAATAAATGAATAAACAGACTCTCTCTCTCTCTCTCTCTCTATATATATATATATATATATATATATATATATATATATATATATACACATATATATATACGCCTTATGTTCATATTTGTCAAAACAATTAGTGAAAAGTGTGTTTGATTCCATAACGTAATTTTGCCAGGCGCACACTATACCCACTCACACACACAGACACACATATATACTATATATATATATAAATTAGAGCTATGATTATATATAACAGCGTAAATGTTTCCGCTGTACTTGATTACGCGATGTAAAAGACGTGGCAAGAAATCGTGCTGTTTCGATGTTCTCCGTTTGACGAACGCTGAAATAAAAAAAGAAAATAAATAAATAAATTAGGTTGGTATCGCGAAAATTTGATTTATTTTTTGTTATAATTAATTATGAGTTAAGAATTAAACGTCTTTAATTCGTTATAACGTATTTTTCTCAAAGATGGCAGAAAGGAAAACAATTACCTTAAGAACCAGTAATATCTGATCAGCAATTTGTTTTTTATTTGATATATATCAAATAAATATATTCGAAATAAATGGGCCGAATGTATTATTTAAATTTTTAATTTTTAATACGACGCGACCTGTTCAGTTTTAAAACGGATAGAAGCAGCGAACTAAAAAGTATTATATGCACCTACAAACGCTTTCTCAACTTCCTGATAACTTTTTCGTATTCCGGAAATTCCTGATTTAATTTAATTACACGCAATATCCTACCTGTCATTCTTTTTCATCCAACTCGACATAACTCCTTCAACAGTAAATTCACTCTCTACAGATGAAATAAACATCCGGATTTAACAATTTATAAAGAAATACAGACGATGTAAAAAAGTTTGTATACCGACGCATCCAAATTTAATAAATATTGCGGTTGTGCGTTTCAGAGGATGATCTTCTTCGTTACAGCTTACCTCCACAATACTCGATATTTTCCGCTGAATTATACGCAATCTATCTTGGTATATCTATCGCTGTCACACAAACCATAATGATTTTCTAATATGTTCCGATTCATTCTCTTCCATTACGTGTTGCAACTTTAGTTCTTCCAAATTTCATTCTACCGCTATAAAAAATCTTAAATCTCTTATACCAACATCCTACTCTAAAAATAACTCAAATATGGATTCCAAATCACACATGTTTTACATTCAAGGAATTAGCTGATAAAGCAGCTAAATAATCAGCTCGAATTCAACCTTATCCGTTAATCCCTGTATATCGCCTCCGTCAAATATATAACAAATAAATTGTTTTGTGATTTGTGATCTGTGGAATGCAATCCCCCCAATAAATCATCTTAGATCTATTCGCTCCTCTCCTCTTCCTTGGAACTATTCCGTGCATAGCAGAAAGGAACAGGTAGTACTGTCCCGTATATATATTGGTCACACCGCATTCACTCATGGTCATATAAACAAATCCACCGTTGTGTGCTCATTGCGCCCGGACGCCCTTAACACTCCAACACTTACTCTTTGGCTGTCCACACATCCCGAAAACTTCAGTTGTAATTCATTCAAAACAGTTTTATCCGATGATCCAACTTCTATGGAAGTAGCATTTCAGTTTCTTCAAACTATAAATGTGATCAGTCTGATCTAACATCGCATACTTAGAGGATGGGTGTTGGTAGTGCGGTACATATGAACAGTGTATATATATATTTTTTTTTTAACCTATATCGATCCACTGCTGGAAGTAGGTCTCCCCAATCGATAAATTGGGGAGAAAATAGCCTAATCTCCCGTGCGGGTCAGGCAAATTGGGAGATACCAACAACACACAACACACTGAGCCGGCGATCACCCATCCAAGTACCGTTGCTTAACTTCGGCAATTAGACAGAAATCCACCGTGTTCAACGCGCTATGCCCGTCGGCAGATACCCCTAACACAACAATACGTGGTTTGATAAGCAGGTGTTGGTATATATATTAAACAAAAACATAACACACTTTTTTTTGTTTATAATTCATAAAATCGCTACTCTCCAACATATTATATATATATATATATATATATATATATATATATATATATATATATATATATATATATATATATACATGTATATACATACGTATATAGATACATATATATGAGTCCGTTATTTTTATTTACGCTCGCTCGCTCATTTTATGGGTTAACTCCCCATATATAATGCGCCAATAGAAGTTTCAATTTCGAGGCACATATGTTTTTTTCTGTCTGTTATAATTCTATGTTATTTGTGTTATTCCAGTTCTTCACTTAATATTTCGCCAGAAATAATTAAGGTGTTCGTCATCACGACATGGTAGTCATTTCTCTCGAGTCGATAGTTGGCCTTGCCCCTATAATCTCTTTGAAATTGTGTTACAGGTTGAATTTGCCGGGATATTAATTAATTCAAATCTTTTTCTTGCTCCGATCTGGGTTTCAATTTGTTCCCCTGTACGTCGCCAGCCTGAATATTCCGCTTTCTTCTACTTGACTAATTTTAGTACGTATTTCAGCTTTCTTTTCTGGGTATATATTCGACTGTGATTGTTCAAATATTTTACTAAATTCAATTTGAAAATTTTACAATCTACTCTGTATACGTCGTTTATATCAGATATAATAGCATTAATTCGCGATTATAATTTTTTTTTTTTTAAAGCCATATTTTAAGTGGATGTAAAAAAATACATAACATACAAAAATATATACAAATTATAAAAATATAAATTAAAATAAAATATAAGGCTTAATTTAGACGTACGAAATTAAAAAAAATAAAATAAAAATGAAAAAAATATCGAAAGTGAAAATAATTATAATCGAATCTGTTTTCTTTAGTTTCGCTATTTTTGGGGATAGTACTGTACATCGATAAATTAAGAGTTTTCTCACATTTTATTTAATTTTCTCGTTTTTCTTTGAATATTTTATAAATTTTTATATATATTTTTATATTTTACGTTTTATTTTTTAAATATTCACTCGATAATATAGTTTAAAAGAACGAATGTCTTGTAAACGACACTCGAATTCGGTGCCGAGTAAATTGTCCACGCTGAAATATACATAATTTTAAGCGAATTTTTTCTTTACACATTTATGCAACGATTTATTCGAGCATTTCCTATTTCTATAATTTACACTCTCCGGCTTTATCTCTTCAGTTTTCATCGTCGACTCTAAATCTGCACTTTCAATAAATCGCATCCTATCTGGATATATATATATATATATAATATATGTACATATATTATATATAACGTTGTGCGTCTCGACATAGGCCATTTGGTTTGTAATACAGCGAGAGAACGATATTAATTTTAGACGAATTGTGTTTTCATTTTTTTTAATGATATCGTTGAAGAATTTTTTTAAATGTATTATTGATAGAAACATTTTTAATATTTCTCCGACTTAGACCTTGATAGGATGTCCGCATCGATCATTTAACATTGTTTATCCACCGGCGTTTGTACAGGTTTTTGTATACGTGTATTATGTCGGAAAAATAGTGTATTCGATAGTGTAACGTAATGTCGTTTCGAACCGAGTCAAATTTTTCTCATAACCGGATTTCCCATTCGAGAAGTAGTAGTTAGAATGAGTAAAAAAAAAAAAAATTATAATATTCGAAATAGTAAAATTTCGTTATTAATTCGATTTTTGTAATTTATCGGACGGTCGTGTCGAATGATTTAAAAGGTAATTTTATTTATTTATTTATTTATTTTTTTGACATACCATACGGCGATATATTATTTCGATTTTATAGTTTTTAATTGTTACTTTCGATAATATTAAAAGAATTGCAATATAGTAAAACAGCGTGTATTTGTATGTATATACTAAACTAAATTGAATAGAAATAAAAAGAAAGTGTATATTTATAAAATTAATTTACAAACATTTAAAATGTGTTTATTCGAATAAAGTTATTTATCAATCTATCTATCTCGATATATATATATATATATATATATATATATATATATATATATATATATATATATATATATATATATATATATATATATATTATACATATATAATAATGGCAAACCACCAGCCAAAACACCACATACGCGCTATTAATAATATAATACACTCTATAAAAATACGTGAGACTGCATTGTGTCGTAACAAGAAAGCCAATTACAGTCAGTTCTCCCAGGTGTGTGTCTATTTATGCGAACGTCACATTATGTTTGCCTTGTACGCTACTTACACTATACATTAAAGTATATGTATGAGATGGCACTAAATGATTATGATGATATAATATAAACAATTGTAATATTATCGTGTGGAAGGCAATGGCAAATGCAAAACACCACATGCGCGCTATTAATAATATAATACACTCTATAAAAACACGTGGGACTGCATTGTGTCGTGACAAAGAAAGCAATTACTTATTTATTTATTTATTTAATGAAGCCACACAACAGCTAACAGCCGATTATAGTGTAATTACAGTCAGTTCTCCCAGGTATATACGTAAGTATATATAGAGGACATTATTCCGTTCCTTACGGTATTTTTATCGACGGTTTGTTGTTTTTGTCGACGTGTCGAATTTTCATGCTCTCAACGGTTTCCCTTCGACGTTCCGTTTTGATGGACGACGGATTCTTATTTATTTACTCGATAATTCTGGAGCATCTATTTTCTAATATTTTCGGTCGTATTAACCGTGAGATTTCTTTCGCTAAAAAATTTTCTTTCAGCTAATTGAACTCGGACCTGGTTACTCTATACCGATATCAATGTCAGAAATGGAATTCTAACCCACGCCCACCGAAGTGAACCGTGGAACTGCGGCTGGTTACAGGACACACAATTGTATTAATAAAATAATTACAAGATTTTAGAGGAGAGCACACGTAATAGCATTGCAAAAACCTGGTAAAGATTCTACCGACCCAAAGAACTATATCGATCAGTTTCTCGACTATAAAATTTTTGAAATATTACTCCTGAATCATATAGCTAAGAAAACTGATGCTAACTTTATAAGCCAACAATCGGGTTTCAGACCTTGAAAATTCAGCACTGGTCAAGTTTTGCGATTAATCCAACGCATATAATTCGAAAAAACAAACGTAACTGGAGCAATCTTCGTCGATCTAATTGCAGTTTTCTATACAGTTTGTCATCGTGTAAAATGCGAAATTTACGAATTAACCGAAAATTACAAATTAACAAAGTATCAACGTTATTAAACGGTAGACTTTTATTTTTATGTTGCACTAAATGGTAAGCATAGTTCTTGGAGGCGACAAAAAACGGCCTACCGGCTATTAACTTTATTCAATATATATATATATATATATACACAACACCAACGATCAACCAGTAGGAAGCACAACGCAACACTTTCTGTATGCTAACGATCTTGCATTAACAGCGTAAACCTTAGAAAGAAGTAGAAAAATCTCTAAACCATATGGCAAACAAATTTTATACGTACTATGAAGAAAATTACTCGAAACTTAATCTAATAAAAACGCAAACATTCATCTTCGTAATCACCAAGGTTAAACGTCAGCCGAAAATTGGATGCGAGGGAACCTAATTACAGCACACTAATCGTCCTAAATACCTAGGAATTTCCTCTTGGATAGATCCTTGTCTTACAGAAAACACGGTGAAATAACAAAGATAAATTCAATACGCAAATTAGTAGCAACGGCTGCGGTGATAATCAATGAACATAAGAATGATCGAAAGTTCGAAGTAATAGCCACCACCCATAACGTGAATATGATGAATTAGCGGAACTGCGATTAAAGTCCAAACATGGTTTTCTAAGAACTGTGAAAGCACTGCGGACTTAGCTAAACATTAAGCATGGACTAAGAGGCTTTTGGAAAACATTGAACCATCTAAGAAGTGGGGCAACGCGGACTAAGTATAATTTGAAGAAATGGAGTATGGCAGAATGCGTATACAACTTCCGGAAGTGCAGAGATCACTTATTCAATTGTTCCTTCGGTGTAAATATGAGCCGGAAAGCCTATACGATATATTCGACGAAATATTAATAGTTTTTCTCGAATATCGCGGACACCATTTAGGATATAAGTTATTCAATTTACAGTTTTTATAGTAGTTTTTAATGTCCGTCGAATATGCAAAAAATATAAAAAATAAAAAACACTACATCATTCAGTTTAGTCTGTTGTCTTATCCGCGTGTTGCACTTTCGATCTAACAACTTAATGTCAAGCATTGTTCTTTCTGGAGTCCTCTGTATAGCTGCAAGTTTCTTATCGATGTAATACGTAACATTTCAAATTTCCGCTCCATAGGTGAGTAATGGGAGAACAGTTCACATACTTCTTTCCTCAAGTTGCTAAAAACTATCCGTAAGAAATGCATTCGTCTTTTGATTTCTTGTCGTCTTGCTCATTCGTCCGATGTAATTTCCCGACCTAAATATATAATAATCTTTTCAATTTTCGTCTATCCAATCTTGTTTCAAATTAGCGGTGAGTATTTTATTTTCACGACCTTCGTTTCATCTATATTATGTATACATTCTTATATGTATTTTTAAAAAATTGAATTGTTTGTCCTTACATTATTACGATTTTTCACCCTAGATCCGATTTAAAAGGTTCAGTGAATACGGGAAATGGAAAACATTATAGATATTCACCGGGGGGCGATTCAGATCAGAGTTGTGGTAAGGAAGGCGGAAGACTGTGGTGGATTTTAAACAACGTTAAGGAATAAGACAAAGATGAGAGTCAGTGCATTGAAGAAGATAGGAATGAATGGGGATTTCAGCGGGATAATCGACATCTGTGTTTAAAGATTTCCGTAGACGACTCCATGGTTATTAGAGATTATACGTTGTCAGAGACTGGAATAGACGAATGGAAATGTTCAACAAAATGTTCGTTATATTTAACGGTACGGAATTTTGGTAGATAGTTTTCATTTTAATCGATATCGATCGTACTAACAAATAATAATAATTTATCGAGATCTATAAATTTCTTTCGTAATGGGACGTCTTAATTGTTTTTTTTCTTCTTCAAATATACGGAATATTTCTCATCAAATTTTAGGTCGAACCCCACCCCCGGTTAATTAGCTTATAAAAAGTATAATCACGAGCGAGATTAATTTTATTCACGCGTTCATTTTTTTATTATTGATAATAATACTAATTCTTTTTTCTTAACGCGATTTAAAATGGACGAATTTTCGGCTGAAAATTTATCATTTTAATCCGAAACCCCAGGTGGTACTTTGTACCTTCTGGGGATCGGAGCTCTAACCGGTATGGGGCGCGTCCAGGTGGCGGATAGTGGAGCTGCTTACAGATATGCAGATTAGCTGCGAATAAGTCGCGGACTAAGAGCGGCTACTGGTGGAAAGCCTCATGCAGGTGATTCCAGTAGTAACATGGTAAGAGACACGAAGATTCAAATGGGCAGTTTGAGGACCTGCCTACTAAAAGTCAGATCGGCCGGCGAAAATTCGAAATCATCAACTTTCTAGATAGGCAGTGTTGGATACAAGTCCGTTTTAAAAAAAAAAAAACATGTTAACGAGACTACATACAACGAAGAAATATGGAAACATTAATGCTGCAAAGACCAAAATATGTGCATCAGTGAAGAATCAAAGATGGTTAACATAAGACAAAGAAAACCTTTAAAACAGGTCACACAAATATTTGGGACAATGGATTACAGAGGATGTATCATGTATCTTGTCATAAGGAAATAGCAGCCAGAATTGCAATTGCAAAAACAGCATTCATGAAGAAAATATCGTTGATCACACAGCGAAGCATGTCCCAACATTTTCGAAAACGAATAGTAACAACATATGTATGGCCAGTAGCCTTGTATGGGTCAGGAACCTGGACTTTTTCTGTAAAAGATAGACAAAAATTAGAAACATTTAAAACTTGGTGTTGGCATCGCTTGCTGAACGTATCATGGACAGACAAAGTATCAAATCATAATATTTTTGACCGAGTACAAGAACGACGTTCTATCCTACGAAGCATAAGAAAAAGGAGGTTGGAATGGAATGCTAACAGATGCAATGAGAGGAAAAATATCTGGAAAAAGACAGAAAGGCAGACCAAGGTTAACGGTAATGGACTCCATAAAACAGGAGGAAGGAGTACACAATCGTATGTACAACTCAAGTATACTGTGGAAGAAAGACATAGTGATGGCGGACCAGTCGTACGACTGAAAAAACCTGAAAGAATAATTGGAACATTTCTACAACTACGTTCTATTTTATGGAACGTATTAAGTAATAATTACGTTTCAACCGAAATTACTTCTCGATTATTAATAAACACCAAATTTAACATAAAAACTAAAAGTATAAAATAAATTCAGGTGACGTCATTTCGACTATGTTTACGAATTCGTTAAATTTACTAATATGGACATGGTTAACGTTCGTTACAAAATCGAGTTGGTCATTGCACACGGAACCGAAAAGACCGAATATAATAATATTCTTAGCCGACGACCTGGTAAATTATTTATTATTCCTTTTATTTATTTTTTTTAGATAATTTATTTTTTGACGTTAAATAGAAATAAGTTATTTATAGCCTATCAGTAGTCTTAATGAAGGAAAACAGGCTAAAGGCAGCAGGAGAAGTTGCATTAATAATGTCAGTTCGTGTAACTGTTTCACCTGTTTAGTTAGAAGTAATTTTTATATTTGTTACAGGCCCAAAGCTTACTATTAATATTTTCTTAATGTTTCTGAATGTCTAACTTCACCAAAACGATTATAATCATTACAAGATGAATAAGAAGTTTATTATATAATTGTTTAATAAAGATCTTCCGGTCTAACAAGAATTGCTACCAAGTCTATATTAAGGTCGTCTTCTTATTTAACACTAGAATGACGGCATGGGTCAAAATGACTCATGGTGTGTTTATATTTGTTTATAACTTTTTTTCCCACACTGTATGATGAAGTAATTTTCGCTGACTTTGTCTAAAATAAGGTCTTCCGTGTAAAAACCATTATTTTGTTTGATATTAAAAATTAAACACCTAGAAGAATGAAAATGAGTCAAAATGACCAATTCGTTCGTTTACTGTGTTATGTGCTGTATACACATTGTGCTACCAAGTCTATATTAAGATCGTCTTTGTATTTAACACTAGAAGGACGGCATGAGTCAAAATGACTCATGGTGTCTTTATATTTGTTTATAACTTTTGTTTCATACTGTATGATGAAGTAATTTTCGTTGACTTTGTCTAAAAAGAGGTCTTCTGTGTAAAAACCATTTCATTTGTTTGATGACAAAATGTGTGGTATGACAACAACGCGGCTACTAAAAATTAAATATCTAGAAAGATAGTAAAAGCGACTCGTTTATTCTTTTACTGTGTTATGTGCTGTATACACGTTGTTGGTGCGTTATAATGGCTAAAAAACTTAGTACCGAGAAAATATTGAGCGAATTAGTAAATTACAAATCATCTGGAAGCGATAATGATTTCGGAAGTGATTATGAGCTACGTCACAGTGTGAATAACAACATCTGATAATGAAAATCATGCCACAGCGGATTCAGAAGAAGATTACTCTTCTGAAAGTAGTATTTATGAAGGTGATAATGAACGAGAAATAATATGGAAATAAATGGTAAGTTATAAACCCATCGAATGTACCAGGTAGGTGTTCTACATTGGGCCCATTCTATATGACTTACATAACATTCATGAAGTTTCTGTGTTTAGTTCATTTCATTCGCTAATAATTAATGAATTTTCGAATGTCGTTGTAACGTGTACAACCAAATAAGCTCGGGCAAAAAAATCAAGATTAGGTCACAAGTAAAATAGAATTTTTGGTTTTCGTCGCACTAATGTATGCAAGAGATGTTATCGGTCTTGAAAAAAATGGGGCGTGAAAATTTTTCAACAGTATATGTCACGTGATCGCATGCTGCAAATGATGATGTATTGCCGTTTTGATATTTAGTCAGATAAAAATACGTGTAAAAAATTCATCATATGAGGTATATTTATAACTAACTCGCAAAAATGTTATCGTTCGAATAAAAATGTGACGTTTGATGAACAGTTGTATCCTATTAAGTGTAGATGTAAATTTTGCAATGTACGTCAAATATGCCTGATAAATTTTGGTGTAAAGTAATGGATGTTGGCTGATACAAAAAGGAAATACAGTTCAAATTACTTTCTCTATCCTTGGGAAAGATGAAAGGAAATCAATAAATCAATCGATATCAGAAAATGTAGTTTTACTAATTACGAAACCTCATTATAACAAGGTACTGAACGTTACGCGCGATATTTTTTTTTCTTCAGTTTCTTTAGCTAAACAACTGAAGATGAAGGGAACGAGTTTTGTGGAGGTCTATTAGAAAGAATAGGAGGGATGTACCTCTATTCTGAAGAATAAATGAAAAACGGCAATTGTATTCACCAGAGGTAGCGATGAATGAACACAGACAACTCCATAGAGTACCGGTGTAAGAAAAATAAAGCGCAACCGTGTTTTTATTAATAATAGATCGAAATTCGGAGTTGATATCCTACACAGAATGGTACGTAAATGTTCCGCTCGTGCCGGAACACATCGTTGACCCATACGTGTTTTTTATAATATATTACATATAGCAGCACTGAATGCATGGGCTCTCTACAAAGAAGTAACTGTAAAAAATATGAATAGAAGAAATTTCATTTTGCAACTAATACAAGAAGTTGGTGATACTACAGCGGTAGACAGTAATAAAGGGACATATCAGCGATCAAACAAAAAGAGGAAACATTGTCAAGTATCAGCAGAATTGTAAAAATATGTTATCGAATATTTGTTTTGTCTGTAAAAAGTGTACTTGCCAAAAACGTGTGCCGAGAATATTTGTAGTAGATGTTTAGGTCAGGATTATGAATAAGTTGATCGAAATTATAATGTATAACTGCTATTGCGCGTAAATGTAAAGTGTGAGTGCCGCATAAAATTATAACTACTGATTTAAAATTGATTCGATATAAAATATTAATTTAATAAATATTTATATAAAAAAACACACAATTTCAGTAAGAATTAATGATTTCTTTTAGTAAAAAATTCGCGTCTTTCTAGTGTTAAATTATGAGGGAGTATTCAACTTTTACTTGTACGCACTATCGAATATACACGTCTGTCCAGAGGAGTTTTTTTTCTGAAAACGTTTTTTTTGTGTAATTCGAAAAAATTACCCGGATATTGTGGAAGTCATCTTTGAAAGTAGAAAATAGCGCTGACCAACGCTGTTATCGAGTTTCTCGATGGAAAATAGTTCACTCCTATCGATTTGATTTATATTAATATTAATTGTGATTTATTATTTTCGAAGGGTATTAACGATGTCAGTTTTAGAGGTATGGAACAATTCGGAACTTACAATATAGACGCTCTCGCTTTTAACGGTGTGATATTGAACAATTTTTACACAAATTCATTGTGTACTCCGTCCAGAAGCGCTTTATTAACTTCGAAATTTCCTATTCATATCGGTAAATACGTGTAGAAGCTTTGTATATTTATTTATTTAACGGCTAATGACCACGTAGTAGTTATTATTAATATTATTGTAATCGGTTATTATTTATTTAAAAAATCGAATTTCGTACAGGCATGCAACACGTTGTTATTTTGGAAGCCGAACCGTGGGGTTTGCCGTTAAATTTGACTATACTGCCGGAATATTTAAGCAACGCTGGATACGAAACTGTATTATGCGGGAAATGGCATCAGGGATTTTTTCAAAAGGAGTATACACCAACGTATAGAGGATTTGATAAACATTACGGTTATTGGCAAGGCTCTCATGATTATTACACCCATATAGTTCAAGAAACGGTACGATTATTAATTTACAAATTTTATACATACATATATTCGTACATTCATTTATCCATTCGAATGTAACCGAAAAATATGCAAAACCAAGTATTGGTAGCTATATTTGGGTTTTACAATTAGGGCTGCAGGTTCGGTCTGTAATAAAACAAGCTGTGTATGAGGTATTAACGAAAATATTTTTTATTATTCAATCCCACAAAAAAAAAAAAGAGTCAGTCACGTACCTAGGATGCACATAGATTCGCGTCTAAGTTGGAAGCACCATGTCGAATGTTTGGAAATAAACTCAACCCTATCTATTGAAAATAAACATAGTGTAAACCTATTTGGATGTACTGAATACAATTGTGTGGTTGTACTAATATTTTCAATATAGATTCCACACAAAGACGCCAAATGTTGCACTTCGTACGGTCATCCGCGCATATCGATCACAATAATACGAAATTAGTGACAAAATGAGTGCTGCTTATTCTGTTCGAAGGATAACAAGAGGCCGGCATTTGACTGTTTTTTATCTTATAATGAATATAGCGAGCGTAAATAGCAAAATTTTGTTAGTTTTGAACCACTTTGATCGAGTCCCCATCAAAAGTAGGATTTTCCAAAATAAACCTATTTGATAAGTAAACGTTTCGGCAACTAGATCCGCAAGTTTAAACTCTCACGAGATATTCAGTGCTTCTTAGATCATTATCGTCCTAGAAAAAAGGGGGATATTCTCGGACAACACTTCGGCTTTGACGAAATGCGACATGTGTAACCATTTTACTTGTAACCAACGTTCGAAGAAGTAAGTTATCAAAAGATGAAGTAAACGATAGAGAATAAGGTGATTAAATAATTGTTTTGAATGAAATTAATTGTATTTCTTTATTATTAATTAATTAATTTTTTTTATAAGGTAATTTTTAGCTTTTTCCCGAAGGCACATACTTATTTGATATTAAATATAATAAAGGACGATTGAAAATGAAAATACTTAACAAAAATAAAGAGAAAAAGTTTAAAAACAAAAATTAGGATAAAACATTAAGTTCTTCTTCATTCCTCAATCTTTCGAGATTGGTGATCAATATGAAGTGTACTCTACTTTCAAGTTTCTAGTTTTCGTCTTTTTTTCAATTCCTGTGGTACGTATCTACTTTTACACCTTCCATTATTCGGGTGATGTATCTTTGCCTCGATCTTCCCAACGATCTTTTTAAATATCCTTCCATTACTATTGTTAAATATTTGTAATTCCTTATAATATGTTCTATTCAGGTCAAAAAAGGATGATATTGAATATAAAGTACAACACGCGCGCGCTTTTGGAATTATAAAAAAAAGACGCGTTTCGCGGGGTTAATTAAATAAAATAAATAAACGCCAACTTATTCAAGTAAATAACTTTATTTTATATATATAAAACATTATCATTTAGTGACGTCACTGTATCGGATGTAGGCGACTGCTTACCTATACATATATTTTTGTACAGTGTAAGTGGGCAATCATAATATGGCGTTAGCATAAATAGATACACACCCAGGAGAACTGAACAGCTTTGTTGCTATGACACAATGCAGCCCCGCGTGTTTTTGTAGTGCACTATATATATTATTACTAGCGCGCATATGGTATTGTGTGTGGTGGTTCGCCATTGACTTCCACGCGATAATAATATTAGGATTATTTATATTTTTATTTTTGTGATGATAATTGTTCGCAGATCGTATTCTAACTCGATACCTTCCGTATAGAAGTGCGTGCTCAAGCCACTAGGCGACGGCAATATATATATATATACATATATATATATATATATATATATATATATAATGTATCCGGCATTATCGTATTAAATATGTCAAAATTATTATTTTCCATTTAAAATGAAATAATTTGATCGTTACGGGGTTCTTTTCGTTGATATTTGTGTTTTTCTCATCTTCCAGTACGGTTTTATGCGAGGTTACGATATGCGAGATGGCATGGACGTTGCCTGGGAAGCTGACGGAAGGTATAGCACGGATTACTTCACCGAAAAAGCGATAGAAGTGATTAATTCCAACGACCGGAACAAGCCGTTATTCCTCTTGATGTCGCATCTAGCAGCCCATTCCGGTGATGTCAACGGCAATTTAAAAGCTCCCGAAGACATCATGGAAAAATTAAGTTATATCGACGATTATAATCGTCGAACATTAGCGGGTATGAGGAAGAGTGTGTACAATGTGGGATGTAGTGATTTTAAAAAAAATAAACAAACGAAAAATAAAATATTTAAAATCGTTAAATTTATATATATATTCGTCATTTATCCACTCGTCATCCGAGTATGGAATGTCATCCACTATTTATGGGCCGCAAGATGGCTAAGATTTTCGCGGCACATTCCTTTCCGCACGCATCGCATGTAAAGGTGTCAGAATTAGTGTCATCTACTACAGTCGTTTCGAGTAAGTCTTTACGTCGTTTCCTTATCCTTTCCTCCAGAGCTCGAGCGTTTTGATCCGCTTTCTGCAGATCATTTTCTACTACTTGTCCGCATGTGTGCACGTTTTTGGGTTCACTGCTAGTTTTTCCCATTTCTTGGAATCAAAATTTCTCATTCCTCGGGTATTTGACGAAAATAGTTCATCGCCAACAAGGATGTCCAATACGACGTTTGCCAACAAGAAATTGGCCGTAAAAGAATTTCTTCGGAAATCCGAATACATGTCCGGTCCATCTCACACTGTTGTTATAAAACAGCTTTTGAATAGGCTTTCTGTTAGCCGCACTAAGATTTCGCGATTCATCACTCGGTCCTGTCAACGAACAGGCAATAACCTGCGCCGTGCTCCCTGTAAACTTCCAACGAACGTATGTTCTTCTTCTACGGAGCCCATGTTTCTGAGTCATAAAGGAACGTCGGTAAAAGAATGGGCTTATACATTATTTTGTTGACAAAAAGGTCTGTTTGTTATTAAAGATTCTCCTATCAAGCTTATTTTATATATATATAACTATATGTGTGTAATAACCAATTGATTTTGAAACCATTATCGAGTGGACTGAAAAAAAAAATAAAATATAAAATATATACAGAATTTATAAAAAATATAGAAGAAAAAATTAAAATAAAATGAAAGATTACAAGAAAAAAATACAGCGAAGTGAAAAAAATATTTACATCTAAATTAAGTATTTTCTCACATTTTATTTTATTTTTCGTTATTTTTCCATTTATATTTTTTTTTATAATATATTTTTATATTTTACTTTTTTTGTCCGCTCGATAATAGTTTAATAAACGCTTTCCGGTATTTTTATATCAAGAAAAAGTTAGCGATTTTATCGAGTGTTTTACTAACCCTTGCCATGTTCAATAATATTATCTCCCAAAGATTTCGATTACACACTTTCATTTGTATAGATGGAGCAAAGTCAACTAGAAGAACGGTAGCAGCAGTGTTCATTCCAGCTTTCGATACTAGCAAGATGTACAAATTATTGCCAACAATGTTCAATATTTAGTGTTAAATGTGCAGCAGTACACTAGAAGCTTTATCAATTTTAACGAACTGGAATGTTCGCGGGAATTAGTTTAATACAGATTGACGTTTTGAATAGGGGAATTAGTTTAATACAGATTGATGTTTTAAATAGCGCAATTGGTAACAGTTCGCATACTTCACGTTTAGCGTATACACGAGAGATTCGTTTATTTCCAGTTTAAGTTATCATGGCATTCTATAACGAACTTTCGGCACGAATCGATCACGACAGTGTAAAGAGATTTTCGATAAGAATTATACCTCCTCGTGAAATTTCATACTTATAGACTGGTAATAACTCAGGAACTAAAAAGTACCGACCATGCACAACGAAAACGTTTTACTGAAACGATGCTGAAAAAATAGAACACAAGAGACCGATTTAAACAATCTTTTCATGAGTCATGCATTATCAGCTATCCGGATTCATAAACAAACGGAGCTCCCACTACTGGTAGAATTCCGAATTCAACCGAACAGAAGCCGTCACACTACGAGCAAGTAACCGGGCTGGAGTCGCGAAATGGGGAATAGTGGGGCCTTATTTTTTCACTGATACTCTCAACGGAACTCGCTATATCGAGATGATGAACTCGTTTTTACTTCCCTCAATTCGTCGTCGTCGTCTGGGACGTACATTTATTTCGGCTAATGTGAACTGTATATAAATAAATAAATAAATAAATAGATTAATTAATTGATTAACTCTGTTACCGCGAATTACAGATTTTCAAAAGTAACTTACAAACGTTATTTCTAATAAAACACATAGAAAAATATATATACAGTGGCGCACCGACAGGGGGGATTCGGGGCTTAAGCACCCCCAGAGGGCATACAAAAGTATAAAATGCGTATCAAGAAGGCGCTTACCTTGTAAGCTTCAAACAATTTTGCAGCTAATATGATAGTTGAAACAGAAGAGAATATTTGAAAGAGCTTGCGTTATCACTAATAAAACCTCATCTCGAAGAGTGGTCAAAACAAACTAGATTGCAAATTAGAAAATTGCATTCTGTTTGCTGACATTGAAAATCCAGCTGACTGTGCAACACAAAGAAAAAAATGGCTGTTGATTGTTCCGTTCAGCATTCGAATCTGACTCAGGTCATAACGCATTTTGTTGTTATTACTTGTTTCATTCTCGTTCGTGATCGTTTATCGTTTGTTTTGCCTGTAAAATTTTGTTACATATTCGGCTGTGTATATTTTATTCATTATTATTACGGCTTTTTTTATACAAATCCTGGGTGCACCACTGTATATATATGTCTCGAAAATTCTAATAATAATTTTAAAAAATAAATTGAAAATAATATTTATCTCCCAATTATTTTCATCTAACGGTACAACGATATTCGCGTTAATGAAAATATAAAAGTCCTTTTTTTTTTCATTTTCTTCAATATTTAGGTGCCGTAACTAAAATGGACGAATCGATCGGTTCAATAATGGAAGCTCTTCATAATAAAGGGATGTTGGAAAATTCCGTCGTACTTTTCCTATCCGATAATGGGGCTCCGACTGTCGGTGCACATAGGAATTATGGTTCAAATTATCCATTAAGAAGCGTACGTGAATTGTTGTAATATTATTTCACTGATATTCAATAACCGGTACACCGTTAGAATATTAATTATAAACAGAGATGTCTACAGCAGAGACGAACGTAGTGGACTGAAACTAGACTGGTTTGTATAATACGACTACGATAGAGATAAACAGAAATTTTGTCAGATGGTCACCAACCTCCAATTGAAGGTGGACCTACACAAGGAGGAGAAGAAACAGAATAAGAATTTTATAATTTGAAATTCTAATTAATTCTTTCATTTTATTAATTTTTTTATTCAGTATATGAGTCAAACAGATGAAAGTATTATATATTTTGTTATATCAGGGTTCCTCGGCAATAATTATTTTTAATTGAAAAATTAAATAAAATAAAAATACTTTCATGCCATATCACAATATATATATATATATATATATATATATATATATATATATATATATATATATATATATATATAACTTAAAAAATTGTAATAAAAATGAATAAAATATAAACAGTCGAATGTGTAACAAAATCGACAGGCAAAACAAACTATGAACGATCACAAACAACAATGAAACAAGTAATAACAACAACAACAACAACAACGCACTGGTCACGATCTGAATCAGATTCGAAACAATAGCCATTTTTTTTTTCTGGATTTTCAATGTCATTAGCAGACAGAATGTAATGAATATTTTCTAACAGTACTTTTTGCAGTCTAGGCTGTTTTGTACACTCTTCAAGATGAGGTTATATTAGTGATAATGCGAGTTCTTTCAAATATTCTCTTCTGTTTCAACTATCATTTTAGCAGGGAAATTGTTTGGAGCTTACAAGTTACGCGCCTTCTTTATATGTATTTCATATTTTCCTAAGCCCTTCAGGGGCTTAAGCCGGTAGCCCCCCCCCCGGTAATATATCGCAATATGGTGTAAAAATATTTTTGCTTTATTCAATTTTTTTTTAAATCATATTTTGTTTGTCACTTTTTCTTTTTTGGGAATTCTAAATATATTTTTCCTCCGGTCCCATGCATTGCTGCTACAACCAGGAGCGCCTGAAAGTTTTTTTTGTTCTTTTTTAGCAGCGCCATGCACTGTTACTGTCACCAGAGAGCTTGTGATATTTATACCAAAGAAAAGAGTTTATCCATTTCACATTGCAAGGTATGATCGATTATGTCAGGATTATGAAAGATATTGGATGAAAATGAAGAAGGTCGGGTTATGCGGTATGATTAGAGGGTAAAACACTCGTAGAGAATGTGGACAACAGTTGTAGATTACTGGCCATAATAGCAGTAAGATAGTACGTCCCTAGGATCGAGGATATACTTGTGTGTGAGGGCTGTATGAACGATGGGGAGCTAGGTAAGAACTATTTGTTCGCGGCGTAAAACTGGAAATATAGTTGATGCCTATTTCGCTTCCTTGTCATTCGTACTGTTGCGAGTGATATCTAAATGACTCGGAATTCGGCGGAAGATTACGTTTAGGTTGGATCTATAAACGGCAGCGTGGATTTCTTTATAATATTTTGTTTTAATTAATTGGTAAATACTTTGTATGGCTGTAAGTGATTCTACGAAGATAACGATATTGGAATATTTCATTTCTATCACTCGTTGTACAGCTAATTTTAGCGCAATTAGTTCCGCAGACGGAGCAGAGAAGCTACACGGTAAAGTGTATCCGATTAACTCGCCGTCGTGAACTACAGAACATTCGGGGTCCCTTCCAACGATTTGGATGCGTCAGTTTAGAATTTTTTAAACGATGTGTAAGCTAATAGCAATTGTTCATAGGTTCGATAGAATGTTTGTACAAAGTAATTATCCGGTGTTTCGCGATCGTATTTATATTTCGGAGGAGAAATTGAAATACTGATTTATACTGGAATCGGGTAAATCGTTATATTAAAATATTTTCAGAATATATTCTAAAGCCCCCCTATTACTATGAAAATGGAAAATTTAAAAGTTTTCGTATAGAGGGCACTATAAAAGGTTAAATTTTTATCTTAATCACGGTCTACCGAGAATTTACGCAATTTTATTACCTTTATTTTCTGACTGTCTTTATCATTTCTAAATAGTTTGTTCTTTTTAAATTTATTTATTAATTTTCTCCTATTAATTCGATCGAAATTCTCGTTTATAGATAAAAGGTTCAGAACTGGAAGGAGGGGTGCGTAATAACGCCGTTATCTGGAGTCCGTTAATAAAACCGGAGCCGAGAATTTCGAACCAGTTAATACATTTAGTAGACATAATGCCGACTCTTCTTTCGGCGGCTGGTAATTTTTTACCATCCTATTTATTATACACTTCTCGTATCATAGATACTAAACCCTGCCGGAAAAGATATTTTTTAATTATTATCACGATATTATTTTTTAATTATTACAACCTATAATTTTTTCTACTAATTTATATAATTGATTACAAAAAACAGTTAAAATCACTAAACTTTATTTATTAAGCAAAGCTGGCAACTACTACGCCATTATCAAGCTATATATAAATAAAATTAAATATATAAAGACATAAAATATTAATTTAAATCTAAGTTCACAATTTTTACACAATAAATGAATTATAAATACTTAAAACTATCTGACAGTGACTGTGGTAAACAACACAATCAAATATCGGTAATATAAAATTTACAGAACTGTAGCCAGAAAATAATTATTTTATAAAAAGATATATTTGAACGATGAAAAATATTTTATGTAATCAACAATCAATAGCTAGGAATGACATAATTTTTATACTTTTTAAAATTAATTCTTCCTCAAAATTTACCGTCGAATTTAATAAATTACTTTTTATCCCTTTCTTTTATTATTTCCATTTTTTCAAGTAGTTTTCTTTTTTTAAAATGCTTTTCTGTATGTAAAATTTTGTAATTATTATTAATATTATTCATTTTCTGTTTTAATTCTATACAATGTTTTTCAAATAATGATTTTTCATCATTATTTGTATATGAGTTTAAATGTTCTTTAAATCTTGTTATGAATTGTCTGCCTGTTTCTCAATTTGAACGGTAAATTTTGAAGAAGAATTAATTTTAAAAAGTATATTGTAAAAATTATATTATTCCTAGCTATTGATTTTTGATTACATAAAATATTTTTCATTGTTCAAATACATATTTTTATAAAATAATTATTTTCTGGCTACTGTTCTGTAAATTTTATATTACCGATATTCGATTGTGTTGTTTACCACAGTCACTGTCAGATAGTTTTAAGTATTTATAATTCATTTGTTGTGTAAAAATTGTGAACTTAGGTTTAAATTAATATTTTATGTTTTTTGTATATTTAATTTTATTTTTATATAGCTTGATAATGGTGTAGTTGCCGAAAAGCTTCGCTTAATAAATAAAGTTTAGTGATTATAACTGTTTTTTGTAATCAAGTATAAAAAATCACTACATTCCACAATCTAAACTTTAATTTATATAAACACGTATGTATATAAATATATAAATTATATGATAATCAGAAAGCGAGGATTCAGATGGATAACGTAAGCGAAGAAGTTAAAATAATAAAATATGTTAGACGGCGTTATACCGATACTGTTCCATCTATATATGGAAAAAATAATTAAAGAAATTAAACAACGAACAAAATAAAATAGTTCAAAAGAACAAGGGGTGAAATAATAAGCGCATTACGTTTTGCCGATGATATAGCTGTCCTAGCAGAAAATCAAAATCAACGGGAAGGATACGTTACAAATTATGTAAGATCTATTTAAGAAATACGGAATGAAAAATAAATATAAATAAAACAATAATTACGGTATGCGAGCAGTCGAAAGAAAACATACGCATATTGACACGGTGTTAGAATACAAAAAAGTAAATTTCATCAGTCGGTTAGCAAAATCACCAGCGACAGAAGATGCGGGAAGTATATTAAAAACCGAATTAATCGAGCAAAGCAAATATTTTACGACGGAAAAAATGTATTAACAAACAAGGATGTATAAACATGAATCTGAGGAAAAAAAAGTTTTTTAACCGTATTTGTCTGGAATACACGGCACTGTGTACGGATGTCAAACATGGACACTCAGTAAAGTTTCGAAATGTGGTGTTAGAATGCTGAAAATACGGTGCACAGATGAACTAAATAAAGAAGAAGTCTTAAAGAAAATCGGAGATGCAAGAACATTATGGAAAACAATAATAAAACGAAGGATGAATATAATTGGGCATAAGGCACGATGGTCTACAAAAGATAATTATAGAAGGAGTAAAAACGAGGAAAGAGAAGACCTAGAGAACACTATATGCAACAGCTAATAGAAGACACTGATATATGCGGACACGAATAGGAAAACATTAAATCGTCAATATTATCAAACCAGTCTTAGGACTGATCATTACATGATGATGATGATGATATATATATATATATATATATATATATATATATATATATATATATATATATATATATATATTTCTTCATAGTTTAGTCGATCCGCTCAATTTATTGTGAACTATATTACAATAGATCCAATCTTATCTTCTTCCATATATGTTGCTGTTTCGTCTAACCGTATTGCTAGAGTATTTGGTAGTTCGGCGTGGGACGTCTGTTGCATATTAAAAATATCGATGAACTATTTAGCGTTTACAATAGATGAACATAAAGTTCATAAAAAAAAAGTTTGATACACTTTTAAAGAACAGTGAAAAAAAAGCAGAACTTCTAAGGATTAATTAATTATTGCAAAAAGTTTACACTAAATTTATCGACACTCGCTTAACTTTGAAATTTTCGCGTAAACATCAACCATATTTATACGGTTTGATAGAATTATAAATTACATTTCGAATAAATGATTTCTATCGAAGATAATTTACGCGTTGATTTCTGTATCATTTTATTTAATTAATTTTTAATTCAACAAATAATCACGGTCACAATGATCGCATGTTTTCGGGCGAAAGCATATTTGAATCGTCAAGTCAGATTATACTTCTACGTCAATTATTTCATACGGTTGTTTCCGAATCATGGTGTCATTTTTCTTTGTTCCACTCGGCCGATTTTTCTTCAATTTTATCTTGCATTACAAACACGAATATTCTTCGTTCCTGGATCTTGTGTCCTGTAAACTTTCTTTTATCGTTCAGTATATCATTTATTAGCTTGTTTTTCTTCATTTCAATTTTCTGGCGTATATCCATATTTGTTATTTTCGCCGTCCATGGTATTCGTCTCATTCGCCATAATGTCCGCATTTCGAACGCGGTTTCGTCATTTTCAAGCATTCGGTGTCCAGGTCTTTGACGCGTACTTTACGAGCGACGTTATACGTCTACTACTGATCTTAATTTTCAATCTGTTAGTAATGCTTGTAAGTTACGAAGCAATTGTTTCGTTCTTCCAATAGACGACTTGATTTCTCCTATCGTGAACAGAGAACCTACAGGGTGACCCAGAGAAGACGGACGGTTTTGTTTTTTGAATAGCGCAATTGGTAACGTTGTTACAACGCAAACCGCGTGCTCTACGCTTAGCGTACGTATAAGAGATTCGTGTTAGTTTCAATTATCCACGAAATCCTATAACGAGAAGACGTGGAATGTTACTTTCGGCATGAATCGATCACGACAGTGTGTAAAGTGTTTCAGAAAGAATTCAAAGTTACGCGGTGTTTACCATCCCGCCATTCAATTTTAAAATCGGTTGAAAACTTTCGAGAGACTGCTTCTGCAACAGATAATAAACGTTCTGGACATAAAAAAATACCTTTTTTCGTACTTCATGGATCGACTTCGGACAGCGATCATTCGGAGTCCCTGACGTATTGATCGACAAAATGCTGCTTTTTTTAACCTTTCGAGAGAGTATATTGCTAGAAGACTTGAAATTTCATCCTTATAAACTGGCAATATAACTCGAGAATTAAAAAGTACCGACCATGCGCAACAAAAACGTTTTGCTAGAACGACGGTGAAAAAATCAAAGACGAAGAGATACAATCTTCTGATGAGCGACGAATCTCATTTTTGGCTATTCGGAATCGTAAACAGAACTGCCGCTGCTGATACAAATCTAATCCGAATTAAATCAAACACAGCGAGTGCGAGTAATTTCTGGGCTGGAATGGGGAAGTGGGGAATAGTAGTTGAATTCCTGAACCGAATCGTTTTATTCGCTATCTTTATATATGAAAAATATAATAATAATTAAATAAAAAGTTATTATTTCACAACCTTCGTTTAGATTTTCACGGGGTTTCCAACGTTTCAGCTACGCTGCTGCTTAATGCGTAACGAATGACGGACAAAAAGGTGTTTTTTTTTTTTAAACTGAAGTAACTATTAGGTATCGGTTTGTCTTTTTTCAATATTGTGTTATATTTTGTTGAAAGATGGACGATAACCAAAGCTGTAGAATAAAATTCGAAAGGTGTGTTTGTTACACGCTTAAAACGATTACTTAAACGTACGAATGGCGTAAAAATTTTACTACGAATTATAACAAAAGCCGCCAAAAATTGAAATACATCGAAATACTTTGTCCCCGTATATTAATGAACGCGATATAATTTTCCAGTCGTATTAAAATATGCGAGAGTATAAATAATCGACACAGGGAACGATTTATAAAAGAAGAGAAATACCGCAGGAGTGGCTGCAGTCCACCCTTGTTCCTATACAAAAGAAAGGAAACGCCACTAAATGCGAGAATTACAGATTAATTAGTCTAACTAATCGCGTACTAAAGATATTCGTAAAGTTAATACGTAACCGAATAAGTAAGAAGTGCGAAGAATCGATGTCGGACACACAATTTGGATTCCGGAATTGGAACGAGAGAAGCTTTAGTGAGCATCATAACCTTGATGCAAAGATCATTCGAGCAGAACAGAGATGTAATGGTATGTTTTCTAGACTTACAGAAAGTATTCGATACGGTAAAGCATAATAAATTAATAAAATGTCTACAAAAAAACTGGAATAGACCAACGATACATAAATATAAAATCAAACAGATATATTGGGGAATAGACAGCGACATTAAAAACAGAACACGGTCTTACAGATTACATTTCAATTAATAAAGGCGTAACACAAGGATGTGGTATGTCGCCACTACTTTTTAATTTATAAGCGGAAAACTACATATGGGAAACATTACAAGATCCGAGGAGGGCATATCCTCGATGAAAAATTCACGACTAACTACGCAGCTGGTTAAATTATGAAATGAGCCCCGATAAAGAATTTCGAATAAGAATCGAACAGGCAAGATCAGTATTTATCCAAATGAGATCTCTGTTCAGTAAGAAACATCTAAGTCTGAAATTAAAATACGAAATTGTTAATATGTATTTTCGGTTTTTGTTATGTGGAGGCGTAGACGTTTGAAAAACACAACGATGAAAAATCTAGAAGCATTCGAAATGCGAGTATTCAGGAGAATGCTGAAGATGTCACGGACAGGCCGTATATCGAATAGCAAAGTTATAGAACAGGTCAAACTAACGAGCTATTAACCATAAAGGAAAATAAATTAGCGTATTTAGTCCACATTGCGAGGTACGATAGACATCAGTTGATGCAGTTAATTATACAAGGCCAACTAGAAGGACGTAGACGAAACGGACGCTGAAGAATGTAGTGGATGAAAAATTATTTGGAAAATTGGACGGGCTGATCAACCAACGAACTAATACATTCGGCCAGAAACAGGACCAATTTTGCACTCATTCCAACCAACCTTCGTTAACGGAGATACGATGAAGAAGGGAATGGTCACGAAGGAAGACCGATCGTTATTTATATCGAATAGTTGCTGAAGAACGTTTCATCGCCAATACATTGGCCAGCGTTCGGTAGGTAACGGACGTAGCGCTATGATATTGGCAACGGCAATGATGATAACTATATACGACCGTCTTTTAATTACTCCTTATTGAATTAATAATTCGAATTTAATATAATTTTATTTCTCGTCTACTATAAATAGGTCTAGACGTATCGGGACTGGATGACATCGACGGAATCGATATGTGGAAAGTCTTATCGACCGGTTCGGATGAGAATTTAAGAACAGAAATGCCGCATAATATCGATAGAACGCCGGATAATTCGGGAATTTACGGAGCTGTTAGAGTTAACAACTGGAAATATATCCAAGGTTATTTGTATTTATTGTTAATATTAATAATTATTATAGTCGTTACTGTTATTACTAAAGAAAAATAAACAAAAAAAACAATTAGCTAATAACGATCGATGATAAATACGATCCTAATGTCATTTGAAAAATGTCGAGTGTAGTGATGTTTCTATTAAAATAACCGACAAAAAATAAAGTTAAAATCACTGAAATTTTTAAATCACAAACCTTTTCGGTCGTTAAGCTATTATCCAGTGAATATTTAAAAAATATAAAATGACGAAATATTAATTTAAGATTTTTAACTTCTTTCTTATTGTTTATGATCCTAACCTAATGGGAAAAATGTGAAAGAAATCCTATTATAAAGATACAGAAATGGGGAGAGAGAAAAAAAACAATTATATAGGATCTATTAATGAGGTACAATGTTACACTTATAACATATTAGAAATATTTAAAAGCGCAATATTTTTTTTTATATATATTTGTATATTTGTTATTTAGCTGTGATACGTTTAGTCGCGGCATTATTTAACTTATATTTAAATTATACTAAAGCGATAATAACGATTAAACGACTTAACATTATGAATATTTAAACCTACCGAGTTATTTCATTCACAAACGAATCACAAAAACTGCTAATTCTACGAACATCTTCGGTAAAGGCGCATTCAAATTGTTCAACCGAATCGATGAGCGCAAAATAAACAAATATCTGATGACTTTATATTAAATCGTTTAAAATACGAACCGAAATGTCCAGACATCGCTTGGCTGGAATAGAAATTTATCTTTAACTGGTCTATAACGTTAAATATATTTTCTACGCTATTAAAGAACTTAAAAGTTGTCCTACCAAGCAAAACTATCGCTTCATCTTTTCTGTAATGAATCAAATCGCCAAATTCCTTAATGAAAGAATTCTCGCTATTAATTGTATTATACTCGATACTAAATTGCCATATTAAAGTTTCGAAATGGGTCAGATGTTTTTTTCATATTGCATCCCTAAATATTAAAGTTTCGATCTCGAAGTAAATTTTATATATTACTTTTATGCCGTTTTATATAGCTGTCTTTTTCAGTTGAAAATCATTATTTTCAATATCAATTTAATTTTTTTTTTTTTGTTTACTGGTTTGTTTACACCTCCAAGCACACGTCTGGTAGATTAGGTTGGTGAAATTTCGTTACAAATTCATGATCCTTAGTTTTTGATGCTGATATAAAATTAGGTTTATAAACTTTGATTCGTAATTTTCGCTCGCTTTTAAATTATTCCATTTTATTTATATACGGTCAGCTCTAGTTATAACTTCAAGTTCTTTTTGCTCTTTCAGTTTTAATTCTCGGAATAAATCCCTGTCTGTAATTTACGTTATCCGTTTCGTTTTATATATTTAATTTGTATTCTTCGCGCTTTACCGATGTTAATTTGTCGGACGTAGTTTTAGATAGTCTCGTGTTTAAGTATTTAAGAAACTAGTCTCTAAAATACTTTAAGTAAATAGTTGAATAAGTTATTATTATTAAATTAAATTAACGTGCCATGTACAGCAGCCAAGGCTAGAGGCACGATAGGACAAGAGGATTAGATTGAGGAATAGAGACCGGATAGATGGAGGAAGATAATTAGGTTCGACAATGAAACACGATCATCTTTGAAGCAGAGATGGAGCGAAGGAGGAAGATTAAGAGACGCTCGAAGCGAGGAGTATGAGGGACAATCGACTAGAATATGGGAAACGGAGCGCACAACATAACAACCGGGACACACATGAGCCACAGTTCTGTTAATGATGAATAAGATGCGTATGTCCCCAAGCGTAATCTGGTGATAACCACATCATCTCTACGGTTTGAAAGCAAAGTTATCCAAGGATCAACCGAATTTCTGCCATAATGAAAAAATCCCATTTATGACGAACTTCTTAAGGTCACGCGCTGGAACTGGAACATTCCGAACCGACAAGAACACAAACTTATAATTAGTCCATTACAGAAATATTGATAAAAAAATGCTCTTTTGGAAGAACAATTCGGATTGAAACTAGCTATTCAACAGTATGTCAAATTTTCAGAATTTCTGACCATATAAAGAACAATTTTATTGTTATAAACACGCTGGGTTGTAATTAATTGGTTAAATTTTACCTACACTCCCCGCGTCCGCGTTCAACCTCCTATCACATCTCTTCATGCGCATACTAAGTAAGTTTAGTTGCGTGTGTTCGAAACGTGCTGTTACTCATCTTTCATTGAAACGCCCAAATAATTAATATATCTATATATGTACTAATATATAAAACTGTAGTGTCCATCAGCGATTTGCGAAAATTTTCATTATAATTATTGCATATTTTTTTTATCACACATAAACAGAAATTCTATATAATTTTTCTGTCTGTCTGTCTGTCTGTTCCGATTTAACTTAAATTAAATCAAATCAATAATGATTAAATTTGAACAACTTATAGCACATATTATCGCATTTGTTCTGAGCTTTATTTCACATTAATATCATAAATAAAACAGAAATTACAACAATCTAAAGTTTTAAAAAGTATATCTCTTTGTCAAATCGTTCGAAATTAAATGACCACCTAAAATTGGATAACAGTACATGTATCAGTCGGTAGACCGAATATAAAAACAACGCATCATTTGTCGTTCTAGATTTTTACTTTCGCGTAGTAAAAGAAAGAGACAGCGATATTTTATTTTAAACAAATAATTACATAGGCGTAGCTATGGGTAACTTGACTTTTTGTGTATATATATATATATATATATATATATGTGGGATATTTCTTTCTTTTTCTTTCATTATTTAAATTCAAGTTTCATTTCATTATATTTTTTGCGTCCATAGGTTCAATTAATGTTCTATAACAACACAAATTTTATTTCATTTTACAGCGAGGCTGACGTCTATATTTCATGACGTAATTCTTTATTTTACAACTTATCACACGCACATTATTAAATAACAATTACTTCAAATATTAGGAAATGACTTTTAATTGCGAATGTATTGAAATTTTCAAATGTTATATATATATATATATATATATATATATATATATATATATATATATATATATATATATATATATATATATAAACTGGAATTATAACGTTTGGGTTTTTATTAGGAAGTTCAAATTTAGGCTTATACGACGGTTGGTTGGGTATTTCCGGACGGCCAAAACAACACGACGATCCTAACGATTATAGATACGATCCGGAGAAGGTGTTGACTTCTAAAGTCGCAACTATAATTAACGAAATTAAATCGTCTTCTGCGAAATCTCGTACACGTCCCGATGATAAATACGACGAACTGGGTAACTGAAATTTTTAAAACTTAGTCCTGGTGACCTATTAGCACAGAATCGCGATAATAGTGTGAAAATTACTATTAAGTACAATTAATAAAAAATAAATTTATATTCTACAAAAAAATACCGACGATGGGAGGAATAATTGAAAACAAAAAATTACATCAATAATTTTCCTACAAAACGACGCTATTCTCGAAAATTACGAAATAAGAAGGAAATTCCATGGAATGCTGGTATATTCCGGTATCTATCCCTTATCAACTGCGCAGATTTGTTACCTGAATTTGTAGGTTAGGTCATTCCGGTATAGAGTTAAATTTTTCAAACGGAGACAATCGGGGATAATGTACTACTAGTCGTATTTCCAGAAAATTTCTCGGGAGATATAATTAAAATTCTTTTTAATTTTCCTCGATTTAATTATAATAGAGGAATATTTTTTAATAAATCGATATCTTCCGCCGTTCTTCCTGCATATTCCCTACATTATCTATTAAGCGCCGAGACCGTAAAGTATTATTTCTTATTTTTATTTTAAGGTGTAATATTAATATTTAAAATTATAATTTAGTTTGTAATACTTAAATTGGAATCTACTAGCCACAAAGATTTAGTTTGACAATAAAAAAAAAAAAAAGTAAACCGAAATCGTTCAATTTTATATACACTTTTAAATTGAAAATATTCGTGATAATAAATATTAAAGATGATTTCTGTTTCGTCCTGAGTATAAGTTATTTTCATTATAATTAATTTATTAATATTTGACGACGATAATTAACAATAACAATAATAATAATAAAATTAAAAATAAAACAACAACAATAATAATTATTATTATAATGATAAATAATAATAAAATCGAATTGGCAATTATAATAACTCAAATAATGCTGATAATAGTAATAATAACAATAATAGTAACAACAACAACAATAATAATAATAACAATAATGCTTACAGCTTGCAGACGTATTTGCCTACTTAACTCCTGTGTGGAAAGTATATGAAAAAGTTATTAACATATTTCTTACCGATGACATGCTAAATAAAAATCTTCTGCACCCAAATCAGTTCGGCTTCCCCGTTGCACATTCTGCTGAAGGTGCTGCATATAAACTTATATCTATTATTAAAAATAACCATGAAAAGGAATCATCTATTTTTGTAGTTTACTTTGATATAAAGGGTGCTTTCGATAACTGTAGGTGGTCATCAATTATTAGGATTCTTCAAAATAAATCTATTAATCCATCTCTTATTAACATTATCATTACCTTAAAAACAGGTCTGCTCGTTTGAAGATAAATAATTCGATTAATTCAAAAAAATAATTGTTGTAGTGTACCACAGGGCTCTGTACTTGGGCCAACCCTGTGGAACGTGGCATACTCGAGGGTACATTATGAAATGGAGGACTTCTGTAAAATGTTAAATTTAGATACCCAATTAATTTCATATGGCTGACGACTTATGCGTGACTTTTAAAATTACAAAATATACTAATCTAAATAAAATTGAAATTATTTGTAAAAAACTTGAAGAAATTATTTCGGACTTAGGGCTTTCTTTTTCTATTGCTAAATGCAAGTCTATCTCCTATTTGGGAATCAAAAAATACACGAAAATGTTCTAAAAATTATCTCTGATAGGCCAATTGAATTATGCTCTAAAATTAAATACCTCGGGCTAATAATCGATCGCAGACTTACTTTCCTCGACCACCTTGAGGTGGTAAATAGAAAATGTATTATAATATATGACAAACTGAAAAGAATAATCCTTAATAATTATGGACTTCGATTCAAAGAAAGAGTAATTCTCTATAAAGGTCTTATACAGTCTATTTATGAATATGGTTGTTCTATTTATATTAATGATAAAATCCTTAAAAGAGTAATTAAACAGCAACGAAAATTTCTACTTCATATTTCATCTTTATACAGAACTGCCCCTTCTTCTGCAGCGTGCGTGTTAGCCAATCTCCTACCTTTTGATTTATTTTTAATCGAAAGAGCAATTACTTCAGAATACAGAATTACACGTAACCTTTTACAAACTAAATCGCTGAAATTTCTCGATAACTTTCATAAATCAGATATTGATGCAAATTTGCCCATTAAAGCAGTTAATAAAATGATGAGGTGCAAAATTATCAACTTGTGGCAATCACATTGGGATATGGGCAACACTGGAAGAATTACCCACTCATTCTTTCCAGATATTTTAGATAAAGTTAACTATAAAAATATGAATATAACCTTTTTCAATGCGCAGGTTCTGTCAGGTCGTGGTAATTTTGGTGAATATCTGTACAGATTTAAAATCACTAATTAAATGTTGCAACCTAAACACACCTGATACAATCCATTACTGCATTTTTGAGTGTCCATTCCTAAAGGATATTAGAGATAATTTCATAAAACCTCTCCACTTGTAATAAACAAAAATAACCACACAACATGGCTACAATATTTTCACTTAATAATAAAAAAAAAAATTAGTTTGAAACAATAGATCCTTTAATATAGTTTTAGTAATACAAATGTCATCCCAACTTATTTTGTTTAACTTTCTTATCTATGTTCTTATTCTTATTTAATTACCAACACTGTTTCAAATATAACTTGTTAATTTATAATTGTATATAACTAAAATTAGGTAATGTAATTGTTTTGTTTTTAAAATAATCTCTAGTATATATATGAAATTCTTAAATGCAATGGTGACTAAGTATAAACATCACCACTGCATATTCGTTTACTCGATTAAATATTCGTCTCCTGTGTTAACTTGTTAGTACACATTGCACCTTACTCACATCACTCTAGTTTACAATTTGTAATTTATATAATATAATAAGCACACAACATGTCTTTTTTGTACACAAGTAACCTAATAAACTTGCCCCATTGGCTTTGTCGGACTGGGGTCCAAAAAAAATAAAAAAATAAAAATAACAATAATAATTTGATAATATTAATAATGATAATAATGTCGGATCGATTTAATTTTATGCTGCAATTACAATAATTCAAATACAATTAACGTTGATAATATCAATAATTCAAATGTTTATTTCACATTATTAAGACATTTCCAATTTTACATACAACTAGAGAATAGTAATAGTAATTCGATAGTAATTTAGACGCATAAAATAAGACTACTGCGCGTAATACCCGTGTTGTAAGGATTGGCCAACGTCTCAAACTTGTTCGGAAAATCCTGTATCACTTTACTTTTGCGGCTTTCCACCTCAGAAACAAGGACGCGAAAAGAAGCTTAAACATACAGTGGAGGAAGTTAAATATCTGGGCGTCACACTTGATAGAACTCTTTCTTTCAAAAAACATTGCATAAATACTAAAATGAAGATCGCAGTCAGGAATAATATCATACGAAAGCTAACCAATAGTTCATGGGGAACTACACCGCATACTCTCCGGGTGTCAGCACTGTGCAATTCAGTCGCAGAATACGCCTGCCTAGTGTGGTATAACTCAACACATACAAAGCATGTCGATGTCGCCCTAAATGAAAGTTGTCGGATTATCAACACAATAAAATTATACAAAGCCGCTGGATTGAACCAGCAGAAAACCTTCCAATAGGTGCAGATCTGGATTACCAAAATTGGAAATCTCTTAACAGATTAAGGACTATGGTTCGGCGTACAAGAAACAATATGAAGAAATGGAACATTAGTAAAAGCTCCACATATGACTGCGGCGAATCACAAACAATGAAACACCTCTTCGAATGTAAAGTTACAACTGTACCTTTAACGACGTCCTCAAATTGGATGGAAAAATAATAAACTTTTTGGACTTGTGGCATGACGTACTATGATCAATTTTCCCGATACGATGAAGAAGACTGCGCGTAATAATGGCCGAATGGCAAAATACAATCTTCTGCTCACTAACGTCACATACATATAGCACTTACATTAATATAAATACACACTCGAAAACCTCATATATACGTAACGCAATATTTTTACGTAATGAACATACAAACACGATAAAACTATTAGTGCATATTAAAAAAAAAAAAAAACAATGTAAACACTACGAATATTGTTTATTATATATAAAGACAGTGTCAATTCGATGAATTCTATAAATTCAAATAAAATCTAATGATGAAACAACAAGCGATACAAGAAAATTCACATCACGATACATAACACACGAATATATATATATATATATATATATATATATATATATATATATAATAAATAAATTACAATTCAAATTAACGCTCGTGAAATACAATAATGTTGATTATATAAAAGGAAAAAACATTTAAGGTTCGATACGCGGTTTTGCACTAAACAATGAAATACAGGGCTGAATGGAATTTCCATAATGTAAAAGTGAAAGCTGAATAAATATGATTAACGATTTCCTAGTCGTTAATTGTCAAATCGATTTTGAAATTCCTCAACATGGTAGGGAATTATATTTGAAGAATTTGCTTCTGGACAAATATTCTAATTATCGCACGTTGAAAAATTTTGATGGTCTTAGTACGGTATTTAGCCATATCTTCCCAAATGAGTATCATGTATTACAGCGCGGGTTGATTGAACGCGATAGACGTATTACAAGAACGAAGACAAGAACATAACTATCTTGAATAGCGGAACAGGTAATCCGAACTTTCTAAATATTTTCGATAGATAGAGCGCATGTTCGCAAACGAGATTAAACGCTGCGACACGCTGGAATAGTACGGCGCAACAAATATGAGGATAATAAAGGAAGGAAAAGGCGATCGTTAGAAGAAGATCACGATCTAAAGCACCGCGAAAATGGAATTAGAAAGCCAAATAACAAAGTATATTGAAATATTTAAAGAAAAGTTTGATAACAATCCAAAAATGAATAAAGATTTAATCATAGAAAACGATAAAAACCAGGTTCAGAACAAAGAAGAGAAATAGCGAGAATTTATTTTAGTAAAAATTGGATGAGCGGAAGAAAAGTCGATAAAATAATTTATTAAATATCAATTTATTATCATATTTTATTGAATGATTAAATAGTGATAAAAAAAAAGGATAATAATAGGAATGTATTTAATAGCGTTCATATATAGAATATATATATATAATAAATAAAATATAATTATATATATGTATATACAAAGTACATATATATATATATATATATATATATATATATATATATATATATATATATATATATACATACATTCTATGTATGAAGAATGATAATGAAAATGGTAATAATAAAGATAATGTTTTTAATAGTGTTCATAAGCCATACACATATATAACACACATATTATATATATATAGCGGTGCACCCAGCATTTGTTTCTTGGGTGGGCTCAAACATACCCCCCAAAAAAACAAATCGTAATAAAAATGAATAAAGTATACATAGCCGAATGTATAACAAAATTCGGGCGGATAAACAAACTATAAACGATCATGAACAAAAATGAAACAAGAAATAACAACAACAACAAAAAACGCACCGGTCATGGCCTGGGTCAGATTTCAAACCCGAACGGCCCAATCAACGGTCATTTTTTTCTTTGTGTTGCAGAGTCAGCTGGATTTTCAATGTCATTAGCAGACAGAATGTAACGAATACTTTCGAACAGTATTTTTTGCAATATAGGCTGTTTTGCACACTCTTCAAAATGAGGTTTTATTAGTGATAACGGGAGCTCTTTCAAACATTCTCCTCTGTTTCAATTATAATTTTAGTTGTGAAATTGTTTGGAGCTTACAAGTTACAGCCTTCTTAATATGTATTTTATACTTTTCTAAGCCCTCTGGGTGGACATAAGCCCGGTAGCCTTCCCCGTGGGATTGTATATATATATATATATATATATATATAAAGTAGTAGTGATAATGAAAATAATAAGAATAATATTTTTAATACTGTTCATATTTTATCAATATATATATATATATATATATATATATATATATATATATATATATATATATATATATATATATATATATAGTAATAATGAAAATAATAATATTTTTTTAAATACTTTTCATACATTATATATGTATATATATATATATATATATATATATATATATATATATATATATGTATATATATATATATATATATATATATATATATATGTATATATATGCATATATATAAAATAAATAAAATATATCATATATATGTATATACACGTTCATATATATATATAATTTAATACCTAAAATAAAACGGGAAGTAAACATGTTTTCGGGAAATGTGCAGGCGCCGTTTGAATGTCAAATTTCGCAGCTACAGCTGTGTACATACACGTGTATGTAGATATTTATGCTATGTATATGTTTTATATATATATATGTATGTATGTAAGTAGGCAAAAATTATATAAATTAAATTTAACTTTATTGCTTGTTTACTGAATTTTGTTTTGTCTATCCGTTAACAGTTACGTACGTAGAAGGTTCAATATGATTAACAAGTCCAACATATTTATTTTTCTTATTTTTCTTCAAGGACAAACGAAGCGCTTGCGAAGGTGAAGGAAAATTTTTCTTCAACCGTAACCTTTTCTTGTCTAAATCGTTACTTCCAATTTTTAGGATTTTCTTTTTATTTATTTGTTAGCAGCGCAGCGTGGTACATAAAACGTACCGTTGATTGTTTCCAAAAAAAAAAAAAAGAATACCATTCAGTTGCTTTTTTTGACGTCAGTAAGACATTTAACCGCATATGTGTGTGTGTGTGTCATGAGAGCTAGCGTTTATTTCAAAACATTTACTTCCATGCCAGTTCTATTATTAATATTAAAGTAACAGTTATTGGCAGATAAAGTAGGGCGAAAAAAAAAATCTGAATTTCATATCGTTAATGATGGGGTGCCTGAAGAATTAGTTTTAGCGCTTCTTCTGTATCTAATTAATGATAGCCCAGTACAAAAGGATGCGAAAGTACCTACGTACTCAGATGATATAGCATACGGTTCTAATGATATAGATCCTGTTGTAGCATCGGAGCGATTGCCATATGATTTGAACAGGGTCATAATGCAAAATCCGCTCGTGTTACCTTCACAACCAGATAGGGTACTTGTCCTACAGTTATCTTGGGATCTGGATAGATAATGCACCGACTCATGTGTAGGAACACCAAACTATCTTCACGATATAAATTATTATTTTACAACACCTTGATCATACCTGTCTAGTCATACGGCTAATCATTGTGGAGAATCGCCTCTGCTTCAAATATAAAAATCCTACAACGGTTCTAATCGCAAGTTTTAAGATCACTAATCAACGCATCATTGATGACATTCATCGCGAGACTTGAATGTAGCAGATATAGATACTGTAATTCGAGAATGCGGCATTACTCAAAGGGACTAGAAAAACGTAGTAATCCACTGGTTGTTGGCGACTAATAAGAAGTCGATTTCGATCATCCTTCAGGTTTCAATTGAAATGGTAGTTCGGAGTGTCATCAATGGATGGCGATCTTTACACACGACGAAACTTCCATGACAATCGATTATTGGCCGCCTAGGTCAGATTGTATTTTTAATATTCTTCTTATTTTGTTTGCATCTCCTTGACAGCAGTTGGCTTACATTGTGATCTAGTATTTTCTATTTCCAGCGTCCTTTATTGGCGCTCTTCCTTCGATTTTAAAGCAAGCAGAAAGACACCATTTTTACCGATCTTACGCGCCAGATGTTTCCGTTTCCTAACAAAGATGTCCTGAACTATTATCGGTGTTTTGAGGCCTTCATTTTTCCGATATACATTTATTAGTTCTTTTTTCTGTCCACGATATACGTCATATTCTTCTCCGGATTCACATTTCAAGAAAGGCTTCTATTCATTCTATGCTCTGGGTGCTCGTTGTCTACGTTTCACACGCACATTTTAATATAGACATGATATTATAACACTGGAGTTAATGTTTAATTTCCTATCCTTTAATATATAGGCGAGGTTTTCGAACGTTTGTTTGGCCACGGCGATTATTGTTTCAGTTTCCATCATACCTCTAGCTTTTCTAATTAACACGAAACCGATCCACGTTTTTTACAACTTTATCTCCAACAGTGTTCCATCTCGTGAACTTCATCATCTTAATTTTGCTAATCGTACCCCATTTTTCACCTACTTTATTTAGTTTATTTAACATTGTCCGCATTTTCTTGCAGGGACTTTGTCATCGGCGTAACTGGTGCAATTGATTAGTTCGCCGTTTATTTTAAAGTCTAGGTGATCTATATTGGCGTTTGTGACAATTATAAAAAGTAGATTTATAATATTAAAAAAAAAATTGTTTACACGTGTGCGCAATTTTTCATACAATGCTTATATATTAAATTTCATTAAAAAAATTGTATGAAAAATAACGGGGAAGAATTTAGGAATAATTTTCGAGACTTGAGGTTGACTCCCGTTTCAATGTTTGTTTTTTTTTTTAAGTCTATAATTTGGATATCAAAAAATAATTTTTAAATTATGTATTTATATACGTATGTATTATAAATAGATTCTAAGTCGTCGTTAACAGTGGAGGAAATTCAAAAATTAAGAAACAAATTAACCATCAGATGTCCGGTATTAAAAGAATTCAAAAAATGCAATCCGATTAATTCGCCGTGCCTGGTTAATATTCGAATTGATCCGTGCGAAAAATACAATTTCGCCAATCGGTTTCCGGATACGTTTCAAAAAATGAAAAAGAAATTCCAAGAATATCGCAGTCAGGCGGTACCGCCCTTAAATAAGCCGGCTGATCCGCGCGCTAATCCGATCTATTATAATAATGCTTGGGTTAATTGGTACGATTATCCAGATGGAGCATACGTTAATGGTAATAAATAATCTTTTACTTATAGATATAATACTTTAATAATATAAGTATACACCTATAATTTGCCTTTATGACTAATTGGAATTAAATTTAAAATTTCCTATTTTCAAATTTACCGCGAATTACAGGTTGACGAAGATTATGAAATAGCTAAAGACGTCGACGATTACATCGGACGACTTCAAACTTGACCGATGTAACAAATTTCGGGTTAAGAACGATTACATCACAAGGAACGCAATCTGAGATACGATGATTAATTATCTAGGCTGACCCGGAGAAGACGGCCGGTTTTGTTTCTTGAATAGCGCAGTTGGTAACACTGCTACAACGCCAACCGCGTGCTCTAAGTTTAGTGTACACACGAGAGATTCGTTTTAGTTTCAGTTATCAGGGCCTTCTGTAACGACTAACGAGTGTAAACCTAACTTTGTAGGGTTCTTCCATACGAAACAAACAAACGATTAAAAACCTCCTTTCGGTTGTACGCCAGTACGAGGGTAACCTTAGAAAATCGTCCGAATACGCTAAAGATATAATTATGAAAAAAAATTATAATCGCGTTATTTTACATAAATATTCGCGCATTTAAATTAATAAATATTTTCGACGAACTATTCTGTGGCGATCTTTACGAACTCGAACACGTATACGTACACACGTATCTGCACATCATCATAGTCTTATTTTTCGCTTTGCTGAACGTAGTGACTAGCCATTGTACGTTTATTTATAGGCTAGTATTCAAGGAGCTATTTATATTCATAGCGTATACGATGTTATACCGAGTGTAGGGTGCAACTGCTTTCTCCGCGATAATTAAGAATTACATAATAATGAAAAATTTTCTATATCGCGAACTGATTTCGAACCGACGACCGTCTAGTTGTGACAGTTGAGCACTAACTATAGAAAATAACTCGGAATAAAAATACGAATATTCAAAATGTGAAACAGCAAGATGGAGCGAAAATGTAATGAGACGGTCTCGTAATAAAGTCAGTAAATTTGTTTTTAATTTTTAAAAAGAATCGATAAAGGAAATCGGAGCGTTTGCCTGTTTAATAGTTGTGGTCGGTGCTAAAAATATTCGTGTAAATAGAATACAATAAAATCGTCTCTCCGTCTTAGTATGTAACCATGACACCTTACACGGACGCTTTCAAATTATCCGTATATCAGTGATGAATTGGTAAATCAAGTACAAAGCTATGTAAGCAGGTTGATCAGCCTCAACGATAATAGGCTAATAAATCTGTTAGATAACAGCAGGGAGTAAGAAGACTTGACTATATGTGGAATAATTTGTATTACTTCTAATGTTTCAATATTCGATTTACTGATTGATGTGATAATTGGCCCCGAATCTATTTGCGATCGTATCAGCGCTTTGTATATTAAAATATTTGTTTTAGGACGACTACCCCCAACTGATTCCGTTTAAAGCTCTGAGAATATTTAGGCCACCCTGGCATTTTTTTTTTTTATCTAATTTATTTCGTCTTTCCAAGTAAACTTTTGGTCCAATATCACTCCTAAGTATTTTATAGTTTCGCTGAATTGAATCGTTTTACCTTTAATTTTAACATATGGACTTTCATTTACTCTATGTCTGGTAAATATCGTGCCTTTAGCTTTCTCACATTGTAAGTTGTAACCATATTGCTTCTGTGATATATTTCATAGCTGTACGCAATGTAGTCGCTGAAGTATATATCACCACGTCATCAGCGTATTTGAAGAATCCGTATTTTTTTTTAAATATATTTTATCAGTTTTTCCCTTGTATATTGAATATAATATTGGACTTAGTATTGATACCTGACATATACTCCATAATTTTTCCAAATATTTTATACCTAGGTTCCTGTCTGTAAAGTAATTTGTAATCCAATCTATAATATTATTTGAAATTTCATATTCACTAGTATTTTCCTTCATATTTTTATATTAACATTATGTATTTTTAAAATCAATGAATATTGCCACTAAATAATAATAGTTCTAAAACCAAATTGAGTTTTAAGGAATTTTATATTATGCAGCCACCATTCCAATCTATTTTTTTCACTATAAGTTCCATACACATGACAATAGTGTTATTGACCTGTACGATCTAAAATCCTGCGCACTTTTATTCTGTTTTAATATTTGACATACGAAGTTATTTTTCAAGTCTTGTGGGATATAATTTTGAAAAAGTGAAGAATTAAACCAAATCAATAACATTTACTTTTTACATTTAATCGTCTTAATCTCATTCGTCCCCACTGTAGTATTTTTTTTCTGTTCTAAGCTTTTAATTAACTCTTCTTTGTACAATAAATTAATTTATCCATCTATCGCTTTTGTTTATGCCATGATTTTGATATAGTTCTATGTTGTTTGCTCTGATTCGAATGATTTTGTTCTATATACTGTTTTTATCATACATGGCACAATATAGCCTCGCTTGTTTTTGTAGTGTACTATATTGTTTCTAGCGCGCATATGGTGTTGTGGGTGGTGGTTTGCCATTGGCTTCCAGGTGATAATAATATTAGGATTATTTGTATTTTTATTTTCTGATGATAATTTTACCGTCGCAGATAGTATTCGAACTCGGTACCTTCCGTCTAGAAGTTAGTGGTCTAGCCACTAGACTATACGGACGACTTTATTTATTTTTATATATATATATATATATATAATGGCGTTGGCATATTTGCTAGAGTGCTCGACTGTCAATTCGACGGTCGGGTGTTCGAAACCAACACACGACATAGAAAGTTTTTATCATTATCTAATCTAATTCTTTATTATCAGTGAGTAGGTAGTGGCACCCCACTACGTATAACATCATACGCACGCGCATCTGCGTTGCATATAATTAGTGTCTTGAATGCTAGCTCATTTTGTACAAAAAAATAAAGCTAGTCACAACGTTCGGCAACGAACAATATGACGATGATCGTGATATATTTATATATACGTGTGTGTGTCTATATATATATGTATGTATATATGTATACGTTAATATTTAATAATTTTAATGAACTGTTTAAAAAAAATATATTTAGGATTAAGCAACGCGATTACTTCAGCCATAAGACAAATAAAGAACTCGGCTTTAGTGAAGTATTTGTGCAAACAATTTCGAGATGCTTTAAATTACTCAAACAACGTACGCGGCCATGGAATGTAGCGTATATATTTTATAATCCTTATTATTATTGTCATTATTATTACTATTGTCACTATTATCATTAATTTTTAACGATACAAAATTATCAACGCTGCCAATTAGCATTTAGAAGACGAAACGCGGATTACTAATCGCGAAAAACATGACATTAGTAGTAGCGTAGATTTATCATTTTATTGATGTAAAAAATTTTGAGATTTGTATATAATCTATGTTGTAGGCGAATTACGAATACGTTTTTATTATAATCGATATTTATCGCGACACTTTGTAGGTGATTTATTATTTGTGCCTGTAAATTTTATATTTTAATTATAAATTCTTCGATTATATAATTTACTTAATTTCGACGAATTTCGCATAAAAAAAAACAAACTTGTTTTTCGAGTTCCGCAATCCAAATATATCGAAATGAAGTATTACGAATGAGAGCTGGAACTCCTTAGTGATATGTCCACAAACAACACTCTATACAGGAACTTCAACATCGAATATATAAAAATTTATCGAGCGACGGTCAAACAAAAACCATAATAATCCGCTGGCAACCGTAGTTCTTAAAAAAAAAAAAAATAAAATGTAGGAAGAAGTGAAAGTTGAAGGCTTTTTCTCAAAAAAACACTTATTTTATAAACTCACGATTTCGTACAATTTTCACAAAGAAAATCAACGAACTGTCCGCTATGATTAACTTGATATGGTGATGACTCAAATGTTTATGATTGCATATGTCGATTCACTGCTGGATGTAAGCTTTCTCCGAATGCTTGCATGTTATCAGGTAGCATCATCGTCTTTCCACCTAGCAAAGACCTACCAGTACTTCACCGCCCTTCTCTAAGAGATCCACTCCTAATCCGCAATCTATATGTCCTTTCCAGTTCCACTTCTGCTGCCCTACTTATAACATACTGTTATCTGTTGTTGGATCCATAGGTTTCGTTTTCGATCTATTAGAGATATCTAAGGCTAACATTGAGTTTATATAAATGCCTTCAAAATTGGCCAGTTTTAGTACTCATATTACATTTGCATAAAAACGACTAGTAACAAAAAAATTTTTCACCGGAACCCAAAAGTTTTTGATAATTTTTGTTTCTAAATTTACTAAATCAACGATATCGAGACAAAGAATCCATTTATCGTATATTCAATTTAAAATCACTAAATGTACTTCTTAAAAACACTGTACATAAAGTATGAAATTAAAAAAAAAAAAAATTATACTTCTTTCAAACTTTAATGTTTAAATCAACGTTTAACTGGTGTCAAATGTTACCAATTGGAGCGCCTAGTATCGATGGTGAATTGAATATTTTTTACCTTTGCAAACAAATTTTATAACGAAATAGTTTGGTAATTACTATAAATAATTAGAAATTTTTTTAAATAATTTAAGCATATATTTTTAGCAGATATTACGCTGATAAGAACAGACGCTACACTGATCTTGTCCGATAGGTCGAAAAACGATATTAAGCTAAAAATTATTTCAAAATTTTTGTAATTGAATTTAATAATTTTCGTTTAGTTATATTAAAATTTATTTTATCGTCAAGAATACAAATTACATTTGTGTATAGCTACGAGTGATGGACAATTTTCTTGACAAAAATTTAAACACATAAAATATATATATTTCTGTCATCAGCGCTAGATCGTTTTTTTTTACTCATTCACTTTTTTCGTTTAATTTTTTCATCAAAAGTTTTTTTTTTTATGCAAATGTGATGTGTTCCAAAAATCACGATTTTAGGTTTCGTTTAGTTTGAGGTGTATTAGATATTGAGCTGATAAGAACAGATAATATACATCTTGCTCAACAGACCAAGAAGCGATATTAGAAAAAGGTTTTCTGGATATTCTTGCAAAAGGCTAGGACCCCCTCTATATTTCTGTCATGAGCGTTGATATCGCCGTTTTTAGTCCACATTTAAAAAAAATCCTATTCTAGTTAAAAAAAATTTCGTTAGTCATTAACTTGTTTTGCATTTTTTTAAAACGAAAAAAAAAAATAATTCTGGAAAAAAAATTTTTCGTCACTAGTCGTTTGTAAGCAAATATGATATGTTTTGAGGGCATAAACTCAATTTTTCGAAAAATTACGTTTAAATTTCTGTTTAATTTTTAAAATTAATTATAATAATTTTCAATCTAATTCACTATAAAATTAGTTTGCAATTCATTTTGAAAATAAAATATATTAAATTTATCATGGATACTAGCGCTTCAGTCGGTAACATTTGGTACCACTGGCATTGACTTTATTTTAAACATGAAGTTTGGAAGAAGTATAATAAATTTAAAAATGAAATCGTAGTTTAATCACGTGCAGTACTTTTAATAAGTATATTTAGTCGTTTTAAATTGAATATCCCATAAATAATGTGTTTTTAATTTTGAAGTATCAATGTTTTAGCCATTAATTTCTCTCACATTTAAAAAAAAAAAAACAATTCTGTTGAAAAATTTCCCTTCATTAGTCGTTTTTATGAAAATGCGTTTCTGTTACAAAAATCACGATTTTTGGAGACGTCCTTTTCTCCTGACATCCAATATTAATTTTTCTTGCTTATGCTGTATCACAATAAGTCTCCTGAGTATAGTCCTGCTGAGAATCCACGTTTCTGCACCATCCGAAAACACCGGTAGGAAAATTGGTTGTACACTTTTCGTTTTCAAACAAATAGGGACGTACATTCATTACAATATTGTTGAATCTTCAAACTGCAATACATGAGAGAGATAGTCGTCTCTTTATTTCCGTCTACATAGTGTTTTAAGTCATGCTAATTACTTGATCTAAATATACAAGCTGGTCTACTTGGTCTAACTTTTGTCCATATTATAATTTACTAATTCGTTGTGGACTATGGTCTTGATCTACTGCTTTAGAGTACTGATACTGATACTTCAACATTTTTTTAAAAATAGTCAGCTTTATCGCTTATCAACATTATGTCGTCCGTGAAACATAGATCCAGTCTTTTACCATCAAGGTTTATACCTATGCAGACCCATTGTAGGTTTTTGAACGTACTTTCCAGCGTTGCAATAGATATATTAGGAGAAATTGGATCGTTTTGTCGGAACCTATTTTCAGCACGATTATGTCTGTTTTATTTACGAGTTGCATTTGCATCGTTGCTGAGTTGTATATGCGTTTGGGCCAGTATCCTAACTTCAAGGTAACGGTTTGTTACAAGGATTGTAGTTGGTGAGACATATTCATACAAACGGTCTTATATCGGCAAGAGTTAATAGGCAGTCGTAGGAATGTAGTTTTATACATTGGTTCCACCCTGTCTCTCCACACCCTTATATCTATCACTTTGTTATACTGGAATCACCTGATTGCGGCTTTCTACAGTAACCAGTCTTGATACTAATATCTTATTCGCAGCTAATCTACGCAATTGTAGGTCATTCCACTATCAGCGCCGCATGATTCTAGTTAGAGCTCCAACTCCCTACATGTATAAAAACAAAGCACATGTACCTCCAAAGGGGGGAGAAAGAAAGATACTTTTGTTTGTTTTCCACTGAACGGGGCAATAACACAGTAAGAAAATACGATTTCGATAAAATATGTTATTTCTTAAGTGGTAAATATTAGAAAAGTATAGCGAATATCTTATCGACACCACAAAATGATATATTTATGTAAGATATGGAAAAATAAAACAGCAAATTAAAATATACTTTACAATTAAAATATAATTCATTAATAATAAATAACAGCTATTTTATGAACCAAAAATAAATGAATAAAAAGTAAATTGAGTCGACAAAAATAAATTATGTTTATATTGAAAAATTTACTCGTCACTTATATAACTAGAAGTAAAATTATTATTCAGGCAAATGTTTAGCCTTGAGTGTGGATTTTGTAGTTTTTTTTTTTTTTTTTTTTTTTTGTAATTTCGTTGTCACTAGCGTCTAAGACTTAAGTAACGAATTTATCTTAAAAAATTTATTTAAAAGCGGTACAAAAGTATAAACTTCAAGATACACTAGCGCTATACGTGCATATGTAAGGTTGCTTTGTGCAAAAAGGTAAATCGGAATATAATCCTCATTACTCAACTGAACTATACAGTAGAATAATTAAAATTGGAATATTATAAAGTTTGTTTGTAGAAAATTTAATGAAGAATCCAATTTTGCAGTGAAAATCTATTTTAGTTTTAACAGAAGGAAAAGTAAGTAAAAATACACAGTAAAAATCTAACATCACATGTTTTAGATGTATCAATTAACATGGTAAACATATTTTTAAAATAGAAAACTCTACCCACGTTTTTTTTTTTTTAAATTTCATAAAAGAAAAAAGCAATAATTTGTTTACACATATGACGACACTGTTACAATAACTTTTATATTAAAATTAAAATAATGAATGAAAATGCAAAATCATTGGTTAGTTCTTAATAATGTGGGTTTACTGTTTATTTAGTTTGTGATAAATTTCTTGTATGTTTATAATGGGAATTTATATCTATGTTTTAAACATTTTTAATACATATTTATAATTTGCAAGTAAGCTATTTAATTATCTTCTTAAAAATATTTTAATTCCCGATATTCGGGAATTGAAAATTGTTTAAAAATCTATTCACTTAAATGATACCTATGTTTTATGACAGATTTTATTATGGACGAGGACCCGCTTGCTCTGTATGATGATTATGATCCATGCAAGTAACATTTTTAAATAATTATTTTTATAAAATAATTTATTACTGCTTGAAAATCTGAAATATATTCATAATGAAGTATTTAAAAATTAATATATTGCATGTTTATTAATGTAGCTGCCAATCAAGATGAACTGGTTTTACAACGGCAAAAGGAAATTGAAAAAGATGTACGTTATTTAACTCTATACTTCTATTTTTGCTTTATCTATATTTTAACGAAGAAAACTTTAGATCAGAGTTAATGATGTTTTAATTGCAATGTGCTTATCCATACAATCTGATGATTTAATTATATTTTTTAGATTAGCGATTCGATAAGTTTAGTTGGTGAAAAAGAAGATTTGAAGTATTTAAAGTTAGAATACGTTACGGATGAAGTTTATTCGTGTAAAATAAAAGATCTTCGGAATGGTTATACTCATATCAGGCGAACAAGGCCTGATGGAAATTGTTTTTATCGAGCGTTTGGTTACGCATATTTTGAAAATTTATTACATAATACACATGATTACAAATGGTTAGTTATTATTAGTTTCCTATATAATTAAAATATGTCTAAGTCGGTGTTTTTATTTTTTTTTATTTTTTTTTATTTTTAATATTAACAGATTTGTAAAATAATTGCATTACTTTAGTTTTGGCAATAATAAGTAGAAATGAGGCGACATTATGTTAATGAGAAATTACTAATTTGAATTTGAAGAACGTAATCAAATAAAACCTTTATTAACTTTCTGCTTATTTATTTACTTTAAGGTTTAATAACGTATAAAGTAAAACAATATTTTCTGTTGTTAATAATTACTTAATCCAAGTAAACTTTTGTAATTAAGTGTAAATGAACAAAAAAAAAATTACGAAGATTAAATTTCAAATTGCTTATTTTGCTAAATTAAATCAATAAGGATTAGAATAGAAACTAAATTATCGATATGCCGATAAATAGACATATTTCAGCTATGTATTTTTAATATATTTATAAATGTTTATTGCTTCTGCTTAGATAAAGTATTATCGTATATTTGTCATTTCTGTCAGTTTTTAGATTTTAACTTATTTTTAGAATTTCTGCACTTCACGGTAGTGATTCAAATGATTGATCGATGTTAATATGAACATGTCCGAATACTTCGTATGTATATTGTACGTACGTACCATTAATTTGAATCCAAAGTTTAAATTTTATCCTGTACTAGAATATTCGAGTTTAAAACTTAGATTACGAATATTGCAGAACGTATTCATTTTATATTTTCACGGTTTATCCACGATTTTTCATTATACACATGTTATCAGTTTCGCTGATACAACGTTAAAAAATAATCATAACATTTAAAGAAATTGAAAATATTCATCTTTTCGCTAATTTTTTTTATTACTGAATCGATTTTTTAAAAACTTTTTATCAAATTCTTTCGTTTATTAAGCTTCGTAAATTCTTCTCGCCAATTCATATAATTTTTTGCAAACCACGTGAAAATTAAATATATTTTTTTTAATATATCTGACCTGACAGAACTGATCAGATGAAAAATATTACACGATGATACAATATTCGAAAAATACGTTTCTTGGATTTCGCAAGTGAATCTGTTAGAAATATTGTTGATGAACGTTCATGCGTATGTTGTAGAATATGTACCGAGATTTTAAAAATCATTCCTGTTGATCTGTGTTAGGAAATTATTAATTAAATAATATTAAATTTTGTTTATAGAAAAAAAAATAACACGTTACTGTGTTAATGGTTTAGGTGTAACTTTTAACGGTGGGTGTATAAATTCTAAATTGTAAGTTGGATGATTAAAAAGTGTAATATAAAGTGCTTATTATTTTTCAGATATAAAATTAATAAATTGTTTAAAGCAATTAGTAAATTCTAATAATCTGATACAATTGGATGTATAATGAAATACTAAATTTAATAATATTTATGTGCAATTGTCAGAATTAGACTTACATTTCTATATTGACGTATCTACTGTGTTTGAGTTAATATAATAATATTTTTATTAATGTATATAATTATAAAATTTAGTAAAATTTTTGATTAAAAACCGATGTGATACGTATCGTTTTAATTATCGTTAACAGTTTTACAAAAAATATTTTCTTAACTGGTTTTCGTCTGGTTTATTTCAAACGATAGTTTATGTTATTATATTTCCCCCTGTAAACGGTAAATTAAAAAACTTGAATTTAACGAAAATATCTTATAATTGAAACAGTTAGCATATTTTACCTGATGCGCTGTAATTTAACTAATTGTTAATATATATTAATCTATTTTAATTAAAAATTTGGGATCTAATGTGACGTCAAACTGTTATTCTTATTTATATACGATCGAGTTGAATGTATGTTACCTTCCTCGTAGATGTATTGATAGTTTCGTATATTGTACTAATGGATTTACATGTTTAAATTATATAAAACGACAAACGTTCGCTATGTAATGATTATCGTAAAACTTTTTTTTTTTTAGTTCATATATTAAAAAAAAAATACTTATATCGATGTTTAATACTAATCAATAATTGTATTTACGTTTATTACAGTTTAAAAGAAATGGCAGAAGAGAAAAAGAAACTGCTTTTATCGTTAGGTTTTTCGAAATTCACGTTAGATGATTTTCAGGAAGCTGTAAGTGAAATTTATTTTTACATATCGTGTTTTAATTTGTTTTTTACGCTATTTAATTAATATCGAAAATTGTTTTGGATCGTTCTTTATATATTTACAATTCTGTTTTGTTACTAAATTCTCATGTCTAATTAATATGGAAACTCTTAAGCTAGTGTAAAAAAAAACAACTGAAATACGTAATGAATTCTCGTTGACTATTGAAATATATTCTAATTCCCTAATAAGATCGTAATTTTTTTTAAGTTTTATTTTTCAAACATCTTGAATTCTTCTATTAAGATATATTTAAATATTAAAAATATATGAAGTGCATAAACTATTACGGGAGTATATAAAGTTACGTGTAGAAATCTTCCATTTTAAATTATTAGGATTTTATTCTAACGATGAGCATGGCGAGAGTTGTATTACAGCGATAGACGTCAGCTGGTGTAGATCATTGTAAAATTAGTCTTTATTTTATGAATTGCCCTTTGCACTTCTACTTTCAATATCGACGGTTCATGAAGTAATTATTAACAATAGTATCTTTAATGTTTTACTTTTATGTGTAAATAGCTGTTTACATTCCAAACGTAATCATAGTTGGATCATTTACAATGACTTCATTAGCATTAAAAATGAAGTGAAATACCTCGGATTATATCTTGACAGCAGGATGACATGGCGGAAGCATATCACAACTAAAAGAACAGAACTTACTATCAGAGTAATGTGAATGTATCGGCTATTAGGAAGAAAATCGAAACTTAACCTAAATAACAAGGTGCTACTCTATAAACAGGTACTTATGCCAGTATGGTCATATGGATGCCAATTGTGCGGATGCAGTGCGAAAAGTATTGTAAAAATAATTCAGACATTTCAAACTAAAACTGAGAATACTTGCAGATGCCCCTTGGTACGTAAGCAATGGCTATATCGTGATCTAAATGTATCATATGTGCAAGGGATCATTAAGAAAATAGCAAAAAAGCATGCTGATAGGTTCGATAGACATACCAACTGGACAGCAATTATCCTACTGGATAATCTGGAGGGGCGGTTCGCCGGCTACAACGGACCAAACCACTAGACTTACTCGAGTTAATGGCAAGCAATGAAAAAGCCGCTGTATGAACACTAATTAGCTGCATCATCAATGGATGGGGCTATAAGTGACGAACTTGAATTTTCTTTGATAACATCGACTGATGGCCTAGACAGGCTAGATGTAGACCATAGCAGGAAAAAAAAAATTGTATCGATTGACTTCTTCATTTAAATTCTTTAGTAAGTAATTTTTTTACATGTTTTTGTATTTCCCCGCAAATATTATTAATATAATTATTTTTATATTTTCTGCGTGCTATTTTGATCGTTTTATTAATTTCTTTCATTTTTTGTTCCCGTAGTTCGGTAGTAATTCGTTTAATCTCTTTCCTTTCCTCTATTAGTTATAATGTTTCATTCGATATTCGGTCTTGTCGTTTAATAGGTTCTTCCTTAGTGTTGCTACCTATAGTTGATTCTATAGGGTGACCCAGTGAAGACGGGCGGTTTTGTTTTTTGAATAACGCAGTTTTATTTTTATTTTTTAATTGGTTCCCTAATTCCAGCAAGTGGATAGGGAAAATATATTTATGAAAGAGCAAGGAACTAGTGTACATTACATCATTTGTGTGTAATTGTTCCTTGCCAAGTGTACTTAAAAATAGAGTAGAAAGGGAATGAAATAAGCATAGTCCCTCCGACCATGTGTGCGCGCAAATAATTAAGTGTTCGTTAAATTTATATATACAAGCTTAGAGAAAAATAATATACAAGTTTGTTACAAATGTACGCTTATAATAACTTATAGTACTAATGATTAATGCATAAAAATTTTATATTAGAGGTAAACCATGCAAGATACAGTTTTATGGTTCACAATTATTGGTACGCTGTTTGAATTTGTTTTTATTTGACTTTCTATTGCCCTTAAACATTTATTGCGAATTTTCTTTGCATTGCCTTTTCTACAAATGTTAAGAGGGTTTCCATATTATTTTTGTTTAGAATTGGAGATTAGTTGGGTTTAATTTGATAAGTATATCTTAAGTCATTAAAGACAGGATACTTGTATATGAGTTGTTCGATATTGTCGACCTCATCACTGTCACATATTGTACATTGTTGTGCACTAGAGATTCGGAATTTATGGAGATATTCTCCGAATGTTCCACGCCCAGAAAGAAGCCGAGATGTGAAGAAATTAATATTTAGTTTTTTTCATTCTTCGTCCGGCTTCAATATTAGGGGAAAAATTATAAGTCTTTCTTCCTGTTTCGCATCCTATCTTAGCTGCCAGATGAATAGCTCAATTGATAAACCGTTTTGGCTAAAAGTTTGATTTATTTAAATAATTATTAACCTTACTCAAAAAAAGTTCCCCATTTACACGTGTCTGTTGATATAGTAGTTTAGTTCGGATATACATATAATAGTTTAACTGGCTAATAATAGTACATTTTTAGAAATTAAAATATTGCGTGAAAGTACGAAAATAAAATTGTTTACTCTTTAAATGATTTTATTTCATGGAGCAAGAATCGTTCCGAGTATTAATAGAAAAACTTTATTAGCATTGTTACTTGTTACACGTGCAGCATATTGAATGATGTTATTTAAACATTATTTAAACGAATGTAATTAAAAATTGTATTATTTTTTATTATCGAATGATTTTTTGAAATTACGTTCACTTGATAATAAACTGATTTTGTATAACCCAGTTTTGAAACCAGTTTGGCGATACGGCTGCCAATTATGGGGTTGTGCCAAGAAAAGTAATATTGCTATTTTGCAGAGAGTTCAAAACAAAATCCTTCGGACTATTGTCGATGCTCCGTGGTATATAACACAGCTTACACTACACGAAGATCTCAAAGTGAAAACTGTAAAGGAAGAAATAGCGACAGTAGCTAAAAAATACGTTGTCCAGTTAAAGAACCACCCTAATCATATGGCGATCTCCTTACTAGACAACTCACTCGTTATCCGCAGACTCAACAGAACGAAGCCACTGGATTTAATATGAATACTATTAATATGTAAAATTATACTTAAGCACCCATCACTGGATGGGATGCTTCTCATGTCACATTATGCATAAATAATCATAAAACTTACTAAATAGCATTAGCTAGGTGTAAATTAGCAATTTAATATAAAAAAAAAAAATCATATTTATATATAAAAAAACCAAGCAAACTTCGTTTTGATTCCCAAATTATAAAATTAAAGGTGGTTTCATCATTTTTTTTTTTTATTTGATGCTAGAATTAAATATTTTTGTTGCATCCGTAATTCCGAAAATTAATTATCATTTATTTTATTATGCTTTTGAGTCATTTTCTTTTAAATACCACGATTATCATATAAATATTTTTCTATGTTTTTATTTCTTTTAACAGTACGAGAGTTATTATTATTTTTTTAATGTATATATTTGTACATTAGTTCGAAGAGGCTATAGAAACTGTATGCAGCGCTGAATCAGATGATGATGTCCTTTATAAAATGTTTAATGACAATATTTTTTCCGATTATTTGGTGGTATATCTCCGGCTTTTAACGTCGGCCGAGTTACAGTATAACGCTGATTTTTATCAGAATTTCATCGATGGCGATAGATCAGTAGTCGAATTTTGCAGACAGGTATAATATATACAAAATATTTCGTTTAAAACGATAAATTCACTTGTAGGCGTTAAGAATTAAACTTGAACAAAACTTTCGAGATTGTTTAAGTCGTCTTTATTCAAATTAAATTCATTAAATTATAATAATAACTAAACGTTAGCTAAAACGCGAAGAAAAAATATATTACATCGAGTAATAATAAATATGCAGGTCTCTTTTTGTATACAAATCTAGATTTAAAGAATTATCGCACGTAGTCGTTACCCTGTTTTAATCCGTCAGTGATTTTGTAATTTTCCGCCATTATTCGCGATCCTCTGATCGACGTACACGCATTCCGAAAATGGCAACCCTGTTGTATACGGTACAATATCTGTCCATTTCGTAAGTATACGTCCCATCGATGGTCGTCCATTTTAAAGCCATTATTCCTTTCTGTTATCTTATTACGTGTCCGAAGAATTTCGGTACTCTCATTGTTGGGTGACACCGAGCTATTGTAATAGCGATTCATTTGTGCATTTTGCTGTTCGTGAAATTCTAAGGAGTAGTCTCCAACACCATATTTCGAAACTGTCGATATTTCTTATTTCGATTTCTTACTAATAGATGTGTGAACGGTTTTACTTCATTTTCTATTCTACTTTTGATACGCTTCCTCGTTATAAACCATTTCAGTCACTTTCTACATGAAATTTTAATACTAATTAAATTGTATATTTACCGTTTCAGGTGAAATGTCTCGATTTTAAGGATATTTATATAAATAAATACGCCGAAAATAATCTGTAGTTATAAAAAAAAACAACGGTATTATATAAAGAACATCCTGTATGATATATATATATATATATATATATATATATATATATATATATATATAATATATATATTATATATATTTATTTATTTATTTATTTATTTTTTCAAAATTTGGTATCTTAAGCGGTTAACATTGAATTAGGTTTATTATTATTTTTTTTTTCGGATTGAACGTAGCCCAGATTAACGAGTTCGTTGTTGATATTGTCAATTTTCCGATTTATTTGAAAAATATCTCTTTTTTAACAGTCGGGAATGTTGCGATTTTTTAAAGAAAAAGTTGAAATCATTCAAGTTTTATATATATGAAGACTTCAAAGCATTTCGACTGTTAAGTGGACGTAAATCAAATAAAATATAAAAATAACATGTACAATTTATTAAAAATATAAAAGGAAGCAAAATAAAATAAAATGTAAGAAAACTCTTAATTTAGTTGTACAATATTTCAAAAAATATAAAAATAAAAAACATTTATTGAAATTATCTGATAGTGAATCTGGTAATTTAACCATATTGGCTATCAGATTATTTTATAAATAACTGTTTTTTAATTTTTCTATTTTTTGTAAACATCTAAATTAAGTATTTTCTTACATTTTATTTTTATCCTTTAAAACAAACACTCTAGAAAATATCTAGCTGCTGTATTTAATGTTGCTAACACTACAATCAAACTGCGCGAATCCCAGCCTAGTTAAGATATAACTAAAACTAAAATATCCTCTTCTCAAGAAGTGTACAAGCACATAAAACTACTGAACAATAGAAAATTCCCAGGCTTTGACCTGATAACATTAAGAATGTTGTAAGAGTTAACTAAAAGGTCAGTAATGCTAGTAACATTTATATACAATACCATTGTCGGAACAGCACATTTCTCAATTCAACGGAAGTTCTCAGAAATAATTATGATACTGAAGCCTGGAAATGATGGCGCTAACTAGAGAAATTAATACTAAATCGACTAAATAAAATTTCTGAAGAAAAAAAGCAATTCCGCAACATCTATTTGGCTTCAGGAACTCACACTACTGAACAACAGAGTTGTGGAAAGAATTGAAGGAATTGAGCATAAAAAATACAACTAAGCAATTTTTATCGATATCTCTAAAGTCTTTGACAAAATATGGCATAAAGGTCTGTTGTATAAAATTTAAAAGATACCCCCAAAAAATATCAATTACCGCAATCCTATCTAACGGATGATAGGCTATTTCAATTGTAACATGATGATTACTCGGAAATATACCCTATACACGCTGATATGCCGCAGAGCAGTTTATTAGGACTCCTTTTATACTCTCTCTGTATCGCTGCTACCAACTGATGAACATGTACAAGTAGCAACGTTTGCAGATGACACATCCGTTCCCCATTTTTCGTGTTGATCTATTAACAGGTTAAACAGTGTAGACTGTAGATGATAACAAACTTCGTTGTCCCCGTTTGTATCTCCGCCTTTTCTTTAGAATTGTCGACTTTTATGTACGCCAATTGTTCTTGTGTATATTATTTTCTTACCTTCGTAATGTAATCCTATTTCCTACAATTTATCGAATAATACATTCCGCGTTACACAATTGAACGTTTTTTTCTCTCTCTTTTTTTTTTAACATATATAAATACCATACATAATTCATAATTCTTCTTCAGCTTCTATTTTCTTTTTAATAATTGCTATGCCAATATACTCGAGTTCATGCTGATCATTGCCTAATTGTTCTCCTACCTTTTCCCTTGTTCCTTATAATCTTCATTATTATTTTTCATACGTGCGGTATCGAACTCATTGTTCTATATTCGAAGCATTCTTTTGTGTTCATTTCTTTTTTGTAGTGAACACAAAAGAATGCTTATGTATATATATATATATGTTTCTTGCAGGAAGTTGAACCGATGTTCAGAGAAAGCGATCATATACATATTATAGCGTTGAGTGCTTCACTTAAAGTCGGTACTCGCGTATGTTATATGGACAGAGGTGAATCGGAAAATGTTGTTTTTCATAATTTTGCCGAAGATTTTCCCCTTACAATTCATTTACTATATCGACCGGGTCATTACGATATACTGTATCCGAAGATACAGGAACCGGATGTTAAAACAGCACTTTCCGAGGATGTCAGTGGTGATCTAACGACCAATCCTAGTAACGTTTAATTCGATATTCGCTTCGCATATAAACGTCACCGATATTTAAATTTTCTCTTTTTCGATTATTAATTAGTGGTGCGATATTTTTTTAGATTGTATTTCGATAACCATAAAATTTGTAAAAGAACCCGTTATCGAAAATTTCTCATTTGTAATTTTATTTACGTTTTGAAAATTATATATCGCGTTCGTGCAAATTAAAAAATAAACGATAATTATTTCCGAAATTTCTTTACTATCGCTTTATTATATTTTAAAAATTTAGATCGGATTTTTTATTTCATTACGCAAACGACGAAATTATTTTATAATACTTTTTTTCTTAAATATTTTACGTGATGTAAATTGCATTTTTTTTTTTATATATATTGAAATTGTCTCTCCTGCACCGCCGTTTAAGCTTAATCAGGAGAGGCCGCTCCTTACAATTTGTTGTCATAATTAATAGTCATAAAATTTATACATTCACATTTACCCGGCACTGTTGCTACAATTACTCTCACATGCATTAAAACTGTATTTAATGTTAAAAGAATAAAGGCCTCATATTTACAAAATACACATTGAAATCGACAAGAATTATTTATTTACATAACTATAGGTTTCTTGATGTTACGTGCTCATAACAGATACATGCAGAGACACATGCTGAATGTGAATGAACCATTCAGTGACGAAGCTTGTGTTCTGAAATCTAGATTTTTGTAAATTTTTAGCGATTAGTTGTTCATTGAATTTTAGATTTGTTTTGTTGAAGTATCTTATGGTTTTGTAGTTTGAACATTCAGAAATAATATGCTCTACAGTTTACCTCAAACCGCAGAATATTTATCATCTTTGCTTAAGCAATTTTCCCATGTCCTGTTAATAGTTGGATCGTGGAAAAATCCGGTAAAAATTTAAAGCTGTGTCTATCTATAAAGTTAGGAATCAATTCAAAAGTATGACGCTCAACTGCATCTTTTTCCCATTAGGATTTACAAATTGTACTGTAATAATTTTTAATTCGTTTGCTATAGGATTCTGTAGGGACCGAGGAAACAGTTTGTATTTTTGATAATAGTTTAGTTCTTGATCTAGATTTTCACGAATGAACTGAAATTCGTTATTCTTTATTGCCTATGTGATAGCTATGCTTTTCATTAGCAAGTCGAATAGTAGTACACGACGAATTAACGCCCTGTGTCAGATGGTTTTCTGCATGTGTTAATTAAAAATTTCCTTCGTAATGTTTTTATTTTTTTTGAATTTTTTAAACGTTTACATATACTTGGAACAGTAGTAACATACAACGTTTTCAATTAGCGACTTGTATGTCATCATGCTGTAATTAAAATCGAATCCCCAATTGTTCTGACATAAGCAATTGGTGATATTTCTCATTAATTTTTGATCTAATATTGTTTAAGTGATAGTTAAAAGTGAGCGTCAATTGTATTTAAAGTATTTAACGATTTTAAGCTAAGAGCATTTCTATACGACTTTTATAGTGTTTCTCTTAAGTTTTAATGACTTAGTGAAAAGTGAAGCGAAATATTTATCGACCGGTACATGTAAGATTAATGTCGTTTAACCACCTTTTATCGCCTACTTTTAATTTAATTCGTCTATCATTAAGATAGTGGTACAGTGTACGCAGTAGAATTTTGTTTTCACTTAGTAATATTTTTTAAAGCAGGATCCAACCGTTCCTTTTATATCGATTCCGACAGTTAGGCTATGTTTAGCTCGTTTGAGTCCCTCCCTAATTTTGAAAATTACATAATTTACTGCATACTCATCTGTTGATAGACCGTTTATGAAACCAGATTGTCTTATTAAGTAATTTCTTATTTCGGTAATATGTTATCCGCATTTTTAGTAACTTTTCGTAAATAAAGCATTTCAAAGACAAATTGGTCGATAAGATTTTACGTTATTTAACTTTTTATCAGGCTTTTTTTAATCAGATCGCCGTCTCTTTCCATGTTTTTGAGAAGTATGCCATCGTGTAAATTTTTTCACACATAATGTTAAGTAAATTTGGGTCATATTTATGAACTAATTTTTAATGAGTTTTTAATTACATCGCGGGGCCTGCTGCTTTGCTGTTTTTTAATATTTTATAATAATATTTAATTCAAGTCTAACAAGGGCTGCATATTTTTGTTTAATATCGAATTATGTCGTTTAATTTTAAAATTCGAACGCAATAATTTCTGTTCATTTTGTAATTGAATGAACCCCAAGGGGTTTAACATTCTCTGAACAGAAATTTTTCCAAGAGTTTAACTGGGATTGTTTTATTTTATATTTTAAAATATTTTTATACTTATTATACATGCGCTTACGTTCTTACCTTAAGATGGGGTTTTTTGTTCGTTGATTGAGATAACGGTTCGTTTTAATTAGACTGCTATAATATTTTATTTATTCCACCATCGATTAATCTTGTTGATTTTTCTAAAAGAGCAGTTTCCACGAATTCTCCTAATTCATTGATTACATGATTCACGATCACTAGTATTTCTAAAGAAAGTATCTGTTTCTTAGACCTTTGTTTGAATGAGCATCAGATAACCATCGTGATCATTACGCAGTATTTTTATTGTTTAAAACTTCCGCGCAGTTCCCTTAGTATATCAGGCTTTAAATTTGTCCGAAATTATTTTTCACATTTTTTCTTCTTTAATCTCAAGGCGAACTTTAAAGTGCTTTCAAAATACCGAGCGGTTTTCTTTAAATTTTATTGCAAACTGGCAAGTTATTAAAAAATTATTAAACATAATATTTTCGTTATAGGTAAAAAAAAAATAATTTTTTATTTATGGTGGAGAATGCTGGCCGAAAATATGAATTTTGATCTAAATGTCGATATATTTTTTCCAAAAATACTGATATTATTGACAAAGTTATATTGAGAAAATTTCTTATAATATATAGGCACCTACTTGGACGTAAATAATATCTCCTTTTATCGTTAGCTATTGACACATCACAACCACTTTCTGCTTTCAATATAAAAGTTTAGTAATCTAAGTGTGTACTTTAGTTTTGAAAAATGTACTTACACATTGTTGACATTACGATAAATAAACGCATAGTAATATATTACCACGCATTAAACTGGTTTTGGGTTACTGCTAATCGTTGTAACTGTGCCAACAAGAAAATAGTGTGTCATAGATTCTTATTCGAAACATTTCCGCTCGACTTCGCCATCTTTAAAAATAAATGACGTCGTCCGATCGAATGTATCGACAAAAAGCGGAGATTTTATACAACATTGACCATAATGCACCTTAGACCGTTATTCGCGCTAATGCTTCAATTACTGCTGAAATTACGTCGGATAATTCTATTAGAAATTGGAAAAACTGAATTAAAAATTTAGTTGTTATGCGAAATGTATTTTGAAAGAAATCGTTAAACGAAGCAAGTACAAAAATATTTTTCATATTTAATAAAAAAAAAAAAAAAAAATTAAACTTAACAAACTAATCTCATGTATAAATCCTTTATTCGTTCGATACTTATCTATATATATGCGAAAACTTCGTACGACGCAACTGTTCCAAAGTTCAAAATAGGCGAGGTATATTACATTTATCCTTTTATTCGAGATACCACTCACAAATATGTTCTAATAATTTCTATAGCAGATTCGTCTGTCAGAGCACAATAGTAAACTATAACTACGAATCGTTATAGTTAAGATATAAAAAATACAAACGTAAAAGGCTGAAACGTAATCATTTATTACGCTTTAACTTCATTAGAGTTTTCCCCGTTGATATAGCTATCTACAATTTTATGTCATGCTATTAGCGAGAATTAGTGAAACCTTATAACTGATGAGTATAATAAAAATAATACCGTTATTCAACATAGAAAAACCCTTAGAACATCACTTAGCAACTTGGTTTAATATACAAAATTATTCAACTTTAAATTCTCTCACTTACTCATATTTACTAAACACGTTGAATATGCCTACAATAAAACCCAAGCGTTTCTATATCCAATATTCGATAAACGATGTTACATCAGCTCGATAATCTACAAAACTATAATAAGAACAATCAATGCTTAATGCCTGTCCCACATGGTCATACACTCTAGTCGTTCTAACTTAGCAAAGTTACAACGGCTACAAAATAAATGCTGCCGGACAATTCTGAATCTTTCAGTCCACGTAAAGATCGAATACATCCGTACGGCATTGAAATTATTAAATATACGTGCGATGTTGTCAAATAAAAAACAATTACGACATAGGACGTACAAATTTTCAACCAGAATATAAACGCTACAAACAAAAGAATGAAATACACGCTATTACGATTGTACAGCTGGCACTATTTTTTGTCTAAAATTTGTGTTTGTATATAATACACATAAAAAAATATCGTTTACATTATTATCTTAATTTATAAGTTTATATATGTAGGTAGCTTTATGATCAGTATGCAGGTTTTGTTGGTGGTTTACCCTGTATTTTTATTTTAGTTTAGACGAGGAACTGGGCATACTTTTACAACTAGTATATAAGAACTGTATTCAGAATGCGTTAATATTAATTTCTTTATTTTTTTGTAACATATATATTTGTTTTGTAAATACCTTTTTTTATCTATCTATGTATCTATTTGTAATACTTTACTTTTCTATTAATTTATCTATATATCTATGCTTACATGTAGAAGCCTATAAATACCACATTGTATGCCATCATTAGTAGGTTAGTAGATTGTTTTTTTGTTAATTTTTTACCGAAATTTAATGTACTTTAATCAATTCTTTAATTTTTGTTAATAATTATATATATATATATATATATATATATATATATATATATATATATATATATATATATATATATATATATAATTAACAAAACAAAATAAAATCAAAGTTAATCACTAAAAAATTTTTTATTACACAAATACGTACACGAAGCTTTTCGACTATTAAGTCATTATCAAGCTATTGTTAAAAATGTTATAAATAAACCAAAGATATTACTAAAAAACTTTTATAAATATCAATACATTGAATAGCCAGAAATAAAAAATTTTTTACAATAACATGTAGTTATAAAACCGATTTTAAAATTAATTCTTCATCAAAATTAATCATATTATTTTATAAAATTATTACTAGTTCTATGTTTTATAATTTGTAGTTTTTCTAATAATTTTCTTTTTTTAAATTTATATTCTATGTGTAAAATTTTTATATTATCTGTAATGTTTTCTATAAAATGTTTTTCTTCTCTACAGTGCTTACCATAAAGTGACTTGTCATCATTTTCATTTTTGTATGAATTAAAGTGTTCTCTTAGTCTATTATTTATTTGACGTCCTGTTTCACCTATATAAAACTTATTACATGTTGAGCAGTTTATTCTATATACTCCAGATTTTTGTAATACCCTATAATCTTCTATTTTATTGCTGCAAATTGATTTAAATAATGTTTTATTATTATTTATTGCTATCATAATATTGTACTTTTTAAAGATTTTTAAAAATTTGTATGTGTATTTTCCTATATATTTAATTGATCCTAAATATTTATCTTTTTCTTTTTTATGTTGTGAAGAACTATTAGTTCGTTTGTTCCATAATTGATCTACTATATTCGGATTGTATTTATTTGCTATGGCAATTTATTTAATAATATTCTTTTCTTTATTTATTTTGTTTTTGTTGCAGTTTAAAATAATTTTGGCTCTATTACAATAATTTCTTAAACTAGCTACTTTATGTGATTTAGCATGAAAAGAATCGTTTGGAATTATTACATCTGTTAGTACATTTTATAGAAAACATTACAGATAATATAAAAATTTTACACATAGAATATAAATTTAAAAAAAGGAAATTATTAGAAAAACTACAAATTATAAAACATAGAACTAGTAATAATTTATTAAATAATATGATTAATTTTTATGAAGAATTAATTTTAAAATCGGTTTTATAACTACATGTTATTGTAAAAAATTTTTTATTTCTGGCTATTCAATGTATTGATATTTATAAAAGTTTTTTAGTAATATCTTTGGTTTATTTATAACATTTTTAACAATAGCTTGATAATGACTTAATAGTCGAAAAGCTTCGTGAACGTATTTGTGTAATAAAAAATTTTTTAGTGATTAACTTTGATTTTATTTTGTTTTGTTAATTCATAAAATCACTCCAATAAATCAACATTATATATATATATATATATATATATATATATATATATATATATATATATATATATATATATATATAATCACGATAAACCTTTTTCTATCCATTCCCGGATGAAGGCTTTTCCTAACATCTTCCACCCACTTCTATCCTGCGCTTTTCTCAAGCGATTTTTCCCAGCTACCTATGCTACATCATTGTGCCACCGCGTCATTAGCCTTACCTGGTTTCTCTTACTGTCCATCGGCCACCACTGTAAGATCCGCTTTAACCACCTATTTTATCTTCTTTTCGACCCACGTGGTCAGTCCAACTCTACTTTGTTATAGCCATCCGCTCCATTGTATCATCCAACCGTGTCTGTTCACGTATCCGTGCGTTCTTTTTATGATCTGATAATCTTATATCAAGCATCATTCTTTCATGTGCAGTCTGAGCTGTTTTTTGTCTTTTTTAATTTTTTGATTGTACACGGACATGTTAACCATGAAGGTGGAAGGCCTTTCAAGTGAAATAATTCACTGTTGTAAAATATTTGAGAGAGTATTTGGAAGGCTTGTGATTGTACGTTCGGAGGAATAAAGCCGGCAGACGAGAAGCAAGTAAAGAATAGTTTAAAAAAAAACATTGCGTGCAGCACATTTAAGTTGGTATTTATTAGTAAATAAGTATTTGTGGGTGAGCAATGTGTGCCTGGGCGTACACGGCACAGCACCACTTCGTTTCTTCTGTTTAATTTGTGACAAAGCGGTCGACTTTATCCAGTTGATGTTTGTATGGTTGCAGATTCGAGAATCTTTCATTTGAAATGGAACATCCTACTGAGCGTAAATTTATTTATTTATATATATATATATGTGTGTACTGGAAAATAAAAAGTAAAATAGAATTCGAACCGGACTTATCAATATCAGAAATCGAACATGCAATTAAAAAGCTAAAGAATAATAAATCAGTTGGTAATGATGGTATTAATGCAGAAATAATTAAAATATTTCTCTACGAAGGAGTTAAATTAATTCATACATTATGCAATCAACTATGGAGGACTAGAATATGGCCACGTGATTGGAGGAAAACTGTTTTTATACCATTTGTAGGAACTGCTGTGCCAGAGCACTTAATATCTTTGATAAATAATCGATATAATTCTATAGAGGCTATAATAAGAATAGAAAAAATATTATCTGAAACTTTTTTACCCCCAAAAAGGAGTAAGGCTAGAATAATGCACACTATTCTCAGTGCTTTTCAATATATATAGAGAGAATTCATCATGAGGAAAGCCCTAGATGGTTTCACGAGAAGTATCAAAATCTTACAACTGAATCAGAGAAGGAAATAAATGATTTATGGAATAGAGTAGAACAAGAAAGCCGTAAGGCAAGTCTATCAATTAACAAAACAAAGATCGTAGTAATAAACAAAAATGAAAGGCCGAAAAATCTACACACACTACCGAGTCTAAAAGTTGTAAGGGAGTTTATATACCTCGGATCACTGATTACTGATGATAAGGGAGTTTATATACCTTGGATCACTGATTACTGATGATGTTTGATGCGAAAAAGAATTAAAACGCAGAATCACATTAGCTGCGATGGCTCGGTTACATAAGATCTGGAAAGACCGACTTCTCAATACAAAAATAAAATCCAGAAAACACTGTTATATTCTTGTTATTCTTATATGGCGCAAAGACGTGGACCTTACAAGAAGCGGATTCACGAAAACTCGATGGGTTCCAAATGTGGGCCTGGCGGAGAATGATAAGAATTTAATAGACGACAAAGCGTACAAATAATTCGATTATAGATTAATTAAGAATTAAGCAACGGTTCTCCGATATTTGCCAAGAAAAAATCTTAAAATACTTATCGCTCAGACGACTATATATATATATATATATATATATATATATTACACAGGCGCTCAAAAGTTTGCCCAGAATTTTTTTTCTTTGTAAAATAGTGATTTTCGGAAAATACATTTAGATAAGAATCACACGCTATTGAAAACCGTTTAGATACGTAACTATTTGACAGAAATCACCGCATTAATGTTTATTTATTTATTTATTTGTTTTTTTTAAATAAATTTGAAATTACTCGATCGGATTTTTACTTTTCGTTGAAATAATTCTTTCGTAGGTTAAAAGACATTAATAATAAATCGAAACCCGGTACTCGAAATATAAAATTATAATTATATTTACAGATAACTGATACTGGATAAAAAGTAAATTTTTAAGCTCAATAACCGGCCGAATGGTTCACATTGCCGAGCTGAATTTTTTTTAAAGGTACATTTAGACAGGTATCGTAAAAAAGAATCGCAATTTGAAAAATTTTAAGGAGGTATGTCTGTACTCGGGATCGGAGCTGAACATTTTAAAATTCCCCAATTAACGCTATTTCTAATTACTTAACAAACTTCAGGTATGTGCAAAATTTCGTCCAAATCGTTAAAGCCGTTTAGGAGATGGTCTAGAATGCACACACACATATATATACAATGTATATGTATATTATATATTATTTAAATATATATATATACATATGCACACATATATATATTTATATATAAGAATTATTCGTTTAACAAAATTATATATATATACAATATATATGTATATTATATATATATATATATATATATATATATATATATATATATATATATATATATATATATAACAGACGTATTAATATGCTGTACTGTTTTTTAAATCGCACATCTGCGCTCGTGCCAAAGATTAAACGAATGCACCCGGCCATTAAATGCACACACGTAGTGTATTCGATTCTAAATAACCCTTTTTTATAAAGCTTCACTCACATTATCGTTTACGAGAAGGGTTAAAAAAAAAGATTGGCTCGTTCATTGTGAAACGACAAAGGATTAAATGTAAATAAGGGTTCTGATATATTTTACTTTTTATATTATTCTTCAACGTTCATTTTCATTCCCTGACTTTGTTATCACCAAAGGGTTATTTTTGTGTGTATATATATATATATATATATATATATATATATATATATATATATATATGTATGTATATATATGTATACGTGTGTTTATGTAATTTCTATAATTTTTATATTATATATATATATATATGTATGTGTGTACGTGTATATAATTTTTTGGATATGTATTTTATTCTTGTCCTTTGTCCAATGAGGACGCAGTAGCGCATGCGTTAGTTACGACTTTTTTTACCGTTTATTTATTTTTTTAGTTACTTTTTTTTATTTTATTTTATCTAACGCATGCACGATACATTAGCCGCGCGATTGGTTGATGATAGGGTTAAAAAAATATATTAAAAAAAAAAATGAAAGGAACACGTTACGTATTCTGGCGTACAAAAATATGCGTAACATTAACCGCTGGTACGTAGTCGAAATCATTTTATTATTTCCTATGCAGCTTCGAGTCGTCTCGTACGGATATATAGTGAAGACTTGAACTGCTGAAGTCGCTCCCCGGTAAACGTGTGCAGATTTTGGCTACTACTTGGAAGTACAATACTCGGTTGACGTCTTAACATCGAAAGTTCCCCCGCCGTTAGGTTTTTACCCGCCGCACTGTCCGCCGTTCGCGCCGTTCAGTTGTAGAACGTTTCGATATGCAAATAATCGAACGCTCGGTATTATTCTTCGGTCGGAGAATGCGGAATGAGAACTGAACAAATCGTACGACGCGCATTGAAGGTAGGTGTTTACGAGTTTTTTAAAATTATTATTTTTCTTTTTTTTACCATATTTTATTTATTTTATCGTAGATTTTTTGTTCGATTGTTTCCTGTAGACTAATATTTGTTTCTATAATTTTCCAAATTTAGTCATTATTTAAGTTAACTGTTAAGGTATAAGGTACTTTACTGTAAGAATTTTGTTATGTATATCTCATCATGAAATAAAGCTTGTTCGCATTCTATTCTATTCTATTTTATTCTGTTCTATTCTAATCGTCCTCATCTATTCTATATTCTGTATTATATTCCATTCTATTTTATTCTATTCTATTCTATTTTATATTCTGTATTATTCTATTCTACTCTATTCTATTGAATATTCCGTGTTCTATTATATTCTATACTATTTTACTGTATTCTATTCTTCGAATTTAATTAATATTTAATTTATATTTCTATATGGGCTGTAGATAATCTAAATTTATGATGCTCGAAAAAAAAACACGATACTTTTCACTAAACGAACATTACGTTTCTAACTCATGTAACGTTTCATTTGCAACATGTTCTAGTTTCATTTTAGAATCTTCTTTTATGATGAATATCAAATCGTCAGCGTAGGCACACAAATCGACTTTATTATTATATTGTAGTTTTAGGATCCTATTAAATAAAATGTTTCAAAGTAGCGGCCCTAACACACTGTCTTGCGGACATATTCGTTGTCACATTTTTATCGCCTAATTTTCTATCATTAAGATGGTGGTATTTTGTTTTCACTTAGTCATATTTTTTAAAGCAGGATACCAACCATTATCAAAATCGCTTTTTATATCGATTCCGACAGTTAAGGCTATTTTTACCTTATTTGTGTCCCTCACTAATTTTGAAAATTACATAATTTACTGCATGCTTCTCCGTTGATAGATCGTTTCTGAAACCAAATTGTCTGTTATCCAGAAAGTTCTTCTAATTTAATTAATATGTATTTTAAATTTTCCTAAAAGCATTTAAAAGGCAAATTGGTCGATAGGTTTTAGCAATATTTGGGTCTTTATCGTTTTGTTTTTTTTATATGAGATCACTTTGGCCCCGGTTCGATGTTGTTGGGAAGTACGCCATCGTGTAATTTTTTTACACGTAATGTTCGGCAAAGTTGGTGCATATTTAGAAACTAATTTAACCAGTTCGTATTTTTATCGGGTCTGCTGCTTGGCTGTTTTCTAATTTTTTTTAATAATAATATTTAAATTGCTATAAAAAGTGCTGTGTTTTCGTTCCATATAACGAAATACTTTCTATTCTGAGTTGTCGATAATTATATTATCATTGGGAAATAGCGACGATAGGTAATAGTTAAGATTATCGGTGATGTTTATAGGTGTAACATCTTCTCTGTGAAATAATGCGATTTTATGGGGACGTTTAAGTTGATCGAAAATGATTTTTGTAATTTAAACCCCAAGGGATTTAAAATTCTCTGAAACAAAAATGTTCTCAACCTGGCCGAATGTGCCATGGTGAAGTTTACATATTTTGATAATACCCTCGACTAATAATCGTTCAAAATAAACAACAAAATATGAGTTAAATTCGCAAAAATTTTTCTTTATGAAAAATTAGGTCAGATTGTTTTACTTCATTTTGTTCAGGATTTATGAATTGTAATCTTAAATTCATTTTTTTTTTTTTATATTATATTTTTTATTTTTTTAAATATTCATTTGATAATGGTCTAACAGCCGAAAAGCTTTGCGATTTTTCATAAAGAAAAAATTTAATGATTTTAACTTTTTTTTTTGTTTATTTTAATAAAAATCACTGCATTCCACATTCTTCAAATAATAATCGTTCAACTTCTTCTGTAATATATATATATATACATATATATATATATTTCCTTGAAAGTTATATTTTATTTATTTAATTTATTCATTAGCCATATACATATAATTTATAATCTATATTTATTAACATACAATTATCGTTAACATATGTTTTAGTCCTGAAAACGGACAAAGCCCTTCCTCAACAGAGCCCATTCTATCCTGTCGCAAGCCGCCATTTGATACTGCTTATGTCTTAACATTTTAGCAAAATCATCGCCCCATTTGATTTCAGGTATTCCCCTTTTCCTTTTTTTTTCATATATAGTCCAATCTGTTATTTTTTTAGTCCATCTCCCAGGAATCCATTCTCGCAACATGACCTCCCCAATCCCATTTCTTCCTTCTTATTACTCAGTTAAAGTTATAATTAACTTTTAATTTGCATGCTAATTTTATCCCTTAATCTAACTCTCGCCATTGATCTTTCTATTACATTCTGGCAAGTCAAAATTTTGTTTCTGATAATATTCGAATTTATAAGTTAGGATAGGTAAAACGCGTAGGTTTAAAATTTCTCCTTTCAGTCTATTACTGTAAGGTCCTTTAAAAATAAACTTAAGCGACCAGTATTTTTTGTGCAATTCCTTCTCTCTTTGTTTTATCCTTTTAGGGTTGACATCTGTCCTAAGTACACTCTATACATTTTTCGTTTATCTATTAAGACTTCTGTTATTATCTGCTGACATTATTTTTGTTTTATCATATTTAAACCAGCTTTTTCCTCCATCTCATTTAATTCATTTAACATGACTTTTAACTCGTTAATATCTTCCGATATAGTCACAACATCATCGGCAAATCTAAGATTGTTTAACCTTGCTCCATTTAAATGTTTACACCTTTATCATTCCGATCCAAATCTCGAATTATTTCTTCTAAAGCTGCCTTAAACAATAATGGGGATCTCCTGGCCTCACGCTTTTTTCTATAGCAAAGTATTCCCCTTTTATCTCCGTAACTATTCTTGCCTTCATATTAGTATACATATCTCCTATAAGTTCTCTATAGTTATCTGGCACTCCTTGGTTCCTCAATGCGCGGTCTAGAAATTTATGATCTAACGAATTAAACGTTTTTTATAATCTATAAATGCGAAATTTATTTCTAATTTTACATTTTTCTATAATCAGATTTAACACATGTAGGTGATCAATTATAGAAATCCATTCCGAAAACCAGCTTGTTCCTGAGCTTGCTAAAAATTTTAGCGATTGCTTTAGTCTGTTAGTCAATATCTTAGAAAATATTTTAGATACCGTGGATCATATTGGGCGATAATTTTCTAATCTTTACTTCCCTTCTTATAAATTAACACGATGTCCGTTTTTTTCTGTGAATTAGGGATTTTCCTATTCTTTAGAATCAAATTAAATCAAGCTTCGAGCAAATCTACCATTCTTTCACCTGCGAATTTAATACGTTCATTTGTCATTCCATCCGGCCCAGGTGCTTTCTCAACTTTTAATCCCATAATCACTTACTCTATTTCTACACCTAAAAAAATGCAGGTTCCTCTTATACACTCTGTTTTTTGTAACCCGTATATCATTATGCGTCCCTTTATTTTTATACACCCGTGAGAAACATTCCGTCGCAATATTTATAATATCCATCCTATTGTGTTTTTTTATTCTGTTTCTGTCAGTGAGACAAGTACGCCAACTTTGACCTAAACATAGATTCTTTTTTTTAGTACTTTTATGTTCTTCGTCGACTCGATTAAATCAGCTTTTCTTCCTTTCGTTTGTTATATTCTCTTAATTCGTATTTTATTAATTTGCATAATTTATTTAGTTCTATTTTTTTCCGAACCAGATTTATATTTTTTATTCAATAGTTTTTGTCCAACCATACGGAATCCTGCTAATCCTAACTTTATCGTCTTTTAATCTATTTACTACTATAGCAGATTTATTAGTTATTTAGTAATTTTTGCATTTAAATCATCTACGTCTTTTACCATTAAAATAGTCTATCCTATTAATTTTATAAAATATTCGGTTTTAATTTATTATTTGCCTAGTTGGTTTTAAGTCAATTTTACATTTTATTAGTTTATGATCCGAGTAATACAAGAAGTTATACATTATACGTAACAGTTTCTTGTATTTTTACAATAGCTATAATATAGTCCAGTTGGTTATTATATTTCCCATTTGAAGCGGTCCATAATCTCCCTTTACGTTTTATTTTTTAAAGAAAGGATTCATAATCTTGAAATTCATTTCTAAACAAAAGTTAACCAATTTTTCGACAAGTTCCTGTTTCCGTAATTATATGGACCACCCATTACTGTGTTTTCATCCGCTCTGCTTTCCCCTATTTAGTTATTAAAATCTTCCATTATTATAATTTGCCGATTAATATTAGATTTTTGTTCCCTAAAAATTTCATTAATATACCTATAAATTTCATCGCACTTCGATTCCTCAGAAGCCGCCGTTTGGAAGTATGTATTATTGTTAATATTTACACATTATTAATTCTAATCTAGTTGCTAGTCTGCGTGACCTACCAATTCCATTAAATTAAACCTCCATTCGTTACTTATTAAAAAACCGACGCCTCTCTATTCCTTTCCAGCATAGCAATTTCCCGGATTTTAACTGAAGAATATTCTATTCATTTGCCGAAATTTTCTTCCTTCTTGCGTTTACAATTAATCGCCTCCTCTTATCTCTATGATTTAGTTTCATTATAACCGCTGCAGCATTGTGTTTCTTATACGTAATCTGTGTAACGCTTTAATATTGTAATCTTCTAATTTCTGCGTTATTTTTGATATCTTCGATTTTAAATTTTCTCCTTCTTCGAAAGGTATATCGTGAATCATCACGTTATTCCTCCCCTAGTATTCGTTAATTTTATTTATCTCTGTTTTAAGATATTTATTTCCTTCTTCAACCAGGCATATTATAGTATCTAAAGTTCTCTTTGTTCTATCGCACGCCGCTTTAATCGTTTCGACACTAGCACACAATTCATTAAACTTCTCGAAAAACACATCGTTCGTTATAACCATAATTTAAAAATAACACCAGTAAAAATAAATCGCGATAACCTCGTATATCGCATACCACTTATCGCCGAACTCCGAAAGTTATATAGTCGAAATTTAATAGTTATAGGTTTGAAATTAATCTTTAAATTTTAAAACTGAAGTAGTCGCATTTTGAGAACACGTGTACGTGTATATTAGATTTTGCTCCTTAGTATAGTTATACAACTATGTTTATGATTTGAAATGAAGCTCATAAAATATTTTCAATTTCGCGATAGTAACAAAAAAAATTGCGATGAAATATTAGCTTATTTTTTTATTTTTTTTTTACAATTTACTAATTTTTCGTTTGTAATAATCTGCATTTTCTTATGATAATCGGAGATTCTTTTTTGCTACAATTTGTTCTATAGATAATAAGTAACGCTAATATGATAATTTATTTAAATAAGTTAAAACCGGTGTTATAAATCCGTTCATTTCTTTTCGTGTGCGCAAATTTCGTAGCGTTAAAAGTAGTAGGTAGAGAATAAAAATGACAGAGTCTCGATATTTTTGTCATCCACAATTGGTATCTACAGATCTCTATGCAGATAGTGATTGTGAAGGCTCTAGTAATGCTATTTGGAACCTAATCCGTATACCCGTATGGGCTTCAAAATAATCTTGCACAGCACCTTGATTCCGGTAGACCAGCGATGAGTATTTATTCGTAAGCTAGTTCGAAGTTTCAAGTTTTTTCTCTTTCAATCTTTGATCTAAATAACGTGCTAAATATTTTACCGTATATGATGAAAGGATTGAGTTTGATCGGTGTATTCGCAAATCGAGATTATGGGCTCGTTCTCATTTGTGATCCTCCAACGATTTCTCTAGACGCCTGTACGATGACTCCCCGATGATAGAGTTGTAACAATAAGTTATTAATATCGCACTATCGTTAAGGAACTCAGATATTTAAGATAATGTGTTTAGTACATTGCGGTGGTTACCCTACATTTGTGTAATAAGTAGGAACCATTCCCAGGAGAATCTGTACGTAATATACGATGATTTTAATGATTTTGTTTCAGTTCTTTTTCTTCTTTGATTTGTGACCGTATTCTGTTACTTACGCCACAGGCACGGAAGGAAAGGAGTTAAGAGCTAGATTAGAGGAAGGATGCTTGTGATTTGGAGGAAAAGTAGAAGTTTAGTCTCGGACGGAAGAAGTGCGTTGTAATATGTTGGGAAGGTTGTGAGCAAGGCCGGCGAGCTGGCGTTGAAGCGTGTATGCTGGACAGAAAGCTAGGATGTGAGTGATAGTAAGTGCATGCAGGACAGGTAGGCCGATCTTCCCTGATAAACAGGAACTGGTGCGTAAGATGTGTGTGTCCGGACCGAACGCGAAAGAGGAGTACGTTGACATTACCGGGATTGTGATGCTACGATCGTGAAGGATGGGGAATCGTTCCATTGCTATCAACTTCTTATTCCAAATATAGATCGTCATATCTTTACATGTCGTTGGTATAGCCGGAGCCGGTGTTATATTACATGAATCTGCTAATCGCTGTGTCAGCTTCGTTGTTAGCACCGATATTGCGATGTCCGGGTATCCACACGCAAGTAGAATTTGTCGCTTATAGGTAAACGATTTTTCTACTATAGTTTTCGCAAACGGATGCTGATGTTCGTGTCTATTCTGTATGTTTCTAACTGAATTAAGAGAATCTGCGCAAATTAATATTGTCACGATTTAGTTCCGATTCTGCAATAACAATTGCGCAGGAGATTATAACTCTGTCGACAGTACAGAGAATGTAGATGGAAGTGAATATCGGATTGTCCCATGTTTGTATATGATGGCACAACCAGTGGAGTTTCCTTTTTTTTAGTTCCATCCGTGTATAGTACTTCATGGCCACCGTACATTTTAAAGAGATTTCGGAAGGTGTCCTCGATAGTGGATTGAGATAATGAGAAGCAATTTAGGAAAGATGTGTCAACGATAAATGATAATCAAAGGAGGAATAGACGGTTGGTTTTGCAGAGTGGAGGCAGGTTGATGGTCAAGATTATGGAGAATGTTTGTAATTTTATTGTGAACAAGCAAGTTTAAATAAGGAATGATTTGGTGGTTTGATGAGACGCTGCATCATCAGGAAAATCAGAAGTTGAGAGTGAGTGAAGGTGGAATTTGAGTAGGATGTAAGAACGATGAATATCGATAGGAAGTTCTCCGGAATCATATAGCAAATGGTTTATTGGTGTTGATCTCATTGCACCAAGTGTTAGGCGTTAGGCAGTGTGGTGGACTGAGTTTAATCGTTTCAGGACTGTTGATGTAGCGGACGCGTAAAACCATAGTCACATTTCGCTTTTATTAAGGCTTTATATATTCTGAGAAAACAAATTTTGTCTGCACCATAGGTGGTATGTGACACCTTTTTCATCAGATTTAGTATTTGCTTACAAGCCGCTCGAAGGTTATTTATGTGATCCAACCAAGTCAACCTTCTGTCAAAGACCAGTCCGAAGTATGTAATTCGAGAAACAGTTTCTATAGCCTTAAATCCCAAGGTAATGGCCACCTGGTGATGGAAGTGATGAATTCTACAACCTTGTCGTCCTTAATTGATGCGAATCTTCTAGGAAATTATCTCGTTGTCACCGACTCACAAAGTATTTTAAAGGCTATTGAAAGCAAAGTGAAGGTGTTAGATTCATTGATTTCATCCATCATGTTGAAACTTAATCAGCTGGAAAACTTAAGTATATTTGTGTCTTTCTTGTGGGTGCCGGGACATCGAGGAATCCCCGGCAATGAAATTGTAGATGCACTAGCTAAAGAGGGGTCTTCTAATGGGGTAGTATTCTCCTCAGTTTCAACGCGTGATGTCGTACATTTTATACAGTCGGAACATAAAAAACTCTGGGAACAGACGTATATGGAGAGTGTACAGCGTTCCGGCTCTCCCTAGGTTACCGTGGTTCTACTTTTTTAAAAACATTAAGCGGAGAGGAATTGTACTTATCAGCAGATTGCGGTTTGGGAACTGTTTATTGCCGGACCGCCTGTTCCTTATGCAGCTTAAAGAAAATCCGTATTGCCCTCTGCATGCTGGTCGTGCAGTCTGCAACCCTGATCACGTGTTCTTCGAATGCCCTTCTTTAACGACATTACGCTCTGAACTGTATCTTAAATTACTGCACGCGTCTCCTAATGGTCCTCCTTATAACGTGTTGTCCCTTCTGCATACTGAGAATCTACATCTGTTCTCGGACATAGCGATTTTTCTAGAGAAGTTGTCTGAGATTATAAAAATATGAGCTAGTAATTTTTACGGTATCACATTGGGTAAACTATAAAGGCGTCCCCATTAAAAAAAAAAAAAAATACTTTGCGGGACATATTTGAGCGGCGTGAAACTTATCATGTCCAGCGGCAGAGGAGTTTATCGTACGTGTAGACCATGATTTATATCTGAAATTAAAATACGTGGGTTCGGTATTTAGTAGTATGAGATTATATTTATCGATGATATCTTCTAGTAGTTTACCTCTTGCATTTTTATACCTTTCACACCATAGTGGAGTAACGGATGTTTAAAACGTGTTCTGAATGAACTTGTCACGACCATCAGTTACAGGGTACGATCTGTTAAAGTTAATTTTACATTATTTCTTTGTACAGTATTCCTTAAATCCGATAAGCAATCTTAGACAAGATTTATGTTAATAGCCGAGAATATGAAAGAGATGGAAAAAAGCATGCTAAAGTATACAGTATTAATTAAATTTAAATAAAAATAAAACCAAAATCACGATAATCGATTGAGGAAATAAAATATCACCTCGTGAACTATGAAACTGTGGAAAATGTCAAACACTTAGGATCACTTCCAGGGAATAACCGAATGTAAAAAAAGACGCAGAATCGAAATTGCCTGAAACAGCGTGATGAAAATTAATAAGATTCAGAAGAACAACTCCATTAGGAAAACGTTGAAATTAAGCTTTTCCAAGCGATCTTGTTTTCTGTCGCGTTATATGAAACGGAGACGTGGATATTAAAAACTATCGATAGAAAAAAGGATCAACAGTTTAAAAAATACGTGGTTGGAGTAGACTCCTTAGAATCCCGTAGATTAAGCGTATAAATAAATATATGCTAAAACGGAAAAAGCTTATCAACACGAATGTCGCAATGACTGCTGGAATTCTTAGGACACACGAAGAAGGATGAAACAAACGACGATCATGAGTAAAATTAATAGAAAAGACCACCTGAATGTACATATATGAAATAGGTAGATGTTGTACTACATATAACAGGATTGCCATTTTCGGAATGCCTACTTTTATCATAGGATAGCGAAAAATGGTGGAAAATTAGAAAATTACTGGCGGATTAAATGTAATATGTTATCATAGCAGATCATTAGTCATTGGCCTAATACATATTTTATTATTACTTTCTTTTTTCGTCAACAGATCGCGGCACTAGTATACGAAATTAACTTTCCCCGATTATTATATATTTGATGTTTTTTTTTTTTTTTAACAACAATCGCTAACAACTTTAAATTTAAATTAATTACTGTTTTATAATGTACTATACATATATATATATATATATATATATATATATATATCAATCAATAACCCACTCGATATCGAGTATGGGGCACCGTTATCTATGCTTTCTAAGATGACTGATAAGTCCAATTTTGGCGGTCACCGCTTTCCACAATTGTTGCATTTGTAAACGCCTTCCGACGATTTCCACGGCATCATGCCGACGTTTTCGCGCTGCTGTTTCTATTTTCTTTTTGGCGATACCAAGGCCATCTTTCACTATACGCTTCCAGGTTGCTTCTTCCCAGCTGCCTAGCTCTATACCGTATTCACTGAGTTCTCATATAATCCCTATACCTTCAGGCGGAAACGCCCAATATGTCTTGTATCCAACGTCATTTGGCTGAAGAGTATTCGTTTGGGGAGCCTGGTATTGTTCATCCTTGCTACATGTCCGAGCCACCTCAAATTATTTTTGTAAAGCAGGAGATGGATCGATGTAGCGTGCGTTCTTTGTAGCACGGTTATATTCGACACCCAATCCTGCCAGCGTATGTGTAAAACTCTTCGCAAAATACATTTCTGGAGTTGCTCTAATTTTCGTATATTCCTCTTATATGGTGCCCATGTTTCCGAACTATACAGCAATGTTGGTAAGATGATAGATTTGTAAACAGTCAGTTTGGTTTGGTATCAATATATGTTTATTTCTAAATACTTTCCCATTTAGTTTATTAATTGCTGCCGAAGCTGCCTGTATATTCTGCTTTGAACTTCGTTGTCTAGGCAGGTCTTGTCATTTAATCGGCTTCAAACGTAGTTCAAATTTTCAACGCATTCTATCGATACATCATCTATTTTTAAAACAACTTCGCTCTGTACGTCATTCGTTGGTGACAGCTGTACTAGTATTTTCGTCTTCTTCGGGTTTATTGATAAGCCAAATCCTTTGCATACTCATATATAAGGTACAGGTAATCTATTCCTTTACCTGTTATTACGGAATAATGCACTGAGGAATATATAGCTAAACAGCTGCTGATTTTGTAGAATCGTGTGCCTTATTTTTGTTTTTAATCAGAAAATTGTTTAAACGGCGAAACTATTTCCTAAATATCTATGAATTCTATAAATCACATATATCATAATATGAACAAAATAAACCTTACATAATTATATTTAGATACTTTTCTGTATAGTCTACAACAGAACAACTAATGCGAGTATCAAATTTGAATAAACATCATTTAACTATCCGACTTAATTATAAAGAAGCGAAAATATCTAACTCATTACGATTAATGATACTACGAAATTATAAAAAATGACGTAAACTACTGTAAATAAATTAGATCAAAATAAACAACTTTTATACAGTAAGCTACTCGCGCATATAGTTTATAAGCAATACTTATCGGTTAGACATGCACGTAATGTACAATCTAATATATATATATATACATATATATATATATATATATATATATATATATATATATATATATATATACATTTATTTACTTATATTTTTTTTACAATTTAAACGAAACTGTAGTAGCATGCAAATTTTTGCTTATTGCTGCTAGTAGTGATTATCTATAAATATACTTAATTTTAAATATTTTCAAGATAAAAACTGAAAATTGGTTCAATAAAATAATTTCATTCAATTTAATGTGTACGGTCAATTCTATATAATTGTCGCAGGCGATTGTATTTGTTACAATTGTTTGGACATTTTCTACTTCAGTACTCTTACAATTGTAACATTTATTATCTCCAATATATATATATATATATATATATATATATATATATATATATAATTATTATTCTAACTCACTCGGTCCGCATTATGAGTTTCACTATCCAACTGTTCTCGGTGTTTAATGTTCGTGCCGCATTTGCGACTTCAAACTAATTTGAAAATAAGTTGTAAAATCACATAGAGAACAATGTCCTACCGGCAATGTTGACCCGATGTTTGAACCTTCTTACATTCCGATGTAGCCGTTAATATTCATTTCTGTTTTGGGAATAATTTCCCACGTTACGACTTTTCTTAGATTTATTCCTTGTCCCAGTGATCACATGTTTGTATCGTAATTTTGGACGATCGCGATGTCTTTTGCCGTCACTTAGTACTCCATAAAACGTACGTTTCGAAACGCGTTCGTCGTGCATTTTTATTAGGTGACCAATCCACCTTAGCCTAGATTTCGCTAATTGCTGCTCAATCGATTAAGAGTTAGCCATGTTTAGCATCTTCTTGTTGAATGCAATCATTTCAGTTTATTCGAATGATTTACCTCAGTAATCTTAGATGGCGGACTTAATTGAACAGGCGAGATCACATTTCCCAAAAATGAACAATCTACAAATAGATGTCCTTACGTGTTATATTTTCAGCGTCTTACTACTATACCGGCCGAATCTTGGATACTATCCAAAGCGTTATGAGAAAAACTAGACGTTTTTCAGTCATCGACAAACCGTACGATTTTAAGAGTTCCATGCACGGCCAAAGTAACAAATTCGGAAGTTTTAAATCGTCTAAACAAGAGCACGGAAATTGTTAAATCAGTTGTAATAAAAAAAATTGTAATATCTCGAACATTTAATACGTAATAATACATACGAGATACTAATAATACAGGGTAAGATAAATATTATATATATATATATATATATATATATATATATATATATATATATATATATATATAATGGAGCTAGCGTTCAAAAATGGGAGAAAATTAATAACGATGCAATTAAGGTAGGCGAAAAAATCGTTCAGATTTTAAATCGTTCAGATTTTTCGACGACTTAATTGCAGAAAATGAAAAAGATCTGTCAGAAGCATTGTTAAAACTATATTCTATAATGAAACGTTACAGTGTGTCAATAAATAAGAAAAACTGCTGGTGGTCACGAGGTGCAGTTAAGTAGAAGATAATGCAGAAATAAAAATAAAATTAGATAATGAAAAGTTAAAATATGTAAAAGCACATAGATACTTCGGTTCATTAATAACAGATGATGTACGATGCGATCAGGGAATCCAGAATGACGCGGGCGAAGGCCGCTTTTATGAAAAAGAAACCGCTGTTAACGTTAAAAAGTGTAAGTCATAAGGAAAACATTAACAACGGTAAACGTTTGGAGCGACCAAATAAAGTTAGACAAAAACAAGTTAGACAAAAACAAGTGACAGCGTCCGAAATATGGTGTTATAGGAAAATAGAAAAAGTTAAATGGAGACGGACAAAATAAAAAATACGCATGTACTCCGAAACATCGGTGAAAAAGAACGTTTAATGAACGTAGTAAGAGATATTCTTAAGAAATAACGGATATCTAACAACGATAATAGGAGGACCGATAAATGGTAAGGTGTAACGAGAGGAAAACCGCAACGATTTTTTTTTTAAATGAGCACAGAATTTTTTTACCCAGCTTGTTGCGCATAAACAGATATATCAAACATTAATATTATATAAATACTTCTTCTTCGTTGGTTAGCGTGTACTGCTACTAAGGCTAGAGGCACGGGAGGAATTTATATTAACGGACAGATTTTGGATGAAAGAAGGAACGTAAGCAGTATAGATTCGGATGTAGGAGGATGTTGTAAAATATTGGAGAGAATATTTGTAAGGTTTGAACGTTCGGAAGAATAGAACGGACAGAAGAGAAGCAAGGGAAATAGTTAAAGGGGAATATTGCGTGGCAGTACATTTCGGTTGGACTTTATTAGTAAATAATTATTTGTAGGCGAGCAAAGTGTAGCCTGAGCATACAATTAATGAAATATATACATGAATCATTACCAATTTTCAATTTTTGGATTACGCATCAATTCGCTGAGATCCCTAATAGTTTCTTTTCTGTACCGTCACTCCTTACATATACTACGCTCCTAAGTGTTGGTGTTTACCCCCCGATTATTTCTGCAGACTTTTTCATATACAAAGTTTATTCTGTTTCTTTCCGACTTGCAGGCATCCAGCGGTCTCGTAACTTGATAACTTCATTGTCGGTCTTCTCGTGAAAATTTCTACTGATAACAATCGGTTAAGTATTTTTTGAATTCTATAAAAACAAAAAAACTTCTTCTCTAGTAGAATATGAATAAATATTTAATCAGCTATAAAAGAGTGATCTTCATATCATATCCGTCGATAAATACTGCATTTGCTATTACGCTACAAATAACATTTGCACGATGATGTAAAATAAACGTGTATTTAGGAAACAGTAATGTTCTACATTAATATCGATACTTTGTAACTAACAAGAATTACCGTTTTTTTATTACTTACTTTTACTTTCGTCATTAACATGTATGATTGTAAACGCCACGGAACCTCATTAAAAAAATAGAAAATCCTTTAAATATTAGGGGATATCGCTGTTACACGCATAGATTATTTTAGCTTTTTTTTCCATCAGTCTTCGTATTTAATTGTAAATTATTTAAACTATAACACAACAGACGAAAAAACTCAAACTTCCCGAGAGATTAATTAGGCATTGGGTTTTCAAAATATGTGGGAAATAGGCGTAACTGAAAACACTATAAATTTATATGAATTTTAAAAAAAAATTAATGCAGATTTTTAAAAACGGACCTAACCAACAAAATTTGCTTTCTATGACACTAACGGTGTAAAATTAAGAACAACGCACGTCAATAAAACCGTCGCGAGCATTTAGGATCCGAGTTTTAAAGGGGGCGTTACTTTCGCTCATGTTTTAAGAACGAAAATGGCATAAACGTAACTGACAACGGCAGAAAATAAGCGACGGACAAATTTTCATATCAGAATTCGAAATTGGGGTACTGACTTTGATAACCGATATTTTCAAAATGAAGGTTACACAAACGAAAATTTCAAATCGGTACAAAAGAATTTTCAAATCGAAATTCGAAACGAGGCTAAATTGGTTTTTAAATGTCTCGGAAGCAGAACGACATGTACAAATTTTGTAATCAAAATTCGAAATGCGAAGTAAAAATAGTTTTATACCTTCGGTATCAGCTCTCTCAACTATTGCAGTCACACCCTTGGAAGAAAATACTTGAACATAACGAAAAAAAAATCAAACATTCATCCGACAGGATTAGAGATGGCGCTGCTCTACGATCGTTATTATGTAGTATTTAAACATTTGCCGAAGGCACAATAATCATATTCTCGATACCTGAATGAAATAACAGCATGATTTAAAACGTGCAACTAAATTCACTTAGGATAACAAAATAACTCTATCGTTATGAATGGTATTACAATCCTTCGAGAAACGGCATTTAGAAGACGATGCCTTCAGTTATACCTAGATTGGAAGAATTTCATGCGCAGATTACGCGAATTCATAATCCTCTCCAATTTATTTTACCGTATTCGTACAATTAAAACACCCGCGATTACGATCTTTATTCTCATGCTAAATATTCGACATTATTTCGGATTATTCATCAAAGTCGCGGGTCAGCTGTTCATTCCATCCCTTAATATTAGTAACGTCTATAAATTAATGTACAGCTGAGTATGTATAGCGATGTTGCTTATCATTCTTGATTGACGCGAAGCTTCCGGGTAGTTATATCGTTATAAGCATTTTGAAGGCTATGGAAAATAAATTGAACATGTCAGATACGTTGACTTCATTTATCATGTTAAAACTTAATCATCGGGAATGCTCGGATATGTCTTTCTTACGTGTACCGAGGAATCCCCGATAATGAAATTGTAGATTTATTAGCTAAAGCTAAAGCGGGGTCTTTTAATGGTGTGGTTGTCTCCTTAGTTTCTGCGCACGATATCATATGGTTTACGCAGTCGGAATATAGGAAACTTTTTGGGAACAGACATATGTGAAGAATATACAAACAATAATCGCCCCACACTATTAATTACAACCGTCTCATACTAAGTTTCCACGGGTCTACTTTTAAAGAAATTGCACCTATCAGCAGATTGCGATTCGGATATTACCTGTTACCGGAACACCTATTCCTTATGCAACTTAGAGACTCCTTACTACCCTTTATACAATGCATTGTAACCCTGATCACGTGTTCTTCGAATAACATTACGTTCTGAATTATATCTTAAATTACTGCGCTCATCGTGGTTCTCGCTACAATGTATTGTCTCTTGTTCATCTTGAGATTTTACAACTGTTTCCAGACATTATTTCTCGGGGAAGTGGTCCACAATTAGAGAAGTGGGAGTTACTTCATACGTAGAGTATCATGTTCAGTACGCTGTAAGACATCCCATTAAAAAAAAATAAAAATAAACCTATGAAATTAACTCGGTTATGTAACTAAAAATCGTAATAAAAAAAGCAAACATATGTTTCGTTTACTAGAAAGTAGATCAGAAACATCGATTGAAAACAAGATGTTATTATCATACAAAAAGGTTCTGAAACTAGTTTTATTATATGGTCGAGAATTACGAGGTTGAGTTAAAAAAAGCAATATTGTTATTTTACATTGATACCGGAACAAAATCCTCCTCCACGCTATTAAAAAGAACCCACTGAAGGCTTTACTAGAAAATTGTGGGTAATATTTTGCCGTGGATACCAGCAATCAGCAGTATCGCTTTTAATTTTCCACAACGCTTAACCTGTTCGTTGCACCGTTCATTTTTTTTTTGTCCGGATACGGTTTGGATACCATCAACCTCTTCTAATGAGCTCGAATTCTCCCGCTGCGTAAACCGGGGGAGTAATTAACTTCCGATGATCAGAGTGATCTGAGTTTGTATTTTCCACTCCTGCATATCAAAAAAAAATTCTTTAGCTATTTTACATTCTCCAACTGTGGTACAAATCGGCTTCGTTAATTTCAAGCGTATCACGTATCTGTATCGGGAGATTCAAGTTATTTTTGTAGTATTCTGATCTTACACTAACATCGTAAAATGAAATTCAAGGGTGCAATTAAAAATACGCTACCCAATTACGATATAGGAACATTCAAATTAGATAGCGATCTCTCTTTATCATATCGCCTAGTCACAATGTCCTCTATATGCTGCTACATAAACTTGGCTAAAATAAATGCGTATTTTCATAATATATAATTGACGTCGAATTTTTCAATTCTTAAATTATCTAGTTATCTGGAAATGCTTTCACCATGGCTGTTTACTATACTGTTAAAAAGTTCTCGATTTCTAACCATACCCGTTAACTTTTTTTACTTCATAAATTCCAGCATTTTATATTATCCATTCATTGCATCCTTCATCTGCCGCGTCTTCGTTTCCCTCGTATTCTTCCCTGCAGTATCAATTGTAATATTTCGTATTAACTGTCTGTAATAGTATCAGTACAATGTGAAACATGATAGTTTCACCTTTTCCAGTGATTTTGTTGAATTATTTCATTTACTGAAACGTAGCATCTAACTTAAAAATTGATAATGTTCAACTGAAATGATTAATACGAAATATTCATATATATATATATATATATATATATATATATATATATATATATATATATACAACAACAACAACAAAGTATATTTGCATAAGTAATAAACATAAAAGAAAATATAACATAGGTTATAAACATTGTGTACCGGGAACACCTTACCACATTAACATAGTAAGAATATAAAGAATAAAGCAAAACAAAACGCTAAATGCTGCAGGAAAAAAGCAAATAAAAACGTGCGGCTAGAAAATAAACACGTTTTCTAATTACAAGTAGTACATGATAGTGTATAGAAACTTAAGTCTAAGCTACAAAAATATATTGTATAGGTTGTAAGTTCTTAAATGAATACTATGTATATACACACATATATACACATACACATATAAAAAGTGGATGACACGGGTGCCGAAGGTGTTTACTAAGTAAAGGTTAAATTATAATTAAAAAATTAAAATTAATTACTACATAATGTTATGTTTAAGTCGCCTGTGTTTATATTTGGAATACATGAAACGAAGTTGCTTAGAATCGTAATTGGCAATCGAGGAGACGAGTACATTGTTTTGGTGAGAGCATTTAATAAAAAAGTCAATCGATAGCTTTAGAATAAAATCTCTAATATGGGGCAGGTCAGTAGCTTCGTGCATACTGTCGATTCTGGCATAGCGAGGTGCATTGAGAATACATCTGAGGCATCTGTTTTGAATGACTTGTAACTTGTTAAAGGAGGTTTTTGATATAGAGCTCCAGGAAGGACAAGTGTAGCAAAGTATTGGGCGGATTAGTGCTTTGTAGAAGATTATCTTGTTTAATGTTGAGGAAGGACTTGTGATTAAGAATGGGGTACAAGGAACAGGAAGGCATTGCTTGTCTTGATTGTAATATTATTTATATGTTTAATGAAAGTAAGTCTATCGTCGAGAATTACACCAAGATAACGAACCTTATCGCACCACTCTAAAGTGTTTCCCTGTACCATCAGATTGTAAGGTAGAGCAGGTCTCCTGCGGGAGAAGAAAGTAGCTTCGGTTTTGTTGGGGTTTATGCTAATTTGCCATTTATTCTAATATTTAAGTACCCGCGGTGTCCCATACTGAAGTCTATTACGAATTGTGCTGGGTCTATAGGAGCTGCAGAATATTGCAAATATCGCAGCGTCGTCTGCAAATAGTCCCACTTGCGTGTTGGGTGGGTTTGGAAAATCACAAAGATACAGGGAAAACAAAAGTGGTCCGATAATACTGCCTTGTGGGACACCCGCAGAGCAAGATTTGTGAGACGAGACAGCGTTAACTACAGATACATAAAAAGATCTATTGCCTAGGTAACTATTGATTAAGTAAATTAAGCATGTTGGAAAGTTACATTTTATCATTTTATAAAGAATACCTGCGTGCCAAGTTGTATCGAATGCTTTAGCAACGTCAAAAAGTACCATGCCGGTATGCTTATTTAAGTTGAAGTTATGGGTAATGGAGTCGGTTATTCTGCATATTTGTTGGGTTGTAGAATGATGAGAGCGAAAGCCGAATTGAAAGTTTGGAAATATGTTATTGTTGTCGACATGGGATAATAATGTAAAATAAGTCACCTTTTCAGCAACTTTACTTAGGTTGCTCAGTAGACTAATGGGGCGGATGTTGGAAACCTGCAAAGGATCCTTACCGTGCTTGGGCAAGGCGATGATTTTGGCAAGTTTCCAGCTTTGCGGGAAATATCACAGTTTAAAGATACCATTCATAATATCTGATAATACAACAATGGCGGAATGAGGTAGTTTATTGATTATAAGTAATGATATATTATCAGGGCCTACCGAGTACTTTAATTTCGTTTTTTTGATGATATTGGATATTTCTAGAGTACAAATGACGTTAACACAATTTTGGGTAGTGTTAGTTATATGTAGATACGTCTTAGTACTGCATAGATACCTCTGAACCTCAGTCTGGACTTTTTTGCGCTGAAAGTTGGAGGCTAATTGTAAGTTCTGTCTGTGAATTTTGAAGTAGTGAGCAGCCAGGACCTCTGCTTTTTCTATGTCAGTGTAAACATAGTCACTTGAGGATGGGTTGCAGAGGGGCGAAAGAGACTTACTGTGGTGGGTAAGATATTTAGTCGCCTTCCAAAGACTATTATCCTTGGGGCTCAACGTTGTGAGGAATTTGTTGTACTGTTCGTTTTTGAGACAGTGACGAATAGTTTTGGTCAAAAGAGTCAATAGCTGCTTTAAAAAAGAGACGACTGGTCGGCCAAAATAAATACTCGGTGCACAATCGTCTGATATAATTTTTGAACCTGATGAGTGCAAGTAGGTAAGACGGTAAATTAGATATAGATGAACAAACAATGGTTTTTTTAGGGATATGTCTTTCAATCGATTTCAGAATTAGTTCGACAAGGTCACTTATGGTTTTGTCAATGTCAGTGGGATTGCAAATGTCTGTGTGAACAATGTTGTTGTTAATGTATTCTTTAAATTGAAGCCAGTTTGAATCTAAAACTTTTTTTTCTAAGATGAATTTAGTGGTAAAAACAGTAATGAGTATGGGATTATGATCGGATGAGAGGTCGTTAATAGAGATTAGGTATGATGTGTTTAGGTTTTTTACAAGTGCTAAGTCTAAGATGCTGTTTCTGCATCCTGCACGATTGGGAAAATGTGTAGGCTCAGAGGGAGCCACTATGCGAAGAAGGCCATTTAATGATAATTGATTAAGTATAGTGCTAGCAGAATTATCATTAAAGCAATTCCAACGTCTGCTTTTGGCATTGAAGTCTCCAACTAAAATTACTTTGTGATTGACCCTCATTAACTGCCTAATGTTATTGGCAAAGTTACGCATACGTATGGACGGTTTAGATATAGAAAATATAGAAATGGAATTACGACTATGATGATTATTATGATTAAGTAGCACGAGTGCCACTAGTAACACAATAGTTGCTGTTGGTAATGATATTGACACCAATAGCTTGGACACAGCTTAAGTGAGGTAGTGGAAGTAGTTCTACTTGGAAGTGTTTTTTATGAGAAGAGCAACACCACCCCTACGACTTACGTCAGCTCTAAATATATTGTAACCAGGAAACTGGATATTGTGTTTGCTGTCCAGCTTGGTTTCAGATAGTGCTGCAACATCAATACGGTTCATGCAGATAAAATGAAAGAGCTCGTCATACTTCTCGGTTAAAGAGTTACAATTCCAAACAGCTAGTTTAATTCCTGGAGTGGACGACAACTAACACGTATTAATAATAGTTTCAATTATTACCTGTAGCATACTTAAAACATCCTTATTTTTAAGTGATTTAAGATTATTAAATATCGCTTTAATTACATTAAAAATATGACTTAAGTTAAATTCGCGTAGCAAGCCCTGCAAGAAAAAATTCACTGTTTGTGCTAGGATCAGGGGTTACAATACGGGGAGAACGAAGTGCTGAAGCATAAGATCTTTGTTCATTATTTGGAACATTTACAACCAGGTTGGGAACAGAAGCATTATTAGAAGAGAAGTCAAAACTTGATTGTTTTGGTACTGAGTTACGAAGTAGAGTGTTGGATCTAATTGTTTTAGCATTAACGATTTTTGAATGACGGTACACTGGTCGAAGTTAGCAGGATGGTCTCTGTTACAGTTGGCGCATTTAAATATTTTTTCGGGACAAGAAGCGGGAGTATGGCATTTGCTACATTTAAGACAACGTTCTGGGAGATTACAGTTTTGAGACACGTGTCCGAAGCGCTGACAACGAAAACATTGAAGTAGGGAGCTACGCCTTTCGTATTTTCCCATGTAATGACTCAGAAGAAAAGGATAACTATGTGATAAACATGACGCAATTGTGTATCGGGTGGAAATAGAACTGAATGAACAGGAAGAGGAATGGAATCTGAATCTGAATCTGAGCATTTTTTATAAAATTGAGAGACAGAGGTACCTTCCTTATAGAAGTCCATGCTCTAGTATACTATCGCAACGGCTGTACGTATATATATATATATATATATATATATATATATATATATATATATATATATATATATAGATAGATAGATAGATATAGATATACATATAGATAGATATAGATATACTAGAAGTTACCCACGGCCTCACCCGTGTAATTATTTTTTTTAATGCAATATCAGGTAAATTTTAAACGATTTGACAGAGATATCGCTGTTTAGTACTTTTTAAAACTTTAAATTATTTTAATTTCCGTACTTATTTGCGATATCAATGTGAAACGAAGCTTAGAACAAATCTGATAATATAGGCTAATAAGCTGTGCGAATTTCATCATTATTGCTTTAATAGTTTTTAAGTTAAACTGGAACAGAAAAATTGCCGTTAATGAAAATACTCGCAAATCACAGACGGACACTGCAGATTTATATATTAGTATAGATAGAATATAGATATAGATATAGACATGTGTTCGTGTGTGTATATAACTCTAGTCGTCGGAATAGCCAAGTGGCTAAGAGCACGGACTTCTATACGGAAGGTACCGGGTTCGAATACGATCGACGACGCAAAAATATTATCATTAGAAAAAAAAAAATAATAATCCTGATATTCTCGTGTCGAAGGAAATAGCAAATCAGCACGCACTAATATGCGCGCTACTAATAATATAGTACACTACAAAAAATATGCGGGACTGCATTGTGTCGTGGCAACAAAGCGATTACAGTCAGTTCTCCCGGGTGTGTATATGTGTATTTAAACGGTTATATTATAATTGCTTTGTACGCTACTTACACTATACAATAAAATATGTATAGGTAAAGAGTCGCATAAATTAAAAAACCAACCTAGCGGCTGACATCTACGTATGTTTAATTATCCGCTTTATATCATTATTGCTCGGTTTCTTCAATAATCAGTTTATCATCATGTCTTAATGTGTCCCATCATCTTTACGTCTTTTTATATTAATTCCCGGTTCAGGACTTATTCGTTGCTGTTCTTCTCTATCCATTTTATCTTCAGCATCTTTCTAGTCACATCTCTGCTACCATCAACTTTTTTTTTTATCAGCTTCATTTACTATCCAGGATTCACACCCATATAGCGATCTATGCTCACATTTTTACTTGTGAATAACTCAAGTTTTGCAAGGATGCGTATTCGACTAGGCTTATTCTACGTCTGATTTCTCTGTCGGTGTTCCTATCTCCTGATACCAAACAGCCCAAATATGACGCTTCTTTGATTCTTAGATTTTTTTTATTATTTAATATGTTTTCGTTTTGTGGCGTCGGAGTTCTCGCATATTATTAATTTAGTTTTTATTTCATTCATTTTTTATGTTATATTCTTCCAAATGATAGTTTCGGTTCTTCCAGTGCTTCTTGAAATTCTTTTTCAGACTTAGAAATAATGACAATATCAACATTGAATCTTACACACACACACACATATATATATAAAACAAAAAACAAAATAAAATCGAAGTTAATCACTAAAAAATTTATTACATAAACACGAAGCTTCGTGTTTAAGTAATAAATTTTTTAGTGATTAACTTCGATTTTATTTTGTTTTGCTAAATTCATAAAATCACTACTCTCCAATACATCAACATTATATATATATATATATATATATATATATATATATATATATATATATATATATATATTATATATATATATACAATTCAGGTTTATTACCCATGCTGCACGTGCTATATACTACCTACAAATAATTATAAAACTTATCAAAAGTACCATTAGGTGGGTATGGCAAAATTAAAATAATTCTGTGTTTATGATTTATAAAATAACGGTAAATTATTTAATTATCCATTTTTTTTTATTATATTATACTATACTACATTATTGACGGCCCTTTTAAATGTTGTGAAAGTTTCTTTATAGCCGAATGGATTAAAAATGACTTCCAAGCTTGGGGATCTAAAGTGAACAATACAGTTATCAGAGTTAGTAAGGGAGAAATCGAACGGAAAATTTGACTGGTGCGGTAAATTGGGTAAAAAAGAATAATAAAAAAATAGAAGATATTGGATAAAAAGAAGAAGATGAAATAACAATAATATCATCGACAGAACAGAGCACTAGTTGAAGACACGGACAGACCACGATAGCGATAATAATAATAATGCTGATGATGATGATGATGATAATAATAATAATAATAATAATAATAAAGTAATAGCGTTGGGACAAAATACGAGGAAGAAAGTTAAAGTAGGTAGAAAATGTCGGACTAAGAATAACAATGTTTTTTTCTATTCTTTTTTATCGTACACAGTTTTCTTACGCGCGATAGTAAGCTTAACCTCTGTGCCGTGGGTGTAGGTGTGGTAGCGTTCGGTCGACAGCGTTAGAACTGATAACAGTATAAAACCAGGGACCGACCCCAATTCCCAATTTCAACTGACGACTGTTTAGAAATTTAGTTCGTCGAATACGCCGCTAGTATTAGCGAGGCAGCATCAATATTATCGCTACTGGCCGTCTTACGTAAAAGCGAGAAATCAAAAAAAAAATAAAAAAATTTAAAAAAACCCAGAGGAAGAGAAAGAAAATTGCCAAGTTTTCTATTAAAAAGAGATAGAACTATCTCGTACTCTAGTTAGAATTCTAATAGTTAGACAAGACTAAAAATCGAGTTGGGGTTTTCTCCAGCCCGGCTCTTTCGTTTATAAAGGAGGGTAGCTCGCACACTTTTAAAAAATAAATATATGACAACGGATACAACGGATACAGATACCGAATATGAGAGCTGGCGGAGAATTCCAACTTACGCGGTTCGAAATAAAATGAAGACGGAGGGTGATCATGTCCAGCGATATGAGAATGCGTTGTTCTTTATCACTGCGTACACGTATGTATATAAATAACAATAGTCCATTGTGCTGTATATCATCGTAAGAAACGGTTATAGGAATTGCTACTAGCGGCGGCACCACTACTATTTTACTAATACTAATACGATGAACTGGCAATTCTGTCGTTATATTTACTGGTTCGATGCCGGATGACTTTTCCATTTTCTAAGCAAAAGTATTTGCTAGAAAGGTTTTTCCTTTTTTTCTTCCTTCGTCTGTGCTATATTTTTTAACCGGCGAATCTTCCTTCATTGTTAATATCTGGACGTTATTGAATTTTAACATTAAGAACGCGATCATCTTTATTCCATCTTCCGTTATGTATGCTCTGTAAATATTACTCTACTACGCATCTTCATATATGTTATTCTAACTCGATAGTTTTTAGCAGCAGTAGTAGTAGTAGTAAGCGTCAGATCAATCGGAACGATAAAAAAAAGTAGAAATTGCGAAATTCAATATAACCGTTTTGAATACGGGGGAAAATGAAGACGAACTGGTAATATCGAGCGCAGTAGATAATAAACGATAAAAAAATTCCCTCGTATTCGCGTTATAATAAAAAGTCTGCCATCGTCGTCCGGGATAATTCCTCGGGAAAATAGCGGAAAATGTTGGAAAATGGCTTTTCGTAAGAAAGCGTTTCCTTATCTTAAATTACGGTCTTGAATTTTTACCCGCTTATTTATTTCTCCTTACATTTCAATCGATTCATTCCGGACGATTATCATCGTTGTCCTCCGTGAAAGTGGCGATAATTCATTATCCTTTTTTTTAGAGAGAGAGAGAGAGAGAGAGAGAGAGAGACGAAGCTATATATAATTTATTTACATCGAATTATTATTTTATAATCGTAAGTACTCGCGAATAAATTGTTTTTTTATTTTATTCTTTAATCGGTCTCCGTGGTTTCAGTGTGAAAATATCTTTTAAAATTTTATTTGCGAAGGTTCCAATAGTGGTTACAACTTGAAACCATCATAATTACGATCGCTGCAGAGCTTTACTGATAAGAAAAAAAAAACTCCATAAGAGAACTTCTTCGCTGTCTCAAACTGGAAGTCGTTGCCAAATGTATAGTATATTTTTACTAGTTTATGTCCAGATCACGTGTTAGTTTTTACAGATGGTTCGAAATATACGACATCTCAACTTACTGCAGCTGCATTTTATGTTACACTTCTAAATGACACCAAACTGTTTAGATTCCCGAAATTTTGTAGCGTGTTTACATCGGAAGGATTTCGCCATTCTCAAAGCCATGCGGTATATCAGATGTAATAGGATCAAGGGGAAACTATTAATAGATAAAGGCTCTTTTAGTGTTCTTAAAACCCTGAAGAAACCTAGGCCTACCCTTACTATAGAGACTATATTCTAATGTAGAAAATGTATTTTATTTAATAACCGCGTCTTTGTATCTTTCGTTTGGATTCCAGCCCATGAGAGTATCTAAGGAGTACGCGATCGGGCTGCAAAACTTGGTACATCGGAAGGCATTCTCATTCCAAGGATTTCTTCTTCGTGTTTAGTTGTATCCGCTCGAGCAGACCTTCTTCATCGCTGGAACTGTTCTGTAAAAAATAGCTTAACTTTTATATATCAAACCTAATCTCCCTACCACATCCATTCTCGCACTTACACCTCATAAAAACCTATCTCGAATTTTCTTTTCAATCCTGGTCAGATTCCGTTCCAACCACAATTGCCTTCCTAGCCATTTGTACCCTATCAATCTTACACCATTTGTATACTGTCCTGTGCATGCGGGAACTATAGCCGACGCTAATCATGTGATTTTTGCTCGCGATTTGTATAGCAGAGGTAGAGATACCTTTATGAATAAAATTTTACGTTTATTTAATCCACCCCCATCTCCCGGAATAACAACAATATCCTCGCAGCTCTGTGTGCATATATATATATATATATATATATATATATATATATATATATAATCAATCTCTAATTGTGTTTTCTTTTTGGTTTTTATTTTATTTAATTTTTTTATCCCCTTTTTTCTACTGTTCTTTTGTTATCATATGTATGATATTGTTTGAAATTATTTGAAGTTCAATTGCTGCAGTGTCTGGTTCGATGTCAGCTGATTTCTTATCTGAGTATGGTTCGATGGAACAACCAATGAGGTTTCTCTTACTTGTCAGACGTTCAACCAATCACGTTTCTTTTACTTGTCAGGTATTCGGTCATACTATCGATTAGTCATTCTAGTATCGGTATAAATAGGCCTTCCTTAAGGATGCCAAAGTCAGTCTGTTCGAAGTATTCATGAAGTTGATACGTGTTTCTGAATTGACGTTCATTTGTTAATTGTCATTTCATTTGTGTAATATGTATATATGAGTTTTCGAATTTCGTTTTATCTCGATTTTGTACATTTAAGTATCGTGTTAATTTATTAAAAATAAACTGATCGTTCTTATGCGGTTGTTAATCTCTGTTAAAGTCAATATCAGCTGAATTCTGTATACTAGAATTATTTGAGTTTTGAAGATTTATATGAAAACAGTGGTAATTTTGCATACCTAAGCTCAATTATTGTAATATAATAAATTAAATAAAAAATAAAGGAATTACGACTTTAACGAAAATATTTAACTGGAATCTGAAAATTACCCTTTAATTGCGGAAAGTTGCTGAAATGATTACGATACCTAACCCAGGGAAACAACTAAATCATACAGAGACGTATCAGCTGTAGCCTCAAAATTATTCGAAAAATTACTTCTTAAACGAATGAAAAATATGAGTAATTAGGTTCAAACAAAATCGTTCGACGATTGCAGTTACTGATATAATATAAAAATCGCTGGAAGAGAAGTCTTTTTGGATGTTTCACAGTCTTTCGATAAAGTCTGGCACGGACGATTGATGTAGGAATTAAAAGATATTTTTTCAGAAGAATATTGTGAAATTTTACACCTCGTATTTAATAGACCGGGTTTTTTTTTCGAATAAAACAAAACACTAGCTATTCACAAATACAGAATGCTGGAATCTCGCAAGGAAGCGTTGCGGGGGGGCCCCGATATTATATTTATTATGGATATCCCAATTGGTGAAAACATCACAACAGCGGTGTTTGCGGATGACCGTATATTGGTATTTGAAGAATCGACTGTACCAAAAAGTGCAACAACGTCTAGATGGAGACTTAAGTAATTGAAGCGAAATAGAAGTAAATCGTTCCATATTAAACCAACAGGATAATAAGTTACCACCCGATAATGATAAAAGGAGAAACGGTTAACACATATGCTGAGTACCTTGGCGTGTACCTAGATGAAGAGCTGGCGTGGAGAATTTACGTCGCCAAGAAAAAGGAGGCGGCACGCTTTAAGTAATTTTACTTTATAATCAAGTAAAATCAAACCTATATGAAGCTATGTCAACTGTGGAGTTAAGCTAAACCCAACAACTTACAAAGTATGCAACGAATACGGAATAATATTCTTAGGAAAATAGCAGACGCTAGATGGTAAGAAAGGAATTCAGTTATCCATCGCGATATAGCGGAAGTGAGTGAAATTCCGACTAGAAAATATCAACAAAGAGTACCAACACATGTATATACGGAAATAAATAAGCTGACGGATCATAAACCCGATACTCGCAAAATTAAAACGAACAAAACCGCATGATGATGATGATCAATTTACGACTGCTACGAGGCCAGAGGTACGGACACGGAAGCTATAGTTGTTAAAACATGCCGGTTTCATATAGGAACGCTACTGTTGAACCGGCTGCATTTGGCTGCAAAACTATTTGTAATGCTTACTTTACTTTCACGTATGTCTCTGGGCACGGGATCCGCCTCGTCTTATAACTTCAGGTCCAATCGTTTGAGCCATTCCCTCGCATTGTGCGTGAGATCCTTTATCTAGGCCCAGCCTGCTTGTAGAGCAGGGCACTCCGTTACAATATGATCGATAGTCTGGCATTCGGCACCACAGTCACATTTCTGGATATTGGAAAGGCCCCACAGATTTTTGGCCTGTTCTTCCATGGCCGATCCTTATTCGGTTCAATCGAGTCCACGTTATTCGAGGTAGTTCAAAACCAGGTGGTCTGGAGTTTGGGTGGTCAATCAGCTTTTTAGCATCTGGTCCATATCGAATAAGTTCAGCCTTGTAATTTTGGCAGTGTAGCAGAAGGTATTCTTTTAACATCGCTGCAGGAATAAATCAAGTGACTTTGAGTGAGAGTCGTATGTCTTAGTAATATACGACGAATGACTATTTGTTCATGTCGTGTCAATGAAGGGGAGATCGGCATAAATTAGTATCAGGTTTGAATGAGCGTAACTTGTTTGTAATTGGTGTTGATAACCATAATATATTCCATTTCGCGCGGAGTTGTTCGTTTATTATGCTGCGGATATCTTTTGGATAGGTCACATATAAGCCGCCTCTTTAGCTGATGTGTCTGCTAGATCGTTCCCAGCAATACCAGTGTGACTTGGAACCCGTATAAATAATGGTTGAGGGGAAAGACCGGTAAATGGGATGCCGATTATTATTTCCTTAGCTACTGGATGCTGATTTTTGCGCTTATAATTACTGATGCTGGTGATTTCTGAAAGAGAGTCAGTGGCAATGACAGACTGCTTAGAATTTCTACCAACAGAATCTTGTATATAAATTACAGCTAGTTAATTTTGTAGCATAAAGTTCAGCCGAGAGGATTGAAAAATCTGGAGATAGTGGAAATCTTATTATTTCGTTTCTTTACGAGATACGACGCATTTTAAATATTCCTCGCAATAATAAAATTGTGTAAACGTACATTAATCGAAACGTACAAAATTTCATTAATTAACAACGGTGTCCCTAACTTAAGTTGCCGTACAAGGAACCTTTTTAAAAAAAAACACATCGGATCGAGGTTTTCGTTATTACTCGTACTAATTGTATTAGCTTCGAACTGGCGGTAGGTAATCGATAAAGAAGATGATTCGCGAAGTTGGGGAAAGTCTGGTCGAAGACGGAACCATCTTCGATAAGGTACTAGCGCACGTATGGCAACGTTGCTTGTAGCATAACGATGGAACATACTGATTGATTAATTAATAAAAAAACCGAAGAAACGGAATTATTACCTCAATTACGGGGGGTGGGTTTCGCCTATAAAATACCTCGACACTAAATTCCTAGGTAAATTTTCGGACGAGCTTTCTGATAGAATTAAGAAATACGAAAACTATCGTCGATATTTAGTAGCTATTTGAAAACGTGGCCGTTTTCACCGGTACTTAATATACCCGTGTACTCCGTGTGTGTTGCCTTTAGTCGCTGTATGTCGTACCAAAGTACCCGTTAAAATTGTAATTCAATTTATAAATACAACGCGAGTAAACGCGAGAGAAAATGCGAGTAAAAAACACTTTGAGAAGTTTTGAAAAGTGTTTTTTTTATATACATATATATGTGTGTGTGCGCATGTGTACGCCTAAAATTTATACCAGTCAAGTTTTCAGCAAAATTCATCGCATAAAAGGAAATAACAAGAAGGAAGTAAAACGCCATTACGAGCAGAAGACTCTTCTCTCGTCATCATCCTTACGAGTTGTCCCAGGCTGTCGATTTTTCTTGTCGCATTTTGTCCCAAAGGGACGTACACAAGTCCGACGGTCGACTTATAGAAATGCCAGGAAACAGGATAACACACAAACGCATGTATATATATATATATGTATGTATGTGTTTGTAACGGCATGAAAAAAAATAATAGGAATGCAACATATATGTATGAACGTATTTATATATCTACGAAATGCACGATCGTGTGTATGGACGTGCGTGCGTGTGTAAACACGAACAAAATATAAAGGTTTTATAATAAGACGAACTGAATCCGGAATACAAATAGAAAAACTGAAAAAATTCAAGTTACCTTTAAAAATTTTCCATAGCCTTTAGAGACTTGAAATTTAAAAATTTAACATATTTTGTATATATGTAAAATATATATATATATATGTATATATAAATGCACACTATTGCCTCGTTTTATGTTTGTTTTTCATTTCCACGCGTGGATTTCTGATCGCATTTCAAATTTTTATCGACCACACCTAAATTGAAGAACATTCAAATATAAAGGCCTTTAATATGCACGCACGAATCGATATTCGAATGACTGTGAATACGAATTTAATTTGCAACTTCTAACTAACCTCGGTAAAATGTTCGATTTTATCGTTCCAGATGTAAACATTCCGTACGTATCTGATATTATAAAGCAGTACGTCAAAAGGTTAAATTCCGTGGCTGTCTTAACAACTCCGCTAGAATGTTGGACACTTACAATGACGTGAGAAGATTGAAGCGCAGTAAACCAATGGATCTAGTTTAGTCTTCTCTTCGTGACAAATAGCAAGCGCCAAACATATTGCTAAATCGTCACACTCAACTATATTGTGAATAAAATAAAACATTAAAAAAAAAAAACACGAAATTTGAGACATCCTAATGTCTTCGCGTTATCAGCCGGCAGATGTATTAAGCTCGACTTAATACGAAGATATAAATAAGATGTGAACACTTTTTTGCATGAAACTGATAAATTACAATAAATAAAAGTAGACTTCCTAAATTTTTTGAGATCGTGTGAGTTACAAAATTTGAATTTTAAATAATAATTCGTATTCAGTTTACGATTAGTACATACGCTCACGTATCTTCATTATCACATCGTTGCATCGTAATTAACCCGTTGTACGCTATTTTTCTATGCAAAAATAGGTCAGTATTGAAGACGTTAATTATATATATATTATTATATATAGACAAATGGTTTGAAAAGTATGTTAAAATATAGTAAAGTATACGCATTATCAATAGTGACAGTACACAAAGAGAGAGATAAAAAATGCTGAAATGAACGTGCAAAATGATTTAATAGTAGTAAGTAAGCGGGCGCACGATAACAATCTAACAGTGAATACGAACAAAACAAAATATATGTTCGTGAAACCAATGACGGAATTTGAAATAATTATGCATTCAAATGAATCTGTTCATCGTATGAGTCGAAATAATAAATGCTATAATATAAAAATGTGGAAAAGTCGAAATAGACACATAAATATTTAGGCGTGACTGTAGACAGATATCTACGTTGGAGTGAGCACACAGGATATGTAGAGAAAAAAATTAAAACAGTAATACCAGCAATGTACACATTAAGAAAATTTATTTAAGCAAAAATACACTAAAAATAGTATATTATGCATTAGTAAAGATTAAGATATGGAGTACAAGCCAGGGGGATTGGCTAGTAAAACATATATAGAAAACATATATCGTTTACAAAACAAATGCTGGGGAAACTGATTATGAAGTAAAAACTGTTGACCAGTTGATGAAAGAAGACAGAGTATTAAATGTGAGAGGTTTTTGTGTTTAATGAATAAAATATTGTAATATTTAACTGTAGGAGAAAATAAAACAGCTACAGAAGAAAACACACAAAGCAAGTACATGCTACGAAAGACATTTAAATATATTATTGAAAAATTAGTCAAGTCACTAACATTTATTGTCTTGTGAAAAAACACAAAGCTTTTCGTAATTTACGCCATTATCAAGTTTGTTTTTTTTTTTTTGACGGGTACTATGTACTGCTGCTACGGCCAGAAGCACCCGTATAGAAAAATGAATGTTAGATTAGATTGATCATGCCTATAGCTCAAAGAAACTGAAGTGCTGCTTCTACAGCAGTTGGGGATCATCAGATAGAACTGTTTTGAATGAACTACTATTGAAATTTTATGGACGGTATACGGAATATTGTGGGCAGTCAAAGAACAAGTGCCGGAGTGTTAAGGTGGTTCGGGCGCAATGAGCGCACAGAGGTGGATCTGTTCTACTTAGAATATAACCATGAGTCAGTGATAACAATGCCGAAAAGCTTTGCGTTTTTCACGAGAAAATAAATGTTAGTGATTTAACTAATTTGTATAATATTGTAAATGTACGTGTTAAAATACGGAAATAGAGGATACTGTAATCGTAATTGTGTAATGCATGTATATATATTTTTTTATAAATGTATATTTCTTATAATAATAACATTCTATATATGCACACCTTCACTCCCATCTATTTTATAATTTTTTTTACTTTAGTTCCAACTTGTTGATTACCTTTTATATATTATTCACACTATTACTCTCACATTTTTCTTCTCTCCCATTTGCCCACAATTATACACTCATTTGTCTCTCCTACACATACATATTTATTTTAAGAATGGCGGCAAATAAAATCTGCCCTCAATGAAGCGACTAAAGAACATCTTACTAATTATACTGACACACGACATAATGGATTACTAATGAAATATTTGATTTAATGGAGCAGAGAAGGAAAAAAAAAGACTAATTTATCCGAATACAAACAAATTGACAGAACCATTAAACGGAGGATAGTACAGGCAAAGGAAGAATGGTTGATAGCGCAATGTAAACAGATTGAAGAATTACAAAGGATACATAACGAATTTGATATTCATAAGAAAATTAGAGAAATAACACACACACATATAAAAAAAACACAACTATCCTTAAGAGGGATAATAATGGAGATATCATTACGGGAGCTATAAATAAAATAAAATCGTGGGAAGAATATGTAAAAACTCTATTTAATGGTCAAGAAGAAATAACACTTCAAGATGAAATGGATACCTTGCCAATTTTAGAATTCGAGGTGGAAACTGCAATCGAGCAAGTTACAGCTCGCAAAGCGGTAGGACCAGATGATATACATGCTGATGTATTGAAACTATTAGGTATCCGATGGCAATACAGAAAGTAACTAGGTTTTTCAATGCCGTATACGGAAGCGAGAAAAATTGGCTAGAATCAGTATTCACCATCATACCAAAAACTCCTAGTGCATATAAATGCGATGATCATAGACTAATAAACCTTATGAGCCACGTCCTGAAACTTTTCTTGCGAATAATTCATTGGCGAATATTTCAAATTTGCGAAAAAAAAAAACACGAGATGGAACCAATTTGGTTTTCGTAATGGGATGGGAACTAGTGAAGCGCTTTTTTGCCTGAAAACAATAATTCGAAAAAAACTAGATTTTCACAAAACTTTTTTTTTTTATTATTTTATTTTTTGGGCACTGCTGAGGAGCAATCACAACCCACTAACGTGTTGATTGATAAATAGTAATTATATATTGATGTTACAATTGGTTAGGAATTTGTAAAGAAGGAGGAAAACACGGGAGTCATTAGAAAAAATTAAGGAAGTGATAGAGAAAGGAGGACGATAACCGATGGATATTAAGGAATTCATGAGTGCGAGTTGGTCAGGTGTGTGAAAACTGCTATTGAAAAGGATGTGGTTTTCATCGGCGATAATTTGTGAATCGGCTGGATGGGAACAATATGGGAACTGGAAATCCCAATATGAAACATGTGAGCCGGAAGACGATTGTGTCCAGAACGTAAACGGGTGATGTTGTAATAAATTTTCGGAAGTTGAGGTGGACAAATTAAAGTACCAGGGAGTAGGTGATGTGGCCAGATAATATCTAGGGGTGGAAGAACTAACTAGCCACGATGACCACTCGTAGGATATATCCATGTTGACCAGAGATATCAGGTCTGTGGTGGAAATTGCCGGCACCAGAGAGCCGAAGGAAATGGCTTCCTTGGCCAGAGTGCCGGCAACCTCATTGCCATGAATTCCGGAATGACCGGGAATCCAGACGTGTGATATTAAGATGCCGCGGTTGAATAGTAAATAAGTCAATTGTCGCACTGCCAAGGGAAGATAATTGGAATTAGGTTGAAAGGAGGAATGCTTCAATGCGAGGAGAAAACTTAGGGAGTCGGATAAGATTAAGTATAGGGAGGAGGAATGGTGATCTAAACGTGATAAGAATTGCAGAGTTTTAAGGATGCTTAGGCCCTCGGCAGTGAAAATTGAATTGAACTGAGGAAAAATGAATGATTTTGAGATATTATATTGCGGTATATAGAATGCTCCTGTAACGGACCGACCGGGAAATTTGGATCTATCTGAAAATACATGTACACGATTAGGCCAGTAATTTTGTATGAAAGCATTAAGATCAGGATGGGAAGACATGATGGAGGAGAAGGAAGAGGTGTCAATGGAGATGTTAAAAAGATTGACCTGATATGAATTGGTAAAGTAAATTGTGGGACGAGATGGAAGGATAAGATACTTGTATGTCCGGTATTTATAAGCTGCAGTGGAGAGTAGTGGAATACGGGAGCGATTGAAACGCCATTTTCTGAAAATTTTTAAAAAATTGGAAGTGAAGGAATTAACTTGTTTATTGAGAGATTTCGAGATAAATCGGAAGGTTAAACTTTTACGTTGGAGGGAGAGAGGAACAATATGAGACTCGGAGGAAAGAAAGGAAATAGGAGTAGAACAAAGAGAGCCTAAAATTAAGCGCATACAGAGGTTTTGTATTTTATCCAATTTGGTTAAGAGGTGTCGGGAGGCATTACCATACAGGAAGGAGCAGTAGTCAATTTTGGAACGAATTAAGGAAATATATAGAATGTGGAGAGAAACGGGATCTCCACTCCAGACAGTTGAGGAGAGGGATCTTAGGATATTAGAAGATTGTAGGGTGACCGAAATAAGAAAGTTTATATGCCGTTTCCAAGTAAGTTTTTGATCTAAAGTCAGTCCTAAGTAAGTGAATTACGTTACTATAGCGATGCGGTCATTATAAAACGGAATATATTGAGGAGAATAGTTAGGCCGATTGAGGGAAAACACGATAGCTGCAGATTTGCTGGGATTAATGGAAAGATTGGAAAATTGGAAACGGTTACTTAAAGTTATGATATCATGTGTTAAATATTGTGTAATAAGGTCAAGATTATTGCTATGTTGAAAGAGGACCAGATCGTCCGCATAGGAGATGAGATGGGATGAATGGGGAAGCGGAGGTTTTAAATCGTGCATAATATAGATATTAAATAAAATGGGACTAATAACAGAACCTTGTGCGAGACCAGTGTAAGTAGTGCGGTGCAGCGGATGTTGGAGTGTAGGGTGCTGGAAGTGTAAATGTTTGATTTTAAATAGGTTACAAATATAAGCTGTGAGATTATGTGAAATACTAAGTGATAAGAGGCGTTGGTGCAGTAAGCTGATGTTGACGTTATCGAAAGCTGCGGTGAGATCCAGAAATGTGGCTAACAAGAAACCTTTATCTATATATGTTTTGTATATGTTAGATGTCAGAAAGGAGAGACAATCAGCAGTTGAATATTGGAGGCGGAAGCCATAAATAAAATTAGGGAGAATATTATTATTTTCCAACCACCACTCTAAACGATAGCGGATGACAGATTCAAGAAGTTTTCGAACACAGGAAGCTAGAGCAATAGGGCGGTACGAAGTAGCCAAATGTTTGGGTTTTGAAGATTTTTGAACAGGGGTAATATTGAAGGTTAGCCAGTCCCGAGGAATAAAGTTTTCTTGTAGAAATTTGGAGAACATTTGGGAAACGAAATTCAAAGAATGGGTTGACAAAGCTTGAAGCATTTTATATGATATTAAATCAGGGCCTGGGGCAGTATCCCTTTTATTTTCTAATATATGTGTGAGCTCTCTAATCGTGATAGGCATATCCAACATGTTTGGAGGGGAAGCAGATGTGAAATGGAAAGGGTTGGTTTGATGAAGGGAAGGTACGTATGTAGGAGAAACGCGGTTGACAAATTCATCAAACCAATGTTCGTGATCAGTAGAGGGAATAGAAGCAGAAAGAGCTCGATGTTTAAAGATTTTGGATAACGGTGTGGATCTGTTAAAAGATGAGCAGAATCGTCTCCAGGAATCCCGTTTAGTCTGATTTAATAACCGGCGGATTTGGGCATTGATCTTCCTAAATTCGATAAAATTGGATACGGTTTTATTTTTCCGAAAGATGCGGAATGCCTGATTCCTTTTGTTTATCTGGAAGGAACATTGCTTCGTCCACCATCTGACGGGAAGTTTCTTACCTAGGTAAATGGAATTATTACAAGTGGAGGCGGAAACTGAATCATGGATGATGGATAGAAAGAGATCATATACTTCGGGGGAGGAGAGATTTGACGGAAAGCTGAAGAAAAGATTGTCAGAAACGGAAGAGAATAAATCATAATTGATTTTTTTGGTGTACGGGATAGAGGAAGGGGTAGAAGATGAAGTAGTATCCCTGCCGGGGAGTCGGAGGTAAATACAAACCAGCAGATGATCACTACCCAGATAGAAGGGGATAACCGACCAGTTGCATGAAAAAGATAAGATGGGAGAACAGAAAGTGAGATCAATGGCACTGGATGAAAATTGAGGAGTAGGAAGCGTGGTGTGAGTCCCATTGTTTAGAATATTCAGTGAATATTGATCGACAATTTGTAAAACGGCTGTACCATTAAGATTAAATGAACTACAGCCCCAGCTGGGGTGGTGAGCGTTAAAATCGCCCCCAATAATGAGATGTGTCGAGGCTAAAGACTCAATGGCTGCTCCGAAAGCTCGCACATTGATTCTGTGTAGGGGAGGCACGTAGATGGACAGTATATTGATTGTAGTATTATTGATAGTAACGGCGATTCCTATTGAGTTGATGTTATGCAACTGATTTGAGTAGTTAACGAAATGGTCGGGAAGAAGATGATGTGGAATGGGTTGCTTAACCAGCACGGCGGTACCGCCATAACCGTCGACCCTATCCTGTCTGTAGGTTGAAAATCCGCGGATGAAAAAACCTGTGGATGTAGATAACCACGTTTCAGAGATAAGTAAAATGTTAAAGTTCTTGTCTCGTAAAAATATTTCTAGGTTTGGTTTGTTGCAAGGTGGGCTACGAGCATTCCATTGCAGAATCTTAATCATCAACAATGCGAGAAGTAAGGAGCAGTGATATATAGGAAAAAATGGAGCTAATGTAGATACATGGAATGGCATGGATCAAACCAAAAATGTGGTGTCGAGCAATGCTTAAAGGTGAGAATAGAAGTGATCGAAAGGGTAAGATGGGTAGAATGGTAGAGTAAGAGGAAAATGAGATATATAACATACATGCACGCACGTACTACACGCACATATACATATGTACATGTGGACGCACACACCCATATGAGTAGTGGAGCTTTTACGCACACCCACACATACATACACACACGCATACATATATACATATGAACATAAATCTCCAAATGGATAAATAGAGAGAGGAAGAGATTGGAAGGTTAAAAGGCGTTCGCAAGAGTTGTAGGTGATATAATGAATTTGTGGGGGTGAGTTAGCATTAAGGGTGTATACTTTAATTTTTGAGTTGTTTGATACGAGTTGATGTAGATTGCGATTTAATTTCGGAAGGTCTAGAACGAGCAGAGTGGACGATATGGACTTGACTTTGTTTACTGTGACGAGGAAGTTTATTGGTATCGGAATTAGAATCGGAAGAAGATGAGGCAGAGGAAGCGCTTCTAAGTAAGTAAGCGTTAGATTCCCTGAGGTTATGTTGTGAAGAGATATTGTTTAAGGAGGATTTTGTAGGAGGGGACCCGTCAGATGTGTTAAGATGAAGCTGTGTAGCATGATCCGGATAGGGGACTTTGGTGGGAGAGGATATGTCAACTTGATTAAATTTAGATTGAGAGAAGTTACTTTGACTTCATATGTTTGAAGAAGATTGTTGGAGGTAGACAGGAGGGGACTGTCCCGATGGGAAGGAAAATAGCTTGGAAATTGTTTGTTGGTGGCGATAATTGGGCTGCGAAAACGATTCGGGGAATGGTATTTGGTGAAGTGATGACGAGGTGTATCGGTATTTTTAGGTAAAGATGGTTTGTTTACAGAATGAGCAATAGGGGAGGCTGCATCCGCAAATGTAAAGGCTTTATTGACTAGGCTGGATTTGGAAATATTAATGGCTTCAGTTCGGGATACATTATCGAAGGCTGCTATTTTATTAATTTTATATTGTTCCTGGTAATATGGGCATGAATGATTGGTGGTGAAATGTGAGTCGTTACAATTTAAGCAAGGCGCTGATTCATTTTTGGGATGCGGGCAAGATGAAATAAAATGATTTCCAGTACAATTAGGACATTTTGGTCTAGAGCGACATTGAGTGGCAACATGTAAGTAACGGAAGAAACAATTTCTAAATAATACAGGAGGTTTGATACTTAGTTGTACCTCGAATCTCAACTTGTACACAGATATGAACTCGGATAAAATGTTTCCGAGAAATTTAATTTCGACCGTACGAGTAGGAATAAGAGTAGTATCTTGACGTCTATGAATCCGGCGTAAGTCAACAACCTCAACGGAGCTTTCGATCTCGTCCTGCAAGTCTTGAGTTGATATATCAGTCGGCACGACGCGAATAACTCCGAAACGATATAACAGACTGTTAGGAATAAACGCATTTAAATTGTGTTTACCGTTGATATTTAAAAGAAATGAATTCGCAGAAGAAAATGTGGAAAAAGTAGCTTTAATTCGGTTGCGACCACTTCGGGTGAAGTAGCTGAGACCATCAGAGGATGCTAGTAATTTGCAAATGGCCAAGGAATTGAAATTGCCTATATTTTGATCTTTAGCCTCTATCAAAACCACATAAGGACCAGAATGTATCGAAGGCGAGTATACGGGAATTTTTTCATTAATTATCGATAGAATTATTACTATTATTAAAGGAATCACTACTAAAATTATTATTCTTAATAAATTCATTATCGATCTTACTGTTATCATCATTATTACTACCACTATTACCGCTGCTGTAAAGGTTACTGTCAACGTTATTATTACCACTATTAACACTATTATTAATACTACTACTATTACAACCAACACTGTTATTCAAGCTGTCATTTATTCGATCCGAGGGGTCTTTATCCCCTGGACTATCTATCTCCATATCAGAAATACGTATGGATAGAGCGCTATATTTAAATAATATACGTGAAGTAAGTAATATAATAATTTAGAAATAATGTAAAATAAAAATAAAAGAATAAGTAGAAATAAAAGAAAAAGATTTATACAACCAGTTTCTACCGCGAGCACGTGAAACACGAACGATTACTACGTGAACACGAGAAACACGAACAATGTACTAGAAACACGACAGATATTCTTTCACAAAACTGTTTATATATGTTTTATAGATTATAATAAAGCATTTGATAAAGTACAGCACAGAGAATTATTTAAAACGTTGAGCAACATCGATATTAACCAGACAGATTTAAGATTCTTACAAATTCTTTATAAAAACCAAAACGCTAGAGTATTAATAGATGATCAATTAACTGCGCGAATACCCAATACGACGTGGAGTTAGACAGGGTTGTGTACTGTCCTCAACATTGTTCAACATATATTCAGAAGCAATTGTTGAGCATGCTCTAAAAGGACGAAACGTAGGAATACAAATTGGAGGTGATAAAATTTCAATGATTCGTTTTGCCGATGATACGGCATTATTGGCTGAATCTGCAGAAGATCTGCAGCGAATATTAGATACGGTTGCTACTGTAAGCCAAGAAATGGGAATCAATATAAACATTAAAAAAACAAAATTCATGGTAGCTTCCCACCAACCAGTTACAAAAAAAAAAAAAAAAAAAAAAGTTATTTCTCAATGGGAACGAAATTGAATAAGTAAATAAATATAAATATTTATGTAGCTGGATCACAAGAGATAGTTGACTCGGACGTAGAGATACGAGCTCGAATTGAAATGGCCCGAGACATGTTCATGAAATTTAAACACGTTCTTTGTGACCGAAAATTAAGCTTAGATGTCAAAAAGAAGGTTCTGGGTTGTTACGTGTGGTCAGTACTTTTGTACGGGTGCGAATCATTTTCCTTCCGATTCTTCTTCGCGCTTTAGCCTTTCCTCCATTGTTACTGTTGTATTCCACGTTTCACTCCCATAGGTCATTACCGGGAACGTTTTTCTTTTCAGGTTTAATCTCCTTATTTTGTAAAATATTTTTTAGTTTTCTACATATTAAGGCGGTCACTTTGATTCTTCTCGTTATTTTCTCCTCTATTCTATTTTTTATAATCTGTCCTAAGTAATTGAACGATGTTACCGTATTTTCCTCTGATTTATCATAATATTACTGATGTGTGTGAATTTGTTTCGCAACAGAACTGTTTTTTGATTTAATATCTTAATAAAGAAAAACCGATTGAATAAATACCCTTTAGGTTTCATTACGATACAAGCGGCGAGCGTTAAGCGGTAGAGCGAATCTCTAATTTATAAATTTCACCGACGTTAAATGCTGCGTCACATCCGGTGGCTACGATACACACGAGCGTTAAAGCGAATCAGGTGCGATTAAAAGCCGCGTTGCTCGACGTGAAATTCAGACATATTATTTTTATTGCCGCTCAAGCGTTGTTCTCTGAGCGGTATAGCGAGTATGAAGGAAATTAAATGATGTAGGAACCGCGATACTCTAAATTAAATCTTCCTTATGGAATATAATAAAAATTTTAAAATGATACATCGCTAATATCGTAGACTTTTTTTTAAAGTTCCAGCTGCAACTAGACGAAAGACAGCATTATTCGGAGATAGAAATAAATTTCACATTTACCACGAACTGCCAATATCTGAAGAGATAAGGTCCGCACACCAGTATCGAGACTCAAATCCAGAAAATCACCCCTTCGATAATGGGTGAATTATTAGGAGAAGATATGAAAGAGTTTAATAAATGGAAAATAACACGGAAAAGGAATTTAGAACATACAACAAATTCCGGTTTAGTTGTCGACCCGAGGAATGAAATTCAAGGAATGGATTTATCTAGGAAACTATGGAAGACACTCAATCGAATTCGGACCGGACAGGGAAGATGCAGATATCTAGTGCAGAAATGGGATATAACGACAGCTGCTGCGTGCCAGTGCGGAAATCCAAGACAAACGATGCAGTGTATATATATTGGAAGACTGTATTTGCACCTGTAGGTTTAACATTATATTCACAATCTTAATGACGAAGCCGTGTAGACTGGCTAACAAATTTAAAGTTAGACTTATAATGAGAATTTTGTGTAATTACATATAATCGATGATCACACGATAAGAAGAAGACCGGTTACCGCTAACGTTTAACTATTTGTCGCTCAGTCGCTTACCGCTTATCGTAGTTGAGGTTTTAGAATTTTCTTTCCTTGTCATTCGTGCCTAGCAGCAAGAACGTCACAAATTCTGTTTGAAATGAACAAAACGAATTTCAAATGGGAGTAGAAGTACCGGTTGGAATATTTTAAAGTTCATCTATAAACTTTCTTCGCCCAGTTTTCTTTTCTTCTGTTTATTTCTGCAGAGAAACTCATGCAGTATTCACGACGTGGCTTGCGTAGGTTGATACGTAGTATCCGCGATATAAGTATTGGAGACTGTGATATATATATATATATATATATATATATATATATATATAATATATTATATATATATATATATATAAAGTTGGTAGAATGATGAACTAGGAACGACCGCTTCGTTACTATACAAAGGCAGAGTAATCTTTATTTTCGTTACTACTTTTTTCGTTTTTGATTTTTTTCTACACACTCGTCTGCAATTGAATTCCGTTGGTCTCCTGTCCTTTCGATTGATGCTAGTAGTTTTTTACTCCGACGACCCCTTCACACTTAGACGCTTGGAATACCATAAAATAAATAAATATATATGTATGTGTGTGTGTGTGTAATATATTGTTGGAAACAGATAGAAACGAAAGAAAAATTGTAATCTAAAATTTAAAGCGAATAAAGGTTCCCAACGACGCCCCTATCCGATAGCTAGTTCTAGACCAGTCGGAAGAAAGTATTCGTTTGTTGACTTTGTCGAATGTGCCCGTCGTCATTTTATCAATTCGTTATTTTGAAGAAACTTATGAAATTCCTACTACATGCCTTTCGCCTTCGGGCCTGAATTATCATCGGAAGATATAACGAGAGGAGTGAGTGGAGAAAATTGTACTTAACACTGGAATACCGCTTACACAGATACCAGCGAATTATTTACTCCATCTATACACTACTACACCGTAGAGTACACGGATTACACACACACAGACATCCTAGTATGAGAAATATAAACGATTTACCTTTTCTGTTTTTTTTTGTTTTTTTTTTTTGTTTTTTTTTTAAAAAATACAAACATCCACTATAGGAACAAAGCTAATTTGAAATTCTGGGAACAGTTCTCTTCGATGTTCATTGATAAAGTTTATTCGAGACATACATATGCACGCTCGTACGTCCACTATTCTTTCAAATTTTTTAACCTATGCGAACCGTTACAAGCAGCGGTTCGGCAAGGTAGTGTCTCCTATCTCGGATATACCATCGATATAGGATACAACAATCGCAATGTTTGCTGATGACACAGCCATCTCAGTCATTCCCAAGTTGCAGCAAATGATAATCTGCAGCGTGCTCTGGATCATATAGCAGAACGGATGAAGGATCGGAAAATTCAGTTAAACGAACAGAAAATCTGTTCATGTCACAATTTGCTTTACGCAAGCCGAATCCGTGTTATGTTATTAATAACAAGCAAGTTCCAGTTTTTGCAAATTTTGCTAAATACTTAATACGGATTCAAAATTGACATAGAGAACACACACATATCGATCATAAAGCTGCCCAAATACGAAGTAAAATACGTGAAATGTACCGGCTCAATTTGAAATCGCTCTAAAATGAGGCTAGAGAACAACCTCCTATGTATATATATATATATATATATATATATATATTTATTTTTTTTATATTTTTTTATATTTAACATATACATTACAATTGAAACAAAAAAACTGTAGTAGCATGCAAATTTTTGCTTATTGCTACTAGTAGCGATTATCTATAAATGTACTTAATTTTAAATATTTCCAAGATAAAAACCGGAAATTGCTTTAATAAAATAATTTCATTCGGTTTAAGCGTACAATCAATACTATACAACTGCCTCAGGTGATCATATTTGTTACATTTGTATATTATATGTTGCACATTTTCAACTACATTACACTTGCAGTTGTGACATTTATTATCACCGATTATATTTAATTTATTCAAATAATATCCAATGGAACCATGACCAGAAAGTATCTGAGTCATGTAAAAATTTACTATAATCTTTTTATTTTTAAAACGATCTATTACATTCGGAAAAAATTTACTAATTAATTTATCTTTTGTTAAAATTTTGTATCTTACACTAAATTCATTTAAAATTTGTGTATTTAACTGTTTAAAAACTATTTTACTTATGACACAATAATTATTTTTTTTTGCATTAAAAATTAAAGATCTTTTTTTAATATAAAGATCAATAGGTAAGATACGAGCAATAGTATATAATGTTATATTTGATACAGTAGTATAAGAAGAGGTTAAATCAATAAGAAATTTACGGCAGTTACAAATTACATTATGTATTTGCTGCTTAGTTAAATGTTTGAAGTAGACACCAGCACAATATGTATATAATGACTGTACTAAACCTTTATAAAGAATTACCTTAGATTTATAGTTAAGTCCCCATAATTTACCACCAAGAGCTTTAAATATATAATAATATTTGTTGGTTTTATTATTTATATATTGTATATGCTTATTATAATTTAACGTATTATCTATAATGAAACCCAGATATTTTATGTGATCAGTAGAACTAAACACATGATTGTCAATTTTAATGTTATCATAAATTATCTGATCAATACTTTTATCTCGACCAGAAACAACCATAATTTGAGATTTAGAAATCTCAAATTTGAGATTTAAGGCATTTATTATTGTTTTAAGCTTATTAATAATTTCATTGCAATTAGAAATATGAGACGATAACGTCAATTTACTACATAAATTAACATTATATACTAAAAGCAGGTCATCTGCATAACTATATGCTGTTTTACAAAACCGATATCTACACCAATCTTACTAGTGTTTATTTTATTCAATTCATTATTCCAATTTCTATCTTCCGAACTATTTGTATTTTCAATGATTAAAGTTTCAAATTTGTTTTTATGTATTAAATTACTATTTGAAAGCAACTTTGATTTTAATTTTGAAGAATACGTAGGTTTATCCGAAATAATTCCAGAAACAACATTCGATATACTTTTTTCAGTCCTTTTTTTAAGTTCACTGTAATTATTATTTAATTTATTAATATAAATCTTTAAAGTGTCTAACGTTGTTACCAGGACATCAATTTTTTTTAAAATACCTTCTTTCAACTTTACTTTCATATTGTGCGACTCATGTAAAAGTTGCCTTATATCATCAATACATTTGACACTAGTGTCGAAACAAGCATTTTCGACACTAGTCATGTTCGCCACTAATAATTATTTATTTACATATATAAATTCTATTTGTTACAAAATTTTATCATTTATAAAAACTTACCGATATGTAACGCGAAAACACACGTGTAATAACAATATCAACGCACATATATATATATATATATATATATATATATATATATATATATATATATATATATATATGTTCGTAATTTATTAATTATTTTCAAAACAGTCTTACGACGTAAATAAAATAAAGTAAGTCGAATTATCTGTTTTAACCATTAGCAGAATGGATGAAAGATTGGAAAATTCAGGTGAACAGCAACCTGTTTATGTCACGTTTGCTTCACGCAAGCGGGATGCATGTTTATCCACATTAATAACCAGCAACTTCCAGTTTTGCAAATTCTGCAAAATACTTTGGTATGCGTGCGGATTCAAAATGGACACGAGGAACACGTATCGATCATAAAGTTGGCCAAATATAATATACGTCAAATGTACTGGCTCAATTTTAAATCGCTCTAAAATGAAGCTACGAAGAAGCTGTTAATATGTAAAAGTGTTATACGTCCAATATGAACTTACGGAATACGAATATGGAGATGTGCTAAAGGATCGAATCGAAAAGTACTTCAAATAGCTCAAAATAAATTTCTTCGGCTGAATGCTCGTTGTTGGTTTAAAAAAAAAATGACGCATTCAGATCAAATGGGTCAATGAAGTAATATATGATTATGTTCGACAGCATCAGAAACAGCTTTTTTCCCATGCGAATCCGGAGGCGTAGACACTTTTGATCTTGATCTCAGAAGGCTGAAACGTGTGATGTCGTTATCCGTCATCGGGCTATTCCTGTGCGCATGCTATGCTATTTATAAATACCGCTTATTTAGTTTAGATCTAAGATTGTAGAAATAGAGCGGCTATCATTTTCAGGAAAAAAACCGCTATGTGAAAATTAAAAAAAAAAATTCGTAGACGTATTTCCCGTTTTTAATGTATTTTATCAAAATCTACGATACTCTCGGACAGGCTATATTTATTATTATCTGATTAGGAAATAAATTTAAAGCGTCACCGACGCTAGATTTTGTTCTTAATAATATAGAACGATAGATTCACCTAGTTATCTACTCTTATTTATTCTGACTAAAGTTCCCGTTAATTAAGGTACGTCTCCTACTTTAGCCCAACACGCAATGAGACAAAACTGATAAAGCCTCGTCACTCGCCATTTTAAAGTACTATCCGGGGTTGCTGTTGGTCGTAAGAAAAAATCCGATAGCTGCTGAAGTTCATTTTTATTTTACGTTAATATTCTTCTGAAATTCTCTATATCTATAGCAATTTTCTTTCATCACTTCCTCTAGGAGTATTTTTAATTTCTCGAGATGAATATTATTTTCACAAAAGTCCCGTCCAATGGATAAATCGATTAGCTATCCCTTTGAGATTACCTGTAGATTTAGCCGTGTACTGCACCTAGGACAGAGGCACGGGAAAGGAGAGAACGTAAGGTTAGCGAGAGTAAATTGAAAGTTGGAAGAATAAATGGGAAGAACGGATTGTTAAATAAGATGATATAAATTTGAGGATTTAAAAAAATTTAACATATTATTCGAAGCATGTGCGTGTAGGAATGCTCGGCAGGCTGAGCGGTTTGTCGAGGATCGAACGTACGGAATTGAATTGTTATACATTGGTAATGAGGGCGTTACAGGTTGAACATAGAGGAGGAGGAAGATTGTTTAGCATATAACTGTACGGAGATACTAAGCGCAGACGAGCGAGTACATCATCCCTTCTGTTTGTCGAGTGAGATAAAGATCGGAGGAATGTTGAATCTCAGACCGATCAAAGTTTGTTGGTAAGGAGTGCAGACCATTGGAGGTTCCATGACTTACGTACTGAGGATTTTATATAAGTCTGGAGGTGTTTCATTTGTGTGGACAGGAGCGGGAGTGGTTGAAGCAATGTGCCATCTCCGGCTGCACTGTTCGCTAAGTCATTTCCTTGTATGTCAATGTATGCGATGGGATCCATGCGAGAACTACATGAATATTAGATGTTATAATCAAATTACCAATTTCTATCGCTATAAAGGGGTCTGACAGAAGATTAACATTTAACGAACATATTAAATATTAGACAAAGCCCACGAATGTACTTACTTTTTCCCATATTTAACCGAAAATCAGGCCTTGCCGTATTAAATAAAAAATTACCGTACAAAACTGTTATTCGTCCAAGATTAGGTTATCCAGTACGGTCCGCTGTCACTAATAAAAAGCTTCAGATAGTACAAAATTATCGCCTAGAATTATATTAAATGCTTATACAAAAATTTCATATTTACACGAGCAAACAAAACAAACGTTTATCGATCAGTTTATTAAGAAAATTATCAAAATGTTTTTCGATAAATTCATATCAGTTATCGGGGACTACGATATGGCAAATCTTGCTATACGATATATATATATATATATATATATAATATATATATATATATATAATCAATTGAAAAATTAGTTAAATCACTAACATTTATTTTCTTGTGAAAAACACAAAGCTTTTCGTCATTTACGCCATTGTCAAGTGATAAAAATTTTTGTTTTAAATCATAATTTCAAAAGTATAAATTAAAAATAATTACTTTAAAAATATCTGATGGTGATGGTGAAACTATATTCCATAAAATGTTATTCTTCTCGTCTGTTCTGTTATTAATTTATTTTTTGAAATGTTGAAATTGAATATATTAACATCAATATATTTGTTTACTTGATTTTGTTCTTTTATTTATTTTTTTCTCGATATTGTTTTCTGGATTCTGCAAAAATTGTATACTGATGGAATTTTAAATTTTCATTTACTGTCGCAATGTATGATATCCAAAAGTAAAATATAAAATATAAAAATATACAAACACAAAATTTTTTTAAAAAACACAATTTTACAAGTATAAATGAAAAATAAGTATTTAAAAAAATCTTAAGAATAAAGTATTTACTTATTGATATTGATATCAATACAATAACAAGAAAATAAATGTTAGTGATTTAACTAATTTTTCAATTGATTTTTTATTAAAAAACTCACTACATTCCACATTATAAAAAGTTATATATATATATATATATATATATATATATATATATATATTATTTCTTATTTCGTGTATATTATTATTTTAATATGCGATTTATTAATAAGTATCGATTGTAAATTGTAATTATCCGATTTAGGGGATTAACTTAGGTATTTTTATTGCGTTTTTTTTCTCTTATCTTAGCAAGTTTTCCTTTTTAGTTCGCGGCCTGTATTTCTTTTCGACCTTTTCGGCAGATTTATATTAAATATTAAAAATTTAATTTATTATTAAGTTAAAATAACTATTTGTCATAGAAGTAGTACTTGGTAAATAATTTTACGACGAGTAAGTTAATTAATTAAATAGACGCTTTTTATTTAACTCCGCCAAGAACTAACAGTTAACGCTTTATATTTATCTTGCCGATTTATTTTGTATCAATGGACTAGTGGGAATCGTCTAATTACAAATCTAAAACTTGATAAATGACTTAACTCGATACATAAGACGTTGGATATTCATCGTCCCTCTGAAGTATTTGATTAGCCATCCACAATACTCGATTTCGCTTGTTTTAATTTTAACGTACCACCGCAACTTCGTTTCCGCCATTTGCGTAAGATCTCCCGAGTATATAAATTTCTTATCTCGGTGGATTTCATTTTCTGTCCATTTATGTCCACTTATTCGAAGAATGTAAATATTCAATCCGACCATTTCCTTCATTATACGATGTATTATAACGAGAATGGGGCGCGTCCACTGGTGGCGGACAGTGAAAAGAACTATAGATATGTACGTTAGCTGAGAATAAGACTTCAGTCGAATTAACGGTCGCGACCTAACAACGATTACTGACGGAAAGTCTCTGTGTTGTCAAGACTGCCCAGTGTAACTGATCGTGAAAACTACGAATGGTTTATGGCCTTTTGTGCTGGCGAGAGCTGGACAGATTTCTTCCGTCAAAAATCTACCTGGTCAATCGGCCGAGATCTCCTGTACTTCCTTTATAGGATCACACTTGAAAGTGAAGATGAAGTTTGCACAGCAACACAGGGCCGCAAACTCACCCGAGATGATATCATCCAGTACTTGTCGCACTTGTGCTTCTTGTTGGGGGGGGCAGTGGCTCTTAGCGACAGTTTCACTAAGTAATAATTGCCATCGATTACCAGCTCGGTTTTCGGACCCGAGACAATGGTAGGTGATTAATTTGGACAGTTAACGCTATGCAATTCCTCAATTGCGCCACCAGATCAAAGCTGTCTAGGTCTTTGGAAGGAACGGGTTGGTGGTATAAACATAAAGGGACTCGTCCCAAGTTGTGGTACGCCGGCTCATGGAGGGTGAGGAAGGCCTTACAAATATTGAATAATTCACCGACGGAAAGTCTCTAGCAGAACGATTTCAGTAGTGTCAATGCAGATATACAACTTGGGGAACTGTTTGTCAAAAAAGGCCTGCATAAATTCCATGTCTGTCGCTCTTCGGAATTCAGCCGCTGTAAAAATCTTATCCCGTTACCTCTTCATTCACGATTCACTGCCCTATAGTTAAGATTTTTGTGCAAAGGGTGTAGTAAACAATAACAGAATGGAACGCAACGGTAAAACACCACTGTATCACTTTCTCGATAATCATAGAGTTTCATGATAAGAATGTAACACCTATATATATATATATATATATATATATATATATATATATATATATATATATATATATATATATATGTATCAGGGAATAGGTGGTCTTCTGTATAGATTGACTCGTGTAATCCGTGCAATTGTACAATTGTTGATACGGTATACTCTGCACAAGAGAGAGGCAAACACTTTGGAGAATCGAGATTACGATTCCTAGGAAAGTAAAAAACTAATAATAAAAAAACCCTTAAGTTTACTAAAGAAAATATTCGCCTATTTAAATTGTATATCTGTTGTCCCTGATAATCTCAATTTTGAAAATTTAATGCTACGCGGGAATGGCCCGTGGGCAACCAAATCTACGAAGTTGATGAGAAAAAATTTATACATACGAAAAAACAATTTAACTTTACTAGCGTCAATTAAACCGATTATCGAATTTCAGTTTCACCCGCATAAAATTTCCGTATATAATTCCATTTGTTTAAATCGGTTCTGTACTTCCCGCACTTAGCTTAACATATAACACAACCATCTAAAATTATTATAACGGTCAAATATATCCTCGGCATATTATACTTCTTCTTTTGTCATATCCGCTCAGCGGATATTGACCATGTCCCATGCATACTCTGGACGTAACTGTTAGTCTTCTTATTTCTTCGATTGCCGTCCAGTCTTTTATATTCCGCATCCAGGATAACCTCGGTCTAGCCCAACTTCGTTTCCCCGCTATTTTTCCCCGCAGTATTAGTTGCAGCATTCCGTATTTGTTTCCCCTTAAGACGTGTCCTAGATATGTAACTTTACGTTTTTTGAAGTTGCTACTAGTTTGCGTTCCTTCTGCAAACGCTGTAGTGTATTTTTGTTACTTATTTTTTCAGGTCCAGCTAACTTTCAGCAAACGCCTATATATATATATATATACACGTAAATAAATTTTCGTTAGGACAAGTAGAAATATTAGTCATATTTACGATTGAATTTCGAGTAGAACGAAGAAAAAAGGGGGTAATGTAGTCGGCAATAAGATAAAAATAGTTTCGTAAGGCTGAGCGACGACTACGAATATGTATGCGGAGCTTAAAGATGAATTCCAAATTGAAGACGAGAAAGAGATGACCCGCCTGATAATACGAAATAGTTTTATGCCCAATAATAATAATAATAATAATAATAATAATAATAATAATAATGGTAATCGTAGTAATAGTAGTCATAATAATAATAACGTAGTTGGAAAAAAATTGGAAGAATATAAAAGCTTATAAACAAGAGTGGGTAAAAGGAAACGGTACAGCACGAATTTCGCACCCGAGAAATATGGCCGTAATGGTAATGGCCGGTACGCAGCATTTTCAATGCGCCTTATATTCTGGCTGGTTCCTTCTGAATAATCAAAATTTATGAGTTTCAACTTTATTTTTTTTTTTACACGCCATCACTACCGCGACTATTTCCTACGTTATGTACGTATATTATTTATATATATATATATATATATATATATATATATATATATATATAGAAATGTGTGTATTCATATGCACGTGTGGGTGTCCTCGTGCCGGTATTTCCAATTCGAAAACCAACCGTGTGAAACGTACAAGCAATCGGCCAAAATAAAACAGAATCATCTTGCGACCGAGCAGTAGCGGAAATAAACTCGAATACAGATGAGCTTTATACCGAGCATTTATGACGGTGAATTGGGAGTGTGGATTCTGCGATAGAACTTTATTTCGATTTTACATTATACCGTTGCTCCTACGATATATACGTTACCGGATGATACACACGACTTTTCTTCTTTTTCGGTTTATTTTTTTCATATTTATACGTAAAATATTTTCAACTTATTCAGACATAGGGTGTCATTTTATTAATACTTATCTGTACATCCACATATTTACGTGTGTCTATGTTACATTGTTGCAGCATCAAATGTATTTACATTCGTATCATGCTAGTTGGGTTTAACTCATAATCGTAAATGTCAACACAACACGCAAACATACATATATACTCATACATACATATTTCTTATATTATAATAATTGATACCGACATTCGCGTGTCCGGATAAAATTATCCACGTAAAAGAATCGAATAAAATGTAAATGCTTAGTACGAAATCCGTCTAATGCAGAACAGTTATAGAAGGCGGAGGACTCTTCGATATTCGACGATACAATCGCAATTTCAGGCTAGTTCACCATTCAAGTTTATTTGTTGCTAGAGCTGTTTGCGCCCGGAATTAGTTTGTACGTTCTGCGTGGTCCAACCTTCACTCGTTTACCTTGAGGAAGAACTATTCCTTTAGGGAGAGTCTAGTAATTCGACCTACAGGACGTATCTAGAGATGTTGCAGCCAACGGTTCTTCTGTAGGTTTTTTTTGCATTTGCTACCACCGATGAAGAAATACAAAATCATTCGATTTAATATTCATTAGAAGCATAAACATGATTAAGCTGTTTTGTCTGCTACGCCTTGTTCATATTCCGCCTTGGTAGAGAAAAGTAGAAAGTATAACTGCCTTGTACACCGACGTCTTATTAAATAAGAGATTACTCGTTTGTTATCAAAAACAAAAAAAATGAATTGTTCATTATCGATTTTCAAAAATTATCCGGAAATTTTTTTATTAATCATATTTTTTTTTCGTTAAATTACAGACTAAATTTCCAACTATATCTTCTCGATGTTTATACAATTCAGTCGGTAAATCAATTATTGCGAGAAACTTCACATTTTTTGCTTATCTGCTTTCGAGTTAATAAGGTAACCGAAAATTTTATTAATCATATTCCAGTCGTTACTCGTTTACTAATTCTTTATAATACTCGATCCATCCGGTATCGATGTGTTCATTTCATAAAGTTCTGCTATTTATAATATTACGTATTTTATCTGTATATTGTTTTTAAAGTAAAATTTCTATTGTAATAATTCGCATCGTTATAATCTAACCGTAATTTCATCTTTTAGAACTTTTATATTTTTCAGACGTTACCTTTGAATTCAGCGTGGTTAAAGTGTTTTCGTACGTCATTCTTTTATGTTCGAGTACTTTTATTTAATTTTGATGTCCAATAGTCTACTTTTTAAATTCTTTTCGTGTTGTAAATTTTTTTGTCCGCATTTATAATTAAATATTTGATGTAAAAAAAAAAAAGAGTTCTTTAATATCACAGGGATAGCATTTATTTTATTATCGAAATATGTATCTCGGACTTTAATAAAAAAGAAACACTTGTTTATAATTATTTTTCAGGCGCGCTGTATTTACTTATATCTTTTTATGATTTTGTTCGCTTACGACAGAAGTGTCTTCAGCTTTAAATTTCATCAAATTACAGGTCAATGACCTCTCCAACAGTTCGCTTCACACTATAACTTGGTAAGCATTACATCCGACCGACCTGATTGTTTTAAGATTACATAATCCAACAGATGCCCCTGGTTTACAACTACAATTTATTCTTATATTTTGTTTTCAATATAAAGTTAGAGTTATATGACCAACTGATGTTCTATATATAATTCTAAAAGAAGACGGTGAATTTCATTTTGGTTTCCAGTTCCATGTTTACCTACCACGCTAAGCGTTAAAGTATTAACAGTCGATGTTACCTACGCGAGCGTTAGAGTCTGTAAACAGTAATATTTGATTCGACTCCGGTGCTTGTTTCAAGATATCACTTAATACGACACAACGCAACTTTTTAATTTTCAGCGTGTTTTCAACTTTATTGACGGCACACGATTGATTTAAAAACCGAATTTAATAACATCTCGACAGTTTTTTAGTAAGGAATTTTTGACCTAACTGCCTAAAAACCACGCGAGAACTAAAATGTTGTGCGCAAGGAGAACTCGAGGTCATAGTTCAAGAGGCGTTCTGAATGATGTCGGGATACCTGTTCTGTCATTATTATTATGACAGCGACCAAGCAGGTCCCCAGTTATAATGTCTGCAGCGTCGTGTTTTTTTTTTTTTTTTATTCGAAAATATTGAAAGATTATTCGATCAGGTATTACCGACTTAAACGAATTATAATTATAAGTTATACTTAATTGGTTTCTGAGGAAGTTCTTTCAGGATTTCTAGGATAATTACATTTGTACCCGGCAGCTTTCTTAAGATTTAGTATAGACTTCCTTTCGTAAGAAGAAATAAAACCCCGCTTTCATTAACATTAGTTTCTGATAGGGTAATTTTTCTTTATCATTATTAGATTGAAAACAGCGTGAGAATTACCGCCGTAATCTGCATCCTAATTGTAAAATAGTGGACAACCTCTGACAGGTCTCCGTATGTGGCGAGGAGAAATCTATGCAACACCTTGTCATCCGAAGTAGTTGCCCACGTAGGTGCAGTTTCAATGACCTACTACAATTGGATAGGAACAGCATCCAGTTTTGTAGTAGGCAAATATAAAAGATATTTTTCCTGACACGAATAAGAAGAAGATTGTAAGATAGGCTAGAGGTATATTATACTCTTCTTCATGCTTTCCGTAGTCCGTATCCATTTAAATGATTCCTAAAATTCTCGTGCAATTTAATCTTTTAATTAAGTAACTTCTAGGGTTTTTTTTATTTTGTTAGTTTAGCGATATTTACTGGCCATAAAAAAAAAAATTAAAAAGAAAAAGAAAAAAGAAAAAACAAGATTAATTCCGGGTGAAATAGAAAACTGAGTTAACTATTCAATCATAATAATAAATTCCCGAACGGACAAGAAAGAGAAAGATATATTATGTTTCTCTCTTCATAATGTTTACTATTTATATAAACGGCATTCGTGTATATTGCCGCAATTACAACGATAACACATCCGTCATTAGTATAAAGATTTTCTGAAGGAAATATCTATCGTTTTCGAGACCTCGCTCCGTTTATTGTATTAATTAAATGTTATTATTTCAATTTACTATCGTTAATTTTATCGTCGTTAATTTCATTAAAAAATCAATCGAAAATTATTTAAATCACTAATATTTATTTTCTTATAGAAAACACAAAGCTTTTCGGCATTTACGCCATTATCGAGTGAAACATTTTTAAAACATCATAATTTAAAAAAATATAAATTAAATATAATTACTTAAAAACATTTGATGGTGATTGCGAAAATATACTCTGAAAATGCTGTTCTGCTTCTATTTTTTGAATTATTGAAATTTAACATCCATATATATTTGTTTATTAATTTTGTTTTTTTATATTAATTTTTTCTTCAATATTATTTTCCGGATTCTGTAAAAGTTGTATACTGGTGGAATTTTAAATTTTTCATTTACTGTTGCGATGTATGATGTCCAAAAGTAAAATATAAAATATAAAAATATACGAACACAAAATTTTTTAAAAAACACAATTTTACAAGTAAAATGAAAATAAATATTAAAAATCTGATAATAGACAGAACAGAAGCAGAACAGCATTTTTGGCGTATATTTTCACAGTCACCATCACATATTTTTAAGTAATTATATTTAATTTATATTTTTTAAAATAATGATTTGTTAAAAATGTTTCACTTGATAATGGCGTAAATGCCGAAAAGTTTTGTGTTTTCTATAAGATAATAAATATTACTGATTTAACTAATTTTCAATTGATTTTTTATAAAAAATCACTACATTCCACATTATATAAAAAAGTTAACTTCATTATTATCGTTATTAAATTTATTATTTTTCTCATCGACTTCGAACCATCTATAGACCGCGGAAATTCGCGTAATGTCAATTACAAATCATGAAAATGTCCATATCATTGAACTGCCCATTAAGAATTCTACACAAATTCTGTTTCTTCCTCGGCGGGTTTAGGTCGTCGTAAAAACCTAACATCCCTACCTTTTAACCCACTAAAAACCACCTCCTTCTGTAGAAAAAGAAAAAGGGAGTTTTAATTTAATGATGAAGGACCCTGCAACCATGCAAGAGACCTCCCCACACTTAAAATTTATAGCGATGATATAAGGGATGAGAATATATATAGTCATTTCTACTATAAATCAAAGAATAGACAGTTTGCGCATTGATTAGCTAATAACAAGAAAATAATTTAAAAAGAAATTGCACTAAAATCTTCTAACAGAAAAATTTTAACGAAAAAAAAACCCTTATATTTTATAAAGGTATTTCTCATACTTAACTAAAAATAAATAAAAACAGAAAAGAACCAAAAGAAATTAATAATATGGATATTGACTTATATCCATGAACTTCTAAGTAGAAAAATAGAAACTCTCTGTAAAAAAAAAATTAATTAAGATATTTTTTTTTTTTTTGGCCTGTACCATAGATCGCTTTGGCCATTTATAGCAATTAAGATATTAAAAAATTAATTTAAAAAGGAGGAAATTCACCACGCTACATAAAAAATTTAGATAGTTGATTTAAGCGTCAATTACGAACTACGAAGTGATTACAACGCATAACCTGTTCAGCCAGCAAAAGGATACTTCCAACTTTCCTACTGAGAAGACATACATCTGTACAGTCTGTATCAAATTTATGACGGTAAATGCAGGACAAATGAACATAGTACACGGTACTTCATCTACCTCACCTACAGTACAACGACCGAATCACTAGCAAGATGTAACATCTGAAGATAGGAACCAAACCTACACTGACCTTACAACACCCGAGCACTGTAGAAGTAGACTTCAGCATTTTCAAATACACACAGAATTATCAGGAAGAAAAACTGTCTTAAAGTTAGAGTCTTTACCCTCCGGTTAAGGAAGAAACTGTTGACGGAAACGAAAAATTAATTCCAGAAGTTTCTGATTGTAGTCGAGCTGTTTTCTAGTGAGCATTTGTTCAGCGTGTCGATTGAAATTTTTCTTCGAGACTAAACAATTTCAGTTTTAAATGGCGCGCGATTAGTGACTATATCGATTTACGCGCATAAAAATACAAGTCGTACGAACACCTTCGGAGGTTACCTGAAAAGGAGATCCTTCATCATTTATGACGCACCCGAGATTTCACATTTGGGGGAGGCCTCGAATCAACGTGCGAAAGAGAAAACGTAACAGCGTACGAGGAGCAAGCGAAGGAATATTGAGAACAAAGAGAGATTATTATTTATTATAATTATTAATTATTATTTCGTTATTCTCAAAACGATATGGTACGCCCTATAGGTATCGTAAGAAAATAGCTACCACTCTAAAGTAACCGCCTCGTTGTTTACAGTACCGTCCTTACGGGCAATTATCATTTCGTTTTATTATGTGGCCAGTACTAACAAATACAAATTTTTATACATTACGTATATATATATATATATATATATATATATATATATATATATATATATATATATCCGAAGAACGTTGTATTAAAAACACATATGTACTTCGAATAATCACACGAAGGGTGAACGAAATTTGAAAATGATTTTAAACGAATCGCACTCTAAAGAGGGATTTAGAAGTTGGATTAAGGTCTCTAGATGGTAAAAAAAAAATCTACGAGCTCCAGGGCACAAGGCGATTCTGATTCGCGAAGGAATTTCCAACATTGTCAGCAACGATGAAAATGAATGCGACAAGGATGTATAGGATATATATGTATACATTAAAAAATTCGCACGCGAACAACGCAATTATCGTTACTATTTCAACCCTTAAGAATGCGAGGTTAGACGCGAATTGCAACCCTTCTACAGTAATGGTAAAGCGCGTGCAGATAAGTTTTATAAAGGAGGGTTGTATGTAGTAATAAATCAAACGCTATATAATACACCGTCAAAACGAGATGAAGATATAGACGTAGTTGAATAGAACTGAAATGAACCTAACGCTTGTGTATATTTCGAATCAACTCCTTCAAAAAAAAAAACAAAACTGTTTTTATTAAAATCCAAAAAAAACACACACACACAAACAAATTCCTGTTATAATAGTCGGATTTTCGAATTCGTGTTTTCTGATTTTTTTGTTTTTTTTTTTTTTGTTCGAGTTCATTTTAATTCATAACTTTATTCTTTAACGGATGAAGAGCAGCAACCCTTCACCAAAACATTCGGCATATACTTACCGGTCCGTCAGCACCCTTGTCAAAATTACACGCCGCTTTTACGCTAAAACGTTTTTCGTTTTATACTTTATCTTCATTTTTCTTTTATTTTTTTATCATTTTCGATTATTATTATCATTGTTATTTGCATCCCTTACATCACATTATGGAGCTCCGACTAGTGTTCTGGTTGACTGGTTGACTAGCTGACTAGATTTTCGTACGAATCCTTTCGAATTTCCATCCCCACATAAATACGTAGACATATATACATGCGCGTATCGAAATATTTTCTGAAAAAAACTACCCCGTTGTAAATCTGAAGCATATTTTTATCGTTTACGCTTATTTTCTCGCATTCGCACCCTTTGTTATCTTCTGTATACGATTTTTTTTTTCAACTGAAATCAACTTGAAAGACATTTTTGAACTTATCAATCCCCAAAACGTTTGAGCAATAATGTCGATACAGTATATATATATATATATATATATATATATATATATATATATATATAATATATATAGGCAGCGGCACCCCACTCCATGTATACGAGCGTGCATCTATATTGGGTGTACTTAGTACCTTAAATGCTAGTGCATTTTATACACGTAAAAATAAAACCTACAACAGCTAGTCGCGACGTTCGACAATGAATAATACGACGATCATAATGATGGATATATGATGCTAATTATTTATATTATTATTTGTTGTATCGCTTTTGTTATGGTCCATGACTCGGAACCATAACACGCTATTGAAAACACCGGAGAGCCCACTAATCTTTTTTTGTTATTATATCTATGAAATGGTCCATCCAAATCTTTTTAAGTTTAGCTACTTTGGCCATTCGTTCCCATTGTTGGTAATAAGCGCTCCTAGATATATATTGTTTCTGTTTTCCTTTTTATGTCAGGCGCTGACGTAAATATTCCCAGGGGAGAGAAGCAGACGACGCCCGCCGACTCGTTTTATAGATCGATGCGACAACTAATGAACAATATACAGGATCGGAATAAATGGCAGGATTTAATCTACATGATTGGTCATATACGTTAACGACCTGTGCGATCTAAGAATTTACGGTAAAATTATTATACGGACGATACTGCACTTTTAGTCTCGGTGCCATGTGCAATTTTGCGCATTAGCGGATTTTTCTGATTACGTAGTTTATAAAAAAGTGAACCTTATTAATTTTTTTTTTTCATAAATAACTGCCTTTTAGGAAGTTACACTACTACAATCTTAACCTATAGGTTAAATAATTAGTATAAGTTGACGTGTCGCGCACGCAGATCCAGTGATCAGTTTCCACTAATATTGACTAAATATTAATTACGAATGTTCGATAGAAGTGTAATTATTATTTAATTACGAATTAGTTCTAATGGATGTGTTCGCTTAAGGCGTCTCACATCATTTAGTAACCGTTTAACTTTTTTATTAGTCATGCACACTCTCTGTTCGTGTTTGACTGCAAAGTTGCGAACGATGTCATTAACTTGTTGAATGTTCATATCATAATGTACATTACTGTTCGTGCGTTAGTCAGTGTCCGAAGAATTTTGTTCTGCCGACGCTGAATGATAGCTCTCTTGGAAGTAGAAGCACACACACCTCACACTTGAACTCCATTTGTCCACATGAGACTTAGGATTGTTTGATAACCTCTTGCTGTACAAGTTTAGAGGGCGACTTTCTGCCAATTAATCACTACTACATCTGATTCATTTCGCGCTGTAACATTCTTTTGCCTGACGTGTGTTTTCATCATGAATCAAGATGAATGCCTAAATACCTTGCTGAATTAGCACGAGGTATTGAAACGTTATTAAAATAAACCGGATTTGGATCATTATTGTTCCTATTTAATAAACAATTGCAATTCACAATCGTCGTATATATTTCTTTTAGTCGAGCGTAATTATACGTATTTACAATTTTGTTAATAAACAAGTATTTATGGTATCGAAAAAAAAATAATTGTGTAATAATTTAAGTTATACGCGTTGTTTATATATTATAGCCTAGATTAGTAGCTTTAATATTATAACACTTCGACGTTAACTTTATAGACGTTATAAATCGTAAACTTTGGAATTTATTAACCTCGTTGACACGTGACTTTTTCCGTTAAAGATGAACGTTTAGAAAGAAACGTTCTGATTTTATTTGTTAAGTAATCGATATATTTAGAGCATATTGAAAAACGATAAAAGGAAAACAGAGTAGACACATATTAAGAGGCCCGAAGTATGTACTGCCGCATAATCATGGGAAAAGTAGCAGGAAAAAGAATTGCTTGGCTGGATAATATCCGAAAATGGTCGTCGATGAAGGTGTATTGTTTCACAAGGCCAGTATATCAAGAAATTGTCGCCACAGTTGCTACCGACGACTGAGTAAATTAGACAAAAGAAGAAGAAGATATTGGCAATTATCCGGAACTACGCATAAATATAATTAATATTGAATTTTTCAATTTAAACACCAATAAACTTCTATCACATCTAACCGGTGTACATCTATTTTTACTGATTCTATCAATAATGAAATTATTAATTCTCGCATTTTACATTGTAGCGGACATATTACTTCTGAAGCTGAATGTACTCGAGGTGGTTGTCGATATATAAATATCGTTAAAATTAGTAATAATTAATAATTATTACAATCAAATCAAATCATTTTATTTCTTCTTGAATAATAGTTACGTATAAAACTATTAAACTTATTAACATCGATTGTACGCGCGAATGCCAACTAAATACAATGAATATTAACAACAATAACATTAATCTACTAATATAAACAGCTCGATTAAATGAAAAAAATTTAAAAAAAAAAAAATCATTTTGCAAATAAATAAAATAATATTAATAATAATGATAGTAATAATAATAATTAGAGCGGAATATTTATGTGAGTGAATAATGATAACGGTTATTTAAATAACGTAACTCGCTGAAATATTATTAATCCGAACACGCGTATATTTTAGTTTAAAATTTTTTCTACGAACGCTGCATTTATTCATATAGATACGGTTCTTTGCTAATTTAAATCATTAACATATATATATATATATATATATAGCTTAAAAGAATTCGAACAAAGAATAAACTAAATCGATCCTCGTAAAGAATTTCACAAGTATCCATGAAGTTCGCATTGTCGGAAGACGAGTACTGCGAAAATTGAACTTTATTAGTCAATTCGGTAGAAATCGATAAATTTGTCTAATATGTTTAAAAAAAAAAAAATGAATTCCGGCGTTAACCTTTAACGAAGAAATGCTAATCGATTGGGTAGTACGTAGCAATTTGATTATTCGTGTAAATCCGGGTTTCAATAGTATAGACGATAACCACGTCGAAGGAAAAGAAATATCGGGGCAAACTGGAACAAGGGTTGCGTAGTACGCTTCCCAATAAACATGAGCCAGAAATAATAATAATAATACTCAAATCGAAAGATCGGAGTTCAGCGTGTACGTGGCAATTTGAAAAAAAAAAAAAAGTGTAAAAGATAGAAGGTATAATAATCATATAAACGAAAGAACTAGCTAGAACGAGTAGGAAAGGAAACAGGATAAAGCACCGACGATGATAATACTACTAATAGGAGGGGGGAACGGCGAAGAAGTAAAAGATTCGCGTCACTGCATAATGAAAATAGTAAAATAGTATTCGGTGCTTTTTCTTCTTAGAACGTGTATATATTATTATTATTATTATTACGTATCCCCTCGAGAAGAAAGGTGCAATAGAGGGAGATGAAAAGTTTCGAGGGTGCGCAGCCGGTTTTGGAAATTTAACTTTCCGAACAATTCAGAACAGTTGGGGTCTGAGGACTTGTACCCGGATAAGACGTGTGAGTAGTATAGCTACACATATCGATCGTCGATGTTGTTAGAAAATAGCGAAAATATAATAACGTAGAAAAATACACACACACACACTAGCGTACTGACTAATAAATTTACACCACGTGCATATAAAACCGAACTTTCACATACGTACGATTATATAATATAACGTCTTTTCGCCTACATTATATCTACAATATACGTCTATACACAAACATATATATAATAATAATATATATATAAAATCTTGTACATTTTATCTGTTTTGTATGAATATGATCAGTCCAAAAATCTTGTAATGTTGATATAAGCGAATGCGGTTAATATACATATACATATATATATATATATATATATATATATATATATGTGTGTGTATAGGTGGATAGATGAATATATATATGTATATATATATAATATATATAAGTATGCTGTCGTTGGGTGTGTAAATGTTCCGTATAATTTTTCCGCATGTTGTTATGCAGAAGGAAAACATTGAGCTTTATTTCAGAGAGAGGGTGGTTAATAGGTAAAAAGAAGTCGGCGGAGTCCGCGAACACTGTCGGTATTCTGTGGCATTTTTCCCATCAACTTACATATATATATATATATATATATATATATATATATATATATATATATATATATATGCGAAACACACTATCTGTATCGCATCTAACATTGTCTGGCCTTAGGGTAAAAGATTACAACAACGTGACGTTCATTAGGAAAATTGCGTTGAAATTGTTCCCTTCGTATCTAATTCAGATGATACTTCCTCGGGGGCTGTGGTAACTTTTTCATTTTCAGAAGAATACAGCGATACACGAGGATGTGATTTTTGCATTTCTGTTTTGTCGTGCAACTCTTATCATTCATCATTATTCTATTCCACGATAATAGGGAATTAGTTTCAGAAATTCATGTTGGGTGTAGTCTGTTGTTATTTTATGTATATACGTATATATTATATATTATATATATATATATAATGATTTTCACGTATTTACGAAACTTGTTCTTCCTTTAATATCAATATTCCGACTACGGAGCTCCTAATTTATAGTTGAATATAGAAAATATTTATACAATTGGAAGCCAAAAAAAAAGACATATCTTGCCTGAATTGCATTCGGAAAATTGAGTAGTGTTTTTATAAATAAATAAATAACGAATAGCTTGAAAGCGTGTTGTCAGTTCTAACATACGGAGCTGAAAAATATAGTCTTACAAAATAAATAATTAGACGAATTAGAAACACTCAAACGGCGCGCGAAAGAGTCATGTGCTTAATGTCAGACTCCGGGATCGCAATGAATTGGACAGGGAACAAAATGAGCAGATACAGTAGAACTTGTAGTTGAACTAAAATGGAAATGGGCAGGGCGTCCCGCCGAACGAGATGACAATGCGATAGCTGATTAATCGTCGTCGCAGGTAAGGAAGACCTATATCTAGGAGCTGTAGGTTGAAATAGGCATAACGTAATTGTTTCATGCAAGATTATGAAATGTAGTTTCAATTTAGGTTTTATTAATATCGTATTAATAAGGTGACCGGTAAATTACGAACAATTCGGTGCAAATCTGAAAAGTATATCCACCACGCTTAAATGTAAAATTTCGATCGTCGAATACATTTTAGAAATACCTTCTTTTATTCGAATATTTATTTCAAAATTTCTAAATTGTTTCTGTTTAATTTTCTCTATCACATCTGGTTAGCGGGATGAAATACCTTACTATTAAAATAATTCTAACATGCGCTCTATGTATATCGGGAACACATAGAAAGTTGAACTATCTATTTTAATTTTTTAATGTCATTCTTCACTACGTTATTAGGAGTACATACATTTTTTGCCAGGCTGAAGAACTCCGCACTGAAATTTTTCAGCATTAGGGTAGTACAATTCTCATCAACGGACAGCCTTGAATCTTGTTTGATTAAAAATTTAAATGTTTCCGTTGAAGACCGAAACCCTGTCTAGTAGATCACACTTGATAAACAAAATGCCAACCTTGTATTTCGATCAGCCTTCAATCACCGAAATATTGCTGAGAGCAGTCCAAATATGCTTTAACTAATTTCATTGAAAATGAATACTCAAGTACGATATGACGGAAATGCAACTGACACGTTGCAAGTGAAATCCCCAACTAAAACTCAAAGTAAAAACGGATCTCACATCATTAGACACGCGTCCAATATGACCACTAAAAAAAATATATATTCTCTAATAGTATAACAATACCGATTGCACACATAAATGTCATTTCTTTAGCAGCTATGCACATCACAAATTAACTTGAAGAAACTTTATTCATTCAAACAAGGTTTTCACACCATAATTGGTTTATTTTACTAGCTTCATAATTTCTGTTTGAAATAAGCACACGGAGTAAGTATCGCTGCCAGCATGAAACTTGCATTACCGACACACACTAATTTTGGATGAAGAACATCCAATTATAGGTTATATTCAAATTGATAGAAACCACTTAAAATTACCCGTAGGCACAGCCACCAGTATTATCCGCATATAAGTTGCAATACTTTCTTCCTGAGGTGCTCTCTACATTCCTTTTTTTATGTTTGTTTATTTTCCGACTACGAGACTAAGTCCGTTTGACACGTTCCTTATTTTTCCAGTAAAAGTAATGGGCGCTATTGTGTTCGCGGAGCAGGACTCTTCTTTCCTAATGGGAGATATTTCTCGAAAGATTTACTTTGAGCCTCACAACTCTTTCTTCTCGCAGTTCACCTTTTTCTAACGTACTTAGTCTCAGATTATGATACTCCAGTTTTTTTAGAGAACCCGGAAAATCTACGAAACTTCGAGTCTGTCAACCTACATTAACGGGATTGTTTTTAATGTTTCATTTTATTCGTAATCTGACTAAGCGTTAACGTTTAGCGATATTTTTAGTGTTTTATTTCGAGTTGTTTATATTATTCTAATACTCGTATCTTTATCACAACCTCACAGCTCAATTCCATACGTTCAAAGTGATCGAACAGCAGCCGTATATATAGGCTGCTTATTGTTAAGTGACGGAACACTGTTTCTGTCTATGAGCTAGTGTTCATTTTAAGCTCATTTCTTTTTCAACTACATAACGAGGCCGCGTTAATCGACTGTCCAAGAATTGACATTACTATACATTGTTGATTTTAAAAACTACACGTAGACGGATTTGTTAACGGCGCTTCGTACAGGTTACTACTGGTGTGTCACATGAGAGTAGAGCTGTATCGTAGCAAAAGAAGCCGCATGTATTACATCGGTTAGTTGGAAAATCTGCAATATACAGTATATTCAGCGTGAGTCACAACACTGAGTAGGATGGATTTAAGAGAGCGCCTGTTCATAACGTCATCTGCCATGGACGAAATAATTAATTAAACAATGTAAACTAGACGGAAGTTGAGACTTCAATTTAGATAGTAAACCTTCGTGCCGTGTCAAAGACTTAAACAACATAACATTTTATTTTTGTATTATTGTTTACGTATAAATTTTGTATTGCCGATTGTTGATTGCTTCGTTTATCACATTCACTATCGGATTGTTTAAAAATGGTGTTTTATAATTTACCTGTAGATTTACGTGCCATGTACTGCACCTAGGCCCATGGGAAAGGAGAGAACGTAGGGTTAGTGAGAATCAGTGGAAAGTTGGAAGAATAAATTGTAAGTACGGATTGTTAAATTAGATTATATAAATTGGAGGATTTAAGAAAATTTAATAAACTATTGGAAGTATCTTGCGTGTAGGAAAGAATGTTTTGGAGCTTGAGCGGTTTGTCGAGGATAGAACGTTGGGAGTTGAATTGCACACATTCAATGAGAATGTGTTCGACGGTAATGAGGACATTACAGGTTGAACAAAGAGGAGGAGGAAGATTTTGTAGGATATAGCTGTGTGAGATATTAGTATGATCTAGGCGCAGACGAGCAAGTACAACATCATCTCTTCTGTTTGCCGAGTGATATGGAATCTGGAAGGTTGGTGAGTGGAAGTGAGGTTCCATGATTTACGCAATGAAGATTTTATGTAAGTCTGCAGATCTTTCATTGGTGTAGGCAGGAGCGGGAATGGTTGAAGCAATGTGCCTTCTCTTGCTGCACTATTCGCTTGATCATTCCCTTGTATATCAACATGCGACGGAATCCATGTGAGAACTACATGTTTACTAGAAGTTATGATCAAATGACCTATTTCTTTAGCCAGGGGGTGTAATTATCATGAAGATCACTAGGCCATTGTAATGATACAAGAGAGTCCGTGCATATTAAGAACGACTGGTCAACGACAATGTTTGAAATATCCATTACCGCCATTTTGATGGCATATAATTCCGCCGATGGTATTGAGTAATGGGGTGGAGTGGAGAAACGAACTATAGAGTCCTGGAAAGAAACGAAAACGCCTCCTACTCCAGTTTTGTTTTTAGAGCCATCGGTAAAGTATAAGCTATGAGATGGGTACCGTGAAATCATTTCTAGGTATGCTGCTTTTATTACATGTTTAGGAGTATGATTCTTTGAAAATTTGGTGAGACTGAGGTCTATTGGAATAGTGTGCTCACTTCAAGGAGGAATGATGTTAAGGGTCGGAAGGAAAAACTGGGGGAAGGTAGATTTGAAGAGAGGACAGGTTTCTATTTGTTTAGCAAAAGTAACAATTGTGGGGGGGAAGAAAATTTGAAGCCAAAGGTTGAGGAGTGGGAAGGAAGATTAGGATTTGAGGAGAAGCGAATGAAGGAGAGAAGTAGAGAACGCTGTCTATTTAGATCAAGAGGGAGTTCTCCAGCTTCGCATATGATGCTGCAAACTGGAGTCGTTGGGAATGCACCGATGGCCAGTCGGATTGCTATGTGATGGATTGTGTTAAGGGGTGAAAGGACCTTTTTACTAGCGGAACTGTAGATTTCGACGCCGTACTCAATTTTAGGTTTTATAACGGTATATTTTTAACAGAGTTGAACGATCTGATCCAAATGTTGAGTGTGAGAGAATTTTGATAATGTTAAGTCTGGAAGTGCATTCCGATTTAATATACGCTACATGAGGTTTCCAAGTTAGCTTGTTATTAAAAATTATCCCAAGATATTTAACGATGTTTGAAGATTTAATGCGTATGCCATTCGGGTAAATATGTGTTTTATAATTGTTGCAACCTTTTTAAATTTCTATAAATTTTTATTATAATGTATATTTTTAATATTAACCCGATAACGGCTTAACAGCCGAAAAGCTTCGTGATTTTTCATTAAGTGCAATTTTAACTCCTTTTTTTTTTATTGTTAATTTCTTTTAAAAAAATCACTACATCGCGAACTTTTCAAATTATATGCAAATATTTTTCGAGAATAATTACGCTACGATTGCAACCGTTTCTACACTCCGATCTCTTTGCCTATCCTATGTATTTCTCTTTCGGTCAGGTCATTACTTCGTCGTCGGAATTTAAATTTCTGACAAGGTTTTCTTTCTTTTTTAAGTAAAATACACAGCTGGGCGCTTTAAATTTCGCATTTAACTTTAATAAGAACGAATAGGTCGATGGCCGAAAGTTTTGCGACTATATAAACGAAACTCTGCCAATAATAGCGTCGTTAGTTAGTTAGTAATGAAGGTTAGCGTTGTAGCGAACATTTTTCCAAAGCGCACACGTAAAACTAAACGGTGGATGAGTAGAATAAATAGACTTAAATCGAAATAAACCGGAGATAGAAAGTAGTGGACTCTAGAAAAACAAAAGCTTTCCGGGAAATACATGTACACAAAAGTGCACACAATAAACGATGATGATGATGATAATAATGAATAGCGGAATTGAACGTTAAGGTAAACAAAAGCTCCGACAGCGGCCATTTTTCGAATAATGTTCCGCGGCTCGAATACAATACATACATATATATATATATGTGCGTGTTATAGATTCCTTCTTTTGGCCATTAATAATTTAATAGAAAATAAGGAACCGTCCCTGCTACATATAGCCGGCTGCTACAGTCCGAATTTAAAAAGTTGAACGATAGTCAGAAAGAGATGCGCAGACGCAGAAAGAGACAGAGAATGAACGATAAAGGTCTAGAGAGAGAGAGAGCTAACGTGATTAATGGGATACATGAAGATAGACAAAAAAAACAACGACAAAAAAAACCGGTACTAACCTTTTTCGACAGTTTTTCCACATATATATGTCCCATCTCGAGTAAACAAAGCGCCATGGTCAACTGCGGTTGATTGAACGTTGGGAAAACAAAAGGGAAAAACCCCGTACATATTATCGCAGCGACCGAACTATAGACTTTCCCCCTCTACACTCAAGAATTACCCGTTCGAGATAGTTCCGCGAAATAAAACAACAATAATAATAATAATAATTTCAAATTAAAATTTCAAATTATAATTCGATATTGCACAATTTACATAAACAAAATCTTTAGTATTTTCGACTTTTAAGAAATAATCGCCCGAAATTAACGCTTTCAGTCACGATGTCCATTATATGGTACGCGAAATTTTAATGCTACCGACATTTTTTTGTTTTTTGGTTGACACGAAATGTCTCAATTTAAAAAAATACATTGAAAATTGTCTAGAGTGTACCTAGGGAGCAGTATTGTACAATAAACACCCCTTTAAAATTTACAATTTTGTATCATGATTTAGCAAATCCCGAAAAATCATGATCTGCTCGTGATAAAAATTTCGATCAAATTTTATACGATAATATTGAGATTAACTTAAGTTTCATTATAGATCGATATGTTATAAAATAAACATATAGAATACATAAATAATATGGTTAATTTAAGGTAATATCTCATAAAGTCTTCCCATGATGAACTCTAGGGATTAAACTAGAAATTCCTAGATAATACTCTACAAAGGTTTAGTGCCATCATTATACTGGGCCCGGTCTTTATTATAGTCGATTGACTAATCAGAAAATACGTAATGTAAATTATAATTATCCGGAATTTCTGATATAACCTCTTCGTATGTAACTGCGTCTAATATTGCGATCCAGATCAGAGCTCGGATCTTACGTATTGATCTTCGTATTAAAAAAATATGTTTAATGATTAATGTTAAAAATGTAAATAACGTTAACATCAATAATGATTTTCTCGAAAAAATTAATTTACTGATTCGTAATGAATTTAAGATATAACGTTTTAACAAAGCATGAATTAATAAATAAGTTTATTCGCAATGTACTAGAACATTTTAAAAATAAAAATATTAGCGCAAACTACCACGTGACTCAGATACTTAGCGGTCATAGTTCTATCGGCTACTATCTAAATAAATTAAAAATTATTAACGATAGTAAATGTAATTGATGTATATATATATATATATATATATATATATATATATATATATATATATCATATATAGGCATACATACATATCCGGGAGAACTGATTGTAATCCCTTTCCTGTCAGGACACAATGAAGCCCCTTTGTAGTACACTATATTGTTACTAGCGTGCATATGGTGTTGCGCACGGACTCACAATTACTCTCTCATACATTTGTGTTTCTAGTTTTAGTTTATCTCAGTTTGTAGTAGAAGGCCATCCTTTGTTTTTCTATTTTTCTCATTCGCGTTAAGCTTTGTTATTTTCTTTTTATTCCTCAGTCACTCACATGTACACTCATAATTACTCTCTCATAGAATTGTTTTTCTAGTTTTAGTTTATCTCAGTTTTGTAGTAGAAGGCCAATCGGAAAGATATAAGATAAATAAAAAGGGCCCCAATACACTTCCTTGTGGTACTCCTGCTAAACACGACTTCATAGTGGATTTGTCATTACATATTAACTATTACATAAAATAATCTGTTGCTTAAATAATTCGAAATTAATTTGATTAAGTACGGAGGAAACTGGAATCGAATCATTTTGTAGATAATTCCTTTATGCCACGTCGTATCAAAAGCTTTCGCTATGTCGAATAAACTAGTTTATGAAGAAGGTTTAATATATATATTTTAAATTTCGGTACTGAAAGTGGAAACGGTTTTTGACATAAAGCCTTCGGATATGATTTTTAAATTTAAGTATTCTCACAATTTCACAGATAAATATATACCTCTTTTATATTTAGTACATTTTGGGCATAAGTTCATTTAATGATTCTTCACTAATCGTTTTAGATATTAGTTTGAGACATTTCCTTTGAAGCCTGTCTATTTTCTTTACATACGATTATTTTGCTATTTCACATGCTTGTATATCTTAATCACGATAGCATAATATACTATCGTTAAAGTATCTTCACTTACATCGTTTCTAAGATAGCGACGGTATTATTGTTTTTGTATTTTATTTGCAACATATTCCGTATGTATGTTCCACCTTAGATGACTATCTATTTTTACCCCGAGGTATTTCTGTTCATTTACAAATTCTATATTTCTGCAATTTTTATTAGAACCGTTTATTTTTAAGGTGCATAAAATGAGCGCATATTCATTTCAGTGCATTACGACTTTAGGTTTATATGTTTAAGCAACATATTCTTCGTTTTAATTGTACTTATTGTTAAATTATGATCATGTTTTACACGCTACTATCAAATCATTTTGAATAAATTTTTCCGCTATTCGCATATTTCTATGAACTGTCATTACAGCCAAATCGTCGGCAAATGCAAATAATCTACTGTAGTTTAGTATATATATTAATATATATGAACACACAGACACACATATATATATATGTGTGTGTGTGTGTGATTATGTATATGTATGCACATTTATTCTTTAATTGAAATTGAAAAAATACACATATGTCGCTTCAATTCCATCGCATTATTAATGTTTCGATATTTATTATTACTTAGTATTATATAAATGTATAAAATACGTATCCATTTCGTGTTCAGTCAATTCTAATGGTACACGGCGCCCTAAAGTAAAAAAAAAAATCTGATGGTTGATGTTCTCCGTAGATTCCGCGGTTCACAGTTGTAGTAGCTGTTGTTGCTATCGTACCAGGTTTCTTATAATAATAATTATGATAGCCCTCGTGTTTATATCAATATATTATTGTTATTTACATTATTTATACTTTTATAATTATTATTGTTATTGTTATCTATATAATTATTTCTTTCGTTTCGAGTACGTTGGTCGATTTTTGAACGATGGCTAATTATAGAATTTCCCTTTTAACTGGGTTACTTACTTTTATTTTTCCTAGGTAGTAACCTCAATTTGACGAGACCGCTTGTTTATCCTATATATTAATAATAATAATAATAATAATAATAATAATAATAATAATAATAATAATAATAATCGTAATAGTAATAATACATAATATAATAATTATAAATAATAATCATAATTAATAATAATAAATAATGATAATAATTAATAATATTAATAAATAATAATAATATCCTTCTAGTTTCGCGTTTCGGCTTGTTATTAATTTCAAATTTCCTCAGACGCGCATTATACTTATACCACTTCTGTCCGGAGTCTAGTTAATAAATTAAATTACCTCGAAACGTGATATATGTGAGTATAAGAACGGTTGTTTTTGGCAGCTTAATTTTTTCGAAATAGGGTAAGGACACGTCACTACTATAACAAATTAGCGGCGATGGTTTAGTAGTGTAGTAGTGATCGAAATATATTGTACACCCTACTAAAATAGATGTCAACTATCAGTTTTAATAAAGAGGGGGGATAGAATGTTATTTATCAATAGTCGCGTTTTGTGCATTTGATATCTCCATTAATTCATTTAAAAAAAAAGACGTTCATTTTTTTCATTTTGTAACTCATTAATATCGTTATCATCAGTACTAACTATGAAAGAATATCCGATAATTTACACCCATATATATAATGGGTGACTAAGTATTATCATCTACAGCGTTTTAAAAATAATAATAAAAGTATTAAATAATTTACTAAATTTATTTACAGTACCGAAAATAAATAAATGCATATTGGTTGTTATTCTATTTGCACGAAACGGAAGATATTTAAGTAAGAGCATTAATCTAGAATAGATGGGTTAAAATGGATATTGCGAAGTTACGAATACCTTCAAAATGTTAGCATCACGAGAACACACGATTGAATTAATATTTTTTTTTTTATTTGTTGCCATTAATATTTACTGACTAATAAGATCACTTAGCAGTATTTAGAAGAACATAACAGGAAGGGAATAACACCGGCTGGTACGCACCCTATAACCATGGCCTTATATTATTATATTAGGTTCGGGAGTTTCCTACATCTTAAGCGTCTGTGTCCAACAGCCTTGATGTAAGGGTATTTGATTTTCCAACCTCGCAGCACGGTTCTTTATTTATTGCTTAACGACCTCGCGTAAGAAATGTTTAGATTATGGTGAATGATCTAGTTTGCTACATACCGAGGCGCGTTTGTTACCAGTCGAAGAACTTCATTTTGAGCAGTTTGCATAATTATTATTAACATCAGATGAATTTCCATCTCTTCCAAATAGGAACTCGAACGAAACAGACCACCATTCTCAAACAATTAATCTACAATCCTTCACAAACATTCCACAACAAACGAACCAAGAGAACGATTTTAATATAACACGTGCAGAAAATTTAAAAAGACAACTATCTAATAACTCTTCCGCAACGAAATCCGAATCAGAAAATAAAATCGAACCAATTAAAAAACATAAGAAAAAAACAAAAAAGGACTCTGCAAACTTAAATGTCTTAGAAACCGAAATAAAAACACAATCTGACAATGAAGTAAATGAAATGGACTCAGAGACAGATGGAAACCTAACTACAGCAGCATCAGACCCGGAAAGCGATAATGATCTAGATGTTACACAGTCAATAAAACATATACTTAAACCTCTCGAAGCAAACATAAAAAATAACGAAAAATTCTATCCTCTTACATATTCAAATTTCTGTATATTTATCGATATGAGCAAACGCCATCCAAATATTCCTGAACTAGCAATGGAATTTACTTCAGAAACATCAAAATTAATTGACATGTTACAAGACAACTATACCCTACTGAAGAAAAATCGATCAATGAAAATACGATTCACCAAAATTATTAAAAACTTAAAAATGGAAAACACGACACAGTAACACCCATACACTCATAATTAATTTAAAAAGAAAATGGATTTAAGAACACAAAACATTTCTATTATAAACTGGAATTGTAATGGTATCATTACTCATCTAGAAGATCTTAAAATTATTTTAGCAACTTATAACCCAACAATACTATGCATTCAAGAAACGCATCTCCACACAAATCAAAAAATACACCTTCAAAACTACAATATTATATACAAAAGTCTAGATAATCAGATAAGAGCACACGGTGGAATCCTTATAGCAATAAAAAATGAAACTAGTTATACAGAAATAAATCTCAACTGTGATCATTTACAGACTTTAGCGATACGCTTAAACAATAATCTAGCTATAACAGTTTGTACAATATATATCCCTCAATATACTAGAATTGAAGAAAGTGATTATACTAATTTATTATCAAACCTTCCAACACCATTTGTATTTACAGGGGACTTTAATTCGCACACCGAACAAATAGGAGGAAATATAACAGATAGAAGGGGCAAACTATTAATGGAAATAATAGAAAAATTCAACCTAACAATACACAACCCATACGAACCAACTCACTACAGTACCACTCATAGAACATGGAGCACCATTGATTTCATCTTAAGTACAAGTCAGATCGCGCACTTAATAGATACCCATCTACACGCTGACATGGGAGGAAGTGACCATTATCCTCTGATCATCAACGTACACAGTAAAATCGCTACACCGAATATGGAAACAAAGTTTAACTTTAAAAAAGCAAACTGGGACCTGTATCAAAAATTATGCTTAGCCGACACTAAACTAGAAAGCAGCAGCGACACTGATACGCTCGTTGCATCCTACTGCAATCACATTCTTAAACACGCTGATCAAGCTATCCCGAAAACAAAACCATTACCTAAAAATAAAACTCCAGTACCTTGGTGGTCGGAAAAATGCTCAGTAGCCATTCGAAATAGAAGGAAAGCACTCAAAAAGTTAAAACAAATATCCACAATTGAAAATCACATAGCTTACCAGCACGCCTGATCAAAAGCTAGGTGGGTGCTTAAACAAGAAAAAAAGAGAAGCTGGAATGAATTCACATCTACTCTAACAGCTAGAACACCAATCCAACAACTTTGGAATAAAATACGGGCATTAAACAAAACATACACCCCTCGTATACCAAATTCAATTTCAATATGTGGCCAGCTCTACACAGAGGTGGAAGAAATAGCAGAACAATTTGCACTCTATTTTGAAAGCATCTCAAGCGATAATAAATTGCCACTGTCTTCATTACAAATCAAACAAGATATGGAATCTAAGGAATTAAAATTCGATACAGCAACAAATCCGACATATAATTCCCTTATCGAGAAAAACGAAATTGTCAACGCTGTTAATTCCATGAAGGAATCGGCAACCGGTGCTGACAATATTCACATCCTACTCCTAAAGAAGGCTCCAGATTTTATGTATGATAAGCTAGTTCAGCTGTTTAACCACATATGGACAACTCGATCTTTCCCAAAGCAATGGAGAGAATCCATAATAATACCAATACAAAAACCAAACAAAAATCCGACACAATTAGATAATTTCAGACCAATATCATTAACTTCCGTTCTATGTAAAATTTTCGAAAAAATTGTCAATAAACGACTAATCTGGGAACTAGAAAACAGAAAACTGTTATCACCGAAACAATGTGGCTTCCGACCATCACGATCAACAGCAGACCACCTTCTTCACTTACAAACGTTCATTCAAAACAACTTTACAAAACGTAAACACACCTTAACAGTCTTCTTCGATATCACAAAAGCATTTGATCGGATTTGGAAGAAAAAAACAATCTTAACCTTGCACAAATGGGGCTTTCGAGGACACATAATGTACTTTATACAAAACTTCCTATCGGAGCGCACTTTTCGAGTAAGAATCGGTCGAGCTATATCCGCCTCAAAACAGCTGCAAAACGGTGTCCCACAAGGTTCGGTGCTAAGTCCAACATTATTTATTATAGCGATAAACGATTTAACAACATCTGTTCCTGCGTCTATATCTTCTACTCTGTTCGCAGATGATTTCACAATCAGTATCGGTTGTAAAAATCTACAATCAGGCACTCGGAGATTACAAAATGCAATCAATAAAGCGTATGAGTGGACAACACAAAACGGTTTAGAATTCTCGGTATCAAAAACAAAATGCATCCACTTTTGCAAATTAACGAGCTGTGATAAAACCCTAGTCGTTACACTAAATAATATACCAATCCCTCAGACACAAACAGTCAGATATCTCGGCCTAACATTCGACGACACGCTCTCTTGGAGGCAACACATAAACGAATTAAAACAATCGTCCCTAAAGAAATTGAATTTAATGAAAAAACTATCAAATAGTTCTTTTGGAGCCGACAGAGCCGTCTTACTCAAAATTTATCGAACAATAATACGTCCCTGTTTAGATTATGGTGCTCCAATTTATGGAACGGCAAAATCATCGATTCTGCGTACTTTAGATCCGATTCATCATTCAGCTATTCGATTGGCTCTTGGAGCTGTTCGCACTAGTCCGATAATTAGCCTATTAATTGAAGCCAATGAATGGCCGCTAAAATTTCGTCGAGAGTACTTAATGATGAAGCTTGATACATACACCAAAAGTAGATTACATACAACAAACATACAAAAAACAAAAATGTTACGTCACCTCCCCCACTCAACAGGGTTATTTCAAACTCATATTACAAATATCATCAAGACCTTGAAACTCAATCTTTCAGAACAAACTGATCATCGCGTAATACCATCGCTACCACCAAACAAAAGAACAAATTTAAATATTGACGTATCATTGGCATTACACAACAAAAATATGATGTCAAAACAAAGAGCCTATGACAGTCTAATGAAATCATTCGATTCATATGAAAAATTCTACACAGATGCGTCAAAGACAACCCAAGGTACGGGTTGTTCCGTCATACATTGAGATATCACCGTAAGATACGTTCTACCAACCGAATTCTCAGTACTATCCGCTGAACTAATGGCAATCAACTTAGCTATCAATTTGGCTAGAGACTTACGCTTACCAAAAATAGTTATTTTTACCGACGCACTTTACGCCGTTCAAAGCATTAATTTCGATTCCACAAAATCTAACCACCCAATAGCCCAAGATATTCACCTGGCAGCTAACCAACACGTACAAGAAACCATCATATGCTGGATCCCTTCACACTCCAACATAAAGGAAAATGAAGAAGCTGACATCGCTGCGAAAGAAGCGGCGGAGATGTTCCCAGTACCAAAAATTTCAATCCCAATACAAGACGAAATACACAATATCAAAAACCAATTTCACGAGGCATGGAACTTACACTGGAAGCGTATTCCCACAACCAACAAACTTCGAAACGTCAAGTTAAACACAGATCCATGGAGAACAATCATCCCATCGCGACGTGATGATGTTGTACTAACTCGGCTCAGAATTGGACATACGTCATTGACCCATAATTACTTAATAGAAAAAAAAAACAACCGATATGTTGCTACTGCGGACGGGAGCCTCTAACAGTCGAACACATGCTTACAAAGTGTAGGCCACTTCAAAAATACCATCCTGATGGCAATATTTCAATTCACACGGCACTCTCTGATAATCCAGCGGAACTTGAAAAAACCATTAAGTTTTTAAAAGTTACAAACATATATCCTTTGATTTAATTAAAATAGCTTCGGTGCCTCTAACCTGAGTTGTGGTACACGGCACCTTAAAAAAAAAAAAAAAAAAAAAAAAAAAAATTATTATATTCGTCGGCTTTGCACAAACCCACATCTATGTCCAGACGGGCAAGCCGCAGTATAAGACGTTTGTTGTCAATGGACAGTACGCTATTTATGGCTATTAACCGGAATGGTTTTTGTAATTCGTGCATTTAGTTTTTTTCTTCTTCACTCGAACGTAATTTCGATATGTTAGTCGGCTACCCAAATATAAGCCCAGATATTTCTCACTTATTGATAGGTGTGTGTGTTGTTGATTCTGAACAGGAGGAGATACAGCTTTTCCGTTAGTAAGCTGTATATTTACAGATTCGTTCTCATTGATAATCCATTAAAACTTTAGCGAGGGCTGCCTGAAAATTACTATTACGCCGTATTTGGATTGATGTCAACAGAAAGAAGTGTCATCGGCAAATGTAGCTATCTGGACATATATTCGGCGCGTGTAAATTAAATACGTGGGTACAAGTACTGAGCCTTGAGGCACATCCGCAGAGACGGGATATAAGTTAGGGAACGTGTGATCGTAGCGCACGTGAAAATATCTTTCATTAATATAGGATTCTAACAATAAATAATGATCTGCCGGAACTAGTAGTTTCAATTTATACAATAAGCGACGTTATCATTTAATCGAAATGAAGAGTTGTAGAAGAATATTCAATGGGGAGATGTAACAAAGTAAACATTACATTAAAACTCCTTCTAGGAAGCCCTCCGAAAGAAAAGTAATCATTCCATGAGATATACATATATATATTGGTGGCATGGAAAAACTGATTAGTTACACGAGGTAAAATGAAAAGAGCTCAATTTACGATATGTTGACCAAATAAAACAAATGGTCGACATCGATGTACACGATTGGCTGCGAATAGAGACGAATGGACGGTTTTCCGTAAATTGATTCATAATATTCACTACCCTCTAATCCGATTGGTTGAATAGAAAGAAGATATATATATGACTCCCCAAGTACCAGAGAGACCCCTTATTCAGCGTCATTGGTCGATCGTTGCAGAGATGTTAAAATTGAAAAAGAAAAACAGAAGTTTAAAAATTTTATTAAAATTTGGTAAACGATAGTAAAACAATATCAGTTTGATACCATTTAAATCTCTGAAAGAATTCGAGAAATTTGTGAATGTTTTCACAACAACATGCAAAGAATATCGATTACATCTAAATATTTACAAAACAAAAGTAGGAATGACGAAAATAACAACACCATTAACAGCTGATTGAGGAACAATAGGTAAAGTAGAGAATATCGAGTACCTGTGGGTAGCAACATAAACGAAAAGTAGTATACGAGCGAAGAAATAAAAATCCGAATTGAGAAAGTTAGTAATTTATTTTTTATGTTTAGAGCTATATTATGTTAAAACACAAATCTAGAATTAAAGCTAAGACGGTTAAAATGCTGTACGTTATTGTTAGGGAAAAAACTAGACGCATTTCAAATATGACTATATATATCTAATAGTGAAGTGAACTGACAAGAAATTGCGAAATATTAAGTCGTTTAAATAAAAGCAAAAGAAGTCAAACATCGAGAAGTCAAATATTTCGGACATATAATGCGCTATGCAAGGGAGGATCGTGGGGAAGAGACCGCCGGGAATAAGAAGACGAATAACAACAACATTGGTGCAAAGCTTAGCACATTGGTACAACTCAAAATCAATCAGATAGACGAAGAATTGGAAAAATGGCATTCGATAACACGGCACCATGATGATAGTGATGATGATATATTCCACCAACACACTAGTAATCACACTGCTACAACTCCACTATGATTGAATATCTAATTTACAATTATATATTTATTCATCTTTTTTTAGAGAACCTACAATAGTAAACCATCGTCGAGTTGTCGAGGTGAAACGGTTTTTTTTTTCGTTACATTTACCTAAGGGACATCATCGTTCGCTGTCATGATCGGATGACGGAAATTACGTGTTGAAAACGTCATCAACCGAAATCGGTACATCACAGATCGAGTAATGCCGGAACGCCTTATAGAAGAACTCTAAAAGACTGTTCAGTAATTCCGAAAACGTCTCCCCGAATTTTATACTACAACACCGTACCGTATCATCATTTTGACGTATACACAATCGCCTAAATCTCTTTCATCTTAGTAGTATAAAGATTTTCTTGTCGACGAGGAGCTTTAGGAAAACTGAAAAATTTTCTTCCGAAACAATGAAACGAAACGCGCGTTAAACACGGAAAAGTTTTAACGCGGGTTAGAGACGTAATCGGGGTGCGCGAATTCGGAGTCGAAGGCGCGCAGCGAGTGGATGGACAGAAATAGAAGAATAAGAAAAAGTGATGTGACGCGGCATACATTAGCGAGGTCGTCGGCTTGGCCCTCGTGAGTTGTAAATCCCCGCTGAGCTGTGAAGCAGTTACTAACGGAGAGAAAGTGAATATACAGGCTTATACAACGGCGGCAACAACAATAGCAACAGCAGCGTCAACGACATCAACGAGTCGTTAGATGTGAGGTTGGACGGACTTTTTTTTTTTTTTTTTTTTTGGGCTTAAGTCGGTCCGCTGCACCCCCTTTATTTTGCACGGCTAAAATTACAATTCCGAAACGGGCAAAGGACAACGCGTTGCCGCATTCTTCCGTATACGTATCGGCCAGCGGCTTCGTGTATCATCATCGAGGAGATTTAAACTTACGAATCTCGATGAGCACACATATATATATATATATATATATATATATATATATCTGTATTTCTGTATATCTGAATATTTTCATCTTCCAGAGAGTACCGTTATAAATGTAATGCGCGTGTTTTTGTGCGAGAGTAATAACGTACGTTCGTGTTAGATAAATAACTTTGTATACGTCCATCCTACACGTCGTATATAAGCGCCTTCTTATAAATTGCTACCACAATATTGGGGTTACTACCCTTGTACCACCACCGTGCTCTGTCGTTCCGAAACTATATGCTTTCTGCATACATAATTCAGATGACTATCCTCCATTAACTTAAAACGCAACTCCTTCCTTCACCGGACCTTGCCGATAGTTTATAACTATTTAATGCGTCCTTTCTTCTCACCCTTATAGCCTAGTCGCGTATTCGCGTTGCTCGGGCGTATATATTTCTTTTACTTTACTCTACTCGGTGGCATCATCATCATCATCACCTATATATACTGCGCATATTAGTATGCATGTATAAGCAACTTAAAACTGTTCAAATAATTCAATTAATCTGAGATAAAAGTCCATTCGGATAGCGTTCTATAAAAAGATATTTACTATTGTCTACTCGGTGAATTCTTAAAACGAAAATAATTACATTCCTCGGTAATAAAACTTGGATTAAACTTATACATATATAAAACAACCTTATATATATATATATATAATAATGTCGTGGTAGCGTAATTGCTAGAGTAGTCGACTGTCAATTCGACGGTCGGGGGGGTTCGAAACCACTAGGCGACATAGAAAATATACAATAGCTAGTCACGACGTGTTGATATATATATATATATATATATATATATATATATATATATATATATATATATATATATATATATATATATATATATATGATTACGTATATAAATGGCTAATGATATTTTCAGAAGCTGTAACTTTTTAACAATTACGTCATCTTGGGATTATAAAAAATAAATTAAATAATAATGAATAATAATCATGGAAAAATATATATACATAACGAATGTGATAAACATAATTTTAACTATAAACAATTTAATTGTAGTACATCTAGTAAGTTCGTCCTTTTCGTCATATACCATCTTCATGGGTGAAAAATTAGTTTTTTTTAAATTGTGCAGTGTAGGCTTATATTTATGATGTGGTTGGGTTTTTATTATTATTATTATTATTACGCGTAATAAAGTATCATAAAGGGGAGTGAATCGGCTATGTTGTACTTCTGTAAATGAACCAAACTATAAAACATTAATTCGAATAATAAAGTATTGATGATAAAATATACGTATATAATATATTCAATTCGACTATTCATTCATTCAAGTAGTCGATAAATGAGTACTAGCTTCCGGTGAAAGTAATGAAGCTGCGGAAGACAATGGTAAACCTCCTTGTATTGTCTTGCCCGTTTCATCAATCATAAATCAATCTTCGGATTGATGGTGATCGATTCTGCCATGTCCACTACCAACTTTCTAGTTTATGGGACTTTATTTATATATGTATGTTATATATATATATATATATATATATATATATATATATATATATATATATATATATATATATATATATATATATATACAGTTCCGGATTATGGCTTAGTCCAGGCCGGCACAATTTAAGGGGGCGGGAAAATTTGGAGGTATCAAAAAATTTTAAATGCAACTTAAATTTTATAGATGAGAACAAAAGCTGTTAAAAATCCGAAATTACTCGAGTATTTCGTCGATCGTGAAAACAAATTCTATTCCTTTCTCTCGCGCTATTACTACGCAGAAATGATATTTTGAAAATATCGTTTACTACGCAAAAAATACATGCAATAACTAAAATTCGTAATATCCAAAAAATTTAAAGAATTAATTTCATTGTCCTTTTTGACTGAATTAAATTATTTATGTAGTCTCCGTTTTATTTGTAAAAGTATAACTCGTAATTACTTTTTATATTAGAAAAAAACGTATGAAGTTCTATGTTTAATCACACTTTTATAAGGTGGTCTAAAAATACGATTTATACATTTTTATAAAAGTCAGATTCCCACACGATTTATCGCGATGTACATTTTTATAAAAATATTTTAAAAGGGGCGGTATCTTGGATTGGGTCTAGGGTGACATAGCAACTAAATTCGTTACTGGGTATATATATATGTATGTATGTGTTCCTGTTATGTATACATGTGAATATATACTAATATACATATGTAGATATTTATAATTTAAATAATTCGTTTGAAATTTACTTGCTCTAACGCTACAAATACTAATGTAGTAATAATGTTATACTTTGTCGATATATAATCCCCGTTGTCGATTGCAGATTCATCATCATTGCGTCGTATTGTCAGTTACCGAACATCAACGCTAGCCTATTACTTTTGGACTAGCGTTCAAATTCACTAATTACAGTGCAACGTTGCGCGCGAATATGAAACCATACGGATTGCACATTTCCTTCGATCACAGATAAGACGATGGTAAATATGAATTCGTTGGTCTGAAGCGAATGAACGATACAGTGTGACCTGGAATAACTTTTGTAACGCTTTAGTAAGATAATTTTAATAATAAATTTATCGTACGACCGTCTTAACACGCCTTTGGTAACGCGTTACACGAAATTACACATTTGAAATAATTAAAGAAATTAATTCACGAACAGCCGAAAATATAAAATAATATCTTATAATTGTTAACGTCGCGTTTTATAAACATATTTATAAAAATTGTTTCATCCGGCCAACAAACTGTGTAACTGTCTCTAGCAGATTATACTCCTTACAGAGATGTGTTAATTTTTTATATGATGTGGAATGTAGTAATTTTTTACAAAAAATCAATTGAAAATTAGTTAAATCACTAATATTTATTTTCTTATAGAAAACACAAAGCTTTTCGGCATTTACGCCATTATCAAGTGAAACATTTTTAACAAATCATTATTTTAAAAAATATAAATTAAATGCTAATTACTTAAAAATATTTGATGGTGATTGTGAAAATATACTCCAAAAATGCTGTTCTGCTTCTGTTCTGTCTATTTTTTGAATTGTTGAAATTTAAAATCAATATATTTTGTTTATTAATTTTGTTTTGTTATATTAATTTGTTTTTCAATATTATTTTCACGGATTCTGTAAAAGTTGTATACTGGTGATTTTTTAATATTTATTTTCATTTTAATTGTAAAATTGTGTTTTTTAAAAAAGTTTTGGGTTCGTATATTTTTATACTTTATATTTTACTTTTCGACATCATACATCGCAACAGTAAATGAAAAATTTAAAATTTATACAACTTTTACAGAATCCGTGAAAATAATATTGAAGAAAAAATTAATATAAAAAAACAAAATTAATAAACAAATATATTGATGTTAAATTTCAGCAATTCAAAAAATAGAGAGAACAGAAGCAGAACAGCACTTTTGGAGTATATTTTCACAATCACCAGCAAATATTTTGAAGTAATTATATTTAATTTATATTTTTTAAAATTATGATTATGGCGTAAATGCCGAAAAGCTTTGTGTTTTCTATAAGAAAATAAATATTAGTGATTTAACTGATTTTCGAAAGATGTGTTACCTTCTTTTTTCATTAATTTATAAAAATTACACACAAAATTTATAAATAACGAAGCGAACCGAAGCCTACGTCACAGTTTTAATAGAAAAATTTAAGAATTATTAAAACAATTATTTAATTTATATAATTTTTCCATTATTTTTTTGTTAGTACAGTTATAACAATCGAAGAGATAAAGGAAATTATTCCGATAAAATTATTTCATTCAGCCAGAGTGAACATTCAATACTACGAATTGGCATAAAAAAGCATAAAGCTTTTCGGCTGTTAAGCCATTATCGAGTGATAAATAAAAATATATAAAATATACGCAATATAAAAATATAAAATATAAAAAATACTAATTTAGGTATGCAATTTTGAAAATGACAAAGTGGAAAAAACAGTATTTATAAAATGATCCATAAAATCAACAATATAAAATGTATACGTAAAAGCACAATAGCGCAGAAAAATTACAAAAAAAAATCTATCCGATATCAAAATTGATAAATCTCAAAATATACTTCTTAGAACTAATTCAAATATTTTTCAAAATGTTTTTCTGTACGTAAAAAATTTTATAATTGTGTTTAATATTATTGATTTCGTGTTTTATGATCGAAATTCTTGTTTACTATTATATTTTCTCACGTTTAAGGATAAATTTTATATCACTGATTGTTCATCATCAGAATATACTTACATAGCATACTTAAATTAGTATCTTTTACATTTTACTCTTTTTAAATCGTGTATATATTTATATATTTCGTGTATTTTATTTTTACGTTCGCTTGATAATGGCTTAACAGTTGAAAGACGTCGTGATCTTTTATTTCAAAAGTTTTGCGATTTTAATTGCTTTGCGTGGTTAAATTTTTTTTTTAATTAACTACATTTCGTACTGTTCGAAATAATTTATAAAAGCTTTGTTGATACAAAATTATTAACTGTATACAGTTTTTTATTAATAATTTTCAACGTATTTATGTATATACATATATAGTAAATATTTTTAGAACCTCTGTGCCTTTAGCCGTTAGTTGCTGAATATGGCACATTAATTTAAATAATAATAATAATATTTTTAAAATTGAGACATTAAGCTTCTATCAGAAAAGAAACAATTTTGTTAGCATTAAAATTTCCCCCGAGTTGAATATTTCCATTTTTAAAAAGTTACGTTACATTGCTGTTCTTTTTCACGTATTTTTTGTATTAATTTATTTGCAAAGTTAGTAATATTTTTTCCCATTAAATAAAGAGATCAATTGATAATACCCGTGCTACGGACTGGATTTATATATTAATATATATATATATAAGGGTCACGATGCTCGAAACGAATCACCAATGATGATGATGATAACCAAGTTATTTTCGGATAATTTATATTTCAAACTAATTTCTTTTCCTGCAATAAATGTCACAGAGCAGTACGATTATAATAACTGCGCATCAGGCCTTTATATAATGTTAGATATTTAAAAAATCTTCAAAACTCAAATAATGCTGGTATACAGAATTCAGCTGATTTTGATTTTAACAGAGATTAACAACCGCATAGAACAATCAGTTTATTTTTAATAAATTAACACGATACTTAAATGTACAAAATTGAGATGAAACGAAATTCGAAAACGTATATATACACATAAATGAAATGACAATTAACGAAAAATGAACGTCAATTCAGAAACAAGCATCAATTTCACGAATGCTTCGAACAGAAGACTGACTGTGGCATCCTTAAGGAAGGCCTATTTATACCAATACTAGAATGACTAACCGGTAGTATGATCGAACGCCTGACAAGAAGAGAAACGTGATTGGTTGAACGTCTGGCAAGTAAAAGAAACGTCATTGGTTGAACGTCTGATAAGTAAAAGAAACCTGATTGGTCATTCCATCGAACCATACTCAGATAAGAAATCAGCTCGACATTGAACCAGACGCTGCGGCAATTGAACTTCAAATAATTTCAAACATATAGTATTATCCTCGAATTATAATTCAGTCCATCCATATTTTAACATCAAGCGCTTTACAACTATAATATTTGTTAAACTTATTGTTACATGTATTATACGGGTGACCCAGAGAAGACGGACGGTGTTGTTTCTTGATCCGCCTTTGTAGACGCAGCTAAACATGTGGAGGGAATCGCAACGATCACTAGTCCTCTGGAGGCCCCCATTTTGGCTGCCTGATCGCAAATTTCATTATCTTTGATCCCGATGTGAGCTGGGATCCATGTAAATTTCACATGGATATTCTTTCGTTGTAGATACATTATACTTTCTATTATTGCCAGAATAACTCTATTCGTTTTGAATGTACGATTGGGATTTCGGATGGCATTCAGCACACTTAAAGAATCAGATACAATAAGTACATTTTCACGTGTAATATTGACTCATGCAAATTGCAATGCCTTACGAATTGCATATCCTTCTGTTCTAAACACAGTGGAGAAACTCGGTAAACGATATGATTTGGTGATTGCCAGTTGAGGTATATAGAATGCCGCGCCTGTAAACGGTAAGACATTGCCCTTAGACCCATCTGTATAAACTAACAAATGGTCAGGCCACTTATGCAATTACCCTGTCCGATTAGGGAATGAAACTCATTGATATGTACCTCTGGATCTAAAAAACTTCATTCAAAGGGAATGGAGGCATACTTTAAAGGGACTTTAAAATGATGCGGTTGATGTGAAGATGCCAATAATTAGCCCTCAATGCTAAGAGGGGAATTTTATGATGAGAAAATCTCCAATTAATATAAATCCGCAAGAATTTATTGTATATGCTATCAGGTACTCGGTTATAGCCCTTTAGAATATATTGGTCTGCAAGATAAATTGCCCTCAGATGTAGAGGGGGATATTCTTTGTTACTGTTCGATGTATTCATCGCGAGACATTCTGGTGCACAAAGACATTCCGATTTGATCACTATGTTCGGAGTCTTTTTTTGTATGTCTAGACATCGACTTTCTTTATTATGCATAAATGAAATGCAGTTTCCATTTTTCTCGCTCTTCCTACATATTCGTTTCCATGTCCAGCGCATTTGACTGTATATCGTTTCCCCAAAAATATTTGAATTTCATTTCTCTTCGAACTCCCCACCAAATTTGTTCTAATATATCGGAGCTTCTCCGATATTAGTTATATACTTTGTTTTTTCCGAAAAAATTCTACCTTTTATACTTTACATTTTAAAATATTTACTTTTTTTTACAATATTCGACAAATCGTTTTAAATCGTTCTTAAAGACTAAACAATCGATTTCTACGTTATTCTTTCCTAGCCGAATCATCTGAATGCATTCTTCCATCGTTCTAATTCTCCATTCTTCGATTATCTTTTCTAGAACATAATCGAATAGTAATGGAGATAATCTATCACCATGGACAAAGAGTAAAGCCATTAATGCAGATATAGTACGAGATCCCACCATAGTAAATACTTACAATCAAAAAACTGAATGTAAACAGAACATCTTCTATCTGACATTAAAAAAACAATGATTTAGTTATAACTGTCCGTATATCTCTTACATTATTGATGACTCAATCATTGATTGCTACTCGATATATATATATATATATATATATATATATATTGTAGATTTCAATCCCGCCGCGAATTTCGGGGTAGATATTGAATAATAAAAGTAAAACCTTGCCTTACGTCTTTTATAATCAACATATGATCTGATAAAATTCGTCACTATATCTAACTCTTCCACGTGGGAGCAGCTGCGAAGGTGTTGAGAACAACTCTGGCGCTAGTGCGCATACGTAGATGATAGATGTCCAGTTGAAAGCCGCAATGCGAATAATAAACGGCACATTAAGATCGATAAATAAAGACTGGCTTCCTAGCTCACATTGCTCCTCCAAAATTAAGACGAGTGGAAGCTTTCAGAAAATTTCGGGAAAATTTTACACATACGTAGAACTGCTTTATGCACATGTAGATAAAGACTACAAACCAATAAGGGAACTGAGATCTAGACAGACACCCTGGAAAACGGCGATACATATGTAGAACACGTCAAGAAACGGGAAGGAAAGATGGAAAGGTGAATGGTCAAAGAGTAAAGCCATTAACGCAGATCTAGTACAAGGTCCCAGCAGTAGAACCTCCGGGAATAAACCTATCACGGCGTTAGATTCCGAACGAGACAAAGTAAATGTGCCTGTACATCGAATAAATGGTAAATGGGTTCAAATCCCTTATGCGAATGCGGGAAACTTCAAATTCTCGATCATTTGTCTAGTTTCTTCTGTTTCAATAAAAATAACATTAATAGACGCGATGTGCATTACCTCGCAGATCTCCAGTGGATACTCTCGATAGATATTTAACTATTTTAGCTCCATACGAACGAACCTCGTCTTACCTTTTGTTCTTATTTTGAAAGTTTCCGATACTTCTGCTAAGAATTTAATTTCCGATACTGCATTCGTCGATGTACACTTTTACTATTTACACCCATTAATGTTTTAAATAACGTTTCGCTATCTACAGAATTATACGCTTTTTTAGAATCTACAAAAGTTCGGACTATTTTTTCGCACCTCGGTCTTCTGTATTTCATTTTCAAATTCAATATTTCTAAAACTAGCCTGTTCGTCTCCGTGTTGTTTGTTTACTTGATATTCCAATCTACTTCGTATCGCTTTTCTAGGAATTTTACAAGTTACTGGCAGAATTTATATTCCTCAGTAATTATTAACATAAATTCTATCCCGTTTTTGTCACGAAGCGGGTGATTTAACGCAATTTTCAATCATTTCCTATACATGTCTGAAGATATTGAGTTTGGAAACTTATAATTTGGATTTTGTTCGGGAGAAATCTCTCTCGATTGTTCACAATTTACTAGTCTTATCAAAGTATCTAGCTCTAGCAGTTTGCAGCTTTCGCAATTATCGTTTTCCTTCTTCATTTTTGAAACGCAAACCGAACGTTCGATATTTTATTTAAAAGTTTCGGTAAAATTATATTTTATTATTTTTCTTTCGAGATATACTAACTAGTCCTTCTCGTAATTCTTATAATCCTAGCTGCTTCCCTACTATTTGGATTTTAAAATTTACATAATCCCTATTATTTTCCATTGAATGTATTTTTTTACGTCTGTTTTTTTTTTGCTTTTTCGCAAATTCCATTCCACCATTTATATTTATTATTTCATTTGAGCGGCGCTTATGCTATGTTCATCCAGTTTTGTTTTAACTGCATTCCATTCTTCTATTTTGTACACATCCTTCAACTATCGAATTGATTTCGACATATGTATATGTATAATCATTACCATCGTTATTCGTCGGAGCGTTTGATACGTTTTTCCATCCGATTCTATCCAATCTAGCCCTTATGATATTTTAAATTTTACCTTTTATCATGTTTTTACATTAATCATGTAATTTAAACGAACCTGTACAAAATACGAATATGTTCGATTACACAACGAGTTACACGTTAGATACTATCCACGCCGAGAACCGATCGCCGTTTATTTATTTTAATATCCAAAACGAATCCAGATGGCGCGTGCGCGACTGTATAGTTATCGACTTTTCAACGTTGAACTTACTACGTGGACGAATCTACTTTTTAATGAAAAAAAAAAAAGAGGTAACTAATGGTCCACTCGGATATCTGACTATAATAAGAAAGGAAAATTAGAGAGGTTCTCGTGTAGAACTATTTCATAACGTCAACTCTATGTATATATATATATGTGTGTGTAGCATAGACATATATGTGGGGAAAGATAGAGACCGAGAGAAGGGCTATTATGAAAAACAGAGTACACGGAAAGTGCGGAAGAAAAATAACCGTAATAAAGATGACTGCTAACGGAAGTTATGAAAAGTATGATAGATACTACGTACGGATATGGGCACCGTTCATTATGCCCATTTTTGGACATTTTCCTACAACGCGCCATACTATTGTCTGTGTTCGCTGTCGTATATTTTTAAGACTAAGAAATTATCCAGATATATAACATCGAAGTTTCTACGTACGTAAGTTGTACTTTCATTTGTACATAGCACACACACACTGAACTGCTATACACGGCTAATCCATACCCTTATTATAGTTCGCATCGGGGAAAGGCGTGTGTACCTACCCAACCATCTACCTATAATCCACATTATTTTTCTCGCTCCTATCTCGTCTCGACGACTTTTGTGATTCTTACGAACTTTTTCCCTTCCTTTTCTGTCGTTTCGTTTTTACCCGCCTTACATTTTTCTCTTTTTATCTTCATTTCCGATCTTCTCCGTTTCTTATCGGCAGTACTATACTTCTTGTTCTTCTTCTTCTTATTATTATGACTGTTATTTAGGCAGTTTTTCCGTCCGACTTTTTGCTTATTTACGTGTGCTAGTCGTTCATTATCGCCTACTAAAATTCGACCGTATACGTTAAAGGCCGTATCTTTTTTAACGTGGCTTGTCATCGCGAGCGTATTCATTATATAAGGACCAGCTTTATAGTCCTCTCGTGTTACTACCTTTATTATTTATTTCCGTATCTTTTTATCTCATCATCTTCTTTCTTCGACTAAACTGTATCGTTGTCGGTTACTCGGGGCTTCATTTGGAATTCTCTCCGTTCTTTAGTCCGGCTACGCTAGAATTAATGCGATTTTTCATCCGTCGTTGATTTTCGTTCCTGTCAAATAAATAACTCTTAGACTTTTTTTTTTTTCGAATTTATTTTTTCTTTTTTCGGGACTCCTTCTTATATCCTTTTCTCGTGTTGGTACGCTTATAAAACTACGCTCGTGTACTGCGTAGAAATCTGCTTCATTACGCCGGAGTACGCTTTTTGCTTATCGCGTATCCCGACGTACTTTCAACGACATATTTCAAAGCTGATCATTCGAGGAATTTAATTCTTGGATTTTTTCCGATTTTTTTTTTTTAAATATTATGTCGCAATCTAGTTTTTGGAATTAGAAATCGGATATAATCAATCGAACACGTGGTACGATAGATAGACGTTAGTTGATTATGGCGATCGCTAGTTGATTTGGGTGATTAGTCTACTTTCTTCTTCGTGCAACGCGATTCAGATATAAACCACTTACACGGATTCACACTATTTAATCAAATGAGTCTCGACGACTCCTTGCTATGTGGACTAATTCCTCTACTTTTATAATTTCATTTCATACCTTGAAGTCCTTATTCCTCGCCCCTTTTGCCTTCTACCGTTCCTATTATTATAGTTTGCAATAGGTGATACCGTTGAACCTCTTATAAAATGTCCAAAGTATCTTCATCATATGTAACAACCTCCGCATTATTCGCTTTTTTTTTTTTTTTTTTTTGGTCAATAGGTCTATAAGAGTGCAGACCATAGCACCTTAACACCTTAACACCTTCTTCTTAATTCCTAAATTTATAGAACATTCTTCAGCTTCATGAGTATCTCCCGAGCTATTCCGATACGCGTTCTTATTTCTATGTTATGACCATTATCTTCTGTTATCCAGTTGCCTAGATACTTGAATTTTCTTACTCGTTCAACCTGCCGTTAAGGAATAGTTTTTTTAATACACAATCGGTTTTCTCGAGACCAACATAAATTTAGTTTTCTTTCTATTTATACTAAGCCCTTTGTTGCAACTGAATCCAGTAGACCCCGTAGGTGCTCCATATTCTCCGCCAGCAGTGCAGTATCATCGGCGAAACGTATCGCTGCAATTTTTTCTCCTCCAATTCTTATTCCTCTTTCCCGACCTTCTAAAGTTTGTGCGAATATCACCTCCGAGTATAAATTAAATAGGATTAGTGATAGCGCACAACCTTGCCTAACCCCTCTGCGTATTGGTATTGCTTCAGTTAGTCGGTCTTCTATTAGCGCTGCTGCATGTTGATTTTTATAGAGAGATTGTAAAATTCTTAGATCTGCATTATCGACACCGACAGATTGAAAAATAAAATGTCGACCACCTTCCGCTACGGTGGAAAGTGAAACACCGGAAGTATTTAATCAATTACAGACGTCGATCTAAACCTCGAGAAAATAAATCTTCCTCATTAGCTAAGATTGTTTAATATTACCGTCGAAATGAAATATCAGCTGTAGATAACAAAACCTACCCTATCCGCTTCTTAAATGACCGTAGAAGAAGAGATTCTTCAGAGTACTATCATCCACAATTGCGCGTAAAATGATGTTCAGCCGTTTCTGTACAAGATTTCTGTTACATCTGGCAGCGCATCCTCTCAATGGTAGCCCGTACGTCCATATAGCCTTTATAATTTAGATTATAGAGTAACTCGTTGTACATCCAATACGGAACGCCTACCGATGAGCCAATACAAATATTGTACTGAACGCTTTAATCGTCGATTAATAATTCTCTCAGGATGTTATGACTGGATATTAGTTTTCGGCTCTTATAAACAAATGGGCAAGATTGCATTATATATATATATGTATTATTACGAATCAGATCGTCTATAAATTTCAACAATTAGGTCATGGTTTGCACTTTAGTGGCGAAACGTGGTAATATTATAAACAGCTTCTCTTCATTTAAGTATACCATAATTAATATTAGTGTAATTATTATAATTATTACATATGCTTATTAAGACAATTTAAAAAAAAAATATTTATTATATACGCTTTAATGAGTGTTATTTTTAATTATTATTTTATTTTATTCTCATATTTTTTTTATTAGTTCAATTTTTATTTATTAATTTTTGTTAAACCTTGTAATAACCGTCTTCAGCTCGGCTTTATTCAATTTAGATGTAGTCTTCAGTTTTCAAATTTTTATTAACCACGCTTATCACTAGTGTCGATTATAAGGTATCCCTTATTATTACGGACGCATGTCGTCTAATACGTGCCATCTATCCATTAGCTAAGAAAAATTATATTCGGTACAATTTCCGCTACACGATTCATACTGAAAAAAATACGCGCCCTATTTTCATCGCTTCCACTGACTCCACATAATTTCCTAGTGTAAATATTAAATTTACAAAAATATTCGTATCAGTCTCCGTGATCGGTAATCGCTCGAGAACGATTAATTTAGACAAGTCTATTTATTTTTCCTATAATTGTCTAATCCGCTGAAATAATACGATAACTGAATCAAACCTTTAGTCGAGTTATCATTCATCTATTTTTCATATATCTCCATTCTGTCTGGCATTAGCTGTTTCTTAATGACTTTGGTTTAATCTCTAAACCGCCCTTTAATCACGAATGAGACCGTCTTTAATCTTAAATCTAGATGTGTCCTATTTTTCTCTTATTTCTGTAAATCCAGCGGTATCATATAAAACGTTTGTATCTTCTCAACAGATAATAAGTTGTAAATTATTTACAACTTATAATCCATAAATATTTATTAGGATATAAATATTATCGGATACCGATTTAATTTTATTTTATTTCTTTTCGAAATAATCAAAAGTTAGAGATTTTTTTAAAAAAAAAAAAACCAATATGTATATATTTCACTCTTTTTAAGTTTTGTAGTTACTTTGTTACTTTTTATATTCTACGAGTTTTATATTTCAATTTACATTTTAGCTGAGCTCTCGTACGGACCTAAAAGTAAATAAATTATAAAATAAATATATATATATATATATAAAACGTTTACAAATGAATAAAATAAAAAAATGAAAAATGACTATTCGAAATTTTAGACAAAAATAACTGCTTTCGCAAATAAATTGTCGATTATTTCGAATAACGATGGCTACCACTAACCGACTTCGAGGGGTAATACGTCCCGTTGTTAAAATTATCGAAAAAATGACTATACGTGAGGGGATGGCGGCCTGTTTCGCATTTACAATGCGGAAGGTGCAACTATATTCCCCAAAAGAGACCCAAGCATCAACACGCTCACACATACCTTCTCACTTACAGAGTGGCAAAGAAGGATATGAAAAGACGGAACTGGAAAAAATATTAATACTGAGGCACATACGAAAACAGGTGAATACCCCTATTTATATACAAGTTAGTTTGTATATATATATATATATATATATAAATCGTATACGAAGAAACTATATATTTACATATATGTATATAATATATACAATATATACATACATACATATAATGCATAACTTACCGTATACGTTTGTATGCGTCATACGCGTAATACAAATTCTAATGCTAAACTTTCGAACGATAGTTACGTCCGCGAGTAGGTAGATGGCGTGTTTTGCCTTTAGTATGCGAATCATTCTTTGTCGGTTTGACAGGCCTCCCCCTTTTATTTTCCCCGGAAAATAGTTCGAAGCTTTTATATTTCTCCCAACTCTATTCCTTTTTCTTTCTATTTTTCCCTCAGTCTTCAGTCGCAAATTTTATTCCTACTCTAACCGTTCTTAACGTTACCGGAATTCGTTTCTATACTAAGACTCCCCGCGGCCTACTCGCCAACTTCTACACCATGTCCGGAGAAGAGTAATGCGCGTTTTCTTAAGGAATAATCTACCGCCGCACTAACGGGTCGTACGCTGCGCGACAACATTCAAATCCTGTTTTAGATTCGCGCGTGTTTTCTTCTGTAACAAGGGACCAATTGTTACATCTGACCACCGTCAATAAGGGTTATCTCCAGCTTCGACGGCTCAGCTGACCCTTCGAATAATATATTATATATGTATATGTATATATATATATATATATATATATATATATATATATATATATATATATAAAGCGGAGAAGCTGTTGGTTCTATCTGCAACCAAATTCCTATCAAATCTAAAAACCAAAAACCTTCGTCCTTCAACCCCTTGTATCGCGCGTCCGATGTTTCTTACTCGGTCTCTGGCGACCCTTAAAAAGATTGCATTATGTATACATACTTATACGAACGTACACTTGGGCTATGTGTATAGGAATAAAATATTCCGATGCAGGATAGAAAATCGTTTACCTTGCTAAAGTTTTGCTTCTATCTATATACGCGTATAAATATAGTCGTACAAAGGACTAAGCTTTTGTTTCAATGTATTCCATTTTATCAGGGGACTATTCGAACATCGTGCTGGAGCGAGTATCTTTTAAATTTCTTCCTAGACTACCCCGACCGGCAAAAAACTACCCTCGAATTATTCGTGGGCTTCTAAACGAAAAAGAACTATACTATACGTACGACCTTTAAAACTCAATTCCGTTTGGCGGTTTATCTTTTTATCTGCTTAAACTTGCCGGTATCTTCGGTCGGTCAGTCCCTTCGAGAAATAAAGAAAAATAAATAAAGGAAAAAAAATTTTTAACCAAAAAAAAATAAAAAAATAAAATAAAACAAACAAAACGATAGAAATTTGGAAAGGGTTCTTCGCGATGCATACGTGTATAGATGTATATATTCGTATGATTATTTTTTGAGTGTCGTTTCCCCGTATGAACCCCTTTTTATCGTTAGTCATTCCTTTTATATATATATATATATATATATATATATATGTACTTGTAACATAGAAAAGCAATTTTCGTAGCGTGTAGGAATTACCAAATAAGGCAAAATGATTATATTTTTAAATTCTTGCCCGATAAGTACCGTTTTTTATGCAATACAATGTTATAAAATATCGAATTTCAATGTTGACGAATTATAGTTTAGAAATATGTCCGGGTGCTCATCTAACTGAAATGAAAATAAACCACCAACAAAACTTGCATACTGATCACAAAGCTACCTATATTATTATTATTATTATTATTGATGTTACAGCCAATTGGCTGATTCGTCCCAACACAATGTTCCTACATAAAATGCGGTTACTGACTGCTTTATTCAAATATTTCGTAAAACCCGCCTGTTTTAGGTATGGATAGATGTTATTTTAGGATGTACAAGTGGTCTTTTTCCTAAAATTTTACCCATTATAGCCATATCGCGAGTACTATGTTCGGACCTTATTACATGTCCTAATCAACGAAGACGAGTTTTCAGTATCCTGTAAGCACCGCTTCTATCCTATACACGTTCTAGTACTTTTTTGTTTGTAACTTTTTCGGTCCAGCTAATTCGTTGCAATTTTCGCCAGCACCACATTTCAAACGCTTCAAGCCGGCTGCAATCTACTTTCTTGAGTATCCACGTTTCTGTGAGCCGTACAGCGTTATTGAACGGACAAATGTTTTCATAAGTTGTTTACGTAATTTCAAAGATAATTAGCGCTGTGCTAGCAACGAATATTTTTCTTTAAATGCTGCTTTGCCCATCACTTTTACGAATTTCTGGTATACTCAATCGAGGTTCTATTCTATTATCTAACCCAAATATTTTAAAGATGTTACTTGCTCTATATTTACATTGTTCAACATAATCTTTATCTTTATTTGCTCCTGCTCATTAGTTACGATTATTACTTTCGTTTTGAGTATGTTTCCTCATATTTTACAATTTATTGATCATTGTTGCTAATTTTTTCGGGCTTTCTGCTAGTAGCACTTGATCCTTTATCGAATTAATTCTCTTCCCGCTACATTTTAGTCCATATTTATTTTCACCAAATGTTTTTTCCAGAATCATATCTGCAAAACCATTTAAAAAGTCAGCTGATAGCAAACAACCTTGCCCTACTCCATTGAAGCGAACTATACTGCTTCTTGCTTCTTATATAAATTATATACTAACCTTATTAAGGTTTCTGAACATCCGGTTCGTCGTAATAGTGTAAATAAGTCTTTCCACTGTACTTCGTCGAAAGCTTTTTCGTAGTCAATTAAGACTACAAAGAGACACCTGCCTTGATTTATCGCAGTACCGCTAATGCATCCAGTGGAGATCGGCCTTTTGTAAATCCACATTGCCTTTCACAAACATGTTTTTCAATTAAATCATCTAATCGTTCCTTTACTATTTTCAGCAGGATTTTCGGCGTATTAGGTAATAAGCTGATAGTTCTTTCGGGCACTTTGATCTTTGGAATCGGCACCAAAACTGAAATACAGTGTTGTTTAAGCCATGCTCCTACCATTATTTGACAAATCATTTTAAATAATAATTCCTTGACTTCTGGGCCACTATATTATAAATATTTAAATGAATAGGATAAAAGATAATAAATGTTGGACAAAAGATTGCGCTAGCTGTATAAAGATCATTTGCGTCTACGATAGAGTACAATTTAGATAATTATAGATACACTTGTTGCAATCTTATCATGTTATCCATAGTTGACCGACCTTTCCGGAAACCAGTTTGATCATTATCCAGTAAGTTGTTATTTTGTACAATCCACATTATTCGCTTTGCAATCATTCTTCCTAATATTTTGCATAGTGATCATGTTAACGATATTGAACGGCAGCTATTCGGGTTGGTTTTTATCTTTATTAGACTTTAAGATCGGTATAATCGTGGCCTCCTTCCGTAATGAAGGAATTTTGTGTAATTTTCAAATTTTGGTTGAATAAATATCGCATACATTTGATATTCTCTCTTGTAAGGATTTTTATCATTTCCGGGTGACCGGTAGCTGACTTTTTCTGTTCTTTTATTGTATCGGTTACTTCATGCTGGGTAATATCTTCGTTGTATTACTCTTCATTTAGCGATTCGAAGTCCGATTCGTATTTACTCTTCTGCATAGTTAGGATTATATTTACTAGATATGTTGTAGTAGTGGTCAGCCATGAAAAGTTTTAAAAGATAACAAACTGTCTTAAAAAACTCTTTTAGTAACGGACAGCTGCCCTGCTCATCCTGATACAGAAGAAACAGTTTCTGGCGATATTAAGATCATGTTATTATCCCCCCCCACCCCCAACATCATGACTCTTCACCGGCTCATGGACAAAGATATGTTGGTAAACTAGAAGATCAAATACAAACGCAAACTTTTGAGAAACCTCATAAATGCAATTGATGAAAGAAACGACGTCGTACAGGCTCTTAAAAAATCAATTCGAAAGATGTTGCTTACATATCAGCTGAAGCCAAGCACTCAGTCAAAACCTCTACTTATCGGAAGTCATGGAAGGTTATTGAACGTCGTGGAAAATCGAAAAACTTCATCGGCAGAGCATGACGATGAGGACGTGACCACAACCTTGCATAACTAGCTCAAAGATTGACAGACGAAACAATCACTGAGAACAATGTAGCCGAGTAGATTTTTTTTTTTTTTTTTTTGGCCCAGCTTACTCCATTCGTCTTAAACCTTTTAGTTAGTGTATTTTAAATTTCGATGCAACTACGCTTGATAAATTTATATAAACTAATTGTAACAGAAGACAAGTGTTCAGAAACAATTAACTCAATACTCACAGGTAATGTGTGCCACTTTTGTAAAATACTAGCGAACAGCTCATCGCTATGTTTTAGAAATTTCATTTGATGCTCAACACAGTTGTCAACATAGCACGTGTCACATGTACCATCCGGAATTATTCCTAATCTAGCAAGATGTGAGTTAGATTATGGCCAGTACGTAGTCTAAATAAAGTTGATATATAATCCCTCGAAACGTTCTGGTATAATTGAAACCATGGCTTGCTGGGTATGTATCAAGGCGAAGTACTTTTTCCCTTTATTCTGACTTTCGGTCGAGTAATACTGTTGAAAATCCATTAGTAAAAATTGTTTAATCTTTGGTAACATTTCAGTCCAGTTCCACTCAATGTTCTCGCAAGAGACACTTGATAAATTATAACGCGTTAATTCATCGACCACCTCGTTTCCAGTAATACCACAATGAGAAGGGATCCACTTAAACTTCACTCTAGACACACGATTATAAAGCTGAATAATACGATGTCTCACATCAAATTCCAACTTAGACATATTAAGATCTGGGAAGTTAGACAATTGTAACAGGAAACACGAGAGGAATACAGAGGTGATTAGAATATTCTTTTTCTTCAAATCTTAACTAGGTGCAAAGATTTGTAAATGGCAAACAATTCTACAACAAATGAGGAACCTGCAAAGGATAATCTGTATACCCTCGATATGCCTTTTTTCGGGGTAATATAAAGCCGAAGTACAATTCCCACGTATTTTATCTACCGACCCATCTGTAAATATGATTTCATAGTGGCTAAATTTTTTTTTATTAATTGCTCGCCCAAATGCAGCGTTGTTAACGCTAGAAGGAAGAGTTTTAGCAATGTTATTATCAAAGGAAATGAAGTCAATGTCTAACGAAAAAAATAAATCCCGAAAATAGAATCGGTAGAAGGGATGAGAAACATTTTGGATAATTTCAATTTTTTCCAATTTATTATGACTGGAAAGAAGAGGTGGAAAACTTTTATTTGACCAGTATCTATTATGTCGCAGTCTCAATAAACGCCGAATTTGTTTATTAATCACATGGGTTTTTCTCTCTTTCACTTTCAGATATAACTTGTTCGCTATATACTCCTGCCTAAGTTTCAATGTAGGTTCAGCCATCTATGCGTTTAAAGTCTGTAGGGGCGTGGAGGATATCGTTCCAAAGCGTAATTGGAGAGCCTTGCGCAACTTGTAATTTTTTCACCTGTGACTGATGAAATGATAGTAGAATATAGAGACTGAAAAAAATGAAGGTGGAACTGAAGATAAAAACATTAAAATGGAAAATGAGAAAATCAATCACCGTGAAGGTTACGCAAAGCGATAGAAAAGGTCATCGAGTACCTAGAACAACAGTCAGAGACAACTTCAACAGATTTTCTACTGCTACGACGATTGTGTGAAATGACGACAAAGATGCGGGTGAGTTCTGTTAAGCAAACAAAACTTTTCGATTTCTTTAAGAAAGGAATTTTTAACCGGACAATTCATTCTGTGTATATTTCTTCAATGTATTATACAATAAATGCCATTTTAACATGTTTGACGACACTTCCATTAATTTCACCAGTTCACCCAAATTTTCCTCTTGATTTGGTCAGAATCCGTGTTATCCGAGTATCTTCGATCCACATTACCTCGTTGGATAACCGAGGCTCTACTGTACTTCAGTTTTTTTTTTAACTTTCTCATTTTAGTTTTGTAATACTCATACGAGGAAAACCCGTAATATCGTAATAGCCTCAGTAATTCGCGCGACGTAATAAACAAAAATTAGTTAATTAATTAATGCTGTAAACTGTTAACTAATACACGTCTAGCTGTCGTAAGCCCTACTTCTTCATTTATGTGATTCGGAAAAATTCATGTTATACTTTAATTATATATATATATATATATATAATAATAATAATAATAATAATTGGATGATTTGAAAAATATAGACACTTTGTCATTGCTTCACTCTGCAACGGTGTAACCTACTCAAGAAGGAAGAAAATTTTGCTAATAGAAAAGACGGATTAAAGATAACCACGTGTATTTCTTTGGATTAGTGTTATTACTGTATCGGTGTAGATGGAGACGATGAAGAATGCGTGTTGATGACACGCCAATGAAAGAAAATTTCGAAATCCAACGTTGCAAATGTATCTTTAAACGAAAGAAAAACGACCAAAATGATCATAACTATTATCATCATCGGCAATAGCATTATTATCATCATCATCTCCCTTTCTTGCCTGCTCACAAACTCCCCAACTGATCCTTGTGTAATGACAGCTGGATCCGTAGTTCTGTTTCTTCTTTTTCGTAATTTTCTCGTCGCAATCCCTCCTCCTTCCCCCCTTATACCTACATATATATATTTTTTTTTTTTTCTAGCCTGCTTAATTGGAAGTTTCCGATAATTCAGCCGGTCTTTTAGAAATTGGCAGAAAATGCGAGAGTACACGTATTGAACGAGAAACGCCGAAAGCTTCTTATAATCAAATAGGGCTAAATACGGTGCGAAGGGAAGAGGGAACGAGGAACAGCGCAAAAAGCGGTAACCATCGTTGTGTCCGTTGATAAAAACGTCTTTAGTCCATTCTGCGTCCGTTTCCGCTCACTCCTTGGAAATGATTTTGGACAGTTCCTGATAACAGTTATAGGGCGATGGTCTTCATTTAATGCAAGCGGGAATAAAAGTGAGGGATTAACGAGGGTGTGTGTGTGTGTGTACTAGATGAAGCTAATCAACGTCTATTTATAAATGTATGTATACGTATATATGTATTCTATTAAAATTCTTTCTAATACTTGACATGTGACATCATCTTTATTTGTTTAGTTTCACTACGGTTTCAAACTGTTATCGTCAAGAAGATTTTTTTGCGTGTGTTGTGGGTGCAAGTATGTCATTTACTTCGGCTATACCGATAGCTGCGATATTTTTGGTGCATCCGTGTATTCTTCGTACATCCATTTATTTACTTGCTTATTTATTTATTTATTTATTTATACAGAACCGAATTTACGTGAAGGCGTTTGAAGCACTGATCCAGGGCTCCACACAATTAGGGGACTCCACAAAAATAATTGAACTTTTGATTTTTTTTAAATATATATATATATATATAGAGAGAGAGAGAGAGAGAGAGGAGAGAGCGAAAGAGAAAGAGAGAGAGAGAGTAAGGGATTCTTTAATTCCAGATAAAGTAGTTCGAGAATCTTTTCCGAATTTTGAAATGGTCTTCTTCTTCTTCTGATGCCCTACTCTACGAAGAGCGTTGGCGATCATGCATAGCAATCATAACTTCTTTTCTCTGGCTTCTTGCATTAGTTTTGACCATGTGTGTTCGTCCATTCCTCGATGTTATCCAACCAGCATGTTTACAGTCTTCCTCGACTTCTTTTCCCATCCACTTGTCCTTGGATAATTAATTGTAGTAGTTTATATTTATCTCCTCTAATTACATGGCCGAAGTACTTTATTTTCCTTTGAATAGCTGATTTCATTAAGCTTCTCTCAGTTTTGGCCATCTCCAGGACTTTTCGATTTGATATCTTGTCTGTCCATGGTGAAATGATCTTACGGATATATTTAACGTTAACGAGTAGCAACATAACCGGTGAAAGATCATTCTCTTAATTATTTATCGTGAAAAATGTATTAAAAACATCAATGGATTGGCAATCGCGAGTACGGAACGAGATATAATACGAAAAATTGACATTAACGCGATTATAAAAAAATTCGCGGAAAAAAAGGGCGAAAATGCTTTTTTTAACTTTGTTTAAGACATCTTTGTTTTGCAGACCAAGGTATGTTCAGCATTCTTCGATGGAACCACATGGGAGACACTGTTGAAGAGAATTATTAGATCCTTTATATGATCTTCTTCTAACAGGCGAAACAAATCCCCTTGTATTTGGTCCGGCCCTGGTTATAGGATATTAATTACAGAGAAAACTCTTCAGGAAGATCTAGCTTCAATAACTGATTACTTCAACAAATGGCGACTAATGCTGAATACAGATAAAACAACTGTATCATGTTTGCATCTTTTCACCCAACTAGCCAAAACGAAACTGATTATCAAGATCAACGATCGCAGATTAAAGCCACGAAGAGTATCCGAAATACCTCGGAATATTTCTCGACCGTCAACTAACCTATCGTAAACATCTTGAAAATACAGCGACTAAAATCCGTGAGCGAACGAACATCATATAGAAACTGGCTGGAACAACATGGGATACATCAGCAATCACTCTACAGACTTCAGTTCTAGTGTTCGTTTACTCAGCGGCTGAGTACATCTACCTATACACGCGGATACAGACGGGTCTAAAAGACTGAAATCGAAGAAACCAGCTTATCGAACAACTGCAAAACTCATATCGAAGGGTTTCGATTCAGTAATAGTGTGGAGAGAAAAATTGAAAATGCGGCGACGCTCTCAATCGCAGGTTGTTGGGTTTTGACCTACAATGAAAGACGTGGGTATTTCGAACTGGTCATGGAAAACGTGACCACATGCACGTAAATTGAGGCTTCGAAAATGATCCGTTATGCGACTGCGGATTAAATAACCAAACGATGAATCATATCCTGAACAAGTGACCACGAAGAGCCTTCAGTGGCGGCTGGGAAAAAATTCGGACAGTCGGACACGGCTGTAATATGGCTGGGAAATCTAGACCTGGACATCTAAACAGAAATATATATGGTGTTTGCTACCTGAATACATACGATATAATAATAATTTAAAAAACTTTAATTAATGTCTGTACTTTACTGGCCAATGTTTTATTTAAAACATGACAATTTTTAATGATTTTTTCGTTAATATCTCGAACGTGTTTAGTGTACTTCAATTTATAGTAAATAACTACAGCGAGGTATTATTTTATATGATTCGAACAATTAAACGTACAATTATTAAGTCTGACGTTGTTATATATTTTATTAAATGTAAAATTACGACGCGATATAATCGCGATTTAAGATTTTTTGATGTTGAAATTAAAAGTTTCAACTATTAAAACTAATCTCGTTAACGATTATATCAACACGTCTAAGAAGATGGTGTTTAGTCGATTGCATAATAATAAATATCTGAATATGCTGTATGTATGTTTGTGTATGTTTAAGAATATATATATATTCATTTTTCAAATTGGTTTTCCATTCCAAACTTAGTCGGTGGAGCAAGTTTATTGTAAAAAAGCAAAAATGTATTTATAAAAAAGCATATAGCTGTGTGCTTAAATTAATGTATGTAAAGAGTGTAGGTGAAAGATACAAAGAAATCAAATATAAATGGAGGAAAAGAAGTATATGTGTGTGTGGAACTGCAATGTGTGACTTAAATATTTAAACATCGAGTATGAGTTGGTGACTTAATAATATTTTTAATAATAACAATAAACATAAAATATAATATTTATAACGTAAAATAAAAAAAAAGTATTATAGACATTAAATTTCTTAAATTAAGGCAAACATATAGTCCTAAAAATATAGATTATACGTTAAATGCAGAAAAAAGTTAAAATTGTGTACATACACATAACAGCGTATGTATATATACATACAAACGTGTATTCGTACAGTGATTAAACTAATGGAGTAAAAATATTTATTTACAAGATTACGGGAAAATAATGACCACACTAAAATATGAGAATTAACGTTTGAATTAGTTTTCTCGGAATATTTAAAAAGGTTAAATAAATATAAATTAGTTATCACTCCGGAACTTCCTATATGTAGCCGATTTCATATATGCGAGTAGTTGTGATTCATACTGTTAGTGAGAGTTAAGGAAAGTTCATTTGTAATATTATACTTAGTGCGTAATAAATCTGAAAAGCAAGTGGCTAGTAAACATGAAATGTTCAATATCATCAGTAGCACCGAACTAGAACTGCGAAAAATCTGGACCGTTGGAAAGATGGATACAAATAAGCAACCAAATTTACCAAAGGTCAGGGAGCACTTGAGCGTTGTAGAAATTAATAATAATATTTATATATAGACACAGTGGCGCACCAAGGATTTGTATTTTGGGATGGGCTCAACTTCCCCCTCACAAAAAAAAAATAATTAAAAAGTTCATAATAAAAATGAATAAAATATACACAGGCGAATGTGTAACAAAATTCGACAGGCAAAATAAACTATAAACAATCACGAACAACAACGAAACAAATAATAACAACAAAAAAACGCACTATGACCTAAGTCAGATTCGAATGCCGAACGGCCCAACTTGGTCATTTCTTTCTTTATGTTGCACAGTCAGCTGGTGGATTTTCAATGTCATTAGCAGACAGAATGTAAGGAATATTTTCTAATAGTACTTTTTGCAAACTAGGCACTTTTGCACGCTCTTTAAGATGAGGTTCTATTAGTGATAACAAATATTCTCCTATGTTTCAACTATTATTTTCGCTATGAAATTGTTTAGAGCTTACAAGTTACGCGCCTTCTTGATATGTATTTTATACTTTTCTTAGCCCTTTAGAGGGCTTAAGCTCGGTTCGTGGTTGCACTACTGTATAGATATATTCCTTTACATTTAGTAAAAAAAATTCATATTCAAATATATGTACATGAAGTAAATTTAGAAATAAGTAAAGATAAATATTTAAAAATGTATTCCTCATCTTATTTGTTACTTATCGCAATAACAGCGTTTTCAATTAGCGATTTTTTCATTTCAGCTTAACTAGTTTTGGAGGTGCGTTTTAGGACATTTTCGAACATATACGCTAGCGGATTTTACGCAACGTCCGATACGAATAGGGTATAAATATATTTGTGCGATTTCATATTTACGAATTCAATTCGATCAAATCCATTATCATTCGCACGGACTTGGTGACATCGTACGACATTGACGATTATTTTCCATCTACTTCGATCTTAGGTGGAATGCATCCGGCACATTAAAACCAGTTAAGACTTTCAATCAATCCGACTCTCGGGTATCTTCCTCTAGGGAGCTTTCCAGGTATTTATATACGACTAGTAAATAATTTTCATATAAATATCGATACTGTATATATATATATATATATATATATATATATATATATATGTTCGTAATCTATTAATTATTTTCAAAACAGATCGAGCGTGTGTAAGTATCGATGTAAAATATATAACGAACGGGATTTATTCACATGTCACTTTTTCTTCACGTAAGCGGGATCCGTGTTTATCCACATGAATAACCAGCAACTTCCAGTTTTGCAAATTCTGCGAAATAGGTATGCGGATTCAAAATTGACACGGAGAAAACGTATCGATCGTAAAGCTGCCCAAATATAATATTGCGTCAAATGTACTGGCTCAATCTGAAATCGCTCTAAAATGAAGCTGGGAATATGGACTAACCCAATACAAATACGGGGACGTGCTATAGCATCGAATCGAAAAGTAATCCAAACAGCTCAAAATACGTTTCTTCGACCGATCGTTAATGCCCGTTGGTTTCAACGAAATGACGCATTGCATGCAGATCTACGGATCAAATTGGTCGACGAAGTAATATACGATTATGCTCGACAGCATCAGGAACGGCTTTCTTACCATCCCAATCCGGAGTCATCGGCAATTTTGTCTACTGATATCGATCTCAGAAGGCCAAAACGCATCAAACCTTATCAATTAATCGTTACCAATTTAGTATAAATAAAAGAGTTTAGCCATTGGGCTCTTCTTCTGCGCATGTTACGCTATTTACGGGTAATGCTTATTTAGTTTAGATCTAAGATTGTAGAAATAAAGCGGCTATTATCCCTTTCAGGAGCTGTATTTAACTATATATATTTGAAATGAATAACAATAAAAATTTGATTTTGAAGATGATTATTACTATTAGTGTAACATAAATGTAACAACTAATAAACATTTAACTGGACAATTTGTACGGAGCCGCGCAGACATAATAAAAAATAAACTGTACATATAAAAAATATGTATGTATTAAGATATATCGATGAATAATTATTATATACTCGGGAATTATATTTCACTATGTAATAACAGATGCACTAAACGGATTTTACAATATTGGCAGGCAACGTTCGCCAGGGAGGTCCATGGATAGGTGACGAGATGATATTGTTAAATAGGCAGGAATCATTTCGATCCTGGGAGTCGTTGGAAAAGACACACAGCAGTGGGTTGATATAGGCATATCGTGATAACGTGATGTAATAAAAGTATGTTTCATTATAGAATCAAAATAATTTTATTGTTATTATTATTATCCTAGTATTAAGATTTCGTTTAATTTTCTCGTCGTTTGTGCATACTTTACACATTTTGTAACAATATATAATATATATATAATATATATATATATATATATATATAATATATATATATATATATATATATATATATATGTATATATATTATATATATTATATATTGTTACAAAATGTGTAAAGTATGCACAAACGACGAGAAAATTAAACGAAATCTTAATACTAGGATAATAATAATAACAATAAAATTATTTTGATTCTATAATGAAACATACTTTGTAATAAAAGTATGTTTCATTATAGAATCAAAAGTATGTTTCATTATAGAATCAAAATAATTTTATTGTTATTATTATTATCCTAGTATTAAGATTTCGTTTAATTTTCTCGTCGTTTGTGCATACTTTACACATTTTGTAACAATATATTATATATATATATATATATATATATATATATATATATATATATATATATATATATATATATATATATATATATATGTATATATATACATTTGGAACTTTACTTTCACAACGTATGTTGATCATCATCATTATCGTTTTCAATTTTTCAGTATAAATTTCTGCTATGGAATCGTTTACATATTCACCCGATTACACACGAATATCGTATTAAAATAGCTGCAACTTAGTCGATTGCCGTGATAACTGAAACTAATCTCTCGTGTGTACACTAAAAGCGAAGCACGCGGTTTGCCTTGTAGCGATATTACCGACTGCGCTATTTTAGCCGGTCTTGTCTGGGTCACCTTGTATTAGCCGACGTAGAAAAATTCATTTCAACTTTTTCGAAAAGATCAGGTAAAAATAAGACATTGTTCAAACGTATAATCATTACTTTAAAATATATAACGTTCTACATAATTTAACCCGAAGCGTTTATCGAATTGGGTTTCTCGCATTATTTTTTAAACCGATTCAGTCGCTTTATCAATTCCGGATGCAATATTAGTTTTAGCTGCTACTGTTGTAAAAACTACGACTAAGGCTTTTTATATAAACGCAGTCCATGTTCAGCGAATTCGGTAAATTCAAATAAAAAGTAAAGTATTAACGTAACGATACAAACAGATTCGTATTACGATACATAACAGATATGTACTCAGATTGTCGTATAATAAATAAATTACAATCGCGGATTAATGCTCTGGAAATATAATAAAGCTCATTATATAATAAGAGAAATGTTTTAGAAACTGGATGTTAAAGTTGATAATGTATTACAGATGGACGGGATTTTTAAGTAATAACCTATGCAACTAACAATAAGTTGCGTTCGATTTTAAACAAACATTATCAGTATCTCACGTTGAAGAACTCATATGGATTCAATGTGTAATATTTAACATGGAGTATCCCGTACGAGACAGTACGGGTTGATTGAGTGCAAAGTATAGACACGTCTTATACGAACTGAAGAGAAGAACTGCCTTTATAGTTTTTCGACAGATGAACTGCATATCCGAGCTAATTTACTGTACTACCAGATATTTATTCTCGATAACCACATCTAGTTTAGAACTATTTCCGAAATATAATTCGAACAAATTCCGGTTGAGTGAATCTTCATTTGAATAGACTACATACTTTATTTTACTACTATTAACCACCAACATTCAACCGAAAATATGAATTACATCTTTTTGAGCTGGCGTGTGATGTATCAAATTGCTACGCGCAGTATCATCCGCGTTGCTAAATAGTTGACTGTTAACAGGTACACTACATAATTGGTTTGCATTCCGGTAGTTTGCACCACACTATCCGCCATAAATATTATTTACTTTTACTAGACATTGTACGTTATCTAAATAAATTTTAAACCAGTTAGGAAATCCGCAGTTATATAATTTCTTTAGTATAAGTATGCGATCTATCATATCAAAAGCTGTGAGAACGTCAAATGAAATCACCGACCTTCCTTCCTCAAGATCTTTGCTTATACAGGATACATGTTGTCTAAACTTCATCAAAGGATATCATACTGATGTTTACTAAAGAAGTTCAATTTTGCGAGTATTTTTCAAAATGTTTATTATATAATAAAAATAATAATTATTATTATTTCGAATAAAAAAGTGTCTGACGTTTCGCCATTAACTTTATACGATTTAATTTATAAACAACGTTGAAGTGCAATGTCGGTTAATATTATATAGCCTAAATTATATTAAAAGGCAGTTCTGTTCGCCGAATTCCAGCTTTGCAATAATTTGGTAATCAAGAATTGCAAATCACCCACTTTCAATAATTACAATGGGAAGAGAATTATTGATTATATTTAATCGTTCACAGCAGGGTCAAAACCTTGGTGAACTTTTCATTGCATTATTTTGAACTTACTCTGTTACGGCGGAAATATTTGCCTCACTCTGTAAACTTTCCTTCACTTTGAAAAATATTTTAAAAGGTATAGATTTTACGAAATAATTAGTTACGATCTTTGCATTGTGAAATTGACAAATCTTTGGATATATTAAATATTAATATTTCTAAATTTTGTTACAATGCCGCGATTTGAGATTACTGTACCAAGGATTGGGTGGAATCTTAAATTCCAGTCGATGAAGAATTTAATTAATTCGATTAATAAAAAGAAAAAAAATATATGTAAAAATTTAGTTAATTCATTTATTTTTGATTCCATTCTAAAAACTTTAATTTCTGATTAGAAAAAATTAATTATAAAATGTAAATAAAATACTTGGAGGGAATTTGTCTAAGAGAGTACACGGTAATTTTTGCCATTAATTATAATAATTTTCAATTTAATTCGTTATAAAATTCGTTTACGATTAATTTTTAACATAAAAAAAAATTATCATCGATACTAGCGCTCCAGTCGGTAATATTTGATACCAATCGTAGAATACTAGCATTAATAATTTATTAAAAAAAAAAACATTTTCGTAATTTATGCGCACTGCTTTTAATAAGTATATTTAGTCATTTTAAATTGAATATCCGATAAATAACGGGTTTTTTATTCTTTTGATTTTGTTGATTTAGTAAATTCTGAAAGACGGTTTCAAAAATTAATTTTTTTCGAAAGCTTACGACTTTCCAGTGAAAAATTTTTTCGTCGATGCAAAAGTAATATTTGTACCAAAAATGGTAAATTTTGAAGGTGTATTTAACTCGAATTTAGTCCAATTTTTTTATTTTTTTATTTTTTGATTATAAATAGTAGTATTCAGCAAAATGTAAAATCAACCGATTTTTACGAAAACGTATATTGTTCGACAAAATTCGAAATAGAAATTTTTTTATTAACAATTTCCGAATTATATACTAATCGTAATTTATTTATCCAGAGCTGCTAATTTTACCTCGAATGGATCTTCTGGATATAAAAACTTGAAATTTTGCTGAAATACTTAAAAGATGACGCGGTGCTAACCACAGAAAGTTTTGATTTATCGAGGATGATGCCGGACTGGCTCCGATGACGCAAAAATTCAGGTGAATTCATAATAAAAAATTCAAGTCAATAAAAAAAATATTAATTTTTTAGACAACCGCAACATTGATTACATAGCGGAAAATATGCGAAATTGGAATTTAATTTAATAACGCGGGTTCTCAAATCTACGCAATTTTTATTTTATTTTTGTGAAATATATAGAAATATTTTAGGACTTAAATTTTATAATATATGTATAATTACTTAACGGATTGTGATTCAGTCATTATCGTCGTAATAAAATCTGGACGCTAACTAGCGACCTAGAATTACGTTATAAATTCGAAAGTAATGATATTTTAAAATAATGCCGTTTAGGGAAAATTTTTAACGCGTTATACACACAACAAAGAATTTCAAACCGAGAACAGAGTAATAATCCAGGAAATTAGAATACTCGGGCCACATAATGGGAAATGAATTACTACAGAGAATTCTTCAAGGCAAGATAATGGGAATGTTGCCCCAAGAATTTAAGAACACGGTTTGACATCTACGGTACTCTTCAGAACAGCAATGGACGAAACCGTAATAACTAACCATTTTGCACTGGAAAAAGAAGAAAAATTAAATGCATATAACATCGTTTTTACATTGGAGGACGATATTTTGAATAAAGGAAATTCAAAATGATTACACAATGTGACAACTATTGTAAAATTATGATGTAGAATGTGAACAATGCGGAATGTAGTGATTTAAAAAAAAAAAATTATACACAAAAAAAAGTAATTAATATCACTAAATTTGCGTAAAAACACTACAAAACTTTTGGCTATTAAGCGGACATATATATATATATATATATATATATATATATATATATTATATATATATATATATATAATAAAATACTGAATTTAGATGTACAATATTACAAAAAATAGCAAAAGGAAAAAACATCTATTTATAAAATATTCTGATAGTGACTATGGTAAACAACATGATGGATAAATCAACAATATAAAAACCATTATGCTAAATAGCAAGAAAAATTTACTGATTTTAACTACTTTCTAGTTGTTTATTTATATTAAATTTACATAAAATGGTTTCTTCAATTATACGTGTTAAGATTCCTTAATAATAGCGCAGTTTCTTACCTTTTGTTGCCTGTACGTCAAATAAGTACTTCCTTTATTCAAAATATCCGTTCTTCAATGTAAAAATGATATAATATACCTTTAATTCCTCTTATTTTTCCAGTACATAAAATGTTCACGATCAAATTAGCTATTACAGTTTTGTCCATTGCTGTTCTGAAGAGTTCTGTGGATGTTGCTTCAAATCGTGTTCTTAAATTCTCGAGCCAACATATTCTTCTTCGTCCCATTATCTTGCTTTGAAAAATTATCCGCAGTAATTTCTTTCATTTCTCATTACGTGACCCGGAATATTCTAATTTCATGGACTTTGCTGTTTTCAGAATTTCCAGTCCTTTGTTCATCTTCGATAAAACATATTTATCCTATTCTTCGTCCGTCTTCGTCCCATTATCTTGCCTTGAAAAATTATCCGCAGTAATTCATATCTCATTTCTCATTACATGACCCGGAATATTCTAATTTCATGGATTTTACTGTTTTCAGAATTTCCAGTTCTTTGTTCATCTTCGATAAAACATATTTATCGTCTTCTTCGTCCATGACGTCTTCGTCTCATTATCTTGCCTTGAAGAATTCTCCGCAGTAATTCATATCTTCTTTCATTTCTCATTACGTGACCGGTAGTATTCTAATTTCCTGGATCAGAATTTCCAGTTCTTTGTTCGTCTTCGATAAAACATATTTATCGGTACGTTTCTGCGTCTAGGGAATTTTCAGAATACGACGATATTATCACCACATTTCGAGAGCACGCAGCTTTTTCGTCATGCTTTCCGCCAAAGTCCATGATTCCACTCCACATAAGAGTATTAAACATCGGAGTAGTCCAATTTTTGTTTGTAAATTTAGATCCTTACACGCGAATAATAATTTCATTTTATTAAACGCCTTGCTTTCTCTATTCCGCATTTTAATTCTCGAAATTAATCCTAATTCTCATTTATTATAGTTCCCGAATATATATGGTGATTAACTTTTTTTATCTTTTCGCTTTTTTATGGCCAGCTGACTGCTTGTCGATTACTAGCTTTGTTGAAGTTCAGTTCCAGAATTTACTCTCCTACTTTCTACTACTTTGTTCATCAACGTCTGAAGACCTCTAAAGTTATCCGTGAAAAGTGCAGTATCATCTGCGTATCGGAGATTGTTCGCGGAATTAAATTTCATTAATAATTATTCCGTCGCGTCAGTTTCATATACCGACAGTGTCAAATCACTGTTTCACACCGTGTACGTTGTCAGTGAAAAAATCTCACTTTTTTCCGTTCGATTTCAGGGTTTTTCATCGTTAAATTATGTATTTTAGTACTTGCGGCATTTATCGAATTTAAACTAATTACAATGGACTGTATTGTAGCTCTGCCAGTACTTAATAATATTTCATCATGAAGAAGGCAGTGGCGCTCCACTCTGTATAACATCATATGCGCAGGTATCTGCGTTGCATACAAATCGCGCGTTGAATGCTAGACCATTTAGAACGTAAAAATATACGTACAATGGCTAGTCACGACGTTCGGCAATAAGACGATGATATATATATATATATATACTTATCTACCAAATTTCATAAGGTGTTCGACTGTCAACTCGACGGTCGGGGGTTTGAAACCAACTCGTGACAATAATTTATAAAGTTTTTCATCGTCACATAACTCTTGATTACCACACAGAAGACAGAGTAGTTCATCATATGCGCGCGCATCTGCGTTGCATATAATTAGTGCCTTGAATACGATGCTCATTCGATGTTGATGACGATGATGATGATATATGTTTTATGTATCAAAAGTTATAAGCATTTTCTTATATTGCGTCAATCGATTTTTCCTAAGCTCTCCGATATTAAAATTTATTCTTAATATCTAGGAAATATAACTACCCGCGAAATTTTTTCATCATTTCCAAATAGAACGCGTGAAAGTATTTACAACATCCTTATTAATGCGCCTAGCTTCCTTCGTCGAAAATAATAATCATTATTTTAATAATTTACTACGTTGACGCACGTTTTTACTACTGGCTTAGTTTATTTTAAGCGATGCCCTATTAAAAAGACTGTCTTCTCGAAATCACTTATTTTATCGTACGGTTCTTTTCTATTTTATTTTCCTTTTTGACTTTTAAGCTCATCGAGTGGTTAGTCATTTAGAAAATCGCTCGAATGATTAGTTTATACACCCTTACGTTATCTAATTTACTTAATTTCATTCTCCAGTGGTATATATGAGCTCCCGCATTCTCTAAATTCTTACGAGCGGTGCAGTGACGTGAATAAAACTTCCTTTTCGATCTTTATCCGTTATAATTGTCTGATCTCAAATCACCTCGACAGCGTGATTCGTTCCCTGCTGCGCTCTTTGGTCTGTTTTGTGCAATACGTCTTCTCAGCACCAACCGCGTTTACATATTTTAATCACACCTGGAAGGACAATATGTTATTGTATCTTCTTTCTAACAAAAGGGTATGGTATGTTGTACCGTTTTTGCTCATTAATTTTTTGGTCGCGTATATATTTTCTGTTAATGCTTAGTAGCGGTAACCTAGCTCTACAGCCTCATCACGAATCCTTCACTTTCCGACATTATTTAGCCATACGCGGGTCACATATTCTACGATATCGTAACTTTACCTAGTTCTACTTGGTGTTTCGCGTACATTGTGATCCATCGCTTATGTTTTTCCATTTCTAACATAGTCTTCTTTTATCGTGCGACCGTAAAGTACGATTACTAGATTTAAGGGCGTTTGTTTCTTGTCGTTCTGGTTGATATATTCATGTAACACTATATTTCATGAGTTTGTCACGATGCCTTAATTCGTTTTTTTCTAGACTTTTCATAAAATGCTAATGATAATATAGCCGGTGCTCCCTGGTATATACAAAACGATAATTTGCATCAAAACGTAAAAGTACCAGATGTGCGCGAGATAGCAGTAAAGGTTATTTGCACAGGTTAGCGTGTCACTCTAGCCAGCTGGCGGTAGATTTATTAGATCGTATTAATGAATCTCGCAGATTAAATTATAGCATTCCCTTAGAGCTTCCCCAACGGTATGAAACGAGATGTAGTTTGGAGTGTCACTTTGCTGAATGACCATCCCCCATCCTGTTATAACCCGTATCCTATTTGTTTATTGGCTGCATCAGCCAGGTTGCAATTTAAATAATATAAAAAAAAAATCATGAATATTTCAAACGAATTATTCCTTTCCTTTCTTGTCCTTTATTTAAACATCCGAAATTCGCTCCGTGTCCTTCTTCATTTATACATAATCTACGCGAGGTTCTCTTCGAAGAAATGGGTTTATCCATTCATCAAGAGTGGCCTTAAAATGAGATTCGTCTTTTTATCACAATATCGCTTTTATTTTTTTGTAATTCTTTTTATTTTAGATAAATGATCGATTTGTCGGGAGAATCAATTTTTAGACTCTCCGTTGCGTCAATTGTTTTGCTACGTGAAAATCAAATTATCGCAAACATTTAAAATTATACGATCGCAAGCAACTTAAATTTATGTACATCGATTATAAGAACTGGGAGACGAAAGCGTAATATTTTTCTTTAATTCGTACTTAATTATACAATTAGATTTGATTGTTAACGCCATTATGTGCCCTCAATTATGTGCGCAATTATCTATACTAATATATAAAATATTTGTCTGTGATTTGCGAAGCCTTTCATTATAATCACTGCATCGACTATCGCGCGTAAACGGAAATAACGTCTAGTTTATGTATAGTTTTTTTATAAATTTTCTATGGCATTTTTTATATTACACTTAGTTATATAATCGTTTGTTGTCAGATTTATCTTTCTAGCTGCCGAGCACTTGTATAGGAACGGTATTTTTATAGGTTATCGGCAAATTTCGTGTCGTTAAAAGAGTTTTTCAGTTCTGAATACAACGAAACAGAAAATTGGGCGACAATAACGCTCTTTTATTATTCCGGTTTTTATTTAAAATTCTTTCCGAAACTAAATATCGGAGTCTTATTTGTGACTCGTCTATATTCGTTTAGACGCGAAGAAAATTAGTCGCGACACCTGTAATCAGATACACGGACTACTATTTGTTAACGTTTATTTTACTCGGGAACTTTCCGTCAACTTCAAGCTCTTCCAAAATAGCCGAACAAAGCTTATATAGAGTCGTACGCTTAGTTAAAATTTGACCGCATTTTCCATTTTTAGTTTCTCGTAATTTATTATTAATTTAGGCTTAAATTTAAACCAGCTTGGTATTTCCCTAATTGTTCATCCAGTTATTTTTCCAAACAATTTCGAATTGCTTTTTTAATAAAATTTTATAATTTCTGTGTAATTTTTAACATATTTCGTCTGTTTTTTTTTTTATTATTATTATTTATAAAGTGGATGTTTTAAAATAGTTTTCCAACTGGTAACATTTTTGTTTGAAAATCCTGTTCGAATATTTTCCGCAATTTTTCTTCTTTTGCTGTTGATAATTTACACATTTTCGCCGCAATTGCATCTTTCCTCGGTGTTTGTTTCCAAGCTGTTAAATAATTTTTTCGATGTTATTTATTAATTTTTTGCTCTTTTTAAATTTCATTCTTCGTAGTTCGATAGGTTATGGAATTTTTAACATTTTACAATTTTTGAAAATCGTTTGAAACTAAAAGCAAGGGTGTACGTAATTCTATATATATGTTGAAATGTTTCATAAAACGATCCTGTTTTATTTTTCTTAAAATCATTTTCTATTTGATGTAATTGTTCTGTTTCTTTTTCATTTTTTTACCATTCTTATAATTTTAATCTTTTTAAATGTTGAATATGTTGTAGTGATTTTGTAAATTATAAACCAAACAAAATCATAACACAGTTTAATCACTAAACGTTTTTTATTGCAAAGCATTTCGACCATTTTTAAGCGTACACAATAAATATTACATATGAATTACCGGACGTAATTTCACTTTTAGATTTATTTACAATAAATTTTACTTATAAAACAGATTTTGAAAAATAATTCTTCATCAAACTTGATATATATATCTCCAAACCGGGTTCAAGTTCCATTAAATGTCGAATATATTCGAGAGTAGTGATTTATATTTTATAAAATCGCTACTCTCCAATATATTCAACATTTAATGAACCTGAACCAGGTTGTGACATACATATATCAATTTTGATGAAGAATTATTTTTCAAAATCTGTTTTATAAATAAAATTCATAATAAATCTAAAAGCGAAATTACGTCTGACTAGTGAAATATGTATATCAAATTTTAAGTTGTCCTGATATATATAAATATTTCTGGTAATTCGTATGTAATATTTATTTATTGTGTAGCTCGAAAATGACGTAACTGTCGAAAAAGATTCGCAATAATAAAAAAAAACTTTTAGCGATTAAATTGTGTTATGATTTTGATTTATATTATCTTTTTACGTTCTTTTTCTAAATTATCATTCTGTTCGAAAGAATCCCCCTCATTCCTTAATCTAATTGCTTCTTCATATTTTTCAATCCACTACCGACATTTCTGATTTTTATGCACGAGATCTACGCTCTTCGCTTTTCCTTAATTACATTTTATTCTCTTTAATCGATTTTGAAACATTTTTTTTTTCTTAACTTCGATTTCTAATACGCTTTCATTTTCGGAAATAAATTTTACTTTTACTTCGGTGTCATTATCACTATTATTAATTACTGTCAGCATATTGAACATCTGGAATAATAATGTCGATGATTCAGAGTTACTGTACGAGTATTTTTCTTTTATCGTTTTTTTCATTTTCTTCATTTTTAATGCAGCTCCTGAAAAGGATAGCCACTTTATTATTTCTGCAATCTTACATCTGAACTAAATAAACCGTATTTATATAAGTAGCATAGTAATTACCCAATGACTAAACTCGGCTAATTATAAATCGGTAACGACCAATTGATGAGGTTACGTTTCATCAAACTTCCGAGATCCAGATCGATTTTAATTTTTAATCAAATTTTTGCCATGATTATTTTCTAATTTTTTTTTTTCGGTTCGCCGTTTATTTAAAAGTAAAAATTTGTTTCTGTTTAAATTACTCATACGCATCACGTACGAATGATCTTTTATACGTGTTTTATTAACAGCCTTGCTCTTGTCTCGTAGCTTAGCCAATCATTTTCATCCATTCCTCCCTTTTGCCTGCACAATGTTTTTAATCTCTTTATACGTCATCTGCGTCCTTTTTTTTTTTATTTGATCCATCCACGTTGTCCTAGGTTTCCACCTTTTTTTTCCCTACAAATTTTCTCTCGATTACGACAGTTATAAAGCCGTTATCGCGCAGCATGTGTCTCCTAGAAGCCTTTCTCGTATTATTTTTTTTTGCTACGTATCCACCATGAATTATACAACAGAGCTAGTTATTGAAGGAAAACATGTAAACAAATAAGGTTTATTATATAAAGACAAACTCGTACATCATCGTCATCATTGAGTGCCCGTCTCCGTATCGAAGATAGGCGACTACATACCTATTCGTAATTTGTTGTACAGCGTTAGTAGCGTAGAAGGCAATCGTAATATGACGTTAGCGCAGTAGACACACGCATACACATACGTGAGAACTGATTGTAATCGCTCTGTTGTCACGATACAATGCAACCCGCGTGTTTTTGTCGTATATTATATTGTTACTAGTGCGTACATGGTGTTGCCTTGCCATTGAAACTAGGTACTATTAGGATTATTTGTATTTTTATTTTCCGGTGATAATTTTGCGTGGTCGATCGCATTCGAACATCGGTACCTTCCGTATAAACGTACATGATCCAGCCGCTAGGCTATCCTGACGACTTATTAAAAATAACTATTATTACTGTTATTATTATAATTAATTTTAATTTTTTATAATGTGGAATGTCACTTGAAAAATTAGTTAAACCACTGACATTTATTTTCTTGGCGAAAAATACAAAGCTCTTCGGCCTTGTAACATTACAAATTTTAAAACAAATTTTATTCACTCGATAATTGCGTAAATGCCGAACAGCTTTGTGTTTTTCACAAGACAACAAATGTTGGTGATTTAGCTAATTTTTCAATTTTTTTTTTAATGTCCTTTTAATTCCTTCTATTTATGTAATTTCTATTTAGAAAATAAATAAGTATGCTAATCCGGACGATTTCGGAAATTTTTATAACTGTTATTACGTTCGGAATTAGAATTTTCTGTAGTTGAACGTATATACATAGTTTCAGATCCAGCTTTATTTGCTATGCCTTTTTTTGACATTAGTTCTGTTGTAAATAATATGATTGGGATAGTCTGCTTGATTCCTCGTCACATTCAGTACATCTTTAATATTGGTGCATTGCGACAAAAAATTAACTATATATATATATATAATTACTGTATCTGATATATTATGAGTTGCTTTTAATTCCCTGTTCCAATACAACTTTACTTTATCATTCCCGATGTACTTATACTGCTTTAATAATTATGCGTTTCTTGTACCGAGCTGTACTTTTTCACTAAATTCAGATGATAGCCATAGTTAATTATTAATAAAACCGAATTAACCGATAAACAGTAAATTATTAAGTAAGTTATTAATAAACCCAAACCAACTAATAAATAGTTAATTATTAATAAGTTAATTATTAATAAATCTAAATTAACTAATACGTAGTTAGTTGTTAATAAACTAGCTGCTAATAAACCCAAATTAACTAATCAAATAATTCGTTAGCGCGAAGAATTAATACTACCGATTATTATTATTTTATCATCCATTTCCGGAAATAATATTAATTCAATGAGACTAATTGTATTAAAGTCTGCGTTACTACCGCGGTTATACTTACGGACATAATTTACTTATTGACCGAGTATTTATCGATTAATTCGCTCGCGCATTTATCAAATTCGATTCGATTTAATTCGATAATCGTAATTCGTTACTCGATAAATATAATTTTAAATACCGGGGACGATTTTTCAAATTTACCTCTCACGTTCTTTTAGTTTTAATTTCTTCAGCGGTTGAAAAAAGTCACCGGTGATAAATAAAAAATGAAGAAAAAACTCGAAGACGATGCGAGTACAAATTTCGAAATGGTTTATCTTAAAAATAAACAAAGTCACTAACTTAGTCATAGTAATAGTAGTCGGATAATAATATTGATTGTTGGTAGTAGTAACTTAGGATTGGCAAAAGTCAAAAAAAAAAAAAAGTAACAAGAATCGCTTATAGAGAATTTAATTTCGAACAAAATGAACCAAAGTCACTTTGGCTTGTCTAACGTACACAGTTTTTACACGGATATGTACATACGAACGGAGGTAAGTAAGGATAAACGCAATTAAAGATTGGCATTCTACTATGCTACTAATACCAATAGCGTTTGTAATAGTTTTGTAATAGTATTGGTAGCATTAATATCCCTTTGTATTGAATTCGCATTTCCTTTCTGCCGGTAGTTCGTTATCTCTCTGATTTTCTAACTGTTCGACTTCTTTTGTTTCCTTCCTCCACTCTTTATTTTATTCGAAAGTTTTTACCCTTGTAAAATCTACAAACTTAAATTTAACTCTCATATGTACATATATATATATATATATATATATATATATATATATATATGTATGTATATATATTGTGTCGACGTATTATTCCGGACGTGTACCAGGGTAAAAGCTAATAACGAAAAGACTTAGGCTACCCCTGCTAATATCGGTAGCGTAGAATTACAACGGTAACCGGAATGACAAATAAAAACCGAATTAAAGCGAAAAGGAGATAAAACCGCGTAATTTCAATCAGTTTCGTATCCTTCCAGAAAAATTCGTCGGCAAAGAACTTTTCTGACCGACCGACCAAATCTTTGACGATTGTGTACACATCGTCGTCGTCTTCGTCAGATCATTCGCGTCGATAAACACCTAATTAAAGTTATCGAGAGAAATTCCTTCATCGCTGCTGCACAGTCAAGTTGGACAACAGAAAATTGGACACTCTCTCGTAATACAATCGATTCCTCCGCTATTTTTTTTTTCTTAGTTTTTTGGCTTTTATCCTTTCTCTTATTTTTTTTAGAAACTGTTTTTTTTTCTTCTGTTTTTAATCTCGTTCTCCTTTGTATGTTTCTTCATTCGTTCACTTTTCGGCTGCGCCTATACGCTTTTTCCATTTTGTATTTCATTCGTTTTTTTTATTTTTCCAGTCGAACAAAATACTTTTTAACGAATTTCGTCTAAACCGTCACTCGAAATTAAAAAACGATTTAATCTTTTCCGGGAAAAATTATTTTAATCGAAATTAATTAAATTAAATCAATTTTATATCAACGACCGATTTTAATTACACTCTTACGGTCGTTATTACGAAATTAAATTAGTAGCGCTTAAATACTTTAGAATTAGTAAACAATAAGAAAAATTGCTAAATACTTTTTTTTATTTTTTTTTTTTTTTAATAAAATTTTAGACGGTAGTTCTTATACTTATTTTCTGTGCCATCGTATTTACGCATAAGTAAATCGCTTTGTTTATCGCGTTAAATTATTTTATAATATTACTTCTAATTTTAAGCTAATTTTTGTGAATTCTATATGTAAATTAATATTTTTACATTTTATTTATTATAAGTCTCGTATATTTATATATTTTTACGGTTCAATCGCGATAAATAACTTTTAGCGATTTTAATTCCTTGTTTTGTTTTTTTTTCAAAATAGTATATTTATTCAAAATTACCGAAATATATGTTACGGAAACTTTATCCAATCGTAAGCTCCAAATCTTTTAACAACATTTTTTAATAATAATAATTTTCTAAATATTAAGACGGTATACATAACATTGAAAACTAATCTTATTAATATGCTAAGTTATACTTATTTCTCAAATAGCTAAGTTATTAAGAATCATTATATTTATTATTTAATAATTCAATCGTGTTACAATCTAAAACTATTTGTTTGTAATTACAGGATAATGTATTCTCCGAAGTTAAATGTTCTACAATTTTCAGTTTCTGCTATTCCGAAACGTTTTAAATATTTTTTAAAATAGCAGTGACCAAGTGATAAATTGAACATGATAAAAGTTAGGAATAAAATGATTATTATCGAATCTATCGTTTAAATCCGAAAAATATCGATAAGTTGATCCATTATACGTATAGTCAATACATGCTTTGATATTTCTCGATATAATATCGCTTTAGTATAACTTTAAACTGTTTTGCGTTAACTAGTTGTTTTTTTTTCTTATATGAATTTTCTTCTTCCAATATATACCAATCCATGGCTTTTACAACTCCCTATCAACCTGAAACTAACCAATCTTTCCAAATATTCATGCCAACCACTACTCTAAAGCTATATTGCTCTTGAAATCTCTAAATATAAGGACGCTGTTTGCTGTTTTATCGGTGGACGTTCTGCCTTCTTGGTGCCCATTTCACTCATCGCTTTCGGCTTCCTAAGTCCTGCTCCATATTCTCAGCCGTCTTTTGCTATTTTCAAGTGTGTAGAGTTTTTGTTCACGGTGCACTCTTCTAAATTCCTTATCCTTTCTGATTCATTCTAAAGTCTCTCCGCAACCTTTATACGGGCAATACACTTTTACAACGTATATACTGCTTGTCCATGACCTCCTTACTAGATCTCAAGTTTCCATAGTTTCATTTGGATTCCCAGCCACATCGGTTTTCCTGGAAATGAAGCTATTGACCGAGCTTCCAGGGAGGCGTCCTTGCTTCCACACATTTACGCTCGCCTCTTTGTCTATAGCGACGTAAAAGTTTTTCTGAAATTTCTCATAACCAAATCCTGGTGTCGGGTGTGGAAGTCTAATCAACAAAACCATCTCCTTTCAATCAAACCTAATCTATCTCAGCTGCCGTTTCGTTTCAGAACAAGAAAGAAAAATGTTATCCTTACCAGACTTCGAATATCCCACTCAAATCTTACCCATTCCTATCTTCTTCAAAGAACAGACCCTTCACTTTGTCCCTTTTTCCAAGTGTCACAACTGCTTATACCACGCACATACCAACATCCCGTCGTGCTCTCACAACGTTTAGAATCCAGCACAACCTTCCTCCTTCCTTACCTCAACTGTTATCTGAATCTGCCTACCACATTCAATAATGTTTTCCTGTTCCTGGATTCATTGAACCTTTTAAATCAGATCTAGGACCACAGTAGGTCAATAGGTTCATCCGGCGACCGTATTATCAAATAATAATAATAATAATAATATTTAAATATTTTACGTTAAAGAATTCACGATTTATATAGTAATATTATTCTCGATGAAAAATATATTCATACGTTTACGAATTTCTAAATTTACGGGGCAAATACCTGCTGTTACAATTCATGCCAGTATAGCTGGTAGTTTTATACGATTTAATCATTTTAATTGCAATTATTCTTCGAAAAGATCTTATTAATAATACGAATCTTTCGATTTTTAACATTTAAATGATAAATGTTACTGTTGTAAATTAAGTATTTTAACTCCTTTCTTGTTTATTTTTGAAGAAAATCCGCTACGTCGCGCGCTTTTCAAAAAAATTAAGAAACGGATTAGATCGAGCAATCGACCCCCGCGACTTGTTGAAACTACATTGAACGGGGAATACTTTCATAAGGAAACGACGGATAACGAACGATTGTACGGAATATTTACGAGACACAGATAGGCACAAGTGAAAAGCCGTACAACCCGATCGTAGTAACGACATCACTTTAGAATCGAGCTCGTCCAAGTATCAGCTCCGGTCTATGATTGGCCTGTTCTTCAATGTGAAAAGTATTGACTTGAAGTATTCGTTAGGGTCAGATTTCGCGATTCGAATATTGTAGCAAAAACATATATATTAACAACTTCCATAGAGTCTTTAACCTGTTTATTCCAACGAATCTTAACGTTGCATTCAACCAATTAGTTTACATACGATCTAGAATACGCTGATGATTGCGCTGTTTCAAAACATTTTAAAGAACATAGCGAGTTGGAAGAAAGTCGGAACGTGCAATTAAAGTCTTATAATTCGTTTATCCCTGGAGAGGACGTAGTGATGTTTAGACCGCATACGTTATTGATATCCATGTTAGTCAATTCTGAGCAACCAGCACCGTGCACGTAGCCAATTAACGATTTTAACGGATCAACCCAGCGTGTTCTTGGTTTTCCCGTTTGTCACTTTTCCGGCGATTTTCAGACGTTGTAGAAAATCTATGTCTCAAGAAACCGAGAAATCTTTTCCTTATTTGATAAACGTGTATGTATTTTCCGCTTCCGGAAAACATATTCATTAGTTTTCACCGACCATATTCTTAATAGCTTCCTACATGCGCAGCTTTCTAACCCGTCCGTTCTCAGCAGTAAGTGACCGTAATATTTCGCATAAGCAGCTATCGGAAAGACTGAACAGTTTAATAAATTCAACTTTTTATTCAGTGTCTTAGCGCTGTATCCCTCTAGATCTTTGTTAATTTAACGGTATTTTTGGGCGCCAGTGTTTAATCCTCGTTTTATGCCCGGTAAAAAGATACATCGGTTAACATTAATCCCGGATACAGAAAATTATTTGCAACGTCAATTCCGCATAGAAAACACTTTGCTCGGCCTTATCGCTTTTTTCTATTATGACGAGTTCCGTTTTAGTTTTGATAATTAGCAAATCAATTTGGTTTTCTAGTTGACCCCATATTTTCTTCGGAACTATCGTCGGCATATCGTAAATTAGTGAGTCTTGTACGTAATATGGCTAATGTTACTTCGTCTAATTTTTTGTACCGATGTTATATGGTGTCCTAATTTTGGTTTAATCTGATAAAGGTTCTTGCGTGAGTGCAATAAGTTTACACTAATGTTGTTGGTATAATTTTATAATTTTTTATGATGTAAGTCTGACATGTGTATAGATTTAACTGTATTTAGATTTTATGGCTTCGTTTACTGCAATTCCCGTGTCCGTCAGAGATAAACTTCGTTGTTTGCTGAAGTTAGTTTATGGATATTTTAGATCGATTGTGTGTTTGTAAAATTCGGTGTTGCATATGTTGTAACGCGCTAAATGAGTCCGCGCATATAAGATATTTCTTTGGATGTGAACGTTTTGTAATGTACTTTAAAACGGAAGTCAATCAAAATATAAGGTTCGTTATTTACCAGGTAAGCGGAAGTAGTTTTATTCGTAAATTTTTATTCATCGGTATATTTTCTTTGAGAATATCGTGGAATTTATGTTTTAAAAATTTCGGAGACATTAAGTTTTTTTTCTACTTAATTAATTCGGTATTTATTGTAACTGAAAATTTTGTCAAAGGTGGAAGTTTTGGAAGATTGTTTTTTAAAGTTTCGGTAATGTATATTGAAGTATTTCCGGTAAATTATTTGTACGTTCTGCTAGACGTTTAGAACGGTGAGATCGATTTGTTGTTAAAAATATTACAAGACCGGGTTAAGAGGACGAAAAAGTAATCTAGAGACGAAGCAAATAAATCTTCGCGACGGGATGTTGTTTATCACTGAAAACGACTAATAAATACGGAATTTAGTGCCGCCAGACAGTCAGAACAGATTACCGCTAAAATTAATTAATATTCCGCTTCCAGAAGAGCCGAAGGAATAAAAATATTGCGTGCAGCCGAGAGGATGATAAAGATTTCAGGGTTACTATGGGATGACCCAGAGAAGACGGACGGTTTGTTGTTTTTTGAATAACTCAAAAACTACTCGACCGGAATGCAATTTTATTTAAAAATAGGAGAAGATCAGAGATTTACAATCATTCGTGGAACATAATAACGTTCCGACGAACGCCGTTTGGGACGATATATTTATTCAATCTTTTTAGAACTTTTTCGAGCATAGGTCGCTCTGGATTTTTGAAATGTCTTCAGAAATCCGAGTTTTCGAGTCTTCAAGATCTCGTGGAAGTGTTTAGCTATCCACACCGCTAAAAAAAATCTTCGTAATTCTCTTTGCACCGTCGCGATCGATTCACGCCGAAAATAACGTTCCACGCAAAACGCGCGCTACTTCTATTCATAGGATGCCGTGATAACTGAAACTAGACAAAAACGAATCTATCGTGTGTACACGTGGAACACGCGGTTTGCGTCGTAGCAGTGTTACCAACTGATATATTAAAAAAAAAAACAACACGAAAACCTTCTTCGGATCATACTTACACGATACCGATGTCCGACCTATTTATACGAAAACGGTTTTTTTACGTACATTTTCGTGTATTCCAACCCGTGATTTATTCGATTTTTGAAATATATAATATTATTATTATTATTTCGAATTGGCCGACTACCGACCACATGAAATATCATCGCCGGTTTCTGTATTTCTTCAATACTTCCGCCGTGTCTTTCTTTCCTGTTATCGTCCGTCCATTATTATGCACCTGTTTCCTTCTTAATTTTTCTTCTCCGAAACTACCTGAATTATTATTATTATTATTATTATTATATATCGTTTTTTTATTTTATTTCAGCTATAAAAATCTACCAGAACGATCTGTCCGTATGTGATATATCGATGCCGGTGCGAATAATGAATCGCGGCCAGATGATAATCTCCATTCGATTCGACAATTCTGTCCGAACGGATAACAATCAACTTATCAACTTATCAACTTATCAACTGTCCAAGTATGTTTCGCGGATTACAGACGTTTATTAATATCGTGCCGGGTTTTTTCCCCCGTAAAATATTCTATTAAACTTGTCGCCGATTATTTCCGCTATCCTTTTTGATATTAAAAATGAATTTATACCCGAAATAACCTAACAACTGATAATGGTGATAATGATAGTAATATTATATTATTAAATAACAAGCAATTCTTATATATATATATATATATATATATATATATATATATATATATATATATATATATATATATATATATATATATATATATATACACTAGCCACTATACACATATTGCGCTGATGTTTACTTCGAGCATTTAACTAAACAGCAAACAGATAGTATAATCTGTAACTGTCGTAAATTTCTAATTGATTTAACTTCTTCATATATTACTGTTTCCAATATAACGTTATATACTATAGCATGAATCTTACCTATTGATGTTTATATTTAAAAAACATATTTCATTTAGTAATGCTAAAAAAAATCATATGCAATCATATGCAATCATAAGTAAAATACTTCTCAAACAGTTTAATATACAAATATTAAATAAATTTAATGTAAGATACAACACATTAACAAATGATAAATTTTAATAAATAAATTATTTCCTAACGTAACAAATCGTTTTAAAAATAAAAATATTACAATAAATCACTACATGACTCAGATACTTTCTGGAATCGCTACTGGTAGCAATAAGCTAAAATTTGTACGCTACTACAGTTTCCTTTCATTATATATATATAAAATATAGGTCAACCCAGAGGAGGTTGTTTTTTGAATAAATCAAAAACTACTCGATCAAAATTTTCGAATGAAATTTTATTTAAAAATGGGAGAAAATCAAAGATTAGCGTACAATCCATGGAACACAATATCGTTCAGATGACCGCCATCAGCACATTCATTCGGTCTTTACAACATTTTTGGACACTTTTTTAGAGTACGCGGTTTGTAGTGCGCTATTCAAAGAACAAAACAATCCGTCTTCTCTGGGTCACCCTAGGATATCCCGGAAACGGCTGTAACAATTTGGTTGAAATCTTGTACATACATGTAATTTGTTAAGTAATTAAAAATTTGGGCTACGATCATAAACCCCGTAAAATTTTGGAAATTTAAAGTTTTCCCCCATTCTTTTTGTCGACACTATTGTATCCATAACGCTTTATATTTTCCCTTCCCAGGAATCAATTAGCTTCGTTGCTTCCGTAGTTAGCTGTAGATGCCTGTTAATTGTTATTTCACCTCCACATAGTGGCCATCAGAACGATCGTCTTGTTCTTCCTCGCATTCGCATCTCGAATTAATGTCTCCCCAGTTTTTTTTTGTAAATTTTGTACAGCCGCATCTTGTTCGTAATCTATTTAGGGTTTTCCAATTTTTTTCCAGTTGATCGTGTCGTGCGGCAAATTTAACAAACGTCCAATTGTTGTCACAATTCCTTAGGATGTTTTGCTGGCTCGTGTGAAAGTGGTGTATACTTATCTAAATGTACGTTACTAAAAGTTTTTTTTTTTTTTTATTGTAATTGTTAATATAATACAATCTTATCTATGAGATAAAAAGTATTAATTATAAAATAGAACCCATAACTTTAGATATTTATATATATGTACAGTTACATACATACGAACTCTAAACTAATAAGTCGTGCGATATTATTCGCTAAAGGCGTATTAAATCTATTATAAATCATGTAGTTTTGTTCGTTGGAGGCGTCTTAATTCACAATTCCGGTTGATTAAATCTGGTGCTTCAGGATTTGGATATTGGTGAAGTCGGTTTGTATGTTTCTTTGCGAAGCAGCGAATTACATCGTCGACCCACGGAATGTTTAAGTTCGAATGTATGTCACGATTTCGTTGGTACCAGTGAGCCGCTGTGATAATCCGCAAAACAGCTGTTTTGAACTCGCTGAATAATCAAACGATTGCTCTGATTTGTACAGCCCCATAGCTGGATGCCGTATGTTCAGATCGGCTTAATCAGCTGGTAATATATTAAAACTTTGTTAAATAAACTGAGTTTTGAATATCGCCCTAACACCCAGTCTATTTCTCGTAACTTATGAGAAATTTGTTTTCTTTTCATCTTGACATGCACCTTCCAGTTCAGACGCGAGTCTAGATGCATGCCAAGGTACTTGGCTGAATCTGCCTGGTAAATAGGTATATCGTCTGAGAGTGAATATGACATGAGCTGATTTCTGGTGATTAATAAGATTTTCCAAACACGCATCCATTTACTAATTTTGTGTATGGCTCGTTGCAGGTTAGTTGTTGCACTTTCTATTGTATCACCAACTGACAGAATAGCAGTATCATCAGCAAATGTGGCAATACAGGTTTCTGTAGTTGGCGGTATATCTGCTGTGTATAACAAGTACACGGTAGGTCCAAGGACGCTACCTTGTGGCACTCCTGCCTTTATTGGATACAATAACGATTTAGCCTCTCCCAGAGAGACCTGAAAGCTTCTCTCTGCAAGGTAGGATTCGAGTAATTGACACATATTTCTTGGAAGGATTGTACTAATTTTGTAAATTAGTCCTTCATGCCATACCTTGTCGAAGGCTTGCGATACGTCTAGAAACACTGTTGCACAATATTTCTTTTCCTCCATAGTACGTTCAATGGTCGCAGTTACCCGATGTAACTGATCGATCGTAGAGTGCTTATCCCTAAATCCAAATTGATGATTCGGAAGAGCAACAAGGGGCTTTAATCGTTTTTAACAGCAGTTTTTCAAATAATTTAGATATAGACGGCAAAAGTGAAATTGGCCTATATGATGTCATATATTCTAACGGTTTTCCCGGTTTTGGAATCATAATGACTTGCGCGATTTTGAAACATTTAGGAATGTGCCTCAACCTGAAGCATGTGTTGAATAGATACGTTAGCATGATGGTCACCTTACGAGAAAGTTGTTTAAGATCTGCTGGCGAAATGTTGTCTCTATCAGGTGCTTTCTTTGGATTTATGTTTGTATCGATTTCCATGGCTACTTCATATGGAGTAATGGGTTTTATTACGATGTCTGGTTGATATCTTTTAGATAAATTTATGCTCGTCTGTATAACGTGAGGCTGAAAAACTGACGCGAGATATTGCGCAAACAGTTCAGCTTTCTCATCCTCTTTTCGTATCCATTGTCCATTATCATTTCGAATTGGAGCTATCTGAATTTGTGGTCGCTTAAAACGCCTTGTTGCTTAGCTAGAGTGGAATGGTGGGCAGCTTCTTTAACTGAATCGATAAAATCTTGTGCTGCTACTTCCAGTTCTTGTATTGTTTTAAGGCGAATGCTAAGTTCAATTAAAGAGTCAAGTTTATCTCTAAACTGGTCTCAATTTGTAGATCTGTTTGTAAGAGTAGTTCTAACTCTGTTTGTGCTAACAATGGAACTAATTGTCATCAAGACTGGAATATGGTCAGATGATAAGTCCATTATGCCTCTAACGTTTAAATATGTAGGTGTAACTCCTTTGGTAATGAAAAAATCGAGAAGGTCAGGCACCTTACTCTGATCTGTAGGCCAATAGGTTGGTCTGCGTGAAGAATAAAATTCACAACCACATAAATTGATAGCACGAAGAAGTTCGAAGCCTTTTTTTTGGCGTTACTATACGAGATCCCCATATTGTACGTTTTACATTATAGTCTCCTCCAATGATGAAATGCGGCCCAAGTCGATTGAAAATATTTATTATTTGTTTTTTCTCAAAATTAGCTTTGGTGGTCTGTATGCGGCTGCAAGGTTAAAGTCAACCCCATTAAGGTTGATACCTATAACTGTAATTTGCATAAAATCCTCACATATTTGATCTTGCAGGAAATGCTTAATATTTTGTTTAATTAGCACCGCCGTACCTCCTCTGGCTTTACCATCAGGATGGTTTGTGCAATAAACGGAATATCCGCGGATATTCTTATATAGCTCTTATTTGTGAAGTGCGTTTCAGATATTAGGGCTACGTCTATGCGGTTGGTATTCAGGAACAATTGAAATTCTTGGGCACGCTGACTCAAGTCATTGGCATTCCAAGTGACGATTTGAAGAAATTTGTTCGTTATCTTGGACCTTGTATTTTGCTGTATTGCTTTGACTGGTTTTGTCTCTAGCTGTATAACACGAGCATTTAATTGGTTAATAGTAGTTTGTGTATCGAGTAATAAAGTCATGACGCTGTGTAGGGTTGGTGTTTGCTGCTGCTGTTGAGACTGCAGTTTATCCTTTGACGGTTGCACAAGTGTTACTGTAGCAGCTTGTATTTCCCGTTCTCCTGATATTGTAGGGTGTGACTTTTGCTTTTGTATTGCATTATTATTTGATACCTCTTTAGTATCTTTTGATTGATTTATTTTGAAATTATCTGTATCTGTGATTTTTATAGCTCTTTGTTTAACTCGTTCAGTAACACTTTGATTTGAACTTGAATTAGTTATTTGAAAAATATATCTGCGCCGTGGTTTCGTTTCGTTGCGTGCTTCTGCGTTCTACGTTAATATTAAACTTTTGTTTACCTCTATCGAGTTCAGTTTCTCTCTCTCTCTCTCTCTCGGACTTCGTAGCGATATCGCACTCGTAGCACGTGTCGCGTCGTAGTCGTTATCTCGGAGCGTCCTTATCTCAGATTACCTGTTTCATAACGGATTAACCCGGTGAGATAAATCCATGTATTATCTTATTCGCGCTGGTGTTGGTAGTATATATATCGACTATTCATTATATTTCGGTAGCGTAATATCGAATTGGTATTAAGCATTGGCAAGCGTCATGATACGCTCGCCCCCGCCTCACGTTCATTATCGCCTTCTGATGGTAATGCGCAATTAACGTCGGATAACCCTATTCAAGATAAAGTTAAGCCATTTACTATATCGAAATTAAATAACTCTTACGCTATAAAAAGACAAATATCTACAGGCTCTAATGATATCGATACCAAGCGTCGTACAAGTACGATGCGTGACCTCACTGATGCTGAGGACGAAAATTGGTCTAGTTTGACTAATAACGAACTTGTTAATGAAATACGCTTACTGCAAAAACATAATAAGTTACTGAAAAAAGAAATTCAAGAATTAAAAGAACTCTGTCAAGGAAAAATACATAAATCAACCACATTAAACCAAGATGATGAAGTTAATGACTTTCCACCATTACCAACTGTTAAAAAACTAAATAAAGCAACTCCCTTACCACCAATATTTATAAGTAATGTTAAGAATATTAATTCTTTAACTACTGCAGTTAAATCACTCGAGTGTGATGTGCCAACATTTCAATCTCTGAACAATGGTGATATTAAAGTCAGATGTCCTGACATAAATAGCTATCGAGCTGTTACTAAAGAACTGAGAATAAAGATCATGAATTGTGTGGTATTGACCACCATACATATCAAATTAAAGAAGAAAACCCTTTCAGGTAGGTTATAAGAGGTCTACACCCCTCAACTGATGTTGATGACATTAAAAATGGATTAGCTACACTGGGTCACGAAGTAGTGAATGTATACAGTATTGCCATAAGACGTAGACAAAATGGTGAACTAACAAAAATATCACTCCCCTTATTTCACATTAGCATTAAACCTAAAAGTAATAATAAAACACTTTACGAAGTGTCACATTTAATCTAAAATCACCGTCGAACCGCCTAAGGAGAAAAAAGAACTTCCCCAATGTAAGAATTGTTAACGCTTTGGACATACCAAAAATTTTTGTGCTAGGTCACCCCCAAATGTGTAAAATGTGATAATAATCACAAAACGGAACTGTGCCAAAAGAAAAGAAATGAACCCTGCAAATGTGCAAACTGTGGCGGCGATCATACTGCTAACTGGAAGGGCTGTTCAGAATATAAAACGAAGATTTTTCAAATAACTAATTCAAGTTACTAAAAGTGAAAAAATTAAAATTTTGTTCAGTTATCAACGAAGTATAAAAATTTCTCTAGAAGAAAAAATGAATTTTTAATTTACTTAAAAAATTTTTTGGGAAAATTTTTCATTTACATCATCTTGCTTTTATTTTTGTACTTACTTTTTTTAAATTAAAAATTACATTGTCATTTATTAATATATGTATATGCATTTTTTTCACGTGATTTTCCGTACGGTGACTTGCCGTTATACAAAATTACCGGCATGTATAGCTAAACCAAGTTTTCAGAAATTAAGGAATACCGAATGGTCTGAAAAGTAAACTACACATAATTCAAAACAAGACGATGATAGGTGGACTAAAGAGCCACACAAGAATGAAGACGTTGGAATTGTTTTGGAAATACGTACACCCAGAAATGGGTTAATATAGGTACATCGTGATATGCGTATATATATATATATATATATATATATATATATATATATATATGTATGTTTAAAATTAAAACCTTTCGCAGAAATATTGCGATAAAATTTATTAAACCTTACACGACTATCAACTAGATGGTATTATTATTAGAATGCGCAAAAAAAAAACAGAGAAAAATGGAGACGAACTTCAGTGCATTATGACTACATTGTTCTGCACTCGGTAGCGTATAAAATATTTAAGGGTATAACATATAAACGTATAGGCCAGGATGTTGATTTAATACTTTCGAAGGAACAGGCCGGTTTTAGACTTAGCAGAAATGTGTAGACCAAGTAGCTGCGATAACACGATGTATAGAGAACGGCTGCCAGCAAAGAGTGAAAACTGTCGCAACATTTATTGATCTAACGTGTCAGCATATGACGACGTAGTATGGCGTGAAAGTCTACTATTAAAGTTATCTAAAATAATTCCACGTAAAAAGGAATTCCCAGAAGGTCTAAGCAGTAGATGGCGCGAAAAACAAGTTCTAAATTAGCACCGCTTTTATTAAAAACCGTGCACGACATCTGGAAAATTTGAAAACTCGAATTTCTGAAGAAATTTCACAAATTCAGCGACCTATGCTCGAAAAAGTAAATGTTGCAAAAAGACTGAAATAAATATATCGTTGCAAATAGCTTATGTCTTGATATTGTGTTCCGCGAATGATTGTAAGCTAATCTTTGGTTTTCTCCTATTTTTAAATAAAATTTCGTTCGAAAATTTTTTGATATTTTCTCTGGGTTAGCGTATATTAGGCTGGTTAACCGGCTGCTGCTAACACCGATTTCAGCGATCGACCAATTAGGGACTAAATTATTTAAATTCGTTCGTACCTTCGCGATTGCCGCTCTATACGCCTCACGATGTCCACGCTATTACGGTATACATTTTAACGCTGAAGATTTTTTTTTTTCTATTTTCTGGTTGACGCCAAACGTCTCAATTATCTAGTTCACCTGTAAGAAGCGATATATTATAATGAACGCTCGTATTTAAAATTAATAATTTTTTACCACTTATAACCCTTCAATCGTTAATTACGTACGTGAAATTTTAACGCTAACGAAATTTTTTATTTTAAAGTTACCTACAGTTCGCCTGAAAAGCAGTACAATAAACGTCTGTTTCATAATTTTATTTCATACTGTACAATTGAAAGTATCGAATTACGTACGCTAATAATTGTTCGCTTTTCTGTTTGTTTGTTTTTTTCAGATATTCCCAGGCTCTTCAACGACGGTGAACCAACACCGTAAATTCGATCGAAATTTTAACTTTTTTCTTTCGGATCCGTGGCTGCTACGTCGGACGGCAACGTGGAAACACTTTTAAACTTTAATCGTGGACGTAATAATCTCGCAACTCGAGTCGGTAGGCATTATTTTCGTACATACTCGCGCATTCTGTTAAGAAATTAATTCACTCGGTATGTTTGAAACATTTTTTGATCGTTTTAAAAAATTATCCCGAATAAACGGACGATTGTACAACATGGTTTTTTTCCTACAAATTGTCCAGCCATGGATAATATCTTCGTGATTATTCCTCCTCCTTTTAACCCGCGATATTTCTTCATCGCTTCGCTGTGTTTTTCCTGGCGTTCATCTTATCATTCTTCTTCACTTTTTCTTCGAAGCTCCGGAAAGTGTTAAGCAAACTGCTCCTATTCAGAGTGCCTTCTTCCGTGACGACGTTAATTTGCTCAACATCTTTAACTTCCCGGATTCAGACGATTTGCGTTCAAGAGGTTTTATCAAAGTATTCGAAAATTCGTCTCGTTAAACGTTCCGTCTCCATCAACCGTATAATTACTTTATATGTTTTTGTTCATTGTAATTATATTATCTTCAATATGCCGGTGTATTTTCTCATTACTCCTTCACATATCCTGATCACATAATTGGTTTTATTTCCCTTCATCTTGATTTCGTTGCCAAACATTATTGCTTTAAATAATTCGGCTTTCGGATTTAATACTTCTTCTTTCAGAGTTTTTATCCCGATTACAGGAACGAATTTTGAATATTTTTTTTTATATAATAATTTCTTCCTATTTGTTTTTTTAATTCGATTAATAAAGAAAATAGAAATCTAACCGACGTTTTCGAACAAATGACTGAGCAGTTGAAAAATTAAGTAATCTATTATTATTAATATTATTATTATTATTATTATTATTATTATTATTATTATTATTATTATTATTATCATTACGGGGGAAGAAAGATGCGAAGAGATTGAAACTAATGGCAATAAGACGCCTATTAATATTTTTTTTTTTTTTCAATGGGAATGTCCTAACAGTCTACCCAACGTGATACTGTAATTTACAGTCTACCCAACGTGATACTATACTTAACTCATATTTCTATAAACTCTCGGGCAGCTTCTCTAGAAATATCGCTATGTCCGGAAACTGATGTAAATTATGAAGGTGAAGAAGGGACAAAACGTTATAAAGAGGACCATTACAAGACGCGCGCACTAATTCAACGTACAGTTCAGAGCGTAATGTTATTAAAGAAGGGCATTCGAAGAACACGTGATCAGGATTGCGTATCCAGCGTGTAGAGGGCAGTAAGGAGTTTCTGTAAGCTGCATAAGGAACAGGCAGTCCGGCAACAAGCAGTGCCCAAACCGCAATTTGCTGATAAGTACAATTCCTCTTAATGTTTTTAAAGATTGAAGATTAATTTCAAATCTCTTCCATAATTACTATCGAAAAAGTGTAGGATATGTGTGTGTGGCTCCGGTACTACTAAAAAATGATAAACATTTATCGTTTTTTACAAACGTTCATTTGCATTAAATTAATTTTTCAATAGAGGACGTTAAACGTCTTTTGATGGTGAATTTTTCTTTTGCATTTGACCAGATTTCAATTAGTTTTGATGGAAAAAAAAACATTCACACTTTTCTCTTATTTAACAAATCGATGCACACAGATTGTCAGAAATACCGAGACTATAGTAACAGCAGTTTTAATAAAAGCGGAGATAAAACTGATTTAATAAATCAATCGGTATATTATCAAAGATTTGTAAAATTTTTGCAAAAATGAAGGAAAATTATCGTATTTAAATACACACTAGACTTCTTTAGTAGAAATCGGCAGATATACGCTATATAGGCAAAGGTTTGAAGAGATGAAGATGGATGATTTCTCGGTGCAATTTCACGTTCGTAATTCGAAACGATAGATCGTACTATTCAGAAAAATTATACAATTCCGAATTTCGAGAAATCGTGCTTACATATCTGTATAACAGGAAATAGAAATAACATTAGTGCGCTGCAAAGTACCGTAATAACTAGAGGTAAGCGTGCTTGGTCCATTCTTATTTTCAATTTATACGTAAACGATTTACCTAATTTACACGTTAGTATGGTCAACTTTTTTACACGATAGGAAGGAACACGTAGTTCTATCTCGTCTAGGCATCGGTCACACTGCATTGACTAATGGCTAGATTATAAATAAAATAGTTCACCCTTGTACCTAGACACCTTTAACACTCCGACATTGTATACTCCACATAGACCTCAAAATTTCATTCGCTACAAGAAGTTTTAACCGATAACCCGATTGCAATACAAACAGTTCCTCAATTTCCAGCTACAGGGTACGATTCCAAACTACCAGTTTGGGTTTCGTCCTGGCCATTCTACAATAGAGCAAGTTCATAGGGTGCAAAAATACATCGGTAATTGTTTCGAAAAGCAGCAGTATTGTTCTGCAGCCTTTCTGGATGTCAGCCAGGCTTTCGATCGTGTATGGCATGAAGGTTACTTTCAAAAATAAAACGCACCCTGCCACATCCCTACTACACACTACTATCCTCATACCTGTCACATAAATTTTTTCAAGTTAAATTCGGTAGCGATATATCAACATTTTATCCTGTCAATGCTAGAGTTCCGCAGGGCTCTGTTTTGGGGCCAATCCTTTTTCTCATATATATATGTTCGACCTTCCTGTAAATATAAATGTGGAGATGGCGGCATTTTCCGATGATACAGCATTATTCGCGGGAGATAATGGTCCGGTAGCGGCGTCAGAAAAATTACAGCGCGGTCTAAACGACTTGAACATCTGGGCACGACAATGGAGGGTTAAAATTAACCCAACCAACTCAGTACATGTTACATTTACAACTAGCGGAACACATGCCCCTCTGTTGATCTTAATGGTAGGATCCCACAGGAAAGTAAAGTCCGATACCTGGGTATGTGGCTTGATCGTCGCTTGACCTGGAAGGAACACATCAGGACCAAAGTTAAAGAGATAAAACTTAAACTGCGGAAAGTGTACTGGCTCTAAAACTTCTGAATTACCTCTAAAATCGAAATGATTGCTCTACAGAGCAGTTATTAAGCCGGTGTGGACATATGGCATATCACTCTGGGGGGGGACAGCATCAATATCGAATATCGAAATGGTGCAGCGATCCCAATCAAAAATACTAAGATTAATAGCCGGTGCACCCTGGTATATACGAAATGAAAATTTGCATAAAGACTTAAAAATACCAAAAGTGCACGAAGTAGTTCGGGATTGCAGTAGAGATTACTTGCACAGGTTAGAGGGTCGTCACTCTAACCAGCTGGCGGTAGTTTTATTAAATCATGCCAATGGGCCTCGCAGATTGAACTATCGCACACCTCTACATCTTCCCAACCGGTTTTAATGATTGGAGAGGTAGTTCGGAGTGTCATTGTTGAATGATATCTCCCATTCTGTCATAGCTTACATTCCATTTGCTTATTGGACATCATCAGCCAGATTGCAATTTGTATATATATATATATATTAAAAAAAATCCTCCGAAATATAGATATGATCAACTTTATAAATATCCGATGATTACCTTCGAATGCTGTAAGCAAAAAAATATTTAAAAATATGTGAAAATTATCAAAAAAAAAAAAAAGAGTACAAGAAAAAAAATCGAAAAAAAATAAGGAAAAAATTAATTTAAATGCACAATGGATGTGGTAGGAAGATTGGGTTGAATAGATTTATAAAAGTTAAGTCATAATTTCGCAGGAACATAAACTTGTCATATTTCACAGGTATATTAAACCTCAATCGATGAAACTAAACAGGACGAAGGAATCCTCGGAATAAGAATGCCTTGCGATGCCCCAAGTTTCGCAGCCCGATCATATACGTTGTTTCCCTGGATACCATCGTGTGCTGGAACCCAAACGAAACATATAAAGATATGATTGTATATTCTTTTTCACGATGATTAAAATTTAATTTACATACTCTCAAATTTTTTAATATATTTCTACCTTATTACTAATTAATTTCAGTAATGTGTTATTATTATTATTATTATTATTATTATATATATATATATATATATATATATATATATATATATATAAACGTTACGCATTTTCGTTTTTTTTTCATGTCAGCTTGATAAAGATTTAATATAAATACTTATTTTTTTTAATTTTTTTTTTATATCACTAAATTCCGTTTTATTCAAATTAAATATGTAGAGTTAAGCGAATAATTGATAATGTAGCTTTACAACGGTTTAATAGGATGGTGCTTTCCGAGCGAAATATAAAATCAAAATGTCCGCCTTTAATATTCATCTAGATCGAACAGACCGAAGGAAGGATTGTTTTCACTCCAAGTTTGACATTTTCGTGTGGAATTATTAAACCGATCAGTTAAATTTCGTCTCAACTTATATGCCACGGAACTCCGTTACTCCTAAGATATTAAACTTTCGAGTTATTACGAACCGACCGACTGAAAAATATTTTATAGAGGTTATCGGCGATTAAAAAGGTATTTGCGAACATTCCACCTTCTACGTAAAACCAGAAGTTGGAACATTTTTTAATTTCTAAATCTCGATCGAACGAATTCTGATCGATGACGAATCATGATTAAATATTTACGACGTCCGCCATATGGTACTTATACGATATTGTTGACGAAATTCTATATTTATTTTTTAAACGTCTTAATTTTTAAAATATTTTTAATTTATATAAATACGTCGAAAATTATCTACAATTCGCCTCTTCGAAGAAGATATAATAAGAATGTGTGTAAAATTGTTCATAATTTTACGTCGAAATTTTATAATTCGCGGGCGAAAGGAAAATTTATTGCGATTATTTCGTCGTTACATAGGTTGTATGGCTATTTCGGAAGTGACGAAAATATGCTCGTGTGTGGACACGGACGCCTGTTCATAATGAACGAAATAAATTTACAGCGAAAAGTGGTAAATTGCGGTTAATCTTTCAGTATCCGCCCGAATAAACCGTAGAACGAATGAAAGGTATACGAAAAGGCTTACGTTAATTATTTTTTTAATCGTTTTTTTTTCCATGTAAAAAAAACTTCGACGAGGTGGTCAACCAGAAAATGATAACAACACCTTATGCTCTCCTTGCTTTCTCTTTCAATACTAAAATACACCTATACCACTTTCTATTATACGGGTGATAAATTTTCGTCGTGGTTATCCGTTTATCGGTCCGTCAATTATCGTTTTCGGATATCCGTTGTTTCTTAAGTTATACTCTTATTACGTTCTATAAGCATTTTTTTTTTGTTTCAACGTTCACTCGCGTATTTTTTATTTAGTCTTATCCGTTTGAATTTGTTGCATTGACGTTAAACATCTATTGGCGCGTTATATACGGGCAGTTGACCACCCATAAAACGAGCGAGCCGATTCGTATTCTTTCTCTTGCGCATGCGCGCACGGCTATCCGTTATTTAAAGATGTACGTGCGGTGTAGGCTCGAGAATGAAAACATTTGAGTCAAAACCCGCATAAAGTTATTCGTTTCCTTTGTGAAACTTGTATGAAATCGTGAGTTTATTAAATAAGTGTCTTTTCATCGTGTGTAATGTACATTTATTCTTCTTCTTTTGTCCAATCGACTGTTCTCAGTCGTTTGTAGCAACTTTCTCGATATAATATTCGGTCTCCGGCCTTTTTTTTCCCTGGATATTATCCAGCCAAGCAATCGTTCTTCTGCCTACTCATTCCTATAATATATTAAATTAAAATTTATTTTCTACAGGACTGCATTTTATAAAGTTTCTCCCCGAGGCGCAGTCTTTTTTTCTTTTTTTTTTATAACACGGTATCCCCTCCCCAGTCATTAATGTCTCCTTTATTTATGGGTCCAAGTTTCTGAGCGATTACGCTCCAAATACCTTCGCTAATTTTTCCCTCAGCTCTTTATCTTTATTATCTTTACCGTTAATGGACGATTACTTTCTAATAAAGGCCGCCTTATTAGTCTGCACTATTCTAAACTGTATTTCCTGATCGCATCTAACACCGTCTTTAATTAACGAACCGAGGTATCTACGTTCTTTTACATATCTTAGTCTTTCATTATCTAATTTTACGTTTATTCCTTTATTATCTTCGGGTTTTCTCGTTACATATTAAGCGTTTCATTATAATCTTTTTTTTTTTTAACACTGACAGAGCTTTTTCATACTTTCCGCCTTGAACGCGATTTTCCTTAATTCCGTTGTTACCAAACATTTTCGAACGCCCGCTCTATAGATACATATTTTTTAAAAAAAAAAAACCTAGTTAGACTACATCCTTTCTGACTTTTACTTCTGTTTGTCAGTTCCTACCTGTGATTATTAATTCTTTCGCATTATTTGTATATTATTCGCCTATTTTTATGATCGATTCTAAAGTTTCAGAATATTAACATCTCATTTATAAAATACTTTCACTAAATCTATCATTTCAACGTATACTGTTTAATTTTAAATTTTTTTCACCATCCGCATTTGTAATATGGCTTCTCTTGTTCCTTTTACTGATCTAATATACTGCTTTTCATTTAGTTCGTCTTATGTTTAGTGTTGTATTCTACCTAATACTATTTTCGTGTGAGTACTCTCGAGCATTGTGACAGTAAGCTTTCGCGTTTAGTTGCGCCAATCCAATTATCATTAATTTTCTTAAATTTGTCCGGAATTTCGGGCTTTCGTACATATCACAATAAATGCGTGTTAGAACGCTATAGCTTTTATCGTGTTTCTAGTACATCGTTCGTATTTCTCGTGTTCACGGTTCGCGTAATTGTGTAGTAATCGTTCGTGTTTCACGTGCTCACCGTAGAAACTGATTGTATAAATCTTTTTCTTTTATTTTTATTTTACATTATTTCTAAATTATTATATTACTTACTTCACGTATATTATTTAAATATAGCGCTTATCCACACGTATTTCTGATATGGAGATAGATAGTCCAGGGGATAAAGACCCCCCCCCGGATCGAATAAATGACAGCTTGAACAACAGTGTTGGTTGTAATAGTAGTAGTATTAATAATAATGTTAGTAGTGGTAATAATAATGTTGGCAGTAACCTTCACAGCAGTGGTAATAGTGGTAGTAATAATGATGATAACAGTAAGATCGATAATGAATTTATTAAGAATAATAATTTTAGTAGTGATGCCTTTAATAATAGTAATGATTCTATCGATAATATTCGCAGCTCTGTTAATGAAAAAATTCCCGTATACTCGCCTTCGATACATTCTGGTCCTTATGTGGTTTTGATAGAGGCTAAAGATCAAAATATAGGCAATTTCAATCCCTTGGCCATTTGCAAATTACTAGCATCCTCTGATGGTCTCAGCTATTTCACCCGAAATGGTCGCAACCGAATTAAAGCTACTTTTTCCACATGTTCTGCTGCGAATTCATTTTTTTTTAAATATCAACGGTAAACACAATTTAAATGCGTCCATTCCTAACAGTCTGTTATATCGTTTCGGAGTTATTTGCGACGTGCCGACTGATATTTCAACCCAAGACTTGCAGGACGGGATCGAAAGCTCCGTTGAGGTTGTTGACTTACGCCGGATTCATAGACGTCAAGATACTACTCTTATTCCTATTCAAACGGTCGAAATTAAATTTCTAGGAAACATTTTACCCGAGTTCATATCTGTGTACAAGTTGAGGTTCGAGGTACAACCAAGTATCAAACCTCCCGTATTATGTAGAAATTGTTTCCGTTACTCACATGTTGCCAATCAATGTCGCTCTAGACCAAGATGTCCTAATTGTAGTGGAAATCATTTTATTTCATCTTGCCCGCATCTCAAAAATGAATCAGCGCCTTGCTTAAATTGTAACGACTCACATTTCACCACCAATCATTCATGCCCATATTACCAGGAACAATATAAAATTAATAAAATAGTAGCCTTCGATAATGTATCCCGAACTGAAGCCATTAATATTTCCAAATCCAGCCTAGTCAGTAAAGCCTTTACGTTTGGGAATGTAGCCTCCTCTATTGCTCATTCTGTAAACAAGCCAGCTTTATCTAAAAATACCGATACATCTCGTCATCACTTCACCAAATACCCCTCTCCGAATCGTTTTCGCAGCCCAATTATCGCCACCAACAAACAATTTACAAGCTATAATCACTTACTTTCCTTCCCATCGTGACAGTCCCCTCCTGTCTACCTCCAACAATCTTCTTCAAACATACCAAGTCAAAGTAACTTCTCTCAATCTAAATTTAATCAAGTTGACATATCCTCTCCCACCAAAGTCCCCTATCCGGATCATGCTACACAGCTTCATCTTAACACATCTGACGGGTCCCCTCCTACAAAATCCTCCTTAAACAATATCTCTTCACAACATAACTTCAGGGAACCTAACGCTGCCTTACGTAGAGGCGCTTCCTTTGCCTCATCTTCTTCCGATTCTAATTCCGATACCAATAAACTTCCTCGTCACAGTAAACAAAGTAAAGCCCGTATCGTCCACTCTGCTCCTTCTAGACCTTCCGAAATTAAATCGCAACCTACATCAACTCGTATCAAACAACTCAAAAATTAAAGTATACACCCTTAATGCTAACTCACCCCCACAAATTCATTATATCACCTACAACTCTTGCGAACGCCTTTTAACCTTCCAATCTCTTCCTCTCTCTATTTATCCATTTGGAGATTTATGTTCATATGTATATATGTATGCGTGTGTATGTGCGCGCGCGTGTGTATGAGTGCGCGCGTGTGTATGTATGTGTGGGTGTGCGTAAAAGCTACACTATTCATATGGGTGTGTGCGTCCACATGTACATATGTATATGTGCGTGTAGTACGTGCGTGCATGTATGTTATATATCTCATTTTCCTCTTACTCTACCATTCTACCCATCTTACCCTTCGATCACTTCTATTCTCACCTTTAAGCATTGCTCGACACCTTTTTGATTTGATTCATGCCATTCTACATATCTACATTAGCTCCATTTTTCCCTATATATATCACTTCTCCTTACTTCTCCCATTGTTGATGATTAAGATTCTGCAATGGAATGCTCGTAGCCTACCTTGCAACAAACCAAACCTAGAAATATTTTTACGAGACAAGAACTTTGACATTTTACTTATCTCTGAAATGTGGTTATCTCCATCCACAGGTTTTTCTATCCCCGGATTTTCAATCTACAGACAGGATAGGGTCGACGGTTATTGCGGTACCGCCGTGCTGGTTAAGCAACGCATTCCACATCATCTTCTTCCCGACCATTTCGTTAACTACTCAAATCAGTTGCATAACATCAACTCAATAGGAATCGCCGTTACTATCAATAATACTACAGTCAATATACTGGCCATCTACGTGCCTCCCCTACACAGAATCAATGTGCGAGTTTTCGGAGCAGCCATTGAGTCTTTAGCCTCGACACATCTCATTATTGGGGGCGATTTTAACGCTCACTACCCCAGCTGGGGCTGTAGTTCATTTAATTTTAATGGTACAGCCGTTTTGCAAATTGCCGATCAATATTCACTGAATATTCTAAACAAACAGGACTCACACCACGCTTCCTACTCCTCAATTTTCATCCAGTGCCATTGATCTCACCCTCTGTTCACCCATCTTATCTTTTTCATGCAACTGGTCGGTCATCCCCTTCTATCTGGGTAGTGATCATCTGCCAGTTTGTATTTACCTCCAACTCCCCGGCGGAGATACTACTTCATCTTCTACCCCTTCCTCTATCCCGCACACCAAAAAAATCAATTATGATTTATTCTCTTCCATTGCTGACAATCTTTTCTTCAGCTTTCCGTCAAATCTCTCCTCCCCTGAAGTATATGATCTCTTTCTATCCATCATCCATGATTCAGTTTCCGCCTCCACTTGTAATAATTCCATTTACCTAGGTAAGAAACTTCCCGTCAGATGGTGGACGAAGCAATGTTCCTTCCAGATAAACAAAAGGAATCAGGCATTCCGCATCTTTCGGAAAAATAAAACCGTATCCAGTTTTATCGAATTTAGGAAGATCAATGCCCAAACCCGCCGGTTATTAAATCAGACTAAATGGGAATCCTGGAGACGATTCTGCTCATCTTTTAACAGATCCACACCGTTATCCAAAATCTGGGAACAATGTAAAGCGTTTAAACATCGAGCTCTTTCTGCTTCTACTCCCTCTACTGATCACGAACATTGGTTTGACGAATTTGTCAACCGCGTTTCTCCTCCGTACGTACCTTCACTTCATCAAACCAACCCTTTCCTTTTCACATCTGCTTCCCTTTCAAACATGTTGGATATGCCTATCACGATTAGAGAGCTCATACATATATTAGAAAATAAAAGGGATACTGCCCCAGGCCCTGATTTAATATCATATAAAATGCTTCAAGCTTTGTCAACCCGTTCTTTGAATTTCGTTTCCCAAACGTTCTCCAAATTTCTACAAGAAAACTTTATTCCTCAGGACTGGCTAACCTTCAATATTACCCCTGTTCACAAATCTTCAAAACCCAAACATTTGGCTACTTCATACCGCCCCATTGCTCTAGCTTCCTGCGTTCGAAAACTTCTTGAATTTGTCATCCGCTATCGTTTAGAATGGTGGTTGGAAAATAATAATATTCTCCCTAATTTTATTTATGGCTTCCGCCCCCAATATTCAACTGCTGATTGTCTCTCCTTTCTGACATCTAACATATACAAAACATATATAGATAAAGGTTTCTTGTTAGCCACATTTCTGGATCTCACCGCAGCTTTCGATAACGTCAACATCAGCTTACTGCACCAACGCCTCTTATCACTTAGTATTCCATATAATCTCGCAGCTTATATTTGTAACCTATTTAAAATCAAACATTTACACTTCTGACACCCTACACTCCAACATCCGCTGCACCGCACTACTTACACTGGTCTCGCACAAGGTTCTGTTCTTAGTCCCATTTTATTTAATATCGATATTATGCACGATTTAAAACCTCCGCTTCCCTATTCATCTCATCTCATCTGCAGACGATCTGGTCCTCTTTCAACATAGCAATAATCTTGACCTTATTACACAATATTTAACACATGATATCATAACTTTAAGTAACCGTTTCCAATTTTCCGATCTTTCCATTAATCCCAGCAAATCTGCAGCTATCGTGTTTTCCCTCAATCGGCCTACCTATCCTCCGCAATATATTCCGTTTTATAATGACCGCATCGCTATAGTAACGCAATTCACCTACTTAGGACTGATTTTAGATCAAAAACTTACTTGGAAACGGCATATAGACTTCCTTATTTCGGTCACCCTACAATCTTCTAATATCCTAAGATCCCTCTCCTCAACTGTCTGGGGTGGAGATCCCGTTTCTCTCCGCATTCTATATATTTCCTTAATTCGTTCCGAAATTGACTACTGCTCCTTCCTGTATGGTAATGCCTCCCGACACCTCTTAACCAAATTGGATAAAATACAAAACCTCTGTGTGCGCTTAATTTTAGGCTCTCTTTGTTCTACTCCTATTTCCTTTCTTTCCTCCGAGTCTCATATTGTTCCTCTCTCCCTCCAACGTAAAAATTTAGCCTTCCGATTTATTTCAAAATCCCTCAATAAACAAGTTAATTCCTTCACTTCCAATTTTTTAAAAATTTTCAGAAAATGGCGTTTCAATCGCTCCCGTATTCCACTACTCTCCACTGCAGCTTATAAATACCGGACGTACAAGTATCTTATCCTTCCATCTCGTCCCACAATTTACTTTACCAATTCATATCAGGTCAATCTTTTTAACATCTCCATTGACACCTTCTCCTCCATCATGTCTTCCCATCCTGATCTTAATGCTTTCATACAAAATTACTGGCCTAATCGTGTACATGTATTTTCAGATGGATCCAAATTTCCCGGTCGGTCCGTTACGGGAGCATTCTATATACCGCAATATAATATCTCCAAATCATTCATTTTTCCTCAGTTCAATTCAATTTTCACTGCCGAGGGCTAAGCATCCTTAAAACTCTGCAATTCTTATCACGTTTAGATCACCATTCCTCCTCCCTATACTTAATCTTATCCGACTCCCTAAGTTTTCTCCTTGCATTGAAGCATTCCTCCTTTCAACCTAATTTCAATTATCTTTGACTTATTTACTATTCAACCGCGACATCTTAATATCATACGTCTGGATTCCCGGTCATTCCGGAATTCATGGCAATGAGGTTGCCGACACTCTGGCCAAGGAAGCCATTTCCTTCGGCTCTCTGGTGCCGGCAATTTCCACCACAGACCTGATATCTCTTGCCAACGTGGATATATCCTACGAGTGGTCATCGTGGCTAGTTAGTTCTTCCACCCCTAGATATTATCTGGCCACATCACCTACTCCCTGGTACTTCAATTTGTCCAACATACACCTCAACTTCCGAAAATTTATTACAACCATCACCCGTTTACGTTCTGGACACAATCGTCATCCGGCTCACATGTTTCGTATTGGGATTTCCAGTTCCCCATATTATTCCCATCCAGCTGATTCACAAATTATCGCCGATGAAAACCACATCCTTTTCAATTGCAGTTTTCACATACCTGACCAGCTCGCACTTATCGTCCTCCTTTCTCTATCACTTCCTTAATTTTTTCTAATGACTCCCGTGTTTTCCTTCTTCTTTACAAATTCCTAACCAATTGTAATATCAATATATAATAACTATTTATCAACACGTTATTAGTGGGTTTTGATTGCTCCTCAGCAGTGCCCAAAAAATAAAAATAAAAAAAAAAAACGCTTTTATCAGCTATATCCTGCTGCTTTTTAAATTTTTTATTACCTGATGGAGTTAATTTATCATTATAATATCTTTTTGTATCTCACTTATGAAAATCTCTTGATGAAGATATTCCCCCTTAGTGCTGTTCGTTTTATTGCGTAACTGTTCTATATATATATATTTTTTCCGTCTCTGATTTATTTCTTCATCTTCTATCAAGTTTTTACCATTTTTATTGTCGATACGTAATTATTTCGCTAAAGCAGATTTTAAGGCTTTTCTACATTACCTTCCTCGTAACTTTCTTCTACTCGTTTCTAAATTGTTTCGAGGTTAGGTTAGGTTAGTTTTTTATTTTTATTTTTTACTATTGTGTTTATTTCTATATTTTCTAACAAATCCCTCTTCCGTGTTAAAGCTTTCGTATTTTCTTTTCTTCTATTACACTTAGATTAGTGATCCACGGCTTCTTGGATGTTGTGTTTCTTTTACCTTAACTTTTTTTTGCAGCGTTTGTTATTATTTGTTTCAATTCCATTTATCATTTACATTGTTTCATTTGTTCGTTGTTTCTACGTTAACCTTGATTTATTCTCGATATTTTTCTTTTATTTCGTTTTGAAATCTTGTATTTTAAACTTTTTGCTACTTCTTTTAATGTTTCCTTTTTAATACTGTAATCTCGGCGACGTCAATACCTACTCCAGTCTGCTCCCGGATACGCTCTGCATTGCTTTATTCGATTTCGATATTTACTTCTTACCATTCTCTAGTGTCCATTTGGTACTCCTCTTGATCGCACGGCATTATCAGGTGGTTGTTTGAAATGTATGTTTCCTATTATTATTTTGTTAACAACGCAGAAGTTTATTAATTTTTCTCCTCGTTTAGTCCTTCGGACTATATCCCTACGAATTCACTATCGTTTCCATCTACAACCGTCGTATTCAAGTTTTCTACTATGATTAGGTTGTCTCTATCCTCTAAATAACTTCTTTCAATTGTTCATATATTTATCCTCCACTTCTTCGTCTTTAATTGAAATCTTAGGAATATAATGATTCCCCTTACTCGATTCGTCGCAGTATTACGGCGGCTTCGGTAATATATACTCCACGCCCGACAACAAATATCTATTTGCAGCTATTCTCGAACATACTATTCACCAGCCACAAACGGTACTGATAGCGCTGCTTTCGGTTACCACTCTTCTACTGGCTCCCATTTGTGATCAGCTGTCCAGCTTGGGTGGCACTTCTAGTAGGTTATATTAACCTTGACGTAGCCCACAGCTAATCAACATGTGAATTCGTTAGCAGGTGATTATTTTACACTTATCTAATAATACGCTTCCGCGCCGATTTTTTGCCCCGCAGCCCCGATGAAAAATATTTAAAAAAGCGTAATAACTTAGAAATAATATCGTCGTTATTTTATTTTGAAACAATTTTTTATACATTAAAATTATTAATTAAATTACCATGATTATTATCATTTTTCACGGTATTTATTTATTAATATAATTGTTGTTTTCATTGCGATCGTGTATAATGGTTTCGATACAACTTTATATAATTACGATTACTTTTATATATATATATATATATATATATATATATATATATAAAATTATTATTATTACTATTGTCGATGTTATTACCATTGTTCCAGCTGTAAATTTCCGCTTATTGCGTGGTCCAATGATAGAAAGAATTATGCTTTTGGTTTCCTTCCTTATAAATTCAACCGAAATCTATTATCTTATCGTATTCTGTGTGTGTGTGTGTGTGTGTATGCGCGTGCGAATAAAATTATAAAATATCTGAAATAAGAAAACGAAGAAACTCCGGTGGCGAAAAATCGTCCGATCGATCCGGAAAATTAACTAAATAGGTCGTGCCTATCTTTTAAACGGGGAATGCCCCCCTGGTCGACTGCCCCTGTCGTAGGAAAGTAGTAAACCAAAGCCAATGAACGGAGTAGTCTTGGTTATTTTTCAGTTTATATTCCGTTTCTTTTGTGACTTTTCTTCATCTGTTCCTCACTCACTTTTGACAACTGTTTCATCTTTCTCCGTCTTTGTCTACGTGTCTCGCTTGTATATGAACAGAGTTTCGCGGATAGGTACACGCATTTCCATTTATCAGATTTCCATTCTCATGAATCAAACAGCACGTTTTCTTATTTCCATCGTTTATCATTAATATTATATCGAATCGGTTTTTCCTCCTTATTATCTACTCGGCCATTATGCCATTATTATAAGTACCATTATTGTTATTACAATCGATCCGGCTCGTTTTAAGAAAAACTATTGTACATCATCAGCATTATTATTATTATTATTATTCGTTCCGGACTTTTCCGATTTCACTGTGTTTTCATTTGCTTTGTTAGTCGTCGTCCGTATACTATCCTCGATGTCGTCGTAATCGTCCCGTATAATATTTGAATATATATACATACGAAACTAAAAATAAATCAAAACAAAAAAAGATAATGACTCGCACAGTCAGTTGACTGTCCGGTATGTCCCTGCTCCTTGCTCCTGTTCGCCGCTTACACCGTTCCTACGCCAATGGAAATCAATTGCTCGATGCGAATACGATACGGTTTAACAGGAAAATGCGTTAAGTGCATGCCCACTTGGGAAGTCGCCGACCAATTCTAAACAATTTCTACGACATTCCGTTTTTCAATTCGACTAAATATCCGGGGAGTCGTCTATTATCGTCATTCTCTTCTTTCGACTTTCTTTCAACTAGTATCCATCGTAAAATTATCTCGCCCTACCACCGTCCGGTTCTGAATCTGAAGACGAGCGTTATCCGCGATGTTTATACTAAATCGCTCGCCTTACGCCTTTAATATTCAATAAACGATCTTATTCAGGTGGAATTCGCCTAAAATTCCCTACGCCGTCGTGCGATATTAGTTATATTTATCGGTCAACCGTTGGATGAAATTATACTGATTATTTTACCTTTTATTCGCTATAATTATTTATTTATATATATATATATATACATATACATATATATATATATATATATATATATATATATACATATACATATATATATATATATATATATATATATATATATATATATATATGTATATATATATATATATATAAATATGGTGACTCAGAGAAGATGGATGGTTTTGTTGTTTTTAGAATAACTCAAATACTCGACCAAAATTTTCGAAAGAAATTTTATTTAAAAATGGGAAAACGAGAGATTAGCTCATTTGTGGAACACAATATCGTTCAGATGGCCGCCATTTGCAACTAAACATTCGTTCAGTCTATACAAAATTTTCGAAAACTTTTTCCGGCATAGGTCGCTGAATTTTTGAAATTTCTTCAGAAATCCGAGTTTTCAGGTCTTCTAGTGCACGTATTTAGTGTAAACTCTTAAAGCTATCACTACAAAAGAAAAGTGGCGTAACTTTGAACTCTTTTCGAAACTCTGCACTGTCGTGATCGATTCACGTCGAAAATTACGTTCCACGGAAAATATGCACTCCTTCTCGTTGTAGTATGCTACTAGAAATGAAACGAATCTAGCGTATGTACACTAAACGTGAATCACGCGGTTTGCGTTTTAGCAGTCTTATCAACTGCGCTATTCAAAAAATGAAACCGTCCGCTTTCTCTGAGGTACCCATAATATATATATATATATTTCTATCGCACGAAGTGAGTTTGGAATTCGAATTTTTTATATTAAAATTGTATCTACCCAACAAGACTGTCTATCTAATTAATCGCTAAATGAATGCAATCTTGCTAATGAGTTAAAGATGCCAAGACAGTGATCGATATACTATTGAAAGCAATTAAAAAAACACCTTTCTACTATCGTACGTGAAATCTGATTGTAAATCAGCATATTCGAGTACCCGGCAAATAGCGAGTATAGTAAATCGCACCTTACGTTATTATAAAATCTGTCAAATTGATTTAAACTGTGCCGAAACTGAAGCTATATTGTCTATCTGCGCATGTTCCGCATTATCACCTGAAATCAGGTTTAATTTCACGCTAGTTATCTGGTCACAATATGCGCGTTATACCTCAGGAGTAACGTAAATCCGCTATTTCATTGAAAATCATTTTTTAACGCGAATAATAAAATAATTCCGTATAAAATACTTTTCTTTCCCGTAATCGCATCGGAGTTAACTTAGCAATTTTAGTACAATCAGTAAGAAATACAGTTTCTAAGAGGTGTGTACTCTAAGTATTATAGAATCGTTTTCAAAAATCCTACGCTCGAAAAAGTTGTCGAAAATTTCGTATAGGTCGAATAAATCTGTTTATTGCAAATAGCGGTCATCCGAACGAGATTGTGTTCTGTAAATAATTTTATGCTGATCTCTATTTTTTAAATAAAATTTCGTTGGAAAATTTCGGTCTAGTAGTTTCTGAGTTATTCTATAAACATCAAAATCGTCCGTCTTCTTCTCTTGGTAAGCCGATATTAGTTACAATCTGACCCTCTAGGGGTCGTCGCTAATAAAACAACTGTAAGCTAATACCGCGAACGGAGAGATAATTTTCAAGTCGCTTAAAATAATCAGTTAAATTAGTATGAAAGTTTCAGTGGAGTGAAACGATGCAATCTATTAACCTGATTAGAATTTCTTCTTATCGGTGTTCAACTTACGTACGCACCACGAGCATTGATCACACTGCTGCAGTGGTCCACACATCGATACACCGTACTTCCACTTCTTCTTTAAGTGTCGTGCCCATTACTTAACGTAGACACGATAATAATCTTGAGAACAACTGTTGTGAACTCCAGTGTACGTTTTATGTTGTCTATCCATTCAGTAATCCTCCTACCTGGTCCTCTTTTCCAAATTAATCGTTCCTTGAAGCATTTTAATAGCCATATTCTTGTCCTCTGGCCACAAGTGCCCGAAACATTTTATTTTCCTTCTCTGTATCACGTCCCGCAGCATGTGTTTAAAATTTGTCAATTCTAATACTTTTACATTTGATACCTCATGATATTCGCTTAATTCTTTTGTGAATCCACGTCTCTATAGCTTCTAATCTTTTCTTCTGTTTTATATTTCTGCATCATACAGTAGTATAGAGTAAATGTAACATCGGACCAGTTTCTGTCGGGTTTTCAAGTCTATCGCATAGTAAGTTTTTCATTTTGTTAAAGATCGTTTTCGTGTATCCGCATTTGGTTTTTATTTTTCTCCATCCAAGTCGCCAGTTATCAGACATCCGAGGTATTCGAACTTATCCACCTTATCTATTTTTGTCACGCCGTTAGTACGTTATAAATTATCAGTTAAAACTGCGGATATAATTTTGCTCGAGAGACAATTACTTTTTCCGAGTTCTATCGTCTAATTCGTTACGGTTTTAACCGTTTTGTAGGTTAGTCGCCGCTGAAGTTACATATATGCCAGAATACACATAGCCCCGTAAAACCGAACCGTGAAGGTTTATTTCGACGTCCGGTTGCGAAGATCGTACGAGTTAAGTTTTAAGTATTCATTTCGAAACTCCATTTTTGTACGCAGTTGACAAAACATTCGTCGATGATATAGCTACACTAGCTGCTTATTCAGTTCCACACTATGTTAGGGCGACTGTTCAAAATCGTACGGATCGATTCGTAAAGTGAGCACATAAACAGCGTATTAATCCATCCAAATGCCTTACCACCTTTACGAACAGAAGTCCTTTAATATGTGCCGGTGGCGATGAAATTCAGCGAACGAATTGTGTATATCTCGGAATGCATTATTGACCAACGACTAATGTGGCGGGGTTTCGTGTAGCTCGAACGAGGAAAACTCTGATTTCGCGAACCAAATTTTAAAAAGAAAAATCTATTCAACTGAGCTCCAATCTGGAAATATGGATTCGAATTATATGGGAACTACGTCGTGTAAAAATAATACAACATTCGAACATACTTCCTATCATCACAATGATCTAAATGTACCGTATTTCGATGAAGTTTATATAAAAAATGTTTCTCGATAAACTGCCATTTAATATTTACCCGCATTTACATTTACAAGACAATTAAAAAGAGAAAATGGTGTACAGATGCTCTTCCGATAAATTGAAAAAATTCGAATTATAAACAATTTCAATAATTCGGAATATCGATTAAATTTATCGTACTACGGCTATAATAATTAAATAACTTAATAATAATTCAGCGCTCCAACTTTAATTATATCACTGAGAATTTAATTGTCCCACCGGAGACGTTAGGTTAATCACATTTTTATTTATTCATCACCATTATTTAGGATGCTTCCGGTACAATGAGGGGGAACAACATTTCCTTAGTGTGTGCCGAGCAATGGGTTATCCCGATATTCGAATGTTTATAGCTTTTCGTGAACGGTGACAAAGTCACAAGTCACATCGTCTGCCCCGTTTAAGATATTCGGATCTAATAATTTCTAATAATCGTGTAACAGTCGAAAAGCTCATTTAATATATATATATATACATATTTTACTAATTTTTGTTAATCATTCGTCAAATTTAAATCATTTATCATTAAATAATGATAATTTATGTATTATTATATTTAAATAAATCTAAACAGATTACTAATTTATTTTCAATATTATTCTAGGTAGTTTTCAAACAATCGTAAAACTATAACCTAGTACTGCTTGTAACAAGATTGCTCTATACTCTTGCGGAGCGGTACATTCGTCAGAAACTCAAAGAACTAATTAAAACGTTAAAAAAAAAATGAGAAAAAATCTAGATGTTCAGATCGTCAACTGGTAAACTTCATCAATATCGTGGTAAGCGCATCCGTTCCTGTACGGAATATTAACGCTGCTTCCAGTTCGTTTCAAAAAATGTTCGAAATTTGAAAGAGTGTTTCTAATATATTAAGCCGTGTACATTTCTGTATTAAACGCACACAGACGCAAATTATATGCTTACGATATGAGGATGATCATCGATAAGTGAATTATTCCACGAATCGTTTTCCTCCATGGCAATCTATTGATAAATTATTAGTGAACTTACTTTCGCTCTCGTTACAACACTTCTTCGTCTGTCCATCATCATTTCCTTCATGTCTGATTCTTTAGTCTGACTTTCGGTATTAATTTTTATAATCGATCTATGTTCGAAATATCTTTTACGAGGATTATCCGTTTATATTTCCATCTAAATTACCTCGTATCGGTAATAAATAATAAATTACGCTATATAACTTTAATGCCGCGACTAGTTCAATATTGTTGGAAATTTTTTGTACATTAGTTCGTGTAATGTAAATTTAAATAATCGTATATAACGGTGCAGAGGCTTGTGTTACCGGGTGCATTAGACGTAAAAAATAACAGAAGAAAAAAGGTTCATATAGATATATCGTATAATGTTCGATATATCGGAGAGTAGTGATTTTATAAATTACAAACCGAACAAAATATAACACAGTATAATCACTAGTAAATGTTTTTAGATATGTAATGTTTATCGTGTTCGCTTGAAAATGACGTAATTGCCTTTGCGCAATAAAACATTTACTAGTGATTAAACTGTGTAATATTTTGTTTGGTTTATATTGTATAATGTCTATTCTGTACGCATAAATCTGCGAGTGTACTTATCATAAAAGTGGTAGTTAAAATGACAATGTACCAAAAACCACCAGTATAATTGCTTTTATAGTTCCACAGCGAAGAAAGAGAAAATAATTTAAATTTTCTAAACACGTAATTACAATAGCAGAAGATCAATCAGTTGATCCAGATGCTAATTTATTAGCGATAAGAATTAGTTCACGATGTTAAATTTATGTCGCATCGCACTTTCTTCGGACTCGAGGAATATAGTAATTGATTAGCGCTGTTCAAATGGAGGGACTGCATGTTTTCTACTTTACACTTAAGACGTTGATCTGCGCAGAACATTCAAATATAAAATGCTTCATCTATAATATTTCCCGAGCAATTAAACCTTGGAACATCGAGAAGATGGAACCCATATAAATAAGCTGCATGCCTATCGTAGCCAAACGAAACCTGAGAACCGTCGAAGTTAATATTTAATTTTTTCATTTTCATTCTGTTAGTAATATTAGGGAGGAATGGATATTCCTTCCTGTGACGTCCATTCTGTCAACAATATTTGAGAAATATGCTTTTTAAATAGGTTTATTGCAATTGTATCGTAAAGAGTTTGTAGCGCATTATTATTCGATAATTTAAAAGTTTATAATTAATTATTATTATTCAAATCGTATATATTTTTAAAGTCGTATTTAAAAACCGCGAGTATTTTGTATAAAACGATGTATTTTTTAATCTAATTTATTCGTTGCTCGTGCAAAGATTAAAGACGTTATCATATTATAAGTAACAGATTGCATTATTTTATTTAAAAAGTTGCTTCGTTGTAAAAATGTTCGAAATATCGGAAATATATTCCATATTCGATTAATGTTACCTCGCATTTTATTTTTTTTTTACTTTTAATATAATAACGAATAAATTTTTGAATTCGAATTATTTATTTATATTATCATCATCGAGGTAATGTCCTTGGGTCGTGTTTATTCTCAATCTATCTAATCGAATTTAGCTCCGCTGTTGATGACTCGCGCTTAATCGAACGTTTCCTGACAGATTTCGAGAAATTGTACAACAAGTTCCGGGCGCGAGATAATATGTTAGTAATGCCGTTAAGACGACATTTTTAATATATACGAATCAAGATTACGGGATTTGGAAGGATACCGAAATATCACTAGGCCGGCACGAGTAGTTACTGAGTGAGGATGATGTTAAATTATATTTCAAAATAGAAGGTAAACTAGTGTTGTGAACATCGGTTTTCATATAAGAAATTCTCTCTTTTCTCAAGTTAACCGATTAAGGGTGTATATATTATCCGGCGTTATATCAATTATGGAATAACGATTAACGACATATCCGTTGCAAACGCTACATTAATTAATTAACGAAAACTCGTAGGAATAATTACGATGAAACTTTACATTTATCAACTCGTAGCATATTTCGTGGTACGTCAGTTCTCGACAGGTGTTGTTGTGATCTAATTGTACGTCTACAAGGTTCGTGTAAGTGTTTGTTTATATAAAGGTCAACGATTTGTTAATAATTAAGCGGAAGTCGTGTGAATATTCGGATTGGTTAAAATTATAATTTTAATTATTTTCTCAACTTTTTTTATTTAATTTATTTAATCATTTTTTTCATTTGTAATAATTTTTATCTAATACTTCTTTCCATCGTCACTTTTCAAAATGTTATCATATATTAAAATGAATTCGATTTGATTTAATTATTAATAATAATACTATTATTAATTATTATTATGATTATTATTGTCATTATTATTTATCACGATTGTGTCTTATTTTTTATAACTTTAAAATCGAAACTACCGTTAGATATTTCTCTTTTGTACAATCAGCGTTATTGTATTTTACGAGAATTAACTACGATTTTCTAGCACGCGTCCACACCACCTTAGTCGGCTTTCACAATGTGCAGCATAGATTCGTTTGTTTCCGATTCGATCGGATAAACGGATGCCCATTGACCATCTTAATATGCGCATTTAGAGAGAACCAAATTAAGTTATCAGGGATGCGGTCAAAAGTTATATATGAAAATCTTCTTCATCAACAGCATTTCCCCGTTGGCGCGGATACTGCCGTATAAATAGATCGTTTCCATCCAATTCGGTTGTTTGCTAGATCCGAACAGATACCTACATTACTAAGATCCACCCTTACAATATAATGTCATCTTTGCTTTGGCTTTCCTATTAGTCTTTTATCAGGAACTTGAAACGTATACATTTCCGATATCAGTGAACCACTGTCATTATGTTGAGCTCGTAGCACGCGTCCACACCACCTTAGTCGGCTTTCACAATGTGCAGCGTAGATTCGTTTGTTTCCGATTCGATCGGATAAACGGATGCCCATTGACCATCTTAATACGCGCATTTAGAACGAACCAAATTAAGTTATCAGGGATGCGGTCAAAAGCTATATATGAAAATCTTCCCCGTTGGCGCGGATACTGCCGTAGAAATAGATCGTTTCCATCCAATTCGATCCTTTGCTAGATCCGAAGAGATACCTACATTACTAAGATCCACCCTTACAATATAATGTCATCTTTGCTTTGGCTTTCCTATTAGTCTTTTACCAGGAACTTGAAACGTATACGTTACCGATATCAGTGAACCACTGTCATTATGTTGAGCTCGTAGCACGCGTCCACACCACCTTAGTCGGCTTTCACAATGTGCAGCGTAGATTCGTTCGTTTCTGATTCGATCGGATAAACGGATGCCCATTGACCATCTTAATATGCGCATTTAGAGAGAACCAAATGAAGTTATGAGGGATGAGGTCAAAAGCTTTGTCCATGTCTATAAATGCCATGCGCATATTCTTTCCCTTTTCCATCATCAAGCGCGGTGTAAAAATGATGCATCAGTAGTACCGCATCCCTTAATTAATTCAAACTGATTGGTTCTTAAATCTATGATGTTTTAAAGACGTTCATTTATCACTCTTTTCCAAATTATCAACGAATGCGATAGTAATCGTATTGAGCGATACTACAATCTGACGGATCCCACCTTGTTCTTGTGTATTGGTATGGTGATTTTCCAACTATCACGAACATGATACGAGAATACATGTACGTATATATATATATATATATATATATATATATATATATATATATATATATACTTGTTGTTATGTCGTTGCAGTAGTTTTTTTATAGAATTCATTGAAACTGTTTTCATATGTCTTATTCATAGTAGGTTTTTCCTTCAATAATTACTAGTTTCATCCTATTTGTATGTTCGTTGTATAAGAATATTACATTACACGTAGATGGGGGGTCTTCCTTTTTTTACAAATATTTTTAACGCTGCTTCACATGTGTGCGGTATTTTCCTTTATCTAGAAAATTGGAGCAAATAATAATAGTTATACCAAAACCAGGTAAGGAACTAGGTTTCAGGCTATAGAACCATTTCCTTGCTCGCAATCCTTTCGAGACTCGTTGAAAAAATTATATCGAAGCGGTTGAATCCTATTTTAAAATCGGAACGTATTATTCCCGGCGGTCATCAATTTGAATTCAGAAAAAGACACGCAACAATTGAGTACACCGAATTGTGCACACTATTCGAGAAAGTCTTGAAACGACGCAAATATGCACGGTTGTATTCTTAACCAAGCCATAAGGTGTTGGTCTACTCTGTAAACTAAAAAAAAATAGTACCGCATTCGTTACTATCTCCTCCTCAAATCCTACCTTGAGGATCGTACATGACGCGTTAAAAGTTCTAAATCAATATTCCGACATCTACCCTGTAACTGCCTCAAGGAATTGTCTTAGGTGCTTTACTTAATCTACTCTGCCGATTTTCCAGTTGATAATAATGCGATAATAGCTACTTTTGCAGATGATACAGCGTTGTTAGCTGCTGGAAAAGATACAAAGGAAATTTCAACGAAATTACAAACATCTTCTAAACGTAAAACTACAAAAACGGAATTGACTTCTCGGCAGCTACTCTAGTTCGTCCTTAGAAAACAAACTCCTACTATATAAAATAGTTATAAACATTTAACGTTGCGCAAAAGACGGACACATAAATAGGATCCGACAATTTCAGAATAAAACCATAAGACTGAGCGCCTCGTCATCCTGGTACGTATATCTCTAATCGTACACTGCACCGACAGATACGTGAAAGACGAGATCGAACGCTCTGTTATAAGTTGTGTATAAGTCGTTTGGAGACTCGTAGCAATTAATCTAAATTACACCCGTCTCTATGTTCGTAGACTAATACTCGATTGTTTGGTCTAGCATAGATTTGCTGTTATTTCTTGTTCAAATTCTCTGAATATTTCGGTCTGGAGATTGTTTTACGAATGTCTCGTGAGGTTATTACACTCTCCCAATTAAATTGTTAATTGAATTGTAACAAAATTAAGAAACTAAAGTCTTGGGGAATATCGAGCACCATGTACGCAAATTTATTTAAGTACTTCATATTTTAAAACTAGACAATCGGTAATAATTGGGAAAATTTAATTGTAATTTTTTGAAATACGTTATATACTACTAAATTAGTTCATGTTTTAATTAATGTACTCTTAATTTTTAAAGTTGATATGTTTGATAGAAAATATACTCCGCGATGTCAAATGAAAAAAAAAATTGCTACATCACCACCTGGCCAGTTGTAATTTTAGTATTTATATTAAAATAAAATTAAAAAAAAAAATGATTTATCCGTTTTATTCTTTTTTTTTTTATTTCTTTTATTCATTTTTTGATTTGTAATAATTTTAAATTTTACATTTTCATCGTCGCTATTTAAAATGTACCGGTGTATTGTATTGAAAATAAATTTCGTTCGATGGTGATTATAACTCGTGAATTATCTTCGAAATTATTTATATTTAATCAACTCCTCTATCTGCTCCTTATAATTCGATCGATTTAAATTCTACACGAATCCTAACGACAAAATTATAGAAAATATAAAATTAATAGAAAAATCTATTTAATTATTAATTAATTAACGAATCCTATATAAACGACGTTTCGAAATTAGTTAAGTAGCTGAGCTGACCAGAAATGAAAGTCCGAAGATGTTTGAGACGAATTTCGAATTAAAAAAAAAAAAAATTATTCCAGGACGTGGTTATTATTATTATTACTTGGATATTGATCGGATCGAATTAGGTATAGGCGATGATGTCTCAATAATTTTGGGATTTTGGGTGGTCCAATTAGGTTCGGGTTTTTTTTTTTTTTTTTAATGGGCTAAGATTATATAGAACGCATATCAATCTGCCTAATAACCGTTCTCCTATAATGTATTACTGTATTAACGATAATAAACGTTTTAGTCTGTTTCGACTGTAATCCGTTTCGAATAGAGATTATTGTATCATCGGGTTCAAATCAAAGTCTATTCTCGTTCGAATGATAAATTAACCGTAACCGATTTAATTTATTATTTATTACAAGTGTCGATATGTAGCTACTGACTATCAAAAAAAAAAAAAAAAATAAAAAAAATAAAGCTTTACTAAATTATTGAACAGGTTATATCGGTGTAATTTTACAACTACAATCGTAATAATAATTATAATCATAATATATCATAATAATAAGTTTTTCTTTGATCGTATTTATTCGTCTGTTCTTGCGTCGTTCTGTGATTTTTCTTCAACTTCCACATCGTCCGTTGATTCTGGTCTTCGGTGATTTTTATTATTCATTTATTTCTTATCAACTTTCACCGCGGGAGTCTTTTCATTTATTTCTTTCTAACGCATTCCCGATGAACAATAATAAAAATATTAATATCGTTATTATCATCATCAATATTATTATTATTATTATTTTTATTATTATTAATGACGTTATTAGAATTATTCTTATTACGGATATTTATGTGTACATCTTCTCGACGAACGTATCTCTCTAGTTATTATACGTCTGTTTAAATTTAACTTATTCTGCTCTTTATATATTTTGTATGCACGTTCAACATTCAAATATATATCTCGCGTACAAACGGAAGCTCGATAATCATAATAATAACGATGCTAGTAGATAATATTAAATCGTAATAACGTTAATAAGAATAACAATATTATTATTAAGTCGTTTAATTTAACACAGACAGCTGAAACACGTCCGACTTATTTTACGAACGATACGATATGGTTAAAGTTTATTATAAGCGTAAAAAAGTAAAGACGTCCAGGTATTATATAGAGGTTTATTATTTCTATTCGTCTTATTTAAATGAAAAAAAAAATATATATATATTCAATTCTTTTTACCTGGTACTATTACGATATAGTTTAAATAGTTATATTATTCATTTTAAAATATATACGTATATTAATATATATATATATATATATATATATATATATATATATATATATATATATATATATTAATATATATACATGTATGTATAGGCTCACCGACAAATAGTTCAATTGTAACGTTAACAGTGGAAATCATAATAACAATGGAAAAATGTTATTGATCGACAATGATGTATTATAATAATGATAGATAACGTTATAATAACAAATGATATCATAATAACCTAGAACATTCGACAATCACTGACAGTACGTATGTGTCATATATAAAATACGAATAAGTACGAATACATATAATCACGTATGTATAAAGATGCGTATATATATATATATTTTATGTATAGATATACACAGATATATACGTATATATTTTGTCGGGGTGCATATAGACACGTACAAATAGTGTGTGCTTCTCTATGTATATATATATAACATTTTGCAATGTACTGTTGTAACGTGATTATATTACCGAGCTTTAAAATAAACGTATTTAAAGGAAAATTATTGAATTTTTAAGATAGTGATAATATTATGTATAACGCATATTCTTTAGTTACATTTTTCGTGCTAATTTTCTGCATCGAATATGATTATAAAAATATATTTATATTAGAATAATTACATCGGCTTCTTACAATCTACAGACGTCCGAATATTTTTCTCCGACTAATTTCTAAATCCGGACAATTCTCTGTCTTACGCAACCGAACCTTTCCCGCGTGTTTTTTCAATATCGTCCACCCATTTCGTTTTCGATCCTTTCCTTAACCTTTCCCCGTCTTAACCCGTTCGGTGTGCCAGTCCCGATCCATCTAATCACATTCCCATAATAAGTCCAGATTCCACTTCGTTTTACTTTTAGTATTTCATTATTTACTTTGTTCAACCTTATTGTTACCAAATCATTGTTATTTCCATTTCTCTTTGAGCTATCCGTATTTTTTTACTTCCTTCGATAGTTATTACGCTACGAAGGACACACCTGTTACAGATCTATGCCATTTTTCGTTCGATCGATATTTCGAATATTTCCCTTAACGACTAGAATTTGTATTTTCGAAATGTCTTAGCTATTTTTGCAAGACGTAAGCGTCAACCTGCTCGAGATAATTCAACGTGTATTACAGTATAGAGAGACTTTCCACCTGCGCAGACCAAAAAAAGGACAACACCCCCTTGGGTAGTAGCCCCCAATTAGCAGCAGACTCTAGTTATTGTTATTATTATCATCGACATTATAAGCAGCACGTTCGCGCAAATTCGTCTAAAAAACGAATTATATACCGTTCGAGATAGATCGATTATATTGCATCGACGATAATACAATAGAAGAATTAGGAAATAGTTTTTCTTCTGAACCCCGCTATATCGATTTCATGGTAATTTTAGTTGCTCTATCGGTATAGATAAAAATCGTGACACATTCGATTTGTTTAAAAATCTTTGCTTCTATCTCGTAAGTCTGATAAATGTGTACATAAGTCTCGCGTATACGAAATTGTATTCGCGTATTACGTGTTTACACGCCTCAAGAACTATTAAAGAATAATAAATATTATATATATATATATATATATATATTGATTGATTGATAAAAAGTGTATTTACAAAAAATAAATATATGTTACAAAAAACAAAAATAAATAATATAACGCATACACAGTTCTTACTACGTATACTAGTTTAAAAAGTATGCCAAGTTGCTCATTTAACTAAAGTAAAAATACAGGAGAAACCACTAACAAAACCCGCATACTAATCATAAAGCTACACCTATATATAAATTTATAAATATTTATTTTAGTAGGATAAACAATAATTTTTATATGTATTATATACAAAAATAAATTTTGAATAAAAGATAATGCCAGCTGTATAATAGCGTGTGTTTAATTCGTTTGTGTTTGTAGCGCTTATATTTTAGTTGCAAACTTGTACGTGTGTAATCCCCTATATAGTTTATAAATGAGCACACTAACTGCAGGCACAGCTATCAAAAAAAGAATTTTGTTTTTTGTTCGACAACCTCGTGTATATATGGTAAGTTCAATGCCTTATGAATGTGTTTAATCTTTACATAGACTGGAAGATTTAGAATTATTCCGCAGCACATATTTTGTAGCCGTTGTAACTTCGCTAAGTTAGAACGGCTAGTATATGACCACGTGGACAATGAATCATAATTGTTCTGATTATAGTTTTGTAGATTATTAATTTATTTTCCGAACTGACGTAACAACGTTTATTAAATATCGGGTATAAACAGAGCCGCATGAGTTTTATTGCAGGCATACTCAGCATGTTTAGTAAATGTGAGACCCCGATCCAGTATTACACCTAAATATTTAAATCGCTTTTCCAAACCAAAGATCTGTTGTTCACTATCACAGATGGTAAGAAATGCGGTCTTCTTTTCGCGAATAGAATAGATTGAGTTTTATCGGAATTTATTTTGATTCTCCATTTATTAAAATACGAATTTAATTTAATAAAACCCCGAGTTAGTCTTCTTTGTATAGTGTCAATTCGATGTGCAATATATAGCAGTATCATCAGCATATAATGCCATCTATAAATGTTTAATTTTAGGAATGTCATTAATAAAAAAAAAGAATAAGAAAGGTCCCAGTATGCTCCCCTGGGGAACTCCCGCTAATGCATTTTTCATGTAGGAATTATCATTTTTAATTATGAAATTTCGGTTACTTAAATAATTTTTAATAAGCCGAACTAAGTAATTAGGGAATTTAAGTTGAATAATTTTGTATGTTAAACCAAGTTGCCAAGTGGTGTCGAAGGCTTTCTCTATGTCTAATAACAGTAATCCTGTATGCATATTTTTATTATACCCATCAGTTATGGTTTCACTAATTCTTGCTAATTGCATGACGGTAGATAAATTACTCCTAAATCCAAATTGTTGTTCTATAAAAATATCATTATCATCTATGATTTTTTTTAGTCTACTCAAAATAATTTTTTCTGCTATTTTACTAAAATTACTAAGTAATGACAAGGGCCGCAGATTTCTGGGATCAAAAATGTCCTTATTTGATTTATGTATAGAAATAACTTTCGACACTTTCCAGCAGTCGGGAAAATAAGAAAGTAATAAAATTGAATTTATTACGACTGTTAACTGAACAATCGCTTTTTGTGGCAAGTTTTTGATCAATATTGTAGGGTACATTATCTAGACCTACTGATTTTTTATTTTTAAGTTTCTTCATGATGTACCTCGCTGACCGTTGTTAAATCAGCGGAAAAAATTCTGACAGAGGAATCTTTTAAGTACTTTTTAATGAAAGATAAAATTTTATTATTGCAATAGTTCGACGTCAAATGCGAATTTTGTGTACATAATACATCATCGCTAACAAGTTACTTTTATCCTTATCCGAATAGGCTGTGCTACTATTATAGCTGATTGACGGTAAATGTGTGCGCGTATTTGTAAGTACTGTTATTTCCTTCCATAAGCTTTTATCTTTAATCGTAAGATTACGAAGTTTATGATTAAAATTGGAATTTCGCTGTTCATTTATCTTTACTCTTACCAAGTACGTTAAACGGTTTAATAGTGCCTTTGTAGAAGCATTTTTAAGTTTTTGTAATCTATGTCTAATATAATTTTTGAACTTGATCAGTGTCAGAATATTGGAAGAAATTTTGTAATAATTTGACGTTACGACAGATTTAGAAACGGCCAATTCAGCCGCTTTTAAAACCAAGTCAGTAAAACCATTCACTTCATTGTCTAGTTCCATATTACTTTTACAAGGACCTCCTAATGTTATGTTATTATTAATATGATTTCGATATGTGTTCCAATTAGCATTTTTAAAGAGGAAACAGATGGCAATAGTAATACCCGATTTACACAGCTTGAAGAAAATAGGATTATGATTAGAACTTAATAATGGTAGAGAAATAGGCTTGGTTATCGTTTGAACGTTTTTTGCTAATACAAAATCAACAATACTTGGATGTAAATTTCGATTGTCCGGATAGTTATATAATTTCCCGAATCGGGTTTCGTGATTTGACAAATAACGAAGGGAGTAAAAAAAAATTCCTTTATGAATAATCGCAAAGCTTTTCCGCTGTTAAGTCATTATCAAGTGAATATAAAAAATAACTTATAAAAATATGTCCACAATATTATAAATGAACAATAACGTAATTTTTTTTTTATATATATATAATTTCTTCTCATCTAGAACTGACCAATGAAGGTCATCCACTAGATTTTTTCGACTTATGTATTGTCATGAAATTTCGGACACGCTCATCGGCGTGATCCGAGATCTGCTGACTTGGTAACTAGACCAAACCGGTCTTTTTTTTTCTCGTTTTAATCTCCTCAGGCTTATTGATCGTTCTAGTAATTTCGCTACGATGGAATTGCCATGTACTTCTAGTCTCGACATATGTTTCCTGACTGATTGTTGTATTTCTTCAGTCACATATTTGATTCCGATATCCTTATGTAGTGTCTGGTTAGATATATACCATGGTGTCCCCCATCAACGAACGAAGTAATTTATATCTAAGAAAAAAAAAATATTCATTCGAGTTATACTTCAGATCTTTAAATCTTCCTAATTTTAACATTTAAATTTAACCGTAATCTCGCCATTTTCTATCTTCTGTTTTATTTTAATCTATATCGTCTATCCGTAAAATTTTTTTTAAAAATCCTCGCCTGTTCGACTAATTTTTTTAAAATTTAGGCTCGTTCGTTAAAAATTTGTTCCTTCGAATTATATTCGGAATTTTAATCTTTAAATTTACTAATCGTAACGTTTAAATTTGTCTGTAAAATTTTAACCTTTAAATCTTTATATATCTACTCGCCACCTGCTATATATATTTTTTTTAAAATCGCAATTAAGATATTTTCTTTTATAAACATCGAACCGTACGATTAATTTTTAACTTTACGCGGGCTTTAAATTCGTTTAGTAAAAATTTACGAGTTGTATTTAAAATTTTAATCTTACTTTTCTCATTTTAGCACTTATATATTTTAGTATTTATAATAATAAATCTATTCATCCGAACTATCGATTCGTGTATTTATATCCACTTCCGATACTTAATCTTACAGGCCAAATACCATAAGTAACAAATTGCATAATGCTGTTAGCTTTATTTTTAAATTTTAAAGAAGGTGTGGGGGTTAAAAAAATAAACACCGATAAAAAACTGAAGCGACGCTCTTCAGAAGGCAGCGTCAATTACCGCCAGCGGAAATTAACACGCAGATTGCAAAAGTATTCATTGACGAGAAATCGAGTTCGACATTTAAGTGTCATCCTGGATTCTCGTTTACCATTTATAATCGATCCGCAAATATACGTTCGACAATCGTTAATTGACGACCGTATTTATTTTTCGTTAATAAGAAATTATTATTTTATGATTAACCTACGCATTGTTTGGCTATCAGCTTCGAACGGTGCACTTTAAAAAAAATTACGTCCGATTCAAAATGACTGCTGCGAAATTATGCTAAATCTCCGCAAGTATATAAAAATTACCGATATGCACTCCAGATTTAACGCCTATATTCTTATATTAGTAAATTATCGTATAGGTGTTCTCTATACATCGAAATAGATTAATTTTATAGGCGATTACCGTATGCTAATGCTGAGGCATGCATTATATATAAACATCGTAGAATTAAGCATAACTTATTTAATTCGGCGTCTAGGTCAATTATTTATTTTATGTAGTTAATACGGTATTTGTGCATATGTATGTAAATGTGTATGTAAATGTGCATTTGTGTATCTCATATATATATTTTTTCATTTATTTCCTCGTAGGTTTTTTATTTTTATGTTTCCTGTAGCCTAACGTTTGCTTCATTCATTTTCTAGATTTTGTTAAGGTATTAATTAACTTTATGAACCCCTTGTTACGTGTATATTAATGAAATGAAGCTTCTTCTTCTTCTGCGGCCTCCCTACTCGTACCTCCTAAAACCCGTTATATATTCTTTTTGAAAACTTTCGAAACTGTTTAATTTCGAATCGTCGTATTAAGTACGAGTAACCTAGTACAGTAGTCGTACATATATATATATACGGTATTTTTTGAAAGCTTCGGTCGTTCAGATCTAATACGGTATGACGACGAATTTGTAGTTATCTTATACATTTGAGCATTTTACAATATTACGGAGACCATGCGGTATTTTCACGATGGCTGTTTGTTCCTGTTCCTTTCAATTTCTGCATCGTTTCGCTGTATTTTTCCTTCTTTTCACCCGTCAATTTTTTAACACCAATTTTCTTCTTCATTTTTTCCTTCGAAGCTGTAGAATTAAGCTTCCGAACCTGCTCCTATTCGTAGTGTCTTCTTTCGGGGATTTTATTATTATAAATATCGTAAGAAAACTAGCTGGTACATCTTGGGGATCAACAGCTAAGTTATAACGCATGTCCGCTTTAACACGAGTTTATGCAGCCGCGGAATATAGTTCGCCAGTATTGTTGTTACTAGCAAAAAAGTGGGCGTACAACTTAACGTAGTAACGCGTATTATTTCGGTAACGATACAGGCACGTCGACCACGTGATTTTGGTTTTTATAAACATTCTACATCCGAAGAACCGATTCTTTGAAAAAGACCCCGGTAAAATTCGAAGAAAACGAAAATCAATTATACGAAATTTTGTGAGAGAAGCACATTAGATCAAAATTTAGGAAATCCCCGTGGACAACTTTAGACCAAGCACGATTTGTACTCGATTTGGAAAGAAAAATGGAAATCGGTGTGTAATTCCTTCACACAAATGAAACCTTCGTGAAACAACTACTAGGAATGAAAATTCGAAGAAGGTAGTAGCGACTATCGAATAGAATCCGAATTGGTCACAGTAGATACGGCCACCTGCCGCAGAAGTGGAATATTTCCGATTCGGCTAATTGCTGTTGCGGACATCCCGGACGAACAATAAAACATATCGTCGAAGAATGCAAAGTATACTCTGGGGATTACGATTGAAGATTTACATCATCTGTGCGGCGAGTGTTTATAGAATGGCTTTAGAGCTCGATCTATAAATCAACATCGTACGATACAATTTACTAAAGATTTTTCTTAACTTCCCGGAACCAGGTTGCGTTGTTCTAGAGTTTACATTGAAGTATTTTTAAGCGTTCCGTCTGCATTTTTTCCATAACAACTTATTCATCGCGATTATAATATCTTTCATTTTGTTCATTATTATTATTATTTTCGATGTTGGCCAACTGTGTGGACCACGTAAAAACAATGAAATTTATTTTTTGTCTCCTCCGGTATTCATTCATCTCCAAGCTGCGTCGTATTTTTTATCCTCCGTCCACACGTTACAACCTCCAGCGTGTTCTTCTTCCGTACATTCAGGATAAAACCTTGAAATGCCTTAACTTGGCTCGCGAAATTTGTTTCTATCATCTACGTCCTTTTTTTTTTTTTTTTTTTTGTATATATAAAATTACGATGTAGCTGATATATCTAAATTTTAAAATATTGTAAAGTATTAACACAGTGTGTGGATGGCTTGAGTTGTTACATTTAGTTTGGTTGTAAATACACGTATATAGATAAGAACATGTGTTAAAATAAGAAATATATGTTTAATAAAAAAAGATATAACAGTGGCGACAAGGACGGTCGAATTTATGCTTAAAAATTACGCTGACAAATTAGTAAAGTTTGATATAATCACCATAGTTAGACTTAAATTGTTTTCGTGTAAAAAGTATAATGCGAATACTTTGAAAATTTCACCAGTAAAAAGCATCAACAGTTGTTTTGTTTGTTCGCTATGGATCCTAAATTAAAAGAATACTTTAGCGAATTTGGGAAACAAATGTCGATAATATTTGCAGCGCAGTTGAGTGACACAAATTAAGGAGTTAAAGTCACCATCACAGGTTTATCAAATACCGACCAGATAACGTCAAAAACAACTGAAGGTAATTTAAATAACGAAAAAAACGCTCAGATACTCCTAAATTGTATCGGTGCAAAGCATTACGGGTTATTATCGCGATCAGTAGCACCAAAGGCAGCTAGTGACATTAAATATAAACAAAAATAGTTGATTTATTAACTATTCATTTATGTCCGAAGCCAAACCCAATTGTAGAAAGGCATAAATTGTTATCTACAATGCAAAAAAAAAAAATCTGAGTCGATCTCAAATTACATTGCGGAATTAAAACAGTATGTAACTACATATTACGTTGCAAGGATCAAGAATTGTTGTTACAACCACAGTTTATTCGAGGTACAGCAAATGAACATATTAGAGAACGATTATTACAATGCTCTTTTTCAACTTGCACTCTCACTGGAGGTATTAGACAATAAAACATTATCAAAAAGTGGTTCCGCTGAAGTTCACAATGTGAATAGCCATCAGAGTCGTCACGGTTCTTACCGAAAGAAATAACAGCAACGACAAAAATCACCATCAGGCCAAAAAGTAAATAAATACAATCGGCAATATTCTCATTCACGAAAACGAATCGATTTTAAGCAGCTCGGAATAGCAGGACTTTGCAAACGCTGTGGCAAAGATAATCACATGACAAAAGAATGCAAAATAGATCGAAATAAATTACACTGTAAAGGATGTTCAAGCCGGGACATGTAGAAAAAGTATGTATAACCACATTGCTCAAAAATCAGTCATCCATCACAAATTATGTGCAAGTAAATAACCTAATTGATGAGGAACGCCCATATAAATTCTATACAAGTGTGGAACTTGAGAAAACACCGGTTTACATAGAAGTAGATTCTGGGGCAAGCTACACAATTTTGCCATTATCAATGTGGAAGGCATTGGGATTACAAAAGCAAAATCTGACAAGATTTTCCGTTCATTTACGCATCACTCATTTAAATGGGGAGGTGATGGTCACCGCCACCCATGGAAAACAAAAAAGTATACAGGTAAAGTATACATTGTGAAGAATTATCATACACCATTATTAGGTGGAAATTTCATACGTGGTTTAAACATTAGTTTACTTAACTGTGATTATATTGAGCCACCAGGCAACATAAACCACATAAAACTTAGCACATTCAAAAGCAATTGAGTCTGAAGTCAAAATCTTAAAAGTAAAATTTATAATTACTTTTCAACGGCGGATTGGCAAGATTCCAAACTTAATTTATAATTTGGAACTTAAAGAATGTGTTAAACCAGTCTTTACTAAGCATAGGACTTTACCTTTTGCACTCAGAGAAAAAGCAGAAAAAGAACTTGATGAGTTAATTACCTCAGGTGTTATGACTCCAACTCAATTAAGTGATTGGGGTTCACCTGCATTATTCATTCCAAAACCAGATGGAAGTGTTCGTATGTGCATTGATTATAAGATAGGCGTTAGTCACCAGCTACAAGACAACCATTATCCTATACCGGAGATTGAAGAAGTTCTCCACCAGTTGAAGAATGCCGGTTATTTTTGTACTATTGATCTGTACAAAGCCTATCATCACGTTCACGTTTCAGAAGCTAGTGCAGCTATTCAAACAGTATCAACACATCGTGGCATTTATCGTTTTAATCGTCTAGCATTTGGAATCAAATCAGCACCTGCTGAATTTCATAAAATTTTAGACCAAGTTCTCCAGGGCATCAATTGCATTTTATCATATTTTGACGATATTGTAGTTTATGGTATTACATTTGATGAGTGCCGTGAACACTTATATAAATGTTTGGAAGTCTTGAAAAATTTGACCTACATGTAAATGAAAATAAATGTTCATTCTTCAAACAAGAAATAAATTACTTAGGGTAGTACCACATCACCAGAAAGGCTATAACAAAATCACCAGAACAAGCTGAAGGTATTTTGAAAGCTCCAACTCACAAAAAATAAAAAAGAGCTTGAACAATTTTTAGGATTGATAGCACATTATTCTAAGTTTATCAAAGATGTAAGCACCATCACTTATCCATTGAGGAAACTTAAAAAAGCAAATGCCAGGTTCACATGGGGACCTCAACAAGAAGCATAGTTTATCGAGTTAAAAAATATTATTGCAAGTGATGCTGAAGTTATAAATTATATTAACGTGTGATGCGTCTCCAGTGGGCATTGCTGCAATTTTAGCACATAAAGAAGATAATGGAGAGGAACGGCCAGTTATTTTTAAGTCACGTTCTCTTAACACTACAGAAAAATCTTATAGTCAATTGGATAGAGAAGCTTTGGCAATATATTGGGTATTCAAAAAACTGTACAAGTACTTATATGGTCAGAAATTTGTATTAGTAACAGATAATAAACCTTTATATCATATTTTTCATCCAAATAAAAATTTACCATCTATAACATCGGCAAAGTTACTTAGCTATGCTTCTTACATATCAGAATTTCAATATACAATCAGACACAAGCCTACAGAAAAAATGTCAAATGTTGATTAACTTAGCCGTTCTCCAGTCAAAAGTGATGACATAGAAGAAGAAGAGGTTAATCAAATCCAAGAGCTTGTTGTTCAGGACATCAGTTCAGTAGCAATCAACAAGGAAAACATCAAGCTAGAAACAGAAAAAGATAACCACCTGTTACAGCTCAAAACTACACTCTTATCCGGTGAAAATTCAGAAGGACAATTTCAATTGTTAAATGGAATAATTTTTAGGGACAATAGGGTAGTTATACTTGAATCATTACAACTGATAGTTCTTCAAGAACTCCATGAGACACATATTGGAATTACCAGAATGGAACAACTAGCTAGACGCTATGTCTATTGGAAAGGAATGGACAAAGCAATAGAACAATTTGTCAAAAAATGCTCCGAGTGTGCTCAAGTACAAAAAGAGCCCAAGAAAATATATCATACCTGGGAGACACCAACAGAGAATTTTCAAAGAATACACATGGATTTTGCTGGCCCAGTTAATGGTAATTACATATTGATAGCTGTTGATGGAAAATCTAAATTTCCATTCGCAATCCAGCAACCAATGGTCTTGCAGAAGTCAGTAAAGAATAAGCTGAAGGCTATGGATAACGAAAATTTACCAATTGTTGAAAAGCTTCGCAGAATTCTTTACAAGATGCGATCAACGCCACTAAATGATGGACTCACTCCAGCTGAAAATTATTTCAATCGTAATTTACGCACCAAGTTTGACCTGCTCATCCAGTAACAGGACATACAGACAGGGAAGTTAAAAATGCTCGAGTACCACACAAATTATGTGTGGAAGAAAGGGTGTTAACAACATTGGTAAAGAAAAATGGCTGACTGGAGTAATCACAAAAACCATGGGAAACCTACATTATGAAGTAAAGCTGGATAATGGTACAAAAAAGGCATATCAACCAATTACAGAAGACAGAGGTAACTTTTCAACAGCCACGAAAAATGGTTTCTTTCAAGCTACCTCTTCCACCACCAAAGAACATGCCAACACAAAGTCACAGTCAAACACCAACGGATGCACAAGAGAGCAAAATGGTGGCGACAGAAAACTTAGTTACATTTGATTTATCCTAATTTCTACTGGCATTCATTGGGGGAGCACTAATGTGTGTTAACCCCTCACGTTAATTCGCATTTCGTAACAATTGATAGATGGCCTCTCGGCCAGTTGTAATTATGTTAAAAAATCCAGATCATTTGGTTGAATTATTTCGTCTACGTATTTAAATTTTGCGATTTTTTTTTTAACCCTTCATATTTCGTTGCTAAATAATACAATACCGCAAGTTCATCAGTTGTATAGATAGTTAGTTTTTTTTCATAATATAAGATTTGTTGGCCAGCTTTTTCAGCTACTTCTTACCAATTTCGTCCGAATCACTGCATCCTGTAAATTCTCGGCTAAAAGTGCTGGATCATCTGCGAATACAAGGTATGAAAGCTCTATCCTATATGTTCTTCTTCCGAATATTATCAGTTCAATTAAGGCATTTTTAAACATCGTCTTCCAACATCGCATAATTTTCTCTAAAACAGAGTTAAGAAGCACAGGAAATATTTCCCTGTCTTATTCCCGTTTTAATTTCAAATGTCTCTGATTTGTGTTTGTTAGTGTTCGTTTTATTAAGTTCATTACTTTACAAAAGTAGCACAAACTGACCAAAGACATTAAGTGATCAAAGTTATTAAACAACAAAAGATATTAATTGAACAAAGACATTAAATGACTGAAGACATGGAGGTGTTATAAAACAGGAAATGTGATATCTAACGAGATGCGCTACCTAATGAGATGTGCTATATAATGTAATGTGTTATCAAAAGGCTCATGGAGATGTTTGAAGGATGCTTAGTGACTCTTGAGTGAAACTTGGGTGACACTAAAGTGAATCTTGAGTTTGTTTTGATATTGTTTAAAGACACACTGTGACTCTTGGGGTGATTCTAGAGATATTTGGGTTCACTCTTGGGTGATATCTTGGGTGAAACGTGGGTGACACTTGGGTGATGTTTGAGGACACTTGGTGAATCTTAAGTGATACTTGGGTAACACTTGGGTGACATGGGTGAGACTTGGATAACACTTGGAGACTCTTAGGTAACATTTAGGTTACACTTAGGTGACTCTTAGGTGACATTTGGGTGAGACTTGGGTAACACTAGGGTAACACTTGGGTGATTAATGTGTGATACTTGGGTGATTAATGTGTGATACTTGGGTGAGACTTTTACCCAAGAATCAACAAATTTTCAACCAATTCTTATCCAAGATTCATCCATGATTCACAACCCATGTGTCCACAAGTCTCTTCAATCAAGGGTCAACCAAGCCTCATCCTAGTCACATCCAAATGTCATACACATTTCTCTCAAATCTCACCCATATGTCACCCAACTCTTGCTCACATGTCATCTAAGAATACCAAGTGTCCTCAAACATTATCCAAACATCACCTAAGAGTCACCTAAAAATCATCCAAGTAGCACACCTAATATCACCCAAGTATGACCCAATTGTCACCCAATCATCATCCAAGTATCATCCAATCATCACCCAAATATTACTTGAGTCATCTAAACATCAACCAAGTGGCATCCAAGAGTCACATAATGTAAATAGCATTATATTACTATAAATTTTCTATTTAATGGTATTTGTGTAACAGCTTAGTTCATGTAGGCGCATAATGAAATGATGAAAAACATAGTTCATCTCTTACATGTGCCTACTTTTATTTAATCTCTTTATTTAATGATTGTCACATCTGGTATTGTATGATTTATCTTGCATATACACTTATGTATTATTATTGCCATCCTGAATCATGCAGATGTTCAAAATAATATAAGCAAATTTAAAATGAACAAGATTTTATTTTTCAATTAATTGTGTATTCATTACATTTGCTGCTATCCAAGCTTTATCGTGTATTTCTGATATTTATTGCCATCTCAAATTGTGCAAGTGTAATACTATTGATATCCCAAATCATGCAGGTACACAAAATAAAATTAAGCAAATTTATCTATTTCACATTCTCTATTTACCTGTATGCACCTGTATGGTACAGATGGCAATAATATTACATAAGTGTATCACTTATAATAATACCAAAATAAAAAAGAATTTTTGAAATTGCATGATCATGCCATTTTGTTATTATAAGTGATAAACTTATGTGATATTATTGCCATCCCAGATCATGCAGGGCACACAGATAAGAGAATGTTAAATAGGTATTTTTTTTTTATTTTGTGCGCCTGTATGATCTGGGATGACAATAATATTACATAAGTGACACACTTACATATTATTATTGCCATCCCAGATCATGCAGTTGCACAAAATAAAACAAAGCAAATTTATCTATTTAATGTTCTCTTGTTAACATGTACCTACCTGTGTGTTCCTGCATTATCCAGGATGGTAATAATAGTATTATATAAGTGATACAAATATGTAATATTATTGCCATCCCAGATCATGCAGATGCACACAGAAAAGTAGGCACACAACACCAGAGAACATTACATGAGAAATTTGCTTAGTTTATCACTTATTCTTGTGTAATATTATTGCTATCCGAGATTAAGAACACTGACAAAATTAATATGTTTTATATACTATCTGGCTAAGAGTGACCATACAAGAAATTTAAAAATAAATTGCTCAGTAATTGATATTTTCACTTCATTCAATTTATCTGCATCAATCAATCTTCAAAGTTTTAATTCGAGTTAATATTTGGTTGCTTTAAAATCTACAAATTTTATAAATATAAAACATTGAATGATATCAAATATGAAATACCAAACAATTTATTTGAAAAAAGTGTTCCCCCTCCTAGACAATATAATGTATAAGAAAAATACTGATTCTAGTCCATGAATTTGGGTTGTGCATGCAAACAGAATAAATTATATTCTATTTTATAGAATAAATATTATATATAAATATATATTTTTCATTTGGCACCCAAAATTGTTCCCTAGTCTATTCTAGAACCATTAATATTGAGGAAAAACTTTGAAACAGTTAGACTCAGTATTTTCTTCACCTATTCACTTTTGAAATGTGAGTATGATCTGTTTTGATGTGTACTTAAAAACTACTACAACTTTCATATATGTCATATTTTCCTATCTCAAACTGCTTTTGAATTATTGAAAAAAAATAAATAGTCAAGAAAAAAAACAGAATAACCCCTTTTTGATATTTGTAGCGTCTGGGTTGAGATTTTTACTTGGTTTTCACATCTATACAATAGAGTTATGATAGAAAATCAGATTGGGGAAGACAAAATTGTTTAAAAATATTTACATTATGCACAATATGTTTAGTAAAACATAGTATGCATAATGGACATGCACACAATTAATAAGGTAAGAACATTTTAAATGGGTTGGTTGTCTGACGTGTGTTAGAAAAAGATGGTAGATACACTGGCTAAACCACTGTATATATATATATATCATGTTTTGCCTCAGACGTTTCAAATCATTCCGGTTTTGTGCACTCAGATACAATTGATCCCCGCATGTTTTGCAATGTCATCTGGACACCATGTTGTTGACCTGTCCCGTTTCCTGTTTGAATACAATGGGCACCATTGCAGGATATGTTTTGTCCACCTGCTCTCATGTCTACACGCCACATGTCCAGCCCACGTCCATTTTAATTTTGATATTCGCTCTACCGCGTCAGCCAATTTTGTGCGCTCCCTGATCCAATTAATGGTTTTTCTGTCCCTTACCTTGACGTTCAATATTGTCCTTTCGTGAACTGTTTGCGTTTTCCTGATTTTTATAATTATTCCATTTTGTGAAGTTTCACGTTTCTGCTCCACATGTAAACATTGGTAAGACATATTGGTTATAAAGTTTGCTCTTCAAACTGTTCGATATATCTTTGTTCCGGAATATGTTGGATAACTTCCCAAATGCAGCCCATGAAGGAGAGATATTCTCCTTTGTATATCTCTCTGCATATTTGTCTGTAGTTATTTCCTGTCCTAAATATATATACCTATGTTCCTGTTCGATGTGCTCCCCATTTATCTTCACTGACATACCATTCGTGTTATTTGTCATAACCTTTGTTTTCTGTTTATTTCTTCTTAATCCTATTTTTCTAGATTCCGTTTCAAGTTCGTTCAGCATAGATTCTAATTCTTCTTGTTTCCTGCTTATTATAACAATGTCATCTGCGCGAATTGTAGGTGATTAAGTATTTCATCGTTTATTTTTATGTCTCTTGAATCCCAGTTTAGTTTTCTGAATATACTTTCTAAGGATGATATAAATAATTTTGGTGAAATAGTGTCACCTTGTCACACATCTCTTTTTAGAGGTATTTCCGCAGTTCTTTTCCATAGCCGGACTTTCATTGAAGCCGATTCATACAGTGTTCTGATAATGTTCACATATCGCTCTTCAACTCCGCAGTTACATATTGACTCTAACACTGTCCATATTTCAACCGAGTCAAATGCCTTTTCATAGTCTACAAACGCCATATAGAGTGGGATGTTGTATTATTCACAAGTTTGTATTTGTTCACAAATGATCCGTTGTGATATAATCAGACCTAAGTCCTGCTTGTTCTCTCGGTTGGTGATAGTATTATTTGTGTTATACAGTTTGCTAATACATAGGTAAATATTGTATATATTTGGGACAGCATACTGATAGGTCTATAGTTATGTAGCAATTGTATGTTCCCTTTCATATGTGTCAGGATAACCTCTGCTTTCTTTCACGTTGTGGGTATCATTTTATCAATAAGGCACTGGTTGAATAATGTTTGCCGTGCATCTACTATTGTAGGACCACCATATTTCAGCATTTCTGGTAATACGCCATCGAGGCCGGGTGCTCTGTCATTTTTTAATGATTTGAGGGCATACTAAATTTCTTGGTATAATACCCCCTTTGGAAGAGCATCTTTATCATTGTTGTTGTTATAATTGCTGTTATTTTTCTTCAGGTTATTGCTATTATATACATCTTTCAACTTCCTTAGTTACCTCATTTTTGTCCGTTATTATTTCGCCTCGTTTGTTTTCAATTTTTGTTAGTATTTTTATACCACTCGTCAAAAAGCTTTTTTAAACACTGTCGGACCTTTGTTTCTTTCAATTGTTGTTTTTATTACATTAGTATTAAATTTGCGAATGTCGTTCTACATTTCTTTTCTTATCAGTTCATTTAACTCGGTCCGTTCGATTAAAGTTTGGTCCTTCGATGGTTTCAAATCACGTCGCCGTCGGGGTAAAGCTTTAGTATTATCGTTTATTTTCTTCGATATAATTTTATTATTTAGGGATATTTATTCCGTGCATTCACGCACCGCCCTACTAATATGAGTAACTGCTTCGTTGACTGTATTATAGTTTATTTGCTTTAATTCTTTCCCTAATTACATCTGGTATTGCAATTTATTTTGTACAAGTTTTAGGGATCAATCCTTATTCCCTTTAGGCATTTTCTGACGTTTTTATTAAGCTCTAAACTGATTGTTAGTTTAAGTCTTAATTCGATGATCATTGCCTGTTTTAAATGTGTTTATCATAGAAACGTCATAAGTTGTGTGTGAATTATTAGAAATTATGAAGTCAATTTCATTTTCAAGCCACTTCTGCTTCGGATCATTTTTTAAAAATGTACTCATTGCATATAACATTATTTGCCAGAAAATTAACCACCATTTGTCCTCGTTCGTTTCTGATGCCGAAGTCATGCTCTCCAAGCATGATTTCAAGTTCATCCTGCCGAGAACCCAAGACTCTTAGGTGACACTTGGGTTACATTTGGTGAACACTTGGGTCAGACTTGTGTGACACTTGGGTGATACTGGGGTGACATTTGGGTGAGACTTAGGTGACACTTATGTGAGACTTGGATGACATTTTGAGCAACATTGGAGACTGTTAGGTGACTATTGGATGAGACTAAGACTAGAGGGATACTTGGGTGAGACTTGGGTGAGACTTAGGTGAGACTTGGGTGACACTTGGGTGTTGATATCTTGGTTATTAAATTGCTAATCCCAGTTATTCAATTCTTAATCTTGGCTATTAAATTCCTAAATCTCACTCATTTAATTCCTTACCAGTTTAATTCCTAATCTTGGTCACCTAATTCCTATTCTCAGTTATTTAATTCCTAATCTCTGACATTTTCATTCAATTCCATTCCTTATCATTTCAAATCTGTTGCTCACTGATTTGATTCACCAACTCACCTATTCAGTTCCCTCACTTAATGTTTCAATTTCCTCACTAACATATTTAATTCCATTGGCTAACTTATTTCAATTCCCCTGCTCAGTTATTTAATCCCCTCATTCACTTATTTAATTTTGCTCCTCACTAATTATATTCCTAATCTCACTTATCCACTTTCTAATTCAATTCCCAATCTTGTATCTCCTTTAATGAATTCCTAATCTCACCCATTTTATTTCTAATCACCCATTTAATTCCTAATGTATGTTACCCATTTGATTTTTAATCTTTGTCATTTAATTTCTAATCTTGTTCATTTAATTTTTAATCTTGGTCATTCATTTCCTAATATCATTCATTCAATAATCTTGTTTATTTAATTCCTAATTTCAGTCATTTAATTCCAAATCATGGACATTTTTATTCATTACAATTCTTATTGTCTTAATTCCCTTGTTTTCCCCTTGCTTATTGATTTAATTTACTTGCTCATTGATTTAATTCACTTGCTCATTATTTAATTTCTTTAATTTCATCAATCACTCACCAATTAAATTCCTAATCTCACTTATTCAATATTCAATTCTTAATCTCATTTATCTCATTCATTTAATTCATATACATGCACATTTCAAGAGACTTTTATTTAATAAGAAATAAGAATTGCCATATCCAAGAGTATAATTTCCTCCCTCAAATGTATCCACTTAGATGTTTATATTTTTGTTTATAGTTAATTATGTTTGACTTTCAACAAAAGAGTAAAGACAGAACAGGGTACAAGGTTGAATAAATTATTTATTTTTTATATATACTATCAACAATTTGCCCTTTTCTCTAACAAGACACATAAAGTAGCAGTATTAATTTTCAAATTTGATTAAGGACATTAATGTTATATATATATATATATTAGTGATGAGAAAACCCGGATATTTTAAAAAATCGAATAATGGATAACTAGATGATACAAAAAACCGGATGATTATTCAGATGATTTTCATCTGATATTTATCTGTTCTCTTCTGTTTCTTTGTTCAGGTGTTGTTTGTTTTATAAAACGTGTATTAAGGTTTCATGTTTGGAGTTGTGTATATTCCCAGTTTGTTTTTTGTTGTATTTTGTTATTAACATTTTTGTATCAGATATTTTTTATGTCTCTAATAATTGTTTTTACTAAGTTTTTAAAATGATGTAGGGTAAATACACTAAATATGAAACGGATTCCGAAGTATTTTTATACATCTTTTTGTCATATGTTAATAAAAAACAACACTTTTTAAAATTCATTTTCTATATATTCGTTAATGCAGAGAAATTAATTTGAATGATTATATTTTTAATTCGTAAACCAACTATTTTATACTTGTAAAATTTTGTTCTTTAAAAAATTTTTGTTTGTATATTTTTATATTTTATATTTTACTTTTGGATATCGTGCATTGCGTACAGTAAATGAAAATTTAAAATTCCATCAGTATACAACATTCGCAGAATCCAGAAAACGATATCGTAAAAAATTAATTAAAAAACAAAATCAAGTAAACAAATATATCGATGTTAATATATTCAATTTCAACAATTCAAAAAATAAACAGAACAGACAAGAAGAATAACATTTTATGGAATATAGTTTCACCGTCACCATGAGATATTTTTTAAGCAATTATTTTTACAAAATTGTTATCACTTGATAATGGCGTAAATGCCGAAAAGCTTTGTGTTTTTCACAAGAAAATAAATGTTAGTGATTTAACTAATTTTTCAATTGATTTTTTATTTAAAAAAATCACTAGTAGATATAGAAATCAGTAATATGCACGCGCGTTTCAGATAATTTCATTCGATATTCGATAATTATCCATCGTTATCGGTAATTTATTATCTATTTATAAACATCCGATACTGATTACAGATAGTTTTATTACTCGGTATGCGATAGTTATTCATCGTTATTTGATATTCATTATCTGTTTATAACCATTGGATACTGGTTACAGATAGTTTTTTCAAAAATCAAATAACAGGTTATTTTTCATTCAGATGATCCCATCACTAGTATATATGTAATAAATATATATAAGTGGTATGTATATATATATACACATTGCGCAATGCCATGTTGTTTAAAAATTTATATATACACACACACAAAACAGACAAACTAGAAAACTCAAAGATCTTCTACAAAAATTCAAGAACACATCCTTCAATGAATTTGTTTCTAATTTAACAACATCAAAGGAAAGTAATTATTCATTATGGAAAGCGGTTCGCTACTGTAACAAGCCAGAACCTAGAAATAACCCACTAAAAAGTGAAAATGGAGATTGGGTTACAGATGATGCTACCAAAGCAGAGTTGTTTGGAGTACATCTGTCCAACACTTTTCAAACAGAAAGAACTAAATCTGCCATTGAGGATGATATCCAAAATTATTTAAAACAGGAACCAAGTAAATCTGATACTAAAATAAAGATGTTTTCACCGAAGGAAATAAAAGAGGAAATAATGAAGTTGAATAAAAATAAAGCGCCAGGATATGATCTTATAACGGGCCAAATTCTGAAAGAACTTCCGCAAAAAGCATTAATGAATCTAACTTATATCGTCAATGCAATTATGCGAATACAATACGTTCCTTTATTATGGAAGTTCGCTAATGTGATTATGATACAAAAACCAGGAAAGCCCCCTGAAAAACTGTCGTCCTATCGGCCTATATCACTCTTATCAATTTTGGCTAAACTATTTGAAAAACTCTTAAAGAAAAGAATTCAAAAATTCATTGATGAAAACAAAATAATCCCCAACCACCAATTTGGATTTAGAACTGGCCACTCAACAGTCCAGCAAGTCCACAGGCTCGTTAATCAAATCGAAACAGCTTTTGAGGAGAAGGAGGTCTGCTCAGCGGCCTTCCTAGATATTCAACAAGCGTTCGATAAAGTCTGGCACACTGGTCTACTATACAAATGTAAAAGGGTCCTGCCAGTACAATATTATAATATTATAAAATCCTATCTAGACGAAAGATACTTTCGAGTCATAGTAAATAATGAACAATCTCAAATTCAAAAAATTAAATCGGGCGTACCCCAAGGAAGCGCGCTTGGTCCCTTGTTGTACTCGATATTCACTTATGACATACCGGTACCAAGGAATGCGAGTGTAGCAACATTTGCTGATGACACGGCAATAATGGCTTCACATAAGCTTCCGCAAACATCAAATAAAATATTGCAAAGTGCAGTCAATGAAATTGAAAATTGGTCGAGCAAATGGAAATTGACAATAAACGAGTCCAAGAGTACCCACATTATATTTACTAAAAGGAGAATTGTTCGCAACAGATATAAAATCTTTATCAAAGGTAGGAAAATTGAACAAAGTCGAGCGGTAAAATATCTAGGAGTTCACCTAGACCAAACTTTAACATGGGCTCAGCATATTAGAGCGAAGAAAACGGAGTTGAACATAAAAACTAAACAGCTGAACTGGTTGCTTGGTCCACATTCACAACTTCATACTTTAAACAAATTACTACTGTACAACGTAGTATTAAAACCTGTATGGCTATACGCAATTGAGCTGTGGGGCTGTGCGTCCAAAAGCAAAGTAAACAAAATTCAGACGTATCAAAACAGGGTATTACGTGCAATTGTAGGAGCACCGTGGTACGTCTCAAACCGTACGCTACATGTAGATCTAAATATAAAGTACATAAACGAGGTAATTCAAGAAGCAATTGAAAAACATATATGGAGACTACAGTACCACACAAACCCACTAGCAGATAGTTTGTTGAAGAAACCAACAAAGGCCAAAAGATTGAAAAGAAGAACGATGATGGATTGGATATAGCCTATAGCCATTTCAAAATAAATTGAGACCTTGCTAATGGGCATATTCTCAAGAAATCAAGTGCGTTCTCAAGAGACAACATCCGGTTGATGACATAAAATTGTCAGTACCTGATAAGAAGAGGATTTAAAAAAAAAAAAAAAAAAAAACATGCAGTGGTCACAGTAAAAATTAATTTTAAAATGTGATTCAAGACATTAGCGCGTATACAGACATACATTTATATATACATATATTTATATTAATATTGGGTGTACACTTCCTTACCGTGCATTTTATATATATTTTTTCATATATATATATATATATATATATATATATATATATATATATATATATATATATATATATATATACACACATATATATAATATATATATATATATATATATATACACACATATATATATATATATATATATATATATATATATATATTATCACACGTTTACTGCACGCATGCGTAGGGGGAAATATATAATTTAGTGTAATATCATGGGATTGCGGTGGTAGCAAAACATCCAAAAATTTATACATACATATGCATGAAGTGAGTAGTAATTTTCGAATTTGATTAAAACCGTAAGATATATTTGTATATGGAGTGGAACAATCTCACCGGTATGACGTCATTTTCGCGATTTAGCTCCATCCAATAAAAAATTCTATAATAAAAAAAAATCATTTGGTGGGAGAGTATTTGACAATTTATAAGTAAAACATTTTAGCCATATATATATATATATATATATATATATATATATATATATATATATATATATATATATTGCATATAAATATTGTGTAATTCAAACAATTGTGGTGGTAGCTTAAAATTCTAAAATTGATATATACACGCGCATGTTGTGATAGCAAAGCTTTTTTTAAAATTAATTTTCAAATGTGATTATGGATATTTGCGCATATAATACATATTTATATATATATATATATAATATTAACATTATACTTATATATATATACATATTCTTCTTCATGTGCGTCCTCGAAGGAGGTTGGCGGTCATATGACGAAACTGATCTCGATTGCTGGCTATCCTTATGATTTCTTAAGCCTTCTCGATGTTCAACCAATCTTGTTTTTTCTTCTTCCTCGGCCCCGTTTGCCTTCAATGTTTCCTTGGAGGATAATTTGTAATAGCTCGTATTTACATATATGGTGCGCTGCGATTTTATCTATTAAAACGTATGTAGCACAACAACTTATATGACGTCATTTTTAAGATGGTAGTTTTATCCTATGAAAAATCTGTAACAAAAATGATTCATTGGATAGGAAAGTATATCAAAATTTGTAAAATGTATTAGCGACTATATATATCCATTACGCTGCGAATTTCAGATGTATCTCCGCCATATATTACATAGAAGTATATATTATTTAGATACTATGTAAGCAGAGGTAGATACTCCGACACAATCTCTCAAACAAAAGACCGTCGTGCCAAATTTTATCGAATGCCTTACATTTATGAAGACAGCTTCGTTGGAATATCTGTTTCAAGTCCTTTCTCTATTAAATTGACAACTCGATGGATTTGTTGTTCAGTGGAGTGACTTTGTCGAAATCAAAACTGATATTCCGGAATTATTCCTTTTTGGTGTATAAGTTTGCTCAATCTACGGTGGATCATTTTTTCCAATAGTTTGGCAGCTGTTGGTAACAAATATTTGTCCCATCTTTGCCGGTTTTTTTATCATCATAACTTTCGCAAGCTTCCACTGTACAGGAAAGTAAGCAAGTCTGACCGCGACATTAAATATATATATATATATATATATTAATAGTAAAATTCCTTAGCTCCCGTAACATTCTCGGAATTATCATATCAAAGCCGGGTGCTTTTTTAAGATTTAATAATTTAATTTGCTTACCTACTTCGCCGGGTGAAAAGAATTTTATTTTGTTACTGTTTGCAATAGGTTGGTTAAAACAGGTAACTGTGATAAGTCTGTATTACAGTGATTAGATGTAAACACTTTCTCGAGTTTTTCTCTACTACTGTTCAGCCAGGTAACCAGCAAATTTTTCTTTTCTTTGAAACTTCAACAGCTGATGTTGGAAGAGTAGGAACGTTTGTGTTAGGTAAAGTCTTTTTATCGTCTGGAAAATTCAATAAATATTGTAAGTTTTCTTTTACGTGTCATGGCGTTATTAGAATTTCAAGTTTTTTGAGTCACGTAAACTTTGCGCGATTTTAAAGAAGTACAGACGCTTTTCCTTAAACGCTACTGAATTTTCACAACGAATAAACTATTTACACCAGCGATATTGACCAATTCGAAAAACACACACATCGGCCATCGATTAGTTATCCTGTTGCACTCGAACACATCTGATCAAACGTGTCGACACCACCTCAACCTGTTACCCCTAGAATAAAATACTGTCATGTTTTAGACAATAGAGTGGAGATAGTTGGCATGTGATGTCGTTATGATCAGCGTTAACGTTGGAGAATAGCAGCAATAATTTTTAAAAATATTTTCCCGATCGATAGTCATAATTAGATACAATAATTTCGGAACAATCGCGTATAAAAAAAATAAATAAATAAACTATTTATTAATAAAAGTAAAACAATATATTAATAAACCCCAGTTTTTCAAGCACCATGCCGTGCCCCTCATTAGAACTAAACTAACTCCGACGTAACAAGCTACTATCTTAACTATATCGATAATACTACATCCTGATTGATTCTCAATTACAGTTCTCCACGCTGGATCAAGTCGGAGGCCATCCTCTCTGTTGAAGTTTTTGAATCTTCCAATTTCTAAGGCTTCCGTAACAATTCATTCGCCTAACCGATCTACTTTGATCAGAAGTTTTGTCTCCTCAAACCTTATTATGCTCCGACACAACTGACTTTTTCACACTCGCTAAACTCGGGTTTATTAATATATTGTTTTACTTTTATTAATAAATCGTCCTTTTATATCTTTTTATACGCGTTTGTTCCGAAATTATCGTAACTATTTAGCAATAATTTTACCACATACTCCTCGAATCGACGAACGTTAGCTATGCAAAAACATTTATTCTTGTCAGCAAAAGATTATGGTCAGAGTTAATGTTATTTTTTTACACTTTTTATTACATTACGGAATCTCATATTTATCAAGAAATAATCAATCTGATTTCTGATACTATTGTCGCAGGATGTCCAGTTGTACAGACGCCTTGGCGATAATTTAATAAAATTTTCTTCTCGACTGCACTACGCGGTCACCACGTTCACTACTTTCTCCTCGTAATCTCCTACTACGTCAGGCCTCTGGCATTGAGATTGGTCATTATTATGTTAATACAGTTTGATTTAGTGAACGACAAGGCTGTCTTGATTTCGGAATAACACTGTTCAATTTCGACTTCAGGTGCAACAGATGTAGGGTTTATTATTATGTTTACAAAATTATTTAACTGGAGTTTTATTTCAATTTATAAAAGAAATACGAAAAAAAAAAACTTTTGAATTACGTCCGTTTGTTAGTCGGAAGAAAAACGTGTATTTACTTATCCGTATTAAAAATAACGCCTGGATGTAATGCGTTAGATAACCGGTTATACGTCCGAGTAACGATTAATGCGCTGCTCTTAGAGCGCGTGTAAAATAAAGAAATAACGCTTTATGTTTTCGATATCATCCTACGTGACAATGACTCCTAATAAACGAAACGAATAATATTTTAATAATATATATTTTTTTTTAATACGGTTAATTATTTCGGTTTGATTTTCTTTTTAAAGCGGCGAGTACCTTATTAAAAATAACGCCTGCATGTAATCCGTAAGATAAATACGTCCGAGTAAAACGATTAGTGTACCTGCCCCTAGAGCGCGTGCGAAATAGACAAATAATAACCCTATATGGTTTCGATATCGTCCTAGGTTGTGACGACCCATACTAAAGTATGCAAACCGAATATACACGTATGTGAGTACACATCATGCGGGTATGAGTGCAGGAGCCCGACTATACTGTGAGAATAGGCCTGCCTATGTGCCTATGTGTATTTTCGTTCGCTCGTTTTATAACTCCCGTATACAACGCGCCGGTAGAAGTTTCACTTTTAAAAAAATCCTATTTAATTATATAAATTTAATAGTTATTTTTAATTTATCGATAGAATTGAATTACCCGAATAAATAGGTCGCCTGTAAAAAATATTTTTCTAATATGTTTATTTCTTAATTACAAAGTGTCGTACGCAATTTTTTGGAGATTTCATCAATACCTACTTATATCTGCTCCCGGGTACGCTCTGCATCGCTTTATTTGATTTCAATATTTACTTCTTATCATCCTGTAGTCTGTTTCGTACCTTTCTTGAGGTGGTTGCTTGTAACGTGTGTTTCCTATTATTATTCTATTGACAACGCAGAATTTTATTAATTCTTCATTTTGACTTTATTATATCTCTTCCATCTCAAACTATCGCATTCCTACTATGATTACTCTGTCTGTCTATCTTCTAAATAGTTTATAACTTCTTCCGGTTGTTCATATATTTCCTCCACTTCATAATTGATTCGCGAATGACACTTTTTCACACGCACAACCCATCATCCCCGTAATTGATTGCCTGTATATTTCTTGATCTATTTACGTTTGTATGTTTTTCTCAAATTATAAGGTGTCCGTTATTTTTAAAGTTAACAATTCGAAACGAAATCGTTTTAAATAGTCTCAGTAAATCGCGACCTTTTTAAAATAACGAATATTTTTCGTCATTTCACGCGAGGGCTGATAATTTTCGGGTTTGAAGACGACGAGTTAATAACTGCGACTAATTTCTGTTAATTTTATTCATTAAAACCCGTCAGTCGCATTGTCCGCTACGGGCTACGTATTTTTTTTTTTAAATGTTTAGTAATAAAACTAAGAGTTTTACTTAAATCTTCTACCCATGAGCGAGTTACGCTTTATCGTCTCCGGAGCTCCTAAGAGATCTAATTATAAGGTTTTTCCCCTACTTTTATTTATTTATTACCAAGTGCCCAATTGAGAAGTACTAAACATTTGAAATGAAATTTTTTACAGTAGTTAATATATATATATATTTTTTCTACATTTTACATTTATATATATATATATGTTTTTTAAAGATGTTACAAACGATAGTATGTGTGTGAAGTTATACTCAAGGGGGTTAATATTTGGGGTTCGAGAGTAAAATAAACACAATTTCACGAAAATATCATCATTTTTGCGGAGATATGATAAAAATGTCCTTTCATACGTAATCCATTTTATTTATGATTTTTTGCAGGCGTTATAAAATATAGTATGTATGTAAATTTGTCTAACAGATTATACAAATGAAATCAAGACAAAAAAATTATACTGATTTTTAAATACTTTCTAACTGGGGAATAGTCTAATATTTAAAAGCTATGCGCACACTAACAAAAAGCGTTTAGTAATAATAATTATGCACAAATACTGTCATTTATATTTGTATATATATAGTATATCATTAAAGACGTTAATGGAGTACGACCCCGGAGGAAAGCGGCCATGAGATCGACCAAGAAGACGATGGATAGACTCTGTCAACAACGACATGGTGGAAGTTGGTGCCAATACAGAGGACGTCAAGGATCGCAAGAAACAGAGAAGAACAACGTGTTATCAAGCTGACCCCTTAACGGGAAGGCGCTAGGAAAGAACAAGTATATCGATAACGAATCAATAGCAATATTTGCTACACAACATTCGGTAATAGCCCCCGGCTATTTATTAACATTTACTTAAATTAAATTTTATAAATGACTTTTTATTTGCAATAATAAAATATATTCTGTCGATGTTAAAAGTTTGAATTTTAGAAATACTAACGTATATTAAAAATTATGTTGTAATTTAAACAACGGTGTTGTACAGAAAATTTATAAACTCTTCGAATCATTCATTTTTTTAAATTATTTCCGGAATAAAAATGTACAAATTTGCATGAAAGATCGATAACGTGTTAGTGAAAGTATTACAGACGAGTCGACACTAAACGGTAACGTTCGAAATTTTTTCTTATATACGATATTGAATTATTGTTATAGGACGTCGTGATCACGATAATCCAATTAACTCGCTAATCGTATTTTTCCACTGGCGTCTCTGTTCATTGCCAGCCTGCTGCATAGTGTTAATGTTATTATTTTCGGGTACATTAAATCCAATATTTCATCTACCTTCCATGTAGCCTTCCTTTTCTTTTCTGGCTTGCAATATTAGTTTTTCTCTAATTGCGAACCGTTTCGTCTGGTAATATGACCAAAATAGCGCGAAATTTGTATGCGTATCGCGGACGATAAACTACATTTTTCGCTTATTCTCTGCCGGGCTATCATATTCGTGATCTTTTCGGTCCGCGATATTCTTAAACTATAACGAAATAAAAATATTTTCTGAGGAATTTAGCCGGAGAAAAATTTTGATGCGGGAAAATTTTGCTGCAGAAGAATATGCTGAAAACAAAACTCTCGCTACTTCTCGCTTACGAAGACGATCGAATTTACTCGATTTAAAACAGCCGCTATTTAGTCGACATGCAAAAAATATTAGAATGATAACTTCATACTTTTCTTTTGTAAATTCGACCTCCACGTTAACCGTTCATCTAGGTAAACTCATGGATATTTCACTTCATCGGTCTCGTTTTATTGTCGATTAGTACCCGTTTGGTTTTCCGTCGGAGAACGTGATGTGCGATGACTTATCTGAATTAATGTTTCCACTATTGTGCCCACAGATGAACCTGATCTATACTATTCTACAATGTTGTGATGGCGATGTCAGCATTTTTATCTGAATTATCGCACTATCATTCGCGAACGTCGCTACCTGAGCAGATACACTCGTCGGAAAATCTGCTGTATAAATATTGTATAGCAGGAGTACCAGGACACTGCCCTGTAGGACTTCAGCTAGAGTTGGATGTACATCTGAAAGATCATCCTTATGTTTGACCTGAAATTGCCTGTTGTTTAGGTATAATTGCATTAACTGGTAGAGTCTCTCTGGCAGAAAGGATTTCAACTTGTATAGAGCAGGCCCTCGTGTCAGATTCTATCAAAGGCCTTATGTCTATAAAAACAGCTTCATTATATTTCTTATAATCGATTCCAACTTGGATAAGATTTGCTACTCTATGCAGCTACTGGACAGTGGAGTGGCTAGATCGAAATCCTAACTGACGTTGGGAAACGATAGATTGTTCATAAATTATTTTATCAATCCACTATTACAAAACGACGAATCCTGGACAAGAAGTGATAAGAAAAAATTAAATGCAGTTACCAACTACTTACGGGACAGCAACCGTAACTAAAAACTTACAGGATGATAAAAATTAAAAGGTTCCAAACTGACCCGAAACGAAATAAAGGTGATTTCTTCGGCGGAAGTTGTAAAACATAATATAAAACTTTTGAGTAACAAAAAATTTTCTAGTTTGAACGTGATCACACCGAAGATATTAAAGGAGCTACCTAAGCAATAATGCTAATTACTTACACATTCGATGCAATATTACGAATATCGTATTTTCCCAAAACAATGGAAATTTTCCCAAATTCTGATGGCTCTAAAACCAGTCAAAGATGATCAGATCGATCTCCCAATTACTGAAAAAATATTTAAAAAATATTTCATAAAAATTTGTATCGCGTTATAAGGATGGCGTTTTGAAACAGATAAACTCCAAAAGTTCTATACGCGGCTTGTTATAAATCTAACTAACGGCAAAGTCAAATGGTTAGACACTCGTTCGGATAACCGGAATGGAATGACGGATTTTTGGATTGAAGAAAAGATAACCGAATAACGGCGTAAAGACAGAGCAAAAATTAATTGTACGAAGACCGTTTAAATTAGGTCGACGTAATGAGGTTTCCGAAGACGGATGAAACATGTTTACGTTATTAACACTGACGATTGTAATGTTTCGAGAACAGAAGGATATATATATATATACACGAGGTCTTTGTCCGTTACGAAAACTAGATAATAATCATTATTATAAGTAATTTACATTCTATGTAATATAGACCAAGTATTATAAATTTACATGGGTAACAATATTAATATATATATATATATGCATTTGGAATTTTTTTGGTTTATACACAAACGGACTTATGTTATATATATATATATATATATATATATATATATAATACATGTTCGTGATAGTGCGTGTTCCCCGATATTCAAATGAGTTTAAATATTTAAATAAATTATCAACGCGCTGAAACGAAATATTAACACAACTGAATTATTATCCGTATTGGTATCACGCGAGATTTTTGTATAATCGAAATATTAAATTAAATTAAATTAATTAAAATAAGCTACATTCTTCGAGTAACCTTTTTGCGTAGGAAACGTATATATATATATATATATATATATATATATATATATATATATATATATATATATATATATATATATGTATATAGATATATATATATATATATATATATATATATATATATATATATATATATATTATATATATATATAAATACTTTTCGGCATTGTTAATTAAATTTATTATTCCAACTGTAACGATTGCCGAGTATATTATTAATATCGTAAGAGAGATATAAACGGGGAACAATACTATTATCTTATTTTATTTTAATTTTTTTTTTTTTAAATACAGATTATACATATGTATTACACACACGCATGTCTGTATTTATGTGTGCGATAGAAATACGATGTATAGGAAATTTTACACGTGTGACCTACCGGCTATGTAGAATTGTTTTACCGGTTGTGAAAACCCCAAAACCGCAATTTCCGACTGGCACGGAGTAAATTTCGACCGGTAAACTAGTACGCTAATATTTTCCGATTCTTATACGGAAACGGTTCAACTTCCGGATAAACTCAAAAGAACCGCAATAAAAGCGCAAGCTCTGACAACCGAAGAACGTCACGATGAACGCCGGCTGATTCAAAAGTTTATTAACGATAAATATAAAATAAGAATAAATTCAAATTTTTTATTTCACATTATTAATACATTCCCGATGTTACATACAACGAAATAATAATAGTAATAGTAATTAGAATGTAACGCGCGTACAACACGCTATGTGACAAACACATCACACGCGTTCATATGCATACACACTTGAAATGCCCATCTACAAAAACACAATATTATTCTACAATGTTTTTCATCTACACAATTATTTCGTCTGTATACTTCTTTGTACCAACCAGTTTTGTGCTATGGACTTATGCATTGGGGTGGAGCTGGAAAGGTATATATGAATGTCATACAATCACTTCGAAACGTGTTACTTAACACCATTGGTAATGATAAGCAACTCCGTTGGAAAACTCGTCCTCTCACCGCTCGTGATTTATATGATTTATATGAAGTACAATTACTTGTTTTCGTGTTTAAAAATTTTAAACTTTTTTTTCGATCGAGTTGCATGGTGGTAAAACAAGGTTATCCTCACACGAGTTAGCAAAGTTGCCTAAATTTAATAAATTTCATACCCGAATCCAAGCTGTTTATATGGGTGCCACTTTGTTTAACTCTTTGCCGCGTCAACTAAAAATTGATCTTAAAAATTATAACGTAAGTCGTTAATTGCATTTGTAATGTGTAAATAGGTAACGAGCTTTTCATATAATAATTGAAGTTGCTAACTGGTTTAAAAGTATTCGGTTGGAATTGTTAGATTGATGATTTTATTTTGTAAATTAATTTTTTTTATTTGTAAATTAAGTTCTACTTCGACTTTTTATTATTATTAATTATTATGTGATTATGAGTTATTTCCTGTTACGCATTTATGTATACACGGTTTTTTAGTATTTATTTATGTATATATTTCCATGTTGTATATTTACTTTCGCGCGTTAGGTATATTTCTGCGGATTTGTAATTATAGTTTAATACTTAGTTTATTTGATTGGCGGTGTCTGGGTGTTTGTGTGTGTTTACTTATATTTTTAAAGAATGTTTGGTTAAGAAAGTGTATTATTTCATTGAATTATATAACGTTACGTTTTTTTAGTGCGATGGAACGGATGTTAAATTTATCTTTATTTATTTGTATAATCCGGCGTTCGCGCAATATGCGCATAGTCGGGATTTACACGTTATACATATTTTCTTTGTAATCTCGTATTTTAATTTGAAATAAATTTGAATTTGAATTTGAATTTGAATTTGAATTTGAATTTGAATTTGAATTTGAATTTGAATTTGAATTTGAATATGAATACAATAAAACCAGTGAGTTATTGAACAAAAACATGTTTTTTTTTGTTTTTGTTTTTTTTTGGGTGGAGGGGTTTTGTACCATCGGTCGCTTTGGCCATCTATACTACGACGGTTTTCTTGTTTTAAGCAATAATATTTGGCTTATTATACTTCTATGTTATTCTGGGGACTATAAACTTATATACGGATGTTCGTTGTTTGGATCACTTACTATTGATTCTATATGTTTAGAGGGAGTGTGTATATTTCGATTTTGTTTGTACTTCTCGCATTTCCATAATCGTTCATATCCTCTTGACATTTATCGCATAGACTATTTCGAATTATGCGTATTCGAGATAGATGTACAGGTGTTTTATTATTGTTGTGAAAAAAGTTTTTGCTATACTGTACTGAACTATATTCCAAAACCATATGGGCTTTACTTTTATCTGAATTTTATTCTATTGTTTCCCTTTTATTTATTATATATTCTCTTCTCGCATTTGTTCGTAGCTCATTATTTTTATTTTGTGGGATATAGTGTCTATTATATTATCTATTTTGACATTTGTTTCCGATTTTTATCTACTATTTCGTTCCCATTATATATATATATATATATATATATATATATATATATATACACGGCGGCAGTGTACCACATCAATATGTAATTGTTGATTTCTTATTCTGTATTTTTCCATGTATGGTTTCTATTTAGCGACACTATTGTCTTGTTTTGTATTAACAGCGATGACTGTATTGCAGCTACGGAGCCTGTCGTTACTATAAATTTTCTTCGTTCTTTATTTTTGAGATAAGTACTTTGTATATATGGCGTATATTTCAATAATAATAATAATAATAATAGCTTCTTTTTAAATTATTTATTGTAAGCATTTTTTTTTACAAGAAATTTAGATTAATTATAAGCTTCATCAGTTTATCCTTAAAATAACAACAACATCTACATACATATAGAGATATACGTATGTCAACATTACCTACACACACACACACACACACACACACGCTACGTCAAATAAGAACGTAATAACGATAATACTAACAATAATAATAATATTGTTGAATATATCGGAGAGTAGTGATTTTATTAATTATAAACCAAACAAAATATAACACAGTTTAATCACTAAAAGTCTTTTATTGCGAAGCTTTCCGACGATTATCGTTTATTTGTGCGTGCTTGAAAGTGACGTAATTGTCGAAAAGCTTCGCAATAAAAAACTTTTAGTGATTAAACGGGGTTATATTTTGTTTGGTTTATAATCAATAATAATAATAATAATAATAGTAATAATTGTTTTTTTTAAATTATTTATTATCAATATTTTTTATAAGAAATTTACGTTAATTATCAGCTTTAATCAGTGTACTCCCTTAAAGTAACCAGAACACATAATGTCAACATTACTTTACACGCACACACACTTATATATATATTCAAAACGAAATGTATATATATATATATATATATATATGTGTGTGTGTGTTCAATAATAAACGTTCGATATAATGCGAGTTTTATTACTGACTTTTTCGTTGAAGTAATCGCAAGTAAATTTATATGCGCTATAATTTTAATTACGTGTTTAAATAAATTGACGATTTTATAATGGGAAAGGAGTTGGCAATAATATTTATTGTATAAAAATAGCTCTCATATGGGCGTTTACAAAATCAGATCATTAATGCACGTTTATAGGCATATATATTTTATATATGTATATATAGTTTAATATTTTATTTGTAGGCAGCGATGACATAATCACGATCTGCAATACGAACGAGTTCCTTTCATGCCAAATAATTCCGTTCATTCTGACTCGATTGTAATATACTTTAAATACAATATATATATATACCATATATACGTGTGTGTGTGTATATGTATTATATTAAGTTCTAAGGCTCGCCAAGTATTCGAGACATTTATGACTTTTTATGTAAAAATTGTCGTTATTAGCAATTGACTTTTATTAAATTTTTACGACGAGAAAACGACAACTCACAAGGACGATTACGCTTACTGATCGGTATGTGTAATAATAATAATAGTTTGCCTATTACGCTACTGTTCGACTTTTGGTTCGCGATTCTGTAAAAGTTCGAATATATAACGACGATATTTGTTAGGTCGTTATAGCCTCTGGAAGTTTATAATTAATTTTAGGTCTTTAGAAATGCATCTGGACCCAAAATTAACTTGGATAACCCATATCGATCATAAACCTGTCCAAATAAGTGAAAAAAAAAAAGTACGCCAAACGTACTGGCTCGTTGGACGGCACTCTAAATTGAAGCTGGAGAATAAATTGTTAATATATAACA